>JAECXO010000001.1:8508750-9773333 GCA_018152825.1 Scaptomyza hsui
AACATCAGTCAAATAGATAGCAATCTGAGGTTGATAGCTAATTCCTTTTTCTGAGAGCTTGTGTTTCTGCTTCACAAGTTTTGTTAATAAACATGGCCGAATTCATATGAAACTCAAAACTTCATCTGTATTCCAGTTAAGATAAAGTTTATTAAAATATTTTAAAGAATATTTAATGTGAATTGAAATTGGACTGAAATTAAAACAGTTCAACAATTCAACTGCATTTCTATTCTTAGCTATCTAATGCGCAAGGAGCGACAACACTCATACGCAACGTTGACTGGCGAGAGAAGACAATGCTCAAGCTGCTGTTGTTGACACCAGCTTATAATTTGTGGCAGATGAGAGCCTGTCAGTTCAGTTAGCTTCTGCTGCAGCTTCAGCTTCAGCTTCAGTTTCAGCTTCACTGCCGACAACTTCCACTGCCGACACCTTTCACATCTCGCCTTTTGTCAGTGTCATTTTCCACAACAGCAAAAATGAGGAAGCAAAAAACAAAAAAGCGAACTGAATTTTGTACAAAACTTTTTAATTACTTGCACTCATTTTTTACTTCGTTCGCTTATGTGAAAAAGTTTGTCGCAGTGTGACTTCAACGAATGTTGCTACTTATCTAAAATGGTCTTAAAAACTTAAGCAGGAAAGTCAACACTAAAGATAATCCCAATATCGAATAACAATCGATGAGAGTATAAACAACTCTTCAGTATATTATCCCTTAAATAGTCTTGTCTTCAGGTGAGTTTTTCATGATGTTCAAAGCTTGTGAAACTGTCTCATTTTGTGCAGCTTCTACAAGTTTAATATTCTTGCGCTATTTTTTGTGAGGGTGAACAGATGAAAAATGGCCAACAAGAGCTTATCATAGCTTTGTGTCATATTTAATGAAAACTTTAACTAGCTTTAGGGCTGACTTGAGTTATGAACAAATGTTAAATCGTCTTCTATGAAATTAACACTCCACAATTTTACAAGCTTAATATCCATACTCTATTTCTAAAATCATTTAAAGCAGAAGTTTTTAATACACTTATCCAATTAAGCAAAGGCAAATGTCACAAGCACAAGACTTTTTTTTGTTTTATTAGTTATATCACGTATACGACAATTATCTGTTGTTTAACTTTGTGTTCGGATTTTTTTTCAGTACAACAACGAAATAATAGCAATAATTATTTGTTAACATTTTACTCTAATGGAAATATTTCAGCAAATTGTTGGAAATTCAAAAGTGTTTGAGATAGCATAGACAGCTGTTTGTAGGGTATTTATTGTGTGCCAACCGCCATGATTTGTTTTTGTTTTAAATGCTTTTCACTGCCTTGAATTCGCCCTCGCTTGAACAGTTACTTTACCTAACTACCAATTCTATTTTTGTGTTCGCTGAAAAACACTTATAAATTAACTTTTTTTTGTTCGTGCTTTGTAGCGACTTTTGTTGTTGTTGGTACTGCCGAGATTTTTATGGCACTGGCAGCTGCAGCTGCTGACCAGCTGGATGCCGGACTCCTCATTAAGGTCCGCACAGTGTGCACAGTGCTCACAAAAATGTCCACTCGAACGGCGTTTAGCGCGCAATTATGAGTTCGTTTTGTTGCTGCTCGAAATTATTTTGCCCCATTTTGCGTCAAGTGAAAGAAAAATGCAAGAACAAAAAACAAAAAACAATACAACACAGAGAGATAGAGATAGGAAAAAGGAGATTCTCGCTTTAATTGGTGTGGCTCAGTTTTTTTTTTGTTTAATTGTTGCTGCTGTCCGCGAAAACTTTAAAAAGGTCTGTGTGTAGTTAAGGTAAGATGGAGTGGGTGGTGGCATTCTGTCTGCCATGCCGTAGGCATTGAGGCGTAACAAAGCTGACTTAATGACTCTGAATCTAAGTACGAGAAAAAAAAAAACAGAAAAGAAGAGGACGCCGGAATAAACACAGCAAGAGAAAATAGAAGAGAAACAAATTAAAAATGGCTTTTAAACGCAAATGAAATTTAAGTTGAGCTAAAACTCTGTGCCACATTTGTATGTGTGTGTGTGTGTATTATGCAACAGAGAGAGAGAGAGAGAAAAACCAATGTGGCTGGCTGCCTGCTTACATTTTAATGACGCCTGGCTCACTTTTCACTTTTCACACTCTTCAAATGTCAACAAGAAATGGACGCTGCTTCCGCCAGCCATTTCTCATTGCTCAGCCTTTTTTCTGTTAGCTCGAGCTGTGAAAAATTATTTACTGACATTGACGAAGATTCCATGAGCCAATATGCCTACAATTGTGTGACCTTTTCAACTCTGACTGACTTTAACTGGCATTATCATTAAACAAGTCAAGAGCGAAAGTAATCAACACTTGCTACATTCCATTTGTTAATTGAGCATCTCCTTGTCTCTAACTGCAATTTATTTTTAGCATACTCACTTACTGCAGTCTCAAGTTTATATAAACATATAATTTGATTAGAATAGCTTGCTTGTTGATTTATGTACTTGAGCAAGCTTATGAATTGACGTCGATTGTTGTATAAATAAATAAATATATAGTATACTGGTTTCGTACTTGGCAACTAAAATCGTAAACAAAAGTTCCGTCTAATATTTCTAATTGATATGCATTGTCTGTATATTAAAGTGTAGTTTTCACAAAGCTTTATTATATGCATGATGTTATCACAGTTATAATAAGCCTACTAATGTCTAATCAATGTGTGTTTTTGTGTTTGTGTTTGTGTCTGTTTTCTCTGGGAGTTTGACGTATTTCACTCAAGCTAAATGCCAACAAAGAAACTTTCTGTATATATATTTCCGAGGTTTTTCAGTTGTTTTTTTTTACATGTCAAGAAACAATCCTCTTTAAACTAGTGATTTTTCGCACCTAAAATTCTGTTCTTCAAACTCAGAACCTATTACCAAATTTTGCTCTTGAGAAACAGTCTGCTGAAATATCGTTCCTTGTTTTCAAAAGCTGAACTCAAAATTCAAAATTTGAAATAGGGTCTGAGTGGAACGATAAGAACTTTAATGTGAAGAAAATGACTAAAGAAAAGAAATTTGTTTCCTTTGTTTCCATCAAATCATGAATATCTTGAAAACTAACCATAAAAATTTCTTTGCTGAGATTTAGTTTGAGTTGAGAAAGACAAACTCCACTTAAAGAGTTAAGTTTAATCTCTGAAAACAGAAAATAAAGACTGCAAAATCGAAGACGAATCAGGCAGAATGCCAACGTGCAAATGAGAGGTGTGCAATCCATTTACGGTATTGCTGTCAACGATCACTTGAGCTGAAAAGTCATCCACACCCAGAAAGGGCGCAAGGTTGACGGACTGACCGTTGTAGACATTTTGCAGCATGGTAATCAGCGACGATGGACCCTGCACGTTCACGTTATATTTGATGAAACGAATGCCGCTCGATATATCTGAGTCCTGCGGGCGGCCATTTAAACGAATATCTTGGTCGATATGAACGTTTTGCCTGTGAAAAGTTGAACAACATTTTAATTGGTTTCAAGTCATTTAAAGCTTATGCATCTTTTTATTACCATCTGATTGGTATAGTGAGAATGTCAAAGATCAGCAGCTCGGCCATAGTGGCGACGACCTCAAACAGTTTCCTTGGATCGTTGGTGCAATGATGCAGTTCCATATCAAAGTCCAAGTGGACATAGCCCACGTCCAGATGAAGCTCCCAAGTGTTGGACGTAGCGATCTGAACCGTATTTGCGCAACAAAATTGCTAAGGATGATGGAGGATGAGGATGATGATGATGATGATGATGATGATGATGTTGGTACTAACCCTCAAGAGATTCAGTATGGTCACAGTGTGCAGCAAGCGGCGCTGCTTGACCGTGGCACGACCGCTTATTTTCTCCATGAGATTGTAAAAATTCCTAATTAAAGTCTGCAATCTTGTCCCATCCATGGTATCCATCGCCGTTGGATGTAGGCTCCAGTCGTCTATCATCTCCAAGCATCTGACAAAGGCCGAATCGTATCCATTGTTGATGAACAGCTCGGTGGCATCGGTTAGCACCTGACAGCAATCGGTTTAGTTCTATATATCTAATAGCTGTATGTTCCTGTTTCTTACCTTATAAACGGGACTCACAATCCCTATCTGGTCCATGCGGCATTGATGGGCCACATAGGTGCGAAACTTATGAAGCGTATAATTTAGATGCGCAGCGTGCAATGCCTTGCATGTGCTGCGCAAATGCAATATATCGATTGGACCCAGCATCGAGATGATCAGATGAAGTGGCTCCACTGGCAGATCCAATAGATTCGGCACATGACCACGACGAATGCGTTTAGGGGCTGGAAGGCCATCGCATGAATCTTTCTGCTTATGTGCCATGTTGATCGATTTTGGATATCTGAAAGTGTGAGAATATATATATCCATTAAGTATTATTCACTCGCAAAACAACAACAACACAAGGCTCTGTAACAAGTACTTAGTGTTATTTGTGATGGCTGCCCAAAAACAACACACACACACACACACATACAACTAGCATAAATGTTCAATTTGCGGGGAGCAACAAGCGACAACAGTAGCTGCAACATGTGCAACATGGCGCATACGTAATCACTATTGACCAACTGATTGTCCATCTGTCTGTCTGTGTTTCGATTCTGATTGACTGCATGACCAACTGACTGTGACTGTAAACTGTGTAAACTGTTTGTGTGTGTGTGTGTGTGTGTGTGCCACGCCTCCTCCCCTTGCTCTGCACCCCCCGCTGACTGACGACAGTGGCCCTTTTAATTAAACAGAATTGCAGAACACCAGCCGCAGATCTGCCACTGAAATAAAATCAAATCGCTAGCTATCAGCGCGGGGGGGGGGGGGTGGGGTGGGGTGGGGTGTTGCGGGGCGGTGGTGGTGGTGTGTCAGGTGGTTGCTGCCCGGCTGTCTGGCTGGCAGTGACAGCTGCAAAGATGAATGTTTTGGGGGCGCATTGTGTATGCATATTGTGTAACGCCTATTAATTAGGCTAACAAAATGAGATGGCCAGTGGGCGTCGTTTTGACCGGGCTTAAACCAGACAGAGTTTGGCCGCTATAAAGCTGTCTCTCTAAACGTTCTCTGTACACAATAATTCGAAATCAAGTGCAGAAAAAAAACACCCAAATCAAAAACGAGAGAGAAAAAATGAAAAATTTCAACATATTTTCTTTTTTTTCAGACTTTGCTGTCTGTCGCCCACTATTTATTTTAGTTTGTTGTTCCGTTTTTATTTTGGCTCTATTTTGTTGCAATTTTAGCTGTTGTATTTTCGGTCTGTTCAACGCCATTGACCACGAAACCAGCTGGTGCGTGACAACATTCGGGCCTGGCTGGGAATTCAAATTGCAATTGTTATTGTCAACCAGTCAGTCAGTCAGTTAGTCAGTCAGTCAGTTTATTTGCCACCCACATATTATAATGCATCCATTTAATTCATATTTTGTCTAACGAACCTGTTCTAATTTTAGAAATATTATCACTCTAGCTCTAAAGTTGTGTAAAAAAAAAAAAAAAACTGACACTGTAAAATCTTTTTCATAATTTTAATCAATCTAAAGGCTGCCTTTTTTTGTGCAAAGTTTACAAAGTGAGTTAATCTTCAGCAGCTTAACATGAGGTACCCTTCTGAGCACTTTTAATTTATTTCAAGTGGCTTAAATTTTAAGCCCATAAATGTTTTGTTACAAAAAACGAAATCCCCGCTAAAGCTTTTTCAGATTAAAAGTAAAGCTGCGTAAGCTGTCCGTTGATAAAGGCTTAACTGTAGCTGTTTTCAATTTGAACCATGAACAACATTTTTAGAAAAACACATTTAAGAATCTTTCGAAACTTTAACAAATTGTAATAATGTTTATTTGAATTGCTTTCTATTATTTTCGAGTATGTCAAGTTCCGGGTTTGTTTGCCTCATTGTTCCATTCGCTTTTGTCTAGTCACGCTTTCAACGCTAGGGTGTGTGTGTGTGTGTTGTGGGTGTGTGTGTTTTTGTTTATGTTTTATGCGTGCGATTTTCGTGTTAATAATAATTGACATTATCGCTGTTGGCGTTGTTAGTGTTTGCCAGCCCAGTTTGCTCTATTTAGAGGTTCACATGCTGCAAAATGTTTTTGGTTTTGTTCAATTGCCACACACACACACTCACACACACCCCCTCCCTCCTTCCGCCCCTTTGCCACGACGGGGTTCGTTACGCTTGTTGACCACTTTATTTGTATTTATGCATAAATATGCGAATCAAAGTTTATTAATTTACAAATTGCTATACTTAACAGCACGCCGAGAGCGAGAGGGAGATTTGAAATGAGAGACAGAGAGAGAGAAAGGGGGGGTGGGGGAGAGAGTTGGCATTTGTAATCGTTGTTACATTTTTCAATAGCTGTTGGCTAAAACACACACACACACATACATTTGGACTACATATTTAAATACAAATATGCATAATTTGAAAATTTCCAAATTGTTTATTAATGCAGCCTGAATGAGGGGCCTGACAATGTGTGTGTGTGTGTGTGGAAAATCATGGGCATTTTCATTAAGTTGTGCGTGTGTGTAAAATGCTTGGTTGAATTTTGCACAAACCAGAAATTCCAGCTGCTCTTCAACAATTGTTAATTAATCGTTGCTTGCTTTTGGCATTCATCATATCAAGCACAGTTCCAGCCTGCACAAGGATTCTTGGAGGAAGAGGGGGTAAGTTATGGTGGGGGGAAGGGGTTGGTTGAACCATGACTCCGTGGCACCGAAAAGTGGGGCATTTTAAAATGAAAGCGTTACTCAATTGTTTGATGGCACCTCGAATAATTGAATTGCCATTCAATGTTACACGCCTCGAACCCCCTAACCGCACCCCCCCGCATGGTTTGCCTAACAGACTTCGCTGACAGCTCAATGAAACCCAGATGAGGAGGAGGAGGAGGAGAACGAGGAGCTGCTCTACAATTGAATTATCGAAGTCGAATGTCATTGAAGTTACCCCACCTCCTTACCCTGACCCTCTTGGTATGGAAATACAATTAAAATCAAAGAAGTGTGTGCGTGTGTGTGTGTGTGTGTGTGTGTGTGTGTGCGTGTGCAGCAAAAACAGACTGGCAGGCAAGCAGGCAGGCAGGCAGGCAGGCAGGCAGAAAAAAAGAAGAAACAATGCTCTGACTCGACAATACGAAAAATTGAAAACTGAAAAGTCGTAGCTGAAATGCTGGACAGCAGCACAGACACAGAGGGGTGGTGAAAGGGAGGCATGTGTCCATTAGGAGCGTCAATCAACACGCTTGCAAATGGGCCAAATGGGAACAATAACAGTAATATCTGAAACGACAGACGGACAGACAGAATCCGAACAACACTCCGAATGAATGAATGAATGCTCCAGACTCTGATTGACTAGATACTTTTGTACTATGGAAACTCTTCCTTTACACCTACTAGAACATGGAAAAGCTTCATAGTTTTAATTAACAGCTAGCTGCACAGGTTTCCAGAATTGACCAAATCCGATTGTAATTACACAACTGTGGCACTAGATGCCCCTTTCTTTGTATGTAACTGTGCGCACTTGGACTAATCCAAGTAGAAAAGCACAATTTTTGTAAGGAGATTTCGTTAAAACTGCTGTACAATGCTCAAAAATATTATTTTTTCACAGAAATATAAATGAAAGAGTAGAAATGTGAGTTCCAACTAATCAAAACCTTACCAAAGTAATTGAATTTAGTTATTTTGCACTATGGAAATTTTTTCCTAAAAATAGTAATTGAAATATAAACGTTTTCTTTTCACAGAAATATAAATGAAAGAGTTGAAATGTGAGTTCCAACTAATCAAAACCTTTACCTGGTAGGGGCACACAAAGTAATTGAATTAAGTTATTTTGCACTATGGACATTTTTTCCTAAAAATAGTAATTGAAATATAAACGTTTTCTTTTCACAGAAATATAAATGAAAGAGTAGAAATGTGAGTTCCAACTAATCAAAACCTTACCTGGTAGGGGCATACAGAGTAATTGAATTAAGTTATTTTGCACTTTGACAGGCACTTTAGTATCTTAAGGCGTTGTTGCAATTTCTTAAATGTTTGGTTTGGCAAAACCTAATCGATGCTAATTTATTTAATTAGGGGCACAAAACATAACTCAACCCAAATAATTGAACTAAGAGCCTTTTTTTTGAACAAGAGTTCTCAATAAATTTAATTGACACATTCAATTGTAAGTATGTATGAGAATGTTGAAGCTTAAATGCCTCTCGATTGTTTTCGTGTGTGTGTGTGTGTGATTGCCGGGAGGGTGTTGTGTTTGCTCAGGTGTGTGTGTAAATATTTGAGTGTCGTCATCGTAGTCGTGTATTTGGTAGTCGGTTCTTAGATAGAGAGAGAGAGAGAGAGAGAGAGTATCAATAAACAGAGCGAGAGAGCAAGAGAGAGCGAGAGTGAGAGTGAGAGAGAGAAGAGGGGAGGGAGTGCTTGGCTAATCAGGCAGCGCGGGGGGTATTCGACTGTGCAGCTGGCGGCTTTTGTGGTTTTCGTTTGGCTATTTAAATGCCTCATGTTTGATGCAAGCAAAAAGAGCAGCAGGAAGAGGAGCATGAGGGGTCAGGGGCGGTGGGGGTAAGCAGGATGGGCCATAAAATAAATCTGGCATAAAACCGCAGACAACTTAAATTGAGGCACATTTGGATGCAAAAGGGGCAAAAAGGGAAGGAATGAAGAGGCAACAACAACAGTTTAAACGAGCCAAAAGTTGGCCAAAAGCTGCTATTCAAATTGGCCAACAACAAATTTCTCACACACATACATACATACATATATATTTATGCATAAACAAGTAAACATTGAACATAAGTTTGATCGTCGTCGTCTTTGACTTTGAAAACTAATTGCAATTTTATGTCGCACAAGTGGCAGAAGCTAAAATGTGTAGCAAATGAAGATTAGTAAATAAGTAAATGAGCTAAATAAACATAATTAACAACAACAACATCAGACAACAACATCAGAAAACAACATCAGACAGCATCATTTCAATTAACAAAATCATTGCGGCCAATTAGAGAAAGCAAACAAACAACAACAGCAGCAGCAACAAATAGTCGTGTAATTTAAGAAAATGTTTGCTTGCTCTCTCTTTCTAATTGTTACCCTTGGGACCTGCCCCTCCCTCTTACCCAACCCATCATCAGCGAGCCCGCAATCGTGAACTCTTTGAACAATTTCATTAATGAAGCCGGCAGAGAACGCGACGCTCAAAATAAATTATGTTAAATGCAAAAAATTATTTTGTTTGCCATTCAGGCAGCAGCAAGCAGAGACAAGAATTGACTTTTTCTCCCTCTTTTGTATCTCTGTATCTGGTATTTGTATCTGTATTTTGTCCTCGATCAGTTTTTATTCTCCTCCTTTTTTTTGGCAACAATTGCAGCAAACTTAATCCAATTACAATGCTCACAACATTGAGCTACCATTGTTGCAACTGTGGAACAAAGTTGTCGATTTTTAATCTAAATAATAACTCTTGATATAAAATTTGTAAAGATTTTGTTTTTTTCTTTAAATAAGTTCCACTGTGTCAACGTGTCAACCGTTGTTCTTGAAGTGCAATTCAAGTGCAAGAATTGAGTGAGTGAGAAAATACACTATGCTACAAAATAGTCAGTAAAATAATAATTTCTCCGCTAACTTTTAACCAAACTTTCAATATGGCTGAATTAAAAACTAAATCGTTTAAATAGTATTTATTATTTTTTTATTTTTTTGTTTGGTACGTAGGTAAGCCAGGTGACCTTGCTAGCTCTTTTTCTATAACTTTATTTATTTGAAATGAAAAAGTTTCTGCTTGTAATAAAGTGTGAACAATGTAGTGTAGTTTAAAGTGTTGAGGAGACTGTGAAGCGGAGGTGGCATTGCAGTCGCCAGCTGATGCCACAGAGAAGTTGGGCAAAGAAGAAGCAACAATCGTTCGACAGCGAACAAAATACAAACGGATGACAACAACTGAGGCTGGGCTTGGCTTGGCTGGGCTGCTGCTGCTGCTGCTGCTGACGGCGGTGGCGGTGGTGGTGGCGGGCAATGCGGTTGTGAGGCATTGAAACCAATTAACGAACAATCAACTCCGGGCAACCGCAAAATTCAAAATGTGCAGCCAGTGGCCAGTGGCCTGTGGCGAACTTATATATACTTATACACAGATATATGCAGATTTATATATACCATATAAAGTAGATGAGCAGACTAAATACATATGTATATGTATGTGTGGATATATAATTTGAAATAAAATGTGCACAATTTATGCTTGCCACTTCAAAATGAGAAAGTTTTACAAGCACATAAAGTATGTGGCAATAATATACCATATGTAATTTATGTACGTATGTGTGTGTGTTTGTGTGTGTTTATGTGGCAAATACGTTTCAACTCTTGGACATTTTAAATCTCTGCGCGACAAGCGTGTGCAAATTATAGCAGCTTTCAGCTTTCAGCTCTACCCTAACACGATGGGAAACATTTGAGAAGTCGCTCAATAAGATGCTCATCAAGTTAGATGACTTAAGCGATTTTCTTTATTGACTTGTCTAGCTGGAATTGCTTGTACTTCATACTAAGTTAAGTAGATGACATCGTTTAATTTGCTCAATAGTAGTGTACTTAAACTTCGGTCAATAGCGAGTGATATTTTTAATTTGTATTCATTTTTGCGCTCTGTGTGGCGATTTATGCAAACAATTTAACATAATTTTAATAATGCACGCTGCACAATTTCAGTTGGAAAAATAAGCAACAAATAAAATAATAAACATTTTAATTAAAATACAATAACATAAACATGTACAAGGTACTATTATGACAAATAAAAACAGAGACAGAAAACAAAACAATAAATACAATACTTCATTAAGCAATAAATCATTTAATGCCAATGTAAAATCAAATTAAATTTAATTGTGCTTGAATTGAGTAAACAACAACAGAAAAAAAGTATACAATAATCTGCAATTAACCAGAATCAATGACATCTGGAATAACTAAACAAACAGTAGACAACAAAACAATCAACAATGCAAATATTTGATTTGACAGCTAAGTGCCGCACAGTTTACAAAAGAAATGAGCTTTTAATTCCATTGGTAAATTGAATTAGAGCCAAAATAATCATTGGCCATTTGGCTGTAACGAAAAGAATAATATTCAAATGTTGACCTTGTCAATTCAAGTCTTCATTCAAGTCTTTCCTAATACCTGTCACTGGGTGTAACTAAACTATAGCGATTTAAGCTTAAAACGAAACTAATAAGAAGCAACATTATGCTGTGCTGTGATTAAACTCTTCAAGCATCGTTGCACAAAGCACGTATTTAAAACCAAAATGATTAAAATGAGAGACACACAGCAGAAGCAGCAGCAGCAGCAGCTTACATCGAAACCATTCA
Source organism: Scaptomyza hsui (assembly GCA_018152825.1). Lineage (NCBI taxonomy): Eukaryota > Metazoa > Arthropoda > Insecta > Diptera > Drosophilidae > Scaptomyza > Scaptomyza hsui. The sequence goes on from JAECXO010000001.1 coordinate 8,520,183, forward strand.
AGTGCAGGTCACAAATTTCAGCAGCAAAAACAGAAATAAAAAAAAAAATAAAAAAGAGTAGAAGAAAAATCTAAGCAGAGAGAAAAAAGTAATTCAAGCTTTCAAATAGGTAGAACAGCAACAAAAATGTGTGAATGAACCGCGACGCGGGCGTTGGCAACAACTGAAAATAGCGTCAGTGGCAACAGCAACAGCAGTGACGTCGACGTCGACGTTGACGTAAACAGCGGCAGCGACGTCGACAGCACTTGGCGGTCATTGTTCCAATTTCTAACCTTTTTTTTTTATATATTTTTTTTGTGTTCAACTCTGGCTCTATGCACGTATGTTTATGTGTGTGTGTTTGTGTGGAGGAGATTTTTTCAAGTGTTGTTGTTAATTTGTTTGGCAGTGGCGCGCATTTTTCACAGACACACACACACACACACTTACACACCCATAAACCCATACACTTAAGAGAAATGCCGACACCGTACTCGTGTGTGTGGATGGTAAAATAATAATAGTAGTAAAAAAAAAAAACCGGCTACAGCGGCGACCAGCTACCCTCTTCTACTGGCCCCTCCCCCCCCCCACCTCTTCCCTCTTTCTCACCGGCTGCTAAATGTCTAACCAGTTGTGTCTATAAGCCAAGCTCTTGTTGTTGGTGTTGCTATTTTATGACTCTGGTTTGGTGTTGTGCATAGAAGCCTGAAGCCAGCCACAACACAACAGCAACAACAACAATCACTGCCACAAAGTACAGCAGTTTAAACATTTGTATTCGTGCCTGTGGCTCACATGTCAGGTTGACCAGCCAACAACAACAACGAAAGCAACAAAAAAAAAAAAAGGTTTAAAGTGGTTAACATGCTGAAGAAATGCACACAAAAGATAAAGCGCAAAACGAGAGCGACTGAGAGAGAGAAATGGCAAACGTACTCAACCCATATGACTTATGCACTAGCCAGTAATAGTACTAAATGCCACAAAGCGATGTGCAAAAAACTAAACCGAAAATTAAAATCAGTGGCAAACACGTAACATTTACGCTTAGAATCGAATCCACAAACGACCAAGACATGCTCTGTCTTTTTGTGCTGAACAAAATGAGTTTGAAATTGGTTAAGAATTCCAGTCGTGGAAAAATAATATTCTCTTTTGGCAGCTGGAAACAGTGTAAAGGGCTAAAAAGCAGAAAAAAAATATGCGCACAACACAGCTCAAAGATGATTATTTACTAAGTCAGTAAGAGGTCAAAGGCCATGGAAAATAAAAATAAAATTGTAAAACAATTTTTTAATATCTTTACTTCAGTTTTAAACCCAAAGCAAGCATTTTACTACTTAAAACGAACCTAAACCAATATTAAGCAGCTTCTAGAACAGTTTCTTTTCTATCAAATCTTTACAAAAAATGTTGAAATTCTTGGCATATTACATTTGGCTTTTACCTTTAATTAAGAATTTTGTAAATAGTATTTCTACCTTTCGCAGTTTTCAATAAATCCGTTTCTGCTAGTTTCTAACTGCTTTATTCTCAATTTGTTTGTTGCTACATATTAAATAAAGTGCAATCGATACAACCAGACTTTAAAAGCCGAAATAAACTATGTGTGTAGAAGGAGAGACAAATAGCGGCCAAGATAATTGTATACATATGCAGAGTCATGTTGTTGCTATCCAGCAGTTTGGTCAAGTCCCAAACTATAAAGCCGGCAGCTTAACGTACACACACACACACACACACAACTACTACTAAGATATTGACAGCTGGCGTAGGTTTAAATGGCGCTCACACAATGAACGTAAAAAATTTGCTAGCCAGCCAACAACAGCAAAAGCGGCCAAAAGGGAAACACAAAACTAGGGTAAAACATAAAAACTAAGTGGTAGAAAATGCGTCAAAAATTCTTGTACAACAACAACAACAGCAGCGGCAGCAGCAGCCGGCAACAACAATGAAAATACATAACATTTTTTCCGACTAGACAGAAAAAAAAAAAAAAAAAAAAACACAAATAATATAAGCATATGAGTATGCATGAGTATGAGGTGTGTGTTCGGGTGTGTGTGCATTGAATGAAATTAAAGCTGGCGCATAATTGAGCGCAAAAATTGTTTTCACATAAAACAAAAATGAAATTAATTACTCATAGCCATAAAACATAATGAAAGTCTAAATGAAATAAAAGCCGCTTCCAAAATGAAATTATTTTTTTGCCTTGTCCAGCACAATGTGAAAATTCCATTTGTTTTGTTATTAGTTTAGTTGTGTTAGTACTTATTGAACAGTTATTGTGTGCCAGTGTTGAGAATTGGAATGCAGTGTTTAGCAGAAAAAGAGCTTCAAGACTGTTTGAGGCAGTTTAATAAATGAACTAAATAACTTGTTGGGATAATTATTATTATTTTATGACACTTTTCATCACTGTCAAATGTTAAAATCATGTTATTGAAACTTTTTCATTAAACTCTTTTATATTTCATAAACGCAAAACACTTTTAATTAAGACGCATAGAGTAAAGGAAGTGGAAATGCATCAAAAACATAAATAAATAATGGAACGAAGTTGGAAGCAAAATATGAATTGAAAACACGTAAACTATAAAAGAATTTATGAACATATAAATAAGTGCAAACATACAAACATACAATATTCCTTTTGAATTTTGGCAGCTCTCTGCCTGCATGTATTTTGATAGCTTACTGCAAGAACTTGTGTACATAAATATTTTTGTGGAAAACCAAATGAATTTTACAACATGTATCGTTTTGAATAGTTTTTGAACTCTTTTTTTTTTACTCTTTTTTGCTGTTTTACGTTTTAGAATGTAAAGCAAATATTTGTGCAAATTATTTGCGCACAAGCTGTGCGCAACATGAGCAAAAGTTTTAGCCAAGTCCACGTCATGGCCAACACAGCATCGCGTGCCTTTTGCTCTATTGCATTCGTTTTAAACACACACACACACACATACACATGTTATCATCATAACGCAAGTTCGTTCAACTTTTGTTCACACCATAACGCCAAAACGCGTGTTTCCCTTCCCTCCCTCCACCCACAGTTCTGTGTCTTGCACTTGACATCTTTTGATTTTAAAGTGTCAATTTTTGTTTTAGCTACCCTTCGTTTATTTTTTTTTTGTGTTTGGAGTTGATTGTTGGCTCTCTCTCGCTCTTTTGATTTGATGTTCGTATACGCTAATTCAATTAGATTTATGTGCACCATTTGACATATCTACCCCCCTCTGCACCCTTCCATAGCACCCAGTGTATGTGTGTGTGTGTGTGTGTTTGTTTTGGTTTATTTATTCCTGGACATGTCGCTAAATGGGTTTTCTTGTTTGCTCAAAATCAGATCATGGCCAATAAATCAACACTCAATTCGATTTGTGTGTGTGCACACACCAGGCAAATTGATTTGCCAGCCAAACCATAAAAGAGCCACACTTTTCTTTTGACTCAAATATGGGTGCCGAAAAATAGGAAAAGAAAGGGGTGAGAGGGGGATTGTATTTATTCAGTTTCCGCTTTTGTCCATGTCAATTGATGATAATTTTATTTTTATAGATAAAAAAAAAGCCAAGCGAGTCATTGACAGCATCAACGATGCGATGAAACAAGGCGAACATCATGTAAATAACTAATCGAAAACAGGCTTTGGGAAAATTGGCAGGCGACAAAACGAGTTGCAACGGAAATTGTTAATTTTCTGCACAGCTTTAATAATATACCAACATGCTTCTTTCACTCCAGGAGAGCTGCTTTAATGCAGTTTAACTGGAGTCGAACTGTGTCACAGTCCGTGGTGGAAGCAGCTAAAAAGATAACCTGAATTGGCTGCCTTGCAGTTAGAAATCACGTATACGCCCTGTCAGCAGCATTCCAAACACGCCCCACGATCAATGAGCAAGGCAACAACAACAGCAAAAACAAACTAATGCAACTAAACCAAGACATGATAGAGCACATTTAAGTGTTAGACTAGAAGTTACCCTGTATACTTAGGAAAACATTCATTCCCTTTCAAAGTTTTTTAAACGTTTAACAGGGTATATGCAAGTAGAAAAAACCCAAAAATGGAAGAAAAGAAGAAAAATGTCAATCGGTACATGGCTGGCAATTCAAATGAACTGTCGAGTGAACGACTCGCTTGGACTCACTTGACTCGGCTGACTTGCTCTACTTGTTCTCGCATCGTTTGGCCCTGCTCCGTTTCCCTGGCCTTGAACAAAGCCCCCCCACATCTCTCTCACTCATTCTTATTTTGATTGTGATTCGCCAGGTTTTTTTTTTGTTTTTTGCAGTGGCATTTACGCATTTTGGCGCGTTTAATTGAAATTGACATTTGTCGATCATAATTCTGTTTCTTGACACTTGGCTTGCTTATTGGAGAGTAATTGAATTTCCATCGCATGCAATCGACCTTATTTCTATATGTATGTGTGTGTGTGTGCTGTGTGTGTGCTGTGTACATATCATCATCATTGTCATCATCATCAGTGTCGTATAATTCACCAAAAAGCACAAAAACGACTTGTGACAACAAGTCGCAACAATGTTGATTTAATTAGACGTGCACAGCAAGTCAAATTGATATCGAAAATTCGTCAACGTTGTCGCATTTTCTAACACGTACGAGGCAACAACAATAACAGCGTTAACGGCCAGCTATAACCATACAGAGATACAGAGAAAACAGCAACAGAAACAGACACTGACAACAATGATGACAACGACAGCGACAATGACTCTGACAATCGGTTGCATACAACAGGCGGCTGGCTCTAACAACAACAATAACTTAGAATGCTACAGCTTCGCTTTTTAATATCTGTTTGTGAACCACTTAAATACCCTTTGTGTATACAAAATAGTTTTTGCCACTTGAGCCTCATTAAATATTATAAATAATATTTAATTGCAATTGATAAACTTTTCTTAGGTGCGTTTCTCATCTTGTAATAGTTTTAAATCTTTTAACAAATTTTGTTAAAGTTTTGGCTTAGAAATATATTTTATACATCATTATTTACAGATATAATTTTCTTCCCAGACTATCAATATAAAAAATAATATTTTAAAAAAAAAATATATATTTGTATACATAAATTAATTCTGAATGGTTATGATATTTCTTAATAGTTGCAAAGTGCCAAACAAAATTGTTAAGCTTAGTCAATTAAAATTCTTACTCATTTTTCAGGTTATTGACTTAGAAACATGAAACAAAAATTCTCAATAAAAAGATAAATTTAAAATCATTATCTTAATTGCTTAAAATACTTTAAGCATATACGTATATACATATATGGAAACATTGTGTCAAGTCTAAAACAAAACTAAAGAAAATGTACATAATAAATACAGGTGCTCTATTTCAACCGTGCGTCGCTTGCTTAAATTAAGTTGCAACCATTTGTAAGCCGCACATGCCACATGCCGCAAATCTCAGCTCAAGAAGTACACTTAGTGGAGGAAGCCACAGACAGAGATTCATTCAACTAACGCTGTTTAATTAATTAATGCAACTAAAATAAAAGGCAACATTCGCTGGGCAGAAACTGCATGCACTGAATATACCCGATTTGTGTGTGTTGTGAATGAATGGGTGGACGGCCAACACACACACACACATACGAACACATTGACGTCAAAAATTGTTCAAGTGGCGGCAATGTCTGCAGAGTTGCCATCCCCATTTACCATTTACCGTCACATGGCAGCCATTTCGTCTTCTCAGCTCACATTCATTGTTGATTTGGGTTTTGGGGTAGGGAAGGGAAGTGAAGGGAAGGTTTCTTTCTCTCTCTCTGGTCATTCACATCGTTGCATGTACCGTGATATCTTCTCTGTGTCTGTGTGTGTGTGTGTGTGTGAAAATGTGTGTTTCGTTCATCTTTATTTGTTGTGCGTGCAGAAATTTAACAATTGCAGAAATTGAAACTTTTGCTGTGTGTAAAAGTCTCGCACAGCAAGCACAAGACATAAATATATGAAAATAAAATGTGCACACGTTTGCTCTCGCCCCTTGTTTTGTTGTTTGTTTTTGTTGTTGTTGTTGTTGTTGTTGTTGTTGTTGTTGCAGACAGTTTCGATGCTTAATATGGCAATGCACTTTGGTTTCTTAATGCGAGCAGTGGAGGAGAGGAGGAGAGGAGAGCCAGCCTGGGAGCGCCAACTTAGAGGCATTCAACTTGTGCGCTTTATTGTTTTATTTCATTTGATTTTATTACCGACTCTATATAGAGTGTGTCTACTTTATTTAATATTATTCGTTTTATGCCTCTGTCTCCGCATTACGCATATGCCGTGCCAACTTTGGGGAGTTCAACTTGAACGCAGTTGTCTATTCGGTTTTTTTTTCCCTTTTCGCTCTTTGGGCCACGTTTGTGCCTGTGGGCGTTTTTGTGGCCAAGCGTTTTTTTTTTTTTTTTTTTTTTTTGTTCTCCTCTTTTTGTTTTTACATCATTTGCACACAATTTGCAGTTCATTGTTTTTAATATAAGCCGCAGAGAGAATGCAATTTAAGGCCAACTTTTGAGGTTGATCTTACCTAAAGTACGTAAACGTATTATTAGTCCTGGGAATTTAAATTTTTTTCTACTTGTTTCTTACTTTCTCGAATAATCATTTGAATGCAATTTTTTTTATATAATTCCCCAACGATTATTTGTCTTCCTCTTCTGCTTCTTCTTCTTCTTGGGCTGTAAGTATTTTCCGCTGTTCGGCTCTTTGTTTGTGTTAATCCACTGTTGACATGCAATTTTATTCAATTATCATGATTTAGTAAGCTCCCTTTGACCCCCCCAATCACCCACGATCTTTCCTTCTCTCTCTCTCTCACCCATCTAACAGCTTTGTTGCCGCTTACCGCTTACCGCTTGCCACACAGCAGCAGCAGCAGCGGCAGCAGCGTGGGAAAATTAGCAAGCTGTACTCGTATAAAAAACCCGTGCAATTATTCAATTTGTGGCCGCATCGCATCGCAATCCAACTCCGCATCACTTATACGCCCCGTGAAACGAATAACAATCATGAACACAGCTGTCATCAGTTGACCGAAGACCTAATACCCTGCCATTTACATAAGCTTTACAAAATTGTTAAAGCTTCCTCTCAACTTTCCCTTAAATTAACCTTTTACTTTTTAGCTTTTGCGCAATATATATATAAAATCTTTATATCATTCTCATGACAATGAATAAGGTATTTATAATTTTTGCATGTGCTGGAACTAATTAGTTTGCTGCACAATAACAGCAATAACAACACGCAACGGTAAATGTGAGTGATTGTTGTCACTATAGCGAGTGCAACCCGTATATGGGGCGAGGGCTGGAGAGGGGAGGGAGGGCTTAACAACTAAGCGATGCGTAATGCGGAATTAAAACCAAATTTGCTGGCCAATTAATTGTCCTGCAGCAATTTGCCAAGCTCTTAATAATCGTTTGTGGTCATTTTTTTCACACACCTTTCACTCTTTGATTAATGAATAATTACGTATACGTAAGCATGCAAACGCATTATTTGCATGTGCACATTCCAAATTGCATAATCGAAATGAAACAACATAAAAACACATTTGCTGCATTTCTCTTCTGTCTTTCTGTCTGTCCCTCTGTCTCGCTGTCTCTGGAACTGTCTCTGCTGAATTGCTGGGGCGTCGTCATCTCCCCAAGAGCAACAAAATGTAACATGTCGCCTCATGGCTTGATGATATATGTACGTAATTTCTATGCAGCAAAGAAATAAACGACAAAATGACACTTTAGGGCGCCCATATTTATGATGTGTGACTGTGTCTCTGTGTCTGTCTCTAGGCGAGGTGTGTGTGTGTGTGCATGTGTGTAAAAAATAATTTGGTAGACAAAAATAAATAAACGCAGACAAAGCTGCAAAGGACACTGTGAAGAAGTCAGATGCAAAGAAAGGCTAAGGCAAAATGGTTAAAACTATCTAAACCAGGGAGTCACAAAAGCTGCATTTATATTCTAGTTTTCATTCTGACCAGTTTTTAACACACTTCTAACTAATTTAGATATCAATTACATTAGAAGAAAAAACTTTGCACAATTCCAGCTAACTTTTTATGAAGCAAAATTCACACTAAGTGTAGCTGTAGCTGGTTCTGCATAAAGTAAGAATTAAGTTGAGTGAAATTAATTTAGTTTTTAGCGAGAATTTCATCAGCTTACACAACATATGTATGTGTGTATGTTTAATTGAATGGAATCAGTGAATACATTTTATATTCTACAAATAAATAACTAATGTCTGCTTAAATCAACAGCTTTTCATGTACGTGTGTGTTGTGAGCTGCTTTTGCAACCCTGAATTTCAAGTTTTTAGTACGCAACGATGTGCGATGTGCACATTTGGGAGATTTAGTAGCGTATAAAAATGGCACACACACACACACACACACACACACGCAAGTACAAATGCAGAGTGGGCGACAAAGAAAAAGAGCAAGTGGTGCTGATGGTGCTGCTGCTGTTGCAAATGTGAAAAAGCAACATGGGAAAAACATTGAAGCCATGCTCTTGACCACTTTCAACCAAATGCTTTTGTGTGTGTGTGTGTGTGTGTGTGTCTAACAGATAGTGCGCCAAAAGCAGCTTAACAACTCTGACTTCCTTCCCACTTGGACCACGCGGGTCCGTTCAGTGACTCAATAGCTTTGCCTCTCTCTCTCCTCTCTCCCTCTGTTTCTGTCTCTATTGCCAATTGGGAGTCGTCGCCAATCGAATTTCTGTGTCATTCGGCAAATAAGTCGCACCAACTGTCGTCGCTCTGTGTATCTGTCTGTATATATCTGTTCGTCTGTCTGTCTGTGTGTGTGTGTGTGTTAGTAGGTGGTTGGCTGTGTGTGTTTGTCAAGCGGTGCAGCAACACCTTTCCACAAATATTGTCCAACACTGGGCGCAAATGGAGTGAAAGACTAACAGGAAATTGAAATCGGAAACGACATTGTTAGCCGTAAGCTAAGCATTATATTCTGTTGCCAACATTTATGATAATTTTCATTTTGGAGCTGAATGTTTACACTTATCAAATTCTTTAAGCAACAAATGTGACAATTAATTGCGATTTAAATGTGAATAGTCTCGATATTTGTCAGTTCCGGTCTCACATTTAAAACATTCATAGCGCGCAATGGCATAAAATAAAGTGTTTGCCTTTTGCACTCTTGCCATAAGTTTGCTTTTGGTAGGCCAGTCTACCACTTGGACTGTATTCTTGGTAGTGGTAAGTATCTGTGTGAGTCATCTTGACTTCGTTTTCCCAGTTGGGTTGAGTTTACTTTCAGTGCGCTCTCAGACCGCAAATTAAATGGAAATAAAATGCAGCCAGACAACGACGACGACGACGAAGACAACGACGGGGGGAAGGGCTATGAAAAAGAAGCATCAAACGTGAAGATACTGCAGTGCCACATAAAAGCATTCACACACACACACACACGCACACACATACATATATCCGAGCAGACAAAGCAAAGAAAGAGGAAGATAAGTTTTGAGCAATTCTTTTTAAACGTTTTCCTTGTTTGTGTATATTTACCTTTGGGATTTATGAGATTAGTTGCCGACACGCACATACGAATTTCTCTCCGTCTATATGTGTGTGTGTGTGTGTGTGTGTGTTTGTGTGTGCAAGTGTGTGTATTATCTATAGGTTAGAGAAAAAGTTGCAAACGACTGCGACTCCGACTGCAATTGAAAGCAGCTCTCGCAATTGCACAAAATGCAACTGGCAAAATATTTAATACAGCTCAAAGCTAGCGAAAAAAGACGAGCGAGAGATAGGGAGACAAAGAGAGTAGAGTATGAAGCGAAGCTGAAGTAAACATTGCACAAAAGACAGTCGTCGACCAAACGCACACTAGTTTATTTTAAGTGCAACCATCTGCAGCACCACCATTCCACCCACCACTCCACCCACCACAAGCGAGTTTGTGGTGTGTGTGAGAAGCATTCACTTTTCAATAGTAATAATGCCTGTTCTCAATGTCGTTATTGGGAACTGAAACTATAAGAAGCATCTGAAACAAAAAAAAAATAAAATAAAGGAATAAAAACATTTGATGTAATGAAACAAAGCTTAGTTTGTTTACACACACAAATAGTTATTTGCTATTGTAAGATATGAGGAATGCCATCGCATACAAACAATGATATTTGAACAGTTTGTTTCTATACACAGCTAAAACTCTTTCCAAGAAACTTTACCAAAGAGTTATTAAATATCCAAACTATCAAAAATCTGACAAATTTTATTACTAACCAACTTTGTACATAGTATGTCTGAGAGTGCGACAACGAACGTAACGAAAATTTTGAAAATGTTATTTGCCTGCTGAAGTTTTAAGAGTAATGAAAACAACCTTTTGCAGTTGTAACTTTAGTTTATAGTATGTGCTGTTACTTTTACAAATTGCATAACATTGCCAAATATTTTGTATTAATTGAACATTTCATTCCTTTTGCTTGCAGGTAACTATTTCCCCAACTACGCAACAAACATCATAAATATGCACACTTAAAATGTGTTCAACGATTTATTTGAACTACTATAACTTCCACTACAACCGCATTTACATTAGTATGTGTGTGTGTGTGTGTGTGTAGTGCTAAAGGTAAGCTTAAAATGTTTATTTTTGCATTTTGCGTCAATTTACAAAGATTGGCATGTTAATGCCAATGCCATTGGCAATCAATAAAACACACGATGCTGAACTTTGCAGGCCGCCATTTTAATTAGGTGTCGTTGGTGAAAAATTGCACAACAACCCCCCTGACACACACACACACACACACACACCAAGACGCCAACACACAAACACAGAAGCCCCAAGTTGACTGCTAATTTTCTTGGAACTTTTCATCGTGACCTACAACCTACAAAGTCAAAGAGTAGCAGCAACGAAGCTGCAAGGGGAGTTCTCTTCACCCTGTGCGACCTGACATTTGTCGAATTATCGAACGTGCCACATGCCACACAAGATGCACTGAGTGAGAGACTTGGGCCTGACAGCGTTATTAGCAAACGTCAAAGACACCGAAAATTTCACCTCCTTCTATTTTATTCTAGTATTTACACTGATATATATATTTAGTGAGCATTGCTTTGTGATAGTTAGAGTATCTCATTGTCGTGCTGGTCATGTTGAAATTGGTTTTTAAATCGTACAGCGCCAGAGAAAGAGATTGACTGATATGTGAATGGACATATGGACATTTGTATGTATAAATAAACTACAAATTGAATTGACCGAAGCGTTGGCAAACACACTCAAACAGACACACACACACACACACACACACACACACACACATACACTCAAACAAAACATAAATAACAACTACATAGTACAGCTTGAGCAACAAAAGCAAAACACAAAATGGCTGCACGGCATAAATCTTTCAATCTATCCTCAAACTCTGCCCCCCGCCCCGCCGCCTCAGCTGCTTTGTCTCCCCATCAGCTTCATCACCCAATCTTTCCGGGTTTGTTTGTGTTTTTCTATTCGTTTTTTGTTGTTTTTTTGTTATTTTTTTTTGTTGTGTTGTGGCTGCTGCTGCTGTTGCTTTTTGCGCTATTTGTTTAGAGAAATCAAAGTGCACTTTAGACAGTTAGTTGTTGTTGTTGTTGTTGTTGTTGTTGTTGTTGTTGTTGTGTCCACACAGAACATGGGCGTAGAAGTGAGTGTGAGTGTAGACAAACAATGCAACAGCAAAAGCCATAAGTTGCAAAATACAGTGTTATATATATTTTATTAGTTGTTTGTGCTGAACGTGAAGAAGACCTCCAACAATATTGTGTCTGGCAAACAGCAAACAGCAAACACCTTATCCAGCTCCATCTGCCTGGTGTCGACACTAATCTATCTATCTAATATTAAACGTTGCTGCAATCGGTAATTAATATGGGAAAGGCTACAGCTGCAAAATGGCCAACAAGAGCTGGTGGCACAAAATTCATAGCATACTTATGTGCGTTAGTGTCAAGATAAAGTATATTCCGGTTGACAGCTTCCAACCTGTTTATACCCATTGCTATCGTTGTTGTTGCTGTTGTTGTGTTGACAGGTAAGACTGCCATCTATGTGTGTGTTTGTGTGTGTGTGTGTGTGTGTTCGTTGATTGTTATTGTTTGGCTGTTTGCAGCCAAGAGTAAATTAAAATTCAAAACAATTTTGCTATGACAAATTCCATTTTATGGCATCAAAATTATGCAATAAATATAAACCAAAATCCGTAACTAACAATGTGACAGAACAGTAGATGAGGGATAACGACAGTGGATGCCAGTATACATGTAGGCGTGTGTGTGTGTGTGTGTGTGTGTTAGGTTGACAAAGTGGGTGGTGATGTTATGTTGTGTGGTTGATGGGCGGTGCAGAAAAGGTAGCTGGCAACAAAGAACAACAAAGCGGAGCAAAACAAAAATGGTGCAAAACAACAGTAAAACTACAAACATATGCATAGTCCACCCGCACCCCTCTCTCTCTCTCTCTCTCTCCTTTACCCTGACTTTGTCATTCTCTTTCTTACTTGCTGTGTGTTTTTGTGTGTGTGTGCGTCTAGCATGGCGGTGTGTGGAAGCAGATAACGTTGGCATTACGTCAGGATAACGTTGAAATTACATTTTTCACACAGAGACTGCCAGCGTCGTTTTTGCATAGAGCAAGAGGATGAGTGTGTGTGTGTGTGTGTGTGTGTGTGAGTGTGTGAGTGTGTGCCGGTCAGTGTCAGACGAGACCCACACACACTCACATGCAAATTTCAATGCAAAAACAACAACAGAAACTCACACACACACACACACACACTCACACACACACTCGTAGCAGTCAAAGTTAAGCCTCGCCGAGCACACGCCAACAACGGCGGCCACAAAACAGTTCGCTCGGAAGCATCAGCAGCAACAGCAAGATCCCAAGCTTCCAGCATGTCCATGGCACATCACAATATGCTGGCATTCACAAGCACTGAGCCAGCTAGTGTCTCCTTTCTTGTGCCACAAATACAGAGTGAGAGTGAGAGAGAGAGAAAGAGGAAGAGGAAGAGAAGTCCGTCGCCTTTGGCTTTAGTTTAGTCGACCTGCCAGTGGCATCACATAAGGTGCATATTATTTCTATAATATTCTTGCATACATTTGGCTACATAAGGAGAGGATAACTACTACGCTACTGGCACAGCAATTCGGGCTACCTGCTTGAACTGCAAAATGAAGTTTTGCTTTCTCGCATTTTCGTTTTCATTTTCGTTTTCGTTTCCATTCATATTTCCATTTGCCAACCTGCATCATGGCAAGCCATAAATGTGCGAATTAAAATATATAAAATGCAATTTACATTTGTGGCTTTCTAAGGTGAAGACTCTCACGACTACGCTGCGTATGTGCAATGGTTTTAAGCTGCCAATGCTGATGCTAAATACTAAGTGCATAAGGCTCCTCCTCCTTAGCAAGCATACGCCGTGTGTGCCAAGAAATTTTATCGTCAGCCTCCAAACAAAATAAAATTGCTTTGTAACCTTTGTTTAAACAGAAAAACAAACTAATAAATGCATAAATGTATGCATGTACACATACCATTTTCATAGAGTTGTTTATTTAAAAGCAAAAATCAACTTTCATGCAAGGTAAAATACACTTAAATTCATAGGTTTCGTTAGTTTTTTACCCGACATAAATTGTTCTATATACAAAGTACACATTTCTGTTGTGCTTGCATTTAATTTTTAAACAACCCTAAAAGTATGCTTCATTTCGTTTATACAAAGTGTGTCTAAGAACCTGTCAAGCAATCAAAGAGAAGATTGCTCGACTCAAATTAACATTTATAAACCACTTTTTCGCTATTAACCCAGGAAGACTCCTAGGCTTGAATACAAGACTGTCGTAAGTAAGAATTTAAATCAATTTGGCGCCCAAAAGTGCACATTTAATGGATTGATTGGTGCTCGTCCTTGCCCGAATTCTCAATCGATTTGAGACCTTCGACTTGAGCAGCATGCAGTGTTGTTGCGACCACACACACACACACACATACGTACACACACATGCTGAGTCTGGGTCAGGACTTTTACTGTTCGTGCTACGGAGGAGAGAGAGTTGAACTCTGTTGGGAATTGAACGCACAACGCATAATGAAAACCATTCAAGTGCAATTTCAATTCGATGTTGGACGACTTTGAAAGCCATTTGCGTATGCCTTTGTGTCTGTGTCTGTCTTTAACCTCTCTGTTTACCCCAGCCCGTTTTCCATTTTGCTGTCTGCCTTTTGTGCTGCGAACTACACTCGGAAAAAGTTAATTGAATCCTTATTGGTCAATCGCTTTATTTTTGCAGAAAACGCCCTTTCCTTTTTGTGAAACATAAATAGTAACAAGAATTTTAAACCTGTTTTGTTCTTTTATAATTCTCAGGTATTTTCTTTGTGTGTATATGTGTGTATATTGAGACATTCAGCAGCAACTTAAGAGTTTTATGCAATTAATTCGATTAAAAGGTTATCGCAGCATCAGAGCCGCAGGCACTCAACTGTTAAAGGACCCCAGCAAGGACCTGTTTGGCCTGGCCAACAGATACGAGAGCTAAAGAACTCAACTGACCCGCAACTCCCTCTCCCCATTTCCATTCTATTTGCCCAACTAACTTTCCGGTGGGGTTCTAGCCTGACCTGCTGTCTCGAGCACAATGGCTCAATGCTGGATCAAATTATGGCACATCAGCAGTTTGCATTTGAGCTGTGGCTTGAGTTTGCTCATTTGCAAAGCATTATATGCCTGTGGTCAAAGTTCACTTCAGCGCTGCTGCTGCTGCTCCTGTTGTGGGTCAAAGTTAAAGCAGCAACCGCAACAACAACAACAACAACAGTAACCGCAACAGCTGCGTCAGCGACTAAAGGCGAACCTTTCTCTCCACTGTAGAAGGGCCAACAACCACTACGCATCACTTTTAGGACATGCCAAAGAAATTCAGCACGAAAACCGATTATCTACCGCAAATATGGCTACTTCCGTTCTGAAGCATGAATAGGAATTCCGCATATCTGGACAGCTATTGTTGTCTCTGTCTCTATTTGTTTGGGTGTGTGTGTGTGTGTGTGGCTTTCCTCTAATTATTCAATTCAATTCAATATTTCATTTGCACACACACAAAATGTGCTTATGAAAATTTGTGCAGCAATTAGCAGCGAATCTTCTACACACAAATATTCATTACAACTCCTTGAGCCTGGCATCAGCTTACCGTCATGTCTTCGTCCTTGTCTTCGTCTATGTCTTGGTCTCCTTTGTTTTCGCCGTTCGTCCTATTTGTGCACAAAACCTAATTATCCTTGGTTGCTGCTGCTGCTGTGCTGCTGCATCGACTTATTTTGCGCTCATTGTTTATTGTTGGCAGTTTCTACTGTTGCCGGCCATCAATGTTTAAAATAGCATATTAAGACTTTGGTAAAAGGATTGAAAGCTCTTGTCAGCTAAATAGATGTTCATTATTTTAAATATGTATTCTAACAGTAGCTTAGGTTTCACATCAGCTTTAGCTGGAGAAAATAGCAATTTTCCAAAAAGCAGCACTTTAAGGCGATTAGACGATTAAATTAATTGAAACTTTCTATCTTATTTTTGTAAGTAAATGCAATTAAATATTAACTAGAAACTTATCTAGCTGCATGCAGGTATTAAAAATTATCATTTAATTGGCCAAAAAGAAATCTTTTCATTATAAATTCGAGTTTAATATAAGTTTCCAAAGCAGCTTTCTAATGCACATGCACAAGAAAAATATATACATATAAATAGAATAAAATCCTTTAAAGTTCTAAGCTCAAAATGAATTTCAACGTCAGTTTGTATCAATTACCCTTTAACAAGTTTCTATGGATACTCGGAATAGGTCAGGCGATACAGTGTGTGTGGGTGTGTGAGTGATGCAGCTTTTCGTCGAATTCCGCACGCACATTTGAAATATTTTAGTGCATTTTTACGGCGAACGGAAACGGCAGCAACTTTTATCACGTATTGACGGTTGAATGCCCAGGGCCCGAGAACACCCCTCACCTCTCACTCAACACACTCTCAAATCCCCGCTTTCTTTGAGCTTACTTGCTTGCATAGGTGTGCAGCAGCCAGAGAAGGGGTGAAGGGCCAGCAAAAGCAGCAGCACCAGTTTTCAAGTGCAAAATCGTTCAATTGCAGCGCAAAGTTTTTCTAAAGAAAAAAAAAACGACAAGAAAAGAAAAAAATGTTTTGCCGTTTTCAGCTTGAGTGCCAATGCGTCCAAAGAAGACGTTAGTACTGTTGGTTGCTCCCTTAACCTCCTCGCCACCCTCACCCTCACCCCCCTACCCTTCGCCCTTTCACCCAAAAAGTTTGCCGCTGCTTAGAGTGCCAAGCGTCCATTAAATGTTGTTGCTGTTTTCAATGGTGTTGCTCTTGTTACAGTTCTTGTTCTTGTTGTTGCTGTCGCGTCTTGGCCATGGCGTGCATTTGGCCTATTGTGCAGCCGTTAGTTTGGGCAAAAAGAAAACGTTTAAATAAAATGAATTTCGAGTAGAGAAACTGCTCATCACCGTTGAGACGAAGACAGAGACAGAGAGAGAGAGAGAGAGAGTTCCAGCAGTGACTTTGTTTGTTCGTTTATTGCCACAAAGTATGCTTGGCAAAAGTTGCACTAACAAGCGAAAAGAGGAATAGGGAGTCAACTTGCAGCAGCAGCAATGACAGTCACTTATTTGGCATTGTTTATATACATTTTAACTATGCCAGTTGGCAATTATATCAATTAGCTAATTTTGGGCCTGATTGACTTGGACAGAGCTCCTCCAAGAAAGAGGGAGAGATCGGAGAGAGAAAGAGAGAGTTGCACGATACCTGCCAAACAAATCAAATGTTTTAATTAAATTAAGAATAAACTATATAAACGAAGGGTAAAGAGAAAGAAACTTTTGGCTAAAGTTAACTGCGGTGAATTGAAGCAATTCTTGGGTAATTTAAAATTTCACTTGCAGCACAGCACTAAAACTACTGTTGTGTGTGTTGTATGTTTGTGTGTGTGTGCGTGTGTGTGTCATAAACCAGTCAAAAGCAAATGTTTTATGCTTTAAATCAAAACTAATTTTGACATTGCCCACAGGCTGTGCGTCTTTGCTTTGTGTGTGTGTGTGTGTGTGTGTGTGTGTGTGTGTGTGTGTGTGTGTGTGGGTGTGTTGAAAAGGACCTCGTTTTTGGGGCACCCTTCTTTAATTGCAACAGATTTTGTTTACTTCAGCAAAACCGAGGCAAACATTTTATGGCAGCTGTAGCTTTATTAAAAAAGGTTAATTAAATGTGCCCAAAATATATACATTTAATAGCTTACAATGCCCATTAGCAAGGACTTACATAAAATCTTAAAATCATTTAAGACATCAGTAAAATTATAATATAATTATATTACCCATATCAATTCAATTCTTGATATAATAACAAGTTATTCAACGTCTGCCATAATTGTGATTTTGGACAGATTTTGGACTTTGCCTCACATGGTTTATGTGCTGCTTGTCCCAAATATACTACAAAAGTCATAACAGAAACATTCTCGCTCACAATTCACAACTATAAATTAGCATAACTAAATTATGGTAATGCGAGTCGGACGTGTTCGGTTATTGTGTATTGGCACTTGGGCTTATAGCCTTTAAATATATGTATGTATGTGCAATCAAATATACTTTCCTCCCACTCTCTCTCTAATTAACGTCGGACTTTAGTAAGCGTACTTGAGAACCCTAGCTAATATTAACAACATTTATCGTTGTGAAAATCG
This sequence comes from Scaptomyza hsui, assembly GCA_018152825.1. NCBI lineage: Eukaryota > Metazoa > Arthropoda > Insecta > Diptera > Drosophilidae > Scaptomyza > Scaptomyza hsui. The sequence continues at coordinate 8,537,994 of JAECXO010000001.1, forward strand.
TTTCGTTTTCGCAAGAATAACTCTGCACTTTAAGCTGATTACATAAATTAAAACGAAAATAATGAGAAGAGAATTCATTCAAGATGTTGGATTATTTTTAGAGTGGCCATCAAAAAATAATGAATTGTACAACTTTAAATTATGTGTAAATGGACACCTAATAAACAAGATAATTATAAATAAATAGCATACAAAGAAGAAAATGAAATATATATAGGGGGGAGGTTAAATGAAGGGTGTATTATCATGCGATAAGAAAATATTTATAGCCCAGCCATTTTAATGATGTAATTTTTAAATGCTTCAACTGCGGGTTAAGGCTAAAAGCAGAAGCAGAAGCAGCAGCAACAACAATAACAATAATAATAACAATAATAACAGCAATAAGAACAACATGGCTGTAAAGTAGAGTCCTGCACACACACACACACACACAGAGCTTTTTTATGTTTATGGTTGTCAGCTGATTAAGTTATTATTATTATAGTTTATGTTTGCTGAATGTTGACCTGTGTGTGTGTGTGTGTGTGTGTGTGTGCAGCGCCGCAATTAATGTGAATGAAAATCGCGCATTTGAGTGGATTTTTTTAATGACAATGCGTATACGGGCTAATGGATAATGCTCTCAAGTGTGTGTGCGTGTGTGTGTTGGCTTTGCCTATGGCACTTACACACATGCATATATGTTCCAAATTCTCTGACCGCCATTGCAAACATTTGTTGTATGCCGAGTTCAAAGTGCATTTCAATGCACCACCCCTCCTCCTCCTCCTCCTCCTCATTTGACTCTACTGTGTGAATGATATGCACAACAGTACACACACACACACACACACGACTCTATCTCTATAGCTCTCGATATCTCGCCATGTGTGTGTGTGTGTGTGTGTTTGCATCTTTCTGTTGCATTTGGCAAACGCGATGCCATGCGACGCGACGAGCTCTGAAATTTATGCTGTAAGCGCGGCATGCAAATAATGTTAATTTAAATGCGAGTATCACATCGGTAGCAGCAGGCTACAACACACACCACTACCATCAACACCAACAAAACAACAACAACAGCAAACAAACACGCACACACACACACACACACACACAGAGAGAGAGAGAGAGAGTGTGGCACATGTGCTGTACACAGTTAACCAACACACAAACACACACAGCAGACAGTTGGATATGGCAATGAGTTGGATGTTGCTGTTGTACCCTGTGAAGAGTGGAAGATATTGCATTTTTAATGTTAAGCCTAAAGCTTTAATATTGAATAAAGTTCTAGGTAACAAAAAAATAGCTGTAGAAAAAAAAAAACCAAAGGATTTATCAATTTTTGACAGCTAGTTTATCGAATTCTGATAAAAAAAAAAAAAATATATGTATGTCGTATTACATATTTGTTACTCAATATTGTGTTTAAGGTCTTAAAGTTTACTTTTTTATGTCTTAACAAGAGTTTTTGACAAAAATACATTAACAAAACATTATTTGGTAAAAAAAAAATATAGCACTCCCTTTCTCATTCTCTATAAAAACTGGCAGAGAGTTCGCTCAATTGTTTTGTTGTTCGGTTTTTTGGGCTGAACACACACACACACACAAACACACAGCATTCCTGTTGCTGTTGTTGTTGGTGGTGGTGGTGGTGGTGGTGGTGTTGATTGTGATGGTGGTGTTGGTGACGCTCGTTTGTTTTAAAGTGTTTGCCTTGTCATACGAAATTTAAAGCGCAATTAAATTTTGTGGCATAGACAGGAGCCATAATAAACTGCAGCCATGCCCCAAAAACACAGGTGTGTCTCTGTCTGCTGTGTGTGTGTGTGTGTGCGTATGTTTATGTTATGTATTGCATATGTGACAAATAATGTGCCCCGTGGTTGTTGTTTGCTCTGCTGCGCGCTTGCGATTAAGTTAAGTAATAATGATGATAATGATGTCGACGATGCCAGCCGAACGTGGCGATAATGCTCCTGTTAATCCCCCATAATACCCCAAAGCGACTTTGGTAGAACACGGCAACGAAAAAATAGACGCTGCCAACTAATTGGATGTCACATCTTTGCTACTGCTTAAGAGAGAGAGAGAGAGAGAGAGAACCTTGGCTTACGCACACACACACATATGCATAATGCATGCATGTATGTAAATTGGAACTTGCCAATACTCATGAGAGTACTTTCATGCACTTACACACACTTGAACAGAGTGAGAGTGAGTGTGAGAAAGTGAGAGTGAGATAGATAGCTCTAATTAGCCATTTATTTATAATTGAGAAGCCAGCTTCTTGTGGTTACCCTGACAAATAACAACAAAAGAAGACAATTATTTTATTGATAATTATAATCCCAGCGGAATTGTTCCGCTCAAAAGCTAAGTCTCTTTTTTATGCCAGTTATGCCTGATAAAAATAAAAAAATCGCTTCTTTAATGAGATACACGATTCGTGATTAAATTATAATTCTGTCTGCAAAGCTATAATAACAAATATGTTAATGCCACACATTATATGTTTGCATAATAAGCCGCAATAAACAAAAAAGAAACAAAATAATTATGCTGCGAGCTGTTGTTGCTGTAATGCAAATGTCAACTGCAAAATAAATGTATTAAAATTCTTGTTTCAATTAAAATTAATTAATAAATTAACATTAATCTAGAGAAAATATGTTGAGACCATAAAGTCCACGTGAAATACGAATAATTGTTTTTGACATAAGCTGGTTGAATTTTATGAACAGAATTATGTAAAGATTATAAACAACTTGGCCAAAGTTAGAATTTCGCTAGAATCTCCAGTGTTAAAGGTACATTACGTATACGCAAGTTTTAATTACTAAAATGACTCATTCATTTCAGTCAGACTGTCTGTCACAATGATACTCAAGATAATACCAATATTATGCACCTACACACACACACACACACACACACACACACACACACACACACACACACGCATACACTTATGCATGCTTGACTTCACACACCGACAGATAATTAATTTTTCATATGGTTCAGACTCGATTCAGCTCACAGCTGAGAGCATTTAGCTGGGAACTCTCTTGTTCAGGGAGCTGTGCTGCTGCGTCACAAATGTTCTAGATTGATGGCGCCTACTAATTAAATTCTGCTGATATCAACTAATTTGATCCCAATCCCTTCCCCTTGCCACCAGCCGCATTTTCATCCCAAAACCATTACAATCAGCAGTTAATGAGCGCTTAAATGTTGCAAATGTTTAAATATGCTCGTTATTGTCAATATGTGTGAGTTTGTGTGTGTGTGTGTGTGTGTGTGTGTGTGTGTGGGCTTTGCATATTTGCATGCAAATGCGGCAGTCGATTAAAATTTGTGACAATTTGCAAATCGCTTTTCATATTATTAGTTAAAACTCTTTGAAGCCTTAAGCCTTTGGCTTTCCTGGCCATCTAATGTTCAATCTGTAGGGTGACAGCAGCCTAAGCCCAATCTCACAGCACATAATACAGCTTGATACAGCTTGAGTGTGTGTGTGTGTGTGTGTGTTTTTTTGGTTTGTATAAATAGTTGTTGTGTGCTTGATTCAAAAAAGTATCAGTAACAACAGCTGCCACGCCCAAAAGAGCTGTGACCACGATTGAACAAACCACAAACTGCAATTTAAAACATTTGCAAACAGACCAATAGACAAAATACATACCCACACACACACACACACACACACACATACATTTACAAATGCTTAATTGCACAAAAATAGGCATTGTAGAGAGAGTGAGAGAGAGCGAAAAAGTGCAGGGCAAAAAAATTAGTATTTATATATTCAGTAGTTTTGTTTGCAAGTTTTGCCAGGTGCAAACAGATGCTGCTGCTGCTACAATTCATTTGTCGAATACACTGTGAGAAAATGCTATGTATGAGTGGCTTTGGACTTTTAGCTCAAGCCTGAGGCTCAGCGTTGCATTCTTTTCATCTCGAATTCTGTTTCTAAGCAGACTCAACTAATTTTCTGGTTGCATATGCAAAGCAAACTTGATCGCACCACACTGAGCTTTGGGGCGTAGACGTAGAGGCGTGGCAAACAAACTCAGAGGGGGAGAGGAGGAGAGGAGGCTGAAGGAAGTAACAAGCAAGAGCAATACGCCCACAGCTGGCACAGCTGCTAAGAAATGCATGACAATATAAAACGAGGAGCCCAAAAAAGTAGGCAACACAAACTGCTCAAATCGCATATAACAAGCACTAGCGCCATATGTGTGTGTGTGTGTGTGTGTGTGCGTGTGTGAGAGGAGTTGGTGTTTGTGTTTTGGCACATTTGTTAGACGTCATGTTGCAGCGGGCGTTCTGTGCCAACATTGGACAGCTGGCCATATTGGTGGTTCGTGGCTTGTTTGCTGCCTGCTCGGCTGATTTGGTGGTTCAACGCTGCAGGCAGTCAAATTACCAAAAATGGTTGAATGGTAAATGTGAGCAGGCTGGCAGCGAGGCAGACAGGAAACAACATGACAGACAGGATAAGGTCTATGCGAGAGGGGAGGGCAGCGTGTGATGCACGCCAAAGCGCAATGTGGCTAATTACTTTGGAAAGTCAAGTTATTAGCGTGATTACAAAGGCAATGCATGCAGCAAACCCAACTAACAAGAGCAGCAACAGCAACAACAGCAGCAGCAGCAACAACAACAGCAGCAGCAGCAAGTGGCTCCCTTCAGCTGTCCTTGTAAGGCAGCCGCCACACAACAACAATAACAAGAAAAAGGCTAACATGGAAATGAAAGGGTCGGGAGGCGGGGCAAAAAGGTTGCTGCTTGTTGGCGGTGCGCCCATGTGGTTAGAGAAAACAGCCACACACACACAGCCAGCAACAACAGCAGCGTAGAGGGGGGGAAGGCCTACCCACCTCCCTCCCTTAGCCTGTAATAATAATAATAATCATAAAACGGCAACAGGAACAAGCGCAGTTAGCAGACGCAGTTGGCTGACTCAAGCGCGAAATTGCCGAGCGCTTATTTTATATTATATATATATATACATTTATATATGTATATATATGCATAAATACCCTGGAAATCAGTTAAATTAAGCGTTATGCCTAATAATGTTGCATTCTATTATCACCAAAATAATCAAGACTTAGCATTGTGTATTAAGATTCCTTTAAACTTGAAGATTTCTTGAGTGATTTTCTTAGATTCCAAAACAAAATCATCTAGCATATGTCTTAGTCAAGCAGAACTTGACTCTCGTGCTTATTGCTGTTTGTTGTTGTTGGTTAGCTTGTTGTAATTGCTGCGGCAGCTACACGAGTAGTTAGGGTAGGGGGGCGGGTGCAACTAGGTGATGTTGTTTTTGGCTGCTTGTTGTACTTTTCGTTGCCAAGAGGCCTGTCAGAGAGGCGGCAATTGCTAGTTTAATGCCCGTAATGCGCATCAGCAGAAAACAACAACAACAACGTAATCATCAACTGCAGCAGTAGTTGTTGTTGTTGTTGTTGTAGTTGTAGTTGTAGTTGTGGTAGAAAGTAGGAAGCTGTACGGCATTCTCATAACTCTACGGAAGCTGTGCGCCAGAATTTGGTGGGAAACGAGAGGTAGAGAGAGAAGAGAGGTGCGGTTTTTAGCAAGCGCAATTATCCAAGCCAGCTATAGCGAGGAGTGTCCTCCTACTGACAGGAAGGAAGGAAACGCTGCCTGACGACAATAATCTCTCAGTGCAGCGACAACACGACAACAACACGAACAACACGAACAACAACAACAACAGCAACAGCAGCCGCAGATAACCGCAAATAGTTAAATTGCATAATAGTTGCAAACATTTTATTTGCATTTGGACGGCAAAAGCGGACTCAGGTCCTTGCAACGTCCGACGTCGGTTTTCTCGTTTATCTGCACGCTCGTCCGTCTCTGTCTGTCCGTCTGTCCGCCTGTCCGTCTGTCTAACTGTCTGTGTTAATGTTTGTTAATTTTTAGCGCCACATTACACAGATAGAGCGAGAGAAAGAGACCCACTACCAAAATATGCAAATGTCCTAGAATGGAGCAAAAGTTAACTTCATTTGTGAGCGGCGTGAATATTGTTGTTGTTGTTGTTGTTGTTGTTGCTGTTGTTGTTGTTTTTGGTGCTGTTGTTAAACATGGCATTTGGTAATTGCAACATTTGATTGCAACAATTTGTCCATTTCACATTCCATTGCATACTTTTGCGGGCTGTGTACAAGTTTCTGATTTTCACTGTCCGCCATTATGACGATTTTGCACAAAATAAACTGCGACACTTTTTGGCCGTCTCTTTCTGGCCACATTTCAATTACCATGCAAATTAATTGCCAGCAATTAAGTGCAAATTAAAAAGCATGATTATACAACAACAACAAAAAAAACAACGAAAAAAAAGTAGCTATCCAAATACAAAACACAATGCGCGCAATCAAAATATTAAATTAAATCTAATGCGTAAGCCACTTAAATAGCTAAAAATAACCATTATTGCATTTTTTTTTTGTGTTCGTTAATACAATTGTAATTAAATTATAGATTTTCTCACACTCTATCGCAATTCAATATTGTGTCTGGAGTGTCTTTCCCTTGACGACGCCCATTAAAGTATGCAATTCATTTTTAAACACATTCAATTTGACACTGAAAGCCACGAGACAAGCCGCTCAGCTGAACTGAGTTACTCGCTTGCCAACAATTGTAAGCCATTGCAAAATTATTTTTTTTACCACATTGAATGCCACAAAGTTTATACACTCGAAGCAAAAATGCTGTATTAAAAACTAAATATCTTACTCAAAGGAATAAAGATATTGGGACAGGTTTTACAAACTGTTGTTACAAGGCAGATTCTATCTTTGATGATTTAGGAGCATGGCTCAAACGTATTTCTCTGAGTGTATTTACGCTTGAATCGACAGCCATGAATGCCTCACATAATATTTTTCTTATTGAAATATATGCAAACGTTGCAAAATGCAGAGCATTGAAAACATTTTGGTCACGATAGCAAATGGCAAAGGCAGCAAAAGCAGCACTTTAACGCATCGCCGCCTGAAATGTGCAAGCGGAAAAGAAAGAAGCAGACAAAGGATGAACTAAGGATGCGACAAAGACTCAAATGGTCTTTGCCTTTTCTTTAGCCTTTGCCTTTACCTGCAGCTGTCTAACTCCCATCTTTGATAAATACCCAGTTTGCAGCAGCAGTATAAAGAAAGGGTAGGCATTGCTCGAAGATGGCATCTCAACAACATGTTAACCTTAACGACTATCAATTTGCTTCAATCTATTTCCATTTTGTTGTTAATGAACTAGTTCTATTGAAATTAATTTTGCTAACATGTGTTTCTAAGCATAGGGGACTAAACACAATCTTTGCAAATGAATAGCAAATCTTGAGAGCAAAATAGTTTGCACAATTTTTGTTCTTTGAGCTTTCATTCATATATGAACTAGCACAAATCTAAGTTAAGAAAAACTTTCTTCTATATCTAATAAGTTAAATAATTTTTTAAATGTTGTTGCAAATAAAGAGGCTTCTTTTAGCTTCTACTAGCTAAAATCGAAGTCAAGAAAAACTGTTTTCTACTGCCAGTGAGATAAATATTTTTCACAATATTCTTGCAAATAAATAAATATATAAACTAGAAAAAATCGAAGTCAAGAAAAACTGATTTCGATTGCTGTGCAAACATGAGAGTTGACTGTGAGTTTGAGTAACAAGCTGAAAGCATTTCTTTTGAGTTGGTGCAGCCAAAGCAAGGTAATATGCAAGAAAATGAGCAGCTCTCATGTTTGAAAACTTGATCAATGTTTAAAGTTTTGTCACTTGTCATTATATGTTATGCCATATTCAATTCCATTTTGCAAAGATTACAAGTATAAGCAAATGGTGTGTGTAGCACACACACACACACTTTACAAACATATAATCAAGATGTCCCTGCTGGGTATGCTTAGGTCGTTGCATGCCACACACACAAAGCTAGTTAGAAAGCATTTTTATGTAGTTGGCAATTGCAACTAGCATGTTTGCAATGTTCGCGCGCGCCTGCGGCTATCGCCAATCTGAGAACCTCACATCCACACACACACACACACACACACACACACACGCACACACACATACAGTGAAAGGCCTGACCAGTTTGCAGTTCACAGATTGGCTTCGCCTTGCCGCCATCTGGCCGTCTGTCTTTCCGTCCAGCCATCCTGTTGTCCTCTTCTGTGTGTCGGACCAGATGCTGTTGGCTGCTCGCTTGACTTGGCTTGACATGCCTTTGGCGCACCGCGTAGCCGCATGTTCACTCTCCCAGCAGCTGCCCAGGCCGTTGCCCAGTTGCCGGTTGCCGGTTGCCAGTTGCCAAATGGCCGTGGTGTGCCATAAAGCGGAAGCGAGTGGAAGGAATGCCTGCCTGGCTATGGAATATTCTTGGCAGCGATTTGGCCACAATTACAACATCTTAATAGGGCCAACAGACACACACACACACAGTGAGATAGTAATAAGCAAGAGAGACAGAGAGAGAGAGAGAGGGGAATATGCTGTTAGGCATTTGGCTTGCGGCTTTCGCTTGATTAGTTGCCAATGAATTATTTTTAGCAAACTCTTTTTGATATATGTATATGTTTGGCAGCAGCAACTGCAGCAAGGCGAAAATAACACAATATTTTTACGCGCTATTATTTCAATAAAAGAAAACGCTTCTCTTGTGTTGTTGAGTATTAAATTTGTGGTGAGATCTCTGGCTGCTGCTGCCTTTTGGCTTATTTGCAGCCAGAGCAGCGTGTGAAGTTTTGCAAAGAATTCCCTGTTTGAAATTTTAGCAAACACCTCAAGGCTTGTGCAACATTCACAACCATACACACACACAAACACACACAAACCGACTCACAAATACACACACACACTCAAACATTCGCGAATTGAGTTTGGCGAACTTTTCAAAAAGCGCTTTAGCGTAAAAACGCTCCGTTGGGCACCGCAGCGAAAGTGAGCGGAAGATGCTTGCAGCAGGATAGGTAGGGAGTGGGGAGGGAGGGGTTGGGTCGTTTCAAAGTTTCTGGCTGGCATGCTCGGCCAAATTTAAATACGCAAACTTTTATACCTGGCTGGCGACGTGGGGCGGCTTGTAATTTTCTTTTAGTCAACTTTTCGAGAGCGCGCTCAAAATGATTTGCATGCGTGCCCTTCTGCACTACCCCCCTCCCTTCCAGCCCTTCCACCCGACATGGCGTATGCGTAATATTAGTTTGGCGGGACTCCTTTTGCTACCGTTCCCAACCCTCCGGTTGTGTTGTGCTGCGAATGAAATGTGCAAGGGCTCGTTTGCACAAAAGACGAAACGCAAAAAAAAAAAAAAAAGAAGAAACTAAAGGTATACAAAAAAAAAAAAAAAAAAAAGAAAAGGGAAACCGTCGAAAACGTGCAAAACCACAACAAAAAAATGGACGCGGCGTGGCAGGTGGGGCAGGCGGGGCACGCGGCTGACGGGAAGTCAAGCTACCGCTGCGCCACAGGATGGCGGTGAAGGGAAAAAGGGGTACGGCCAAACAGCCGCAAAACAAAAAAACATTAACCCAAAACAGGTTGAGAAAGATGCGAAAAAAAAGACGCCAGAGAAACAAACCCGGGAAAGAAAAATCGCTGCCAAATGGTTAACTAACCCAAACAAAAATGGAGCAATTTCAAGTTATTTAATCCAATTTGTTTATGCCAAATTTAATAAGTACTGGCGCTTACAGGTGAATGAATTTTCAGTAAATTTGCCCATTTATGCATGCCATAATATTGTGATTTATTACGCCTATCAATTCCATTAAGCTAATAATGAAAATAATAATTTAGAAATTTAATTACACTTTTGAGCTGTTAGGCAGTATTTAAAACCAAATGCTCGATTAACTCTAATGTCTATTCACCTTGCCACAATGGAATTTTCAACCAGTTTTAATTGCAATTGTGTTTGTGAATAAATATATGTGAACGTGAGAAGGCAATTACCAATACAATGTTATATTATTTGCCTTTGTTTGTTTCACTGTCTCAACAGACAAAACTTGGCAAGATCCAGTCAGTCAGTGCCAAAAATCTCTCTCTTTCATTTAGTTATTGCGCTTGCCATTTAAATGCTGGGCGCAATGTGGAAATATGTTTTGTAATTATTTGGCATGGATAATTATGCAAAGCGTGGCAGGCAGCAAATGATGTGGCAGATTCTGAACAATTTGAACAATTCATTTAGTTTGGCAACAAACAGCATAAAAACGGAGCAGCTCATTGCTGTTCAGCATAATTTTGTGGTTGCCGTTTTTGATGTTCTTGTTGTTGTTTTCTACGCTTTTCAAAATGCAACCGCGCTAAACTCAGCTCACATTTCAATTGTCTGTTGTTCGTCTCTTCGTCTCACTGTTCGTCTGTCCTTTTGCCAGTTGCCAGTTGGCAGTTGCTGTGTGCGGTTTAAGCCTCATTTCCTTGCACTTCCGCTTTCGCCATACGAGCAGATATATAACAGTGCACACACACACACACTCGCACACACACACATGTATAGACAATGGGGTCTTTTTTGGGGGGCTACTGAAAAATGCAAAACTTTCATTTGCACTCGGGACTCGTTATGGTGGGGTGTACTTTCTATGTGTGTGTGTGTGTGTGTGTGTGACACATTCAAGGAAATTGCTCTACAGAGGGGGATGTGAAGAGAGGGGGGTTAAGGGGTGCTTTCGAAATGTGTGTACGGCCTTTAACTCGGTTATCCCCGGTTAGCAATGCTATGCAATTTATTAGAGTTTCATTTCGTTTCGTTTCAGTTTTGTTTTCGTTGTTTCTCTTTTACTTCATTTGGTTGTTGCTCTTGTTGTTGTTGTTTTTGCTCTCCGAATTGCATAAGTAAATAACGCACTCAAATGCATTTTTGTGCAACCAAAACTCAAACTGCAATTTAAACAACAAGAACTAAGCAACTAGGCTTTAAATGCTCTCTAATTGATAGAAAATCCTTTTGGTTCGTATGTAAAAATTTGTGTTTTAAAATAAACTACGCATCATTTACTCAAGAATCTGGTTATTTTCTGCGGTAAGAGCATTGGAATTTCGGCTATAGCTTAGAGAGATGGGCGCTGTTTAAAAGTTGGTGTTGGTCAGCAGGCTGGAAAAACATTTTGTGCCGGCCGCAAAACAATTGTACAACATATATTTAATAAACAAGTTGTTTGTGTGCCCATGTGTGTGTTAGTGTGGGTGTGTGTGTGTGTGTGGGTGAGAAATAAACTAACAGAAGCAACAAATACAAATATGTTGGAAGGACGACAGCTTCAAATGGAAATGAAACTGAAAAGTGGAACTCTAAAAAAAAGTTTGGATGCCTTTTTTGTGACTTTAAAGTTTTACACTCGTTGATTGCATACATACATACATGCACATACCACGCCCACTACACTAAACGAGGCCGCCCACAGACTTCTTTGGCTTTGCCTACAACATTTGGCTATTTTTTTGGTGTACAGAGGCAGAGACAGGGAGAGAGAAAACAACAACAAACAAAAATTTTACGACATTTTCATTTACAAGGAGCAAAAATAAGTGAAGCGACAGAGAGGACGACATGAAGAAGCCAAAGCCGAACATGCAGAAAGTTGCTATTCTAGTTGCTGGGTACTGCATACTTTTAGGCGGAAATAAGACTTAATTGATTTGCAAAGTGGAGCGAAGCGTTCAAAGGCACCCAAAACAAAGCCAGCAAATTCAACAACAACAACAACTACAAAGAAATAAGTAAGGAAGCAAACGAGAGAATAGCGAAAGTAAAGAACGGAGTAAAAAATGTTGCTTGTGCAAATTTTTACAAGAATCAAAACAAAAAAATGCCTGTCCAAATTCAATTTTTGCGACAGAAGACAAAGAGACAATGCTCGAAAACCGGACCACTCACAATCGATAAGACAAAAATGCGATGCAGAGATGCAACAGCATAATTTTTAAAGGGTTGTGGAGGGGGGAGGGTGATTCTCAATACTAATGCGAGAATGCCGCTTCTCGCTTCGATAGCGCATCAATGGAAAGCAATCTGCAAATGCTTTGTTGCCAAAGCATTATTAAACTGGCATTTTCATTTGTACTAGACTTGCACACACACACATACGTTTACATGCTTGTAAACACACACACACACACACACAGACACTCACATTGGGATAGTTAAAGCTGGCAAAACACAACGGAACGGAGCAGCAGCTGCGAGGACCAGCGTGGAAACGGAGAGTATACGCTCGAGTGCTTCAATGTGAGGCAAATCCTGCTTTTCACATTTGTATTTAGAGCAGAGCAGCAACACCAGGATATTATTTTTTCTCCTCTATCTTCTGCTTCTTCTGCTTCTTCTTTACACGCTGCGGCCAAGAGCCGTTTAAGTTGGGGTTGGGCTAACAAATTCACAGACTTGGCTCAGGTAAAGCTCTTTTGCAATAGCAACAATTTTTGTGTTTTGCTACATTTCGTTCGTTTGGTTTTTCGGTTCGGTTCGGTTCGGTTTGGTTTTGGTTTTGGTACAGAGAAAAAATGTCGAGTCACACAGTTTGAGGCGACGACGACGACGACGACAACAAAGGCGAATCCACATCATTACGATTATGCAGCTCTTCATCAGCCCAACCTGGATTTAGCTATAGCCATACCTATACTATATTCCAATACCCCAACAGATACACGTGGGTTTTTTATGTGTGTGTGTGTGTGTCTAAGCATTTCGTATGACAACGTTGTTATAGTAAAAAGGAAATTCTACTTTGTTGCTGCTACGTTTTCTACTCGAGCGCATTATTATTATTATTATTATTTTGCTATTGCTAAAAGTTCGCTAGTGTTGTTTTGCTATTGCTTTCTTTTAAATATATATACAAACATATCTTTTGAACAATTCTGCACAAAAAGTAGATAGTTTCTTTATGGAGGAAGTTTGTTTTACAGTTTGATTAAAAACTAAACGCAAAACGTTTTCCAAAACTCGTTTTTATATAAAAAAAAAAATATATATATAAATAAAATGTTCACTCACAAAACAATAAAATTGTCATAGCAAAAACACTTTAGACAAAAAGAAAGAAAAAAAAGAATACAGGGTATATATCAAAGTCGTGTATTTATAACGCATTTTCGTTGCTTTTTCGCTGGCAATGTTGCTCTTTGTTTTGTTGCCGCGTTGTTGCTGTTGCATGTTGGCATTTTATCTGCCTGGCAGCATCCTTTCTCATGCGTCTCCAACTCTTTCTACAACACCCAAGCCACCCAACCCAACCACCCACGGTCCATTTACTTACTATATGCATATAGATGTACTTATGTGTGTGTGTGTGAGTGTTTGTGTGTGTATTCTGTGATGAACGCTATTGATAATCTTGCCTGCATATCGCTGTTGTTGATGCTCTTGTTGTTCTTCTTCTTGTTGTTGTTGCTGCAGTCGCTGTTATTTTTTTTATGCTTCCTGTTCCCCGCCCCGCTTTTGATTGTTAGTTCCAGCACTGCTGGCGCACTGCGACATGTAAAGTGTGTGTGTGTGTGTGTGTGTGTGTGTGAGCAGCAAGCATTATGGCAATGCAGTCGCTGTGGCGCAACTAAGCACATTATCAAAAACTGCTTAGCCCACGAGGGCAGAAGGGTGGTTAATGAAAAAAGCATTGCCTTTGCAATATGTTTGTGTGTGTGTGTGTGTGCGTCGCTGGATGAATTTAATGCGCATTTGTTGAGTGCACTTTAAATGCGAGTTCGCCTCGTCTACAACGCATCGCATCAGCACTCACTTTGGGCCATCTCCTTTTGGCCACATTTCGATTACACAGCGCTTACTATTAAGCCACATAATATGCAGTCAGCAACAGCAGCAACAGCAGCAGCAGCAGCATCTTTTGCATTCATTTTTTTTCTTGTGCCGCCGCTGGGCATCATCATTTTCCATTTTGTATTCCCTGGTGCTGCAGTAGCAGTAGCAGCAGTAGAAGCAGCAAAGAAACGAGCGCTGTGTTAGCATAATTCGCTCCCGATCAAAGCATTGAGAAAACCGGGCACATTTATGCTGCTGCTATTTGGCTATTGGTCTAGGGGGAATTCGGGTTGAGATAGGGTATTGACTTCATTCGACTGACTCGACTGTCAGTGAAGTGATTCAAAATACGTATACGTATCTTTTTGCATGCTTTCTGCAATCGCCATTCAATGAAAGGGCACTTAGTGGGTTGTCTGGGACGACCAGTAAAGTAATGCAAATGCTTCTTTCTCATTTTAATTGGCTTGCCGTGTAGTTGCTGTGTAGTATGCGCTAACAGGCCCTATATTTTGCCTTGGACTGGCGTACTGAAAGACTGACAAACTGACGGACATGTCCTGCGCGCTCCTGCCATCTGCTTCTGATTTTGCTTCTGCTTTTGCTTTTGGCTGCGGGCGACACACACCATGGCAACATTTTAATTAAGCCAAGCAAAGATAACGGCAAACGAAGGACTACACAAGAAACACCCACACACACACACACACACAAAGAGAAAGGGAGAGAGGGAAAGGACACCAAACCCATTTTACTGCCACGGCCACGCCCACGCCCACGCACAACGCCCATCCGTCCGCTGTCACGTCAATTGGTCAATTTCAAAAGCAAATCTCAATGCAAACGACAGCGGGTTCCGCGGCAAACTTATTACATTTTTGATAACATACTTCTCGGCGGCTTACTTAAATGCCAAACGCGACTTTTGAATGTCCTTTAAAAACACATGTGGGACGAAAAATACCAGGTGTTTTATTAGATACCACAAAATTACCAAGATATTAATATACTAATAAATTTTCCTTAGAGGGTTGCTGGCAATAAATTTTAAAGTATCTTTAAAATTGAAGTTATTGATGACATCGTTCTTTTATAGTTTATGAGAACGTTGTCATATTTAAGAAAATGGCTTGCTCACTTGCCTGACATAAATAAACGCATTAAAACTTAATAGCAGCTGCAGCGTTACCCGATTGGCATAAAAGTAAAAGTATCTATTAAAATTCCAGGCTTGTTCCAAAGAAATAATTATACAAAAAAAAAAAAAAAAAAAGTCTGTTCTGTTCAAATCTCATTAACAGAATAAGCACTTTTAAAATAACTACTACAGCTTGTTCTCAAAAACTAGAAACAGATTCAACTTAAATTGTCTTTGCCCTGTTCTACATGGCGGTTACTTGATAAAGCAATTGCCTTGCTGCCAGCAAAGTGTACTGTAGTGTATAGTGAAGCAAGGCAAATATTGTGGCCACATTGTTGCCACATTGTGGCATCATCTAAATATTCATTTAAAATGCGTAGTTGGCCGGCGGCAACAGCCAGAGCGCTTCACGTTTCACGTTCGCGAGGTAAAAACGTTTTACGATGAACTCGAATTGATATTTTCAGCAAACGAATTTTTGAATGTTGTCCTTGTTGTTGCTGTTGTTGTCATTGTTGTTGTTGTTGTTAGAAGCCCCCCCCTCGTCATCAGCGAGCTCATTCACAACAACAACAACAACAACCGCAACGAGAGCAACAAAAAAAAGGAACGGAGAAAAAAGGAGGAGCATCGCGGCAGCAGCTGCCTGTGCCACGTAATGCTTCAATGCCCAGCGGCAACTGACGCACCTGCAACGTTTCTCGATTGAATTTCGTCGAGTTGTGGCCGCTGGGTTCAACGTCAGCGGGGAAGTGATGGGTGCTGGTTACGGGGGGAGGGCACGGTGTAGCAGCAGCTGTGTCGCATTTTTTAATTTAAGCAGCAACCGAAACTTACACACACACACAAACACACACACACACACACACTTAAAGAGTTGTTTTGCGGCTTAGTGCCTTCAACTTGAAGTTGAAAAACCTACTTGTAATTTTTAAGTGCCTCGGTCGTTCCACTTTTTACTAAACACTTCTCTCTCTCTCGCTCTCTTTTTATCTCATTGCAGGTAAATATTGGCAGCATGCACAAATATTTGAGCTACATACGTCTGCTTGCAACTTGCCGCATGCAACGGCCAAAACTGGCTTCGTTTAAGTTGTAAGTCCAAAACGCGTTCACAAATTTTTACTTTTTGCTCAAGATGAAAGTCAGGAGCTTAGAAATATTAGGGAACTAGGTCGTAAATCACAAAAAAAGTTAATGGAGAATATAGTTGCTTCTATCTTTTTACTATTCGGGCAACATTTTATCACTAATAAGAATTATTTAAAAATAGTTAAAGCTTCAACTATGAATGAAATTTAAAAAAAGAGAGAAAAAAAAAGTTCCGCAAGGGCATTGGGAAAGTGACTTGATGATGTTGCCACTGTGTTTGCTTGCATTTTCAGTCCCCAGACATACATACATACTATGTATGGGCAATGCAATTCCCAAGCTGTTACAAAAAGGAGGCAAACAAAAAATACCCCTTTCGGTGGGAGAGAGAACGCCTCGTCAAACAGTTGGTGACCCATATCTAAACGTACACGCCTCGTTTGAGTGCATGAAAAGCCTGCAAATTGCAGAGACAAATGGACCGAGCATAAGAGCGGACAGGAGGTTAAGGAAGGAATGACATTCTATGTATAAAACTCCGTTCCCTCATATGCAGGCGGCGATGTTGGCCTAGAAAAAGTAAACGCAACTAGACTAAATGCGGGGGACCAACTTGTGGTTCATGCTTTTGGGTCTGGTTAACATGTGTTGCAGTTTGCCAAACGTGTAAGTGTCAAATTCGATTGCAGTTTTTGTACAACTCGTTGTTGTTGTTGTTGTTGGTAGTGCGCAGCTGGTTGCCAGAAAAGTTTCAGTTGCGTTTTTTGGGAAATTCTGTTTAGGTGCAGAGCAAATAAAAGTTTGCCAAAGTGCCAAGCAGAAGAAGAAGAATAAGAAACGCGACAGACAACAGCTGCAACAACTGCAACAACTGAACTCTGCCGCACCTGAGAGAACTCCCTGAGACGCTACCACATGATTTGCCGACACTTGCGAGACACTTGTTACGCAGCCAACAACAACAACAACAACAACAACAATGGGGGCTTAGCTAGTACGTGCTAAACGCATTTGTTGCACTTGAAAGTTTCTTGCTGGCCCGTGACAGCGTTTGGGGCCAAAGCGGATTGCTTGCTTGCCAAGTGCATCATGCGGGATTTTAACTTTGGCCCTCGCCCTCTCCGCCCCGCACCAGTGATGATGTGATGTGGTGATTGTTGCAGCTGCTGCTGCTTCAGCTTCAGCTTGTGCTTTTATTGAGTTTGTGGCCGAGCAAAGTGCCAAAGAACACACAAAAGACAAAGAGCTTACGAGTAAGAAAGCCCCTAACTGGGCAAAAGCTATAAGCTTCTGTTAAGCAGTCAACTTCAGATTCCACTTGCAGATACAAAAGAAATTGTTGCCTGCTTTCAGGCGCACACTTACTCATAATATGCATAAGCGCACGCATATATACTTATGTACATACATGTAAGCGACATAAGCATATGAACATAATAAAGTAACGCACAATAACATAAAAATTATCATAAACATTGCTCGGAGAATACCAAACAACAACAACAACAGCAACAACAGAAAACATGGAACCAAATAATAATAACACCACAAGAATAACAATTTGACATCGCGACGTTGTTGTGAGCACATATTTTTCGTGCCACTTTTGTCACTCTGCCAAGCACGCAAAAGAATGTTAAGCACGCATGTGTACATATGTGTGTGTGTTTGTGTGTCACTCTCAAGAACACCACATATGAATAAACTTGTATGCATAAATGGCAAAGCAGTAAAGCTATCAATAAGATAGACTTAGGATAGATACAACATTGATGCTCGATTTGAATCTTTATAGATGAATATTAAAATTCGCATTTATTTAGTGACAATTTATTCAAAATTTTCTAGCCAGCAGCAAACTAAAGTAAAAACAGAAAAATCAAACTAAAGCTTAGTCTCAAGCATAACAAGGCAAAAGAGTATTAAATATTGAAAAATTATAGGTATTAACTTCAATACATTGACAAGAAGTAACAAAAAAAGCTTCAATACACTTATATAATGTAACAATCACAGAGTCATGTGTGCATGTAAATTGTGTGTCTTGAATTGTCAAGAAAAGAGGAAGAGATCAGCAGCAGTATATAATTGTGAAAATCGCCCTACATTGCTGTTAAGTTTGACTGCATACCAAGAAATATGGCAACAATAATGCGTATACGTCGCGTGTGCAGTCAAGGCAAGCAAAAGTGAAAGAAATTGCCGACAGCGTCTGCATTTTTATGGCTCGTTGCCTCAACATATACATACATACATATAAGTCTGTGTGCAGTTTCTTTTCAATACGCATATTATACATATATAATTGCCATGCATTGCCAAGGCAATTTAAATGTGCCCAATACATTTTGACCAAATGGGCGTGGCATTCACCATTTACCATTTACCATGTAGCCATCCACAATTCAGCAGTTCGCGGTCAGGACGACAGTCAGCACTGACAGTGACAGTGAACACTGACAAACTGAACCGTGTATCGTGTACAGTGAACAGTAAAACAGTTAACCGCAAACGCAGTTTCGTCTGCCTTGGTGTAATAATGGCAGCAAATATTGATACTGTGCCGTTGCTGTTGTTGTTGCTGCTTTTGCATGTTGTTTGTGCGGTCTCTCGCATAAAAGACGCTCAAGTTTATATAATTTAAAAAAATGTGTATACTCTACACACACACGCACGCACACACACATACATATGTACTTATACATATATGCAATTAAGTTGCTTGCAAATATCAGCAACAGAGAAACTGCCACGTAATGCCAAGCATAGTTACGTGGCGGTAGCGCCTCCCCCGTAGTATAAAAAGAAGCACGAAAATATAAATGAAATGTGCGATGAACTTAACGTTAATTGGCAATGCGATTTTTGTTCGGTAAGCGATAAGATGATTGCACAGTTCAGGCTCAGACACACTGAGAACTGTTAAGCAGTTCTCATAATTAACGAACGAATCACAAAATAATTGATTAAATAACACACGCAGAGAACATTTCAGCCTCTTGTGGAATGAGGTGTAAGCAAAAAAAAAAGTCAGCAATAAAAGCAATTCACGATTTTATTAATTTCCATAAAATTCCATAATTATTATTAATTCATGTTGAACTTAAAGCTCAAAACTTATACAAAAAACTCATTAAAATATTTTCAGTATTAAATTTGACTTTATAAGTTCACCAGCTTATTTAAATACATAATTTGAATGCAAAAAACTTGTAAGATGCGTTTAGACTAAAACATTAAAGAACTCGTTGAATTTCTTTAATCGCCAACTTATTAAGGACCAATAATATATGCGTAATATGCAAATTGTTGCTAATTTGACATTCCAACTTGATGACTTTTTTTTCCAACTTAACGCTTAACGATTTACAAACGGTTGTTGTTGTTGGTGAAATGAAGCCAAACGCCGCTGGCCAGAAAAGTGATTAAACAATTTCATTAATTTTACGTCGTTGGCCGCCTGCCACGCCCAGATGCTGAACGCCCACATTTGGCGAGCACATTAAAAGCCAGCGGCCACTTCAAACCCACCTCTGGAGTCAAATATTATTAAAATTTACGAGAGACTCCCGCAAATGCCTTTCTTGCAAAACTTTTCTTATTCGTTTTTTTTCTCTCTGTTCTCCGCCGCATTGTACACAGAAAGGCCAAGAGAAAGCCAGACAAACGGCGGAGACAAGAAAGTATGAGGAGGGGAGAACGGGCAGGAAGGGGGAGGAAGAGTAGTGGCCCTCGAGACGCACCGTTTGCATTAATGGTGCAAAGTCGAAAAATAAAAGCCATTTTTGTGAGAAGAGAGGCGACGCCAGCTGCGATTCAAGTGCACTTTGAACCTAAAGGCATAATCCTTGCCACCGCCCAGCCACGCCTCCTCACAGCCGCCTCTATCACTTTCTCTTAGCATGCTTCATCTTTCGCACTGGCTGGCTTGGCTATTGATGCAGGTGCTCTGCTGCTGCTGCTGCTGCTGGTAAGGAACAAAAGGAAATTGTTAAATTAAGTGCTTGGCTCCAACAAATGGAGGCGTCGTCGGCCATGGTCGCTCAGCCAGGGCAAAGTTGAAGTGCAAGGCGTTGCCGCAAAAGGTAGCGAGTGAAAGTTTTTAATTTACTGTGCCACACACATACTACCTCTCTCTCCTCTCTCTCTCTCTCTGACTAATCGGCACTTGCAGCAAGGCGACACAGCAACTTTTTGTCATTGCCTACTTTTTTGGGCACGCCACGCTACTTGTAATCAACGCGTGGCAAGTCTTGCTGCACATTTGTGCCACTGCAGTTGCCTCTAAAATGTGATGCCAGCCCAACAACCCAACCCCTCCCCCTCCCTTCTCACCCTCCTTCCTTTCGCACATCGCCTTCCTTTCACTACTTCTATTTCGATTTCGTTTTCGCCTGTGCACGACGCATTCGTGTGGAAAATTAAATTCACTGACTGTCTGCCTGCCTGCAATAGCTGCTACTGCTGCCACTGCCGCTGCCCGAGTCCAAAAAATCCCCCTAAAACACACCAATACCCCAAATAACCGAACAGCAAAGCACGAACCTCGAAACCAACCAGCCAGCGTTGTAATTTTGCTTCTATACTTTTTTTCGTTGCTTTTTTCTGTTTTTTGTTATTGCCACGCCTTGGCGCCTACACAGTTAGAATTTATATATATACAAAACAAAATTGATTAAGTATGAAAACCTCAATTTCAAGGAAAATCAATCAAAATTGAATTAATAGAATTTATTGCAATTTTTAATCTTGCTTAGTTTGATCATTTTATGACTTAGCATGTCTTTCAACTGTAATTCAATTCGAATTTCTTTCTGTGTACGCACCGTTAACTCAGTTGTAGCTGTAGTTGCAGTTGCAATTGCAGTTAGTGTGCTAGAGTTAGAAAGTTGAAGCTGTGTGCGCTTTCATTCAATTTTTAGCAAGTGCTGCCTGCCACTTAATTTCCGCCAAAGTTGGTAATTTGCCGCTGAATGGCACAGCAAGAGCGATGGAATGGAGTAGGGAGCGAGGTAAGGAAATTGGGGAGGGGGAGTGGAGTGCAGGTGTAACGCTGTGGCAGACAACAAGGTGTTCAGCTCAAAATAAAAGTATGTATTGTCGCCTGTGGAGCGCGCGATTGGCAAACGATTCGCTTTTCATAGACAAACGTGAAGCTGACGTGGCCAAATTGAATTGTAATCTCTGTGTATTGGTACACACACACACACAACAGACAGACAGACAGACTGAGAGAGAGAGAGACAGCGGAAACGGAAGTTTGTAAGAATGCAGCATGGCATAGGCAGGCAGCAGGCAAGCACATACCACAAAAGCGAACTCTTACATCTTCAGACCCAATTATTGACGATTCCGTGCCGTGTCGTCCTGAGCCTCTCACAGATTCAACTCAACTCAACTTAACTCGACTCAACGGTGCTGAGCTGAAAGAGAGGCGGAAAAAAAAGGAGGGAGAGGGGGGAACGCGCAGCGAGGCGCACAAAATCACTTCCGATGAGATTTAAATTTTTCGATTACCTAATTGACACTCAAAGTAATGGAAGAGAAGCCTGCCTGCCCGAAATCCTGGCTGGCTGCCTATCTGTTTGCTGCTCTGCTCTTCTCAAGCTCTTAATGAAATACTTTAGTGGCAGCAAGCTGAGAAAAAGCGGCCATCAGTTAAAAAAAGCGCCTTTAAGTTGCCTAATCTCCAACTGCAAATGATAATAAACTTTGTATTAGTGCAGGCGGCGTCTTTAAGCTTTCATTTGTTTTTTCCTTCTT
Organism: Scaptomyza hsui; assembly: GCA_018152825.1. NCBI lineage: Eukaryota > Metazoa > Arthropoda > Insecta > Diptera > Drosophilidae > Scaptomyza > Scaptomyza hsui. The sequence continues at coordinate 8,559,780 of JAECXO010000001.1, forward strand.
TGATTTTTAACAAGCACTTTTCTTGTGAATTTTCCATTAACTTAACGTTAAAGTGAGCTTAACCAAATTGATAAAAATTAAATTTTTACATCTTTGAAAATGAGTTTGCTGCTTCAACGGATAAGCAAACAACAAAAAAAAGTTGTACTTAACAGCTTTTTTCTGCAGCCCCAAAATATAAACTAATTTACACAATTCAGCTTAATAGCCTTTTATGGTTCATTGAAAGCATAATCAATTTTGTGAATAGCCATAAAGTTTTTCACAAATCAATTTCAGCTTCACTTAAATTCCCAACTACTACAACACTAACTAGAGTTTATCAAAACCTCAAATGCAATAAACTTTTCCACATGCACAATAAATAAATTGAATTGCCATGAGTGAAAGAGAGAAAAAGAGCTGCAATGGAGCGTTGAGAAATGCTGTTAATTAGCAACAAGTCAATTAGTATGCTATATCACTGAAAATTTGCAAACGTAAGCGGCGTTGACAAAATTCTGCACAACTGTCAAATGATTTGCACTTAATTAAAACAAAAATGGAGTACAACAATATGCAATGCCAAATGTAAATGTGTTTGCTATCTAGATGTCTGTGTGTGTGTGTGCAACGCCCCTTTTGGCCAACTGCAACGGAAATGGCCTAAAATTAAATGTTCATATATCGCTGTTTGTTGCTGTTGTTGTTGTTGTTGTTGTTGTTTGTGCAAAGCTTTTTATGATTTTACATTCCAAACAAAAAATGTGTACACAAAACAAAATATAATGCTCTCATAAAATGGTGTCAAGCTATAAAACTCAGCGACAGGCAACACGAACAAACACAAACAACACAAATTTCAGCCATAAAAAAATGCTTATGACAATGCGCCAACCTTTCGACCCTCCTCCTTCCACACCCTCCCCCTCCTCAGCTGCAGCTGTCTGAGCGCGCTCAGCGCGTTTCATTCAATATGAAAATTAAATTTTACTCTTAAAAATATATGCATAAAATGTCTAGCAAAGAATCTATTAGGCAAAAAGCAGCACAAAGTGGCTAGAAAAGGACCTGCAATAACTTGTAAAAGAAAAGTCGCTACAACTTTTCTGTCTCTCTGTGTGCGTGTGTGTGTGTGTGTGTCAGGTGAAAAAGGTGTTATCGACCCTGTCACATGGTCCTTTGCTAAATCGACTGCAAAATTTACAGGGAAAATTTGTAACAACAGTGACAGCAGCCGGCAGCAAGCAGCCATAGCGAAAAATACAAAAAGAAAGGAAAAACAACAGGAAAAAAAAGACAAGCGAACCATAACTGAATAATAAAAACAATAATGTGTCGCAAATTGTGCGCGAATGAATAAAACAGAACGGAAGTGGGGCCATAAAAACTGCGTTTAAACTCGCCAAAAACTCTCTCTCTCTCTCTTGCTCTCGCAACACAAATGTAGAGTGAAACATACTATATATATATATATATAAATATATATAATCAAACACACACACTCGCGCACACACTTTAACACACATAGACAATATGGATGCTGGGAGGTGGTTGTAGGCTGTGTAGGTTGTCTGCTGACTGCTGCTGGCCAGGATGTATAGCATTTTATGGTACAACGGAAAACTCAGCGGCTTCCTTCCGGCACAGTTTCAACTTGTTGGTCAGCCATTCATTCAACTGCCACAACCGAGGGTTGCTCATTAAGATACCGTTTATTAAGCATAAAACGCTTTCAGTTTTAACATCCCCAACAGCAGCCTTAAAGCCAAAGAAATATGTTTGAATAACACTAACTTTTATAAATATGTTTATATTTTATCGACTTAAAAGTGCTTGTACAGTTTTAACGCATTTTAATTATGCGTTTTAGGATCTGTTGACGAGTTTGCCTGAAGTGCCTAAATAAATTTTGCGCCTAAAAGATGCAACATAAAAGCGAGTTTGATTTAGGTTGATAAACAGAACTAAATAAAATACTTTAAAGATATCAGTTACACTTCATTTAAAGAACAAAGACCGTTAGATATCTTGTTAACCCTCGCAACCAAACTTATATAAAGGCTAAGATTTTGGACACACTGCAAAGCTGCTCGACATGAGAACTTTGTGTGCGTTGTTCCTGCATCACCTGCGCCCAAGTTCTATGTGTGTGTGTGTACGTGTGTGTGTGTGTGTGTGTTTGTGGTTGGTTGCGCCTAATGTGATGTAATTGATACGACAGATAGTTGAGATTGTGCCGCTGATTGATGGGCTGACAATGATGGGCAATGACAGAATTTCGGGGGCATCTTGACAGATGCGATTTCAACTCGGAATTGTTTGTCAGTCTGTTTGTGTGTGTGTGTGTGTTTATCTAACTGGCGTTTATTTTTCCACAAATGACGTGTCAGTTTTGGGGCTAACGAGTGTGAGTTACTAATTATACGCGGAACACACACACACACACACACAGAGACAGATAGATTGTGTGCGATTGCAGATAGTATTGCAATTAGTGTTTGAGAGACAAAGTTATAGCATGACTGTCCAATTTGATTGTAGTTGTTGTTGTTGTTGTTTTTGTTGCTTTTACTGTACCCCCGTCGTAGTAGTTTGCGGCTCGTTTCTGATTTCGTTTAAGTTAAACACGTTTTGTTGTGTGTGGGTCCAAATTGATGAAATTGTCAATTTATTCACACGTCGTTTATTTTTCACGTTTGAGAGTGAAGGACCAGAGGGCAGAGAGCAATTTGGCCAAAGGCAGGGCAAACAAAATGGCTGCCGTTGCACTTGATAACGATAACGATAACAGCAACAACGCTGATGCTGATGCTGATGATGATGATGATGATGCTGCTGACGCTCTTGTTGTTGTTGTTGACAGTGGCTTACTGATAGGCTAAAACAATGGCAACAGCAACAGCAACACAGCAACAACAGCAACAGCAAAAGTCGGAGCACCAGTAGAAGTAGAAGCATCCGTAGTACAGGGCAATAACAATAACAGAGCGTTTACCATTCAAACGGAATGAGACAATCTAGTAGCCAATTTAGACGTAATGGCAACAAAATGTCACTTGAGTCTCTCTCTCTCCCTCTCTCTGTGTGTTTTTGCTGCTGCAACATTGCAAACAGCAATAAGAGAGCTGCAAAAGCGATAGGCAGACAATCAGACAGACGGACAGAAGGAGACAAAACTATACAGAGGTTAAGCAACGTGGTTAAAGAGCGAAAGAGATAGAGAGAGGAAAGCAATGAGCTTTGCTGGCCAATGCAAACATTTTTTTCCAGCTCGTTGCCATTTCATTTTGTACTCTCTGCTTCTCCGTATGTGTGTGTGTGTGTGTCCAAGGTTTTTTTTCTTTGTGACATGCCTTAGCAGTGATAGCAACAACAACAAGAGTATAAAAAGCACAGGACACGTTGATGTGCGTGTTGACATAAAGTTGTCGTCTTTTATCGTCCATGGCCCCTTCAATTTTGCCGCTTTGGCCTGGCCAACTTTAGCTGCCAGCGGCTAGGCTGCCTGTCAACAAATTTCGCAATTGGCTCCACAAAATTCGGTCATTAACAGGAGCACGGAGGAAGTCGAGAATTGAGCGACGACAGTATTTGAAAAAACGATAAAGAGCAAATACAGTTAAAACAAAAACCATTTCGAATTAGAGCAGAATATAAACCAGCTTTATTTACATTGAAATGGGCACATTAACAAATGCCATTCACACAAAATATATTTGCATGTTGTACTCAAAAAGAACTGTTGAACTTACCAGATAGAAGAATGATAGAGCGAAGCGATTATTTCGGTAACGATCTTGAAAGTCACAAATAACGGAGATGAAGTAACCTGTAAAAAATAAAAATAAAAAATTTTAAATCTTTAAGCCAAAGAATAAGCGAACAAAAGCAATAACAATAGAAACAAGCATATGGGCAATGTGTCAAAAAAAGAAGAAAAAGTTGAAAAATGTTTGCAATGCGGTGCACCACAAAAGAAAGAAAAATAAGGTTAAAGCCAAAACAATTTTCAACCACTTTTAGGCTTGTAAAGTAATCTGTTATTGTTGATGTTGTTGTTGCTGCTTGTTGCTTGTGTGCCACGATGCGTATGAATAATGACAATTGCCAGTCGAAATGGCGTGCAACAATTTTAGACATCCTTTCAGCACCAGTTGGTCCAACTACCAAAAAAGGGTACGAGTACGGGTTACGAGCTACGGATACGGATTGCGAGTACCTGAAACTCAATTTCTGTGCCCCAAAAATGCGCTTCATTCCATTGCTGCAGATATTGGAGCTGAGTGTGGAGACTGAATCTTTTGTGTGCGTGTGTGGCGCTATCTGCTGCTATGGCTGCTGTTCAGTTTGTGTAAATACCCTGTTAACGAAGCATTGTGTGGGTATAAGCTGTTGAACTAGCTAACATTCATAAATGTACTTAGTGCTTGGCAATGATTAATACTATTTTTACCGAAGGACATTACTCTTTAATTTTGGAATATGATACCCAAAAATAAAATTACAGATTATTCAATAGTCGAGCAGACAGAAAAAGCTAAGTTAGCGAATAAGGTTGGCATGCCTGGCACTCTTCATATGGCCATATTTCGATATCAGCCTTTTAGTCTGCTTTTTCGGTGCCTTTGGATTCTTTTCCCCCTCTCTCTCTCTCTATCACCCTTTCTCTCTGCTCACTGCTCTCTGCTCCACACACTGTTCTGCAAGTGTGATGAGTGCATGTGTTGATGATGGCGTTGATACAACCATGCAATGTCACGCTCATGTCAACTGTCGGATTGTTATTGCACGCACACACAGAAGAGCAGGCAGCGAGGCAATTGCGCCAAAGGGCGACGGACACAAAACAGACGGACAGACAGACATACATAAGTACTGAGCGATGTACGCAGTCAAAAACTTGTAATCAGAGCCATGTGTCAAAATTCGATTTTTTTATTCGAGCTTTAAGCCGTATTTATTCTCTACAAGCAACGGCTAAGTTTAACAAATTGTGAAAAAAAAAAATGTTTATCAAGCACCATAATAAATTAACTTAAGCTGTAAGCAAGGTAACAAGATAAAGTATGAGCATTCCAAGTAAACTTTATTGTTTGAAGATGTGATATTGAGGCAAAAGAGATGAGATGAAGAACTCAATTTGCTGATAGCCGCTGCTGCTGCTCACGATGACAAACACACAATTTGCAGTTTGAACTTAAAAGCAGCAGCAGCAGCAGACGGCCCACTAATTAATTGGCAACTTGATCCAACTATGTGCCAGGTGCAGAAGAAGCTTGCCAAAGGAATGACAGACTTCCGAGCGGCGGTGCTGACCCTAACAATGCCAAGAATTTGCCATCACAATAACGTAAAATCAGCACAATGCCAAAACCAAACAATACGAAAAGCAAAAAAAAAAATACAGAAAGAAGAAGAGAGAGGAAAATGGTTCGCAACATCGCAGTTTTGTGGCTTAGTGAACCCAGGAGTCAGAATAATGGTAGTCAGATTGAGAGCAAGAGTCAGAGTCAGAGTCAGAATCGGATTCAGCATAAGAGCTAGTAGACGTGAATACCGGTACGAAGCCCAAGCCAATGCATTGGCAATGGCAATGGCAATGTGGCTGTTGAGGTTGGCGGACTTAGCCTCCCCCCGCGCATTGGAACATGCTAAAACATTGGTAAACTGCCACATACTCAACAGTCAATGGCCAGACGACCACACACAGTCACGACAATAACAACTAAAGCGGTGCAAAACAAAAAAAAAAAAAAAAAATCAGCCAGCACACGCAAAAAAAAAAAAAAAAAAGAGCTTGCAACCAAAATGGCTTTTATAGCTGGCAGTAGTTGTTGCTGTAGTAAATTCAATACAGACGGAAGGGCAAAACAGTGAAAACTGCGCAACAAACGAGAAATGAAGCTATGAAATTTATTGTGCAACCCTGGCCATTTGGCGCATTTCATGCTTGTAGGTCATATGCTGCTGCTTGTTGCTATTGTTTTTGTTGCTGCTGCTGCTGCTGCTGCTGTTGCACTATTTCAAATGTCAAATTTTTATGCCTTTCACGCAGTGTAGGAGCAACAACGATTGACATTATTGACAAGCGGCTAACGGCACCGGCCAACTTTTTCGTACTCATCAACCGTTGGGCAACGTAGCCGACCCTAAACGCGGATATCTTTTGCCTATGTACCTACCTACCCCGCCCGCCGCCATCCCGCTCGCCTTTGACAGTAAATTTCAAATTGAATTTATGGCTTTTGGGGTTGACGGCCCGGCCCAGATGAATCGCTTGCCATCCAATCCACAAAGCATCCATACAGCCTTCACCCGCCCGGCTTTATGTATTTATGTTTATTTCCATTTTATGATATGCACTGGCGCCTCCTTTTTTTTATGAACCGCACGTGGTTCATTGAACCAACGGCCGCCGAGAGAGAGAGTTAGAGCCAGCTGTACCGCTGGGTGGGTTCGTTGGTTTGGTTGGCTTTGATTAGCGCCCAACTTGATTACCGGCTTTAGTTTTTAGTGTCGGGCTGGGGCTCAAAATTAGTTGGGTTTTCAGCTTTGCCTATTGAAAATCCAAATGCTGCAATGCTGCTGTGCTTGCTATAAAATTATGCAATATTCTAGTCATATTTTGTTTATTGCATACGAAATCACTTAATCAGGGCTGACACAGAAATATTTTTACGCGTTTTAAATTGTCTGGCAACTTTAACTTATTAAGTTGGCAGCTTTACCAAACAGCTGATAGATGCCGTAAGCATTGTAAGCAAATAAATGGTTTGGTGAAATCAAGTTGTTGAATTTATGTAAGTGTATTGCGCTTTTCGCTAAAACTAATATTAAACTTCTCATTTTATTCTCTTTGTAGGTAAATATTTACTACGCAAGTGGACACAATGATTACGCCATCGACTTAAACTAAGAACGAGCGAGGCAACTGAGACTCTCTGAAACTGAGCCTAAGCCTGCGCCTAAATAAGCCATTTGTCAGGCTTACAGAGCGTAGTGGCGCTATCTGCTGCCAGTGTGTTGTTGGCCTGCGCTCTCTTTAGGCCGGGCCTGTGTTAATTACACTGCCAGCCAGCACTACAGTTCACTAGTCTGCCAGGCACATGCATTGCCATGTCCCGTCTCTGACTCTGCTACACACAAGAACAACAACAAAAAGCAAGGAGCAAAAGCAAAAGCAAAAAAAAATATGTGTATAAACCAGAAAACAAAAACAAAATCACAGCCTTTAACACGACAAACATTCATTTCAATTGCCCCGAGTGGCCCCATCCTCCAGCAACACCACCAGCAGCAACGAGAAGCGTGCCTTGCAGCCCAAAAAATGAAATTGTAAAATATTTCACAACATATTTTTGTTGGCGCGACGGAGGCGGCGTCGTCTCCACTTTAAACAATCCGCATGACCATAAATCCACGCCGCTGTGCTCGTAAAAGCCAAAACGCCATGCTCACCCCCACAAAGTGTCCCTCTGCTCTATCAGCACTCCTCAAATCCAGAGTATCCTGCACCAAGGCCCACAGGCTATCGCGCCCGCCGCTTATGCTATACACATTTTTTTCCCCCCTTTCTTTTTTTATGCTTGGTTTTTCTTTTTTGTGTGTACTTTTATGACGCGTCGCACAACTTTTGACCACTTGGCCAACCGCGACATTTTAATATCCACACCGCGAGCCCAGCACCCGGGCCAGACTATGTCCACATGCAGGACGCAATCACGTCCAGCTTTAGACATAGTCATAGCTATAGCTATAGCTAAAGCTATGTGCTGCTTGGTGTGTGGCATGTGCCACATTTTTGTGTACGCCTAAAAATATGCGCAACCCTTGCGAGATTTTTGCACAGTGCATAACTTTCAGCACGTTTAACAACACAGATAGAAGAGCCATCTTCGTACTTACATACATACATATACATATATATGTAAGTTGGAGTTAAAATTGTTGGAGAATATTTAATTGAGACCTTTTACACAAAAACTAAACTTGCTGGTTTCGTGAATTGAAAAAATGTAAATAAATGCCAGTCACTTTTTCAAAGTCTTCTTTACAAACAAACAAAAAAACAACCTAGATTTACTGATCTTTTCTTATTTTTATTTTTATTTTATAATTATTGGGTCAAAGAAAAATCAGCAATATTTAGAAAAACTTATTGCCTCACAAAATCTTTTTATGTTTTATTAATTCTGTCATTTTTATGCAACTTGAAAAAATTAACACGAAAAGAAAGAGAGAAAATTAGATAATTGTCAAATGTCTTCACTTACAGAATGGCGTTCAATTTCTTTTTAAAAAAAAAAAAAAAAAAATGTTTTTTCTGTTCGTCTATTTTTTTTTTTTTTTTCTAATGCAAAATACAGTCAGAAAATTCCTGCATGTCTAAAAGAAAACCTTTTTGTTTGTCACATTTTTTTTTTCGTTTTCTCTTTAACCCAACTTTTTTTGCACAACCTTTTGCTGCATGTAAAACTCGCCGAAATTGTCGACTTTCAGTCAATTTAATAAATTATTTTGTAATTGGGACTTATTAAATAATTAGTTTATTAATAATAACTTAACTTGCTGATTTGGAAAAATGAAACTTTGAACACGTCAAGAAAAGTATACATATATATGTACATACATATATATGTACGTACATACATCAAAATTATATGTACACTTTTTTAAGGGAACACTCGCAAAATGGCGTTCAATTACTAGCTTCACTGATTTTCTTCAAATCCAACATAATTTCGGCTTTCGCATGCAGTCAGCAATAGTTTTTTTTTTGGCAAAAAAAAATATGTCTGCATAACCTCAGACTGCATATTAAACACACCTAATATGTCGATTTTTGCTTTTTGCTTCTCACCAATTTTTTTTTTCGAACCGTCCCTAACCCAACTTTTTGTTAGTTTTGCACTTTTAGTTGTTTTACATTTTGCTCGAGTTATAATTGCATGTAAAACACACCAAGCTGGCAAGCGTCTTGAACTTTTATTTTATTAATATGTGGATGTACTCACTTTTTAAAGGCTGTGCGTCCAATTAAAAATCAGTTTTGCGGTAAATAAGTTGTTAGTTTAATCACTTTCACTAATTTTCACAATTTAACGTGGATGTTCGCACTTCGAAGTAAAGACGACTGTGCTATTGGTGATGGACGTTTCCCTTAAGAAGCCATTTTTGTTCGATAATGTCCACTCGATAATTACGAACGTGCAGCCAGTGTTGAGAATCTTAATGAAAGTCAACATATCAACTTTTTTTCTCTGACAATGAAGCACTTTAACAGATATTTAATACTCAATAAGATCCAAGTGCAATAAAGGCTCAGCTTGGAACTAAAAGCTATTGAAAAGAATGCTGATGGCCATATTTACACAAATTGAAGCAGTATTCGAAAAATTATTATTTATTGCAATGACAAAGCATGAATAATGTCCGGAGAAAGGGGCAAAAATGCTGTTGAATGTTAACTACTGGCTAGACAAGAAGGCAGTTAAAAACTTTATCTATGCCGATTATTTCTAAAAAAAAAAAAAAAAAAAAAGAGAATAGAAACGAGCCAAAAAAGTCTATACAATATAAGTTATTTGTTGCTGCAGCTGCCACACTTTATTGAACAATGTTGCATGCAACGCGAAAAATATGCCCCTCCAACTCCGAGCTGCAGGCTATGCTGCAAAAATATGCAAATCGAGAAATATGTGAGCTCATATTTCAATTGCCGCCCGTCCCCACAAAAGCCTCAATGCAATCATGGCTCAACTTTGTGGCCATATTGCTTTGTTACATGTTGCATGGCCAAAAACGAGGACGCCTCCAGCTATACCAGCTACCAGTTTCGACCAGGCAACGAAAATGTCGCAGCGCCTTAACAATTTGACTATAAAAGCAGGCAATAAACGAGCTGAAAGGTTAGGCCACCTTGGGCATTCTGCCTTTAGATTCTATATGTTTATCGAGTATAATAATATACTTGAAGTTTTTAATGATTTAAGTACGGAGTACTTAAAATGGGCTTTAAAATATATTCATCAATTGCAAAGTTTCTGAAATTAAAAAGAAGTAGTCTTAAATCAAGTAAAGCTCCAGAAATACTAAAATTAAAAATGCAATTCTTAAAATTTCTTATTAATTTAAATACAGAAAAATTATAATGGGTCAAAAAATACTCAAATCAATAAAGGGAAATTACGCAATATAGTTAAATTAAATAAAGTAACAAGAACAAGTGATCTTGAATTAGGTAAAACTCCAGAAATACTGAAATATATTTAGAAAAATATTAATTTAATTACAAAACCCAGTTTCACATCCACAAATCGCGTTTTTTAGAAACTACATTCAGAACTCCTCCCGAGAAAAGTATTTCCAAATGAAAATTGTGTTTGAAAGTTAACTGGCTTAATTTTTTTTTACTACCTAATTTTTAAGTAATAAGGCAAAAAATATATCAATTTGTGACCGAGTCAAAGGCGGACTCGCGTTTATCATAATTTCAATTTGACACATTTCATGGCCAATTTGACATGCACCGAAAATTGAATTACGAACTTAATGGATGATGGGATGGGATGGGATGGGATGGGAGAGGAAGAATGTGAGATGAGATGGGTTGATGATGCTGGTTTCGGTGGCTCGCTTCACAACTGACTGGCCCCGATCGACGTTTATTTGCATTTAATTAATGGTGACATTTTAAATGAACTGCTCGCCAAATGCTTTCTGATGCGTGAGGGCGTCGCTGTCTTGTTTAATTTTGATTTGCGACACATTAACGCCAGTGTCGTCGACATCGACAACGACATTCTATATGTGTGTATATAGGTATGTGTGCGTCTACGTATTTGTCCAGGCAATTGCATTCAATTGCACCTGCCACAAGGCAACAGGCAGCTGGCAGCTGGCAGCAGTAGCACAAAAGCGTCGGCTGTCAGTCAAAGGCCTCGTGGTTGATAACCCCAACCTGCTGCTGCCTCTTCTGTTGGCGCACATGTTTAATAAACTTAAACACACACACAGTGAATATATGTGTGTGTGTGTGTGTCTGTCATGGCGAGACAAAGTAAACTTCGCTGTGCAGACACGCGTAATTAAATGCAACAACAGCAACGAGAAGAGCGCGCCCACAGACTTCAATACACACACACATATGTGTGACAATTTGCAACAAATCGTTGCAACATGAATGCAACAGCCAACCAAGCGAACGACCAGGAGCGACCCCAACAAAGTACCAACTGCACACACACCACCCACTCACCCACCACCACCCACCACCCACTGGGCAGCCGCACGCCTAATGCGCTTTTGTTGTGCATTGTTAACATGGGCCCACACACACACACACACACACACGCATGGCATCATCGTTCTCGTTGTCGAGGTCCTCATCATCATCAACGCTGTCAACACGTTGACAGGCGGCAGGTGAGGGGCATCTTCAGCTTCTGTTCCTGCCACTCCTACTGCTTCGGCTGCTTCTCTTGCTGCTCTGGTCATACAGCTGTGTGCCGCCGCATTGACAACGTTGTTAGCCTAGGCAGCACACTGCAACAAATAAATGCTCAGTAATATAGTGCCCTATACAAAAATCATTTAAAAATATTTTAGCATTAATAATCGATTTTAGCGTTTTGAAGAACTTTTAATTGCTACCTTGACAGCCATGCAATACTTTTGCAGTGGAATGCCACTAATGAAACATTTTCAGTAAGTTGGCAGCACGCCTAAAAATTCAGCATCCATGTTTATTGCAATTTGTAATAAGTTACATAGCAATTAGCTTAAAGATCGGCTGCCTTTTTGTTACCAAGCGTTGCCAGACTGCTTTTCTGTGTCTCCCTCTATCTCTGCCTTTTTAATTAGTCAGCATATGCTCCTATTTGGCTCAGTGTAACCTGCGCCTGTGCGTCAGTTAGCCGTGCTGCATTTTCTTGGGCTGCCTCGGCTGCTCCTTCTGCTGTTGGCTGCCTTTTGTCGCAAATGTGTTGCTTCCGTCAATTTGCAACGTTATCTGCATACTCTGCTAACCAGACAAGGACCCAACCAGCGAGCTGGCAAAATTCAAGCAGCTGAGGAGCACCAATTCTGTTGCCACACGCACACACACACACACACACACACGTGCGTTCTCGTGTCGACGCATTCGTGTCGGGGTTTTGTACAATTTCATGTTTAATTTCCATAATTTATTTATGTGTGTGCGCTGCTTGCAAGCATTAAGCTTAATCACAACCAGCAGCCACAGCATCGACAGAAGAGAGGGAGAGAGAGAGAGAGAGAGGGAGAGAATGAGTGAGGGAGCCAAAGGGATTTTGTCTCTAACCAGTAATTGGCACTCACGTAACATTGATTGGGAGATTCGTTGAAAGCTCATAGCCAAAAATTGACCAAAAATCAAAGCTAGACCAAGTTTAAGCTTCTAAGGAAAATATATGAATTTTTTAGTTTGCTAGTTTTTCTTAACATTTTAGCAGTTATAATAATTAACTTAAGCAACTTAGTAAGAAGTTCGTTTATTAAGTCTACACTATAATCGCATATGTTTTAAGTTTCTTGTTTCATTTGGCATCTTAAAGCTTAAGGACTTTTGAAGCTGATGGGAGCTGTTAACGAAATTCCGGACAGCATTAGGTGCAAATTAAATAAAATGCTGGCAAATATGGTTAGAGAACCGGAAGTATGGCAGAAGTTCTTAAATGTCTTTATGGTTTCATTTCGTTTCGTTTCGTTTCGTTTTGTTGCATTGCTTTGTTGTGGCCTTCATTTGCATGCATAAATATTTCAAAAAGGGCGCTCAATCTGTTTTTGTCTGGCATTCGCAGAACCCTCCCACACTACTCTACACTGCCAGCAACGCCATTCGCCCCGAAAACTGACAAGAGTAGGAGAGGGAGAGAGCAGGTGTTGTTTTGAAAGCTAATACATTCCATACAGTGGGAAGGGGAAAGGCAGGTTGAGGCGAGGCGTGGCGAGGCGCCAAATGCCAGCAAATAAAATGTAATGAAAGCCTCAGTAAAATGAAATTTTAACACACACACACACACACACACACACACATACACACTTAAACACACATACTCGCGAGCACGCAGCATGGTTGGCGTGTATTTTGTTGTGCAACTTTTCAATTACACGGCTATGCAAAAAGCTAAAATCACACGCAGAACAGCATACCACGCTGACAGTAGAGGTAGGGTGGTAGGAAGATGGGAGGGAGGGTTGGGGCTGAGAACTCGTGCACCTAAGCTGAGGCAGCCAAGTGCAGCCGTAACCGTAAATGTTAATTGGCTTTGTGTGTGCTGTCTGTCGTCGTCGTCGTCGTCGTCGGCAAGCTTAAAATCAGAGTAAAGCAACATTTTCTGTCTATCACATTGATTGGAAAACACAATGGTCTCCTGCTTGAATTAACATGCAACATTTAGAATGGAGGAGAAGGTTCAAAACAGTTAAATCACATACTAATTAATGAATCGCATGAGATTTTGTAATGGGTAATAAGCTGGTGTTATAAATAATAACAAAACAGAAGCAGTCTGGCAACACCACACTCAAAAAAACAGCTGTTTAAAGCGAAACTTATTTCTAAGCTCACATTTTAGTAACTTGAAAGTGTTAAAATTGTTGCTATAAACAAACTTTTTCTATACTTTATTGTGTATATTTGCATTTATGCTTCAACATTCATGAATTCTCACGATTTATTCATCACTTGCAAATGCGCAAAACAAATTAAAACAAAAAGTAAAGGGCAAAGCGCAAAATGGTTTTATTTAATACAATAAATGTGGGAATAATTTAATAACTACATTTGAATAAAACATAAGCTTTAAATAAATGTGAAGCTGACAGAAATTCGAATCTTAAAGACTCCTTTGTAAGTTTAATTAGTAAATTGTGGTTAGAGCATGTCACAGTAAGATGAGTTTAAGTAATTGTCCTTTGTAAATTGTGCAAGCTTTGCACTTTGTGCTATAATTACTAAGCAGCAGCAGCGACTACAAACAAAATAACATATGTATGCTTGATGGTTGTTTGAGTTAATTTTCATGATATCATATAACTCACTTTTTAGCACCGCATTTGATATTTGCATATCAAGATGCAACATTCTCTGGGGATGTAAGAGGCGTTACTCAAAAGCAAAACAAGCATTTAACCCTTCGGGGCAATTTTGTTATTTTTCCTTTACCATAAATGCTGCCTAAATGCGTGCATATCCTGTTCAACGTGGGTGGGCGTTAAGCTTCTTAGGTGCAAAAGTGGGTGTGGCATGGACATGCGAAAAAGTTTATTTGCAAGCGGCATGCGAAGTTGCCCCGAAAGCATACTTTGGACATTTTTTCATCGTTGCGGCGTCAAAAACTGCGCTATTTGCGACAAACACTTGCCTGGTTTTTTTTTGCACACATTTCCATGCACAAAAAGTGAAAAAATTGAATTCAATTTTAACGTTTTTATGTTTTTCGCTTAATGCGTTCGGTGTTGGAAACTGTGCTTTTAACTTTGCTTCGTCTTCTTCTTCTTTATGTTTCTGCTGTAGTTCAGCGTGACATAAAATAACAGCAACAACAACAGCAACATCAAGAAACTCATTTGGTTCGCACACTTCACACGAACGGTGGAGAGAAAGAGGGAGAGAGAGAGAGAAAGAGAGAGAGGAGCTCCCTCGGCATTTGGCTTGCAATTTTCAGAAACGACCGTTGTTGCCTGCAGTCTATGTCAAGGATCTAGCTGCTCCAATTTTTGTGTGTCTCTCTCTCACTCTCACTCACACTCACACTCACACTCTTCTTTCGCAACCTGTTTCCCCTTTCTGCTTGTTACTTCGTACTCGTTTGCATTTAAAGTAAAAGTCGCTACATTCATTTTGCTGTTTGTTGTAGTAAATAGAGAAAAACCAACAACAACAACCCACAGCAGCTGAGCACTAAAATTTAACGGTACCACCCACAGTGGAGTCTAGCAATATTATATACGGCTCCCTTCAACTACCATTTTACACCCAGAAAAAAAATAAAAATAATTGTAATTGGAAAAGCGGAATACATTTGGCTTCTTTTCCTTTTTCTAAGAATATCGTTTCTCAATAAAAAAAAAAGTTGTTTTATTAATTCCACGGTAAAAGTTTCATTAATTTTGAAATTGAAATTCCTTAGAATTTATAAGGTATTCCCGATAAGCAGAGAGGCATTCTCTTCAGCAAGGATTAAGCAGTTTTCCAAGTGTACAACTCCAACTAGTATTATTTTGTAGCACATGCAGCACTGGCAGTCGCTTGCCACATTGGGGCATAAATATGCATAAAAATGTCGCCTCATTCAAGCTTTTATTGCATTTTACGTTGGGGTCACTGCCTGTGTGTATGTCCTCTCTCTTTCTCTTTCCCTCTCGCTATCTCACTCACCCCTCATCCCCTGAGCACTCTCTGTAATATTTGCATCACCCTTGTGCACTGCCACTCTATGTATGTATGTATGAATGTATGTGTATGTAAGTAAGTATGTTTGTGAACTATATTTTTATTGTTCCTTCCCTTGAGGCAAACGAGTTGCAACAGTTGCAACGAGCTGCAACCCTTTTGGCATGCGTGCGATGGCCTTTGCTAATGTTCTATTTAGCTTTACAATTTGTGGGATACGATAGCATCGGCACAATATTATGATATCATGCCATACTATTATGGCATAGGAAATGAAGATATACCCACTCAAGGTATTGTCATTTAAAACGCGCCACTTGCAGCACAACTAACACAAACACACACCCATACATACATACATACATACATACATACATACATACATATATGCATGAATGTATGTGTTTGTGAAGCAAGAGCAGAAGCTGAAGCTTGAAACTGTTGTTGGAGTTGGGAGTTGAAGTGGGTGATGGGAGGCGCCTCTAGCGTTGCATGACAAACGTGGCCACAGACAGGCCACATGTAAGAAAAGTAGCTGTTACACTCAGAAAAAACATGCATTTAAACTTTATCGAAAAAGCAAAAATAAATATTTTCAAACATTTTAAACGATATATTTGTATAAGAAATATTTTATTTATGAGAAAAAAGAATGTTACTGTTTAGTTTTAGAAACTTTTTTTCTCTCAGTGTAGACATACTTGCGGGTAAATGCAAACCATATGGCAAAGAGTATAGCACTATGTTGAAGATGGTGCGGCATGGTGCAAGGGGCATGCAGCAAACAACTACTGAAGCACCTTTGCATGCCAACAAAACATTTTAGCTGTGCAATACTAAAAGTGAGGAGGTTTTCTAAGGGGGGCGGTTTGGGGGGTTTGGGGGGGTGGTTGGCTAAAAACTTTGAAGTGCCAACGAATGCAACGCTGCTTGGCTCAAGTGCATTAGTTTGTAGTTTACTTTGCAGTTTATGAACTGCCTCAGGTTGGGGTAATGTGCATTATTTTGGCGCTGCCAGTGTGACCAAGCCATAAATACTTCTTGCCACTGACTGACTACATACATACATAGTACGAATATCGATTTTACCGAAAAACGCAGAGACAATAACTTAAGTTGCCAACAAGGGAGCAAGAAAGACACAACAAGTATATACATATTTGTATCTATATAGTTTGTCTATAGTAGTCCCAGCACGCTTATTACCATAACAGCAATCTTGGCTAAGAAACAAAAGTGCAAACAGAAATGAGAGAAATGTTTATCGCTTAAGCATTTTGGCATTTGACTGCTCAACTTCAATTCTCATGCATACGTATACGTAATGTCCAGTCCAACAGTTAGTTTTTTCTTTTTTTTTGCAATTGTTATTATCCATTTCAATATGTACATATGTATAGTTGTTGTTGTTGCTGTTGCTGTTGTTGGGTATTGTCGGTTTGGGCCATTGTTACCGGAATTCCTTAAACGTTTTGCATATTTCATAAACCGAAAAGTGTTCGCTTAGAGCAAACTAAACACACAAACAATTGTCATTGTCGGCTGTAGTGTACCCAATCTTAATCCTTTATCCCCGTCTCTTCGCTTGCCATTTTATTTTGCATCACAAAATATTCATAACAATAATTTGGTTTTAATTAAAATTGTGCCGGCTTTTTGTTATTTATTTATTTGGGTCAACGCAATTGACAATTTAACAGTTTCCCAGGCAAAAGGCAAAGACTTGCCAACGTTGCCTTTTGTTTAACCACAAACACACACACCGAACAACAACAGCTAACATTCAACACACGCATACATAATTCATTTATAAGTAAACAACTATCGTATGCTCCTATTTACATATAAACATGTCTGTGTCTGTGCCTGTGTCTGTGTGTGTTAGTAGTTGTGCGTGTGCGTGTGTGTGGAAAAGGCTCATAACAATTTAATTAATTTTCCTGTTTGTCCCCGCCCCCGCCCCTCTTCAAGGTACAACATTAATAACTGCAAATACTTACATATGTGCCCCTCGGGTTGACACAGACTCTGCAACATTGGTGCCCCATTTGAATAATCTAGTTACCAGTGTGACCAAGCAACCACAAAAAGGGTTACCAACGAGACACTGTAGGTGCGCTCTCAAAAACAATTGAAAAACTTTTACATCTGGTCAAATCTCCGATTTGCGTTTTTTTTTCTGTCTGCTCAGATTAATGTCTAAGAGTTGCCGGGCGCCACGAAGACTGATCGAGCGAATGGCGCTCAAATTACCGGCGCCGCCGAAGCGGAAGTGAAAAATAACACTTTGTGTGCCAAAGTGGCGAATTTAATATTTCCGGTCCACTGCCCACGCCCAGCCCCAGGGCGACCAGGCGGACCAACCGACCAACCGACCAACCGACCATTGGCCATTGGACATCAACATCATCATGGCTTCATTGTTGTTTTTGTTGTTTGTCGCTTGTAGCTGCTGCCCCAGCTGACCTCTTTCCCAAGCATATTCCGACTTTGTATTCATAGTTCTATTACCCTTTTTGCCGCACAAGCACAAGCTTCTAACCAAGCTGGGTCAATGTTGGCTCCTTCTTTATCACGCCACTTGATCATTCAATATTAACACACAAACACTTTGATATAACAATTTAGAATTGATTTCAAGTGCAGCCATTTTAATCAGAATTTGTCATAGCTAAAAGATTTATATAAAAATATAAAATAAATTTCTATCTGCATGTTAAAGTATAAAAAAATCTAGCATCTAGCCATAAATTAAAGATAAAAATGCAACTATCTGCTGCCACAATATTTTCTCTATATAAAAAGAGCATTCAAGCTGCGTTGTTTTTCAGTCTGTTGTTGTTGCCTTTTGGTAATTGTTGGTTATCCTTTGCAATGGCATCGCTGAACGCTGAAAGCTGAACGCTGAACGCTTGGCGCGCGTTTTACATTTTGCGGCCGAGTGCATTGAAATTTGGCCGTGTGCTGACCCTAAATCACTGGCCACTGTTTTTATTGTTGTTGTTGTTGTTGTTCTTGTGTTCGAGCTGGACGGTTTGGTCACTTGTTCTGTTGTTGTTGTCGTTCTGTTTGGTCGTTTGGTTCGTCGGTCAGTTTGTTGGTCGCTTGGCTGGCTTGACGGAGACTGCAACAGTTGCCCCACGGCAACTGCAGCCATCGATTATTAACACCACAGCACAGGAACACTGGACACACACACACACACACACACACACGCGCGCGAACAAAGGACACAAACACACACAGTGAACACTGGGCAGAGGGGGGTGGGGATTGAAGAGAACAGGCAGTTGATGGCGTCGTGTGCCGTGATTTACACGGTGGCAGAGTGTGTCGTCGTCGTTCAATGACACACGAGGGGGGGTGGTGGGTGTTGGGGTAGCCGCATTGCTAAAGCGTAGAGCCCCGTTGCTGAAATTGAGGCTTTAAGCCATGGCCAAAATGCATTTCATCAATTGCTGGCAATTAAAACGCAGAATGCAGCAATTTCCAATAATGCGCAGCCGGCGAACGTGGCAGCAACCAATTTATTGCCCCCACCTACCCCACCCACAAAACGCAAAAAGTGGCCAAAAATTGTTTGCCAGCCTAATGCTAATTTCTGCGCCGTCTGGCAACAAAATCCAACAAAACAACAGCAACAAACCAAAATCGATTTGACAACAAACAGAACTATCCAGATACCCATTTAGTATGGAAATTCAAAGATATTTCTATATATATATAACTTTATATTTAGTATTTAATTTTGGTTACAAATTGAATGATTTTAAAATATATTTTTTTGCTATAAAATTTAGATGTGATCTTTACTAAAAATCCTAGAAATCAAATATTAAATAGGCAAACTTATATTTTAAAGTTTAATTTTCTTGGCCTTAAACATTCCATAGTTTTGTTACCATTTTCTTTGGGTATAACGAGTTAAACGCAACTAGCGAAAACGCGTGATTTCATTTTGAATGCGCCCCAGAAACAAAATTTGAAATTAATGCGACAAATGTTGCGCAGTGCGGAGAAGAGGGACATACACACACACACACACACCACAAACACACACATATACAGTGAGAGTCAGTGCTGACTTGGCTAATTGATACGGAACGGAACTGAACGCGAACAATACTGTGTGGCAGGCAATTTGGCATTTAATTTAAACGCAATTGGTCAATGTCCCCCGAAAATGGCCCAAAAACTTTCATAACAACAACAAATTGCCAACAGACTCCAAAGAGCAACAGAAGTTGAAGAAACAGCTGCAGCCTTTCTCTCCCCCTCTCTCTCTCTTCAACTCTGCCGACAACAAAAGGCGTCTCTCTCAGTCATAAAATGGCAGCAGCAAAAGACGCTTTTAAAGCGACGCGTCTTCTTCTTCGTCGTCGCTTTTTGTGTGTGTGCCGCCAGTGCAGCTAAACTTTGTGGTGTCGCGTCGACTAATGGCACTGTCACACACATATACACACACTCACATACAGCATACGCACACACAATCACACTGAAAAAAAAGGGTTGGGAACAACGTGTTCTTTATAAACCTTGTTAAAGAAGATTCTTTTTTTAATCATTTTTAAAGCCTCAACAAGCTTTATTTAGTTACAGCTTAGCTCTTTTATGATGAAAGTATTCATTCGCATAATCATTTTCTAACATGAATTTCAGTTTATGCGTTTTCTTTGCTTTTAACTAAAAAAATCCTAATAAAAAAAAACAAAAAACCTCCATAAATTCATCCAAAAAAAAATAAAATGTATTTATGTCTTTTTTTGGCTACAAATCAATATGGCTCAAAACTAAAATAAAATGATTATTCTGTGGCTTTTAAAATAAAAACTGAAATTATTATGATTCCTGATTTAAGTTTTATTAGACAATATATATATTTTTTTATATTTGCAAAAATATTTTTACCAAAACTATGATTTTTACCAGGAAAATTTTTTTGTTTAGTCATTCGTTTACTTTTCGCTCAGTGTCGAAATCGAGCACATGCTCCGCCAAAAATGGCAGACGACGCGACCGGAAATGCTTAGCTGGGATTTCTCGCTGCGTCGACCCAAAAGGCAGGCGCTGACAATGTCATTTGTTTCCGGCTACGTGCACTTTGCACGTGCTGGGTCAGCTGCTCTTCCCGCTGTTGTTCTCGTTGTTGTTGCAAGCTGTTAGTGTTGCAGTAGCAACTCTTCTTTTTTAAGTCGTTTTTTGGCGGGGCACAAAACGCTTGTCACCTGCTGCGGCTTGAGTGCAAGCCAAGCCCAAAACTTCAATTAAACATAATTTGTACAGTTTATAAGCGTCAGGCCACAAACAACAACAGTTGTTTTTTAGCTCTTACTGTGTGTTTGCCTGTCAGCAATTTAAGTTTTCATCTGCAACTCCTTCTTGTTGCTTGCAACTCCGTGTCTAATTATGCATCTAATTAGTGACTGTGGATGCTGACGCAATTCTCGCCAAATTAATTTTGCAGCTTGTGTCATAATAAAGCCAACCCACAAAAGATGCAGAAAGCCGAACCAACCAACCAACTCTCCCATACACATTTATCTATACAAAATTTAGGTGTGCAATGAATACAGCTCGTTATGTGCATGTATGTGTGAGTGTGCCCGTATTTAATTCAGAATTAAGCACGCATGCCTCGGCATGAAATGCACAAGAACAAACAGGAGAATAAGGAGCTTCTATTTGTACACATATGTGTTTCTGTATATCTGGATTGGTATACTAGCAATATCAATTAAAATCCCAGAGATTGGGACAGGTGCACGCATGTGTGGCACATGCAACAAATCTCTTTAATTTTGTAAACAATATTCGGTTTTTAATAACTCGTTATTGAAATGTGCAACGGACCAATTTTTAATTGCCCATTAACATAAAAATATATTGGCAATTAAATTTAGATTTAGTTTAAATAGTTTAAATACAAAAAACAAATAAAAAATTTGATTAAAATGACTTTTTACTTTAGTTTTGGCTGTGAACTGTTTAAAGTTCAGCATTTGATGTAAAATTTGCCATGAAAATTGACATGAATACAAAAGAACCTATATGTATGTACTATGTATATTGAAAGTGCCCCTGAGAGATGCGCTTTAGAGAAAGTTTGGGCAGCGTGTGGCTGCTGGACAGATCGTTACCTTTTATGGGGGCCAAAAAGATGCTATGTCCTTTTTGGGGGGCAACTTTTGCTGTTGTGCCACCATGACTTTGTTGCCTTATGTTGCCGTTGCCTGGCAAAACTTTAAATAGTTGCTCCACTAACTACGGGGCCCATAAGAGTGTTCAGTTTCAAACTATTTTCAAGCCCGAGCTGGCTCGAGAGCATCTTTGATGCCATTCATGATGGCCCCAACAAAAAAAATAAAAAATAAAAAATAAAGTTGCCTTCAACCCAATTTGGAATCAGGATGGCATCAGGAATCAGGCAGGCACCCCCTTTGCCATGGCATTTCTTGCTGCCACACGACATTATCAAAATGCACGTTATTAGGTATTATGTTGTTGTGTTTGTTTGTGTGTGTTTTCTGCTGTGTCTTCTATTTGCCTGTTTTTTTTTTTATTGTTATGGGGTAATGTTATGGTTGTTGTTCGTGCTGCTGCAGTATCAACGGTTTTAAAAGCTTACAAAATATTTGTAATTTTGTCACGTTTTAACTTTGGCGACGTCACTTAAAATAACATTTAAAACACACAAAAAGAAAAAGTACGAAAAAAAGACAAAAACCGATAAGAAGCACGTGAATAACAAAAAAAAAAATAAAAATGAGGACAGGAAATAATGTTTGTCTGCGATTTTTCTTGTTCCTTTTTCTTGCTCGTTTCACACAAAAATCAAAAGTAGATGGATGGATGGATGGATGGGTTGTCAGTGGGATTGTTGTTGCTGGCATTCTGCGAGTTCCTGACTGCTCAGCTTCTCACGTGCTGTGCTTTTGAATAGGTTGGCTTGGCAGCACAGAAGCACACATCATATAATGAAAATCATGCTGGCCAGCCGATTGACAAACAAAGAATGAAATGAGAGCGAGAGCGGCTTCAAAGACAAATAGAAATGCAAATACAAATACACAAATACAAACACACAAATACAAATACAAATAACATACGTGAAATGCTTAGCATGTGACTAGAAATGCTTATGTGATATGCAAAGCAGCTCACACTCAGGAAAAATACAACAATACAATACAACAATACTCTAGTGAGTTAAGAAAAACGAAAAACAGACTGTTGTTGTTGGACGTAAGAACGCTCGTACCCAATTATATTTTTATAAACTTTTCTTGAACGTATATTGTTTTGAGTGCATTACTCAATAGCTCCCCTTCCTGCTTCGATAGCACTTAGCATTTGGGTGTGTTCTGTCTGAATCCAGTGGACACTTTCCATTCAAAAAGAAAAAAAAAAAAAATAGAAGAGAAATACCAAAAAACTAACCAAATATGCTTGCGCCCGTAAAGCTTTGCAAAAATTTGTCATATTTTTCGTGCAGGCAACAACAATTTGCCGAACGAACGCCCGACTAATCCTCAATGCTCTACACAACAACCAGACCGTGTAAAAAGAGAGAGAGAGAGAAATGGGAGAAAGCAGCTTATTTTGCAAGTATTGCATATACGACTCCTACATAAATCAATGTTTGTGCACAGCAGCAACAGCGGCAATCGAAAGAAAGAAAGAAAGAAAAGCAAGCCGAAAAAGAGAAAAAAAAAAACGTGGTTCTATCAGCTCTCCTAAGTATGCTTTGAATAGATGGCAGCCCATACAGATTCCCATTACCAAAATATAACTACCATAAAATCACTGATACTGTCAATACTGGCGGCAATAGCAACAGTAAATGCAGCAAGCAGCCAGCAACTGCCAACTGCCAACTGGCTGGCAAGTGGCAAGTCGCAAGTTGCATGCAACTGCCTTGCATTTAAAGTTTCCATTTACTTCCTTTCCCTATCTCTTTTTTTGGGGGGTGTTTTTCATTTCTTTCGCTCTGTTTTGTACGTTGCCGTCATGAATTTCCATTACTGAGTCAGTGGATCAATGGCACTATAGGATTAAAACACACTTTTTCTATCCGAAAACAAGAATTGAAAGGGCTTAGTTCCTAATACTGGACCTGTTGTTCTTTTGAATCCTAACACACCAAAATGATTCAAGTGACAGGATTTTGGTGTTGATGAAAACACTAAAAAAATGTTTTTTGCCTAAACTTGAAAGCTAGACAAGATGGCAAGCAAGATTTTTGGATATGAGTGAATAGTTGATAAATTGATAAGTTTAACTTTCTAACTTTCTTTTTGTATATCTATTGAAAGATAAAGTTTGTGTAAAAGTAAGCTCTTTAAATACTTGGACAACCAATTTTATTTAAAACTACCAACATGCAATTATATTTCATGTTGAATTGCTACTTACATATTTCGCTTAATTTTCACTGGAATTTTATTTTGCAAAAATTAGTATTTTATTAGTTTTCCACTATCGATTCACCTTCAAAAAGTACTTCTTTAAAGTGCATATTTTTACGTGCAATAATCCATGCCCTTCCCATAGTGCCGTGTGTGGCGGGAAGAAGCGCATTGTAGCATAGCCACAAATAAGAGATACGAAGCGCCATAACGCGGCGAGTTTCGAGATTCATCAATGAATTTATCAGTTTTTATAGGCAATTTATTATTTATTGATGGCTGCTGCCCGACGCAGCTTGGTAGCGTCTGCATAACGTCTATCCATCTCTCTAGCCATATCTATGTAGCATACTTTTTGGCAGCCAATGCGAGTGCGAGCTGGAAAGTTGGATATTTGGCTTTGCTTGGCAAGCAGATTTCGGACGTTTTGCTCGTTTATGCCACTTTTCGTTATTTTTTTGAGTTTTTTTTTATGAATGATGCAGGACATAGTCATATATGTGTGTGTGTGTGTGTATAAAGCAAAAGAAGTAGTCCAAGAAACGAAGTTTGAGTTTTGAGCAAAACTTGAAATCGCATTTTGCTTTACCAGAGTTATGTGAAAATAATGAAGCCACAGAATGTGCCCACAAATGATTGCAGTTGTCGTTTACTCCTAGCCAATATCACGTATACGCCACTTGGACACTTGCCAGTTGGTACACTGTTTTAAAAATAACTGGTCAGTTTATAAATCATAGATATTCGTTGTTCCACAATGCCATTAATTAAAAACTTTTAGAAAGTTAAACAGTATAAGAAAAAAAAATTGTTTGTGCTTGAAATTTTACGCTTGACTTTTCTCTGAGTGCAGTTGAGCGCATAGTTCAAATGGCATATGTGTTTGTCAGCGAGATTTTGGGATGCCAACAATTTGTATGGGTGGAAATTTAGTTAATGCCATGCGGCGTGTGGGCGTGCCACATACATATTAATTATTTATAATGGCGCATTGATTATTGAAACGCATAAAATGGACCATGAATAATACATTCGGCGCTCGAGTCACTAAATCACAAATGACAAATGTTGCCACAACACACAACGAAAAGTATTTATAGTAATAAATTACGAGAAACAACTTAAAACCAAAAACAAAAAATGTAAATCACAAGTGTTTTAAGGCTATACATATATTTACACACACACACACGTCCAAATAAAACATAATGAATAAATGGTTAAATATTTTAATATTTATGCAGTATAGCCCGTCGGGGCTATACAAATACAACCAAACAACAACAACATCTGAAAAAATACTTGATATTAAAATAAAATGAAAAGAAGCAGAAACAAAAATAAAAATTAATATGCAAAATTAAAGTACACGCAACGAAACCAAATTCAACAGTCAAACATACAGCCAAGCAAACAAGCAACAGTACACACACACACACACACACACACACACATTAATATACACACGTACGCAACCACACCATAAAACATGAAAAACGAAGTTAAATAAATAAATGCAATGCCAAAAAGACACAAAGTGGAGCTGACCTGATGAGTTTGGCGGAGATGCTCGCGGTTCATTATGCGACTAAAGAGGGGTGAGAGTTTTTTCTTGTACCCTTGTTACCCCTAAAAGTAGACTAGGGTATGTTAATTTTCTGGTGGGAAGTCTTTCAATTTACATATTATATACATCTAAAAGCTGTTTCCACAATGTTAATTTCTTTAAAATGTAATCAGTAGCCATATCTTATCTTTTAGTTCCCAACTTCTACCATAAAATGCATATTTCAATGTAGAAGTTAGTAAAACTTTTAAAATCAATTCGTGCTGGGGTATCTAAGAGTCGTGTGCGATTTTAACCTGTCAGCAGTCATACGTGGACTAAATTATTGTAAGCCTTTCACACAAATAGTTGCAATAAAAACTATGAGTGCAACAGACGTCGCGCTGCCAGAGTGTTTGCCGGACAGACAACTGGCATAATTGCATGCTCACACATCAGACAGGGAGCGACAGGGTGAAGAGTGTTGAAGGGTTGAGGGTTGACGGCTGAGGGGGTGGAGGGTGGGGAGGGTGTGTGCCAGGCAGACGGAGGGGCCACTTCGTCCCGGGACTCATTAGTATGCACACAGGCGGCCTATTATTTTTAGCGCTGACGCGGGCGTCGACCGAATTGCCAACTGGGCAGCCGCACTATGGAATATAAAGCCATTTTATTGCACGCAAAAATTATACTTTCTATACAACTAATGTATTTTTTCGAACATCATCTGAATGGAAATCCTTTGAATATCATCTGCGTTAAATAATGTTAAAAGTTAAATTAACATTTTTTAAGCCTAAGTTTTTAATGATAAACTTAAAAAAAAAAAATCAAAATAAAATTTTTTAAACTTCACCTTTGAATATGTCGAAAAAAAGTCGTAAAATGTGTTTACGATAATTTTTCTTAAATATATTTAAACTAAGACTTAGCTTTTCGTCATTTTGTTGCTTGCTTTAAGGTAGCGTTTCAAGCAAACTTTGCTTTTTCCTTAAGCGTTTATTGCCCGTAAAAACTCGGTTTTTTTCAATAGTAAGTCGGCCTAGGCAGACGGGCACTCATCGTGAGGGCCAAACACCACACACACACACACACCCTCGCACTGTGCGCCACGTTTTTTTGCTCCGCTTTTTTTTTTAAAGCGTAATGCAACATTTTTAAATGTATATTTGATGGCTTTTGGGTTCGATGAGCGGCAGCAAGCAGGACGAACAGCTGGGTCTGTATCTGGGTTGGGGATGGCGAGTGGCTGGAAAAATTCCATTGCATACTTCAAAGGGCCTTCGGCACTTATTAATAACAATGCTGGCAGCAGCAGCAGGAGGCAGGCAGACTGACTGACTGCTGCAAGCTACACGTGGCACGTTGCACGTTGCACGTTTGGTCGTTCGGACGTTTGGTCGTTGCATGTGCCGCAATGCGCGTACTCAAAAGACCCTATAATTAATGACAAAAAGCAATTTAAATGCAAATAATACACATGAGTAGCCAATTTGCTTGCCAACTGAAACACACACATATCCTGCTAATTATACTGTAGTGACACCTACAAATGCATGCATCTGTGTGTTTAAGTGTGTGTGTGTGTGTGTGTGCGGTGGCACAGCTGCATCTGCATCTTTCACGGCTGCCAAGTGCTAAACAATTGCGGCTTAATTTGTTTGTCAGCGCTAACAAAACTGCAGTCGAACTGGAGCGAATGCGACAGATCGAGATAGAAAGAAAGATAGAGAGAGAGAGAGGGAAAGTAGGCAAGGAAGTAAAGTCGCGACTTGGTTACGTGCTGCTGCATCCCAACTGGGAAGTGACTCCATAAACACGTCTAACAACAGGAACTGAAGCAAGTAGAGGAAGAGCAACTGGGCGAATGTTATGTGACACACGGGAGGAATTAATGCTGCCAAAATGCGCCGGCTGCTCTCATTTTTGCTCTGTCGCTGCGGCACGTTCCCCAAACAGCCACAACAACAATTACAACAACAACAAGGAGCAAGGCAAGAGCCCAGGCACAACGTGCTAAAAAAGAAGTTGCTGCCGAGATTTAGCCACAAACTTGCCAACTTTAATGCGAACGAAACATGTTGTCTGTCTGCGGCATAGACAGCAATCTCTGCCCCCCCCCTCCCTCCCCTCTCTGTTGGTGTGGTCTTTTTTAATTTTAAGGCAACGCAGTGTGTCCTGAAACCAGGATCAGCAGCAGCAGCAGCAGCTCGAATCCCTTTTCGCAATAGTAATCATAATAGCAATATGTAAGCCATGGCAAAACCAAGTGCGGTCAATGTCATTCCAAGGTTCTTGGCCTCCAGCGTGGCATTAAAACAGTGGTATATATTGTGCATGGGATGTACTTTATAAGCCAGCAGACATGTTTATTAAACTCCTTGTTGCAAGCGAAAAACTAAACGAAAACTTTTTTTTTAAGGTTTCGAATTTGACTCTTGGCATTTTAATACATTTTGACTTTAACAACATGAGTATTATTAAAGAAAATAATATTTGTTTCACATAAAGCGTAAACGACTCAGATCTAAAAATATATATAAAAGACACATTGAATATAAAAAATAAATACATATAACTAAATTTTGATCTCAATTTTGCACTAATAAAAAGATATCTTTCACATTTTAATTGTGTTTAAGTGACATTACAGGGTATAACAACTACTCTGCATTATTCAGCAGCTTTATTGTTTGCCTTTGTTTATTATTGTGGCCCAGAGCTTAAAGTTGGCACAGCAGCAACAGCAGCGCCTATAGAAAAGCTTTTGTAATAACTGTGGGCCCAAGTCGGGTTTATTATGTTCGATGCTTGTTTTTGTCTCTTTTGTGTTGTTTGCTGTTGTTGTTGTTACTTGGGAATAATGCACAATATGAGTGTGTCCGCAGGCACCTAAAGTCGTAGAAAGAAGGATGCATATTGAATATGCAACAGCCTTAAAGAGCGAAACTTAAAGCTGCTGCATGCTTTGAATAAGATAGAGGAAGGGGAAGGAAAACTTCCTGTGACTGACCTGTGTTATCTTTTGTATATTCTAATGAACATTTTAAAAGCATCTTCATCAGCTCGATTTATGGAAAGTTTATGCCACAGTTGCATCTTTCGAGTAAGCTCTTTTAAAAGAACCTTATTGAATTTATTTATTAAATTTGTCCATGATTCGTTTCAAGTTTATTTTAAACGAGTTCTTGTTGTTGTCCATTTTTCTGGTCGTTTTGTGCTCCAAGTAAGCAGTTGATTGGAATTCACAGTACGATTACAAATATGAATATATTTATCAATTGGTTGCCATTTGCCCTTTTTGCCAGCAGCAGTCAACGCTTGGGGCAGCCAGCTAAAGAAGCGACAAATCAAGCTCCCCAACCTCCCCCCTCAACTGCTGCTGATGGTTCAATTTGATTTGTGATTGCGTATACGCAGCGTTTGCGACCAGCTCTTAAGCGACGCCACTCAATCCTTGTCTAAATGCTTCTCTTTTTTTTGCTCTTATTTTGCAGGCATTCGACTTGGTGACGGCGCTGGCAGCAGCTCGATAGCCGCATCGAATGTGCCATGCCCGCCGGAAATGTTTCGCTGCAACAACGGTAAATGCATAACATCGCATTGGGTGTGCAATTACCAGAAGGACTGTGACGATGGCGAGGATGAGATGCAGTCTTGTCGTAAGTACAACAAAAAACCTTCATTCCCTGTTCCTAACCCAAACGAAACTCATCGAAATGCATGGTATTTGCAGCACCGCCCGAATGCGAGACACCTCAGCTGAACTGCGGCCAGTATGTCTTCAATAAGACGTACTGCATCCCACCGCACTATCGCTGCGATATGATCGAGGACTGTGAGGACAAGTCGGACGAAGCACAGTGCAGTAAGTACATTCACACTCAAAATTTCAAAACAGCAACAAAATTGTATTGTAAAGTGACCCAAAGAACATTTTCTCATACCATATACATCTTTGTTTCTTACCTTAAACTTAAAAAAAAAAAAAATTACTTCAATTGTAAATAATTTTAAAACGGCAAAAACATAAGAAAAGCACATTTGTTTTCTTCAGTGCGGTTTATCGTTTTCACCCACCCCTGCAAATTTTATTTTATCTGTTCTCCCTTTCAATTCAAATTTGTTGACTCAGCGAACAACTTTCGAGCATTTCTTGCAGTGTACAAGCACAACAGCTTTGGCATTTGCCACACCTACTACGAGTACATTCAATTTAAACTGCTCCCCTCCCACCACCCCTGCTCCCCCTTGTCATCACCACTAAATTCTCAGTTCATTCAGAGTTTGGTTTGGTTCAGTTGGTTTGTTCCTTTTTTTTTTGTTGGTTTGGTTCGTGTATGTGTACGCCAACAATTTGCTTAGCAAAATGTTTACATTTTATTATACCAATTTTATTTATGCAAATTTTGCCAAATTCACACACACACACACACACACACACACATGCAGACAGACCACATTTTGTTGGTTGTTAGCTTTTGGCAATCGCAGAATCCCCACAACCCTCAACCGCCCCTCGCACACTCAAACCCCGCGCAACCCTTCTGGGAGTTGGCCAAAACCAAGTAAAGTGTGTGTGTTACCAAAGGTGCGCACAGCGCAAAGCTAAAACCATTTTAACCATGAGAACCAAGAGTGAGCGGGACACGCAGAAGGGATCGAGTTCGGGTGTAAGGGAATCAGTGAGGAACCATTTTGGATGAATGCTCAAATCAGCATCCCCACACAATTCGACCAAGTTAAGCATTATATTTTAACTGAACTTTGAGCTACAAATTTGTCGGCCAATTTCAACCAAACTAGTTAACTAAGTAAAGCAAATAAGAGGGATCAACTAGGAGAATATCCTGTATACACAATATAACAGGGTGAATAAAAGGATGTAAAAAGGAGACCGTGACAAACTTTTAATCACATATTTTCTCACATGTTTTCTTCTTTCCAATTCATAATTCAAAGCTTGTCACTTTTATGCAAGCTTAAAAACACGTACTTTTTAATTATAATTAAATAGTTGCTTTAACTTGTTTTGTGAACAATTTAAGCTCAATTACCGCCATAACTTGTTTGTCACAGAAAGAAAAAAGACTTCAAGCTTAAAATGAAAGATGAATTAACTTCAGTCAAGCAATGTTTTAATACTCTGCTAAGTAGTGTCTACTTTAATCAATTAGTACGCAACATTAACGTTTAACTCATTTCAAGCAATTACAATATCAATGCCATTTTGTAAGCAGTTGGAATTTCAATTTGATAGTTGGTTTTCTTGCTGTACACTGTGCGCAAAATCAACGTAAGTCGGAAGTTTTAATATAAAAAAATGCAATAAAATTAACATAAAGTTGTTCTACAATAAAAATAAAATCTTTTCAGATATTGAATTTAAATACAAAAATAATCGAATACGAAAGTGTGTTGCATACTTTTCTGCGTGTAATCCAAGACTGAGTCAGAGAGTTAGAAAGTTAGTTGGCCCGCTGTTTGCACTAAACTCGATAAATGTAATGCATTTTGAAGAGCTTTTGGGCTTGAATGGGCCTTGTATAGGTTTTTGGGCTTTAACGTTTTTACCGTTTTACTTGGCTCTCTCTCTCTCTCTCTCTCTCTCTTGTCTGCATCTACAACAACATCTAAGACTACTACAAAAACTTTAAGCTAGAAAGCAAAACTCAAGTGCTTTTAGCTGGCAGACTGTGTGCGGCACATTTTGATTAAAACTTTGGATCCCACACAAAAGCGGGAAGGAAAAGAGCCACAAAGAGCAAGCAGGGGGGAGAGTGAGGGCTGGTTGTGTACTACCATAAGGGCAGCTGCATTTATTGCTTGTTATTTAAGATTTATATATTTAAATATCTTTGAGCGACCAATTCCTAAGTACTCCGTTGCCTTTACAACTTTGCTTAAGCTTTGACTGACGCTAGACAAACGCGCACAACTTTGTCCTCGATGTGCCCGGTTCCTTCATGTCCTTCTTCTGCTTCTTCTTTGCCTGTCTGCAGCGTGCCAGACACCAGCTCCTTGTTGTTGTTGATGCTTTGGCTGCTGCAAGCTGGGCAATTTGTTGGCAAGCAGAGCGCTTTTTCTCCTCAGTTTGGCATTGGCGCTTGATCAAGTTTAAATTTCATTTTAATTTAATAAGACGCGAGCAAAACTCTTCCTGTTTTTTCCAAACCTTGCACTTTCGAGTACCCTTAGCGAGATAGTTTTTATAATTTTTAAGTATAGAGTCTAAGTATCTGTGAAATGGCGGTCGTCAAGAGTTCAACTAATAAACACAAAATAAATAAATACAAAATTTTATTATAATGTTTTTTTTGGTTAAATATTACTTGATATTGTTCTTCTGGCCTTCGTTGGGCTGTAAATCGGAAGATTTTTTTTAAGATGTCAAGTAGATAAAATAAAAAATCATAGCCCTTTTTTTAAGGCTGTTTTTTAAAAGTTCTGAAAAAATTCAATTTCTTTACTATTTTTGTATATCTTAAATCATAATCTAGCACCTTTTTGTGACAACTTTTAAGATCCTTTTTATCTACATTCACTTTTATTATTATTATTAGTACACAATGAAAAGTTTACCTTAAGTCAAGTACTATATGTTTAGTTACTTTTCAAAGTTCACTCTCCTACACTTTCCATTCCCCTCCCCTCTTGCTCTGTCTGTTACTCTTGCAATAATTTATCGCGCTTAAATGGCGACAAAATGTTCGCTCTTATTGCGTTCTTAACAAATTTATTTTGCGTACGTGTCAACGCGTCGTCTCTGAATGTTTCACCTCCCTTTAGTAAGTCACAATCTGTCTGTGTTTTTAAGTGTGTGTCTCTGTGTGTGTATGTGTGTGTGTGTGTGCTTCATAGTCATTTTCATTTGCATCTTTGTCTGTGAAGTCTCTGACTCAACTCCGTTGCGTGTGCGCCTTTGTTTGTTTAATTTATGGCATATAAATATTAGAGCGAGCTTATTTCAACTATTTAATTACTTCAGGTGTGCGTTAAGTTGTTTGTTTCGCTCTGTGGGCGGGCTCACCTGCAAATTAATGAGAGAGCTTCTCTGCTTTTGCATGCCACGGCACGCCACGCCACGCACCTTGCCGCCAAAGAGATGCCGCCACAGCTTAAGCCTCCGGCAAACTAATAGTTTTACTACGCCAACAACAACACCATGAAGCAGATGAAAGCAAAGAAAAAAGTGAAGAGAGAAGAGAAGAGTACCTAGGTTCGGGGTCAAAGTGTTTTCTGCAGCTGCCAAGTTACAGCAATGAGTGTTTAATTAAATGTCCTTATGCAAAAGAACCCAAAGCAATGTGTACCTTCAGGTGAAGAGAGTGCTGGAGTGGGGGAGGGGGGGAATTGTTTGGTTTAAGTAGTTACTCGACACGCGAGTACTTTACTTCCCCACCCCTCCCGTCGCCACGCTTCACCCCTATTTGAAGCTTTGTTTGATGGCGCTGCGTCAATAAAGAAGAAGAGCAGCTCAACAACTAAAAAGTGCTTCAATTTACCCCAGCATCTTTGCAACGCCCCTTTTTTAACATCCCTCTTCTCTTCTCCAGCACCTTTTGCCTCTCCTAAAACAACCACAAAGATGTAGCATCTACACAGTATACAGAATTTAAAGCTTTAACAGTTTTCAATAATAAGAAAAAAAATCATTAAAATACTTTAGCTTTATTTTTGGTTTTAACAGTGAGAATTTTTTTTATATAAATAAGAATTTTAAATATTAGAATCGTATAGAAACCCTGAGTTTCTTACTGTGTACCCACCAAAAAAATAAGAAGACAAACATTCATGTGCTTTTAATTGCAAACTTAGAATGGAATAGCAAGGCTGGCGAAGGGGGGAAAGGGTATGGGAACTAACGAGGCAGCTGCCTGCAAAATGTAAGAAGCGTAAAAAGTGCGTAAAACGAGGCGAAACCCCAAAAAGTGTGCAACGAAAATGCTCAAACCGACTCCGTTGGCCATTACCTGGAATTAGTACAACGGGTAGTAATTCTGGCATGCCCCTTGCCTCCCCGCCCCCACCCCCCTCGAATACACTACACTTTCACTAAACGTTTGTTAGCTCCACTTCCCCCACGGTCCGCTTCAGTTACCGCCAAACTGTCGTAAACTGTCGTTGAACCCGGCGGAAGTTGGCAACGACTGACGTTTATTTGACTGCAGCTGTCAGGCCAGTTAGACGTGCAGAAAAGCAGTAAACCATGGCTCACGGGGACGTTGGACGCTGGACGCTCGGACACCGGACGTCCTCCAAGTGGGTGAACTTGCTGCTTACTGCTCTCAGTGGGTGGTTGGATGGTTGGGTGGTTGAGTTTAGCTTGGAACAACTTGTCGCGCGTAATTACACAAACGAAGCCAGTGCACCAATTTATACATACAGACATACAAACATACATATAAACATTTAAACGCATAAAAGTCTCGAGTCTCGCACTGCGAATCGTTTGCCTGCAATAAACGTTAATGCACAGCAACAACGCCCCTTACCGCTCTCTGCTTCCCAAAAAAAACACGCCCACTTACCAATTAGAAAGTGTTGCATGCCATGGCTGCACTCAGAGAAAAATGCTATTGAAAATAAAATAAATATCAAGTAAAATAGCCCAAAAAAAAAAAAACATAATCAGAATCAAGGTCATACAAATTTAAGTACTTAAAATAAAAACTAATTATTCTGGC
Source organism: Scaptomyza hsui (assembly GCA_018152825.1). Lineage (NCBI taxonomy): Eukaryota > Metazoa > Arthropoda > Insecta > Diptera > Drosophilidae > Scaptomyza > Scaptomyza hsui. The sequence goes on from JAECXO010000001.1 coordinate 8,593,818, forward strand.
CCAAACCTTTTAAGGAACTCAGCTTTTTCAAGCTGTGTTTCAATTTCTCCATGAATTCTTTTGTTTCGAGTGTGTCAACTCAGTTAGAGAAAAGAGAGTGCGAAAGAGAGGGAGCAAGAGCAGTGTGCACTTCAAAGTTATGCCGCTGTCCGCTTGCCGTTGTGTTTATAAAAGTGCCAACAATAACAACAAAAACAACAACGAGAAAAAGAAGAAGAATAATAATAACAACGACGTTAAAGTTTTGTGTCCAACTTTTGTGCGAACTGTAAAATGTGAAAAATGAAGCAGCAGAGTCAAAGCTGGAACAAAAATCCCAAAGCAGGCAAACAGTTAACGGCCAGCAGCCAGCCAGCCAGCCAACACACTCAAACACTCAAACAGTCCAACTGTCCCAACGGTTCCAACAACATTCAACATTTTTATGACCTTGCACAAAAGTTGCAGCCAAGCGTTGCCACCCCGTTAAAGCCGGACAGCCAGTCTCGGAGTGCACCCAACCACCCACTCGTTTGTCATTATGATTTGTTTTTAATGTAATGCAACAGCAGTGCCAACGAATTTGCAACAAATTGTGCGCGTTAATCTTGTCAATGGCCAAGCCAAGCACCACCACCCAACACTCAGAATGACTGTTGCACCACCCAACCACCCGACAACTGCAATGGTGCCAGATCAACACAAAAAAGCTTCTCAAGCAATGTGTAACGCATTAAAACTCCAATCCCCTCAAATATATATGGTATAAATATATATAGTATTCGAAATCCTCTTACTCATAACGACTGCAAGTGGAATTTCCTGTAACTTTAAGCCAATTGAATGGCAATCGTATGGAAAGATAATAAGTTTATCTTGAATTTCTTTAAAACAAAAGTTTTATTTTATATCGACTTTACCTACATAAGTAACGCTTTAGGTAGGATGACTTTATGAGGTAGTTTATAAAACAATAATATTGCAATTCAATGATTTGCTTGTTCATCTTCATTTGCCCGAAAGAGTATTTAATTTTCGGCAAGCTTGTTGAAAACCATCTCCAACTTCTTATGATTACAAACTATCCCCTCTGGACGTTTAAACTTAGCCTCAGTCTCAAGTCTCTGCGTCGCCGTCTCGGTTTTAGCCTCGATAAAAGTTGGACTTGGAGCTCGCATTCTTAAAAGGGGATAAGATAATAGGGTGCAGAGGGTAATGAGAGGGGGAGGATGGGTTACAGGAGTCTTGGCTACCTGCACGCACACACACGCACAGATACATATATAAAATATATATATAAACATTTTATTGTTGCTGCTATAAAAGTTTGTGCTGCCGGGGAATATTTATACAACTTGGCTTGTTTAACTTGCACTAATTAAGTTTGCTCTGCTACACTTGGCTGCCCCGGTGCGGCGTTAATGTGAAGCAGCAGCTACTACTACAGTAGACGGGATAAACAACAACAACAACGGGAACAACAACAGGAACACAGCAGGAACTCCAAAGCGGTAGAGGCTGTAAAAAAAAAACCTTTGGAAAGTTTATTATGCCTATGGCAAAAGTAACTTGAAAATGGCATAGATCATTGTATCTCTCTCTCTCTCTCTCTCGATTCGTTTAATCTATGCTCCCTAGCAGTTAGTTAGCACATTATCTGGGCATTGCTTTAAGCCCGGCACTCTTGAGTCTAAATCGAGCTTCTCTAATTTCTGGCCATTTAAAGCTTCACAACTTTCGCTGAGCAATGGCCACCACCTCTTTCTTGTAGCCAACTTGATGGACTGTGCCGAGTCCCGACGTGTCCCCGACTTGTCCCTCACTCACTCTCCGCTTGTCCCCACTCATGCCCATTGCTGTGCCGGCGCTGCAACCAACTACTCGATAATTTATAGCACTTTGCCTGCCAACATACAACTCAAGTGCACAATACGACCCAGGGAGAGATGGTGAGAGAGAGGGGGGGGTGAGGCTGAAGCCTGGCCAGCGACAGTGGGACGGACAATCACGCCCGACATTTCTATAGCTTCATGCATTATGTATACGCCATGCGTGCCCAAGAGTGTGTTCCGTATGTGTGCACTGAAAGAAAAGTAAATAAAATCAAACATGCAAGCTATATAAAGAGTAAAGATATATTAGGTAAGGTTTAAACAATTGCAAACGTTTTTAATAATTTTAACTTTTTTAATTTCTCAGTGTACATGTGTGTGTGTGTGTTGTGTGGGTGCATGTTTTTGACAGGGGTCGCTCGCTAGCTTGATGCTGCCAACTAGAGACAACGAACACTCACTCTGCTCCCAATGTCTGGCATCAAAATTTAATGTCTTTGGCAGCAATAGTTGAGCGCATGTATATTGCAGGCATTTTTAAGTTAGCCAAGCAGCCCTGCGGTGAGACTCCAATCTACTCCCTAGCGCCATTCACACTCTCTATCTGTGTGTGTGTGTGTGTGTGTGCTTGTGGAGATGTTTGAACAATAGTTGCTGTGAATGGACGCACCGGGTCATGCGCGCGTCCCGGGTCTAAAAGTTGCTGTAGGCCTGGAGCAAAGCAAACAACCGCCTGCTGTGCGTCCAAATTTTCTTGGAGCTTGGTGCTGAATTATTACCGTCCCCCCAGAAGGCGGCTGCGGCGACGGCGGCGGCAGCAGCGGAACAAGCACGTCACACGCTCAATTGGCAGGCTTGCCTTTGAAGTGGCCAAACTCTTCTCTCCTCTCTCTCTCTCTCTCTTCTTGTTGGCATCTGGTAACTGGCAACTGGCAACTGGCGCTTGCCAGCGTGTTGACATAATGTAAATTTGATTAATTTGTCTTTGGTAGACTCTCTCTCTCTCTTCTCTCTCTTTCTCAGCTCAACTACCCAGACAACGCTTTCTAAACCGAGCCCCGAAACCATACCCAGTCCCAATAACAACAATCAACGTCAATATCTCACCTCCGGGCTTGTCTCTCTCTTTCACTCTGTGTGTGTGTATTGGCTAGTTTCTGTATAATTAAGTGTAGTGACAGGGAGACTACCCAATAACCCAACCTGAACCACCCACCACCCAGATATCCAACCAACACACAGACACTTAATTTGTGTGACAGCTAGCAACTAGCAAGACAAGGACAACAAATAGCTATGCAGATACCATGGGACAAAATAGTATAGAATTGTGTGAAATATACAGTTTTCTAATCTTGTATAATCACTCCATACCATATCTGTTATTGTCATTCACAAAAGTGCATTAGCTTAAAGTTTTATTTGTTGCTCAAAAATGCATCATAATATTGAGAACTAAAATTAAAAGCATTGCTGCTACAATACACATTTTTTAGCACTACTAATGTGAAAAGATAGAGAACAGCATACTAGGCTAGTATCTCATTAGCATGGCAACGCTGTCAGCTGAAAATGTTAAGCGAATGTTAGAAACGATGCGCCAAAAAAAGGCGGCATTTGTGTGCTTACAATTAAATAAGATCAGCTTAAACAAATAAACACTCTTTTAATTAAAGTGGAGACCTATTATTACTAAAGATTACAAAGTGAGTATTGTATTTGCTTTTTTTGTTGCAGTTAAAACAACACCAAACACATACATACATAAACATTGCCAAATATCTAAGTTAGTAAGAAGAAGCCACCAAAAGTGTTTAAATTCTTGCCCATTGTGCCCAGCACAAAGGCTTATAAGGTGGAAGGGCTTACCCCACCCATCAGAGCAATTTGATTTGATTTGGTTTTACAAATTGCCGGCAAGTTTTGTGTTCTTATTGTTATTTTCCACAGTAATTAAATTGAAAGCCCGCTTTCGTTCAAATCTCTCTCTGTCTCTCGCCTTGCCCTCCTCCTCCGCGCCCCCCTTTGCTATGCTTTTGCACACATTTCATTTGAAACAAACGAAATAATCTTTTGTGTGCGTTGTATTTTCCCCAGCTTATCGCAAATGCCAGCACACGGACGTCTTTTGCAATAATCCGGGCGGCGCAGCTCCGGCCGAGGGCAGCCGCCTCACTGGACCGTGTGTGCCCAAGGAGAAGCGATGCGATGGCTACCTGGACTGCCGTAATGGTCGCGACGAGGACGGCTGCAACGGTGTCGCCTGTCGCCTGGATCAATTCCGCTGTGCCAACGGGCAAAAATGCATCGATGCGGCCCTGAAGTGCAACCATCGCAACGACTGCGGCGACAACTCGGACGAGCAGGGCTGCAGTGAGTACACAATGAGAGACAGACAATTGTTCAAACAAGAGTTCGCCGCCTAACACACGTTCAACTCCTTCTGTTCTGTTCGGTTCTGTAGATTTCCCACCCTGCCATCATGCGCAGTTCCGCTGCACGAATGCGCTGTGCATTCCGCACAACTTCCACTGCGACGGGTATCACGACTGCGCCGATGAGAGCGACGAGGCCAACTGCACGGCCATCGCCTGTCCCGATAACAAGTTCCTCTGCCCACGTGGCGGCGTCAATGGTGCACCCAAGTGTATCCTCAAATCGCAACTGTGCGACGGCAAGCGCGACTGTGAGGATGGCAGCGACGAGGAGACGGCATGTTGTAAGTATTGTATATATGTACATATATTTCATTTATTTTCTGGCTTCCACCCAACCCAAACCAACTTAAATTGACCAAAGAACAACATTCTTTGGTTTAAATTGAAGTATTTAGTGGGTGAGCTATTTAAGGACATGATTTCGTTTTTCATTTGATAAATACAAATGCAGTAAATTGAACCAATCAACGCAATCAATTTTTTGTTTGCATAATTTAATTTTGATTAATCGACACATGAATTTCAAAAGTTATATTTGACATCTGCTGCAATTGCTGCTTACCTCTTTTTATACCCAGAACCCATTAAATGGTAAATGGGGTATAATGGTTTTGTGCAAAAGCATGTAGCAGGCAGAAGAAAGCATCTCCGACCCTATAAAGTATATATATTCTTGATCAGCATCAACAGCCCAGTCGATATAGCCATGTCCGTCTGTCCGTCCGTCCGTATGGATGAACGCGTTGATACAAAATAATGAAAATCTGTAAAATTTCATCGAAATCGGTTGAGAAACGCGTCGATCTCAGAGACAAAAGAATTTTGCACATAAGCTCATCTAAGTCCTAGGCAGTACAAGTTTGTTTCCGATTTTCGATAACTATTTCCGTTACCGATATACACATGTGATCGATTTTTGATTGAATTTGGAAAATGTAAAAATATGGGTTGAAATAATGGATAACGATAGAACTTTTCTGAAAATTTTATCGAAATCGGTTGAGAAACACCGAAGATTAAAGTTTAGTCACAGATGCTTACAGAATATGACTGTACGCGTTATGTACAGGGTTCGGGGTATCTCCTAGTCGGGAAATCTCGACTAGAGCCTTCTTACTTGTTTTTATATATTGTATTTTCATTTCACCATTCCCCATCATTTATTTTAGCCATCGCCTCGTGTCCTGCACTGAGCTGTGAGTTCAAATGCGGTCCTTCACTAAATGGCGGCATCTGCTATTGTCGTCCCGGACAGAGTCTTGCGCCAGACAATCGCACCTGCATCGATCTGGACGAGTGTGCCGAGTGGGGCCACTGCGATCAATTGTGCACGAACACACCCGGCAGCTACACATGCCAGTGTGCCCAAGGCTATACGCTAGTGAACGAGTCCAAGTGTATTGCCCCGGATGCGAACAACCTGCAACTGATCTTTGCCCATGATCGGGCCGTCATGCGGATGTTTGCCCACGACAGTGAGCCCAAGGTGCTGGCCAATGCGACAGCTGCGGCTGGCGTTGCTTTCCATTATGCAAGGAACACGCTCTACTGGTCGGATATTAAGACACGCAAGGTGCAATCGCTGCCATTGGATGTGCATAACAGCGCTGTGGCAAAGCTGGACCAAACTCTGCCCGGCACTTGGGCGCCCGTAGCCCTGGCTGTTGATTGGGTCGGTGACAAGATCTATGTGGCGGATTTGGTGGGCCAGAAAATAGATGTGTTTGAGATAAGTGGCCATTGGCATGCCGTTGTGCTTGGCTCCAATCTGACAAGTCCCGCTGACCTGGCACTGGATCCCACAGCTGGCCTCATGTTTGTCGCCGATGGCGGTCAGGTGCTGCGTGCTCACATGGATGGCACGCATGCCCGTTCCATTGTATCGGAAGCGGCTTACAAAGCAAGCGGCGTCACTGTTGACATAATTGGAAAGCGTGTCTTCTGGTGCGACTCCCTGTTGGACTACATCGAGTCCGTCGACTATGAGGGAGGACAGCGGGTGATGGTGCTGCGAGGACAGCAGGTGCCTAGTCCATCGCGTCTGGCACTGTTCGAGAATCGCATCTATTGGACAGATGCGACCAAGCAGGGCATTATGTCTGTCGACAAGTATGAGGGTCCCAGCTCCATTCAGGTGACCTACAAGGCCAAGGACATCCGTGAACCTAAAGGCATTATTGCGGTGCATGCACTGAGCCAGCCGCATGTCTCGAATCCTTGCGGCAGCAACAACGGCGGATGCAATCACATGTGTATTGTAACGGCTGTGAAGGGTGCACCAACGGGACTTGGTTTCCGTTGTGCCTGCCACACTGGCTACCAGCTGCAGACCGATCTGAAGAACTGTAAGCTGGTGCGGGAGTTCCTCATGTATTCGCAGCAACGATTCATCAAGGGCAAGGTGCTTGAACCGGTCATTGAGGGCTTTAGTGATGCAATTCTTCCTGTTGTCTCACGTCGCGCTCGCTTTGTTGGACTCGACTTTGATGCACGTGATGAGTTCATTTACTACTCGGATGTCCTGCAGGATGTGATCTATCGCGTACATCGCAACGGTACCGGCCGTGAGATTGTGCTCGCCTCTCAGAACGAAGGCGTTGAGGGTCTCGCTGTTGATTGGGCCTCCAAGAATCTGTACTATATTGACTCGCGCAAGGGCACACTGAATGTGCTGTCCACCCGTAATGTGACACATCGCCGTACCTTGCTCAAGAACCTAAAGCGTCCTCGCGCCATTGTCGTGCATCCCAATCGAGGATATATCTTCTTCTCCGAATGGGATCGTCCAGCGAATATAACACGTGCCAATACAGACGGCACTGGTCTTTTGGTCTTCCGCAATGTGACGCTCGGCTGGCCCAACGGTCTCTCCATTGACTTCAAGGAGGATCGCGTGTATTGGTGCGATGCTCTGCTGGACCATGTGCAGCATGCCAATCTCGACGGCACCGACATCAAGACAGTCAACTCACGCCTTGTGCGTCATCCCTTCTCCATTGTGATTCACAACGATTGGATGTATATCACAGATTGGCGACTCGATGCAATCATTCGACTACACAAAGCTCACCGGCGAACAGGAGGAAATGATGGTGCGTGAACCGCAAACGAATCGGCTGTACGGTGTCAAAGTCTACAGCCGTGAGGTGCAACGCATTGCTGAAACGCAACCCTGTCACTCCAACAATGGCGGCTGCCAGAAGATCTGCTTTGCCATACCGATTATACAAAATTCCAGTGAAGCGACAACAATTGGCGTTCCTAGCCGCTTGCAATCACGTTGCTCCTGTCCGTATGGCGAGCGTTTGGCCGACGATCAGCTCACCTGTATTCCCGATCCCAGCGCCGAACCACCCGTCCAGCCATGCCCTAATCTGTGGGACTTTACCTGTAACAATCAGCGTTGCATACCCAAGTCCTGGGTCTGTGATGGCGACGATGATTGTCTGGATAACAGCGATGAGGAACAAAATTGCACAAGTAAGTGAATAGTTTTTGACTTTCACAAAGTCTAATCCATTAATTATATTTATTAATTTTTGAACAGAACCGACCTGCGGATCAAACGAGTTCCAGTGCAAATCGGGACGTTGCATACCTTTGAACTTCCGTTGCGATCAGGAGAACGATTGCGGCGATAATTCTGATGAGCTGGACTGTGGTAATGTCACCTGTGCAACATCTCAGTTTGCCTGTGCGAATGGACGCTGCATACCCAGCATGTGGAAGTGCGATAGCGAAAACGATTGCGGTGATAGCAGCGACGAGGGTGACTTCTGTGCGGAAAAGACCTGTGCCTATTTTCAGTTCACGTGCCCACGGACAGGACATTGTATACCACAGAGTTGGGTTTGCGACGGCGACGACGATTGTTTCGATAAGCAGGATGAGAAGGACTGTCCGCCCATTAGCTGCTTGGCCAATCAGTTCAAGTGCGCCGATCTGCGGCAGTGTGTCGAGGAGTCCTACAAATGCGACGGCATACCCGACTGCAACGATGGCAGCGATGAATTAGGCTGTCCTTCGATGGGACCCAATCAGTGCAATTTGGAGAAGCATTTCCGCTGCAAATCGACGGGCTTCTGTATACCAATTGCTTGGCACTGTGATGGCTCCAATGACTGTTCGGATCACTCGGACGAGGAGGACTGCGGCCAGATCACCTGTGCCCAGAACTTCTTCAAGTGCAACAACACGAACTGTGTCTTCAAGGCATACATTTGCGATGGCAAGGACGATTGTGGTGATAATTCCGATGAGGGTACAGAGCATGCCTGTGTTCCGCCACCCTTCAAGTGTCCGCATGGTCAGTGGCAGTGTCCTGGTGTTGCCGAACGCTGCGTGAACATCACATCGGTGTGCGACGACACAATGGACTGTCCGAACGGTGCTGACGAGGGTGAGGGCTGTGATCTGGCCGAGTGCGAACATCAGACGGGTCAGTGCTCCAGCTTTTGCCAGAAGACGCCGAACGGTGCACTCTGCGTATGTCCGCCTGGCTCAGAGATTGGCCCGGATGGTTTCACCTGCGTGGATACCAACGAATGCGATCCACCCGGTCTCTGTTCGCAGCAATGCACAAACACCAAGGGATCCTACTTCTGCTCATGCACACCCGGCTATACGCTGGGCCCCAATAAACATACCTGCAAGGCTGTCAATCACACGGCTGCCTTCCTGATCATCTCAAACAGGCATTCGATATTGGTCGCCGACTTGAAGGAGCAGGGCTTGGAGCGTGTGCCTATCATTGTGGAGAATGTGGTTGCGACCGCTTCGAACATGCACACCGGCACCATTTTCTGGAGCGACATGAAACTGAAGAAGATATCGCGTCTGGATCATGGCATGGAACCACAGGAGATCATCAACACGGGCCTCGATCTAGTCGAGGGCCTGGCCTACGATTGGATTGCACAGAACCTCTACTGGCTGGACAGCAAACTGAACACGATTGAGGTATCTGCTGAGAATGGCTCCAATCGATTGGTGCTCGTCCGGGAGAATATCACTCAGCCGCGTGGCATGTGCATTGATCCCAGTCCCGAGGCACGTTTCATTTTCTGGACGGACTGGGGCGAGAATCCGCGTGTCGAAAGAATCGGCATGGATGGTACGATGCGCAAGACCATCATCAACACCAAGATCTACTGGCCCAATGGTTTGACTCTGGATATATCAACAAAACGTGTCTACTTTGCCGACTCGAAGCTGGACTTTATTGACTTCTGCTACTACAATGGTACGGGTCGTCAGCAGGTGCTGGCCAGCAGTCATTATCTACTGCATCCGCACTCCCTATCCCTATTCGAGGACACACTGTACTGGACGGATCGACAGCTGAATCGAGTACTGTCAGCCAACAAATTCCGAGGCAAGAATCAAACCGTTGTCTCACATCTCATCAGCCAACCTCTATCCATACACGTTCATCATGCCTCGTTGCAACCCATGTATCTGAATCCGTGTGCCCAGGCTCGCTGCCAGCATCTGTGCCTGCTCAGTCCCAGTGCTAGCGAGGGCTACTCCTGCAAGTGCAAGCCAGGCTATCGACTGCTCAGTGAAGGTCGCTGTATTGAGGAGGAGAATCCTTACCTGATGGTCGTCAAGGGAACACAAATTGTCGATCTGCCACTCAATGGTGGAGATGCACGTGCCGGTGCCTTGGCGCCTGTTATTGGCATCGAGAGCAGCACAGGATTAGACTTTGATCGGAAGGGTGAGACGTTGTATTGGGTGCAGGGACGTGAGGACGATGATGAGAATTGCACCATCTTCACCACACCCTATGGCGGTGGCAACAAGACAATGTTCCTGGGCATCGATGTTGGCATTGTGGGTGCTCCCTACACCATTGCATTCGATTGGCTGGGTCGCAATCTCTACATTGGCAATCGGGTGGCCAGCAACATTGAGGCCGTCCGTGTGGATGGAAAGCAAAAGTTCCGCACGGTTATATTGGCAAACGATGGTAGCGAGAACTCTGTTTCGAAGCCCAAGCAGCTGGTGCTTGATCCCAGTGAGGGCAAGCTGTTCTGGATTGATGAGGGCGTACTCGAAGTACCGGTGAAGATCGCTCGTGTCGATATGAACGGACAGGATCCGCGTGTACTGCGCAAGGATCTCAAGCATCCGGAGAGCATTGCCTTGGACATCGAGAAGAAGATGATCTACTACAGCACCAGTCACTCGGCTACCATCTGTTCGATGGACTACAATGGTGACGACCACACAATCATACTCAACGAGGATCAGGCCATATCGCGACCACGCAGCCTGGGTGTCCTGGACCATCGTCTTTACTACCTGGATCCGGTCTATGAGAAAATCGTGCGTGTTGATTTGCCGCGTGGCGACAACCCCAAGACAATTGTGGACAACGAGCCCGATTTGCGCAGCATGATGATCTACAAGAAGCGTGCCCTCATGCAGCATCCCTGCCAGACGGGCAACGGTGGCTGCACGCAGCTCTGCATACCGGGTCCGGCTGCATCGAGGACATGCGCCTGCAGCATTGGCTACCACAAGGAGAACGAGATCAACTGCGTGGAATACAAAACATTCGCCGTCGTCTCCCAACTGGACATGATACGTGGCTACAGTCTGACCGATAGCTCCGAGGCAATGGTGCCCATCAGCGGACCAGGTCATCATATCCTGCACGTGGATGTGATGGTCCGCGATCAGTGGATCTATTGGGCGGAATTCAATCGTGGCTACTGGAATGGCATCTTCCGTTCGCGACCCAATGGCACAGATCTGCAGCATGTGGTCAAGGATGGCATTGGTAGCAATGGCATACGTGGCTTGACCATCGACTGGGTGGCTGGAAATATGTACTTCACCAACGTGTATCCGCATGAGAACTATGTGGAGGTCTGCTGGCTGGATGGCAGCAATCGCAAGGTGCTCGTCAAGACAACAAATGATGCACCACGTGAGCTGGCCGTCAATCCGATTAAGCGACTGCTCTACTGGATTGACTACGGACAACATCCGCGCATTGGCAAAGCTATGCTTGACGGTAGCAAATGGCAACCGTTTGTCGCTTCAGGCATTTTGTTGCCTCGTGATCTAACCATTGATATGCAAACACATGATGTCTATTGGGTGGACTCCAAACTGGATACGATACAGAAGATCTCGTACAATGGTGTCAATCGCAAGGTGATCCGTCGGGATCTACCCAATCCCATGGGCATTGCTATCTTCCGCAACGATGTCTACTGGGTGGATCGCAATCTGATGACCGTTTTCAAGGCATCCAAGCTCTTTGGCAATGACACTGAGGTCACTCGGGTGCGCACAAATCTGGAGAAGCTGCGCGACATTGCCATCTATGATAATAACAATCAGCCGGCCGATGATAACAATCCCTGCGCTCAACTGGGCAATGGTGGCTGCGACCAGCTCTGTTTCAGCTTCCCACCCGAACCCTCCACGGCCAAGAACTACCGTTGCGAGTGCGCTACCGGAAAACTGGGTGCCGATAATCGCAAATGTGAGACGGTCAATGAGTATTTAGTGTTTGCCACCCGAACGGAGATACGAGCGGTTAATCTAGATCCCCATTCGACGGAGGTGCCATTCACGCCACTCACAAATCTGACCAATGTCGTTGGCCTGGACTTTGACTTTGCCGACAATCGCATGCTGTACACACAGATCCGTCCATGGGCAAAGATTGCCTACACACAGGCGAACAAGCCGAGCCACAGTGATATCAATGTGGTGCTCAGCAAGGGCATCAATCCGGAGGGCATTGCTTACGATTGGACGCAGAATAAGATATACTGGACGGATAGCTCGAATAACTCCATCTATGCCATGAATCTGGTTGGCACCGAACTGGTGATGATTGCACGAGTGGAAAGACCACGTGCCATTGTCCTGGATCCATGCAATGGCACACTCTTCTTTACGGACTGGGGTCGCTTCGGTACCTCCGGCAAGATCTTCCGCACCACAATGGCCGGCTCATTGAAACGCGCCATTGTCGACAAGGATCTGTCACAGCCCAGTGGTCTGGCCATTGACTATGATGAGCGTAAGCTCTACTGGACAGATGCCGTGCGCGAGAAGATCGAGCGTGCCGACTTGGATGGTCACAATCGGGAACTTCTCGTAGCGGCAACCATTTATCCGTTTGCAATCACCGTGTTCCGCAACTACATCTATTGGACGGATCTGCAGCTACGTGGCGTGTATCGTGCCGAGAAGCATACGGGCGCCAATATGGTGGAGATGGTGAAGCGTTTGGAGGACTCGCCACGTGATATACGCATCTTCAGTGCCGATCGACAGAAGTGCGATGTCAATCCTTGTCGCATCAACAACGGTGGATGTGCGCAGAGCTGTCATCCGGCGCCGAATGGCAAGGCTGAATGCAAGTGTGATGATAACTCCAAGGTCGTCAATGAGGGACGCATGTGTGCGCCCAGGAATAATACGTGCGAGGCAAGTAAGTTCTACTGCCAGAATGGCAAGTGCATTTCCCGCATGTGGTCCTGTGATGGTGACGACGACTGTGGCGATAATTCCGATGAGGATCCCAACTACTGTGCCTATCACTCCTGCTCCCCCAATGAGTTCCGCTGCAACAATGGACGCTGCATCTTCAAATCGTGGAAGTGCGATCACGAGAACGACTGCAAGGATGGCTCCGATGAGCTCAACTGCAGCTATCCGCCATGTGTGGATGGAGAATTCACGTGCGCGAATGGACGCTGTATTCCGCAAGCGCAGGTCTGCAATGGTGTGAACGATTGCAAGGATAATGCCACCTCGGACGAAACCCACGAACGCTGTCCCATGAACACCACCTGTCCGCCCAACCATCTCAAGTGCGAGAAGACAAACATTTGCGTTGAACCCTATTGGCTGTGCGATGGCGATAACGATTGCGGCGATAACTCGGACGAGGATCCTTTGCACTGTGGACAGCGCACGTGCCCGACGAACAGTTTCCGCTGCCCCAACCATCGCTGCATTCCGGCCACCTGGTATTGTGATGGCGATGACGATTGCGGTGATGGTGCTGACGAGCCGCCAGATTACTGCAAATCCGAGGGTCGCACCTGCTTTGGGGATCTGTTTACCTGTGACAATGGCAATTGCATTCCACGCATCTACATTTGTGATGGCGACAACGATTGCCTGGACAACAGCGATGAGGACAACAGACATCAATGCAGTAAGTACTATCAAATAGTATTTGTTGCACTATATCAAAACTTACTACTATAAAACTTATTATAGACGATCGCAAATGTGACGAGGAAACCGAATTTACATGCGTGGAGAACAAGTCCTGGCAGCGTGCACAGTGCATACCCAAAAAGTGGATATGCGATGGAGATCCGGATTGTGTGGATGGCGCCGATGAGAATACAACACTTCACAATTGTGCCACCCAACAGCCATGCGGCGAGGATATGTTCACCTGCGGCAACGGTCGTTGCATCAACAAGGTAAGCGTCGAAACATTATATTCGAAATTATGAATTCGAAAAAAAACACCTTAATGTTCTCACACAGGGTTGGATTTGCGATCATGACAATGATTGCGGCGATGGCACCGATGAGGGCAAATTCTGTAATTCCAAATACAAGACATGCTCCCCATTGGAGTTCACGTGCCAGAACTTTAAGTGCATACGCAATCAGTATCGCTGCGATGGCGAGGACGATTGCGGCGATCATTCCGACGAGGTGAACTGCAAGAAGGAGAACTCAACCTGTGCCCAGGGACAATTTGCCTGCACAAACGGGCAGTGCATTGATAACAGTTTGGTCTGTAACAAAGTGCCCGACTGCACGGATGAATCCGATGAGCCTGCTCACTGCAATGTGGACGAGTGTGCCAAGGTCGAGATCAATCAGTGTGGCCACAAGTGTGTGGACACCCTAACTAGCTACTACTGTGACTGCAACGAGGGCTACAAGTAAGCAATAATAAACACTGATTGCAGATTTGAGATTTTCTGACTAATCTTTACTTCATTTTTAGACTCTTGGCTGATGGCAAAGCATGCGCGGATGTGGACGAATGTTTGGAGCAACCGGGTGCTTGTTCACAACACTGCTCCAATACGCCAGGCAGCTTCTATTGCAAGTGTGACGAGACGTACTACGAGCGACAGAATGATGAGCATACATGCAAGCGCAAGGACAACATTCCGCCCTGGCTGATCTTCACCAACAAGTACTATGTGCGCAATATGTCTGTCGATGGTCATCAATACAATCTGATGCACCAGGATCTGATGAATGTGGTTGCGCTCGACTTTGACATCAAGGAACAGTACATGTATTTCTGTGATGTGACGGCTAAGACAATATTCCGTGCCAAGTACTCGGATCCCAGCGATGAGCGACCAGCGGAACGAGAGGCTGTCATCCGACATGATTCACATGGCTTGGAGGGCATTGCAATTGATTGGGTGGGCCGCAAGCTCTACTGGCTGGACAGGCACTCCAAGAATCTGGATGTCTCCGAGTTGGATGGCACCAAGCGAAAGACACTGCGCAGCGGCGTTGTTGATCCTCGTGCAATTGTTGTGCATCCTGGCATCGGTTACTTGTACTTCACATCCTGGCATCTGCAGGCCTACATTGCCAAGATGGGCATGGATGGCTCGAACTTTACGCGCATTCTCAACTGGAATGATGGCATCGCCTGGCCAAATGCTCTATCCATTGATTACTTCACTGATCGCATTTATTGGGCCGATGCGCATTTGGATTACATTGCCTACACGGACCTGGAGGGTCGTCATCGTCACATTGTCCTCTCTGGCAACAGTGTTCCACATGTGTTTGCCCTGAGTCTGTTCGACGACTTCATCTACTGGAGCGACTGGAATCTGAAGGCAATTGTGCGCGCCAATAAGTTCCATGGTGCTAACTACACGGTGCTCCGAAATACAACACATCGTCCCTATGATTTGCACATAAATCATCCGCTTCGTCAGTTGCCCTACACAAATCCTTGTGGCACGAATAACGGCGGCTGTTCCCATTTGTGTTTGATTGCACCTCCGCCAGAGTCCACCTACCTGAACATCGAGGGCTATATTGAGGAAGGTGCCCCGATCTTCAAGTGCGCCTGTCCCAATCAATTCTATCTGGCACGCGATTCAAAGACATGCATTGCCAACTGTACGTCCGGACAGCATTTGTGCGGTGGCAGCGATGAGAAGTGCATACCCTGGTTCTGGAAGTGTGACGGCGAGAAGGACTGCAAGGATGGCTCCGATGAGCCCAGTACGTGCGCACCTCGCCATTGTCGCGCCGGCACCTTCCAGTGCAAGAACACCAACTGCACCCCGTCCGCAACGATCTGCGATGGCGTTGACGATTGCGGCGATGGCAGCGATGAACAGAACTGCGATCTGCCTTGTCCGCTCTCTGACTTTAAGTGCAAGACGAGTGGACGCTGCATTCTCGACAGCTGGCGCTGCGATGGTGATGCTGATTGTAAGGATGGCAGTGATGAGGATCCTCTGGTGTGCCGTAAGTACTTAATCAGATTCTATCTTGGGGAAAACTAAACTTTCTGCTCTCTAATAGACAAACGCACCTGCGATCCGGACACGGAGTTTTCGTGCAAGAATGGACGCTGCATTCCGCAGCTGTGGATGTGCGACTTTGACAACGATTGCGGCGATGACTCCGATGAGCCAGCGTATATGTGCCGTCAGAGAAACTGCACGACAGGCTGGCAACGCTGCCCGGGACAATCGAACTATCGCTGCATACCCAAATGGCTGTTCTGCGATGGCAAGGACGATTGTCGGGACAACAGCGACGAGTTGCCGGAAAACTGCCCCAAGTGCTCCTCAGAGACGGACTTTAAGTGCGGCAACAATCGATGCATACCAAAGTAAATATACAATATATTTTATTATCAACAATTGATTAGTTCAATAAATAAACTAAACGCATGCTTTTCTGCTTCTTAGGCAATGGATGTGCGACTTTGCGGATGATTGTGGCGATGCTAGCGATGAGAACGATGCGATATGCAAGGGTCGCTATCGGGAGTGCTCCGAGTCAGAGTTTAGATGCGGCAACGGCAAATGTATCTCATCCCGCTGGCAGTGCGATCACGAGGATGACTGTGGCGACAACTCGGATGAGATGAACTGCGAGGGCTATCAGTGCAAGAATGGCACATTCCAGTGCGCATCGGGTCACTGCATCGCTAGCTACTTCCGTTGCGATGGCGATCGCGATTGCCGCGACATGTCCGATGAGGTTGGCTGCCCGCCACGTTTCCCTGGCGGACGTTTCTGTCCGGAATCACGATTCCAGTGCACCAACAACCTGTGCGTCTCTCTAACGGATTTGTGCGACGGCACCGACGACTGCGGCGATGGCAGCGATGAGGATCCCAAGGTCTGCAGCGACTTCAACTGCGATACACTGCGTCGCTTCCAGTGCTCCAATCATCGTTGTGTGGCCCGCTACCAAATCTGCGATGGCATTGACAACTGCGGCGATGGCAGCGATGAGAACAACATGACCCTCTGTGCCAGCAAACAGAAACCCTGCGATCTCTATACCCAATATCAGTGCGCCAACAAGCATTGCATCGAACGTGCCCAGGTCTGTGACTTCTCCGATGATTGCGGCGATGCCAGCGATGAGCTGGGCTGCCATCATACGAGCAGCTGTTCGGAGCAGAGTCGCGGCGGCTGTCAGCATCATTGCCACAACTTGACCGATGGCGGCTACATATGCACCTGCTATCCGGGCTACATCATTGCGCCGGACAACAAGAAGAAGTGCGCCGATGTGGATGAGTGTGCCACAAGACAACACACGTGCTCCCATCAATGCCACAATATGAATGGCACGTATTCGTGCAGTTGTCGCGAGGGTTTCCATCTGTCCGATGGCAACAGTGGCGTCTGCAAGGCCGAAAAGGAGGATGTCATACTGGTGTTTGCCAATGGACCCGAGATACGTGGTCTAGATCTGCAGAAGAAGGAGGAGTTCGATGTGATTGCGGCTGAGAAACGCATCGAGGCACTCGACTATGATGCACAGCAGCAGATTGTCTTCTGGGCGGATAGCTACGACAAGACAATCAAGCGTTCCTACATGGTCAATGCGTTGGATGGCCAGGCCAAGATCGGTTTCGCTCAGGACCTCAACATGAAGGGTGGCTCAAAGCCGACAGCTGTCGCTGTTGATTGGCTCGCCTCGAACCTGTACTGGGCGGAGGTGGATCGCACTGGATCCAAGCCACGTGGTCGCGTTATGGTGGCCAAAACGGATGGACGCTATCGCAGATCGATTGTGAACGCTGGTTTGGAGGTGCCCACATCGATAGCAGTGAATCCACAGCTTGGACGCATCTATTGGGCCGATGCTGGCTCGGCGCCCAAGATTGAAGTCTCCTGGATGGATGGCTCCAAGCGACGTCCGCTTATCACCGAGCAAATCCGTCATCCCGCCGGCCTGACCATTGACTACTCGCAGGATCACATCATCTACTGGGTGGACACAAAGCTCAATGTCATTGAATCGATGCGTGCCGATGGATCGCGCCGCAAGGTCATTGTCAAGGGTGACCAACTGCGTCATCCCGTCTCTCTCGACCTATTCGAATCGAACATGTTCTGGGTAACGCGGGACACCGGCGAGCTACTGCGTCAGGATAAGTTTGGACGCGGCGTTCAGGTGGTCGTGCATCGCAACCTTGTCAATCCGTCCGGCCTGAAGGTCTACCACGAGAAGCGCTACAACACCTCGCTGCGTAATCCATGCTATGAGTCCAGCTGCTCGCATCTCTGTCTCCTGGTGCCCGGCGGCCATCGTTGCGCCTGTCCAGACACTTCCGGTCCCCTGCCCTCGCATCGCAGCACCGCCGAGGTCATCTGCGATGCGGCTGCGGAACGTCCGCGTCCCGCTCCTCGCATCTGCCCGTGCCAGAACGGTGGTCTCTGCAAGGAGGATGATCGCGGCGAGCTGTTCTGTGATTGCCTGCCCGACTTCAAGGGTGACAATTGCGAGAGGAGCACAACGGGCGCCTTTGGACATGGCGGGGCCAATGTAACCGCTGTCGTTGTGCCCATTATGGTCATACTGCTGGTCATGATGGCTGCTGCCGGCGCCTGGTATGTCATCCGCAAGCGTCCATTGTAAGTACTCGCAAAAGAGTTTTTCGAGTTTCTGAACTAATTATTGTACCTTTTTTTTATACAGCGGCAAGTTGGCGCGCATGCCGGCAATGACGTCATCCCAGAGCGTTACCTTCCGGCACGGCTCGAATGTGGAGTTCAGTGAAAGCGGCTTCCCGGGCGCCTCGGCACCAGGTGGCAATGATATGGCGCCCATTGAAGGCTACAACCTGCAGACGGTGAATGCCAACAAGGCGCGCGACTTTGCCAATCCCATGTACGATGCTGTACAATCGGGCACCAACACCGATCCGGGCATGAGCAATGGCTCAGGTAAGTACCAGAACAACAACTACCAAATGGAACACAAATCACTCTCTCTCTCTCTCTCTCCTTGACAGGCATATATGATGTGCCACAGGAACCGTCCAAGTCAAAGGGCTCATTTACGGAGCCCGCTTCGGCCATAATCGCGCCCAGCAGCATAACGCACAAGTCATCGCCGCAATTGCAGCTGCGCACCAGGGAGCTGGACCCATCGGCCGATACCGGCAAGGACACACAGTATCTGGTCGAGGAGGATAAGTCAGAGTGCTGATATCAAGCTTATCGGGCAGCGATGTCGCGACCGCTCAGCTGTCGACGACAGCAGCGATCGAAGACGCGCCAAAATAGTTATCCGCTGCACACATAGCATCGACTTATACAACAGCATAAACACAAGCAACTATATAATGAACAAGAACAGCAAAATGCAACAACAACAAGAACAACAACAACAACAAGAACAACAGGGACACAGCAAGCATCACAAATCTTGGCATACAGCCGCCAACGAGGGCACCACAAAACAAACCACAAAAGTCTAGAAATAATGTCAAGAACAAAAGTACTCCCATATAGATGTATCAATGTATTCTTGTAGCGACCCTCGCTGTTAACCAAACCCCAATCCCCACCACACCCTGCATACAACACTTGACACAAACATATCCTTGAAGACAAATGTGGGCAATGTGAGCGCCCCAAAAAAAAAAAAAAAAAAAAAACCAGCAAAAAAAAACAAAAAAAAAGAACAACTGTTGCAATTATTATTATATAAATTTATATATATACACTATATACCATATACTATATACTATATATATATACATATGTATGTACACTAAGTTAGGCGGCGCCAACTCGGTTCTAAGCTGAAGCGCCTCCGAAGACGCGCGCCTTTTGAAAAGCCAGCGAATCTCTAAATTAAAGCGCCACAAAAAACATTTTCGAGTCCAATTTTGAGGCGCGCATTCAACACACACACACACAAACACTAATAACAAAAAATCGAGAAGAAAAGAAAGAAGAAACTTTGTAAAGCCAAACTGTTTTTTTTTTAAAGCCATTTTTGCGCCAGACTGCAAAAACAGATAAAACAAAAAACAAAACAAAAAAAAAGTGAATATGAATTGTAAAAAGGCATAGAGTATATTTTTCTGAACGCTAAATGACAATATTAACTATATACTTATGTATCTAAATGTATATGTATACAAGGCAAAAACCAACGCGACGATATGATTATACTATGTATGTATTTGTATTTGTTTAAACTTTAAAAAAGACAGACATCATATGTAAGCTAGGCGTCATTTTTATAGCGCAAAACACAATACAGTAAGCAAAAAAACTAAACCACAACAAGAGCAAACAAATTTAAAAAAAAAAAAAAAAAAAACTCTCCAAGCGGAATTTCTATATTTTTTCTAAAAATAAAAAAAACATAACAAAACACAAGCTTAATAACAAAAAAAAAAAAAGATAAAAACTTTTGTGCTTACAAGTTTAAAAACAAATGAGAAAGAAGTATGTAGATTAATGCGTATAATTATAATTATTTATTTTATTACACACATTAAATTTTAAAGTAATTTTTGTCTGTGCTACATTTTGCATTTCTCTGTGGTTAAGTTTTATTAATTTTTTTTTTAATTAAATGCGTTTACATTCCAAGACATTTCATGCCGACCATGTTAAAGTTTGTCAGCCACTCTAAAATTTTGGTATTTAAATTAACTTATATTATATACATAAAAATATGTGTACTATTATTTTTTTATTTAAATATATATATATCTTGTTTGTTTGTAGAACAAAAGCGAAGCTTTGTTTGTGTGTGTAATTAATATGTAACATTTAAAAAATACTTTTTATTATTCTCTGTAATTTGTTTTTGGTCATCGAAAGTTTTGTAACTCCTGCAAAAATCTGTGCTTCCTTTCAGTTAAGCGTGTTTTTTAGCATAAATTTTAGTGAAAGATGAACTAAATATGAATGTATGTATGAATGTACTATATACTATATGTACTACGTATTCCAACCAAGTTGAGGGCATCTGGCCTAAAACACAACCTGGCTGGCCTTACATCTATATAAATAAATAAAGATATATATACATATATATATATATATTACGATGATAATGTGAACGAGATGTGAAGAGAGTTAATGTATGTATATTTAATGTCAAATGAAAAAGAAACAAAAAAACCTATTTGTTGAAAGAAATTAATTTTTTTTATTATACAAAATGAAAAACTAAAGAAAAAACATCAAATAAAAAATAATAAAATGTAAAAAAAAAACACAAAAAAAACCAAGCTAGTGAAATCGTCTTTTCAGCAAAAACATAAACATTTTCCATAATTTATGGATCAGATTTATTTTTGTTTTATTGTTTGTGCAAATAAATAAATTGATATCAGTATTTGTGCTAAATGCTACGACCTAGACATACATTTTGGGGGACAACACTTTTATATACGGGACGACAAAAGTTGTTATACAGAGTGTTACAAAAAGGTTAAGCTTAACTAGTAATTGCAAAGCATTGCATCAAGTATTCTAAGTATATGTTTACAATCGGCATAATGCATATATGTAAAGGTATATGTATGTTTAGGTTTTGTATAACTACTTATGCTTAAACTTTTAGGAGAATTGCTTAAGTCTTCGTGAGGCAGATGATTATCGTCGTACTTATCAACGTAATTAGCTTACAACTCTAAAAAAAACATATGGTATATGTAAATATAAATCCACACGCACACAGACACACCGACACATACACGCACACTCGCACAGCATTGCTTAGCTGATAAATGTGGTGTAAATGTGCATGTCTAGCTAATCACTCGTTTTTAAGCGTTTCACCGGCCCATCGCTGCCCTGCGAATTGGAGTCCTCGGAGAAGGGCATGCTCGACACAAAGTCAGCTCCTTGGCTGTCGCTAACAACCGAGAAACCTGAAAGATGAAACCAAATCCAAGATTAATGAATGATAAAAGACTTTTTAGGGCGACACTCACAAGTATTTGAATCTTCGGCGGTGAGGCCGGCATAACTGGGCGTTATTTGTGGCGGTGTGGGCGTGCCCTTCTGCGAGTTCTCCTTGTCACTAATCTTATTGCTTAGTTGCAGCTTTGACTTCTTCTCGCTGTTGGAGGATATTGGCACCCATTTGTAGATCTTCATTGTCGTATCGCTGATGGTAACCCACTTCTTTTCCCAGTGCCGCACCTTATCCACGGCTTGCATAACACGCTTGATGTCATCCTTGGCCCGGCTCCGTGTCTCTGCGCGCACACTTCGCGACATTATTTTATTGTATATATTATTGAGGTAAAGCGGCAATGGCGATGACAATGGCGTCTGCAAGGCGGCTCCAATTGCAATGTGGAATGCGGGCCACGGTTTAGGGGTGCGGCGCTGGTGCAACTTTGAGCCGGTGCTCCACGCCGTCTAGTTGTGGTGAGCGTTTAGCCTTTGTATAGTGTATTTGAGAAAATGCTCTTTTTTTGCAAATCTCAATCAAAGCGAGAAGCGAAAATACATTTGCGAATAAGTGTTGAGAAGCGTGTGTTTATACCACGATGTTTATATCGGTATCCATATCGAAACATCGATAAGTTAAATGAGGTACATCACTTTGAGTACATTCGGATTTGCATCTCTTTGCGATCAGAGATCATGCTTTAGGAATAAACTAAGATTTGATTAATACATTGCATTACTTCAGTTAAACACGTATTCTAAATATTGTTTGGATTAGCAAAGACGATTTGTAACATTTGAACAACATTCCTAATATCACCGATATTCTGTGGGCATAAAACCACATAAACCAGATAAGAAATGTTGAAATGCAGAGCGTTTATTCATTTCAGAAAAATTGAGCTCTTAAACATTAAAGGAAAAATACATTTAAAGGCAAGGTAAATTTTACCAATTGTTTTTCTTTCACATTTATAAAAATGAGACCAGTTTCACTGCAATATCATTCAGCTTCTAATCGTCTGCATTATCAATGTACATTGTAAAAGGAGTATCGCTGGTATAAGTGTTGCAACAATATGTAATGTTTTTTGCCTAATCAGAAATTTCTCTTGCGAACAGCATTAAATTTTTAATTATAAATAAGGCAAATTATTTATTTTTTTGTTTTTACATAAATGCATTATTAGCAGCATGTGGCATCGATATACCCGCAAGTACCCTAATTATCGCGGTAGCACATGCTTACGACTAATAATTTGGCAAATGTTTTTGATATTGATAAATATATATTTTTTATTTGATTTAATATTTTTTGCGTAATTAAAAATAAAACTGTGTGTTTAAATGATTCGTTTTAAGCTAAATGCTCAAATGCTAGATAGGATAAAATGGTTCAATAGCTATCGACTATCGCATACGCAACGCAGTGCTGAAAAGCATAAAATCATCGATAGACATAACAGGAACCACAAAAAACGGTTTGTAACATGCTGTTGGACAGTTCACGTCTTAACATTGTGTTAACACGAACAAAAATTTTTCGACAGTCGACGGGCGAGGAAATTATGCGCAGCGCGGTGTTGTGGTTATTTTTTTTATTTATTTTTACGTAAATACATACAACTACCTAAAAGTGCATAATTGGTATGAAGTGCAAATATAAAGTAAGCGGTGCGATTAAAGTGATAATAAATGTGAATTCGGCTATTGCTTTGGATTTTGCTTTGGCTTTCCATTGAAAGTTAAGAGCGCACGATATTGCAGGCAACGCCATCATCAACGTCGCTTGGGTGCGGAGAGGAGTGGTGTGGTGTGGTGTGGTGTGGAGTGGCGTCGAGAGGTGGGGGACAGAGGATAGAAGCGGAACGACGGGTTCGAGGAATATCGCAAAAAGTTGCAGGCAACAACAGCGACGGCGACGGCAACGTGCGTGCGTGTGTGTAGAAAAAAGCATTAAAAGCCAGAATAAGAAGAAGCAGCAGCGACTCGGAAAAAAAAAGCAGCAAACGAATCGAAAGAAAAAGAGCGCAAGGTGGGAAGCAAGAATAACGTACGACAGCACAGCAGAAGGGCGCCGACAGGCAAGAAAGACTAGAGAGAAAGAAAGAGAAAGAGAGAGAGAAACAAAAAACAGGAGTACGAAAACACGGCCCAAAAGGGAAGACGGCAACCGCAACAATAGCAGCAACAACAACAACAACAACATATAAAAAACAACAACAATAACAGCAGCAGCAGCAACAACAGCAACAACAACATCAAAATGTTAGCAAGCACCATGAGCAAAAAACAATTAAAATAGTTTTCATTTGGATAAAGCGAAAATCGCGTTGTATGCATGTGTGCGTGTGCATGTGGGTGTGTGTGTGCGCCTCTATCTTAAACTGTGTGTGCGTGTGTGTGTGTAGGTAGGTGTGTGTTTGACGATATGTTTTTATAACATCACCTACATAATTCGCAGCCAAGCAACAACAGCAATAACAACAACAACAACAACAAGTAAACAGTGAGAAGCTGAAGCTGGAAAATCAACTTGTAGGCTATAATAAAAACAGCAACAACAACAACAGCAAACGTTTGCTTGCTCGATCCAATTTCACGCGTCGCCTCGCCGTCTCTTATGTTGTTTTCTGTCTCTGTCGCACTTGCAGTTGCACACGATCCGGCATCGCTAGATCACCGTTATCGCCATCGTTCTCGTCATCGTCATCGAGATATCGACCATAATCACCAACAACAACAACAACATCAAAACAGAGACGCCAACTGACGTCGCAGCATCATCAGCAGCAAACACAACAACATTTACAACAAATACAGTAACAACTACAACAACAACAACATCAACAACACCAACAAAACAACACAACCACAATGCCCAAATGCGATGTTAAAACCCGTTACATTCCGGCGACTTTCGCATGGATTGTGCTGCTATTGACCACATTTCTTTTCTTCTTCTATCCGTAAGTATTTACAATTTTAACATTACATTTCTTGAATGTATGTGTGTGTAAAAGCTCATTTGCCAAATAAATATGTATGTAATAAAGTGCAAAGTGTATTTCTTCGTCAGTGTGCTTCAGATATCCGTTCTTGCTTGATCCTTTACTTAATTTTTTTTTTTTGGTGAAAATCTCGCATCAGTTAAGTGGAGTGGTGGGGAGTGGGTGGGGGTAGACGACGGCTTTCGTCATTCATTATTCGTTATTTACTTTGCGCTCATTTTCGTGGATTATAACGGAGTTGCCTCAGGACATTAATGGCCCAGCTCCGCCCCCTGCCACCCTTTCCCACCCAATTGTTGCTGTTACGCTAGTGAAAATATATATATGTATGTACATATGTACTTTTGAAAATGAAATTAACTTTCGGTTGGAGTTGGGATGCGTTGTGGGTGAAATGTAAAATGCATAATTGCATAATAAGTTGCGAAAAATAGTAGTAAAAAAATGAAGAAGAACTGAGAATATAAAAATAAAATGCATTCGCAATAGAAACCGGGCCAAGAGGCAATCAGTCTCCAAAAGAGAGTGCTCGGTTGGACAAAGGGAAACCAGAAGAAGAAGAAGGAAGTGACTGTCATGACGACAACAACAACAACAACAACGATTGCTACCCTTACTGCCCAAAACAGTTCTTGTCTTTGTTCTTTGTTTTCTTCCTCTCTCTTCGTCTCTCCGTCTCTCTCGGTTTGTCACTTGTTTGTTTGTCCCAAATGAATCAGCAAAGCTTTTTGGCGTCTGTTTGCAGTAGACTTGGAGAAAGAGAGAGAGAGATATGGAGAATGCAGCGCCTCCCTTCCATATAACCGTTATATTTGCCAAATTGCCAACCGCTTGACAAATAAAATAATTATATATAAGTGCTCGTAAATAAGCAAAAAGTTGCTTTATTTGTAAAAACAAACAAATTTCCATCCAAAGTTGTCTCAACTTCGCTTTTCGCTACCTTACTTAAATATTTACTGTTAGTTGCAGTTCAAACTGAGATAAATCGTAAACACAAAATATGCCTTAATATGCAAATCTGCTCTAGACTTTTACTCGTATTTTAATTTTAAGCTTACGCGCTTGCATATCATCATCATCTCTCCCCTCTCCTCTACCCCTCATCAGTTGTTGTTGTTGCTGATTCGCATGCAGTCTCAAATTTTACTGCTTTACACTTGTTGTTTTATTGCTCGCTTGTGTTTATATAGCTCTGGCGCCATACGATATCTTTCCTCCGCCCTCCCTCGCACCCGCACCCGCACCGCCCCCGCCCGAATGTATTGTGTGGCTTGCATTCTCGGATGAGTTTTAGGTTCTGTGCTTAGCTTTCAAAATTCTACAAACTGACGCTAGCTGATGTATGGGTGGGGGTGGAGGTGGGGGGGAGGTGGGTTGGGTTGTGCGTCATGTTCACGTTTGTTCATGTTCACGTTTGCCAAGCGTTTGGTATTTTGTTCGCGTTTTAATTAGGAGAATATATTTGACTATTGTACGAATAGGGCAAGTAAAGTGTGGTTGGTAGAGGGGAAGTTGGGTGAGGGGGAGGGGACTAAGTTAGCTTGAATGCTACAGGTTGAGTGTGTGTGTGTGTGTGTAGGTATTTTTTTTTTTTATGTGGCCTCTGTTTCAACAATAGTACTTAAAACACACACACACTCCCTAAACCTCCCCATTCCACCCACCCACTCACACACACACACACACACACACACACAGCAAGTAGCAGCGGTGACGACGCGCCCCGAAAAATTGACAAAAATCAACAAAAACGAAACCGCAAAGCACGCGAAATTACGACGAAAGCGAACAAAACAAGAACAACAAAAACACAGCAAACAAAACACACCACACCAAATTTAACTAATACAAATGCACAAAGTTATAAGTATATGTGTATGTGTATGTATGTACCATGTGTAGTACAGCTATGGTAGAAATTCAATTAACGGCAACAAAATGGATTTTATTTGTATTTTCTCTTATTTTGTTATTTTTAAATGAATATGATGAGTTTTTAGTTTAAGGTCATTTCGTAAACGAATTTGTGTTGAAATCTACTCAAAAAATTTAAGATTTACTACAACCATATTTATCGATAACTGTGCTTCAAAACTGCGTTACAAACTCAACACAAATAGCAGACATTTATTGCTTGTCCACAGAATTCGAAACCATCCCAAATTACTAATCAAACACATCAATCATTTTTGGAATGTTGAAAACCTTTTACTCGATTAAAATCGATAGTCAGACAATCAAACATTTTAATAAGCTAATGTTCATTTCAGCAATTTGTTTGCAATTATTGCCAACACGAACACACACACACACACACACACACACACACACTGAAAATGCCCAACATATAGGGTATTCAGAAGCTATGCTATGTGAGTAAAGTACTATGTATAATACACTGTAGGTAATGAGTGTACTTTTTACGTTTCTTTTGCAATCGATAGTTAAAGTGAATTGAACAACTAAAATACAAAATTGAATAAAACTAAACTAAACTGACTGAAAAACAATTTGATTTGTGTTTTTGATCAGAATGTGACAAGAGAAGGGTTTCCAAGAAAATTATTTCTGTGTGTAAAATTAAATTTAAAATTTCTCAGTGTGACCTTATAGCATTAGATCAATAATCTCGAAAACAGTAACACATATAGTACAATAGTAGCAAACATGCCCAGAGGCAGCTTTTGTGTGTTTTTTGTAAAGCTTTCAAATAGCAACATAGTACTTTACGCACATAGCATAGCTTGTGAATACCCTAAATAATATTTTCTCTTCTCATGAATTGTGTTTTCCATTTGTTTGCCTTCCACTTCGGCTATTGAGTTTCAGTAATATTTTTGCCTCATGTGTGTGCTATTTGTATGTCCATAGCTGTACACACACACACACACACGCACACACATGCATGTATGTTAGCACAAAAACTGTTTGTTAGATTTTGGGGGCCAAATGATAGCAAAAAAAAAAATTGAAACTGCTCGCGAGCAGCAACAAGAACAATTCGACAGCGTCACTTTACCGCTCGTCGACAATGTTAACATAAAAGAGTACAGTACCCCCCCCTGCCCTTCTCACCTGCCCACCGACCGACCGCCATTGAAATTTTAGAAGCCAACGATGCGATTTGCCTTCACGTCGCGAGTTTTCCACCAGTTGCCCAAACTTACACACACACACACACACACACGCATACATAATGTGTCAGCTTTTTGCTGTTATCTATTTGATTATTCCATTCAAGTGACCAACTCGCGAAAGCGAATGAAAAAGAAAAAAACGAAAACGAAAACTTGAACTTTTACATTTTCTCATTTGAATTGAAAAAGCTTCTTTTGCGACAATTAAAACTTATTAAAATATGTGTATTGCAGATTTTTCACTCACACACACACACAAAAATGCATGAAATGTGCATGTAATGAGATTATGGTTGAATAAAAGGGCATTTAGCTGCTCTTTGTGAACACAAATGTATATATGTACATATAAATACGTGAGCTTAACGCACGTATGTATGTAATTAAGCCATCGCTCTCTCCCTCTCACACACACACTTTGTTACTATGGCAACTAAGCAGCAATTTCTGAGTAAATAACAATTCATATCACACACACGCGTTATACCCTGTAAGCATACCAACTCTGATAAGAGCTTATTCATTGTTATTTTCCTTTTTGTGTTTGGCTTTTTTGCTTTTTTTCGACCACCTGGAAGGCAGCTTAACTTGAAGTGAACAGCAGGTGATGAAAGCAGATGGAATTGTAATGTAATGAATTGGTATTTGGATCATGCTTTTGTCTCCTAATTAATTTGTCAATTTACAGTAGTTTGGCACCTTTTGTGTGTGTGTGTGTGTGACTTGAGACTGTTGCAATTCGTCGTCTAGAATGGAGATAAACAATTAAAATGATGAGAAATCGTATATCTTTGAAGTCTTTGTTATTTGCCAAATTCTTTCAATTAAATTGTGTAATTTGTGTTGAAAGCATTTCAAGGATTTTATTTGATTGTTTTTGCTGTTGTTAATTTGGCTTTTATTTTATTTTACTTACAACTTAATACCTAATAATGTTGTTGTTGTGTGTGTGTGTGTGTGTGTGTGTGTGTGTGTGTGTGTGTGTGTGTGTGTGTGTGTGTGTGCGTGAAATTCAAATGCTTCCAAACCCAAAACCATTTTGACTAATTATATTAGGACAAACTTTGATTATGGCTTCAATTAGGCGACATTCAAACACAAAGCTCGCGTTAAATGCAAGTCACGACAGGACAGAACAGGACAGAACAGGACTAGAAGGAAGTCAATGAACCGCACACATGTACAAGAAAACTTATCAAAATTATAAATAGTAAGAAAGGTATATTATTTATTTATTTATGTAATTATTTTTTATTTATTTATTAACATCCTAGTGCTACAAGTTCCAAGAAACTTAATTTAAAAGGAACAAAGCAAACATAAAGGAGACAAATTAAAATAAAAAAAAGGATACTGGAATAACAGTCTTCTCCTTATGCAGATTGCAAATTATAAGCATAGTTTAAGTGGATATATATATTGTATTAAAACTATTTTAAGGCTAGATATTATTTTGTAAATGCAGCAGAAGGCTTCTTTTAAAATGTGATGCGCTTCTAATTATGTAAATTATTTATCCGACGTGAAGTTGAAAAAATGCAATTATTGCAAATATAACTGGGCTCTTTTGTTTTTATAACTTTGTGTAACAATATTTGTATTTCTAGAAAGTGACTTTAAACAGCATTCAAGTATAATTTTTTTTTCCTGAACATTTTCTTTGAGTGTACATAGATACGATTTGGGCTTCAAAGAGCAAAAACTTGATTCCCTTGTTCAATGTTTCTGCTTTGTCCAAAGACAAATTCAACGCTTCCATCAATTCCCAAAACACGCCTAAAACTCAGAACAGAATCCATTTTCTAGCTTGTTTGTGCGCTCTTGTTGTTAACTTTGTTTTCCCTCTCCTTTTATTTTAATACCCTTTAAACACAGCAAGAGTAGTTGGAAAGGGTATTTTATAGGTTGTGCAAGAAGCTAACTTGAAATAAACTATTTCAAAACTTATTTTGTTACATTTTGAAAACTTTTGCTCGTATTATAATGGGCTAAAAGTTGTGTACAGGGTATGTTCTCGTTCACATTGAGAACTCTCGCACCTGTTTTTCTGTGCTTTGTTCGTATTGTGTGCGGATTTCATGATTAAGCCAAGTTTTTGATTGAATTCGAAACTTTTAGCTATCGTGGCTCCAATTAGTTATGTATGTGTGTGTGTGCGTTCGTGCGTGTGCGTGTGTGTGTGTGTGCGTGTGTGTGTCAGTGCAGTTTTGATGCAGGTTGTGCTTTTCAAACAAAACTTAACTCCAAACTGGTTGCAGTTTTAGAAAACTTGTCATGTCAACTTTTTGATTTAATTGCAATTTAAACCAAATTTAAGCAAAAATAAAAATACTTTTATTCTATTTGTTATCAGCTTTTTCTTTTCAGTTTACAGTACAGGGTAACTAAATGTGATATATGTATATTAAATATTTATTTTTTTCGCTCCCCTCTACCTCTACCACCCCTCCCCTCCCCTCGGTTAGCATAGCTTCTGGCATTTTCCATAGATCGTCGTTTTTTGTCAACTTGTTAATGAAAATAAATTTTGTGACGCGCCGCCTTTGGCTTGGTTTTCATCATTTCTGCTAACATTGCTGCTTTTTGCTGATAATAATAATAATAATAACAAAACAGTAACAACAATAAAAAGCCATGTGCATACTTTGCTTTTGTTGCTTTTGATAATATCCGCCGGTCAACGCGAGCCACACCAACAACAACAATAACAATCGCACACAAAGCAAAAAAAATAATGTGAGTAACAATAAACAAAAACGAACAAAACGAAAAAAAATTGGATGGAAAAATAATGTACATATTGTATATGAGTATATGAGAACAACACGCACTAGAAATATATGAAATCGAAGCAAAATGCAAGAAATGACAAATCAAAAGTGCTCAAATGTCAGGTACCCTGTAAAAAGCACTTTAAAAATACTTAAATTATGTATCTTTTATTATAGATTTAATGCAATATCCCGTGATTTTAGTGTTCAACAGCTCGTTTCATGTTTCATAGTTAAAACGATGCCAGCCTATGTATACACAAAATGTTTCATGTTTCATGAAAGTAAATATGGGAAGCGCACGATATTAAGCGATATTTCCTATCGATGTTCAGTATTTTTCAGTATATTTGATGTATTTTTGTGAATAAAAGTATGAAAACATCTGATTAATATTAATACTGGATTTGATTAATAAAATAAACTAGGAATTATCTCATTTATGACTGTAGAATCAACAACTATTTAGAAGCGCGCAAGACTCCCAAACATACATATATTTAAAGCTTTTAAATGGCATTTTTTCTTAATCCAGGCAGCAGTAGCACAGTCATCGAAAATAAGCGTTTCAAGCATGAAACATTCATGATGAATATATTGTATGTATAGGTTTCAAGCTGAGCTGAGCTTATTCAAGCTGATCTGAACACAAACACCTGACTTTTGCTCTCTTTCCCTTTCCGTGTTGAGCTTTGATCTTTGAGTGCATTGTTATTGCATTATTAATGAGGTTTTTTATTTATTTTTTTTTTTTTTGAAACAGATAACTACTTGGCAAATAAGTCAAGTTTTGCATATACATATTTAATCTTTGTGTTTCAAATCAGGCGATTGAGTGAAATAAACGTTAAACACCGAGCTCAGTTCACTTTTGAAGATTAGTTCAATTGAACTTGCTTTTGTGAGCTATTCTCGGTTTCTGCTTTAGGTACAGCAATAACTACTACTCACCACCCCACCCACCCCCCACCACTATTAGGTACCTTCCATTTACACTTCGTTTGGCATTGCCATTTCCATTTCGATGCCCCATTAACATTCGCATCACTTTGCCGTTTCACTCAAATAGCAATTACGACTTTGACGTTTGGCGTCGTTGTTGTTGTTGTTGTTGTTTTGTTGTTGTTGTCGTTTCTTAACGTTTTTGTCCAATGTCAATGACGTACTAGGAACGCCCTTCCAAATGGGTATATAGGTTTTGCACTAAAGTATGTAACAGGCAAAAAGCAAAATATCTCGACGACTTTAACCGACTAAAGATGCAGTTGAAAACTCTTTTAAATTATCGATAACTCCTCCTTTTTTCGATATACACAAATTTGCACTTGTTTGAAGTTTAGTCAGAGTAGTGCAGGGTATCTGCCTTGCTACTAATTTTTTCTGTGTGATTTATGCTTTTCATAATTATCAAATTATCTAAGCTTATGCACTGCAATTGAATTTAGTATTAAGTTATTGCAGATAATTGTTGTGATATATGTATTTAATTTCAAGTACAACTTTGCCAACAATGCATTTAAATTTAATGGTGAAAAATATTTGCAATATATTTAAATATACAATATATATATTGATTGATTGATTTGACTGCCTGTCTGGGCAAGTAATCAAAGAATGCAAAAATAAATTGCATTTAATTCGCATTGCATTTGAATTGTGCATTTGGTTGTTGTTGTTGTTGTTGTTGAGTTAAGCATACAATTTGGCACAGCAATTTCACCGAATATGATTAAAACATACAATATTTGTTTTAGCATTTAACAAGAACGCGTTCAGCTGGCTTAAACACATACATACATGTGTCCGATGGCAATTTAAAATGCAATCATAGCCCAATTAAACACAATTTAACAGTAATTTATGCATCACTGTCGTTTGCATCAACTTGCCACACTTGCCACACTTGCCCATTATTATTTTAATTTTGTCAAGCTGTGGTCATTGAACCGAATTTCATATTCTGAATCCTTCTGATCACACACACACACAATAAATATGAATTAATAAACTTGCAACAGAAATCGATGTCGTCTGGCTAAGACAATTTGTTGGCCAAGAAGAGAAATGACTTCCTGTTGGCTGTGTTCTACTTCTTCTACGACTTCTCATACTACATAATTACAAATTTTAATTAGCACAAAATCTACGCGTCAAATGCAAAAGAAATGGTTAGAATGGAAAAAAAAACAGCAGCAGAAGAAAAAAAATAAGAAAAGAAAAAACTAGAGTCGCCAGACGGCGGCACAATGCAAAAGTCTCGAAAGTCTGGCAACTAGGAGGGGTGTAGAGTCGGAGGGGGTTGGTGGGGGGTGGGTAGCAAGAAAATGGAATTGAAAATGGAAATGGAAAAATGAAAACTTGTGTGTTCTTCTTGTTGTGTTCATTTCATCCACGTCTCTCTCTCTCTCTCTGTTTCTCTTTAGACGGGGGCAACATTGAGCGAGATTATTTTTAGCAATAAACAAACACACACACACACACACACACACACATGCACACATGCTCTTGCCTATACTTACATATGTAGGTAGAGACAAATATGCATATAAACATACAATATATTACGCATACGCCCCAGAGCACGAGTCACTCATCCGAAATTCAAAGCGGGGCAGAACAAAATTAATTTCGCCGGCTGTCATAACACATTAAAAAGCTAAGGCAACAGAAGCAACAAATAATACAATATAACAAAAAATGCTACTCAACAACATTGTCATCTCATTTGTATCTTTTTTTTTGGACACGTTTTCCCCAATGTCCGCGGAGGCCATAAATGTTCGAAACTTTTTGTAGTCCAAATGTTTGTTTGCCTCTCGAATCTAGAGCAGCTGTAGTATTTCAACTTTTTTAATTGGTTTATGAAAAGCACTCAGGTAAAATGCTCTCTCTCTCTCTCTCTCTCACTCTCTCTGTCTACATGTATGCAATTACATTTTGTGGTAATTGAATCTGGCAGCAAGCGCTTAATATTGTTACAAATATTTGCATTCCAAGGTGGAAAAAGTAATGTAAACAAGCGAATAAACTATTTGAGAGAAGCATAACAAAATTATATTGTTTACACACACTTTTATTTATACAATATTTATATTTATTTAAAGCCACTTTCGTTGGCGACAATTTCTGCTACTTGATATAAACAATAAGTAAGCACAAATCAAATAGCATAAATAATATGTGGGTGATGTGTTTACTTTCAAGTGTAAACAGTTTTTCGTGCCAGACGTGCAATTTTCAATCCAATAAAGCGCAATTCTTCTTCACTCCTGGCACTAAAAGCAGCAGCTACTGTAACCCAAGAAGCAATCGAAATAAACAAGAAAGAAAATATATTTATGCTAAGTTCTACATTTTTAAACAATCTTTCAATCTTGATTTGAGCTTGAATCAATCAAAAATCAGCATAAATATTCCAGTACACAATATTGTATCCTACTTAATTATACATGTTGAATGCCTCGGTGCACAAAAATCAATCAAAATAGGGCGTTTTTAATGTACAGTGTAAAGTATATTTATATGCAAAGTTTTTCTTCCCTTCATTGTTTATGACAGACAAAGTCTATTTTTAAATTGAACTTAAGAAACTAAATTAAGTGTCGCCACATACACATGTGTGTGTGTGTGTAAATTATGAACTTAGTTTCGCAAAAGAGTGGCAATAAGCTCAGGATAAGCCTACACAGAAAAAAAAAAAAACTGTTGACCTTGCCTGAGTTGTTGGCCAGTAACTTTATGAGCCACTTTTGGGTGTCACTTTTTTATTATTTCTTTTTTTTCATGGCAGGGAAAATCAATTTTCAGTCTTTCGCCAATATTTGACTTGATATGGCGCATGGCAACAACAACTGACGCTGCCCCCTATAACATTATCAACAAAGCAACAAATTGAGTCATGCCACAAAAAATAGTGAACAAGTTTCAAGTTTATTTCAATTATTTTGTTTGTCTAAACTTTTGGTAATTGTGCAATAAATGCCTAGCCGAAATTCGAAAATTAATGTTTGTATACAAAAAGTGTGGCAACCCTACATATGTTCATGCCATATATGCCAAAAATCGAATTAAAAATGTGTTAATTGAAATTGTCAAGTTTTTGCGCTCACATACATACAATATTATTGACAATTTAGTTTAGCTGTCATTACGTTTTAATTATAGCCATTTTCGATTACATTTTTCATTTAGTACGATAAGAGTCCAAAATGAATATATGGAAATTTTGGAACCCTTTCTTGCTTGGGTAGCAGCTGCAGCTGCGTTTCAAGCTGATTAATTATCGCTTATCGCGTCGAAAAACGGCCAAAGAGAACTTTATGCGGCAGCATTAAAGCGTTTGTGTTTGTTGTAGGTGAACGATTTTCGATTTTCATTTCGCCCTCCAAAGATAAAACAGAACTGAATGACGATGACGATGACGATGACTCAAGCACTCTCGGCTGAGATAGTGTAGGATATTTCTGTGTGTTCTTGCCCCACAATAATCACTTGCCAAAAAGCATTTCTGGCTACATGCAGTTTCTGTTTCTAATCGGAAGTTGTTAAGTCTTTAATCCGCTTTTTGGATGCAGGTGCAGTTTTTATTGTAGAAGCAAGTTGCAAGTTCCTTTGCACAATACAGAATTCTGCACAGCTGTGGCAAAGAGTGACAACAACAACAACATGCAACCTCCAACTGTTGATTGCGTTCCCTCCCATCCCTCCCTCCCTCCCTCCCTTCACGCTACAGCTGTTCACATTGCGACAATTAATTGCACATTTCAATTTAAGAGGTTTTGTCGTTAAAAATGGCGACAGCGAGAAAGAGACAGAGAGAGAGGGAGAGGGAGAGCGAGTGTAATGGAATTAATGTCCATGAACTGTGACTACACATAACTGTGACAGACAGCCAAGTATAAGTATAAGTATAGTAAATGTGACTACAACAACAACACACACACACCAACACACACACACACAGAGAGACCAGAGAAGACTGCAGATGACAATGTGTGTGGTATGCCCCTCTTCTGCTGTCTGTCACTCTATATGTGTGTGTGTGTGTGTGTGTGTGTCTCGCATTACATAAGAATTCAATTTCCTGGATCAAAATATACCAACAGCAACAACAACAACAGCTATCACCTAATGCACCGGAAATGCTCTTGCTCCTGCTCCTACTTCTGCTCCTATTTCTGCTCCTACTTCTGCTCCTTCTCCTACTCCTATTTCTGCTCCAGCCAAAGCCCAAAGCAGCAGCAGCAGCAGCAGCGCTCTCAGTTTTCCGTTCACAGAATTCTATTTGCTGCCACCCGCTGTGTGTGTCAACAGCTTTTTGTTCAGGAGGATTGAAAAGTGGTTGGCGGAGGGGAGGGGAGGGGGAGGGCGAGGAAGTGGCATCGATTAAATCCCAGCGAGAGCATAGAAATTTACTGTCAGCTACACACACACACACACACACACAGAGAGAAACTCTAGGAAAATCGCTATACACTCAAATACTCAAATACTCAAGGAATGCATTTTTTATGCCATTTAGTTTTTTTTGTGTACTAGCAGAGAAGTCCTTGCTCGAAGCTAAAACTGTTAGTTCAGCGGAATTACACGCAGCAGCATCATTTTTAACGCTGAAAAAAAAGCGTTTCCTCAGGGGGGAGGGAGGGGGGGAATTCCATTGCAAATGCTTCGCACCTTTGGTGTTTTACACTCTTCTTGCATAAGCTGTCAACTTTTCATGGAATATACTATATATATATAAAATACTTGTCGGATTAAAATCACTTTCCAAGCGAGAGAGAGCGAGAGGGGGGGAGAGAGGGGGGAGGGAGAAAAAAGATGCTCAATGTGTAATTAACCGTGAAAACTGTTGCATGAAACTTTTATGTTTTCTTGGAAACAACAGCAATAAGCAGCTTTCTGCCACAAGCAGCAGCAATGTTGTTGCTGTTGCCCATAAAGTATGCATGACAACAACAACAACAACAACAGTGTATCCTGGTTAACTTCTTAATCTCTGACCACTAAAGAGACGAGATGAGTGGAGACGACACAAATGCTTCAACAAAAGAGTTGCTGCTGCAAGTAATGCCAATTAAATCCCTATTGACCAAATTGCACCTTTTTTTCCCCATCCCCCCACCTACTCCCCCTCTAGTTCGAACAGACAATAGAAAGATGAAAAGTGCTTAAATGATTGAATTGTGAACGATATCTACTTATATCGGATTAGAGCAGTTTTATCTCTTTTGTTGACTTTCCATTTTTTTCTTTTTTTTTTGACTTCAATGCAACTGTCTGGCTCTTAACTGTGCTTAGCTTATGATTATGGCCACATATCTGTAAATAAAAGAAAAAAAAACAAGTCTAGACATAAGCTCGATGATGTTTTATTATTGTTGTTGACATTACAGACAGTTGAGTGGCAAAGAAATTGTATAGTAAATTTACAAAATAATATCGAACCTTAAAATAATTTGAATATATATATAAATCCTCTAAAACTATGCTTATAATTAGTAATCTGCTTTAGGGGAAGTCTGTTCTTCCAGTTTCCTTTTTTTTTTGTATAATTTTAATTAATTCTTTCTGCTTTTAATTAATATCTTTTGGTTTTTGTGACTTTACTTTTTGGCACTGTAAATTTAAGTTAGGCTGTTAATAAATAAATAAATAAAATGATAAAAAAAAAACACACAATTTTTCACTGATTTTACTCTTTTCTGTACTTATTTTAATTGTCTTTTCTTGTCTTGGTTGCATCTTGGCTTGGGGCAGTGACTGTTGTTGTTGTTGTTATTATTCCTGTTGCTTCTGTTGTCGTCGTCGTCGTCGTCGTCGTTGCCAAGTTCGCTATCAATTTGTTTTAATTTGATAGCCAACATTAATTGATGTCTGTTGTTGTTGTTGTTGTTGTGTCCCTGTCTGCTTCACTTATTCGATCTGTAATTTGTTATTGTTGCCACCTACCTCTCCCCCCACCCCCCTCCCTTAACTCCAGAACGTGCTGCGTAGGCACGGCCTGCATACATATGTATCTCTCTCTCTCTCTCTCTCTGTCTCTCTGTCTCTCTCTACGGGTTGTTACACTGTGCAAACGCAAGCAGAAAAAATATAAAAAAAATAGAGGGAAGAAATGAAAGAAGGAAATCCTTGAACAAACACACAGCAAGCACAACCAATTTTATCTCCCTCCCTCTCTCTCTCTCTCTCTGTCTGCTCCATTTCGTAATATGGCTCACACACACACAAAACACACACACACATATCTCATAGTTGCAAAAATGCTATGACTAAGCTTCTTTCGTGTGCTCGCATATATATATATATATATATATATATATATATATGTATATATTCTGGCCTGGATTCTTGCTTGCACCGCAGTCGAGTTTGCTAAGTCGCCTAATTATTCAAAATTAAACAACAAAAAAATGGAAACGGGTTATCAGTAAAATGTTTCTCTTCGCTTTAAAGTCGCTTTAAATGTTCTCTCTCTCTCTGTCTATGGCTTAATCACCAATCAGCGGCAAGAAACTTTCTTAAAACACACACACAGAAAAAGTTTTAAAGAAAGAAAGTTGAAGACAAAACGTAGAAAGGATGAGATGGATAGTGACAGGATATGTCGTTGCCAAATATAAACGATGAGAATCCAAAACTAACTTTTGCCCCAAAACGGAAGTCAATTTTAATTAGATAAGAATAAAGAGTAAGAGAAAGAGAAAGAGGAAGAGACGTGCTGAGTATAAAAGTGCAGCACTCATACAATTTTATTATTGCATTTTTGGGCTGCTGTCACTTAGCGAGAAAAGTTAAACAGAGAGAAGTAAGAAGCTGCCAAACTGTGTCCTTGCACCTGCCAGTTAGCAGGAAACAGTTAGCAGTTACCAGTTACCAGTTTGCTCGAAGAAGGTCAAAAAAGGAACGAAAGCAAGACGTGGCATTTTTAATTTGGCCTGCATTATTTAATGCAAAACTGAGCAGCAGTTAAAACTATGCGAAAAGAATTGCCAGTAAGGTCACACACACACACACACAAACATAAACGGGCTACAACTGAAAGCACTTAAACCCCTTGTCGACACTTTACTCAGTTTCTGCGAAAAAGCATCAGCAATAATAAAAAATAAAAAAATGAAAAAAAAAATATGAAAATAGATATAAACGTTTCTTGTGTCTGTTTGGTTGACAGTTATAATTTCCACAAATTGCGCGAAAATGCATTAAATGGGTTTTAATTAAGTGTTAAGAGCTTCTCTGCCAGTATTTATAGATCAACTACGAAATGTTATTACTATAACTGAAATGCCAAACATAATTAGAACTCGCATTAAACCCAACATTTGATTGATATGTTATGCAAATCCAACAAGCGAGAGACGAGACGAAGGCGGGGTGGTATAAGAGAACACACTCATCGACAATGTGTGTGTGTGTGTTTGTGTGTGAAAAGCGGCTCGACAAACAGTTGCAGTTCACTGGACTCTAAAGTGATTTGCAGGATATTGGAAATAAGGGCGTTCGAAGGAGGAGGCAACTTTGTGTAATGTTTGGGCCATGATTAGTCGGATTTAGACCCAATTATTGCAATTGGTAAGCAATGGCAAACAGAACTCAGAACTTGAGCTGTGCAACACAAAACAAGTTGCAACTGAAATTGCATTCGAATTTTTGAATTAACCGCCAGATGCGCAACAGAGGCGAAATGTTAACTTGCCATTTGCGCACATTTACTGCTGCGATGTTATCGATGTTTTTTGAATTGAAACGTGTTTTTTTGAAATGTATGTAGTAATAAAAAGATCATTTGGTTTTCTTTTCGTTTGCTTTGCAGCTGCCAATACTATGTGAAGAGCCATCCTTGGGTGCTGGCCTACCAGGGCGTCATCACATTCTTTGTGCTGGCCAACTTTACGCTGGCGACATTCATGGATCCGGGCATTATACCCAAAGGTATGTAGCGGGCTAAGTGAAGCCCCAGCGTCTCTCGCCACAGCCTAAATTTGACCGAATTCTAGCTTCGCCCGACGAAGACTGCGAGGAGGAGTTCCGTGCACCGCTCTACAAGAATGCCGAAATCAATGGCATCACCGTCAAAATGAAATGGTGCGTCACCTGTAAATTCTATCGCCCGCCCCGCTGCTCCCACTGCTCCGTATGCAATCACTGCATAGAGGTACGTGTTGTAAAATAAATTTGAGATTTTTTTATTAAAGGATTCTCCTTCTTTGCAGACATTTGATCATCACTGTCCGTGGGTGAATAATTGCATTGGTCGACGCAATTATAGGTTCTTCTTCTTCTTCCTCGTCTCACTCTCCATCCACATGCTGAGCATCTTCTCGCTGTGTCTATTCTACGTGCTCAAAATCATGCCCAACATCAAACAGACGGCACCAATTGTCGCGTACGTTTTTAAACATTAACAACATTAACAAATTAACATTTTGTAACTTCTTCGTTCTTTAGCATGATTCTAATGGGTCTGGTTACGGTGCTGGCCATACCAATCTTTGGCCTGACGGGCTTCCACATGGTGCTGGTGTCGCGAGGTCGCACCACCAACGAACAGGTCACCGGCAAGTTCAAGGGCGGCTACAATCCCTTCTCCCGCGGCTGCTGGCACAACTGTTGCTACACACAGTTCGGACCGCAGTATCCCAGGTACAGTTGGACACTCCAGATAGTACATATAACCATATTCATGGTAACTTTTACCATTTTCGGGTATAATTTCATCTTAAACATGAATATGGTAAACTTGACTAGTGAAAATGTTAAATCAAGAATTACTATAAAATAGTAAAATTAACATTTTCCATAGTTAAATTAAGGTGTTGAACATGTAAATATTAATAATGCACGAAAATATAATATTCGAATATTGTTCATATTCAATTTGAATAATGAATGACACCTGAAAATCATGCATGCGTCTACTAGAATTGTTACAAATATAATTTAAATTATTAAAAATGCTAGAAAGATGAAAATTAGTTTATATCAAAAACTCACCGAATACGAAATATGATTCGAACCTGGAATCTCCCCCGTTTACTTAGCGGATGCCTTCACCATTAGTAAATCATAGTAAATCTCAATATGAAGAGTTTTAGAATTAAATATAATTTATTAAAACGGACATTTAATTTGAAATTTTAATATTTGATAATGGCATAGTTTGATTAAATATGGTTGAACGTTAAAATGAACATGCATTGTCATTTTGAAGTTTACGCATTTTGTAAATACGTTTCATGTTCATTTTGCTGTTTAACTATGTTTTTAGTTGAATCAACATTGTTTATACTGATTTTTACTACGTTTCATGGTTAAAACCCGCATAGTAAAATTTATCTGTTGTTGTGTATATTGTTGTGTTAATTTGGTGTCTCTGTTGTTGCTTTGCAGCCTGCTGAAGCCCAAGAAGTATGCGTCGCGAAGGTCGCAGACACAGAATCAGGCCATAAGCACCATATGCAACGATCGGAGCAATCAGCAGCAGACAAACGCCGTTGGTGGCAACGGGGCGGCAGCAACGGGTGTCGGTGGCAATGGCAATGGCAGCACGGTGGTCAGCGGAATGCGCGGCACTTCGGTACAATATTCACCCCGCTCCTACTACGAGTCGAGTCGGGAGAAGCGTGGAATTCAGGTAAAGACTTATATGGCCGAGGGCAATGGTTATAATCAGCGGTCGGGCAGCACAACGCTTTATAGTAAGGTGGGTAACATTTTGCAAAACAACAACAAAAACAAACGCAACATTTGCAGAAATTACTATCTATATAATCTATATCTATATCTATCTATCTATCCTTGTAACTATGTATATAATTTGTGTGTGTGTTTTTATCTTTGTATTGGTTGTGTGTGTTTTTTAACTTTAGTTGTACTTACTTACTTACTAACTACTGCTAATTAATTTGCCAAATGCTTTTTGCTTACACTCATTAACATCAATCTCTCTCTCGCTCTCTCTCGTCATTCCCAGAATCTGTATATACTAATTAACGCACAGTTGAATCGTTAACTTGGCTGAATCCTTTTATTACCGCTTAATGCTGCCACTGTTCTATTTACAGTTTGCATTTTCATTTTGCCATTTGCCAGAGCTGCTTCTCCATCATTCATCTGACATCCATCATAATTCTCAGTGTCTGTGTGTGTGTGTGTTTACGTGTGTGTGTAATTGTAATCACGCCCACAATGTGCTACCGTTTGACTTTTAATTAGACACTTAACACAGACACGCACCACACATGCCACACCGCACACACACACGTGCCACATACTTACACACACTTGCCACAATCAATCAATTGCACTGTTTGAAGAAGCAGGACCTTTACTGCACACATTCACACCCACTTTGTATCCTATCAATTTATTTGGCGCTTCACTCTCTCCTCTCTCCTTCAACCAATTTCAAAAGCTTGCCTCAATCATGTATGCACTTTGCTTCCTTTATTTTGTGTGGGATAGAGGAAGTAGTTGTTGTAGTCTTTCTGTGTGTGTAGAAAGAACCTTTGATTAGAACAGAATTGTTGGAGGGCTGTAAAATACGCAATAAATGAAAAGTGTTTAGTGAATAGTTTAGAATCATTTAAAAAGAATGTTGAATTTATATATAAATAAAGTCTTGTTTAAGTAAATGTTTCTACCCATAGTCATTTACATAGTATGTATAAAGAGTAGGTTTTAAGCGTATCTGTTAGTCGTCTTAAAAATGTTTATGTAGAACACGCTATTCACTGCCTTTTAATGGATTTATTTTTTATCATTTTTCTCACTTCCTTTCCTTCTCATCATCTGTGTAATCAGTGCATTATAGCCCCGATTATATACACTTTGTACTTTACCTAGTTTGATTTTCGTTTTCCGTTTTTAAACCCTTTTGCATGCACAATTTCTGATTTCTTGAGTTCTCTCGTTATGTTGCAATATTTGA
The DNA here is from genome assembly GCA_018152825.1 of Scaptomyza hsui. Taxonomy (NCBI): domain Eukaryota; kingdom Metazoa; phylum Arthropoda; class Insecta; order Diptera; family Drosophilidae; genus Scaptomyza; species Scaptomyza hsui. The sequence continues at coordinate 8,636,368 of JAECXO010000001.1, forward strand.
AGGCTTCTTTTACCTGCATATATAGTCTAACTGCTCAGTTCTGTTGCCGCCTATATACCACATACTATATATAGCATTAGTTAATCGGCTCGTTTGTCTGGATGTGTGCTGTACATTCCACTCCGCAGCCTGTTGTGCAACTCTATTTTCGATTATATAGTCAGTAGCATAGAAAAAAAAAATAATAATTGGTCAAAACAAAACTCTACACTTTCTGCAAGCACCGAAAAAGGTAAAAAAAAAACAAATCAAAAAACAAAAACTATTTATATTATTTTATTATATTATTTACGGATTGTTAATGATTGAAAACTGATTGACTTGAACTTTTTCACTACTCACTATTAAATTTCTAAAAATTCTGATACCATGTCAAACATTGTCTCTTTGTCTGTCTTTCTCTCTGTCTCTTCTCTTCTCTCATCTGATTGCTGCGTAATGTTTCTGAATTTTGTAGCTTTGACTTTTTTACGTACTTCTTACAGTACTTTTTACCCACCTTTTCTATTTTTTTTTTTCAAATGATGTCTTGCCATACTGTGCGTTATTTATGTATACAGGAGATATTTTTAGTAGCATCGTTCTTTTCTGGCCAATCTTTTGACGTTCAGCAATCGACATTTGGCAACGAACTCATTTGTCCAACAACAACAACAACAACAAAACACAAAATACACAAGTTTCGTTTTCATTTGGTTTCAAGTACATTCCAAAAATCGATCAATCGCAACTTATTCGTTTTATGTAGGATTAAGGTTCATTTTTTTTCTCTCTGTGTTGAGCACAATTTTTTGTGGCATGCATCTGAAAAATGTTGTTATTAATTTTGTATTCTCTATTTTTCCTTCTTTTGATGACTCTTTGGCAACGTTGTTGTGTTTCTAGCTGTCGCCGGGACGCGAGTGTTCCGATACGGATCTGGAGCCGCCGCCTGCCTCACAGAGTCAAGACTGCGAGCCAACGCCGCCATTGCAGCGCCACAACTCGACCAACTTCTATCTGCCCCAGGTGGCGGACACTGGCACGGGCATCAACATGAGCAACATGAACAATGGCAACATTGCCACCGGTGCGGGCATTGCCAACAATTCATCCCAAGGCGGCGGAGGCGGAGGAGGAGGAGATTCACCACGTCACATTCGCATGTATCATCCACGACACAGTCCGCATGCGAGAACCAGGTAAGCACCATGAACTTCTCCACCTTGTTGTCAGTTTCTTGAATATGGTTTCGATTGCTTTTTTAGGGGCCTGGATCCGCAGCGTGTGTATACGAGTGAGGCCATGTCGCCGGATCATCCCAGCGCTGGAGTTGTTGGCGGCTATGTTGTGAATGGTCCGCAGGGCATTTCGGTAGCACAAGGGCAGCGTGGTGGCGCCACAACCGCCACGCCCACCATGCAACAACGAATCAAGCCACTGGGCGTCGCCACACCACTCGTCATCGCCAGTCCAGTGAGAAGGTAAGTGGTTCCTTCACTGGTTCCATGTTGTTCGTTGTCCGTTATCCGTTGTCGTTGCCGTTTCCCCCTAATTTGAGAACTTTAAAAACCCGCTCCATACTTAGAGTTGGATTGCTTTTGTGCCCTGCCACTGATTGTTTACAAATGCTTTCATTGTTATTGTCATTATTACTTATTGTACCTGAAGCTGCCCAAGTTATTTGTGGCTTATTGGCAATTGTTCATTGCGGAGAGTGTCTGTCGTCAGTAAGTAGTAAGCGCTTCTTAGCTGTATGTTGATGTCTTCTCTCTACTTTGTTCGTTGCTTCAAGCCATCCAGCCTCATTCTCATGTAGTTAGTGCTTACTGTACTCTACTGTACTTCACTCGCTCGCTTGAATCCTGGCGAGTGAATTGGCTTGCATGATTGCGAGCGAGTTGGCAATAGGTGAAAACAAACATTAGATCATTGAACCGAAGCTAGGTCTATCGATCTTTCTTTTTTTTTTTTATCGCGCTCGCTCTCTTTATCTCTCTCTCCCTCTCGCTCTCATGGTTCATCTACATTAGCATAAGTGTATATATATATCATACAGCTTTTTTTCCCCACAAATAAGAGAATTTAATTTGTTTTTACTACACACTTTAAAACTAATTATTTTTCAACTTTTCTTTTTTTCGTTTTCTTTGTTTGTCTTTTTGTGCTTTTTTTTTTTTTAAATAAACCTCGATGTAGTCAATACTCAAATTCTGAGAGCAGTACTAATTCCTAGGCTTAGCTTACCACAAAACAAAACTTTAAGAAACGAAACTTAATAAAACCAAAAAAAAAATAATATGTATAGAAAAAAGCAATAAAACTAGAAATTAAACATTAGGTACGAAAGGGAGACGATTAATGATATTTGTAAGAACAAAAAAGACGAAAAATCGGCCAAAGAGGCAAAAAGCTGAACCAAGTTTAGAACCTTTTCTATCGTATTCTTTATTTCTGCATACCGTCTTTGTACTGGACGACGAACTTTCTCGTCACACACACACACACACACACACACACTCTGACACAATCCCTAGAAACCACTACAACTAGCGCCACCAAGAGCACAACCACCCACCACCTACTATGTGTACTACAAACCTCAGCTTTCATTTGATTGAAGGTGAGTGATTTCTTGATTTCTTGGTGCTGTCTTTACTTTCTTTTACTTTTTCTTCACTTTACTTTACTTTCGTTTCGTTTCGTTTCGTTATCGCCACATTTGAAATCAAGGCAGGCTTTTCGCTCATCTCTCTCTCTTTCTATCTCTCAGTTTGACATTTGACCTTTGGAACGGGGTTAACACCAACTCATAATGACATTTAAATCATAGCACACATTATTTTGTGTCAGGCATCTGTCTGTCTGGCAGTTAACCTGAACAACAACGACATTTGTTTAGTCTCATTTTGTTATCACACACAACCCACAAACTAACAATTTTTTTTTTGTAACAAAAATTTTAATTCCATTTCGGCATAAACGTTAAATATCGCCAAATTGTGGTGCAATTTGGATCGTTTTCTACACAAATTAAGTTAACAATCTTAGCAATATTATGAATAAGAACAAAACAACAGCAACAAGATGCAGTCGAGCAACGTTTCCTCCGGTCGCGTCCGCAATCTGGATTTGCTGAACAAGACATGCGTCACGGCTGCCACACTGCCACAGTTGCGGCAACGCCGCCGCTTCCAGTTCAATGGCATGAACTTCGAGACGAATCCAATGTGGCTGAACAAGACGCGTGCGGATCAGGATGGCGATGCTGGTGATGCACGCTCCTCACCGATGGCCGCCAAGACGCCTTCGCTACATCAGCACGCAAGTGGATGCAACGAGATGAGAGCGCCTGCCTCGCCATCGGCGGTCATCTTGACGGAGAGCGCCACCAATACGGATGAAATCCAATTTCAGCCGGAGCAGCCTCTACTCACTAATGACGAGCAGCATGACGAAGCCGGTGGTGAGAGTTTCTACCACAACGAACGCTTACAGAAAATTCTGGACAAGCATATAAGCGAACGACAACAACTACAACAACAACAACAAGAACAACAACAACTGAACAACGGCAACGATGTGGAGGTTTTGACAACAGAGCAGCCCATTGCCTCCAGGATCTACAGTCGTCCGCATAGCTATCGCTTTGGCCCGAAGCGTGCTGGAGGAGAATACACAATGGTCCCGGCTGCTGAGCCAACAATGGCTGCTGCCAAGATGGATTATATAACGCTGACTGGCCTGCTGTTGGGCTATCTGATCTCGAATGCACTGTTCTTCCTGTGCTGGTACTTTAGCTGGCTGAAGAATCAGGTGGTGAGGCTGCGCAAGCATTATTTGGGTACAACAAATCTCTGGGAGTTCTTCGACTTTGAGGATACCACACACTACTCGATGCAGACCAAGCTGCTACTGGCGCCTATTATACTTGGCTGTAGCGTACTGTATTGTGTAGCCAATATACTCCATTTGCTGATCCAGCTGGCGCGTGCGGATGTTCCTCGCCACGTTGTCGTTTTCGTTCAGAACCTTGCCAAAAACTATGGGCCCTAAGAAGCAACCTACCTGTGCTTGTATGGCTTCTTCTATGTATACTATTTCAGCTTGCTAACTGTTAATGCGTGGAAAAGGTGTTGTCAACAACTGTAAATAATAATAAAACGATGTCGTTCAACATCAAATGATAATTGGTTGATCACTCGGCAACTCTGTCTCTTTTTGTATGCAACGGTTCTTGCTCTCTTTCTACTTGTCGCTCTCTCTCTCTGAAGCTCTCTTGCACTTGCTGTCTGTTGTGTAACTGTTTAATACTTTATTGTAGTCATAACTCATTCACACACACACACGCACATAAACCAAAACAAAGTTTTGCATTCTCTCTTTTCTAATACTACTACGCTGTCAAGTCCTCTAACATCTAATGCGCTGTTATGGAAATCGCAGCCTTAATGTTATATACTACAAAAAAAAAATGTTAACATAACATAACTCGCTTTGTTCTTTTTTGTTGTACGTCGTGCTTCATAATGTAACGTGCATTAATTCACACTTTCTCGTCCTTCCTCCTTCCCAGGTCTAATCCAGGCACGCCCACGCAACCGCGACGCCCAGATTTCATAGGACTCACTGCGCAGGCAGCGGCACAACAACAGCAACAACAGCAGCAGCAACAGCAACAACAGCAGCAGCAACAGGCGGCTGCAGCGGCAGCGGCATATTATGAATACACGAGCGGACTGCCGCCACAGCATCCGCAAGCGGCAACGATCCAGCAGCAGCAACAGCTGCTGCTGCAACAGCAACGCGTCATGCTGCAGCATCAGCAACAGCAGCAACAACAAGGTAAGCCTCAAGTAGCATAACCTCAAAGAGATTTGCTAATGTTTCTCACTTTAACAGCGCTGCAGCAGCAGCAACAATCGCTGGCTCAGGCTGCCTACGGCGGCAGTCCGCAGCGTCGTTTCCTCTCCGAGGGTGAGCTGGTGCGTCAGGGTGCCAGCGGCGGTGGTGGGGGGGAGCTGTCCTATGCGCGCTCCAACAACACGGTGGACAATATCCGAGAACTGGCTGGCAGTCCGCAACGCGGCGTCTACATGTGGAAGGACACCTCGCCCGGCTTTAGCGGCGTCGGTGGCGTCGGTCCGTCGTCCGTTGGCATTGGCAGTAGTGCGGGCACACTGCCAAGCAGCAGCAATACGGGCGGCGTCATGCAGCATGCCCAGTATATAACGGCCGGCGGTGGAGCCCATCCGCTCATCATGACCCACTCACGCCTCCAGGACTATGCCATCCAACAGCAGCAACAGCAACAGCAGCAGCAGCAACAACAACAAGCAGCTGCTGCTGCAGCCGCCGCATCATATCATCGATCCAATCCCACAAGTCCAACAACCCTGCCGCTGACATCCACGGCCCAGACATACATTCTACGCTGCAGCGGCGGCGGACCGGCTGGCACGGCTGCAGGATCGGGCAGCAGCGGCAGCATTGCCAATCTGCCCCTACAGAGCAGTAACAATCCCAATACGAGCACTGTATCCGGCGGTGGCTATCAGCCGCAGCTGCGCGGCGGTGTTGCCGTCTTTCCGCCCAACCCCTTGGCGGGCGTCAATGTCAGCAATGCCATTGGCGCGCTCCAGCCACAGGCGTCGCCGCAGATCAAGCGCAAGCAGACGCCCACGCGTCCCATGAGCTTTGTGCGTGCCCTCGAAATGACCGACTCCATGGAGATGCAGTCACTCGAGCAGCAGCAGCAGCAGCAGCACCAGGTGGCAGCAGCGGCGGCGGCTGCATCCATGGCACGCAACAATGGCGGTGTGCCCACAAGTCTGGCCCAACAGAATGCGGCAGCAGCCGCTGCCGCAGCGGCCGTCGGACGCAATGCTGCTGCCGCGGCGGCTGCTGCTGCTGCGGCTGCTGCCGCCAATGCTGCCAATGCTGGCGGCACACCCGATCGCGCCAGCATCTACGATATGAACTATGAGATATCCGTATAACCCGTGGTTGTGCCCGTCGTCGTAATGCCACCCGCCTCAGCCGCCAGTTCAACGGCAACCGCCGCCGCCGCCGCCGCCTTTTATGCGCAACAGCAGCAGCAACAACAACAACAACAACAACGAAGCTTATTAGTAAATGGCGCTGAGCCAGCAGCATACGCCTCGGTGCCCATACCTATGCCCATGTCCATGCCCATGTCCGTCTCCATGCTGTCATCCAAGCACAACACCAACGTCAACGGCAGCAATCACAACCAGCACCAAAGTCACCTCAACATCAACATCAACAGCAACAGCAACAAGACGCCAAACAAGCGCAAGTTCTCCACGTTCTTCTAAAGCAGTTGGATCATCCAGTCATCCAGTCATCCATCCCCCAGTCGCCAGGCCCAAGTCTCTTGTATATAGTATATAGTATCCGCGATTAAGTTATTATTGAATTGATAGACAGCAAACATTTTTTTTGGGTGCTGCTCGATTTTTTTTATATTTTAATCTTTATTAATTGAAAGTTTTAACTAGTTTATTTTTTTACATACATATTTATTTAATACTTGTTTTTATTATACAATACATTAACACATTTTCGAGTTGGCCCAAAGCAGTTGAAGGCGCTGTGTTAACCAGTTTTTAGTCTTTTGAACTCTTTGTGCTTTTATTATGTCAATACTAAAAATATAGTACATAAAATACATTGTAAAACTCTTATTTAAATTAATTTTACGACACTCGGGCACGCCCACAAACGAGCAAAATGCATATGTATGTGTATGCGTACATGTACATGTAGTTTATCAAATTGTACACGAAAGTATATATATATATATTTGCATTGCAATCAACTTGAATATAGACAACAAAAACAAAAGTCAGGTCAGAAATAAATTGTCGAGCTCTAGTAGGAGTTATCTACATCATACAAACATATATGTATTTCTATGTACTACGACTATTGCAACTTACAACTAATCGAAAACAAAAGAAGAAAACAAATACAAAATACATCAAACAAACGCCAAAATTTGTAAACGATTATAATCGTTGTAATCGAGAATTATCGAAAATAACTAATGTGTGAGTGCATATAGATCAATTGTGTTGTGTGTGCGTGTGTGTGTGTAAATGTGGCCATATATGTGTATGTGTGTGTGTGAATGCAAAATACTTATGTACATATACTATATACCTACATATATGTATGTCTATGGCGCTCTATCCCTAAACTCAAACTCCAACGCCTTCTTCTTTCAAAAACCAATAGTTAGCCAGCATGTCAAGTCGAGTCGACCAAACGAGAGAAATGCCTACATATATATATATATATTTTAATATCGTCCATTTTATTTTGTATACGTTTAATATTTTTTTTTATATATGTACATAAGTGTATAATGATGTATTTATGTGTATCGTGTATTATGTTAAGGCCAAAAATGTTACAGCCAAGCATTTAGTTGTTGTTGTTTTTGTTGATGTTGTTATGCCAGCTAGCAACTACATACATACATACGTTTATACATGTCTATATGTTTTGAAACTTATATTTATATGTACTTTAAGCTGTAACGTATTTGGTCCGTGCTTATAATATATATTTTTAAAGAAATTTGTTGTTATGTTTTTAAGTCCAATTAGTGTTTATTTTTGTGCTCTGCCGCTTTGTTAATCAATAAAGAATCAGACATTGCTGGTCTCCTGTCCCAGTAACTAACAAACAAACAAACAAACAGACAAACAAACAGACAAACAAACAGACAGACAAACAAACAAACCAACTAACACTAAACATTTAGCAAAATAGAATTGAATTGGAATCGATAGTACTTTAAAGTTTTTGCAAAAGTTAACAGAACAAAATGCAACAAATGAATAGAATTAAAAATAATGATTGTAATAAAGCTAGCTATATACATATTTAATTGAGTGTTCATACACAAGGACCACACACAACATATATATATATAAATATATAAATATAGTCAAAGAGAGAGAGAGCAGTGAGAGGTGTGTTGGGACGAGGCGATTATTCCCAGCTTCTTAAATCCGTGGACGTGTTGAACACAGAAACAAGTAATAAGTAAACGGTAATTACAAGCGGATCGAGTAAATTGTAGACAAAGTGTTTTTTGCTAACAAATAAAATATAATGAATTGAATTGAAGAAATTATTAATAAACTTATACACAAAACGAGTGCATATACAACATATAGTATGTGTATATATATATATATATTTAAATATATATATATATATGAAATGTAACTGAAAACTGCAAATAAGAGAAAATACATAAAAACAACCAACTGTAACAAACATTGTTTTAGATTTTTATACCAAATTTAATTAATGTCAAATCGTGTTGTTTAATCAATATACATATATTTATATAAATAAAGAACATTTTTTTTGTATGCCACACACATTCAGTTAGTCGGGCAGACCAAACTCAAAGAGTATCTGCCCCAAAATGAAATGTCAACAGTTAGCAGATGAGATTTAAAAGTTGCGACCATCATCATCATTATCACCAACATCATGACGATCAATATTATGCGACTGTCACGTTCTCAATTATTTTTATTTGTTTTAACAAACATAAATATACATACATACATATATTATTTTTTGTATACTGTGTGTACTTTGTAAAATATACAACAAGAAATTTAATAGCAACATTAACAGCAAGGCAATTAATATATAATAAAGATAATAATGAAAAATACAATAAGCAAACCTTCTTTTCTTTACTTGCTATTAAAAGGATTTAATTTATGCATAACAGTAATTACATAACAGCCATTATCAATGTGACCCATAAATTGCAATCTGCAGAACAGTGTGTCATTACTCTATAATTAATTATTGATATCGATAACTTTTTTAAGGAATTGTCAAAGCGCAGTTTGACAAATTTCATTTCATCTAGCCTGTCTCAGCAAAAAATACATTTTGCTTCTGCACACATAAATTTGTATTGCACAACTTAACAATAAGCCGTGATCGTAAGTAAACGTTGTAAATTGTGAAGGGAGTGCATAGTTAATGAAAGTGTCCACAGCAAAGTCAACAACTCGGCAACAAAAAATGTCTCGAGCACCCGGAATAAACCACGTTGATACACGCTCAATGGAGGCAGGGCATGAGCAACAACCGCCTACGCCGACTAGAACGGAAGGCACTTTAACCACAAACACAATGGTCATCACGTGGGCCCCGCTCAATGCCGATGTAAACGTGGTTAATGGCACCGATACAGTATACACTTCAACAATTGCAAATCCTGGCTGGCCGACTGGTAACAAGCCGTAACAAGCCCACGGCGGTAAGCCGCTGTTGCCTGACGCAAAACTATATAATCTTGGTTTCTTTTTGTATTGCAGGTACTACCATAACAATCGATTGTGTTTGGTCCACAATGGCACTAATCTAATACACGGAAATCGTCATACGAACAGAACACCTGCAGACATTTCTACTCTTGTATCAGGGGAACATAAACATGACGAACAAAGACTTGGGCAATAAAGATCCCGATGCATTTACCGCTTGGCGATTAAACTAAAACTTATGTACTTTTAAACTATCATTGTTTAACAAAATGGCTTTGTGATATTTACATGCTTTATAAATAAACGCTCAAGATAAGACGGTAAATCCTATTTAAAAGTACGCCCTGTGCATAAATTACTTTCTATTGCGGACACACAAACAAAATTAATCGCAAACGCTTTGCAAACGCCATCTGGCGGTAAACGTTAAAAACCTTTACCGCAGACACACACCGCTGGGAGAAAAACCTTCAAGCACACTAACTTTAAGATTTCAAAAATTAATGAAAACAAGAACGGAATTATTTTAAAAAAATTTTTTATTGATTTTTCTTTAATACGTACAATGTTTTGTTTATCCACTGATAATGTAATTTGTGTTTTTTTGTGTGTGTGTGTGTGGTTTTTAATTGTTGTTCTTTGTCAAATACGATGACACGTTAAATATGTTTTGTTATATCATATGTGTATATAGATATAGATAAATATGTTTGTATATATATATATTCATATATGTTTAACTATTCAAATGTAAATACATGTATGTGTGTGTGAGTGCACATTTACTTTTCGTCAGTGTTAAAATGCACACCGATACAAAATTACATAATTTGATTATGCCTTCTATCAAATGTATCAAACTTTCGGTTAATTATTTTATAAATAATTTGCTATACGTGTAAGTGTATGTTTTGTATGTGTTGTACCGTTGTACATAAGTGTATATTGAGTAAATATTATTATCAATATCTTCTTTTTGTATATGTTTCTAAATCGTATATATGTTGTTGTTTGTATGCATAGATGTGCCTTGTTTGAATCTTCAACTTTCCAATCGTGTGTGTGTGTTTGTGAATATAACAAATAATAATAAAAAAAAACACATAATTATTGGTTACAAGCATAGACACAAATATAGATAATAGCATGGTTCGATATAAGTTTATACACATACTAGTACAACATCTATGTAAGCATTTCTTAGTTTTTTGCAGCTCGAAAATTTTGTATTCATAATATGTTTAAATAGACAACAATATTTCTTCTTTTTTTTTTGAAAGCTTCAACTCGATTCTAGCGTTTTTGGATCCACTTGGATTCCGTGCCTGTATTTCAGTGTGTTTTGAGAGTTTCGTCGATTAAACTAATACTTATTGTAGTACACATACAACATCATTATTTTTTTTTGTTTTTAGCATGGCTTTGCCGATGTGACACTCTCACTTTCTCACTTTCTCAATTTCTTTATCTTTCTCTCTCTCTTTTTGTATGTTTGTTTATGCATCTTAAGTGCTAATGTTGTAAAAAAAAATGTATATTTGGATATTCATTACATATTGTATATTCAAATACAAAAGTATACATTTATCAAAAAAAAAAAAAAAACATTATATAATAATAATAATAATATTGATAATAACTATTTACTTAAGTCTAGCGTGTACTTTTTTTAATAGTATAAAATATAAACGAAAAGAATTTAAATAAGGCGCTGTAGAATAAGCTAAAGGTATATATGCAGTAGTATATAGTATTCGATATATATACCAAAATGAATATAATGTATGCTCCAAGCAGAATTACATTGGCACGATCCGATCCGGAATATATGCACAGACTACACACTATATAAAGTACACATGAGAATATATAGATTATACATACATTATACATATATAAAGATAGATTTGTAGTAGTAGTAGTAGTATATACATATACATTTTGTATGTTTCGATATTTTGTTTTGTTTTGTTTTGTTTTGTGTGGCATCGTAACATTGTAAATTGGACAGATGTAACTAGAACTAGAACTCCTTGAGGCTGCCGCCCCGCTTCAGCTTCGTCAGACGCTTCAGACTGGCGCTGAGCATGCTGCTGCCCCCGCTGCCATAACTGCTGGTAGCCAAACGCTCACCATCCGAACGCCATTTGCCGCTGCAGCTGTTGCTGTTGCTGTCCCGATCCCGATCCCGCTGCACGAACGTGCCACGGAAGCGAACACGTCCACGACGCGGTTCGCCCACTTTGCGCCACAGATCGGTCAGCGGTGGGTGGTGCTGGTGGGGGTGCTGTTGCACGGTGCAGCAGCACACCAACTCCTGAGATTATAACTTCTTCTCCCACACCACTATATGCGCATCGTTGGAGTTGGCGGTAAGTGGTGCCAGACTGGGTGCACCACCCGAACCGCCGGCAGCGCCAGAACCACCACCACCGGAACCACCGCTACCGCCACCGGATGAACTGCCTGTGGCGCCACCCTTGTGTCCGGGCGAGTTGCTGCTGCTGTTGTACCACACATGACGCCAGTAGCCGCGTCCACCCATCAGGGTGATGACTGTACGTGGTCCGTCCGCATTCTGTTGCTGCTGCTGCTTGGTGTTCTGCTTCTGTTTGCGCTTCAGGGTGGCAACGGCGGCAGGAGCTGCCTGCTTGTCGCCGGACTGGGCCAGCATGTGCTTGAAGCCATCCTCCGACTTGGGTGTACTGTTCGAGAGATGGAGCTGCTGTTGCTGATGATGGATGTCGGCTGTGGTCATGAGGCCGTTCTCGGATATGTTGCCCAGATCGCTGCCGGTGCCGGAGGTCTTGTGGCTGGCGCTGCTGCTGTTGCGCGACACGGAGCGTCCGCCAAAGAGGCGTATGCCCATGCTCTCCTCGCTGCCGGACGAGGTGTACAGGCTGGATGACTTCGAGTCCACCGACCAGTTGGATAGATCCAGGGAACGGGGTCGCGATGCCTTCATGCGCAAACGGCGATCCAAGGTGCACACCTTGCCGGGTATGGCAGCCAGCTCGGGATCGGAGCGACGCATGCCCTCGTACATCATGTCCATGAGATTGCCCTGTGTGCCATCCTCGGCATCGTAGTCCTCCTTCACGAATATCAGCTTGCCATACAGGCCATACACATCGCAGATGCCCTGCTCGATCTGCTGGGGCAGCGTGATGGCATACGAGTGGAGTCCTCCTCCTGCCCCACCGGCTGAGCCCAGGCCGCGTGGCAGCGTCTTGGACATGCGTGAGCTGGCATCGCTTGAACCAGCGCCTCCCAGGTCCCGGAAACGCTTGCGATGAAAGGCTGGCGAATTGGCCAACGAGGCGCGGATCTTGGCCGTGAAGCTCTGGTCCAGGGAGTGCTGTTTGTCCAGCTTGGAGCTGCGTGGTGACGAAACGATTGTTGTTGTTGCGGATGGGGATGCGGATGGGGATGCATTCTGTCCGTCTGTTGTTGGTGGGTTTGCCTGCTCCTCCTTGGGCAGATCACGCCGCAAAATGACTGTGGATTCGTCCAGATCCGTTTCGGTTAGTTTCTTGGGATCGGCATCGATGGCCGGCAGCTGCAGATCCTCGCCCATGCTCGGTGGCATGGTGGGCAGAAGTGGAGCCGAGACGGTGGCGCTGGCCGTTGGCTTATAGGCCGGATAAACTTTCGGTATGAGCGGCAAGAGGAACGTAATGGGTCCAAAGTGGGCATGACAGGACATATTGATGCCGCCGGAGATGATGGGTACGCCCTCGAGGCCGTGGCAGCGGTATGGTGACAGCAATGCCCACATTGGTGCCCACCCAGAGCAGACCCTTGCAGGCCATCAGAGCAGTCACATAGATGGAACTGTTGTTCAACGGCTGCTCCTTCTTGGCATCGTAGCGCAGCACACTGGACGCAATGTTGATGTCCTGCAGATGCTTGAACGTCTCCGTGTGATAGAGGCACAGCATGGTGGAGTTCTTCAGCGATATCCACAGTCCGATGCCCGAGTGCGCCATCAGATTGACCTGCTGGCTGGCGCCATGCTGCACCTCAAAGCTGCGCTGCAGCTCCCCGTTGAGGGCATTGAGCACATAGACACGATTCGCGCACGAGGCATAGATGTTCATGTTGATGGGCAGCATGCTGGGCACAGACATGCCCGACTCGCCCAAAGTGACCTGCTGGGGATCACGCAGCGACCAGACACCGTCGTGGGCACGTCGATAGATGAGGACGGTGGCGCTGGAGAGCGAAACGTAGACGGCATCAAAGTGATAGAGAATGCGCTGCACTGCACCCGGCACCGCATAGCTGCCCAGTTGCTCCTCCTGTTCGGGATTGCGGGCCGAGTAGATGAGCAGCTTGCGGCTGTCGGTGCCCAGCCAGACGAGATCGCCCAACAGGCTGCTATGCTCCTCGCGTGTACGGCACTGATCCAGGCCCTTGACAAACTCCATCGCTGAGACCTGTGTCTCCACCAGATCGAAGGCGCCTGCCTCACGCAAGTTGCCCGCCTGCTGCGGATGCTGGGCGAGCACGGTGATGTGCGATGAAGTGCCATCGCTGCTGCACATCCACAAATAGTTGAGCTGCTTGTGGCGACGACGCGCATTTCCGCTCTGCTTGATGTCATTGGTAATGCTATAATAGCATCCACAGCGCACCTGCAACAAGGAAAGGAATTCCACTTATTATAATAAAAACCCTTTTTTTGTTTATAGGAATTCTGATTGATTAGAGGACTCACCTCCGTTTGATGCTGTGATCGATAGACTGGCATTGCCTTGACAAAGAGCGGCATCTTGCGCGACTGATTCTGCTGGACGGCCTCCTGGAGCTGCTGCTGTTCGAGCGTGTGGAGCGTGGCCTGTGGACTGCCCGGATGCAGCTGCTGTGTGAGATGTGGATGCTGTGAGCTGGATCTCTCCCAGGCGGGCGAGTTGTTCGGATCGAGGGCCAGCTGGGCTAGACGCAGCTCCGTGATCCACTCCTTCTTCACATTGGGCGTTTGGGTTTGGAATGTGAAGGTCTCCTCCTTGCCGGACTTGTGGCGACCGATCAGCTGCAGGCAGCACGAGTCCACCCAGGCCATCTCCTCATCCTTGCGCTGTATGGAGCCCTGTATGGTGTTCAGAACATTGCGTGTCGTATTCGAGTTGAGCTCCTTGTAGCTGCCCTTGAGTGTGCCAACCAGATCGTGTATGCGTGAAATGACCTCATAGTCAAACATCAGAGTGCTCATCTCGTTGCACAGATTATCCGCTCCGTTTGTGAGCTGTGCGGCTGGCGAGCTATGTGCATCTCCGGCACTGGCGAATGGTGAGCCCAAGCCAGCTGCACCATGGCCCGAGAGTGTTGCCACTCCGCTAGTATTTCCAGTGCTGCCATTCGACTTTAAGCTGCCACCACGATTAAGACCTACGACAGGAAGAAGCTGGTTTAGTTTACAGGATAGATGGGGGGTATGGAGATTGAACCTACCTGCTGTTAGGATACGGGATAAAGTGGCCGATGCACTGTTGTCCACAATTTCGACATCGTTGACGGGGAACATCCACTTGAAGGTGAGCTTCTCGGTGGCGCCAAAATCATGCGATTGCTTGGGCGCCACGGACACACAGATGACCTTGTCATTGAGGAGCAGCAGGCGACGCTGCTTGCACTTGACTATGAAGCCGGCCTGGTTGAACTCCATGTGGGTGACATTGTCCTCGCGCAGCAGATAGCGGGCACGATTGCCGGAGCTGTCGTTGATGCTGTTGAGGGAGCGTGTGTTGAAGGTGCCGCTGATGTGGCCGAGCATCTCCTTGAATGCCTGATACTGCTCCGCCTCGCGCTTGCTCTCGTTGAGCAGTTCGGCGAGCAGCTCCAGCTGGGAGAGGGCCAGTTGGAGGGACATGCGATCGTGATGACCTTGGGGCGTATACTTGAGCAGATCCTGCAGAAAGAGTATGAACTGGGGAAAGCGCTGAACGGGCTTCACCATCAGCCCGAAGAAGGAGAGACGATCGTGGGCACTGATCTGTTTGACTTTGAAGAAATCGGCTAGCGCTGATTTGCGCTTCTCCTCCATCTTGGCCAGCTCCATGGCCGTTGAGAAATTGTTAATGAATCCGGAGTAGGTCTCGAGCAGTTGGGGTTTGCCAAAGGCGGTGACAAAGCAATCGCCAATCTTCTCATCCCGATCCCAGTTGCGCACACATTCGGACAGCGAGATGCGGAACAGTTTGTGCGAGTGTAAAATATCTGGCAAGCAATGGAACAGTGTGGCAATCTTCACTGGGTTAAGCACTGGTGGGCTGCACTCTTCCAACGGTTTCTTGTAATCCTGCCAAATATAATTGAATATTGAACATTAGTTATGTTTTACTTCATTTACTTCAAGTAAACTGCTTGAGTTGTCGATGCTTTACCGAAAAAGTTGTAAGATCTCTGTTCGCCACTTTTTTGAATATGCTGGGAAATTAATTTTACTTTACTTTTGAAATGGGTGTGGTGTATTTGATTTTTTTTTTTTTTTTCTTAACTAATTTGGCAACTACTTCTTTTGTTGTTATTGGTGGTTAAGATGGTTAAATGATTAATGCTTCATGTCAAGAGGTGGTTTGAGTTGTGTGTGTGTGTGTGTTACAGTTACAATGTACGAGTGTGTGTGAGTGTGTGTTAATATTGGAGTTAGTAGTTATGACGGAGAGTGGCGGCATAGTATGACGTGGGAATTGGATGGCATGTAAAGAAGAAAACAAATGAGTTGACATAAGAGTTTTTGACATTATGATTAGTTGGCAATTGCTATATGACAACAACAGCGAGTGATTTAAAGCAACAAAAAACGAAGAAAAAAAACGATCTAGAAAACATTTGCCAGGATTGGGTTTAACTAAGTATGTCATGTGCTCTAAATAACACTAGGCTATGTATTAAAAACAAAAAAATAATCATAAAGACGTTCGGAATTTGAAGTTCATTTATATATTCATATATTTTATTATAACTAAAAAAGAGACTTTAAAAATTGTATTTACTCGCTGCAAAAGATGGCAGACAATAAGTTAAATGATAACAACGAGGAACTAAAATTAAACGAGAACTCGCTGGTTCCAGATGCAACGAGTCCGATGTCTGACAATGAAGAAGAAGACATCCCGGTACTGGATGGCGACAAGATATTGCTGGTGTCCGATACATTCAGTCAGGTGGAAATCTTTATACAATCGGACAAAAAAAAAAGCTATGCCAGACTCTGTGCTCCGGGTCTGTACAGCTTTGAGTTGCCCGACGAGGCTGCCACAAACAACGAGTGCGCCACAAGCAATGAGGAGGACGAACACTTGACTGATCCCTGGACAAATAACGAGACCCTGATTGAGCTGAATCTGATAAGCGAGGAGGAAGAAGCAGAGCTTGGTGTACTCAAGCGAGACGCAAAGACGGGCGAGATGTTTATGATGCTGCCCATTGAAGTGGATGTGCTGCTGCAGCCCGATCCGGATGTCGATCTGGATGCTCTCTACAAAGAGGGTTTGATCAATTTGGCTAAACGAACTGCAATGGCTGAAAATGAGCCCAATGTCGATGTCGAGGGCGCATCGCAGACAACTTTAACAGAGTCTTCCAAGGAATCGAAAGCGGAACCGCAAGCGGAATCGAAAGCGGAATCGAAAGCGGAATCGCAAGCGGAATCGGAAGTTGATGCAATCTTAAGCGAACGTCATCTTTGCAGCATTGTGGTGCCAAAGATTTGCTTGACCTTTGATCTAACGCTCGAAACTGGCTCGTTTTTTGATGAACCAACTGAGGACTAACTTAGAATAGATTACGATGCACTAACTCAAAATTACTTTATAGGCTAAAAGCAATCCATCTATCCAACTATTCTTGTCACTAAGAAAATATATATTTTCGTTATTCAACTAAAGCGTTAAGTCTCTTAGCATAAACTAGATCAAATTCTACAATGTTAGTTACTATTTCGCTTCTACTCACATTGACTAGACGTTGTAATGTGGCCACATATGAGTTCTCACTTTGAACGATGGCCGCCAAAATGAGGCGACGCTTGATCTGCTGCTGCGATAGACCAGGCGGTGCTGGTGGCAACAATGGTGCCATGACCCGACTCGGGGTTACGTTTGCCGCAAAATTGTTGCGATTGCCCGAGTTTGGCGGTGTCATCAGGTCCTCCATGTCGTAGCGTCGATTGCCGGGCGTTGCTGCTGAGCTCTCATCGTCCTCATACTAAAAAATCATTAAATATGCAATGAGCACACTTTTTAATTATCAGGGGGGGAGGGAGAACTTACCTCGGGCACACCGGGCATCATTTTGCTGGCACCCAAATTGGCCAGCTTTTGTGGCGAGGCGGCGTCCAGCGTCGCTGTCGCTCCTCCAGCAGCAGCTCCTCCAACTGCTCCTCCTCCAACTGCTCCTGCTTGTGGCTTTGGCACAGATGCATCCGGTATATCAAAACTGGTGGTGTTGGTGGACTGGCGACCATCGCGTCCACCCACATCGTACTGATGCGAGGAGCCGCGCCGTATGGAGAACCAACGCGACAGACGTCCACCCGGCGACTCACCCGGCGTGGTGATATCCTCACGCTGCGACGATGCTCCCCCTGCACCGCCCGCTGTCGAGGTGGTGGGCATGGTGCAGGCGCTGGCCCGACGCATTATCATGTTGGTGTCGCTGGGGCTACACTGCTGCGGCGGCGGGGGCAAGTTGTGGGTGTGTGTGTGTGTGTGGCTGGTGGCGGAGGTGGACGACGCGTTGGTGGTGGCCGAGTTGGCGGCCGTGCGCCATTTGTCAAAGGACAAATGCTGCTTGGCCTTGTTGAAGGTGGAACGCAATTGGGAATTGCGTTGATTGCCGGCGCTTAATGAACTCACGCTGCTGCTGGTCTGCTCCTCTTCGGTAAAGATCTCCTCGTCGGAGTGGCTTGCTTGCGGCGCCTCCCGCAGTCCCCTCTCGCCACGCGACGGTGACTTTGTGTCGCGCTCGCTGCTGCTGCTCGCGCTGCTGGCGTTAACGACGCCGACGCCGACACCGACACCAACACCAACGGCAGCCTGGCCACCGTTGGCGCTGAAGCTTCCGCCGGCAATTGTGGCGCTGTCTGCCTGCTGGCTAATTTGGCAGCCTTTCAAACGCTGCTGCTGCTGCTGTTGTTGTTGCTGCTGTTGTTGCTGTTGTTGCTCGGCTATGCGGCGACTAAAGGCGCTGTGCAACTGTGCAGTCGTCACGCTGGCCTTGTGACTTGGCGATTGGATAAAAGAGGATGTCTGATTTAGATGTTGCTGCTGTGAATGTTGCTGCTGTTGCTGCTGCTGCTGTTGTTGCTGCTGTTCTGTTTCCGCTAAAGTATCCTCCCATGAGCCAGAGTTTAGTTTGTGTTCATCTGCAATCATGAGAGAAAATATAAATAGATTAGATTCAATAAATTCAATTTTTTGTTTTTTCAATTTATTTCTTAGCATTTTTAGTTACTTCTTAAGGTCATAGGTCATATCAATGTACAATACTCAGTTCAATACAAATTGATTCCCATTTATTTTAAGCTTTTTAAATATATATTTTTTTTTTCAACTGCTAATTGGCCAAAAATAACCAAACAATGCTCAATAATTAACTTTGTAATGAATTCAAATGCAAAACAAATAAATTCATTTTGATGTTGCAACATGTTTCAGCTACATTTTTTGATTAATTATAACTTATTGTTGTTCAATTTTAGCCTGCACTGCATTTAATTAGCTGCAATCAATGCATTTTGTCCAGCTGCAAATGTTTAGAGAATAATGAATTATAATTCATTAAAACCAATATTTGTTGGATGACGCCATATTGCCAATGTGATCGCAATGATTGGCAATTACTATAAGGCGGCAGGCACTTTAACGCCAATTGGATTAAGCCAAGTGGCTGCTGCTGTTGGCCATGGCCATGTGCAGTAACTAGTAGTAAGCAAAGCGGTAGCATGCGTAGGCAACAACAGCATCAAAGTCAGCGCACCGACAGACACCGCAGAAACAATTGGAAACAAGAATAATCAAAATCAAAGTTCTGGCCACAAGAACTGTCGTTGTCGTCGTCGTTGTTAAAGCCAACAACTCGTTAGCGCCGGCAGCGCGGCAACTGTGTGGGCCGCGTTTGAACTGGCCATGGCCACAGGCAGGCAACTCCAAGAATATCGTGGCAACAACACCCACACACACACACACTTGAAAGCATTAGCTGACTTTTTGCATTTGCCAGCAGCATTTGTCATGCCAACAACAACAGCAACAGTTGGCGGCGGAGGCACTGAGATTTGTGCCAACTCACGTGGTCGTAATTAATCAATGAATGAAAAATTATGCGATAACTGCGTTTTAAATAGTTGTTGTTGTCCTTAGTTTCTTTCTTTCTTTCATTTTTGGGGCGTGGCATGCCCCATGTAATGGTTTTACATCAATAACACAACAGGACAACAGGATAGCGCCGAGACAGGCGACAACAAAATGGCCGAGATGATGATATGTGCGTGGGCAGCAAAAGCTAAAGAAACAACACACACAACAACACACAACAAAACACAACAAAATGCCGGCAGACAAATATTTGCCAATTTCAAGGCATCTCAAATTGCCAACACATGTGTGTGTGTGCATGTGTGTGACTGGCAGGCTCCTCCCGCCACCCCCCCGCACATCGCGACCCTCTTTGGCAACTTCCAAAAAAAAAGAGAAAAATCCGCTTTTACAAAATTGAGTTTGTGTAACTTTTTATTTGGAACCCAGTCAGTTTAGCCGTACAATATATACCCTGTAACTTAATAAAACTGCTCAAGGGTATACAAAAATTAATGTTTGTTTACTTTCACAATGGCAGGGTATTGAGAAGTTGTTCGTATTCATTTAAGTACCACATATTTTGGGTTTCATAATGCGCCAAAGTTTGGCGTCTTGGCGCAAAAAGGAACTCAATTTTGGGTTTGGGGGCAAAGAGCTTAATTTGATTGCTGCCAGCCTTCAGTGTGTGTGTGTGTGTTTGTGTGTTGTGTGTTAAAGTGTATTTATATGTACATGTTTTTGATTAACATAAACCATGTGGAGCTCTCTCTCTTATTTGCTAAAAGTGTGCCCATAATTAATTTCGACTATTTATACATTATGCAAATAGAAGAAGAGATATGCATATGATATAAGGAATCAGAATATAAACTGGAGTAAAGAGGGAATCAATATGCATCAAATGAGTGTGCCAATTAAACGTGCAACAAACGTGTGAGAAACTGATACACCACACATCCAACATTGCGCATACGCCCAGTTGTTGCCAACACTTGTCCAAGTTCTTTGTTGTTGTTGTTGGCTTCGGGTGAAATGATTTGTGCAGTTCTGTGGTTTCGCCTGAGTTAGTTGCCCTTGGCCGAGAACAGAACAGAACAGAACAGCAGCCTCCTCACCTTAACAAAGCACACACATTTAGTGGTTTCTTGGCCCACACATCACACCAACACAACAAGTGTGTGTGTGTGTGTGTGTGTGTTGTTTGACCATGTTAGTTGTTGTTGCACTGATTCTGTTTTTCTTTTTCTTTCGCCATATTAGGTTGTGTAACACACACATAGAGATTACGTATACGCCGCCGTGGTTTGTTGGCGATTGCACATTAATTATGATCAAATGCAATGCAATCCTGGCACGCGATTCTCCTCTCTTCTCCACTCTCCACTCCTTTTTGCATAATGCGTCAATTTGCACAGCGAAATTAATCATACGCCACGTGAGTCGCGGAGGTGGCAATATACAAAACAAAAAAAAAACAAACCGCAATATTTGCATAACAAACCCAGTTAGTCAGTTTGTCAGTTAGATTGTCAACTAGTCAGTCAGTCAGTCAGTTTGTACGTCTGTCAATGCGTCAGTTTAGAGTTGACAGTGTTTCATTCATTAGTTGGGGTCGATTGGCAATTGGTTTGGCATGATTAATGAGCCTCATTAAACGTGGCTAACACACACACACACACACACATACAGACACAGAGAGGGAATGAATGAATGAAGACTGAAAATGCTAATGACTCCGCGCGCGCACTTACTTAAATTATACAAATTATATTTCATTGTTTGGCAGCTGAGCTCAGCCCACATTGAAAGCGAAAACCATAAATGTTAAACGTTAACACACACACACACAGAGACAGAGAGACATAAAAACGAGAAGCGGACATGTCTAGAGGCTGTGGCTAATTGAAATGACAGCGCCAAGTGGCCACAAAATGTTGGCAACCACAATTGCCTTTTGACACTGGCTTTAAAAACAATGATTGAAACCAAACTTGAGTGCAACATAAAAGCAAAGTTTGCAAAGACTCAAAGTATTCTAAAAAAAAAGCCATTGCTGTTGTTGTTGTTGACATTGGCAATGGCAATTTTTGGATTGTGTCACACAGGCGAAAGTCACCTGCTGCGCTTTATGCGGCATCCACCAATGAGGCCACAAGGCAGATTTATTTTTGCTTGCCACTTGCCACTTGCCACTTGCCAGTTGGCGGCACGAGTTGCAAAAGTAATATCGTGTTGTGAGGGAAAGAGAAGAGAAAGAGAAGCAGAAGCAGAAGCACATGCACTTTAAGCAGCGCACATAAGCTTTAGCCAAGTTAGTCGAGTTAGCCAAGTTTGTAGGTCTCAAGCTTGCCGCCTGGTTAAATGTAGCCTCATTACGCGCCCGCTAAGAAAAGCAGCTTAAGAGTTCGCATCTCTGTCACACACACTTTGATACACACACATACACACGTGTCTATAATAAGTTGGGAAATTGCTTTCTATTTGCAATTTTGATGACGATGCTGCTGCTGCTGCTCTGCTCTCCACAGTAGGAGCAACGCGTGCCTTAGCCATAAACTAATTATTATAATGTAAATCACACACACACACACACACACACGCACGCATTGGAGACAAGAGTTGAAGATGGCAGGAAGCTGAGCTGAAGCTCGGCAATCGAAACTTCATGAAATGCCAACTGGCTTATCCATTCACATAATTATTATAAGTATATATACTATGTACATACATACTACATGTGCCTGGGAAATGAAAAATGAGAGACACGCATCAACACACACACACACACACACACACACACATGTTTGGGGGATGGATTAGCTGACAAACTTATCGCACTTATTAAAATGGCAAACCATAAATTCGAGCCTTGCTGCAAGGCAATATTTGTTTGAAAAGGACCTTTCTTTACCTTACACCTTTAACGAATTTCATAATTAATTATGGCTGCAACAAAAGACTTAGATTCAGCTTTAATAACTAACAAGCTTTTAACTTTGCCTTAGTTTCACTAAGGAATGAAACTCAAGATTGTATATCTATTATGTTTCGAATTTTTAGTTTGAATAGAAAATCCTTTTTAGAAAATAAAGAAAACTTAAAGAAGAGTTTGCACACACTTTAAATTGAAATCTCTGCCCCTCTTTTTTTGTGCATTCCAATGCAATGAACATTAGTCACCAGATTGCGTTTATCGTCTGGGGGAAAGCCAAAATCCAGAAAATAATGCTCATACTCATACATATGTGACTTTAGTTTGCGTGCAATCATCATCATCATCATCATCATCATGAACAACATCATTATGAACATGGTGCAATTGAAACTGTGTCAGCCAGAACGAAGCGTGCCACGAAATTTGCAGCCGCCTTAATTCACTGGCTAATAATTAATGGCATCAGAATTCACTTAAACAGAAAATTAAATGGGAAAAAAAAAAAATGGCTGGCAAGTGATAAAAACTGCATTGATTAGATTTGAATTCATCTGGAAGAATTCCGTTCGTTAAGCTTACCAGCAGCTTATTTTGAGTTATAGATGCCCATTTTTGAATTGTGTAGTAAAAGAAGTATTTTAACTTTCTAGTATTTTTCTGTGTTGTTAACTAGAACTGTACTAACGGTACTGTCTTTGGCTGCGTTCGAAACGAGTCTAAAAAAGTCATTTTGCGGCAAACAGTTGCAGTTGGTCCTTTAAATTTCCTTGGGTGTCTCTGTCGTTTAGCAATCGTATTCTTCATGCATTAACTATAAGACCAAATTGCCTGACAGGCAAAAAGACAAACGTGTCTAAACATGACCTTGGCCCCGCCCACAAACACACAAACACACACTTTCATATATATAGATGCGGTTAGAAACTTTATCCAACTTTCGTTAGTTGAAGAATTGTGGGCGAAATTAGTAATAATTAACAATGAGACGCTTTAGACAGTTATACAGCGAGTTGTGGACTAGTTTACATCAATGTATGAGTGAGCTTTGGTGCCACAACGTTCCGAACCTTGCAACAAACTACAATTCACAGTGCAATGTGTCCCACATGAATTATTTAACTGTGGCTTCGGCTCCGATTGGAATATATACCTTAGGCATGTGAAAATGTCAGAATCAAATTAAACTGTTTGTGGCGCGTTGCGTTGCAGTTGCAAGTGCCAACCAGAGCCTATATGCCCAACCCATCCACCTGCCCCACCACCCACCACCACCACCACCAGCCACATACTTAGAAACAGACCCTTGTCAGCCACAGGCACACAATCAAATTCCCATTCCCCAGTTCCCAGTTCCCAGTTCCAGCTGCAGACCAGAGGAGGCTGCAAAGTCAATTGCTTTTGCCAACTTGACGCTGAGCCTTAGCATCGTCCACTTGAGGCTGGATAGACAGTTGCCACTGCCACCTGCCACTGTCAGTGCCATTGCCACCAATACAGCTGCAACTTGCAACTTTCAGAGCATGCAAAATGACAACACAGTGTGCAAAATACACTTGCATTCTGTTCTAGAATTTTGATTGCATTTTTCAAAATCACAATCGATAATTCTTATTTAAATCAATTGAATAAAACTTGCTTAGAAATGTGTAAATAGTTTTTTAAATCTAATTTATCTCATTTTTCTAAGAGAATACAAAACATTTTGTAAGGTCAAGAAGAAATATTTTAATATGTTTTATCAATCCTTAAAAACCTTGCCCAAAATATAAACTATAATATATATAATAAAATTATATATATTTATACAATATATTTTTTTAAGTGCATGTTTCTTTGCCACTTTGGCACTTGGCTTCCTAGCTATTTTAAGGAATTTTCTTGACGCTTTTAAAAAGGAAACTCGTCGTCGTCGTTGTCGTCGTCGTCATCTCGTCAGCTCTGCTACTGCCCGGTTGCCAATAGAGAGTTTGTGGCAGAGATGCTAGAGAGATGAATGTGAATGTGAATGTGGGCCCTTAAATGCCACATGCCTTTGACTATTTATAGCGGGCGCTGAGCTGCAAACAATGCGGCGACGTCAAGTGGCCTGACTGGCGCTGCCTACCCCCCCTCCCTCCCCTCTCTCTCTCTCCCCAAGCGCATCATGCACCACAATCCACACAGCTAGTAGTACCTTTTCGCTCTCGAAGCAGCAGCAGCCGCCGCAATCTCGGCAAGAAAAACTTGAGCTTAATGCTTTGGTTTTGGTTTTGGTTGTTGCGCGCTACTTTTGGTCGCTTGTTTTAGCCTGGCTTGCAGCACAAAGTGTCAACCAACGCCCACAACGAGGATGAGGGGCCTCAGCGGGACTTGAAAAGGCTGCTATTGATGGGTGTTGCTGCTGTTGTTGTTGTTGGTTTTGAAAAGCTTTATTTTTTTTTTCATTTCCTCCCCCACACATTTAAATTAAGTTTTTCCGTTAGCCAGGATTCGTTTGGTTCTAAAGCGTTTTGGAAACGATTTTTTTTTTATTCCAGCTAATTGCATTAAAGTGTTCCCCTTTGGTTTCGATGTTCATTAGTTGTTGCACTTGTCTCCCAAGTCCATTAATAAAATTGAAAAGCATCCAAACTAAACCAAAAGGTCGAGCAGCAATTGCAACTTTTATCAATACACATTACGCTTTGAATATAATATAATTTTAAACTGAAACTAGTTCAAACGTGCTGGGCAATGCTGTTCGAACAGCAGATACCCTACAAAACGTATAAAAAGGCAAAATATTTTGATGATGAACGTTGAAAGAAAACATTTGAAATATGCATATGTACTAATAACAGTTATGGCTAGAATAAAACAGGGTATATTAAATCGTTATTGCATTCCAAATCCCTGGTGAGTGTGCAGGTATTGCGTGCTGTTGTGATAATAATTTATACTATGTACAATTTATACACATAAGTTCTAGTTTGGCTCTAATTGAATTTCGCTTTAGTTTTCATGGCCATTTTCGCTTGCATTAACCTTACGAACATCATTTTTAGAGAGTTTAAGTGTTTAACCAAAAATTGGGCCAAATTAAAAGTTGAAGTGCATTAAATTTTTTTGTAATATGCAGAATTTTTATTTTTTTTAGATTATTTTGAACATTATTAAAAATATGATTTCCAACTTTCGGTATTTCTTCTGAATTAAAATGAGAATTATTTTTTTGCAAATGCAAACTTGGAATAACGTTTTTTGATAGCCACTTTTGTGGAATAATAAACACACTGGCGTGTTTTTTTTCCCTTTAATTTTGTGAGTGAAAAAAAAAGAAAAAATTGTATAAAAAATAATTGCAAAATGCAAGCGTCCAAGATTTGTTTTGTTTTGTTTGTTTATTTGTTTGTTTGTGCTAGTTGTATTTATTTTGAATGTTCCGGTTGTGCTTCTCTTATCAAACGGAGTCGTCGGCATGCCCGCCGCCCCCCCTCCCCTTGCTGCCCCATATCTGGCTGCATTGGCCCTTTTGGGTTTTTGGTTTGTTTGCCATTGGTTTTATTTATTTATGATATTTATACACAACAAGCAATACTACAAATGCAGATATACATACTATATATAGTACAACCGAACCTAAAAGGCGGCTCAATGTTTGTTGTGCGCCTGTGTGTGTGTGTGTGTGTGTGTGACATGGTTTCACTTTCATTGGCGCTTATCAGAGAGCGCTGAAGTTTTGGCTAAACAGAGATGTTTGTTGTTGCCGCGACGACAACGACAAATACGACATATAGAAAATATGCTGGTAAATATGAATATGAATCTGTATAATATTTGTGGAGAGCGTGGCGCTAAACTGCATCTGGCAAATGGGGAAGACATGGACTATACGGACACGGACATCAACGGTCTTTCGGTTGGTCGCTCGCTTTCTTACTCGAATTTGGTAATTGCAATTTACATAAATTTTGTTGTCAGCTGTCGGCACAAACCGGCAATTTGCGCACATTTATAAACATTTTGTTTTCTGTTTTGGCTCTTGCTTCAAGTAAAAAAACAACAAAAACCAAAGCGACGCTATAATTATGGCCAACAACATAATTTATGAGGCTGCTTGATGAGCAACAGCAGCAACAGCAGCAGCAGCAGCAACCTGGCAACAATCACTAAAACTGGCACTCGCCTCAGTCTGTGTGTGACTTTAATAAAATAATAAGCAATAATAATAATTGATCATAATCGAGAGACTCGATCGAAAACTATTCGAAAAATGCAAAGAAAAAAAAACAAAATAAACTCTAAAAGGCAGGCAGCTGGAAAAAGTCAACAAAATGCTGCAAAAGAATGCGCGCAAGTTCAAAGTGAAAGTCATAAGTAGCAATAACAACAACAACAACAAACAACTTGCAACATGTGCGACAGGTGGCTGCAGCAGCCAACAATCGAGCGGCCAGTAAAAAAAAGCAAAAGTTGCTGTAAAGAATTCAAAGTCAAGACCAGCATTAAAATTGCCAAATCCATTTAAAACATCTTAAAAGGCGCTAGTTGATATTGCTTGACTGCAAGATACCCTGACTTTAGAATTTCAAATTTTATTGCTATCAATAACAAGAAGATTAATAGGCAATTTTAATGATAAACTTGATCAGAGATTCTGCTTTTTAATTGTGAATGATTTGAAAGTGGAAAAACTTTTTTTTTATGGTTTAAAACGCCTTCTGGCTAGGTTTGGAATACTATAAAATAACATACCATGAGCTTTTTGTCATAACAATTAAAAAATCGATAGATGTAAAATCGATGCTTGTTGTTTTTGTTGTTTTTGTTGTTTTCAAGTGCATTTGTCTTGATGATTAAACGCAAATTGGAATTATACACTTGGCCGCCTTGTCAAGTGTGTTTGGCAATTGAATTTCTAAACTGCTTTCGATTTGATTTGAGGCACTTTCAACAAAGCGCAACGGAAGTTGTCGTTCAGATCTATCTGATTGTTTGTGTGCGTGTGTGTGTGTGTGTGTGTGTGTGTGTGCGTGTGTGTGCGGGTGAGTGCGACTTCCCGTTATTACGTGAACCAATTGCAGCTCAATATCAAAGACAAAATGCAGCCAAATGTCAAAGCTTTGCGGTTGACTCCCCCACCCTCCCCTCACCACCCCTCCACCCTTTGTCAACCCCACCCCCCACCCCCCCTCCGTGTGCGTGTGTCATGTCTTGTTGAGTTTTGAGGAAGTCTGCCATACGGCTATATAGACACGCAGTCTGCACCCAGCTCCCCTCCCCCCCTGCACCCACACCACACCCCCCAAATGATGCTCTTTAGGTTTTGAGGCATTGCCCTCAACTTGGTTCATATGTTGCACATATAGTTGGTTGGGTTGGGTTGGTGGCACATATGGAGTTGCAACTGCAACGCAGCTTTGGCTTCATCTGTTTGCTTTGTTTACGCGTGTCTCTTTTTCTTGTTATTGTTTTCCCTAGCTCTGCCCTCTCCTCCCCACCCCTTTCTACTCATTGTTTTTAGCCACAGCATATGATCTTGTGCATATAATTTGAACCATTGGAAAGTGCACACACACACACACACACACACACACACACACATATGTAGAGTCACGATGTTTCCTTAACCATCCCCAGTCCCCTCCCCAACGCCATACCAAAGTCGTATGTTTAATATTGAATTTCATTCATGTTTGAATTGTTGTTGTTGTTGATGTTGATGTTGTTGTTATTGTTGTTGTCTTCTTTCATGTCATACATGCATTTCCATTTCCATTTCATTTGCATTTATCTCTATTTTTTTTTCTCTCTTTCTTTCCGATTTCGATTCGATTTCGATTTGCATTTCGATTTTCTTGTTATTTGTCGACCATCTGTTTAAAAGTTTTGTTTGTTGCCAAGCGGAAATTCCATCGAATAGATAGATAAATTCAAAGAACAGATCAATTATCATTCCACAAGATATAGCACTTAATCCAGAATAGAGAGAGAGAGAAACAGGTCTCAATTATTTGAGATTGCAATGTTTGAGAGATCACATCATCACTAAGCTCAAATATATATAGATACAATATTATATAGTATATGATCGGCAAACAGCCTCGTTTCACTTAATTAGCAGTCATGATCACATTTTGACGCATTTGTTTCACATTTCCGCCAAAACACAAAACACAAAACACAAAATGATGACGATGACTGGAACTGAACTTAACTGAAAACTTAATTGAATTGAAGCCGAGTTCAGCTGGCAATGACTGGAGGGAGGGGAGGGCAGCATTGGGGGCGGCATTTGGCAAATGAATGCCATTAATAGGTTTTTGGGCAACAGGTTAAACGACTTGAACAAAAACACAAACAGAGAAACAGAAACAGAAACACACTCAACAGGAGGGCAAATCAAATGCGAAATGTCACACGGCCAAATGATAAAAGCAGCAATAAAATATGTTCAAGTGTTTTTTTTTTTGGGTATGAGCGACTAAGGAATGCCCTAACTGTAATGGTCTTGGAACTGGCTTAAAAGTTGGACTACTGGTCGTCAAAGTCAATGACAATCTATCTTGGTTTCTTTTTGATTCATTTAATAATTTGTAAATGATATTTATTTAATTTTGTTATTGTTGCTTTTGTTATTGTTTTTCCATTGTCATTCCAATATTTTATAGCCTTTAAGTAGTTTGATTAATATTATAAATAATTTGTTATATCAAAAATAAAAATAAAAAAAAGTTGAGAATTTTTTTTTTCATGTTTTCTATGAATAATTTTGATAATCTTAACATATTGTTTATCTTGAAGCTTTATTCCTAAATAACTCTTTGGAGATAGTGTATAATAACTTATTGGCAATAATTACGAACAAAACCAAATCAAATAATAAATGTATAAATATATATAAATACACTTAAGAGTCAGTTAAGCAAACTCGTTTCATTATCGGCTATTTAAAGCTGTCAAGTAATGCCAAATTACACACACACACACACTTACACACACACACACTTAGACACAACATATACAATATATTATTTATTTTCGCTAATACTCTCTGTTCAGTTCATTAATGGTTTTTGATGACTTTTGCCGCTGCGCAGAAACTGTCACAAGCTGAAACGAGATAGTTTCAGTTTGTTGTGTGTTTTTTATGATTGATTCTTTTGGCGCCGAGGATGAATATGAATATGAATATGAATATGAATATGTTTACTGTTGTGCAACACTGCCACTGCTGCTGGCACGCACAGGCGACAAACTTGACCTTAATTTGGCAACGGCCAACCATTGCGTGTGTGGCCAGAATGTGTGTGTGTGTGTGTGTGTGTGTGTGTGCCACTTAACCTTTATGTTCGGGTGGCCAGTGTGAAAACCTGTCAGCTGCAGTTGCAACTGCTGCAACTGCAACTGCCACCTGTGAGCAGTCACCTACTCCTCCTCCTCCTCCAACTCCTTCAAACTGTTAGAGAGATGTTGGCGAGTTGTTGGAAGTGCGCACAGCGTGTGGCCAACAAGCCAACAGGCCAAATGCAATAAAAAACAAAAAGAGCAACAAAAACTATGTATGTAAACAAACTGAATGTGTAACACAACACACACACACACACAACCTTGAAGTTGTTAAGAGCATTGCGCAACTGGCAAATGGCCCAGACAGACTTTTTAGTGACTAAATACACACAACAAAAACAAAAATAAACTAATAGAATAGACGAAAAAACTAAAATTAACTAGAAAAAGTTTTAAACGTTTTTTCTGATGCAAGATAACACACAAATATTATGAAATATATTTCTCCAAGTGTACTTTGTTGATGTGTGCTCTAATTTGTTAAAGAATTTCAATTCGCTGGCATTAACTATGAGCAGCAATTAAAAAATATATAGAAAACACAAAAGAAAAACGAACGAGGCGCCAGAAATCTTGATCTAATAAATGATATATGTAAGTATTTAAGTTTTTTTTTTTTTTTTTGTTTTGAGTACCATGAACAAGGCGGATTATCTGCATGATGAATCTTGAGTGTGTTTTTGTATCTGCAAACGAGAGACAACAACAACAACAACAACTAAACGGTTGGTGAATGCTAACTGCAGTTGCATACTTAACATTCATAAGCAACTCTCAACAACAACGAACAAAAAATGAACAAAAAACAACCGCTTACTTTTCATCATGAACATCATTCAGTTAGTTGTTGACTTAAAAAGTGCCGCCAAATAAGGCATTAAAAGGAGGTAGGGGAGGGAAAGGGGTTGTCATCATTTCACCAAACATGTCAACAAATGAGCAATGCACACACACACAACAACACACAACAACACACACCCAGCTGTATTAGAAAAAACTGGCTAACAGGTGGCTGAAAATAAATATTAACAAAAAAAAGTGCGTGCAAGTCGATTGCACAAATTGAACAAATCAAATACAAATTTCAGCTGAGCTTTAAATCAAACAAAAACACACACAAAACACACACAAATAGTATGTGAGCATGAAATTGAAAGCGTCATTTAGACATTTGGAGATACTCTACATACAACAATATACAAATAGAATTGCACAACTTTTAATTAACAGATTAACTTTGCTCTCTGCGCTCGCAAAACAACAAAAAGCACACACACACAAAAATACCCTGTAAATAGTATTGAGAATTAAACGAAAGTAAATTTTGTGTTCTATTTTCGCTTTCAACAATTTCGGTTGATTCAGCTATTACAGGGTATCATGTGTATCGTGTATACGCCCAGTTGGGTCGGGTGTGTTATGCTTGGCTTGACTCTTGCCACAGCTGGCGGCGCAAATTGAATTGGTAAGCGGCAATTACAACAGCACCAGGCCAGGCCAGGCCAGGCCCAGATCTCCAAAGTTATCGGTCCAATGTGAAGTCGAGAAAACGCAACAGGTTTTCATTTTGAAATTAGCATATTTTCATTTTCATTTTTTTCGCTGCATGCTGCAATTGGCCCCCAAAAAATGGATGCGCTAAATGCCTGAACAAACCGTTCACAACTTTAAGTATTATGTAATTCTCTCAGTGTAACGTTGACCAGGCCGATTAGTTTGGTGGAGGGTGGAGGGAGGAGGGGTTGGGGGGGTCGCCCACGCGATCTTCGGACAGCTTCATTAGTGCTGTTAATGAAAATGCAAATGCGACATTTTCCACATCGTTAAAATCGGCCTGATCGGTTTTCTCTGACACAATTTGTAATCCAACTCAGAGGGGAGAGGTGTGTGTGTGTGTGTGTGTGTGTGTGCACATCTAGCGTATATTAATGCCGTGACAAGCTGTGCATAGGCGCACTAATTATCATAATATCCAGTGACAACTTGGACCTTCAGCCATGATGATAAAGTATACCACGAACTCAGCATAAACCCTTATATTTATATATATATACATGAAACCTATGACCAACTTTGGCTTGTCGTAAGCGGATATTGCGCGTTGAGTTGAAGGCTAAATAAATGTAAACATTGTTGCAAGATAAAGTTGGCGAAAGTTTTTAAGAAATGAGATAGAATTTGATATGAAATTTCTTAAACATAACGCGAATTTTACGCATGAACATATCAGAAACCAAACAATAAAAAAACTGATCTTTAAAGTGGAACTTCAAACAGTAATCAGTAATTTTTGAGGTGCTTAATTGTTCGTTTGTTTGTTCAACTTATCGCCCCTCGCTTCCCTCTTCCCCCTGTGACCAAAACCGATACCTAAGAATAGCTCTCAACTAATTAGTTTTAGTTTGAGGCTGTCGCTGTTGTTGTCTTGACAGCATTTGGCTGAAGAAAGCTAATAAATTGGAGGCCAATGCCAGTCACATTACTCATACGCCACTTGGGCCCAACATTTGTATGGAGATTGAGAAAATATCTTTTGCTTTGTTGCCGCTTCTTTGGGCTTTTCTTACGGGCAATGACGCATGAAACCCTTTTTGGCTAATTGCTGCCATTATAATTACAAGCCAATTTTTACAGCGATTAAGTCCCAATGAATTTCACAGCGATTGAATCCTTGCGATAACAAAAACAACAAATATTGGGCTTAATATAGCCCCCGTTGGGCTGTTGTAATTTTAGAAAATTATTTCAAAGCTTCGTCAGACGCACAAAGATTATTTGCATTCAACTTCGGTAGAAAGAAGAAGACGAAAAGAATTTTATTATTATTAAATAGAGGCAAAAAGGGCCACACACACACACAAGCGAATCCTTTAAGCTAAGCAGATGCTGTTATAAAAGGTTAAGGCATCCAGAGAAAAACATAAAGTCCTAACTCAGTTGAGCTAAAGAAGGCGCTTAATCTTTCAAAATGAATTTAGCTTCTGCTGCTGCTGTTCGTCGTCGTTTTCTAAAAATATGTGCCCCGTAATTTACAGCACATTCTTTGAGCGTGGAGCGCGGAGCGACAAGCAATTAAAACATTGTGCCAAACGCGCCCACAAAATGTTTTGACAGCAGGCAGCAAGCGACAAGCAACAAAGACGACAAATGACACAGAAAACAACAACAACAACAACAACAACAACAAACATTCGAGTAGGTATTCAAAGTTAAAAACCCAAAAGCCAAATAGACCATGACGGACAAAACGTTGTTGTAAAGGAAACTTACATTTGGGTGTGTTCTATTCTGTTCTCCTCGCTCATGAGACAACAATAAATAAACAACAACAACAGTTAAATTGTACTGTTTGTTGGTGTAGTCAAACGTGCAACGTGCGGCGCGGCAGTTAACTAAAACTTATCCATATATGCTGCGTGTGCGTATGTACTTAGATAAACAGTGGGACAGGGGTCTGGGGGCAGGGGGCAAAGCATGTGTGTCACACGACAACACAGAAGCAACAGCCCCGCCCCCCCCCTCTTAACCGGAGACAAGCGCGACATTCATTTGGGCATATCACATTTCAAATGCGCAAACATTTAAACGTGCCAAATGCCACGGAAGGCGTGGCTCTTAGCCACGAGTCAAAGACGTAGACGTAGAAGGTTGGAAAACAGAAGAAGAAGAAGAAGAAGAAGACGACAACGCGGCAGGTGCGTGATGCACTTTTACACACACACAAACAAACACTCGTACGTCATTTTCGTAGGAAAAAATAAAATAAAAGGTATTCTCTATGCAACAAGTGGAAAGCAAGAACATGTTGCATGCAACCTAATTAAGATACGTGTTGTTGTTGTTGTTGTACTTCTCTCTCTCTTTCGGCTTACAATCAGTGTGTCATGGGTTTGGCTTTTTTTTCTGGTTTGTTTTCAATCGTTTCGTTTGAATGCACTCGACATTGACTCACCTGAAAAGAAGAAGAAGAGAGGGATGAAAGGAAGTGAGGTTAGTTTCAGCTGCAACTTTATAGAGGTCACTTATATAATAAGCTTAAAAATATTAATTAAAATATATATGCATTACTAATCAAAAATTGTCGTTACACTTGAATAAATCGTTTAAGGTTCGAAGCCTGAGACCAAAAATAATTTTAGCTGTTTTATTTCTTCCTTTTTTTTTATTACTTTCCATTAACCAAAAAATGTTTATGAGCTTTAAAATTGAACAAGCAATTTGTCATTTTATTTTCGTTCAAGAAAGCATATAATTATTGTCAAAGAAAAATCGGTTTTTAATGACAGCTCTTTGCCTCGATAAGTCGGAAGTAAACTTCTCCGCTAAACTACTATATAGATACTATATATCATCATCGTCTAGCTCTCAGTCTAACTGTGCTGCAGTTTCTGTTCGGTCTTAGCTAATTATGAAGCTGCAGCATCAGGTGGATGTGGGCGGGGCGGGACGGCTCCAGCGCCCACACTTCAAACACACAACAACAACAACAACCGAAAAACGCCGACAAACGAAAGCGAAAATTGCCGTTGTTTTTTATTTTGTAGCTGGTTTTGGTTTTTGTTTTTTTTCTCTGGTTAAAGATAAATTTGCAGTCGCTGCCGGCTTTGATTTTGAGAAGCTGCGTCGTCAGCGCCATTGTTTGTGTCTAAGGCGCTTAAAATATTTCACGCTTTTCTTTGGCCTGTGGGCGACATGCAAATTGAATGCGAGGCAAAAGCTATTAAACATGCAGCATACACCAAAAAAATAGTTGTATACATATATATTTTAGTGGAGGGCAGTTTCGTTAGAGTTGGATCGAGTCTAGATATATGAGGCAAAAACTGTTAAATGACCCTCGTTGTATTTGTGGTATGGCATGTGGCATGACATGTGCATGTTTCAACAGTTTCCGTTAATGTTTGCATATATTATATGTATCTTTCGATATATGTCGGCTACAATTTATGACTCTCTTTTGAGAGGTGTCCCGGGTATATATGTTTGTATAATCGACCCAGCTGAAACCCAATAGATAATGTTTGTTACACAAAATCAACAACGTTGACAAATTGCATTTTTAATATTTTTGTCTGTTTATTAATGTTGAGAGCGGTTTCCAGTTGCATTTGGATTTGCATTCAAAGTTGAGTCGAACGTAAAATTTAATTCAAAATTGCCCATAAGCTGTCGTAAAGAATTCATTAAATATACATAATGTAAAACTCCTACGACAAAAACGCCCCCGACTTTGACATTGAAGTTGCCCCCCAACAACAACACTAACAACAACAACTACAATAATAAAAACAAAAGCAAGAGGCAAAAAACATGCTTCCACACACTGTTTTTTTTTTTGTAGATGCTTGTAGAATGACTTTGAATATCGTTTATCGAGACAGCGACAGATTCGTGATGACAGATTGCAACATGCTATATATACTTAGTATATAGTCTCTCTCATTGCCAGGAAATGCTCGACTTTAAAACTGCACATTTACTACCAAAGCTTAATCAAATATCTAGAATGGGGTGAATTTCAAACTGAAATGTTGTATAAATCTAGAGGCAATAAAAAGTAAGGTTTGGTAAAGTTATTTTTATATTTGAAACCTTATCTTTTTCAATCATGATATTTTTTTTTAGCTTACAATTTCAAACTGTATTTTTAACACACTTTTTCAGCCAATCGGTTTTCATTTCACACAAATTAACTGAACAAAAATAGCTAAAACTTTTGAAAACACAACAAAACAAACTTTAAATTAGGTGATTTAATTTATTAGAGGTTCTAATTGGTTCACTAAAAACAATTATACAAATTGTTCGCCAGCAAGAAGAACAAAAGAAGAAAGACAAAGATAACAAGGGGGGGACAAGGACAAGAGTTTACCAAATATAAAAGCCATATTCGAATTAAATTCAAAGCTAAGCTGCTACTAAAGGCAAGCAGGCAAGTTGAAAGTGAATTTGAATTTGGAACGTTTACGCAGCGAGCGACAGCAAATTAAATGCTCATTAGCATATTCTAAGAAGACGACTACTGATACACAGTATTCCCCATTCCCCTCCCGCACCACCTACCAAAAGAGAGAGGAGAGACAGACGGATGCGGCCACGCACGATTTCACAAGAGAGGAACGACAGACTGTCTAACTGTCTGGCAGGAAGTCGGTTCCGGTGGCGATGACGAAAAAGGGCAAGGAACGGAACGGAACCGTAGCATTTAAGTTCAAGTTGACAACAACAAAAGCGTTGGCTTAGCTCTCGTTTAAGGGCGTGGGGGTGGGGGCCGCTTTGGGGTTGGCGAAATAAATTAATTTGCTTTACTTTACGCTATATTTATATATACTTATATATAAAAGCTCCGAGAGCTCTCGCTACTTTGCTCCATGTAGCACATTGTTTGGCATATTTTTGTTGTTGCTGCTTTTTTTTTTTTTATGTGTTGACGTCGGCTCCTTTGCCTGGCCAGGGACGGGACTTGAAGTTCTGTTTTGCGGTTCCGTTGCGTGTCATTCAATTTACATTAATTTAGTTGATGTTCCTTCAGTCGCAACATTTTTGGGCGGCAGGAGGCATGCCACAGCAATTTGATTAGCCAACGGGGCAGAGAGTAAGAGAGAGAGAGAGAGAGAGAGGTAGTTTGTCAATCAATCAATCAACGGGCGTGGCATACGCCCACATCTTTAACCAACCGTGCGTCAAACTCTTCAAAAGGTGCTTGTGGAGAGGATCCGGGCGGGTTACAACAACAACACAAGTAAATGCGATAATATTGCGGTAGGTTCAATGCCCGCCGATACACTCAAAAAAAAAAAACATAAATATTTATTTTTATATATGTTACTTTGTTTTAAAAACTAACTAAGCATTTATACATGTTTTACATAAAGTCTGGGAAATTCTTATAAAAAAAAAAAAAAACACTCTGAACTAACAAAGTAGTAGGATTTTTCTCCAAGTGTTAAAAGTGGGGGGGCACCAAAAAAAAAAAAAGCGCAGTCAGCACAAGAACTTCTGACTTGACTGACGACGATTCAAGCGAACTCATCCAATTTCGGACGAATCGAGAGAACCCAAATCGCGGTTTCGTCAATGGGCAGCGTGTGAGTCATAATTGGGGTAACGGGAATGTGATTTAAAGGTATCTTCACTTCCTCGCACAATCAACGAAAGTGTGAGAAAAGAACCGCAAAAGTGGCCATAAATTGCACATGCCAGCCAAAAGATACAAATGTATCTTTGTATCTGCAACTGCTTCTGCTGCAAGTAGCTCACAAGCTGGCTGCTATAAAATGTGCTTTCATTGATAAGCATGCTTCAAAGCGATTTTCTGTGTTTTTTTCTCTGTGTTCATATGAGGTTATACAATATTTTTGTTTCAGTGAGTTTTCATCGCACCTTTTTTTTTTTTTTTGCTTTTGCCATCTACATACATACATATGTATATGTTGTTCACTTGTTGTTTACTCGAGAGTTAACCGAAAATGTTAAATTTTGTATTTCTCGTTGTCGCTTGGCAACGCAACGGCGCTCGCACATATTTAAGTCAAGGACGTGACTTTTATAGCAAGTTTTGCCCTTCGGCACGCAGTCAGTCAGTAGCCTCTGCTTACAGTTTCTGGCCATTAAACAAATACATACATACATGTGTCTTTGATTTCAGTCAAGTAATTGGCTATGTTTGTCACGCTGCGCAGGACAATAACAAGAACAAAGAGCGGCTAGAACAACCTGAGCGGCAATAACAGCAACTTAACTGGCATTCGAGATATTTGATTATATATTAAAGTCCAGCATGAATCCATGCATACAAATTGTGAGCAAAAAAAAAAAAAATAGAAAAAAGGTCGCATCTCGTTAGCATATGAAAAACAAATCTTTCTTTTTGTAATTGAGTCTCTTTTAGATATGCATCAATTGAATATAATAACAATCATTTAACAGTAAAGCAATTCTTCCTCAACTCTCACACAGACTATTTGTTGACTTTAAGCCCTTTTTTTTTTAGCGAATTTTTGAATTTGAATGTAAATTTTAATTGATGTTAAAGCGTTGAGAGCGTTGAATGAATGTTAAATATTAATCGAATTGTTGCAATTCACTCTTCAATAGGGTCTGTCTCTGGGTTGGGCTAGGAGGTGTGCCCGATTGCCAATTGCCAATTGCCAATTTCCAATTAACTATTTACTCTTGGCCCCGTCCAAATGCATTTGCCTCGCCGGCGGCAGCTGAGCAAACTCAACACAAAAGTATGTTATATGAAAATATGTACAAAGAAGAAGAAGTTGAAAAGAAACTAAGTCAAATGTTTCGCACACAATGAAATTAGTCAACACTGTTTTATGTGAAAGAAAAAAAAGTATGGCAAACAATTGTGACAACTGCAAAAAAGTTTAACCTCATTTGTGATGCAATTAACTGGCGCCTATCAAGCGCCATCTATCGAGAAGTAGTATAAAGAAGATGTCGCTACAAAATTCAGTCGTCGAAATTTACCTGGTGTAAATTATAGGGCAAAGTTTCAAGAGCATCATCATCAATTTGACTTTTTTTTCAAAAATTCATATTTAATTTGCATACATGTGCCCAAAACACCCGATATGTTCGATTACAAAATGCCAAAAACTTGTAATTGAAATGCCAAAAAGCAACTCAGAAACAGAAGCAATATTCCACGTGCCGTTCAAATATGAATGCATTTCTATTTACTGCCTTGCATTGTGACAGCCCTGGAAACAGGTCCCATTGCAATATAAATTCCTAATCAAAAAAGATATTAAAGATACTTATTCGACAGCAATTACAACGAAGTAGTTAATAATGATGAGAGCGAAAGAGAGAGAAGGAGTGTCAAATGGGTTATCTTGCTGACTTTATCTATCTATGGAAAAGAACGAAGCGATCTGTAGTTTAAGAATAAATTGATGCTGGGAACGAACTGGATGGATGCTGGGCCAACGCGATGATTGCGAAAACAAGTTGATGATCTTGCTCACCCAGAGCGAACTTTAAAAGGGAAACAACAACAACAACAACAACAGCAACAACAAGAAGAAGAACCGTCAAGGTTAATTGTGCAATAATTTATAAAATTTATGAAATGGCAACACAAACAAACAAAGCCAAGCAATTTACATACAGAGCAGCTGGTAATTCAAAACAAACATATATACATATAGTATTAATTTCAAGAGGCAGAGCAGCAACAATTGAGAATATCTTCTAAGCGTTTTGTTTATAAACATTGAATTAAGTCATTAAATACAAGTGCTAAAACATCATCATTTTGACCTTTTGCTGTTTTAAACTCAACAAAATGACAACTCAATTAGTCAAGTTTTAGTCAACTATTAAAAAAAAAACTTTTTCAGGCAAATTCAATAGCTAGAAACATTAAACGTTTGCAAGTTTGCAATCTAATCTAATAAAACAAGTAATTAGTAGTTAGTTGAAGCAGCTCAATTAATAACTATCGATGATGTTTTTATGACTAAATGCAAAGATATGACACCAAAATGTTGCATGGCAATTAAATTTAATGATTCGAATGAAACAAAAGGCAAGCTAAATAATCGTTAATTCAATTTGGCAAAACACAGAAATAAAGAGAGAGAGAAATAATCGTAAACAAAACGCAAACGATTTAACGCATTTGAATTTCGCAAAAGACCCCACAAACAATAACATTTAAAAATACTGAACTCTCGACCCACACACACTTACACACTTACACACACACACACACACACTCACACACTCGCATATAAACAAATAAACGCCGCGTTTTTGCGCCATTTAAAAGCGAATGAAAGAAACAGAGAAGAACCACAATTGGATAAACTTCCGGAATTAAAATCCGTTATTGCCGAAAAACAGCTGGCAACAAACTTGATAGGTTCAAGGCAAAGAAACTAAACAATTTTTGTTCGCAAAAATATATTCATTCATTCATCTAAACGACGAGAAAGCTTTCTGGTCAACTGTGGTTAAGTGACGCCAAAAGAAAAAGAAACGGGTGTGGGTGCCATTTACTTAGAGAAGGCGGAGGGCGGTGGGGGGGAGAGAGGAGATGACATTACGGATACGGATGCTGGGTTCATGGCATGGCAAACGCCCAATTGACTGTGAGAAGTGCAGAGAAGAGGACTTGGCGAGATTTTCGTTGTTTGCGGAGGCCAACAAACTTAGGCATTGGCACAGTGGTGCCAAATTAAATAAAAATAAAGCCACAGGTGCATCACTAAAAGATACATTATCTATATATCTGTTTATATATATTTTAAGTATAAGTGCTATTTTAAATTTGTATATCAAATGTGGGTTAATCATAAGTGGATAAAAATAGGAATATTTTATTTTTTTTTTTTAGCAAAGTTTTCTTTATAAAATTAAGTATATATATAAATATAGCTTGAAGTGAAAAGAGATGAAGTTTAAAAATTATATTTATGTATAGTTATAAAAAGGTACAGAAATTGCAAATCAAGTCTAGTCACAGGGTATGCTTAAGTCGTGCATATACTTTGAACTTGTTGCTTGTCTTGCTTGACAAATTATGAACACGTTTTCTGTATTTGAATGATGATTTTGCATAGTTGTTGTTGTTGTGTTTTGTTTTTTTTAGATACACTTTGTGTTTGGTGCGTCGAACTGTTGATAAGATCGATTGCTGATGTCGCCGATGACGACACAAAGACAAGACCTTCAATCTGTCACTATCATACACACACACTCTCTCTCTCTCTCAGAGGGGGAAAGGGAGGAGGTGGGTTGGGGGACATTTCTTTTTTTGGCTTGCGTGTTTGGTTTTTTTTGGCCAGGTTCATGGGCCACATTTAGATTACGTCGTTTTAGTGGCCAAGTCAAAGTGCAATGAACTGATTTTTGTTTTTGGCAACAGTTTTGCGGGTTGAAAAGTCGAAAGGCAAACAAATTGAGATGCACAAAATTATAATTACAAAATCGATTGACATTGCCAAACCTTTATGGGCCACACACAGAGAGAGTGAGCCCAGTTAACACTTGGTCAACAGGTTGATTGACGCAGCAGCATTATTAAAATTTGTATTGGTATTTGTATCTGTTGCTTATTAATCGCCAAGCAATTTTTTCCGTCTGATAAAAACAACAAAAAAAAAAAAAACAGCAAAAAAGTGAAAGGCAATTTGTTGATTTGCGTTTTTTGTGTTGTTTGTTTGTTGCTGCTTGTAAACTTTGGGATTGTGACCCACTGCGGTCGAATTGGGTCACACAGTCAAACTACGCCTGAAAATGGCCAAAAAAAAACAAAGCTCAAATTATACAAAAATTGTTGTTAACTTAAAGTTGACAAGGGATTGAATCCCTTATTTATATTTTAAATATTCAAAGAAACTAAAAATAAAATATAAAATTAATAAAAAAAATGCATTGGAATACTAAAATTTGTCCTATTATCTAGGTTTAGGTTTGTACATATTTGTATATATTTTGTTGAATTTAAATTAAGATTAAAATCAATAAAGAGTTAGTTGAAAAAAAATATAAAATAATATTAAATTTTTTCTTGATGTACTTAGTCAACTGTGTTTTTTATTGTGTACAAAATAAAACAGCCGACAATAGATGAGCACAGACAGACAGACAGTCAGGTAATCTGTCAGAGATGTGTTGCATGCATTTCTATATAGGGAAGGGGAGGGGAATGAGATTGAGATTGAGATGATGACTCAGTTTGTGAGATACTTTTAGCTTGCCGCAGCGGCAGCCGCCACAATGAGTCACAAAGTCACACACGGCGAGAGGCAAGCGAAAAGCGATGCAACGCAGTTAGTTTTGGCAACTGCAAAGATAGAGATAGCAAGAGGGAGCGGGGGAGAACAAGATACAGTTGTTTCTACATACATGACTCACAGAGAGGGGGGCGGAGGGGAGGGGTTCATTGACCAATCGCAAAGATGTTGCATAATTGATGGGAGGCTTCAACTTTGGCTTTGGCTTACCTGCAATGAGAAAGAAAACCGAAAATAGAAAGAGAATTTTGTTAATACGTTATCATATTTCAGCATATTATTAAAGGCTAATTTAAGGATACGAGTTACCATAACAACACACACACGCACACACGCACTCACACACACTCACGCACACATTTATTTTAGTAAGCCCATCTCATGTTCATCGGAATTCGAATCTATTATTGAACTTATTGCATAACAACAAACAACAATAAATATTTTGGTTTCCTTGATTTCATGGAACACAGCAAAGAGAAATTGATATTTTCTGAGAATTTCAATATTATATTTATGTAGCAGAACTATTGTATATTGGTGTTATCAAGAGAATGTTGACAAGTTGTTGACAAGTACAATTGTTATTGGCATTAGAAGAAATGAGATTTTTTGCACATGTTTTGGATGTATTCTAATTGGGGTTGGCGTTCGTTCGTTAGAAAGTAAAAGTAAAAGTAAGGCGCAATAATATGTTGCGTGTGGGCGTGGCAGCAGCCCACCCAATACCCAAATGCCCAAATGCCCAACAAAAAGTGAAAAGCGTTGGAAAAACAATTCAAATTGAAATACGAAAACTAACTAATTGTTAGACAGCGACTACTTGCAACAGACAGGGGCAGAGACAGAGGGGGGTATGGGGGGGGTTAATAACTCAGTGGAAACGAAAAGTGAAAAGAGCAAATGCTCGTAAAAATAGAAATAGAAATGGACACAACAACAACAACAACAACGA
This sequence comes from Scaptomyza hsui, assembly GCA_018152825.1. Taxonomy (NCBI): domain Eukaryota; kingdom Metazoa; phylum Arthropoda; class Insecta; order Diptera; family Drosophilidae; genus Scaptomyza; species Scaptomyza hsui. The sequence continues at coordinate 8,678,937 of JAECXO010000001.1, forward strand.
CGACGACGACGACGACGACACCAATGACAATGGGAAATCGAAATGAAAATGAAAATGCAAACAACAGCAACAACAACAACAACAAACGAATTGAGGCCGACGCGTAAATTACAAATCAATATACGTTATACATTATGCATAGGCCAAGAAGCAAAAGAAGCAAAAGAAGAAGCAGTTAGTTAAACGAATCAAATTCAAAGTTCTTGACAACTCTAGGCTGTGACTCACAACTCTGCTCGGTGTGAGGAGTTGTGAGGAGAGTGGATTGACCTCCAAGAAAGTGAACTGAACTGAAGTGCAAAATGAAAAATGTGAGTTGTCTTTGTGTTGAAGAGTTTTTCCTGGTAAATTGCAGCGCGAAAGAAGACAACGACGACAACGAAGTGGAAACACAGAACAGAAGGGAATCTTGTGCAACAATTTCATGTGTCAACAGCAGCAAACAAATAACAACTGCTTAGCTAAATCCAGAGAACGAACAACTCTCTGACGTTGACATTGCTTCGCTTCGCGTTTGCATAATAAAAAATAATAGAATCATAATCACAACCTCATCATCATCATCGCCATCATATAATAAAAGGTAGACGACAATGTCTAGGGAGTAAGTTGTCTCCACAGTTGGATGACAGTCGCCGTGTCGCCGCCAGTTGCAGTTGCACTTGCCACACTTGCCACACACTTGCTTTAAAAATAGCACAAAGATTCCAAAGTTTATGAAGTGTAAGAAAAGCAAAAGCGAATAAGTTTTATCCACTTGCGAGACTTTTCCAGAAGGATATTATTATTTTGTTATGGCTTAAGGAAAAGTATTTTTAAAAAGTGCAAATTAATACGATATTAAATCCTGTTTTTTTTGTATTCTTTTTTATAGCTTAAGAAGTATTTAAAATTTCCTTTTAGATACTGATTTTGAAAGGGAGAAATTATTTCGCTTTTTTTTATTTTAACAGTTACTTTTATCATTTTTCACATTCAAGAGATGAAAATATTGTTAAACGAAGTTTGTTATAGCCTAACTTAGAGAGAGAGAGAGAGAGAGAGAGAGAGAGGGATTAAGAGCGCGGCTGTTTTGAGCCTTTGATAAGAGGCAAAAAAAAAAATAAAGCTCAAGATTCCATTTCGATGCGATTCGAGCACAAAAGTCATTGAATTTAATGCGCTTAAAGCGCGAAATGCAAAAAACAAAACAAAAACTTATCAATTTGTTGCTAATTAACGCTTGGCATTCTGTTCATGCATATACATATATATTGTACTTAATTGTTTGCTTTAGCTGCAGCAGTAAAATAATGCTATCTCTCTTCCCCACCCCCGACGACACCCCCTCGGCTGGCTACAACAAACTGTGGCAGCTGTGTTCAAGTCGCTTGTTGCTGATAACAACAACAACAGCAACAACAACAACAACAACAATAGTAATAACAGCTCACAGCTCAACTGGATCACTTAATTGGACGCCTTTCGCAAATGCCACCCAAGTGCAAGAAAAGCAACAACAACAACAAGGAAAACAAAGGCACACAGGCAAAACAGACAATTAATGATTAACTCTGCACTGCACAAATCATGTCGACGATGATGATGATGATGATAATGATGAAGGGAAAAAGAGGAAAATCTACAAAATGCTGAGCAATCAATGCAAATACGCATGACAAAAGAATAAGTGCCTTTAATTAACTTTATAAGCCTTCTAGTTGTTAATAACTCTATATAAATTATAATTTGTCTCTTTTTATAGAATAGTCATTACAATGTGGAAATGTAATTATAGGCCCAAATGTTGCGGGCCTCACATCGGCTAACGCTTGTAGCGTCACACAGCGTTTTTAATGTTTGTTTACTTTACCCCTGCCGTCGTGGTATAACACGCGCGTGTTTTTATTTGACGTGTTTTTACAACTGGCATTCGGTTGTGGTTGTCTTTTTCCCGGCCTGCCAGATGCGCGTTCGCGATTTAGTCACAGCTTGTGTATGGGGCCCTGCCCCAGGGTTCGCTACTACGCAACCTTGTGAGAACCAGTGAGCTGGTTTGTATAACTTATAGTGAATGCCGTATTTTTCCATATATCCTACTGGCGTCATATGGTGGGAGTGTCACTTCGGCACAGCGTGCCTCCTGGCTTTGATCCGCACTCTAAGTCACTGTACTTTATGTGAAACTGGGCGTCGTCCTTGCCTTGGACGTATTTTGACCACGATGTTTTGATCTGGTTGGATATCCCCTAATTAACGTATTACTTGCGCCGCGTTTGACATATAATGATAAATATGCAGCATCCATCCCACCTGCTCTATGTGCGTCATATACTGGTGGGGAGAAGGACTTTAGGTTTGTAGATAGTGACCACTACCACCCAGAGTGATATTAATAAGAATTGTTAACCACCCCCAGAAGAAGACAAAGGGTTTCAAGTGCATTACTAACTGTAATTATATATTGTTTATACTATAGAAAAGGAGCTGGGAAAGAACTTAAATCAAATAAGTGTTGCAGCATTTTAGGGATATTTATAAAAAGAAAGTTGGTAAAAGTTCTTCACCTGACCAAAGTTACAACTAAATGTAGTGTATTTGCAAGTCGTTGAATCGATTGAATTACTTGTTTACATTGCTGTTGCTTTCTTCTTGACGTTGGCATTGATAATGAGCGTCTTGTTATCACACTCACACACACACACACTAACACACACATAAAGTTCGCACTTTCTTCTTTGTTAAGTCTCATCAAGAACTTGGACAAACTGCAAAGGGGGGGAAAGAGGTGTGTGTGTGTGTGTTAAACATATGCAACAACTGCTTTTTAAGTATAATTGTTGCAATATCTTTATTTCATTTGGTTTGTCAATATAAATTTCGATTAAATATCAGCTTTTATTCACAGTTGTCATAATACACTGAGAGAATTGTTGATGCGTGTCGGGGAGAAGAAGGAGAAGAAGAAGCATCGAAGCATTAGTATGATAAATGATATCAGGCTTTGTGTGTCCGGAGGAAAGCTATCTATCTATCGAATTGGGTTGGATTTAGTTTGGTTTGCATTCATTTTGTTGTTGTTGTTGTTGTGCGTTTAGCACAAAATAAATATATGTGCAAGTATAAACATGTTTGAATGTTCGTTTTGTTTTGTTCTGTTTTGTTTTTTCTTCTCTGTTTTCAATACAAGCCTATGCCCAGTTTGGTTCTGAGAGGGACCCCCCTCTGGTCCCTCTGGTCCCTCTGGTCACGGCTTGATAGCAGATGCGAGGGCTGTTCAACAAGTTGCATATATGCTGTGATAAAGAAGATACTATCTGAAACTGGAACTTCTTTTACAGAACATTTACATTGTATTTCCTCTTAATTTTTAAGTATGCTTCTCAACAAATATTTTTCTTTTTTTTAAGAACAAATTCTGTAAAGTTGAAAAAGAGTTAAATGTTTATGCTTATTAATGCATTTACTTATATCAACCCATCCACACACACACACACACACTCCTCTCCCCCCTCCGCAACTCCATTGTTATGGTATTTGAATTGATATAAATTACTAAACGCTTGAAGCGTCGTCGTCGTTGTCGTCGTCGTCGTCATCGCCAACTTCCGCACAAACGATAATAAATCGCTTGGACTTAAACTGAACATTATCTGGATATATATACTAAAAAGCTGTATCGATGCTATTTCCTGCTACATCCAATAGAGAATGATCAAATAAATTAAGCGCTTGAAAACGATGATTAAAATCATAAGCCAAAAATATATACAAAAAAACTGAATAAATAGCGGGCACATTAAAAATCAGTTAAGAGAAGGGAGGGAGGGAGGGAGGGAGGTACATATATTAACCAAAAATTATGCAAATGATTAACAACAACAACAACAACAAGCGGAATATGTTAAATATCATATTATTCATGTAACGTTTCAATTAGCACATGAATTATTATTTTATTTGCGTTTAATTTATGCTAAGTTTTCCCCTCCCCCTCGCCCATACCTCTAGCTAAAGGTCAGCAAACAAAAAACTGAATTGATATAAACACAAAAATCCAATTTCCAATTGTGAAGCACAAAAAGTCCAGAAAAAGAAAAAACAAACAAAGTTCAAGGCCATTTACAACAAGGCACAAATCAAATACTATTATTAAGTATACGACGATTGGGACAAGACAACACAACAACAACAGAATTAAATAAAAAGCCAGCTAAAGCCGCACCGAAGGCCGAAAAATCATATAAATCAATAAAAACAGAGACAGAGAGAGAGAGAGAGAGAGAGAGAGAGAGAGAGAGAATACAAAACAAATCACAGTATTAATAATTGATTGAAAATAAAGAAGAAAAAAAAAACAAATACGGTGGGAAATATTGTCTGTCTCTAGTTTCTTTAGTTTGTTCTAGCAAAATGACAGTCAACATCAGCTATTACCTCCCCCCCTCCCTCCCCCTCCCTCAACCCTCTTCTGACACGACTGACTGACCAACAAACAACGAAATTGATTTACAGAATTTTTTTTTCGTTCAACTTCTGTGTGTTTTTTTTTATGAAAGTTCAGAAAAGATAGAAAGGCGGGGGCGGGGGAGGGGGAGGGGATTACCACAACTCATTTGGCAGTCAATTAAGTTCCTGAGCACCGAGAGCACAAATCGGATTAAGCAAGCACAAAACACAATTCTTTGATAATTGATCAGTATTAATTAAGGCCAAAAACACACACAAAAGGTCAAGAGGACAACTAAGGATAAAAGGGTTCTATGGATAGAATAGGATGTTCGAGTTATGCAGTAAACTAATCCAACATGAGTGTAGAGAAATTCTTTATTTTTGATGTGCGTTATTGAAAGCTTATTTCTAAGCCTTTAAATCGGACAAGATTGTTGAGTTTATTCGTTCCTGCAGTTGGTGATAATATACATAAATTGTGTAATCAGTCAACAGATTAATACGTTAACTAATTGGTAACATGATTTACTGCCATCTCGGCCAGACTGAAATTACTAACAAAATAAAGAAGTCAAATGCAACTTGGTCAAGCGTTAAAATAAATAGCAATTTAATTAGCAAAGCTCAGCGAACCAAAAAAAAAAAAAGGTGCTAATAAATGCAGCAATTAGTAGTGTTGATAAGCGACAGAAAAATGGCAAATAACTGAAATATATATATTGTATATATGTTTAAATGTGAAAAGTATCTTTTAGGTGACAGTTGATTAATTGGCAAACATCAAGCGACGAGGTTTTTTTTGTTAACCTTTTGTGTTTGACAAAAAACAACAAAAAACAAAAAATGCAACAACTAACCTATCGAAAACTCTTAATGATGCCTAGGTGCAAAAGGTTAATGTTAACATTTTTTTTTTTCTTTGTACAATATTTCGCAGCTGTCTCGCACTTTGGGAGTGTGAGAGTAACCCTCCTCCCCCCCCCCCCCTCTGCTGTAAGCGCCGCATATTTGTCAAACATGGTTGCGGACAAGTCTCAACTTTGACTTTGAAGCATTTGCGCCTGCGCAATTGTCTGGCTTGGCTTGTGGGGGCAACGAGGCGCATGATTGATGATCAAAATGTGTTCACAAAATGTAAAAAAAAAGTAAGTAAATAAATGAAAAACGATGCCAATGTTGACAACCGCAATGAGGAAGGCGATGGCGTTGACGATGTCGCTGTAATCGTGTGTGAACTGTAGCAAAGTGTCAGCTTTTGTTGTTGTTGTTTTTAGAGAACTCCCAAAAAAAAAAGTTCATTTATTGACTTGAGAGTTTTTTTTGTCTTGTTGCATGTATTTTTTTTCTGTTTAATGCACTGAAAAGCAATATAAGAGATTTTTTTCAAGCTTATTTATCATTAATTTAAGTATAAACTTAGGTTTACATTTTGTCAGATACTTTTACTTCAACATTAATAATATTTCAAGCCATAAATTTAAGTTCAAGGAGACCAAGTACTTGTTTCTGTATTTTTAAAAATTAAACTATGAAAGAATTTTACTTCTTCTTTCAGTTATTTTTATAAAAAAAAAAAAAACCATCATTGATTAAATTCTTTACTTAAAAGCAAACTGTAATCGTGTCCAAGGACTTTTTCAACGTCAACATGAACATACTACAATGTATACCCTTTAAAGCCTTTTGATTTTTGGGGCATATAAAACGTTCAAATTGTTTTACGTGCTGGCCAAAAAGTGTCGCAGCATATTTTTTACTCGCGTGTGTTTTTTTTTTTGTTTTTTTTTTTTGCTCACATTTTTTGCCCAAATGCAAAATCACGTAGTCGGCGTGCCGAGCATGTGGAGTGAACTAAATTGCCGCACATGTGTGTGTGTGTGTGTGTGTGAAGCTGTCATAAAAAATGAGATAAACATCTTTTTAACACAAAAAAAAAACAAAGTATATATATATTTGTATACTACAATATATAGAAAAATAAATAAATAAAAGCCAGCAGCCAGCAGCAGCGTCTGGAGGCGCACAAGCGTGCTCAAGATTTACGGCTTGTTGGTGCCCCGACTACGGCTACGGCTACGACTACGGCTACGGCTACGGCTACGGCTACATGGCTATAAAAATAGTTGAAAAACAATTTGATTGTGGCAGCCAACAAAAGAGAGTTCGTTCCAAGCGCATTTTTCTGCGTTCGAAAACATGCAAAAAATGCACAAAATAAATGAATTGCACACACACATTTCACAGTTGGTCAAGAGTTCAGTTTCGGGCCAACTTGAGACTTCATCAAGTTAGCTTTTTGTTGACGCATTTGCTCCCTGAAATCAACACACACAAAATTTGTTTACTTCTGTTCTGTTCCTTTTCTGCTTTTGTTTATTGCTCTCTGTTTGTTGTCGGTTGACATAATGCAAATCTGTGTGGGAAGTAAGTGCTGCACACACACACACCATTACATGTGCTTAGTGTGTGTGTGTGTGTGTGTGTGCGAGTGTTAAGTTGATTTAATGCCATTGCCTGTTGAGCTTCCTTTTTTTTTTTTTTTTTTTTTTGTGGCTTTGTTTTGACTTTTTGACGATTATGTGTGCACTTAAAAAAAAAATGTAATCTAGAACAAAGACAAAAAAAAAGGTTCTAGAAACTTTAAAACTTGGGATAATAAAATTTAAAAAAAAATTTTTTAAAACGTATTTCAAAGTAAAAATATTAAAAGGTTTTCTTTTTTTTTCTTTTGAATTTTTGAAAATAATTATTTAATCTTATACTTTTCAGCCTGATAAATAAATGTCTTAAAAAAAGAAACATATTTAAATGTTTCTGCGAACCTTTACAAATAAAACTAGCGACTTTTTGCTAATTTTTCTTGTATATAAACAAAAATTTGTTTATGCCAAATTCTAAGGAACATTTCTTTGTTTTTTTCCAAGTGTGCTAAATTTCAAAACACATCCTCACAAAGTCTCCACTCCTCTCCCTCTCAGTCTCCCTCTCTCTCCCTCTCTCGCTGTCTTCTATTGATATCCAAAAGTTAGTACACGGAACGTGGGAATTCAGCAGCGAGTTCAACTTAGTTCAGCTCTGTTTAGTTTAGCTCCCTATTCCTAAAGCCCCCCCCCCTTCCCCACTGAACCCAACGAGCATTATCTTCATCATCATCATCATTGTCAACATCGTAAATTACAATTCGTTTGCGGCAAAAGATTTATCGGCATTGACATTAAACTCAAGTTATTTATTTATTTATTTTTGGTTTTTAGTTGGTGTAGTTGTAGTTTTTATTGCCTGAGAACTATTGTGAATGGCGAGACTTTTCGCTTAATTTGATTTTTATTGTTGTCGCACGAAGTTATCGGAGTTAAATTGAAATTCTTTTTTTTTTGATTTCAATGTTGTAAGTATTGTATGTATTTTTTAGTTTCTTTTCTTTGGGGTGGCTTAAGTTGCTCTTTACTTTATTTTTCGGTTATAGTATTTGCGTTTTAAATAAAAGCCCGCAGCTTGCAATACGTAAATTGCAAGTTAATGAGCTCAAGTGGTGGATATATAGCGTGTGGTTTTTGTCCGCCCCTAAGACAAATAAACGTATAAATTCAAATCAAACAAAACGAATTATGTATGTACTCGGTTTTTATGCGCATTCTCGCCCGCATCCAAGCTCTCAACTGCAACGCAGCGGAGAGAAGTAATCAGTGGGTGGGCGGAATAGAACAGACGCTCTCAGAGAACTGGAAGCATTGCCAGGCCCATCAATTAAACTGACAGCCAGCGAGACCCATTACGCGCTCATCAACGCACTTAACCCTGGCGAGAGATAGACAGACAGAGAGGGCTTAAGTAAGAGAGTGTGAGCAGTTGCAGTCACCGTTACAGTTACAGTTAACTACTGGCTGACCTTTAATTGCCACCCTCGTCGAAGTCGCTGTTCAAGTGTCAAAATATACTTAGTGTGAACATAGAAAGAAGAAGAGAAGCTAAAAAAAAATACATTTCATAATGAACAGCTTAAGCGACAGTTGACTGAGGTAAAGTTGAATTTTGCAAGCTTTAATAACCCAAACTAATTAAAAGCATTAGCTAAATATATAAATACATATTAATTGCAAATTGTTTCAGCCTTTTTGTTGTTTTAAACGCTTCAATGTCAAAGTCAAAGCTATAAATGTATTATTTAAATAGAATTGGGTTTAGCTTTGATTTGATTCGTTTTGGGTCTTTGTGTCTGTCAATTGTCAATTGTGACTTCAACAATTATGTATTCACAAACATTAAGCTTATGAAGAATAAAAGGATTCAAGAGAAAACTATTTTGTCTTGTTTTGTCTAGCTTTTTTTTTGTTTGTGTGCTTGGTGGAAAGGGGAATGTCGTGAAATGGAACGCACATTAACAACAGCTGGCGAAGCTAACGTTGTTAACGTGAAAAATAAAAATAAAATCGAGGGAGAAGATGAGGAAAAAAACTATGTGCATAGCATAAATGCATTTCTACACGCAAATGAAATCGAAACCAAAAATCGAGTTAAAAACCCAAACAAATTACAAATGCAATGCGACGGCCCGTGACGGAGGGGAGGGGAAAGAGGGGAGGGATGTGCCATGGAAATTGAAAATTGTCAAAAAAAAAGAAAAAACGAGAGCAACGAAGACGACAACGCTAACAAATTAATCAACGTATAACTGCAACTGCAGCTGAAGAAGGGAAAATGATAAAAGAAAATTGAAGGTAAAACGGGGATTGCAATGTTTAGGTACGCTCCAAACACAATCTAATAGTAGATGAATGGGGGGGAATTTGATGCAACAACAAAAAAAACAACAGCTATCTCTTTACGCAGCGTTTCAATTTAATTTGCTCTGCAGTTATCACACCCGTTTCTCCCTCTCTCTTTCTTTCATCACATCATACCCTGTACCAAATGGAAATGGCACGGCACTAACTGTAATAAACAATTGGAGACATCTCTCCAACTCTCCAATTCGTTTTAAGCACGTATCAAATTAAGTGCTAGGCATATAGAATTCTAAATATCATAAACTTAATATATACATATTTCTCTGTTTGCTGTGTGTACAGAGTATTCGTTAGTCTAGTTGACTATTTCACTGTCTCAAACAACAATTGAGCAATTTCTTGCTTGTGTGTGGCCCAAAAGACTTTCGTTTTCATCTTAGTTGTTGTTTTAGTTAAAATCATTTAATCTTCTGCTTGTTGCGTTCCATATATGTGCATGTGCATGTGTGTGTGTGTGTGTTTGTCTTGTAAGCCTGTTGAATGTTTGTGTTGTTGTTGTTGTTATTGTTGTTTGTAGAGATGTTATTGTTTGTAGTTGCAGTTAGTTCGTAAATGGAAATAGTTATGTGCAGTTAGTTAGTAAGTTTGTGAGTTTTTCGATTCACTTTCACTATGCATGCCGGCCCCAGAGACGACTAATGAATTTTACCTATACATACTACGATACCCTGTAATTGTAATTGTGCAGTTTGTAAGTAAGAGACATCTCTTCAAAATGTTTGTAGTGTATTTAAAAGTCAAGCATATTTAAGGTATAGAAGTTTTCAATTTGAATTCTACTTTTCCATGTTCGTCAAGTGACAAACAGATGACGCAACTGTTGCCCAAAAACACACACACACACACGGCTATGTTTTCCCATTTGTTGTTGTTGTTGCTGCTGCCGCTCAATTTCCATTTTGGATACACATACATATAACTCAATTTGCTGTCAACGTTTCGTTTCAGGTTCATGTGTTCCATGTTTTGTTCTCCTGCCGCCATCTCATTCCCTTTTTGCCCTTACCCTTTCTCACTCGCACAACAAACGGCGCTATATTAACATCAATTACAGTTGAATATCCTAAAAATAACTAATATATTTTGTTGTTGTTCCTTTAGAGCACGAAAAAACGTATTCAAAATCATGCATTTCTTTGAGTGTAGCTGCAACAAATGCCAAACATGTGTTGCAAATGTGGCGACATATGTCGACCGCTTGTATGTAAATATCTACACACACACACACACACACACACACACAGACAGACACAGTGCTAATGGATAATGATCAGTTTGAAGATCGAAGAAGTAACGCCAAATATCACAAAAAAGGCGGTCAACTTCACGTTTTGTGCATTTCATATTATTAACTTGCAACAGTTTTGCCCAAAAGCAGCAGAAGTAAAGAACGAATATTAAATGCCCTTACAATAAAAAACTTTTATATTTTAAGAAAGAATACATTTTAAAATACCGTTTTTATAACAAAACTAGGTTTAATTATTATTGTTTTAAAATTTTGTATTTATCTAGCTAACAAAACCATATTTTCTGTTTCTGTTTCTTCTATCTACCCAAAAACAATAACTAATCAGAGTGGAATGCAAGTTAGCCAAGACGGAAAAGGGAAGAAGGGAAGAATTGATCAGCTTTTAGTAAAAAGCTCTCAAATGCTCTCAAAGCGGTATTTTACAAGTACATATGAAGATCGCTTGAGGATCGGGTTCAGGTTCAGGTTCGGTTTCGGGTTCGGGGTGCGTTTGTTTTGTAGGCGCTGGAGGCCAAATTTTTTGCATTTTGAGATACGATTCGAATTCGAATTCGGTTTCGGTTGTGCTTTTTCCAGTGAGGTCCACCAGGGTCTCGGTCTTTCTACTCGGGCTCTCTTCTCGGTATTGGCCAGCTGGCCCTGGGGCCGCATTTCGTGCCCAGTTTCGGTTGCGGACCCAAATTGCACACACACACACACACACACTTATACTTGTGATTTGATTTCTTTCTTTTTTTTTGTTTTTGTTTATCGTCAATTGCTGGTCGACTCCTCCTTCTGCATCTACTCCACCCCCTTTCTTAAGCAAAGTTTTCTTTATTGTCGTTTGTCGTTCTCTCTGTCAAGTACAAATAAGTAAGTATGCAGTTCCAGGAACTGGAAGGAAACAATTTAAATGCAACTGCTGCGTGTTGAATTTTGAGAGAAACCTTTGGAACCTTTTTAAAGAACCGAATAAATAAATACAAATTCAGGCGTGCGCGGAACGAACGGAATGGGCAGGAAACACGACAAGGAATCGGCCATATGGATACGATCAACAAGAGAATTCAGAATTTCCAGACAATAAGAGCACCATGTCACGAAATGGACTCGTTCCAAATTCACTGTTCCTAATGCGAATACAAATGCAGCACACCACACACACAGGGCACAAAAAGAAATGCACATTAATTTGTTATTGTTCTTTGTGTTTTTACCTTCTTTTTTTTGCGCAGCACTTCCTCGCGCTCTCTTCCTCTATCACTCTCTATTGCTGACTGTCTGTCTTGCGATCACGATGATGATTGCGCTCTGCAATTTTTTTTTTCAGCTTATTTCTTTTCTTTTAGTTGTTGTTGTTGTGTGTGTTTGTGAAGGTGAAGTCACTGCACTTTTGTTTTTGCCGTTTTGCTTCTTTTTTTTTTTTGCTATGACAGCTGCTGTTCTTATTTTTTTCTTGTATTCTGTTTTGTTGTTGTTGCTTCAGTTGCTTTCTTATGTCAATTGCAGTTTGTTTTTGTTACTGCTTAGAGAACACACACACACACAAACACACATTTGCAAGCGTACGTTTTTGTATTTATTTATTTATTCTTTTTCGACTTGCACTCGCTTTCGACTATCGTTTGTTTGACTCTGCACTTGTTGCTTTCTTGCTGCTCTTTGTGTCAACACCGACGCCGACGCCGCCGCCTTTCCGGCAGGAGAAGACAAACTCAGAGACCGAGGAGCGAGAATCAAAAGCACACAAAAAAAAAACAAACAACACAAACAATCAGTTTGTAACACACGCGCTATGGTTTATTTGTAAAATGTCGCAAAACAAAAAATATATATATGATATAATCGTGCTCAGATCAATTCATAGGCATTTGCAATTGCATTACGAATTGCAATGATGACTTTGATTCGAAATATTAAACAATACTGACGGCGAACGCACGTCCTCACGCTACGACTGCTGAAAATATACTGTTCTGTTAACTTAGCGGCGCTGTCAATTGAGAGAAGCTGTTGCATACTCAACTGAGCTGTTTAGCACTCAATTGAGCTGTTCACCGCTTCTCACTGTTAACGCTCGGAGAGCCTGTTAACTTAACAGCTGTGCTCTCAGAGAGCAGTTGGCAGTTGCCCGTGTGCAACGTGAATGCTGTTTGTAAATTCCTTCTTTTTTCCACCAAGACTTGCCGTTAATCATCTCGGCCGGGCCGACTCTGGAACTTGTTGTTTTTATTGTTATCTTCAAGTATTTTTGGTACAACAACAAATGGTGCATTTGTTTGTTTTCAACTCAATTTGCCTCAGTAAAATACTGTACTTGTGCAATTTGTGCGCACATCAAAACTATTATTAAATCTGCATGCAATGTAAAATACCGAAATATTTTTGCGCACTTATTGAACATTTGCATATATACTAAACGCTTTACGCTTTTGTAAGCGTACTATAAACAGCTTGGTCGACTGAAAGTGCTTTTGGGTTGCGCATAAATGGCAGCTACTGTAGCTATTCAATCGAAATTTTATGAATGAAACATTAAAATAAAGATACCGTCGAATCGAACCGAACCGAACGAAGCGCAGCTCACAAAAATGTGAGAGCATCGATCAGAAAATAAGAGAATGAGAGAGACGGAGAGTCGTGCGAATGCACTTCCAATTCCAGTGCTAGGCATAATGAGATACATACATACATACATAGACATAGGTACCCAGTAGAAATTATAAGAATGTCTTTTGTCATGTAATTTCACAGATAAATAGTTTTTAATGATGTGTAGAGAATTAACGCATAAATAAATGACAACTGGCACGTGATGCTAGGGCTAAATCCAAGGTATAAAAACGGTACATTTAACCCATGCCATTCCTAGCGTCAGCGGAATGGAGAAAGAGAGAGTCAGGTTTTCAAAATGCATTGCCGATTTTAGTACTTTGTTTATGTTAAATTTTCTTGGTTGACAAGAACACACACACACACACATACACATAAACAACACAATGGACTCAGGCTCACACATTTCAGGCATGACGCAAAAAAAAGGTCTGCCTGATGTTCTTGTCGCTGGGTTTTTTTTTTTTGTTTAGGCTATTCAAATGGCAAATGGTAAATAACAGCAATTGGGCATTGGAAGTTAGGACTTCGCCTGGAAACGTCGCCGATAAGTTGGCACGGTTCAGTTTCTTATAGTGTTTGTTGCTGTTGTTGTTGTTGTTGTAGCTGATGCTGATGCTTCAGAGAATTGAGATCGGAGCGAACGCATGACGCACCCGCATACAGAAACGTACTCAATAAAAACCAGTGAGCGAGGGTGAGCGAGTCTCACTGGAAGAGACATGGCATGGCTTGGTTGGGTAGAGGGGGGGGGAGAGGGAGCGAGTGCGGCTTAGAGAGATGGCGTTAGCTGATTGAGAACAATAGCGGCACCGGAAATTATTGCATCTGTTGTTTTGTGCTGTTTTCTGCTGCTGTTGCTGCTGTTGCTGCTGCATCTCCACCACGCCGCTCCTTCAGTATCTTCTTTATTGCCGCCGTCTGTATGTAGTTGTGTGTGTTTTACTTGTATTTTGTTTTGCTTTTGCGTTTGTTTTTACTATTCCAGCTACACTTGAATTGTTTTCAGACTCTGCTTTTGAGTTCTGCTGAAATTTTCAATTGCTGGCAAAAAAAAAGAAAGAAAAGAAATAAACATAACCCCCGCTCTGCGCACTTGAACCAACGACAAGCGGGGACGCCTGCGCGCAAAGGCGTTAACAGCAACGGCGTCGCCGGCGACGTTAGCTTCAAGTGCAAAGTGCAATTGAGAACATAACCCTCGCTACCCCTCTCTCTTCCTGTTTGCAGTTCACAACACAACAGCAACAACAACAACAATGGACAAAACATTCAATGCCGTTTGCAAAGCCCTGGAAGGCAATTCACTGGATGCTGTTAAACTATGCATGCTCACATTTCGCAACTGTTAACTTTAACAGCGGAAGTTAATGCGCATGTTTCCCAATTGCTGTGCGCCTGCTACGCAATGTGTGCCCATATGTGTGTGTGTTCGTGTGTGTGTTTGGCCAAAAACAAAGCTAGCCAAAACAGGTGCATCCTCTGGCTGATAAGCTGATTGGAGCTACAACAAACCGTTGCGCTTGTGCAACGGAACAATGCAGCTGCATTCAGGGTCCGAACTCCGAACTTTTCAACAAAAACCTTCAACATACAAACGTACACTTGAAAAAATTCAAATGAAAATATGTTTGTTTATAAAAGCTAAATTTAAGGTCAGAAACAAGTTGTTCTTCACAGTATCAAAATAATAAATTTAGAACAGCTAATTTCTCTGAGTGTATAAGCAAGTATTTAGCAAGTGTAGTTCTTGTTGCTGTTGTTGTTGTTGTTGTTGTTGGGTGAGCTGACAGTGTAAGCCAAGATAAGTAAGAAATCAAAGTTAAGATACAGATACACAGATACACAGATACAGATACAAAGATACATATATGGTAGTGCACACCGCTCGACACAAAGATGCAGATAGTGATGGAAGCAAACAACTCTTCGACTTTTTCTCAACTCTCAACTGTGCGTTCATTCATGTAATTTCGCTTTTTATTTGCTTGCCACTGTCTGGTGGCACCTCAAGAAGCTGCAAGCGTGAAGGGTGGGGGGGAGAATCTTTGGCATCGTTTGCCGTTGTGGACTATGAAGCATGTGAATCTCAAGCATTTCTCTTCTTTAGTTTTTCTCTGTTTTGTTTTGTTTTCTGTTTTGTTTTTTTTTTTTTTTTTTGCCATATTGCTGCTGTTGAAAATTAAAGATAATTATGATTGCCAACAACAACAACAACAACGAGAAGAAGAAGAAGACTGTATGTTGTACCTGAACACACACACACACACACACAGAAATCATTCATGCTGCAAAAGTATCTGTGTATCTGGGAAGTATCTGCAAGATACGCATCGTGGCAGGGGCAAAAGCCGAACAAATGATAATGATAAAAAACAAAACAAAACTTACCCAAAACAGGTAAGAACATTATTCAATGCTATGTTTTTTGTGTTTTTTTTTTATGGTACAATACATAAATAAATTGAAAATAAGCACAAGACAAACGATGTAGTACAAAGGAACGGTGGAGGAGAGAGGGGAAGGGGGCGGACAGGCCTCTCTCGAATCATGAACTGATGAACTGGCGCTGATAACAACCAAAAGCCACAAACATAGAACAACAACGAAGGGGCAAGGGAAACAACACACACACACACACACACACACACTGTCAGAAAATGTTGTTGTTTGGTGAAGGAAATTAAGACAAATCAAACAGGTTTTTCTTTTTCTGCTCACTTGTCAGCCACAACGCGTTTTCCCAAAAATGCTTCAAAGACAGCCGCGTTGCACAGAAGAACAAAAAAAAACCCATAGATGAAGAAAACCCAAAATGTGCCTGGAAAACACCAGGAAACAGACCAGTCAGGTAGGACGAATGGGAAATGAGTTTGTAATTGGAAAATGAACAAGTCACTTTGGGCCAGGCCTAAAGTTCAGTTTTTAACCCACTGTCCGTACTTGCAACCCCTTTGGCGTAACAATGTGCAACCCTTAAGGAAACAAAACCGCAGATAAATCAAAGTGACAACAACAAAAACAACAATAATGAATGTGTAAATGAATAAATGCATGAATGAATGCATGATGTTTGTTACCTGGCAACCCTGATGCACTGATAAAAACATAAAATGCGTCACACACACACTCGCACATGTGTGTGTGTGTGTGTGTGTAAGGATCGTATACTGTTGACAGACATGTGCTTTGTCTGTCAATTGTTGCGCTTTGATTTGATTCGATTACATTTCTTTTACACGACTCGTTAAGCAGGTAAACAAACACATACGAAACAATGAACTCTGACCCCCCTCCCCCCCACTTTTACACCCACACACGTAGACTTTGACACTTGATTTGACCTGTTGCTATCACGGTTGTGTGCATTTCTTTTTTCGTGTGTGTGTGTGTGCTAAACAATAATGCAAAAAAAGGATATTTCTAAAGTATAAATCCTGATTTTCAACTTTAAAATTTATCCATTTGTAGATGTATTTTGGAAAGATCCTTTTATAGTGTTCACTTATAACCCACATACTATTATTTTATCTACAAATTAGATCTCCAACTTAAACCGTTTGGGCTGTGTGTTGATAGCAGTCAGTCATAGTCATAGTAGAGCTTTGAAAAAACAATATTCAGGCACTAAGCACACAAGAAACTACATGAAAAGAACATTATTATATTGTAAAAATGCAATTTGAAGAAATTCTGACTTTTGAACTCAAAATTTAACCACTTGTTGATGCATTTCGAAAATATCCTTTTATAGTGTTTACGTACGATCCATTAACTATTAAATAACGCTAAAAGTAGATTGCTTACTCTAAGAGTTTAGGCCTTGCGATGATAGCAGTCAGTCAGAGTTATAGTAAACAAAGGTACTGCGCACTTAAAGTTGCGTAGTTTTATCAGAAAACATCTTGTAATTACATGGAATACATATTTGCGAATGATTTATCTTTCGACTCATTTGTGGGAAACTTCAAGAAGCACTTAGATGAATGGAAATAAATGCTGAACTGTGTCTGTGTTTGCTTTTTAGAACTAAAGGTTGCAAATGTGGATTACAACACTCATTCATAGACACTCATTCACTCACAGTTAAGATCTGTGGCAAATGGAGCATTGTGTGGCATCATCAACCGTTTTTTTTTTTTTTTTTTTGCTCTTGCCTTGTATCTGTCGGTCTTTTGAAAGTTCTTTCTCTCAGTGTGTGTGTGTGCGTGTGAGAGGCTGTGATTAATGAACTTGGCTTGAGGCGCGTCAACATTTTGCAGGGCCCAAATCACAGCTGCCAATTGCTCATCAACCACAACACAAATGCTGCCTCTTCTTCTTTTTGTGGGCCACACGCCGACTTCGACTTCGAGTTGAAGTTTAAGTTGAGCTCAATAGAACTTGGACGCATCTTCGTTGTTGTTGTTTTTTTTTTCTTTCTCTCATGTCAACCCATGTCAGTTGAAGACGCGTCTATGCCCCATTCTTTGTTGTACATACACATATATAAATATGCATTAATTGCCGACTCCAACAACCAACTCCGAGACTCAGTGTCGATCTTGATCTTGCTGTATGTGAATCTCGATTGCGTTCTCGTTCTCATTCTCGTTCTCGCGTTCTGTATCTACAACATTAATATGCAGCGAGTGCAGCGTAACAGATGCATAAAACATAAAACACAACAAAGGGCGATCCGACATTTGCATTTGCATTGCCTCCAGTGAATCCAGTGAAGCCTCCTATCGTGTGGGTCAGGATGCAACCGACTCCAACTCAACTCAACTTCGACCACACACACAAGCTTCAGGCAACAAGTTGTTGGTCAAAGGTTCATGCGGGTTTAGCTGCAGCCGAAGCTTAAGTTTTCAACGCGATCATCAAACAGGTCATAAAAAATTTGTTGTTCGCATTCAACTTTCAATTAATTGAAGGGGCATCGAAGTCGTCGTCGTCGTCGTTGTCGTCGCGTCACCTTTTTTTAGCCGTTAATTAAAATGCCATGAAAATGGTTCATGTGATGAACCTGCAGCCAAATTTTAATACGAACTAGACTTGATTTAGTAACTGTAAACACTTGAAAATAAAATAGTGAAGGTTTTTTTTGTACTAAAATCAAGTCTAAAGGATATTTTTTAAGCAACAAAAATTACTACTGTAAGCTAGCGAGGATAATAATAAGTCATTTTGTATTAAAAATATAAACAAATAATATTCTGATATTGTTTAATAATTGAAAAGTACTCAAGTCATTAATTTAATATCAATTTAAAAAAAAAACCCCTTTGACTTAAAATAAAGAAAAGTGGATTCTCTTTTGCCTAAAGTACCTAAGTTCTTTAACAAAAATTGAAATTAGCTTGAATAGAATAAATATTTTAACAATTAATTAAGGATTATTTCAGAATTTGTTTTTTTTTGAATATTTAATAAAGCGTTGAATCCATTCAATGCAAAAATAGTATCTTCACAACACAAGTTTAGCTAAGTAAATTTTTTTTTTGTTACTAAGTTTTTTACTGTCTTAAATTTTAATAATTTGATGACTTCAGTTTAATTCACATTTTTTTCGCTCAGTGCATAAGCAAGCTCATTATCAAAGCGGCTCAAAACCTTAAATCAAATGCGAACTGGGCCAGCAAAGCGAAAGAGATACAGATTGGAGGCAAGCAGCAGTGCAACAAGCGGCAAGCGGCAAGCAACATGTGCGCCTTGTCATAATTACTTATCAGCGCCACTTTGGGCCAATGATTGAAGTGCTGCTGACTCTATTTGCATAATGAAGTCGTCTTCTTCTTCTCCTATATACATATACATATGTATATATCTCTTGGAGCCATCCATCCACTCTAACTTCTTCACTTAAGTAGACGCAGCCAGCCAAGATTATATGCCCCTCTTTACCATATTAGGTTCTTAGAAAAGAAGTCTGTCATAAAAAACTGAGCAGTCACTTGGTCCCAGTTTTCCACTTTTCCACTTTGGATTCTCTAATAGTATCTAGCATGATTATTATTGTTATTATTGCCGGCATTCGAGTGCCCCAAATAGAAGATGCTCAAAAAAGAGCGCAAAACGAAAAATGAATAAAAATTTGTTGGAGCTTGGTTTTGTTTTATGCATTTTTAATGGACGTTTCGGAACAGTATGTTGTTTTTACAGTTCTCGCCTTGGATAAGCAGCTCAATGAAAGTGTTATAAATATGCATGTAAGCTTTCCCAAAATGACCAAAAAAAAGTCGTGACAAACAGAAAGTGAAACTTCTTGGCCCACATTGATATTTAATCGAGCGTTTTCTAAACGCATCAAATACCCAAACTTAGTATATTCGTACTTCATCAGCACATGTGTAAAAAATTTATTTGGGGCTAAATCAATAAACAATCGACAGGAAACCTTTCGATTCAATTCGATTGGCAAAATAATGCGACCTTGTCGAAATAATTGTGCGCCAAAGGCGAATAAAATTTATAAAGTGTGCTAAATTTATGAGCTGAAAAGCTCGAGAAGATTTAGCTCGAAGCTCTGCGATCTATAAAATTGGTCCATATATTGCTAAGTAGCTTAATACCCTAATTTTAAACGTTATATTTTTTCTAAAGCATATTGTTCTCATTCATAATAAGGATAAATAAAAGAAAGTTAGAGCTATGTATATCTAATATTATTTGCATTTTAAAGAAAGAAAGAACTATTCATTTTTTGAGGAACTATTATTAAGTATCTTGAAAAAATGAGAAAAATTTAAGCAAACTTTCCTGTAAGTATGCAATGACGTCTTTTTTGACTCAAGAAACAGCTTAAAAAATATTTAAAAGCATTTAATTAAGACTTAAATTGAGATAAGGTACAAAGAAATTTATTAAAAGGTATTTTTATGGAATACCAAAACTGAATTAAGCTTTAAAAGTAACAAAAGTCATAAAAGCTATTGGATAAAAAGGGTGAGTTCATTTAAATTTATATTTTTTTTATGAAAAACTTTTTAAGTTAAGTATAAATAAATATATAACAAAAAATGTTGGATATTTTTTAAGAAACTTTTACAACTATCAAAGCTGTCATATTCAATTTGTAGTAGCTTGTCGTTAGTCGTATATACCCCACAGTATTTTCGTCACACATCAGAAATGCATTTGCAGTCTCGAATAGTTGTCTGCCTATTTGGGGATGCAATGCAATTGAAAGGCGGCATCCGAAATGAGTTGAGTTGAGTTTAGATGCGTAGATTGACCGTGCATCGATTGTAAGATCTTTTACCCATTTATTGACACGCATCAAATTGACGAATCGGGGGAGGAAAGGGTGCGGGGGTTGTGGTTGGGTTGGGGAGGCAAGGCGCCGTCATTGATAAGTTCTCGAAACAAAAAGCGCATTTTTCTTAATGAAAATTTGTGTGTGTGTTTTTTGTTTTGCCTCTCGACACTTGGCAGAAGCAAACAAACAGATGCGGCCACTGAGGATGAGATGGCAATCACAATCTCACCCCCTTCCTCTACCACCCGCCCCCTTCAGCACCTTCAATGCGGGTCAGTCTATGTGTGTGTACATAATTCAATTAAAGCCCATCAACGGAGTGGCGTCCAAACTGGCGCCGGAATCGAGTGTATATACATCTATATGTATGTATTGTGGCCGCATTTTAATTTCATTTTATTAATACAACGCGGCCACAGTTAAATGTGCTCGTTTCTCACAGTGTACGGCTGCATTATCTTGTAGGTGTAAATTGAATGCAACTTCGGCTGCTTCATTAGCAGTCGCTTCAACATGGAGTCGCAGTTGGAGTCAGATTTAACTTCAGTCTATTGCCTGTACAGTGGAGCCTCTAAAACATGAACAACCCGGCAAGCTAACCATGAATAAATAGTTAAAAGTTCATAAGGTTTGGCCAATATGTAGAAAATTTCAAGTTTAATTTTATGTTAGGGAGGTTCTACTGTGCTTATTGTTGTTGTTGGCTAGATAACTCTTTTTTTCACACCTTTCCCAAGAAGAATGAAGAGGAGCCTAACAAACCGCGTGGTCTCCAGTTGCCAACAATGACAACAAATGAAATCCATACATAATCATAATACATAATAATGAGCACAATATAAGTAGTATAGTGGGCAGAGGGGCCAGAGTGGGGGGTAGGAATGTCAGCTGTCTGGTGTCTAGTGTCTGGTTGAACCCCCCACACGCACAACCAGCCAGACAGACAGCCAGCCAGCCAGGCAGCCATGTCTATATATGTTCTCTCCGGTATTCATATTCTAATTGGCCACTTAAGATGCACAGAATGCAGACCCCAACCATGGACAGAAGCAGACCAGACAATGCTGCCCCAGACAAAGAGACAGGGCGTAGGAGACACACACACACACACACACACGTATCCCTTCCAGATGCATTCGCTCATGGCCCCAATACCTTTTTTCCACATTAAGCTTAAGTAGCTTTGCTCATTAAGATAACAAAATTAAAAACGAGAAGAAAAAAAATGAATTGGATTTTAATTACACTTCGGGCCCTGTCGATGATTATGCAATAGCAACAACAACAACATCACTCCAGACCCAATTCTGTGTGTAAGGTGTGCGTGTGTGTGTGTGTGTGTGTGTGGTGTTGTGGTCTATTTTTATATAGGTCAGACACAAACACTCTCCCCCTTAAAGACCATAGTTTTATGGAGTGTGTGCAGCATCTGATCAATATCAAAATTCGAGCAGCCATTAAAAGCGCTTGCGAAATCGCTAACGGAGGAACTGGGATAAAGTCCAGACACGGCCAACTGGCGGGCGCCGTCTTGCTTTGCAATTCTTTGCTTCTGTTTATTGTGGCAGTTGCACAACAGCAGCAACAACAGCAGCAACAACAACAACAAGCAGGTCAGTGGAGGCCAGTACCTAAATTAGATAAACAAGCAGAAGTGCAACAAATGAAAAATGCATTTAAATAAATACGCCAAGTATATTCCCTAAAAGAGAGATTAAATTAAGCACTTGCAACTACTTTACTGTAAGGATGCTTGCTGCACGCGCGTGGCATCTTATTATGATTCCTGGTATCATAAAGCAAAATAATGCATTAAGCCATTTTCTACGATTCCTGGTAACTCATGATGCTTAGATACCAGGAACGAAAGAAACTGCTTGAATGCTTATTAAAACTAAAGGACTGTTTTCTTCCTTATTAACAAAAAGCCACACACACTCCTTTCTTTGCTAAGCTTCTTAGTAATTTGCACTGCACACGCACAATTTCTGGGAAGCCAAAGAGAGAGAGAGCATGTTTACGAAAATTCGCAATAATCTTGATTTTAATTGCAGTGGCATTCTCAGTTTTACACGTGCAAGCTTTGCCACGAGCTTGCCAGACCATTAAAAACACTATTAGCAAAGTATTGCGCAGAAATGTGTTTTTTTAAGAAATCAAAGCTAATTTGAATGAAGCAGCTGATGCAGAAAGATACAAATTTCTAAGGAAAATGAGAAAAGCTAAGAGGAAAATAAACAGCGACAAGCTAACAATTCTTGTTGACAACTTGTAAAGTGAACAACATTTTCTATTGGCTTGAGGTCCTTTTTCAGTCGAACAAATTCTTATAAAGCTATCTAGATTCAAAGAGTAAAAACTGCACAGATTTAAGATTGCACCAAACAAATAATAAATGTAATAAAATTGTCAATTTGTACATAGCTTTTCTTTTCAATAAGTCAACAGGTTACTTCAAATTCATTTTGTCGGACTGCAGGAATCTTTGACAATAAAATAAATATGATTTTTTCTACATAACTCAATAAGCCTTTGAATGTGCATGAAAATGCAAATTTCGCAAAGCCACAGGCACAAAAAGGACAGCAAAGCACACACACACACACATACTAATAGCCCCAGGCATTCACAATAGCTCCTGCTACGTTTTTAAAGCAAAAAGCCATCAAAGTTGCACTCTAAAGAATGTACCATGTAACAAGGGCACAGCAAAATAAAAAAGGAGAGCAAGCAACTGACCGGATATGCACACACACACACACACACACACACACACACACATACATATCTTGCTTCTGCTTTTGCTGTTTGCCTGTCTCTGCATTTTACCATTGCATATTTTTAGGTCGTCAGAGCTTAAGCTTAAAATCAGTCCAAGCAATCGGAGCACAAAACTGGCTTTCAGCTCTGGCCCTGGCCCTGACATTGACATTGGCAATGGCAATGGCTTTGGTTTTGGCTGATTGCCGCTCCGCTTGTCATAAGACGACACTGAGAGAAACTGTATGCTTTGCTTTTGTTTTTAATTCACTCACGTGGCCGGACATTCTTAACCCATATACGCAAAATCAACCGCTGAGATTCACAACAAGGCAATCGCCTTATGAATTTGTGTATCGACAGCAAAATCGTTTCAATTAATGCCTCGTGTCTGTTTGTATGCCAAATGCTCTGAATGAGCTTCTATCGCTGCTCCAGAAACAATCCGGGAGGTCCCGCTCACAATGCATAAGATACACACAACGAAGAAGGAAGGTTGAAAGTAGTATCTGACACTGACGCTGACTGGTATGACGCCAACACACACTCACACACACAGAGAGAGAGAGAGAGACAGAGAAACAGTCGCAGGCATAAGGAAAAGGGGCTTTGACGTCAACGACAATGACAAACGTAAAGTTGGTTTACGCAATGCTTCAATCTTCTGTTGCTGCCACAACGACAAACATATCAATATCAGCATGAATCGATGATACCCATTAAGTGGAAAAGAATTTATGATGCAACTAACAAATACTTCAAGGATTTTAGCTAAATTGTAAAATAAATTTATTTGAAAGTTTTTTGTCTTCATTAAGTTTTGTATATGCCTTCATTAATTACACTTTCTACAGTATCTCGTAGTCGTGCTTGGTACTTACGAAATTTTGCACTTGCTTTGCCATCCTGTTGCTATTGGTGCTCTTGCTGCGGCCCACGTTGCAATGACACGTTGCCTTGTGGCGTTGTAGCTGTGACAAAATCGCTGCTGCTTGTACAATCATATTGCACAAACATATTTATTGATGTGTGTGTTATATGTGTGTTCTTTAACACAACATCATACCTTCGTCGTGTAGCAGAAATCCTATAGGCTTGTTTTGAGGTTCTCTTTTAACTTTGCCATAAAGTCAACTTAATATACATTTAAAATTCTTAGTGAAGATTATTTGGTTAAAAGGGAAACTTTTTAGTATAGAATAAATTATTAAGTTAATTAAATAAATTAGTTTCTCGACCCAAAGTAAGTTGTTTTATTTTCCACCAGCTTTGAAAGTATAATTTAGACATTTTGGGGCCAAAACAATGGCGTCAAGTCGAAAGCAGAGCAGCACATTGCTTGTAAGTAGCAACCAGAACTTGCAACCGCAAGTGCAACGCTGTGGCATACCAAATATGCAATATTAATATGTTTACTGCCAGCCAGCCAACCAACCATGTGTATGTGCAATCAGTATGTATGTGCAATATGTATGTACATGTATGTATGTGTTGGTACCTGGGGCTTAGCAGAACAT
The DNA here is from genome assembly GCA_018152825.1 of Scaptomyza hsui. NCBI lineage: Eukaryota > Metazoa > Arthropoda > Insecta > Diptera > Drosophilidae > Scaptomyza > Scaptomyza hsui. Next base: position 8,703,519 of record JAECXO010000001.1, read on the forward strand.
GCCCTTTGTGGCATCCGCATCTTGGCCCGCATATTGCCGCAGCCTCAGCCACAATACACTTTATTTTGGCATCTGTCAAACTGTGCTACAAACTAAAAATACTTCTAAAGAATTATCTAAAAGGACAATAAAATACTTATAGCAGGTACAAATTGTCCAAGCATATGAGAAAATAATTCCGAATCAAGTAAACCTACACTTAACTCAAGTAACACTTAAACTGAATCAAGAAAGACTCTTACAACTTTATCAAATTCTTATTTTTTTTTAAGAATGTTTAAAATACAAATATTTTTTCTAAAGTGTATTTGTTAGTCGTATACACTCTCTCAACTGATCTTGGTTCTGGTTGCCCATATCACACACAAAGAGTTCTATATGGGGAGTGTGGACTTCACACACACTCACACACACACACACACATGAGTTCTTAGATGCATAATTTAAACACAGTGCAAACAACTGCAGACTCCATACTAAGTATATAATGCATACATATAAGTAAGTATAACAGCGACATGGGGCATGCCACTGTTGCAGTGGCGGCTACTGCTGCTGCATTTGGCATTTGGCGACTGACGACTGGTGACTTGCAACTGGCGGTGGCAGTGGCTGTGGCTGTGGCTGTGGCAGTGACCGACCCGCAGCCTGTTGAGATTTCAGCTGAAGTTCAATGTGCGCTTTGTTGCATGCCACAAACGCTGGCACGTCTCCATGCAGTTCCGCATAGTTCTATTAGTTCTATATGTGTGAGGCTTTTTTTTGTTGTTGTTTAGTGCACGGAGAGAAAATGTTACTTGACACGAAGAATTCGAACAAAATTGATTTTCTAAAAAAATTGTATTGTTATAAAAGTAAGTTTTAAGCCATTATGGAATAAATTAGGCTAAAATTTTCTCTCTGTGTATGTGTGTATTGACTGCTTTTGCTTATCGCAGCTCAAGTTCTGAGTGCAAAACGCAACGCTTTGATCTGGGAAATGTCGCTGGTTGAAACGGCAGCGAAATGTGGCAAACACTTGACCAATATGAAAGGGGGGTTGGGGCGATGAGGGGTTTTTGGGGCGGCGGTTTGGGCGTGATCAATGCAATCGTCTGACACGCCTTGCGGTAATTATGTAAATTACCTATCAACATCAGCCACTACAACAACAACTACAACAACAACTAAATAATAATAACAACAACTTATCACACACACACAGAGAGAGAGAAAAAAATGTTGAACTTGGTTGGCTGCTTTTCATTGCCTCGAGCGCAATATTGAAAATTAGATAAATCTCACTCTCGCATGACGTCGAAAAGAAAAAGAAAAAATAACAAAAGTAAAATTATGGCGCTGTTTTCTATGCCACGTCCACGTCCATGTCCATGTCCATGTCCATGTCTATCGAGCATTGTAATCGCCAATTGGCAACAGTTCACTTCGCACTTGCCCCACGGGCGCATCCACAATCCACGAGTTGTTGAAGCGAAGAAAAGCAAGAGGAAAACCCAAAATGCAAGCGTTTACTTTTCATAAGTAGAAAAATTCGCTTAAAAACATTGAAAACTTCCAGCCAAAGTATATAAAATGGAAGTCGGTCTGACGTTTGCTGGGCTGCCTCTCAAGAGAGAGATCATGTGAACAAAGTACAAAATACATTTCGTTTTCATTTACAGCTGTCTATCCTACTGCCAACACAGCTCAGTACAAGTAGGGTATTACTTATGTCGGATGATGCTTGTTGCTAAGAAGCTAAGTGCGATTAGAAATGTGTATTAAAATAAAAGCGCCTTTTTTAAATGCTAAACTCTTAAGGATGTGCTTAACTTGACTTAACTTAAACTTGGCCTTTAATTACATTTTTGAGGCACAAAAATATATTTTTATAAATAAATTTGCGTGTTGAGCATTTTTGTCTAAATAAGTTTGTTACTTCAATTAAGAATTATTAAAAATATTAAATTTTTAGATATTGTTTAAATAGAGTCCGATAAATGTATTTTATCATAAAATTTTGATTTATTATTAATTAGTGTTTATTTATTTTTTTATTATAATTTTTTAAAATTAGAAGATAATTTAATTTGTAAAAATCAATAAGAAATATTATTTCAATTATTATTATTTTAAGTATTGAATTTTTATAAAACCTTTATCTTTATTTAGCATTTTTCAATTGTTAGGGCATTGTGACTTCGTTGTCATCAACGCAAAAATAAATTTTTGTTGTTTTCTCTCTTGGAAATCACATAAAATAACAATCATTTAATGGCAAGAATAATGCGCATTTGATTATCTGACTCTAAGACCACATTGCCCTGCCACATTCTAATGAAATGCTGCGTGAAAAAAGGCCCAAAAAAAGGCAAACAAACAAAATAAATGTTTCCATTGAAATGCCGTTAGCTTTTCTAACAAATTCGTCATGGCTTATTTGCACCTCTTATTTGAGGAGAAGACTGAGTGTAAGAGTGAGGTGTTTTTGCATTAATTAATCATCGTTTGATGGACAGTCGCGTCGCGATTCAAAGTTGAAGTCACGTGCTATCGCCGCCAGACACGCCAAACTCAAGCTCATTGACCGAGCGACCGAGCAACCGAAACAACCGAAACAACCGAATCCGGCTATCAATTGGGCCCAGTTTCAGTCTCAAGGCCCAAACCAAGTCGCTGTGTTGAGCTGTGTTAATAAGCGAGGCGTGAAATCGTTCATGCAAACTAATTGATCCTGAGGCACAGTGCTGTCATTGGACCTGCCCCACTATGTATGATATTTTCGCAACTAGGTCAATCATTTTCATTCACACTCTTTGAACAGATGGTAAGCACAAAGAAAATGGTCAAGATATATACAATGTGTGTGTTTTTTATCAACATTTATTGAAGGCATATACAACTGTTGTGAATTTTTAGATCTTTTCATGACCTTTAAAGTACTTGCTAGACGAAAATTATTTTTAGTATAATTCTGTAACTTTTATGCCTTTTTTTTTGTTGCCAACTGTCGTTAAGTAAACATCGTTAAATGTTCTCATTATTCGCAGTAAGGCGATTTGTGTAATTTCGAGCAGCTGTGCAGCCAAATCAGTTGATAAGCTGATAAGCAAAAGTTGCATGCTAATACCAATGATCGAAAGAGGGGAAGAAAAAGGGGCGACGTCAACATGTTGTTATTTTAACGGCATTTGGTTTGTTTTCTTGTCTTGATTTTGGGTTTTTTCTCTCCGAGCAGTTAAAGGTGCGGGCGAGCAACACTTTTGACACCTCTGACCACCGTGAAGAGGGGGCAGGGGCGCGGTCAACTGAAGGGGCGTGGTATAAGGTTTGCTTGGTCGCCGTGTGTGGCACACTGCGGGCGAGACGTCGCCTCAAGTGGCGGCGGCAGCGGCGGCAGGCGGCAAGCGGCACAAAAACGTAAAAGGAGACAATTAATATCAATGTTCAATCGAAAAGAAACTTCAATGCCACACACACAATAACAACAAAAAACAACAACAACAATAATAATAACAATGATAGAGATGCACCCAAGTCGCACCGCACACAAATGGGAAAATGCGTTAAGCAGGAAAACGCTTGAAACCTGAGGCAGCGACAATCTGCTCGATTTATAGCCGTTTATGTTTGTCGGTACAGTCACACAAACATCGAAGGGTGTTTTGGGTTTCTTCAATTGAGCTGCCTGCGCATATGTTGCAACAAAACCAAACTGAACTGAACTGTGCATAAGCCGTAAGTCAAACAGAAGTTACCTCCTGTTCGAACTGTCTGCCTGACTGGGACCTACTTAAATGCAATACACTATAAGAAATGTCTGGTAATAATAAAGTAACTAATGAAGTTTGCATAAGAAAAAACTTTTAAAACTGACAAGAATGTAATTTCATAAAAAATTATTTAAAATAAAACTTGAATAGATTGCAAAAAACAGTTGATATTTATTATATTCTTAGCTCATCAAAAAGATGCTTCTTAAAAAAAAATTAAACCGCAAATTGATTAAAGAAAATATTCATAATTTCACACACATATTTTGTGCAGTGTACGTATTTACACAGGCGCTCAAAGTGCACAATGAGCTTGATAATGAAATGTAATTTATGAGCAACAGCTGAGCTGAGTTGCTTGAGTGGCAGCAAAAGGAGGGAAGGAGGCAGGATTCATATCGATGTTTGTATTGGGCATATCAATATTTTTATTTGCAGCCCAAAAGTGTTGGGGTGTGACCCGACAACGTATCTGGCTATATATGTACATAAGTACATATTTATTTATTTATTTTTTCTTGCCATTTGTTGTGCAATTTGTCAATTGACAGCCAGTTCGCAGTTCCCCTCGCCCCGCCGGAAATTGCGTCTTTAACCACGATAGCGACCACAATAATAATATTATGTTCAATATGAACCGTTTTTGACTTTTGCAACCCCTCCCGAAAGGAAATCCCTTTCGGCATTCGACAATAAAATAATTTTCGTGTAATCCTGTGCGCGTGCTCTCAATTACGTTGAAGCGATTTTTTTTTTCATGAATTGCACAACGCTGCACATTTACACACTCACACACACAGCTATAAATAGACGCACACATGAGTGAATGGGAAAATGTTGGATGTCCTGGATGTGTGTGTGTGTGTGTGTGTGTCCTGGTTGTCGAAAACAGCTTCAGATTTCATTAAAACACACTGCCTGAAGAGTATGGAGACTATGCTGTGAACTATGCCTGCCTGTTGAAGGGTATTCTTCCTTAGAGCATTTCCGATTCGTTCAGTTTTTATTCGGTTTATTTTTTTGGCTGCGACATTTCAGTAAACATATGCACTCAATTCATTTGTGTGTGTGGAAAACTTCTTTGGAAATGGAATACAAAGAAAGGTTTCCTGCTAATAATTATGACGCAGCAGGATTTTGTGTGTATATATGTGTGTGTAAGTGTGTGTGTATGGAAAAGTATTTTTGGAAACAATTGCCAGGGATAACATTGTAAAATGTGGATGCTGCTTTTCCATCGTAAGTTCGCATATGAATATTAAGTCGCCATTAAACAAGTACACCTGAGCTATGACAGTTTTCCACAGAACAGTTAACGTAACGAACGTAATGAACGTGCCATCGTGGAAAATCCAATCGTTACTCAGAACAGTTAGCATATCATGTCATCAGTTAATGCACAGTTTATATTTGGCACACTTGATTCATAGAAAAGCTAAAGTGCAATTTTAATTAATGCCAAAAATGGTTTTTGGCAGGTTGGCAAAGTGCCTATCGTTATATCGATATTAAAAGGACAACCTATGCATTAAATACAAAGTTTTAAGAGTTGAAATGTTCTTAGTTTGCAAATTTGTCTAATCTGCAATCAATCATATCTTGCTTATATGGAAATATATACAAAGTAGAGTAATTTAAAGCACGCACACATATAATGCTAAAAGCTCTACAGCTGTTCGAAAATGAAAGAAGAACACTTCATGTTTTTTCTTGTGATTTTTCAAAGCGTTTAAGATGCAAGCCGCAGATCGAATTTCAGACGTGCTTAACACGCATTTTGCCAAGTTCATTGTGTCTTCATATATATACTGAAACATATAAAAGTAACATATAAGCCCAATAAAGAACAGGTGTATATAAAAGAGAGCCAGTCTTGAACTTGAAAATTGAGTTTGCAAAGCTTAAAAGAAACCATCTCAAATAAATCTGTACTATATATATATATTAACTTGTTTTCTGAAACAGATTTGAATACCCGCCTCTCAACGTAAGTATAATTAAAACATCCGCTGCTCAATATCATAGCATACTTTTTGGCCAAACAACAATCTGGACAATAAACTTTAACAACAACAACTGCGAGCGAATCTGTAAAGCAAACGATTATTTCACACAAACAATGCAATCAAAAGCACACGTCAATGGGCTAATAAACAATTAACTGTTTATGGCTTTTGAATGTTCATTCATATCGCCAATTGATGATGATTTTTGTGAATTTTTGAGTTCACTTCCACACAGCCTCTCTCTCTCTCTCTCTCTCTCTCTCTCAGCTGCCATCTGCGTCACAGACACAAACAAAATATATAAATAAATAAAAGTTGCGAGTTTGCCAAATTGAAGCCAAAATGCAAAAAGTTAAAGCCATCAGCCGCCACAATCCAAAAAGGCATCCATTTCCATTGAAAATAAGTTGTGTTCAGTTCGGTTGTGTTCAGTTTTTGCCGTCTAGAGTCTGGCTAAGAAAAATTGAGCACGAAGCACGTGTTGGTCCAACTCAACAACAGCGACAAGATATGACGACCAAGTGCTCCACTTTATAATAATTTTTTCTTTATTTTTTTTCTTCTTCGTTGTTTTTTTTTTTCCTTTGAACAGTCTTTGCAAATTGGCTTTGCCTCTCCCAGCAGCTGGTCATTCTCTCTCTCTTTCTGTCTCCTGGCCCGCTGACAGTTTCTATACCCTGTTGCCATCAAATGGATTGAAAATAAAGGTATAATTACTGTTTCTAAACTTTTAATTGGGTTTTGTGTCTGTTTAGCTAGAGATGAAGTCTGTTTGGTTCTTTGTCTATTCATCAAATTGTTTCTTTGTGCACTAATCAAGCTATTGACTCATTAAAGGTTTTCTAATGAGGCAGGTTTGATGAAATCGGTTTGTCATATTAAAACTATCTGTCGGTTTGTTTAGTGATGATTAAGGAATAAATTATAGATTCAACTTTTTGTGATTTAAATTGTAATCAGTCTTTTATACAGTAAGTTTTTAAGCTCTTTGTTTGCTATAGGAAATTATTAAAATACAAAATTTACCATAAAAATGTTATGAATAATCTTAAGTATTTAAACTTTAAAAAGATTTTTTATGAAACTTAGTGTGTTTTAAAGCCCTTAAATAAAACTCCGCATTTTCCTATCAATTTTGTAAGCTAACACATTAAGGAAACTGACGTTGAGTAACTTTGCGTCGAGCATTCTCCACTGAATCACTTTTACTTGTTGGGTTCCCGGACTGGCAAAAACAGAAAAAACAACAAAACTGGACCTGCATCTGGAGCTGAAGCTGGAACTGAAGCTGAAGCTGATGCTTTAGCTGCCGCGGCTGTCTGTACTGTTTTTTTTTTCTTTACATCTTTTTTATGCTTTTATTTTTGTTATTTTGTTTGTGTAAGCTGCAGCTAATTCATGGAAATTTATGTTTTAATGACAACGACAAAGGCAGCAACTAGAAAAAAAAAAAAAAAAATAAAACAAAAACGAAGAAATAAATAAACAACAAGTTGGGCAAATTGCGAACAGTGTACTGTGGCAGCTACGGTGGCTGTGGCTGCTGCGCTTTCTGCTAACTCATTAAAAGCAAATTTGCCTGGGCGACAACAACAACAGCAACAACAACAACAACAACAACAACAATGTAAAAAGCAATAACTGACCCACACTGACTAAACTGTGTTAATAAGACCAAGTTGACTTTTGTTGTTGTTGTTGCTTTGGACTTTTGCGTTGTCTGAGAATGCGGGCGTCGTTGCGTGGGTGCTTGCAGCACACAGAGAGACCGAAAGTGCAACTTGGGCTTTGCATCTGCGGCCGAATTGGTGGCACAATTGTCAGTTGCAAGTTGCCAGCTTGGCAGCTTTATGACACCTGGCATGCAATTATGTCTATGGACAGAAAGGAATTCTTGTGCGATTTCATTGCGCAATGCAGCATGCAGATGATATACACACACACACACACACACCCACACACACACAAGACATAGTTAATCCAAAAATAAATCACATTGTCTTATTCACAAGCGAAACATTTGCAAAGTGCAATTGAAATATACATATATAAATTATTTGGAAGATTTCATTGGAAAATAAATATGATATATTTTGTGCTGAAATATATATGCATTAATTCAGTTTATATATTTATTTTGCATATTTGTTTGATTCAACAAACTTGCTTTTACTTTTAGGCATAAAATGTGAAAAGTTAAAGTTCAGTTTCAAATGGCAAAAGGCTTTGTTGCTTATATATCTGAGATAATCAACATACACAATAATGTTTAAAAATAGATTTTGTCAAAATAATCACAAGCGCAGTTAATGAGTAACGTTTAAAACATAAAACTTTTTACTGACCATAAAAACCAACATGTTCAACAAAACGTTGTCATAATAAACACACACAAATATTTAACGCTTTTAATTAAGAAATAACATTAATCCATAAGTGAGAAAGCCATTGACTAAAATAACTCCACTAAAACTGTGGGTATTTTTTACAATGTTGTTTTTTGCGCAAATTTGAATGGGAAATGGATACGCTTGACGAATTCTGAACACCATTCTCGAACACGCCGGCTTTCTACACACACACTCTCCTATGTCCGTCTGTTTGTTTGTCTGTTTGTCTGTTTGGCTGCTTCCGGCTGGCAGCTGTCTGCTGTCTGTACAAAATGCATAAATCATGTGCCGGCCGAATCAGCAGCCCACTGGCAACTGGCAACTGGCAACGGGCAACGGGGCATCATCATCCCAATCAAATCAAGAGTGACCACATTTGCCACACACTCAAAAACACACACGACACCAAAACGTTTTGTGGCACAAAATGCTGGCCATACGCTTTTTGGTAACGTTTGATTTTGGCCAACTTGTAGTCGGCTACTATATGTGTGTAAGTATTTCAAGTCAATCCAGTTGCCGCTGTCGCTGACAGCCTAACACAAAAACTTAATTAAAAGCCGGACCCCTCTACCCCACCCTACCTCTATCAGAGAGCGAGTGAGAGGGGGGAGGGAGGGGAGGGGAACGAGCAGTGTGTGGCACACATTGTGCTCTTATTCTTATTCGGATGCTGATTTTGTTTTGGTTTCGGTTTTCGAAAGTAATGCGGTCGATCTGTTCCTGGGTCAACGGTGCGTATTAGCAATGCGGACAACCAGAAACAGTATCAAATGTTGGCTGTTGGCCAATTATCAGCTGTAGGTGGCATTCTGTCGTCCTACTCTCTGTCTCCTATCTCAGGCAATGATCCGTGCATGCAATTTTTGTGGCCGCTTGAACTTTGCAGCACGTTAAGTGGAGCAACTCTCTCGCCGAGTGGGTGAGGGAGGAACGAAGGGTAGGGGGGCTTGGCGTCATCAGACGACATCAGTCTGTGCGGCATTTAATTAGAAAAAAGAGGGAAAAAACGCGAAAAATTTGCCAACTATTTGACAATGTGGCGGCTTTTTAATTGGCAAAACGTTGTTGCATAATGTGTTGCCTCAAAGTGATGCACAAAACGCTGCAAACAAGCAGCAGCAACAACTACTACTGCTGGCTAAAAGCAGAAACATGTTGGCCATATATTTACCAACGTCAAGTCAAGCAACTTCTGGCTTAATGGTGTCAACACTGCGGCCTGAACTGGATGCAGATGCAGATGGAAATGGAGGCGCCTCCGACGAAAAAAAAAAACATCACATATATATATGGCTTTCATTGGCATTGACAGCGATAATTGGCTAAATGCAAGTCAGAACTGTAACTTCTAACTCCCTGTTTTTGTTTGCTGACGTTTTGACAGCGCGCAGGCTGCAGGCATAAAATATCATTTGTCATTTTGACCGTGGCCTAAAATTATGATATCTCTCTCATTGCTCTGCTCTGCTCTGCTTTGCATCCATATCGCGATATGCAAATTAGATTGTGTGTGTGTGTGTGTGTGTGAGAGGACAAAATTTATGGTTCAAGTATGAATTGAAACCAATCGATGAGCATTTGTCAAATTATGACAGACGACAAGCATTTGCACTTAATTGCAATGTCCATTAACACCATTTCAATTTCAGACAATTTATAGAGTTTTTCATTAAACTAGAGAGGACACATTTGTCAGCTGTATCCTAACCTTTGACTTTGTGAAAGTGTTTAAATAGTTCACTTTTTGTAACCACATTTTGACCCAATAAAGCTGTTATCTACTTTGCCACAGCTTAAATGAAAATTAATATGCATATATATATATTGGTCACGCCTTTTCATAATTGTTGCCAAACAAACTATTCATCTATCTATATTTTGCTTACCTTTTACACATTTCTCGCACTCTCGATTAGCTATGTGAAACGGTTGGGGGTAAAAAAAAACAATAAACCTGTCGGACCCATTCCACAGCTGTTTAATAATATCATTGCCATATGTATGATTACCAAACCCTAAAAAACCGCACAACACAATGAACGAAACAACAGCAACAAGAAGATACTATGTCGACTTTTTTTTTGGCTGTGTGTACAACGGGACGTATGCGCGTTGTTGTACTATTTGGTATTTTGTATGCCTTCACATTAGATAAGTTGAGATTGGCGAGATTGTTGGTTACATTGTTGCTGTTGTTGTTGCTGTGGTTGTTATTATGCAAATTTGTTAACAACCTCTAAATACGGCAGCAGCAACATTTTCATTTTCATTTAAACATTTTTTTGGTTGTTGTTGTACTCCTTTTGTTTTTTTTTTCTCTTGCCGTTGAATTTTTAATTAACATTGCGCATACGCCGCATGAACTCCCTCCAACCCAACAGTCTGTATCTTGAGGTGTGTTGCTGTTGTTGTTGCTAATGTTAAATGTATGCCAAATAAATGTTACTAGAAAAATGAAATAATGAGCACACTTTTTGTTTTTTGCTTTGTATGCAAACATGGTCTAAACACTTTCACTACAGCAGCAGAAACAGCAAAAAAGGCTACACGAATTTCGTGCTAACCAAGAAAGCACTTGGACAAGTCCGAGTGGGTGGCGCAGAGCGGGCAAGAGCGGGGGAAAATATCAACTGCATTTGAGCACACTACAATAAATTGTTTGAAATAGCAAACTTATTTTTAGAATAAAATGTTTGATGGAAATCCTTTGACATAACAAAGAAATTATATAAACAAACTAAAAATCTTTGTAAAATAAGTTATAATATTTAGAAAGCCTAAATCTATAAAGAGAAACACAAATAACAATCTAACTTTAGAAAGGACAAAAATTTATAAAACAGTTTTGTAGAAATTCACAGCTGCAACTAAATTGGATTCTTTATTATTTCTTTGCTAATTTGATTATCATGTGTAATTAAAAGAGAACAAGAATTGAAAATGTAAAATAAAATAAAACGTGCTCAGCTTTCAAATGATGAGAGAAATAATTAAATAAATTAAACGAAATTCGTTGCGGTAGCAAATCGAATTACAAGAATAATGCATACATAAATTTAATTGAAACTTTAATTTTCTGTACTGTGTGTGCATTGAGAGATATGTACTTCATCTGTGTTTTCAGAAATGGGGGAAATGGGGAATGTGAAAATTGCACTGGACATGGGCCAGTTGGATGTTGGTTCGAAGTCGTTGTCGCATTTGCAATTAACTCACTGACTGAGGCGACGACGACGATGGCGACGACGACGACATTGATTAACGAGGCGTTTTTAAGCGGTACTCAAACACGCGCTAATGTTGCCACAGACAACAACAACAACAACAGCTGACGTTCGACAGTCTATATGCACATATAGAGTATATATAGTTGACAGACAAAGAGAGGCGTGCGCACACACAATGGCAATGCCAGAGTGCAACGCATGTTTGTATCTTATAGTTTTCCACATCTATAAGATACCAGATACAGCAGCAAAGTGTTCAATTGTTGGCAATGTCTGCTAATTGAATTGAATGAGCACACTTAGCTGCTTAGGATAAGTCGAAAATTAGTTAACAATTGACATGACCCAAACACAAATATATTTACAAATATATATATGTATATATATATCAATCTTTTGTTTTCATTTTTTTTATGGCGTTATTTTTAAGAGCTCACGAGCGACAACAATAACAAAAGCTAGCTCGAAAAGCGTTAAGTATTTGCGTATTATTTATTTTTTATATTTGTATACAGCGCTCATAGAAGATAGTCATTGCACACACACACACACAGACGCACACGAGGTGAAGTGAAGTGCACCTCCCGAGGCGACGACCCCTTCAAGTGGATATGTGCATCTGTAGAATCATTCATGTAGATATATTTTACACTGACTGAGTTCTGACTTTGATTTTGAACACAAACTTTAGTTGAATAGATCAAGCAGATGACAAAGTTTGCTCTTGTTTTGAATCATTCTATATATTATACATATATATCACATATAATTTATGTTTACTTTGAGTGAGGTTAGTGCCGTCAGCTGCCTTTTTAGCTTTTGTTCTGCTTTCAATCTCGTTTTGAGTTTGAACTTTTTGTATTCATAGCTATTTATAATTATGTTTTTTTTTTATTCCGCTTTTTGCAGTAATTGTTTTGTATACTCTCACCTTTATATAGCTTATTGGGCAGCGTATGTTTAAATACCTTCGCCAAAGTGAAAGAAAATATTGAAGTGATTTTATTTTGTTGGCATTTATTTTGTTATTGCATTGTAATTGATTTGCACTCACAACAAAAGCACATACACTCAAAATTCAATTATGTGCTATACAATATACTGTAAAATAGTATAATAAAATTTCCAAAATGTATTTTAGTAGCAGCAATAAAACCAACAACAAGTACAACAACGTCACACAATGTTAGTCATCACTATAGAGTATAAAGTAAAAATAGCATCAAAAACTAACAAAATTCAGCAAAAATAACATCAAAAGGAGGCACAACAGAACTGAGAGCTTTTGCAAAGGGCGGGGGTCAAGTGAGACGAGGTGTGTGAAGTGTGAAGGCGTTTGTCCATAAACAAGTTAGCTGATTCATTTGCCAGACAGCTGTTTGTGTCCAAATGACAAAGAACCTGCCGCAATTTACACAATTGCTCAGCAACAAATCGAATGTTTGGATCCTCAAAAAAGGCAAAACAACTAGCTTTTATCAATACCATCAAGAGACTTACTTTTACTTTATTCAATTCAGTGTTAGAATCCAGGTGAATCTGACTTAAAGACAACTAAGATTGTACTACCAAAAACTTAAATGATAACAAATATTTAGTAAGCAAAAAAAAAAAAAAACGAACTCAAAAATGTAATAAAAATAAATAATCTTTTGTAGCGAATATTTTTGAATTTCCGTTTTTTTTAATTATGATTAAAAGCTGTTTTGGTATTTGAATTAAATTTATGCCTAACCTGACCCAATTTTGGTGCCAATTTCAATTTTAAAAGTTATTAAAAATAATTTTTTAACATATTTTGACTTGAAAGAAATCTTTGTTTAATTATTCTACGTTTTTCTAGTTTTTAGTTAAGTTATTGGAAATTTTCAAAGACATATACATTTAAGAAATAGATTTAATATACTTAGATTAAGAAGTATTTAATTTAGGTACGCACATTTTAAGAGTATAACACCGTTGCTCTGTTGATTCAGGTTGAGTTCAAGATTGTTACGAATCAGCGACTGATGCGACGAATGCTGATGATGGGTGCCATCCAGTGCAGATTTAATTAAATGGAATGCCATCATTAAAATGCATAACCAAAAAATTGCACTAGGTTCTTTTTGTCTTTCTATCTCTTTCTCTATATCTCTCTTTGTGTGTGTTCTGCCTGTGTGTGCGTATGTATTGTGTGTGTGTAAAGGGTATATAAGTATTGTGCCGGGTCATCGCCATGCGGTTATCTGACTGCCACTAGTTGCAACATCTGGGATCCGTTCGAATTGTTAACAAATCGTTCGTCAATTTAGATTTCTAGACTTCAATTAACAAAAACTGATAATGCAAAGATTGTCGATTTATTTTTGAATACCTATACGTATGTAAATGTGTTTTTTTTATGTACATATGTATGTATGTATTTATGTTGCCAGCGACAACGACTCTACAACGACAACGCAGTGTTAACGCCTCCCCCAGAGTGAAAACAACAACAAGTTTGTTGCTATGGCTGCGTTCAGTTTTTGGCTTTAGGTCGATTGGGGTCAGCTAAGTAGTCAGTTCGTTTGGGTTTTTGCAACTGCATTGGTCATGGGGCACAACAAATATGACAACAGCACATGCACACACACACACACGGGCAGAACATACACACACACATACTGATGGGTAAAAAACTCACATTTGTTTGTTTGTTTTTGCAACACTGGCAACACTCTCTCGCAGCCCAGAATATCTAACACTCACTTGCACTTGCACTTATACACCGGAAAAAAAAATATGGTACAGAATGAAGATGAAATGATGTGCATCAATGCGCACATATGTTTGCTTGTGCGTAAGCGTGTTTGTATATATGTCTGTGTGTGTTTGAGTGCGTACTCTATTATACTATTTGTGCAGAGATAAAACGAACAGAAACAAAACGGAATAAACAGAAACTGTGTGTTGGTGCGCTTCAAACGATAGCGCGGCCTGGCAAGCACGACAAGATCGATTCTACTGAATCCGCTGAGTGCCGATGAATGGGAATGTAGCCCCCCCAAAAAAAAACAACATCAACAGCCAGCGACTAAAAAAACGACGATGACGAGACGAGGCGACGACGATGACGATGATGATGACGATGTCCAACGACGAGCGAGCTAGTCAGCTAGTCAGCCAGCCAGGCAGCCAGCGGAGCCAGCGGAGCATGTGCCACAAAAATTATCACGCTGGCTGCCTGCACATGCAAGTTTCAGTGTATGTGTGTGAGAGAGAAGGAAGCGGGTGGGGATTGAAACAGCCTGTTGCGAGCTTAACTTTAAACTGAAAAAATGCAAGCAGCTAACTTAGCGACAAAAGTAAGACAATGCATTGATCAGATATGTATAAGGATGTACATTTGTGTACCTATTTAAATACCCTTAACCAACGGCACCTACAACTTTGTGCCCTTTTATTTTGTATTCACACATGCATTAAACGACTTAGTTTAAATAACATATGCTTTTATTTCAAAACTTTTAAGAACTTCGCTTATGGCGCATCTAAAAGCTCGCTATGATTTGTAAATTAAAGCAAGCTCCTAAAAGTATGCTACAGCTGTGTACAAAACTAAAGCCAACTTGTTAAGTTTGGACAAACAGCATTTAGCCAAGACACAATCCAGAATGGTGTTGGACGTTGAAAACAACAGATGGCGCTTTAAAAAAGTTAGTGGCCATTGAATGTGTGAATGGAACACGAAAGGTGGTGCTTTAAATTTCAGTAAAATTGTATTCAATTAGGAATTGACCTGTAGCTTAATGAGTAAAAACTAATAATGAGTATAAACAGTATTTCACTCACCTGTAAGACCCGCATCGTTGATGCTCGAGGTGGAAGTGGAGAAGCCTGGCAATTTGCGCCATCCCTTGCGATTCCAAAAGCTGCGCGCTTTCGATTCCGTGGGCACAGTGGGTCCCGGATCCTCGGCGGCACGAATGCGCGCACAACTGAGTATGCGGCGACCGCATGAGGCACGCGTCAAAAACGTCGAATTCGAGGCGCACATCGTTGAACTCGAGGTGGCACTGGCCGTGGCAATCGTTTCATCATACGCCGTGGAACGTTGAAACGAACGACAACTCTGGGTGGCATAGGCAGCCGTTGCTGTTGGCGTCTGTCTGGCGCACTTGATGTGCTGCGTCTTGCTCAGACGCAGGCTGCCTATATAGCTGGCACCGCTGCTGCCACTGAAACCACTGTCCAGATCACCCGTGGTGGTGTTGGGATTGGCGGCAGTTGTTTGTTGGCTGGGAGCGTTGCTGCTGCTGCTGCTGCTGCCCGCAACTGGCTGACCTTTGAGCGTGGCCAGCAGCGCCTCAATGCCGCCGCCAACATTGCTGCTTGTATCACAGATATTGTCCGCCGAGGTGGAGGTAAGCCGCGCCAGAATCGTTGGCTGTCCACTCGCTGCCGTCACGCACACCGACGGACTGGGCTTGGGTGGCGTGTTTGGAGCGCCAGCAACAGCTGCTGGTGGACTGCATTTGGGTGGACTTTCGGGCATCAGCATTGCCTCCACACTCAGATTGAGTTCACCGAGTATCTTGTGATGGCGATGCTGCACACGACGCAGTTCCTCCTCGACCAGCGTCTGATTCAACGAGCCCGCCGAATGTGAGCCAATGCTGCAACCCAATTGCTGTTGTTGTTGTTGCGATGCAGCTTTGCCCGATTGCAATGCAGCCGCATTGATTTCCTCGTAGAAGTTCTCGCTCTGACTATTTGCTGCCGATGTTGTTGCAACATTTGCGGTCAGCTTGTGGTAGCGTGTTTGATACGATTGCAACGTGGCCGGGGAGACGAGCTGCTTGTTCTTCTTGCCCTTGGAGAGCAGGGCGCGTATGGAGTTGGGTGGCGGCGGACCAACCTCAACCTGTGGCTGCAACGCCGCACAGCAGCTGGACTCCAGATTGGTGATGCCATCCGGCTTGGGCACATTGGAGTGTCGCATGGCCGCTCCTGGTTCATAGTAGGCATACGAGTAATCATGCTGCTGATGATGATGCTGATGCTGATGATGATGGGCATGTGGTTGCTGGTGATGATGCACATGGTGCAAGCTGTTTGCCTGCTGCAGTTGCGTCCATTTGTCGCTGGCCTTGTCGCGTCCCAGCGTTTTACTTTGCCGCGCCAGCTGCTTGAGATGATGCGGCGATAGCTCCTGCTCCGCACAGATCTCAATGGCATCCGGATCGGGATCCGGATAGCGTGGCAGCAGCTGACGTCGTCCATTGCCGTTGACGGCAGCATTGCCGCTGGCCACAGCAATCGTTGTGTTGCTGCTCACAATTGCCGCAACGGCAATGGGCGAACTTCCGGCGGATTTGTGCAGCGGACTGCTCGCCGCCGGCGGCGGATAGTCCGGTGGCGGTGGAAACTGTAAACAGCCAGCACTGTGCTTAGGCACGTGTCCTTTGCCCATGCCATGTATGCCCTCCAGTTGCTGTTGTTGTTGCTGTTGCTGTTGCAGTTTCTGTTGCTGCTTCAGTCGTTGCAGCTGCGTCTGTTGTTGCGTGTAATAGTTTTGATTGGCGGGCTGGTGTGAATGTGAATGCGAATGTTGCTGATGCGAATGTTGCTGTTGCAGTTGCTGCTGTTGCTGCTGCTGCTGCTGCTTCAGTTTTGTGTGTGTGTGTGAGTGTGTGTGCGAGTGTGAGTGCACGTGCAACTTGGCCAAATGATGAGCGTGCTGGTGCTGGTTGCTGCCACTGCTGCTGTTGTGGCTGCCACTGTTGTTGCTGCTGCTGATCAATGTTGTTGCGCTGTTGTTGTTGTTGCTGTTCGTGTTGCTGCCGCTGTTGTTGTGGTTGTTGCGTCTGCTGCCCAGTCCCAGGCCCTCCATGGCACATGTTGCCGCTAACCTCGTGGCTGGGCGCTGTAATGAGTTGAGTTTAGCGACAATTAGCTAAATATTTTTTAGTGGCAAAGTGGCAAAAAAAAGAGCGAGAAATGAAAGAAAAGAAACAAAAAAATAAATTAAACAGCTGCACGAAATGAAGAAAACAACTTCCTGGAACTTTAACCAACTGGCACGCTCCAACTGCACCATGGGCACAAAAGATACATTTTGTGGGAAGAACTGTGAACTCAAAGAAATGTACTAGAAAAATAAAATTTCATTAATATGAAAAATCATAAATATTCAGGTTGGTGATCAAATCAAGAAAAGCTCTCCAAATAAACCAAACTAAAATGTAGGATTTTTTTGTGGTCTCCTTGTCTCTCTCTTTGAGCCCACCGTGCAACATTTAAAGAATTCAAATGCATTCCATTTAGCGCCCGACACAGAGCAGAATAGAATTCAGAGTGTTGCCTTCAGCAGCCAGCAGCACATGTCGTGTTAAATCCCTTTACACTACCCCAACACCTTCCTGTCGGCCCACCCAACCCGTCTCTCTCCTGCCCAACCCGAGAGATTAATTGCTGCTAATTAAGTGAGTCTTGGGATGCGGATGCGATGCGATGCGACGACCGCGTCTCTAGCCATCCATGGATGCCAAACACTGTTTGCTACTGGGCTTTTTAGCTTTTTAGCTTCTTTATTTTCTAATAGTCCGCTTTTTTATATACTTATTCGTCGAAGCATAAACTGAAAATAACAAACTTTTGAATGCCCTGTGAAAAAGCTTAAGTGAAGTACTTATGCATAAAGAAATCGTTTATACTTGAAATAAAAACATATAAACTGTTCTACTCTCAGTTTTAAGTTTACTTTTTCTGATTCATCAAAATTGCTGAGGCGAACAGAAGCTTCTTGCAAGACAATGCAAAAGAAAAGAATAACAACAGCAAGGATTAAAATGGCTTATTTGAAAGTTAAAAAAAAAAGGAATTTGCCAACGTTTCATTTTTTTTTTCAATTCTGAATAGTTTTCTGCTCTTTCAGCAGAGGCACTTTTGTTTCGCAGCTTAATGATAATATCAGTTGCTTGGCAAGAATATGACACGTCAGTACACTAAAAAGAATTTTCTGCTCAAAGCAATTTTCAACCAAAAAAGTTTGGAATAGGTCAACCAAAAACATAGTTCTTAAAAGCTCGCTTGGCGTCATTGATAAAATAACTTAACAAATATGTTTAGCTTTCATTTTTTTCGAGTGTACTTATATGCATGCATAAACAATCGGGCTGACTGGCAGGCGATCAGAGAGCACAGAACAGTCTGATAATGGGCCGAACATAATAAAGTTGACGATGATAATGCCACCAAGTTATGACTGCATAGCAGCAGGTTAAGTCTTCGGGCCAAGAGGGAGACAGAATTCAATTGGTAATTTGAGTAGCCAACCCTCTCCCTCTCTCTCTCTCTCTCTCTCTCTCTCTGTCAGTTTGTCCTTGCCTCAGCTTCTATATGTATACATATGTAACCTGAGAACAGGAATGTTTTGGGGCAACGACAATGGGACAGCTTTTGGTTAAGAGTGGGACGGGGGTAAGTGGTTAAGAGTGCAGTGCGCTCTGTTTGGCACAGCGGGCCACCAAATTAGCGTCTAAATTTAGCTACTCGGCCATTGAGTTGGTTGTGGAACAGCGGGTGTTGAAATTGAATTGAATCAAAGCAAACTGCGTTTGAATTGAAATTAAAGCAACGAAGCTGCTGATAATCTCAACTCTCTCTCTCCGCAGGCTCTTAAAGCGGCCAATGAAGCTGCTATGGCAACATCAAAAAAACCAACACACACACACACACACACAGAGGCACATTGTCAACAAGGAGAAAAAGGATGTATGCAGTACGCACACAAGCCAAACAGTAGCTAGTAAAAAGCTGAGCAGAAAACTGTGTTGAAACCGGCAGCAAAAAGCACTCAAGCTGCCAACCCAATCTGTGGAAGCGCCATCCTTGGCCAGGACATTGTTTATGCAGCTAAAATTGTGCGTGTATGCACACCACACACACACACACACACACACACACTAGTCTCCGCTTGTTAGTTTGTGTCGCTTTGTTTTTGTCTCTAACGATTTTTTATTTTTTTTGCCTGGATAGCCACTACACTAAAAGAACACTGAAAACTTTGCTGTGATACTTTTGACATGTGCTTCCGATTTCGTTCTCTCAGTGCACAAGACGACCCCAAGCACATACATAAAGAAAGTGAAGTGATAAACACACTACTATGCTATATTCCATGGCTATGAGAAAATCAACAACAGCTTCCTGGTTGGTTTGTTTGGGGTTCGGGTTCGGGTTCGGAGAGTGTGCCCAATTAGCCTGCGGTTGTGGCTCAAGACTTTCGCTGCCCATCCGAGGCGATTCCTACTAATTACAAACACTCTCATCTCATCTCACTCCCCACCCCTCCCTCCATTCCTCACCCTGTTTATTATGCAAATATCCCGCTAAAGATTTTACAGCAGCAACATCAGCAGCTACGCACTGTCTGTGCAAACAATTGGCAGCTGAAAGTAAATCAGCAGAAATGTGTTAAAGTTGCCAGCCAACAAAATGTGGCAATGTTTACTTTAAAGCCCAGACAGCGAACCACAACAACAACAAGCGCAAGAACAAGGAGACTGTGGGGCAGAAATCCAAGGCAGGCAGGCAGGCAAGCGCGTGTTCAATAAGAACATGAATGAGCATAAAGTCGCGAGTCGAGTGTTTTGTGCAGAAGGGGTGTAACAGTTCTCCGTCTGTACACTTTAAAAAAAACATTTTTGAGAAAATATTAAAGTCATATTAATCGAAATGATGTGTTTAAGAATCAGTTTTGACCATGCGAAAAAAGGTTTTAGGGAAAATTAAAATAAAAGTTATAACCAAAAACATAATTAATCTGAAGTATCGTTAAACATAGATTTAAACCAAGTTATATATGTGCACAAATAAAAGTTCTTAGTCCTATATTGAAACACTAGTTTCAAAACTTTGTCCTAACTATTTTTTTTTTTGTTTCTCGAAAATGAGTTTTTACATTTATACTTAAAAAATTTGTACCTTTAATTAACAATTAAAACTTTACCAATGTTTTTTTTTTTTTAGTGTATATACATAAGAAAATTCAAGTGGATGCGTGCAATGCAACAAAAAAAAAAAAAGGAAAAAACAAAACGCATTGCAATAATTATTCGCAAAACGAGAGGAAGCAACATCAACATCATCAGCAGCGGCAGCAGCAGCGGCAGGAGCAACAGCAGCAGTTGCACTTGCAGCAGTGGCAGCAAGTAAAAGAGTGTTGCATGTTCTTCTATCATATTTACAATTTATGTGTCGCCAATGCACTCAGGCAAACCCCAGTCCACGTTCTGCTGCAGCCCCCTTTTCGTGTGGCACGTTTGTTGAGTGCCCCACGTTGCAATTGCATCGTTGCAGAAATGCAAATGGAGTTGGAGTTGCAGCAAGGCGACCAGGCGGCCAGGCGGCAAGGCGGCAAGGCGGCAAGTCGGCAAGTCGGCAACTCTGATAGCATCATGCGAGCGCGAACAAGTAATTAGAAAATATATTTAAGATGTTGCTGCTGCTGCTGCTGTTGCTACTGCGAACAACTCCCAAACTCCAATTGCAAACATCGCCACCAGCAGCAACAGAAGATGATGATCATCATCATCGTTGTTATATTTATGCTCATGCATTCCGAGGATGCAACGTCGGCAATGCCAAAGGCAACCCCCCCTGGGGCTACTGCGCGCCCCTTTAATATTCAATTGAAATATATATATGTATGTGTGTATATTTCTACTTGCAATCCTGCCAAGCACATGGCATTTTTTTACATAGAAATTTCTTCATTTATAGCTCAAACACACGCGCAAACAAATTCAATATAAGCATCCAAGATGCATATTAAAAAGTATATGCAAAATACTTTATTCCTTTATTAAGTAACTTTTTTTTTAAACTTGCTCGACCTAATCTAGAGTATCTTTAAGATAGCTGCACAGACCTTCTCAGCAATCTCATCATAAAGCGTCTATAGCCGAGTCAGTTCCAAAATGTGTCACTTGCAACGTGTGTGTTCTGGCTGCTGATAGAATTGCTTGTTAATTTACGCGCTTAATGAAACGCGCAATTGTCAAGCAGAGGCAGAAGAGCTGAGTAAATGGAAACGAGAACGGGAACTCAATGGCTAATTGGCGCTGGCAAATTGCCGACAGCAACAGCAACATATGCAACAACAGCAGCACCAGCAGCGACAGCAACATCTTTAAAGTTGACAGTTTTTGCTGTGGATGCCACCCCTGTTTGTGTGTTGTTGCTTTCGCTGATTGTTGGGTGCATTGACTTACTTACTCACTACACAACACAACACAACACAACACACACTTCTTGCACCATTGCATCTCTCTATCAAGCCGTTTATTTCTATTACAATGTGCCGGCAGCAACGCGGCGTATGCGTGATGCATTGTCAACAAGTGCCGCGCAATGGCAACAGCAACAGCAACAGCAACAAGCGTTTCATTCTACCTTCGGTGGCAACAAAAGCTGCTTGATGGATGCATATTTGATTGGTGTAATGCTTAGATTCTTAATCCAAGATAAACGCTCTGATGCTGTGCGCTATCTTGGCCAGTTGTTAGCTCTCCCTTCGCTCCCCTCTATGGCCCTGTGTGTAAATGTTATAAAAAGGCATGACAAATATGTATATAGATTTTTCTATGGGTAAGCATTTGCTTTCAATAAGAAATTTGACATATTGCCAGCTTATGAAAAGGATATGCAATTTTTTATCCCAAGGAAAAGGGAAAGAAAAAGTTGTTGGTTGAAGTGTTTTCTAAGGATTCTGTGTACATGCTCAAGTACCGTTTTCACTTTGCCAGCTTCTAAATGTGTTTTTCTAGCTTTCACTTTTATTTTTATTTTATTTTTGAGTTAGCTTTGCATTTTCTGCCCCTTTGGCATCAATTCAATATCGATTCAGAGTTTGAGTTTTGGTATTACAAAAAAGTAAAAGAAAATCTCTGCCATATAACAATTTCTTGTGAATTTCTTGGTAAGTATTGAATTTGTTTGTGCTGCTTCCGGTTTGAATCATTTTGATGCTAGGTAAGCAAAAGATTAAAGAATGCCAGCAATTGGAAACTATTTGGTGCAGTTATTTCGCCACAAGACGAGCGGTTTCTTTGAGAAGTTCAAACGGGACAAGCAGGATGAAGCCAAAGCTAAACAAGATATGGATGTAAGTCTGGAAATGCGATCGTTCAATGGCGATCACGAGAAGGAGGAGGGAAGCTACTTTAGCTATGGTCAACCCACAAACCAAACTCCCCCCACCGCCAAGGTGGTGCGACCACCCGTTGGCTACCACTGCAGATGAACCATCACGACACACGGAGGCAGGGGCGTGACTGTGGGCGTGGTGCCACACATCATTTATGAAATGTAATTCAATTTGTTTTTAAAGGCGCCAATGTTGGCCACATATCGCCTACCAATTTATCAACATGCATTTTTTTTTATGTCTCATCAGCAACTTTCACTTGCCTCTCTTTTTTGTTGTTTTTGTTACTTTTATCGCTGGCTGTGTTTATTTTTAGAAAGGTTGAAGTTGTTGCAGTGCTTGGCGGCTTTTAAAGCCAACTTGGCACTGATTGAATTACTGGCTCGTTGGTCTAGGGGTATGATTTCCGCTTAGGGTGCGGGAGGTCCCGGGTTCAAATCCCGGACGAGCCCAAGATGTTCTTTTTTTTTTTTTTTAGATTATTTTATTTAATAATGTTTATTTTTAGTTCATCAAAATGTTGAATTTGTGAAAATGTGATGAAGCAGCAAACTAGTTTTTTCTCAAGAAAAAGTATTTAAATTTAATAACACAAACAAAAGTTTGTTTAGCTAGCAATATGATAAGAAACCTGATGTAAATTCTAAAGAAGAAAGAGAGATGAGAAGAAAAAATCATTAAGTCAGGAAAAATAAATGTTTCTGACTTGTCATTAAAAAAGACAATAGTAAGCAGAGAAGCATTCAGCATTCCTGATGAGTCAATCTTAGATAATGTATTGCAAAATGTTGCAGGGTCAAAGCACCTGCCGCAGGACAACAACAGGGTCACGAGGGTTGTGTTAATTGTTATGCATGTCTCATGGCCTCCCGCATGGCATTTCTCTTGGCATTTGACCATACATAACACTTGGCAAACAAATTATGCGAAAATATGCGAACAAATTGTCGACGCTGGAGTGCGCCTAACACTTCAACCGGAGGGGGAGGGAGGATGGGATAGCAGGGGTATGAAGCCATGTTCGTAATTACTTAAAAAGCAAACTACACCCACACATATGCATACACATAAATGTATATATAATTGTGTGTGTTTTCTATTGTTTAAGCATGCTTGCAGCAGCAGCAGCCGAAGAAGCAACAACAAATAACAATGGTGGCAAACACAGCAGGCAGTCAGTTGCTTGATGCAGCTTCCTTGACAGCTTTGAAGGCTGTGTAGCTGAAAAAAAAACAACAAAACTTGGGCATGGGTCACCTGCTGCAATCCTGCATCCTCAACGTCGTTCTCAACATCCTTAAAACATCCTCAGCATCATCATTGCCATCTTCTTTATTTTGTGCACTTAAGCGCCTTTTACTTTGTGCATAATTTCTTAGGCGTTCTTACACGTTAAAAAAACGTACATAAAGTTTAACATTAATTAATTTTTGTGAGTTATTCCTTGTGCATTTCTTAGTTTCCGTATTTTGCATCTAAGAAAATGTTCCTTTAACAAAAAATATTAACATAGTACATTTCTTATAAAAGAAAAACCATTTTGTTTATTAAAAAAGAAAAATAATTTTTGTGTTATTAAGAAAGTTAGAAAGCCAAAAGTTGTGTTCATCTTTTTAGGTTTTATTTTTTTAAGTGTAAGCAGTGGGGCTGGTGGCACAACTTGGGGCGGTTTGCGGGAGCAATGTACTGTGATTTAACTGTTTGCTGCGGCTGCATGGTTTTCGACTGTTCTTGACGTTTGAGATTGAAATGGAGGAATATTGTTGTAGCTGGAATCGAATGATGATCATTCGATGCAAGATGTTTTGCATAGACAAATTGGGAGAGGCATGCGGCATGTGGCATGTGGCATGTGCTGTCCTCCGCAGGTGGCATGCAGCAAGGGCTAGCTGCTTTTGTATTTGTATGTGTGTATTGCCCCATTCTATATCATATAGTCTTCAACTCTGTATTTACACAGCGTCCCTTCAACATTTTCACCCTCAGCTTTCTCGTTTGTCGTTGGCTGCTTGTCTATCTGCTTGTTTTCTGTGTTCCATTAAGAGTAGCTCTTGGGCATGAATGTCATCATCAGGACAAGTGTTGCAGCGCGCTCACATGGGACAAGCAACGCAAGCAAGAACAACAACAACAACAACAACAGCCGTTGCTGGGGTGAAAGTAAAATTACACTTGCAACAGCAACTGCCGCGCAGCAGCAGCAGCATCAGCAGCAGCAGCAGGGCAACGAAATTTTTTTGCAAAACGTCAAAGGCAACTGCAAAAATAGAAGAAAAATGCGTTGACGTTTGTGATCCTGCAGCTAAAAATTGGCGCTGAAGCTGCAGCTGGAGCTGCTCCAGCTCTTGCTCTGTTCCTGGCTCTAGGGTTGTCCCTGGCGCTCGAGTTCGTTAAACCTTCAAGCATCGAAGCTTTCATTTCTTGACAAAACCCCCCCAACAACGACACCAACACCAACAACATCAACAACAACAACAACAAACTACAACATGCCAGTGGGGCGCGAATCTCAGCAACGTCAGAACGTCAGAAAGTGGGGGCAGGTCGGAGCCAAGTCGCGATACTCATATCGCAGATACTTTGATGGCTGTGGGAAGGGATGGGGGGGGAGACCAGGGGCACATTCAGCACACACACAACACACTCCAAAAACTTAGCTGAGTGCGCGCCCTATCCAAAAGTCGATGATGAGGGGGGCTTTTGGTAGCGGTAGGCGGTGCCGGCCGGAGTCAAGTATATTGCGTTAAATTTTAATTAAAAACAAGCCACACGCACTTTTTTTTCCAGACTGCTGCCATCGAATGGGGAGTTACTGCTGCTCTTTTGTTGTTGTTGTTTTTGTTGTTGTTGCATGCGGTTCGCTACGTGCCTCTCGACTCCCTCTTTGTGTTTTTCAGTACCTGGTTTAAGCCTCAAGTGCGTTGAAAATTATTATAATAATAATTTTTATTTTCATTATAAATATTTACCAATCTAATAAATAATCAGTCATCAAATAATCGGTGTAAAACGTGTAAACCTTTTCTCAAAATAAAATAATAGTACACATATACATATGTAAAAACAAGTTTTCCACAGTGAATATTAGTTTAAATCCAATTAAATATTTCGTTAATAGAAATATTTTGTTGAAAAATCTTAAGCTTTTAAAATATATTTTTTGATGAAGCTTCAATTTTAATGATTCTTTTTCATAGATTTCTCTTAACTGCATTAAGCTGTTTTTTGAGTAAGGTTTAAGTTTTTGCTCTTAAGGCTCTTTGCTATCTATTGAATGAGCGCAGTTTCTAGCCAATTTACTGTGTAAAGGCTGTGCAAATTGCATATTTCCAGCTAAGCCTTGGCTCTTTGATAGGCTTTGATTGATTTTAGTTGAATGGAAGTTGATTGAATACCGCAGCAAATAATCGTCTTCTTGCAAGCGCTTTGGTGGTCAGCCAGTACACAGAAAAAATCGTCTAGTATACATCAAAGTTTGTTGTACAACATTTTCAGAAAACTTGCTCTTGACTTTTCTTGAAAAATTCTTTTTGAAAAAAGTCTTAAGACAAGCAGAAGTTTATTTTTATCAAGCTTGAAAAATACTATAAAAAAACACGTAATAAGCAAAATGAGACACTAAGAAAAGATGCAAATCTTGTCAATAAATGTGTCATATTCAATAAGTTGAAAACTGTAATCCCTTTTTATGCTAATTTCGATGCTGAAACGATATTAAGAGCAAAACTCTTTATTGTTTGCCTCTGTGTAGCGCTGTAATTGTGCTGATGATGAGAGACAGAGAGGAGTGTGAGATGGGGGGGGAACTAGCTTGGCAACTACCTGCTTGGCCAGGCGTTGCACTAATTGATTCTGCCGCTTAAGTTTACAAGGCGTAATTTTTATTGAAAAAAAAAAAATATATATAAAGACGAAGCGGATAAAAGCGATGTGCGATCCAGCTGGCAAAAATTGGACGCTGTCGCTGTTGCTCTGACCTCGATGTGTCCATGTCGCATGTCCGTTGTCCGTTTTCCGTTGTCCGTTGTCCATTGCTCTGTTGGGTGCGATGGTAATCGGCTTATGGCCACTGTCACTGGTCACTCTGGTCAGTGGTCAGTGGTCAGTGGTCAGTTCGCTGTTCTGTTTTGATGTTCGGGTGCATGTCGCAGCATTTGTAAATGATATGCGCCGCTTGGCCAACTGACAGCGCTAATGGGCAGCAGCGGCAGCAGTGACTAAGGCAGCATCTGTCTTTTTTTTTTGTTCGCATTGCTCGCTCAATCAGTCCAGCGCTCAATAAACTATGAAGCTACTTGGCATTGTTTGAATGCCGCAGTCGCAGTTGCTGCTCATACTCACAGCTCGATCCTTTCAATCCTCAATCCTCAAGCCACTAAGTGGCCAAAGTGTGTCGTCGTCATCGTCATCGTCATCGTCATCCGCGCACGTCCCACAAGTTGTTTGTCGGTTGATTGCTGTTATGTGCTGGTATGCAGCTCTTAACACGCCAAGTCAATTAAATGTTGCTTCCGCAACTTGGCCAAAGGAAAGTGTAGCAGTTGAGCTCAACTCCAAGTGAGGAGTGTATGTGTGTGCAGCACAACAATAAACGTTGTTTGCAGCTCATGTTTGATGTATCACACACACTCACTCGATACCTGCCTCAGACTCGAACTCGAACTCGGGACTGGGACTGGGACCGGGACTGGGACTGAGGGGACACACGCTCCTGGACGCACATGGTTAAGTGTCGATGAAGTGTTTATGGCATAAACAGCAACAACAGCAACTGCAACCAAAGCATTTCAAAAGGCTGTCTTGGACTTGCTAGCTGCTATCCATACACTTAAGAAATAAATGTTGCGCATTCTTGCATTTACATTTTTTTTTGCAACATTTTACTATATAAATATCCTGTCATAAAATTTCCAAGGCTTTCAAAGTTATGCCAACTTTTTACATTCTTTTCTTTAAAGTGTAGGTGCTATCATGTTTTCAAAACCTTCTGGCAAGCCATTGTTGCAGTTGTGGTTGCTGTTGCCATTGCCGTTGTCGTTGCTGTTGCCGTTGCCGTTGCTGTTGCTGCTGGCATCGACATCCTAGTGTGGCATGCGTGCAATGGACCCCTTCGGCTGCAATGTGGATCTGCGAAAACATGTTTATGGCTTTTTACACTTAACACCAGGCCACAGATGAGCCGCCCCCAACACATCACCTCACCAGCCGTTGCCCTTCGTGTGGGTTATCCGTTGGTCAAGTCAGTAGCACAAGCGACACAGGCAAAGTTGACGACAATGCTGCTGCTGCTGCTGCTGCTGATGTTGCTGCTGTTGTTGCTGTGCCCGGTGAAAGTGAGTTGCAATCTTGCACAGTTTATTTTTTAGATGGCCAACTAACTTACTGTACGTTTCAATTGCACTCCAAAGTGGCCAAGAGGAGCATACAAAAAATAAAACCATTGGCTGAATTTGGAGTAAGTGGCAGTGTTGTTGTTGTTGAAAGACACTGGAATCTGTCTATAACGTGGAATGCGTAATTTTCCAATTATTTGCCTCTTCACTTTATAGCTTTTTTTTTTTTTTATAATTTATGCCTAAAAGCCTTCTACACTTTATTTTATATACAGATCATCATTTTAATCAAACAGATAAAACACATTTAAAAACATATTATCTAGAACAAATTTTAAAGTCAACTGAAAATAGTAATAAATATTATTAAATAAATTTCACAGATATGAGTTAACTGTCTTTCTTGCAGCATGCAGCATGCAGCATTTCTATTGGGCAAGAGAATAGTTATTTGCAGTTTGTCACTGTGTGTTGCTTGCAAACACACAAAAACTCGATTGCCTACAGCAGCAGTTGCAGCAACAGTAGCTGCAGCAGCAGCAGTCACGTTGCAATTGAAAACGTCGGAAAGTGCAAGAGTAAAAGAATCGGGAGCAAGTTGTGTAGCGTCATCTTGTGAGCATTTTGCGGCAGTTGTTAGATGCAGTGTCAAAGTCATTGCCTGAAGCGATCATTAACCATAAAGCTGCCTCAGACAGAAGAGAGAGAGAAGAGATTGGCGCAATCTTCAGCTGTCGCAAGATGTTGCTACTGGTCTGCAATTTGTTTGCGACGCGTCGGCGAAGTGTTCATTAAAATCCTTAAAGGCGGCGGTGAAATTATGGTAATTGTATGGAAATTGCGCATGCGCCGCGTTGCACGCGAATGACAATGACAAATTGTTGGGCCAATGGCAGTGTGGCCAACTGGTTGTTGGTTGTTGGCCGCTTAACTGGCTCACTCTGCCCATTGTAAACACTTAACGTCAATTATTTACGTGATGTGTGGCAACAATCACAACAACAACAACAACATCAAAACTCAGTCCAGGTGAATATGAACTGTAAAAATTCAACAACTTTTCTTTCCCACATGGCAATTAAACTAAGCGCTTATTTATTTAGCTAGCTTGCCTCTTCTGTTGCAACATTGTTATTGTTGTTGTTGCTGTTGTTGCAACAAGCCGGTCACATAAATTAGCAAAAAGCTAAGCGAGTCAATTTCACTGCACATTATGGCCCAAATTATCAATGCCCATAAAGTATTTCCTCTTTGGCCGCAAGCAAAAAAAACAAAAAATAAACAGCGCAAGAAAAAGTTAACAAAATATAAGGATTGACTGGAAATAACCTGTAAAAAGCTCTCAATGATGTTAAAAAAAATATAATCTTCAAAGAAGATTAGCTGTATTCATATTTCTATCTTACTTAATCAACGGAATAAAATCAAAGATAATTTTCTGATATTTTTTCTGATTGCTTTTACAGGGTATTATCGATTGCAGACGCACTCTCTCTCTCTCTCTCTCAAGAGGCGCACAAAATGCGTTCATCACGTTTCTGGCCGTTTAGTACGAAATAAATTGAAAGCCAGTTTCTGGCTAAGACGTCGGGGTTTGGGCCAAGCGCAAAAAAAAGGAACCGAGATGAGCACAAATGCTAAAATAATAAAGTACGATGCTGTGCCCCGATGGTGTAGCCACAGACGCCCACAAAATGCTAACAAGTAACGAGAGTAACTCCAACACACACACATACCCATACACATGAAGAGTTAAACGCATCCCAAGCATTCGGATATGGACTTTTTGGGGGAAAGGAGAGAGAGAGAGAGAGAGAGACTTCAGTTCAGCTGCATGTTGTCATGCTGCAGTTGCATTGCCGGCTCTGCCGGCCTGAATAAAATCCGTTATAAATAAATGCACGTATTGCCATTACATTTCATTGTCTGGCAGCAGCAACACCCGCTCAATGCCCCCCCGCAACCCTCTCTCCAAGCATCGCTTACACAAACGCCAGCGGTCACAAACAACGAACCTGAGACTGAGACTGACTTTGAGATGAGAAATTACACCGAAAAAAAAGAAATGGTTTTTAAAAGAATTTTCACTTTTATACTATATTTTTTTAGTAAATATAATATGCATATTTGTTATCTAAAGTTTAAATACATGTGTCATAAATAAAAAACCACTTAAAACAGTTTTAAAGAAATTTTTTTAGGTTAATACCTTTATGTTTAAGTTTAGATAATGTGACGAAAAGTTTCTTGATGATTTTCCTAAGTTTACATTTTTTCAAAATTAAGTTGTCCTAAAACTTTTTTTTAAAACCTTAGCAGATATTATATTGTTTTCATTATATGATATCATCTTCAACAAAAATCATTTTCATCGCATTTTTTTTCGTAGTATCTGAAATTTTTTTTTTCGTAAATGCCGAGTATCAATATTATTTTTCTTCCTGTGTACAAGTTAACTGGCAGTATTGGTGTTTGGTCGAGTTGGAGTTTGGGCATCCTGCTGCCTAAATGGCGTTAAATATGGCGTTGATGATCATTATCAGTTGGAAACGATTCTCCGACTGCGACGCCGACTGCAAGTTGGACTTGGACTGAATGGCCCACGATGGTCGATGGTCGACGTGTCGTTGTTGTCCACGACTACAGCGTCGTCTGTAATCCAATATCCCCATCACGTCGTCATCGTCGTCATCGTTGCCGAGGTGTTAAATTTGCCAGGCGCTAATGAAGTCGGCCCCAAAGTTAACAATTCAAATGGCAACGGCAAAAACGGACAAAAAATTAAACAGCTTTT
Organism: Scaptomyza hsui; assembly: GCA_018152825.1. Lineage (NCBI taxonomy): Eukaryota > Metazoa > Arthropoda > Insecta > Diptera > Drosophilidae > Scaptomyza > Scaptomyza hsui. The sequence continues at coordinate 8,734,197 of JAECXO010000001.1, forward strand.
TTTTTGTTGCCAGTTTTTTGTTGCCAGATATCATCCTCTCGTCCTCGTCACGAATTAATATTTGCAATGCAGTTATCCAGGCAGGCTTTCCCTCAGTTGCTTGCAATCCTCGCGAGCATCTCTCGCGCTCTGGGTCTAATGAATGCCTCCAACGCCTCCTTGCCATTGCCGGCTGCTTCATTCGCTCCGATATTGGGCAACGCCTACCCGAGAGTCATTTATAATTTTACGCGAATTGCCACAGCCCCCATCCTCAGTCAATGTTGTACGTACATAGTAGACTCCGATAGTTGCATCCAATCTCTCCGTCTCTCTCTGACAAGTTCATGATCGTGCTGCACGTTTTGCGGCATTATTTACGGGCACACACAGTCTTAACCGTTGCCTCTATCCTCCTCAATCCTCCTTCTCCTGCCCCTCCTTCGGTTGTCTCACTGAAGAGGCAGCTAGTTTTTATGGCCACTAACAAGTTACCGATTGGTTTCTGCCTGCCACATGCTGCATGCTACAAAGCAGCCCCTCCCACCCTCGGCATTCTTGTTGTTTTTGCACATTAACTCCTTGGCCAGTAATCATAATAATTTACGACCACCCAACTGCGGCTGGGAGCGGGGTGCGGGGAGCTCGCATCTTGGATGGAAGCTGACATCATTTTGTAAGCATTTTGTATTGCTCCATAAAAAAAACTGTTGTTGCTGTTGTTGTTGTTGTTGTTGCTACCACAAGTGTTTAGTCGTGCGTTAAACACACACACACACACACACACACACACACACACACTATTGTGGGCCATTGAGATTTTTGGCCAAAAACTAAAATCAAACTCAGCAACTTCAGTTGCAAGTACTCTGTTTTGGGGCACGGCGTCTAGACGTGTAGCCCATTGAGAGTTTTGGCACTCTCTGATTGATTCCACTGCAATCGAAACTTTATCAAAAGTACACTATTAACAATACCCTATTCCAGACAGGACTGGGCATAACTACTTAAAACTCAACATCAGCTTCATTTTTCATAAATTACACAACGCAGATTAATTTATAATTCGAATTTAATTAGCAATTGCTTTGAAACAAAACAATTATAATTAAGAGAAAACATAGGATATTTTTAATTTGCTTGTTGGCACGTTTTTGAAAAATAATCATATTATTGGCTTTTGCATTGTGTGTGTGTTTTTTTTTTTTTTTGTTGTAAACATTCAATGGGCCTATTAATATTATTTAAACATGACCGCTTCTCTTGTTGCACGTACAATACTACTATTCCACTTCCAAACATGGCGCGTTTTCTTTTTGCCGCACATTTGTTTAATTGCGCATAATAAATGATATTATGGCAAACCCTTCGGGACGTTCAATTGCCGGCTTGTTAGTTGTTTATTGTTTTACCATTGTTTAATATTTATTTTTTGCTTTGTGTTTGTTTTTTCGCTATACAAAGCGGAATTTAAATGCGGTGTTGACTGCGAGATACCACGTAAACAGTAACAAGAAAATGACTTAGTGCTCATACCTGCTCTGTACACTTTCTATATTCCCCTGGGTATTATAATACAGCAAAAGAAAAAAAAACCGCAAAATTAATTTCGATTTGCAATTGTCTGCGGTTTAACCTCAACTGAGAGCTCGAGCTTCGGCCACAGGGATTTCTGGCTTACAGTGCAACAAAGCGTGGAAAAAACACAACGGCAGCAAGGTGCTTTTGATTTTGCCACAAATTGCGGTCGATGTTGGCGCCGTAATTAATACAATTATGTACGTTGGCGAGCCAGCAAAACTTAATTCAATTTGCCTACGCGTCACTAAGGTTCGTGGTCACGTAAAAACTGGAGAGATGAGCAGGGTAAGATAAGGTGTATGGTAAGACCAGCCAACTATATTAACAAACTATATATATTTTTTTATTAAGATTCAATTTGTGTGGCTAACTTAACTAAAATAAGTTTCACAGTGTACCTTAAAGCAATATTCTTATTGCCAAAAGCTTTTGGTTGATTGAAAAGTTTATTTTTTGTTGTTAATTTTTCATTTTTGCTGCTGGTTTCATAGGCGCAAATGGTTGTTGTGTCTGATTTGATCACAAACGCCGCTTGGGCAACATTTTGGGGCAGTCATTGAACCGTCAAAGGAAGCAAAAGCCGCCAGCTGGGTCTGCTTTTTTCCGCCAAAAAGAGTTTAAAGGCAAACCGAACAAAACAACGCTGAAGTCCAGCACGAATTACAAACGAATTGTGTGTGTGTGTGTGTGTGTGAGTGTGTTTGGGAACATGTCAGACCTACAGCAGTATGTTTTAAATAATTGTGATTCGTAAAGAACATAATTAAAATGCAAAAAAATGTAACGAGCAGAAATAAAGTACAATGAAATGGGAACAGTTGATTAAACTATAAACAAATACATCATTTAGGTAGACTTTAATTATACAGTTTTGTGGATTTCGTCTTCAAAGAATAAAAACAAAAAGAAGATTATAAAACTTATCATAGTTAGTTTTTCTTTACCCTCTTCAAACTATCTAATAAACCATCAGAAAGAAATGATTTAACAAGCAAATAAGATTAGTAAACGAATAAAAATCGTTTTCCGTTAGCATTCCCATGACAATTTGTCCATCCTTGGAAGGCAAAGCAATTGCAATTTTTTTTTCGTATGTACTATGTGAATATGGAATTACTTTCTCTACAAAGGAATCAAAATCATTTTTTGCCATCAAGGAAGTAGCAATAGACGAAAAAAAAAGAAAGAGAAAAAGAAAAGACTCATGTCCATTTGCATAAGCATACAAAATACATATGCATGTGCGATAACTTTTGCTAGGCAGTGTAAAAAGTGTTGACACACAGACTGATGAGCACGGGGACAACCACTGCAACAACAACAACAACAACAACGACAACGCTGCTGCCCAAAGGCAGATAAAACACCAGCTACAACAACAACAAGTTGAGAAGAGAAAGCAAATAAAATACGGGCTGCGAAAAAAAGAGAAGCGAAGAAGCGATTACATAAATTCATTAAAATGTTTGGAAAATGGAAGTCAAGCAAACACCAGCCGCAAACAGAAGTCCAGCTGCGGACAAAAAGGAGACAGCAAGGGGTAGGGGTACAGGAGTCAATATGAATAGTGACATGGATAGGACAACTAGAGGCTAGAGAGCATGAGAGAGAGAGAGAGGAGGGAGCGAGTCTATAGACTCTCTCTATACAAATATATGTACATACATACATACATATGTATGTAGCTTGACCAAACGTTTGCCATATGCCAGATGTCAGTTGTCAGCGCAGGACGAGAATGAACAGTAACAACAACAACAACAGTAACAACAACAGCAGTAAGCAAAATGCAAACAAACTCATACACACACAAACACACAGACGCCGCGTAAAATTTTTTTTTACTATGAAGGTTGATCAAACATGCAACATGCACCCATGCTGTGTGTATGTTAGTGTGTGTGTGTGTGTGTGTGCAAATCTGCGTACGTGGCGGCATTTGGGTAGAAGATTGCTTTGCTGGCCAGTCATCGTCATTCAGAAGGCAGTCACACAATGGTCAGAGCCTGAGATTGAGGCTGTTTTGTTGCTGTTGCTGTTACTGCTGCTGCTGCTGCTGCTGCTGCTGTTGATTGCTGACGATAATGTTGCATGACAATGCCAGGCTGCGACTATTGCCGCAGCAGCAGCAGCAGCCGTAACAATAATACACTGAGAATGACAGACGCAGAGAAGTTCACAAGTTCAAACGCGGACGCAATGCAACGGTTTTGGCTTGGACGTGGCCCAAAACGGCTAGTAGTAGTAGTAGTAGTAGTATATGCCACCATGCCCCACCTCCAGCAACCAGCTCCAACTTCATCTTCAACTTCAACTTCAACTGCAGCTTCAGCTTCAGCTTCAGCTTCATTCGCCTTCGTTCCAAATGTTGCGTATAAAATGCGCATAAATAAAATGCTTGGTAGCTTGGCGAGCAGCAGGCAATGAAGCGCACAAAATGCACAACGGACGTGGCACAAAAAAGCAACAACAACACCAACAACAACCACAACAACAACAACAACAAACAGCATTGAAAACGAGCTACAGCTAAACGGTACTTTTTCAAAAAAGAAGAACACGAAGAACAAGAAGAGGAAGAGAAAAACGACTTCACCTTATTGCATTCGTTCAAAACCCAATCCACCCAACCCCTCGCCAGCATCCCTTTTCAGGATTGCCTCTGTGTGTGTGTGTGTGTGTGTGTGTGTGTGTGTGTGCATCGCTAGCTTTGCCGCTGCGCATGCGTGCCAGAGCTTAAATGCCTTTGGCATACGTCAAGTGCCAGCGTCAAGCGTCTGCATCTCTGTCTCTGTCTCAGTATCTGTCTCTTTCTGTCCAGGTGTCCATTGTCCATCTATCCGTGTGCTGGAATGACGTCTGGCTGATGGCCAAGCACAGAGTATCACAGCTAAGTCATTCCATTTGTAACGCCATCAAGTAAAATTCCTTCTATTATAAGCAGATTTTTAAGCTGGAATACACTGGAATACTTTAAGCAAAGTTGATGTTCCAAGTGTATAAACCTCTCCTTAACATATCAAAAAAAAATGTCTGTTTATATTTTCGTAGTTTAGTAAAAGAACAAGCATTCTCATTAAAATTTTACAGTATTATTATATGCGAACTTTTAAGCTTTAGGACATTGTCTAACACTGGAAAAGAGAGGCTAGATTCACGTTCTAAACCTTTCCTTGTCTAAATTCAACTCAATTTTACTACGCTCATTCGATTTTCATACTATATAGTAAAGGAACAATCATTTACAATTCAAACCTACAGTATACAATTAAATAACTTTAAAAATTATACCGTTTTTAACTGCAATAAAGAATCCAGCTAAATGTCATGTATCTTAAGCTACGTTTCAGCCTACCGACTCCCGATTTGTGGCAAACTGTCATTTCAATGTGGCCGTTGCACGCATTCCTGCAAGTCTGCAACTGCAACTCGTAAGCAAGCTTCTTCTCAGGCTAAGTTTGTTTTGGAATTCGGTTGCTGTGCAATTAGAAATGCATGATTTTTGATTGGAATGTTTTTCTTTTCTTCGCATTATTTTACTGCTCTAACTGAAACTTGTCAAAATCGAATGGTTTTTAAGCTTGATGAGAAGATGAAGATGAAGAAAGATTTAAATGTCTTCCCACTTTCAAGCATTTTGCAATTGTCTCGAATCCCATTGCATGCTCAAATTGCATTAATTAACACACTCACATTGCAAAGCAGTCGAAGCTGAAATGTTTTCAACGCTTTGCATCATTAACATCATCATTATCAACACTTGCTTCATCATCATCACCATCGTCGTCGTTGTGTCTTTTTGCATTTGAAATGAAGCCATTGCTGATGACAATTTTGTCAGCGACGAAGCGACATAATCGACAGCAATATGATGTTGATAATTTCATTAATTAAAACGCGCACATCAAATGACACAACAACAACAACAACAATCTCTGTTCAAGTGTTGGAAATTGAGCGATGAATTGAAGTCCACACATCCACATAAGACTTCAATGCAAGTCGACTTGAATTAAGTAACTAGCTCAACTGGCTGCTGCTGCTGCTGTTGCTGATGTTCTGTTGCTGTTGCTGTTGCTGTCAATAAGCCGACTGCCAACAATAAAGCGCCATTAAAATGCTGATGAAGTGGAAATGCAATCTGCCAGGCGCGCCTTTTTGCCTCCTTTTGCAAAAATATAGTATGTAGTATGTTGGAAAGTTTTATGGCGGAAATACGAGTAGTTGATTAATTTTGCAGGCCCAGAGCAGCTTCGTCGAGCATCGAGCTCCATCCAGCCTAAACTCTTAAAAGTTATTAGCATGGCTGTCAATGGCCTAGGATTAGATTGCCAGACGTAGCTGACACCAACAACACCAACAACATCGCTCGTTTGTCATTAACACAATTTGCAAATTGCTGGCCCATTTTAATGGGCTCTACAAATTTATAGTATCGAGGGCCATGACATAATCAGCTGCCACACCGAATGGTGGGTGCATCTGCAACAGAATTCAACTTGCAACTTGTGAAGCGATTAAAAGCAAAAGTCATGAAAAGAGCGCATGGAGGGCAGCGATAAAAAAAGCCATAGAAATCAACTGTTGTGAAAAGTCAATGAAACTACAGCATAGGGAGAAAGAGCGACAACTTTTCAATTGCCAACTCTCCCCAGTTAGAGAGAGAGGGAGCAAGGTGAATCCGTTTCTTGGTTCCAGGTAATCCGCACAAAGGAAGTGCAACAAACAAACTTTTGTTGCACGCAAAACTGGCACAAAGCATAAGTTACAAGCCTCGCTGCACAGGCAAAAACAAACTGCCAAAGGGCATCCCCCCCCCTAAAGCTCGCGAAAACAATTATTATTTGCTTCAAGGAAGTGGCGAGAGGGGCGAGGGGAGAGGGGATTCATCTAAGCAGAAATAAATATGTGAATGGGCCAACAAACGAATTAGAAAAGTTTTTACTTCTCCCCTCGAATCAACTTAAATGTTGCAGGTTAAAACTTCTAATGTTTCTTTGTTGTTGCTAAAGAAGACCCTTGATTGGATTTGTGGAAATGTCAAGTTTTACTTTCTTACTTGAAACTATGACCAACAGTTTTTTCTTTGTTTCAATTATGGGCGCAGCATGCAACACAATTTTTTTTATTTATTAATATTCCTTAACTACAATTAGGCTTACCAGATATTAATAAAGCCCAAGCTGTGGCTCGTTCAATCAACCCTTTGTGGCAGGGGGGTGGTGCGGGCGGATGTTTTTTGTTGGCTTAGACGCTGTGGGAGTTTAAGTCTCTATAGTCTATGGCGAAGGCAATTTAATTGCGCAATTAAACTAAATGCATTCAGCGATGTCATTTCATCTCTCCTGGGTATTTAACAAACTTGGTCGCTGTTGCTGTTGCTTTTGTTGTTATTGTTATTGTTATTGCTAATGTTGTTGCTACTGTTGCACTGCTGTTGTTGTGTTTTTTAGTTGTTTAGTTGATATACAGTTTGCACTGCGGGAGCATTTGGGATACTTGGACTTTTGACAGTTCGACGTTTTTTTTTTTTTTTTGCTGTGTGCAATTGTTGTTGTTGTTGTCGATCTCTGAATGATTTTACTGTCACTAGCTTAAATGCCCAATGGACACCAAGTCTAGACTTTAGATTGTTAATATATTAGTTTTCACTTTGTTGCTCATTTTGAATAATTATTTCAATAAATGAGAACTTTAAATTGATTAGCTTACTGCTTTGAATGACTTTAGCCGTGTTATTTAAATTTTTTAATTGCTCAATCGACATGAAATATCTGTAAAGATAAGGAATAAGTCTTTTAAGATAAGCAATTATAAGTAATTAATCAGTTCGAAACATATTTTTAAAGCAAAAGTCACAAAAAATTGTTTACTTAATTTAAATAATTTTAACATAATTTGTTCTTAAGAGAATTTTTCAAAACATCACTTTACCATTTTTCGTTTCATGCCTTAAATATTCATCTAAAAATATGATAAAAATGTCATTCAAATTAAAACATAGGTGGAATTCAAAAACAATTCTGAAAAAAGTGAAGTAATCGCAAAGTTTCCTATCTTTTTCTATCCACTTGTTTAGCCAACAGTTTCATACTAATAAAGGATCATATTATTCCGCCAAAGTTTTCAAAGGAAAAACCGCCAATTTTTACCACTAAATAGAATTTTTTTTTTTAAATATTGAAGTGCCAAAAACGGTTGCGTCAACAACTTTGAAATGGCAAAGCAAAAGCATAAAGAGAAAAAATTGCAATTCGATTGCCGACGCGTTGCATGCCGCGGCGTTGCCCGGGACCACAACTTAAGGCACTTAAGGGCCACTTAAGCTTTTGCGTTTGCCACGCCGCGTCGCCTTGCAGCAAGTAGAAGAAGAAGATGAAGAAGAAGCAGCAGGAAGGAGAAGGCGAGACACGCCCACCGCCCCAGACGGTCGGCTTTTAACTTATCAACATTGTAATTTTTCTTAGGCAAAAGTTCACGGCAACACAAATTGTAAAGAAGCAGCAGCAGTAACGATCTAGAGAGCAACTTTTATTATGTCCAGGGTGGCTAAGGCTGAGGCTGAGGCTGAGGCTGTGGCATAAGGACCCAAAAACTGCTGCTGCCGCTGATGAATGCGATGAACAAGAAGCACACACACAAGCACACACAAACACACACAAAGAGCAGCTGAAATAAAAAGCGGCAGAAATAACTATGTTGAAATCACTTAGCTTACAAAATGCAATAATATGTACAACAACAACAACAACAACAACAACATCGAAGTCGACGTCGACATCGAATGCAACTGCAACATTAGTAACGTTTACTGCTTTGTTGCGGCTATTGTTGTTGTTGTTGTCGCTGATGCCAAGCAAGAGCCAAAGGGCATATGTATGCAAAATCAAAAAAGCGACAAGGTAAAGTGAAGTTAGGCCAGAATGACTATAACAACACCCTTTAGTAGAAGAAGGTGATATATGTGAACTTAGTTCTGAGAGATTTGACAAAGAGAACATTTAATGAATAGGAGACTTATTTTTATATACCAGTTAAAAGATTTATTTAATCATATTCTTTGATATGTTGCCCAAAAACTGACTGTACAGGGTATAAAATATAATATAGTGCCTAAGCAGAACAGGAAAAAATAAAACACAAAGCCATAGTTAAAGTTACAGCCAAAGCGGATTGCCATTACTTGAGAGCGTTTTGTGCGCGTTTCGTGCGCGTTTGCAGCGCGTTTCAAGCTTCATTGAGCGCAGTGGTAAAGGTGGAGTGAAGGGGGACGGGTATTGTAATGAGCAATTTCTGCAAGAACTGTTTAGAAAAAGATCATAATAAACATGTAATTCTATATAGGAAATGGAATATCAATAACAACTTTTTAAATAACCATCAACGTTTACTTTATATGAATTTCACTTGATTTAAGTCTTGACTTTAGATTTCTTCTTAAGGATTGTTAAATGTAATAAAATTATATTTAATTGACCACAAATGCGAGTTTAAAAGTTATTAAGCTAAATATATTTGTATTTTGTGGCTATTTTAAAAGTTTGTTTCTTATTTGAGCTTAAAATATCCTTTCTCTAAGCTATAGAAATAAGACTTAGTAGCTAATATAGTATCTTTTGGCTTGCCGTTGGCCTTTAGATGCCCCAAACAGTTGCAACAATGCTAGAGGCCAATGCGTTCGTAACTCCGGTAGTAAGGTGTCTGTTAACTGTATTTGGTTTGTTGGCGTGAGTAAAAAGTCAAATGCGCTTATAACACTAGTACTGCTGCCAAAGCCATAAAGCACAAGACTTTGGACAAAATAGCAATGACAGCTAACGTTGACAGCACCGCAGTTGCAGTTGCAGTTGCAACAGTTGCAACTACACTGGTGGTAACTACTCGTATTATGTATTTTTTGGTTTTAACTGGCAAAACCGTGTGAGTCAAACAGCCTGGCGACTAATTGGTTTATTTATGGGCCTTCATATGTGTGTGTGTGTGTGTGTGTGTGTGTAGATGGAGTTGTGCTTGCATTGTTGCCACTGCCACTGACCTGTGGACACATTTTGGCCATAATTGCTGGCCAACGCTAATTAGGAGCCGGTGTTAGCCAGCTTCGCATACAAATATGCTATGCACTTTCAATATTTGCCAGCCAAAAATATTGCCAAAACCACACACACACAACACACACACACACACACACACATACACACACAGACGAGTCAACAATCAATTATGTCGTCTGACCGCAAAGTCGTTCTCCCCCCCTTCGCCATTCCTTACTGCCTTTGCAACAACAATTGATTAGTAATTTAAAAACTCCATTAGAAACATTCTCATTTGCAAGAAGAAAGGCGGCGTGGAGGGAGGAGGGGAGGCAGGGAGAGAGGGCTGACTGGTCTGGCCAACTCATTTCTCATTTTCCCATTAACTTGGGCAAATACTATGTCATCATTAAACAAGCCATGGCCAAAGCGAAAGCCAAAGCCAAAGCCGATGGCTTCAAGCTCGAGATGTACTTAGCCAAAAAAAATAAAAAAAAAAACACAACTAAAAAAAAAAGAGCTAAAAATAAGGCAGGCGCCAGCAGCAGGAGTTGGGAGGAGAAAAACTCCACTCGTCTCAGCTCGACTCAACTTAGTTAAATTTTGCCAGCGCGGAAATTAATTTTCGTGCACGGAGACGACGACGACGACGACGACGACGACGGCTTCGATGGCTAAGGCATTGCCTTTTGGCCAGGTTCAGTCAACAGCAACAGCAGCAGCCACAACAACAAGTAAAGGGTTGCCATCTCGTTCCCAGGCTGGACGACAGCTCGCTGTGCAGAGTTGATGCATGCAATTAGCGTTCCCTGTTTGCTTGTTTATCCAAACACACACAGAGTGCCAGCCAGCCAGCCACCAGCCAGTAGCATGCAGCATTTTTCGGCGCTTGGCGAATAAGCTTAAAAGACGGGACACCAACAACAACAACAACAACAAGAAGGACCCAAAAAAACACAAACATAGCTCAGCTGTTGAGCTGTTTTGTTTTTGTTTTTTTGGGCTGCTTGAAGCCGGCTGGCTGTCTTGGCATCAATTGTGGTTAGCCAGCGTTCTCTCTACTCGAGACGGCGTCAAGCAGACACCAATTACATAACATTAGGAATACACACAAACACTCACACACACACACACAAAACATAATTCTTAATTTGTAGCGATATGGACGAATAAATAATCTTAATGCCTGGTGGTTATGGAGATCGTATACAAAACAAAATAGTTGATGATAAGAGTTGGCTAAAAAGGAGGAGGAATAGGTAAAGGGTCATAAGAATAAGCTTGAAAAAGTGTAAGGTCTCAAGAAATGCCTCGAATATTTATTTTTTTTTAATTTTGCTATCTCTTAAAATGCAAAATAAAAAGATTACATAATTACAAAGTATTATATGATGAAGATACTTGAAAATAATACCTCGATAATTGTAAGCTTAAGATGTTTATGAAATAAAATTCATAAGTTTTATATATCGTAGAATAAAATGCTTTAGTGAACATTGTTGTCAAGAATTGAAATCATTTATATTTGTTTCAAATCATCTAAAACTTATTTTCGTGTTATGCAGATTCAACAATAAACTGAAATTTTTACAAATACATTGCTTATCAATTGCTGGGAAAAATATTAATAAGAAAATATAAAACGCGAACACAAAACTTTCATATAACAAAACTCTATAACCTAAGACAATTGATGCAGGGTATCTGCTTGTCAAGCATACACCATAGTAGATCATCATTTTTTGGTTGCTTTTTTATTTGTGATTTGTTAGCTACTAAGGCTTTAAGTGGGAACTATGCAAGCGGCAAGCGGCAAGCGGCAAACGGGCAGCGGTAGCAAACAGCTTTAGACACTTTAACACATTCCACTGGGAATCCATCCACACACACACACACACACACACACAAAGAGACACCAAAACACACACAGAAGCGAGGCAGCAAGCAGGCTGGGATAAGTATTTAGACGACTTTTGAGACCGGTTTTTGGCGCTATGAAGTCACCAGGCAACAGGCAACAGCAGCAACAGCAGCAACAGCAGCAGCAGCAACAACAAGAACAACACCAAACAGCACCATGAACACTAACTAGAACTTGTGGCCGAAAAGGCCAAGCTGCAGCAGCTGGAGCAGCCTTGCAGCCTTGCAACCAGGCCAGGCCAGGCCAGGCCAGACCACTCATTCGGACACAGGCAAGAAGCGCTTCAATCCTCATTGACAAGCATCAAACGACAATGGGATGGGCAGGAAAAGTTGGGCGGAAAAGGGCAGGGGAAGATCAGAAGGCAAGCTGCGAAACTGTGCGGCAACTTTTGGCCTTGGCTGGCTAAGCTCAGTTATGTTCTTGGCTAATAGGCTAATTCGTTAATGGCCAGAACCAACACGTACCTCTCTCTCTCTCTCTCTCTCTCTCTCTCTTTCGCACTTTCGAGTAATCATTTGTTTGCCTAGAGCAATTGGTATCCATGTCATATTGTTGCAACTGCAACTGCAACTTCTGGGCACACAGGGCAACAACCTGGTCAATATGGTCAACACGCTAAGAACAACAAGAAGAAGAAGAAGAAGAAGAAGGAGTTGGCAGCTGTTGTTGTTGTTGTTGTTGGTGAACTGACATCCTCGACGTCGTCGTTCAAGTGACAGCTTTAAAATTGCAAGCAAACACAGCAGCAGCCAAAGTCAGCACGGATTGGGGATGGCTTTCAAACGACGGAGAACATTCACTCAACTTTCACACACACACACACACACACACACACTCACACACACACGCACACACACACACAGATGGGATGAAACGAGGCGGCAAAATACATTTTATAGCGGATATTTGGTAACAAGAACCAAGGCAACGGTCAAAGCCTAAATCAAGTCCAAAGTCAGAGCCAAATTCTCATTTTGTTTTTTTTTTTCTTCAGTTTTTTGCTGCCGTTTTTCTTTGTTTTTGTTTTTTGTTTTTTGGTTGCCTGTGCCATATGTGCTCATGTATGTCACATGATTACCCAGCCAGTCAGCCGACAATGGCGTTGACTTTGAGTGGCGGCCATTCGCAGCAGCGTTGGCGGACCAACAACCAACAGCAACAAAAAACAACAAACTACAAACAAACTAAAAAAAAAAGACAGCCAGAAAAGTTGTCGCCTTGGCGTCCGTGCCAAAAAATCTTTAGATTTCTGAAAGGGTCAAGACTTCTTCCTCTCGCTTTCTTTCTCTCTTGTAAAGGCGGCTTGCACTTTGAATCAGATCTTTGACAGCTGCCTAGCATTCAGTTATCACATTTCCTTGAGGCTACTTACTACATACAGAAATGGGCGGTGGGTGGCATGCAACACTTTCTGAGTCATCAAAGCAGTTTACTTAGTGTCAGTTGTGCTGTGTGCGAATATTATGGCTAACAAAAAAGCTTATGTATATAGATAATAAGCTTTTTTTGGAAAGTGAATTCTAAATGGAAGCAAACTTTTTTGTAACAAGTTAAGTTAGTCCAAATTTCTTGCTTTAAGTCTGTAAAGTTGATTATTGTGTTTGAGATTTTCATTGAAATTTTTTTAATACTTAATCTTCAATGTTGTGCAGAAAAAGACACATTATGAAACACATATTCTTTATTATTAGTGACTATAATTCTAATCTTTTTCACCACTTTGCAACTAAAAACTACAACCTTAGCTTTTTAAATTTCAAGTTCTAGCTGCTAGCTAATTCAGTTATAAAGTCCCAAAGTTCGCCTTAATTAAGACAAAACCTTCACTTGTGTGGAGTAAGGAGAGAGGTAGGGTAGTAGGAATTCCCAGCGCTGTTTTGTTTGAGGCAGACAGGCGGCGACTTCTCTGCTCTAAAACAATCAACAATGCAGCCATTGCAATTTCAAAAACTAAACAAAGTCGAGCCATTCATCGGATGACAGTTATTATTTTATGACGACACTTGCAGCGGACACTCCCAACCAGACACTAGCAGTAGTATATATGTATTTGCAGCAGAGCATCTGACGCCATATCTATGTCCATGTTCTTGTCCATGTTCATGTCCATGTCGTCTGCCGTTAGCCACAAACTTTGTACCAAAAATTGTTATTCTAGTTATGTTGGTTGGTTTTATATTTTTGCCGCCCTAATTTCAAAAGAGAGAGAGAGAGAGAGAAAAAGAAATAAATAGCGGCCACACGTCCTGCGGCTGTCAAGCTGATAAGCGGCGGTAAATGGTTGTTGCAAGACCTAGTTTGGGCCAAAGTTTGGAATGCGATAAAAGCCTCAAAAGCGCGTGCCATTTCATGACATTTCAACTTCGATTTAAGTGCTGAGAGCAAAACTTTGTACCCATTCAAATTGAATTTCAATGAACTTGACCACAATTCGGTTGGCATATTTAACTAGTTGGCCACTTAAAGTCATGGTTCTTGTTCAACAACTAGCAAATTGTTCAATACTACTTACAACATTATTGGCCTTTCCCAATGATCTCAAGTTCTTCTTGTTGGTTGCTGTTGTTGCTCGGATGCTTGGATGCTTGGGAATAAGTGCTAGGGATACGTTTTTAAACTCGCGAGAGCCGATCAAAACAGCATTTGCAAATTAGCTGCACCGTCGGCAAGGCAGCAGCAGCAGCGGCAGCAGCAGCAAAAAAATTCAATTAACTCGAAACTAGTTTGGCACATAAACAAAAATCGCAAAAAAAAAAAATTTAATATATATAAATAACAGCATAAATGTGCAACAGGGAGAAAGGGAAGAGGGAAAACGCGCGAGGGGGAAACAGAGTTAAGGGCGGGAGGGGGGGAGGGGAGGTAAAGACGCAAAATTAAAATATAATATTTCACTTTATGCCCGAGCTGAAGCCGCAAAGTCAGTTGGCCAAGCAACTGGTACGAAAAAAAAACACACAAAAAAAACGTAACGTAACGTAAGAGGAAGAACGTTCGATGTTATTGGCGCTGTTGTCGCACAAAGATCGCACCGATAGCCGAAGCTGGCTGGCTGGCTGGCTGGCTGGCTCCTTCTGGCCCTAGATCTCTTTTGCCAAATGCTATGTGGCTAACAACAACAACAACACACAACAATAACAACAGCAACAACACTAAAGAACTAACACGACGAGCGACGAGCAAAGCGAGGCGATTTTACGATTTTGCGATTTGCGATTCTGATTGCGTTTATTCCGTATTAACAGTGTGTGTTTTGTGGCACGTCCTCAAGCGAGCAGCACACAAATCCAACTGAAGCCAACGAGGACGTCAGGCAGCAACAGCAGCAGCAGCAGCAGCAACAGCAGCAGCAGCATGCTGCATGCAACTCATTCGTGTGCATGTCTGTGTGTGTGTGTGTGTGTGTGTGCGAACAGAGTGGAAAAAGAAACATGAGGAAGCAGAAACTAAAGCCAAAGCTAAAGCCAAAGCTGTAGCTGTAGCTGAGGCTGAAGCTGGCAACGAACGAACGAACAAACAACATGAACGAGCTTCAAGAAGAGAAGCCATCCTCCACTGAGCCAACTAGTCAGAGCTGGTGACGCGCGCGCTCTGCTCTCCACAACAAACAAAATGTGCCATTACCAGAGACAGAGAGACAGAGAGAGAATGGGAGAGAGAGTGTGTGGCGGGGAGTGGGCGGAATATTACGTATACGTTTAACGCCGCCAAAATGCAACACACAACGTAAAAGTTAAACCGGCATTTTGTTAGGCGCACGTTTTTAGCCGCTGCAAGCCAACGGTAGCGAATTCACTCCCACTGCGGTACAAGGCCGGGGCGCTTATAATAATAAGTATACGTAATAATAACATTTGTAAAAATCAAAACGGATTAAAAAGTTTACATATGCCAATATGCCTAAATAGTCAAATTTATACACCTACATAATTATATAAGCAACCTATTTATATTAAGCTTAAGAGTTAATGTATAAAAATAAAAAATCTTTTATACGGTAATTATACCAATGTTTCCATTCAATAAGTAGTATTTAATTTTTTTTATTATTTTTTATTCTAGGATTTAAAAAAAAAAGTTGATAAAACTATATTTGAATTATGTATTACATAAATCATTATCATTAAGCTTAATTGCTTCTCGTTAATTTCTTTTTTAGACATACGCCCCTTACAATTGCTGGGCCCGAAAGTTCGCCTGAAACGGCACTGAACTTTTTGCATGCTGACGTTTAGCTTTTGGATGAGGAGGCGAGGGACGTGACGTTACAACAACCCCACTAAAATGTAACGTGCTCCTGACTGTGTAAGTCGGAGAGTCAACGATAGAGCGAGAGAGCTTATGTGGGTGTGTGTGTGTGTGTGTATCAGTGCGTGTATGAGTGCAAGTGTATGAGTGTGTATTGCAGCTGGCAACGCTTCCTACTTTATTACTGGTTTCCAACTTCATAAAATATTTTAAGCGTCGTCGTCGACGTCGACGCTGGCATCGGACACGACGTCGATGTCGCCTGCTTGATTTACTTGCAATGCACAAAGTGCAGCCAGTGAGAAGAGTGCACAATGCGACAATGCCTTAAGTCTTGCTCTCTTTCTTACGCTCTTTTTTTGTATTCTTTGCCAGCTGTTTAGTACAATGTTTGCGCGTTTTGTTTTTGCCGCGAATTCGCCGGCTTTAGCTTTTCTTGCTACCGCTCGCGCCCCCTCCCCCACTTACAGCTGTTTACCAAAAAAAATTTCACTGCCGAATTACTTTTCGGTAGCTTAACAGTTCCAGTGATCATGACAGGATTTTTTATGTGCAGTTAGATAGGTAAGAAATAGTTTTAAAAAATGTTAGTGAGATTTATATATTTAGTTGGGTTAATGTTTAATTTCATGTTTCTGTATACTGGCTATGTTTGGTTGGCTTCGATTAAAAACGCAATCGGTTTAAAATTAAAAAAAATTTTAAGTTTTAGTTTTTTGGGTTCAAATAACATTTTTACATGTTAATATAAAAAGATGTTTGATGTCTAATCTTATTTTTAAAACATTTCCAGCTATTTTGTTTTGTATGTGGCAGTTTTTCAAGTATTTTCACTGGTAGGTAAATTTTGGACTGGCCTGAAAAATGTTTACTCAAATTCCCTATAAGCCCTTGTTTAAGTCTTATTTTTAAACACACACTTTATGTATCGTAAAGTAATGAATTAGCAACGTAAAGAGTAAAATTAAAAATTAAATGAAATTCGGCTTAAATGCCAGCCAGACAGCAAAAAAATTCAAAGACTGTGCGACGTAGCAAAGTTCATTGTAGTTGTGGCTGTAGTTTATTGCTATTTCTTATTAATAAGCGCCTTTTATGTGAAGTTCGTTGTTGTTGTTCTTGTTGCTAGTTGCTAGTTGCTAGTTGGTTGTTGGTAGTTGTTAGTTGGTAGTGGACGGGAGCTGGCAGCGGGCGTCAGAGCCATCCCATGGGCGACATTAACGTTAATAATAATAAAATGTGTAATTGCATAGAACGAGACTGCGCAGCATGCCCAAGTCCCGAGACACAGTCCCAGTCTGTCCCGTTCTGTCCCTGCCTCCTCCTTCTCCTCCTCCTCCTCCTCCTCCTTATTCTCCTACTCCTTGCTCTGAGCAGGCCTGTCGAAGCCAAACAGCCTGTCGCTTCTACCTCTCCGCCTCTCTTTCGGCCTTTGTGCTGCAGCTACAGCTTGTTGCAGCATTGCAAAAGGTGTAAATCATTTTCTAATCGCAGCAAGCAGATCACATGCACACACACACACACACACACACACACACACACACACACACACGCACATACATGACGTGCATTTAGTTTTGTTTTTAGCATTCGCATTCACATTCGGCTTTTGGCATTGCATTTGGCTCTTTTGCAGTTTTTATGCTGTTATTGCAGCGGTCAAAAAGACAATGTGCGTCGTCTCCGTCTCCGTCTCCGTCGTCGTCGTCGTCGTCGTCGTCGTCGTCGTCGTCGTTGCAGTCTTCGTGGAGTCGATGGAGTCGCAGCCAAAAGTCAATGCAATCAATGCATGAAGAGCAATAGAGAATAGCATTCACGTCCACGTCCACCTCCATGCTCCATGCTCCATGCCCCATGCTCCCCTTTCTCCACTCCTCCCATTGCTTCTTGGCCCCAGTTTCCCATCTCATTCCCGCAGCGGATGCGAAGCACTTGCCATGTTGTCAGTTCCAAATGGATTTTGTTTGGCATTCGCCTGAACGCTGTTTGTGGTTCCAGTCCGCAGAACGAGGGTCGCTCCAAAGCATCATGATATTGATATTCTTAGATTACTGTAGGGTATATTGGTTTTTATGTTAAATTGAAGTTTGAGACTTGAAAATAAATGTTTATCTTATCTATTTGATACAAATGAATTTTTAAGATAGTTGGAGCTGTTTTGAAATGATATTTGGTCATAACACACAAAAATACATTGGAATGACTTTAAAAAAGCTTTTTGTATTCCTAAGATTTAAGCTTTAGGTAAGTATACATTTTCTAAAATTGATAGAAATACTCGAATCGAGCACAAATACATAGTATAAACATAAATAGTTTTCACATGAGTTTATATAGTAGCTTTTCTCTTCTACTTTAAGTTTAAATAAAGTTCTTCATTAAACGCTATTTTTATTCTCTCAGAGTGGAACACTTTCTTACTTGCTTTAAAACAGTTTCTTTGTAATTGTAGCCTTTCTATGAGATTCTCATAGCTTCAAGATATTTGCCATTTTTCAGTGTAAGAGTATAAAATACATATTCTAAAAAGTATTTTAATATTATTAGTAAAATCGATAGTTTCTTTGTTAAAAAAAATTCGACAATTTTAACCATAAACCTATTTAGAAACTCTCGCAATACTGTTGTAACAATTGTTGGTGTTGTTGTTGTTGTTTGCTGCTGTTGACTTTGAACTGGCCTTAGATGCTCTGCAAGTCACAAGCTCTTCTTCTTCTACTTCTACAACTTCTATCTATTTGAACGCTTTATGGTAGCTGTAGTATTGTGTATGAGCGTGTGTGTGTATGTGTGTGTTTGTACAAAAATTTAATTCAATAAAATCATTGAAAATAATGTGCAGTGTTTTGGGGTGCTGTTGTTGCAGTTGTTTGCCCAAACTAAATGGCATTTGTGTAATCGAAGTCGGTCGTAAAATCGTATAAATAATACGAGAGCTATTCCGCTGTCAGACCAAGTTGATTCAATAGTTGTCCATTATGGAGGTCACACTCCCCACTCCCTGCCACCGCGCCAGTAAACTCTCTTAGCAGCAACTTAGGCAAACAACAAACAAACAAACAAGAAATGAACAACTTTTTTCGGGGCAGATATAAAAACTTTTGAGAAAAACATTAAAAAAATTTTGTTTTTCCGCTGCTGCGTCTTAATTTGCGCATTATCCTTGCAATCTTAATTAAGCTGTCTATCAGGCAATGCATATCCTGCTTCCCTCACCCCTTGCCCTTGCCTATCTGCCACATCCGCAGCCTTGCAACTTTGCTCATTTGTTTGCCGCCATTTTCTTGCGTACATTTCTTCTTTGTTTTTCTTATAATTGTTGTTGTTGTTGTTGTTGTCGCAATTTTTTCATAGTCACTGCACACTGTTTTCCACATCCGTTCCGTTTCCGCTTCCGTTTACACTCACGCTGATGACGCTGACGCTGACACCGTCACCGTTACCGCTACCACAGTTGATGCCATCGTCTCACATTGCGTATACGCCCTATCGAGCGGAGCGAGAATACGAAACGAAAGCAACAACTAAATGGAGTGACACCAGCAAAGTTCCTTAAGCCAAGCAAGGAGTTGTTGCTGCTGCTGCTGCTGCTGCTGGCACATAACGAGTATTGTTGCCATCGCCATTGTCCTTGCCGCAAGTAACAAGTTCATTTGCAATAACCGTAACCAGTTCGAATACTGTAGCAAGAAAAAAAGGGGTTAACATTCCATTCCAAATGAAGACATCAAAGACCATTACAAGAAGCTCGAAAAGATTGTGAAAGTTTAAGGAATAAATAACATGTGAGTTTCAAGCTATAAGCTAACTATGCACGAAGATCCAATCAAACCGAAAAACAGCTAGATAAGCATCACTGTTGTTGGGGCCAGAACAAGCAGAGATGAAGACAAGAACCCAAAACGTAATTATTTCAATTAATTTTACAAAATTTATTTATGCATGCGTGTGCCAATTTTAAGTGTGGGTGTGTGTGTGTGGGGGGCAGGTAGGGGGCGTGTTCGCATTGTCAACATGAACGTTAACAGCCTTTAATTGTTGTCGGTCGCAGGCGCAGTCACAGCTATTATATTTGTTATATGTTGTTTAACCCTTTTCGCTTTAGCGGCTGCAACTTAAAGCTCGCATTTTAGCCATTGAGTGATGGATAGACTAGTTAAGAGAGAGAGAGAGAGCTTTCCGAATAGTCATATAGAAAGGTATGCAGATCTTGCAACCTTCGTGGCAATGGGGCTGTTGTGGCCGTACCGTTAGTGGAAGGCGAAAAAAAAACGAAGCAAAAAAAAAAAGCCGCCATTCATGCGCATATAAACAAACGAACTATGCGGCGACTTTGGCTTTCATTCATTTTCAGCCATACGAATCCTGCAGTCGCAAGCTGGGCGGGGGTGGAATGAGACGGGGATGGTTGGTGTGCAATTGAATGCCAGGCTCGCTGTACGCTGCACGTTGCACGTTGCATATATACATTCATATATATATATATATATAGTGTGTGAGTGAGTTCTACTACGCGACTTACAACTGCAATTACAACTACAACTGAACGTTGCCTCGCTGCCCTCTACGCGGCAACCCCCTCCACCTGTTGGCGCTACACTGTCTTGGGGCACGGAAACCCGGCGCTGTGGAATGCAGCTAGGTTTGGGGCAACTAACAATGAGCCGGCAACGATGTTAACTGAAAAATGCTTTTCGCTTTGCCTGTTGACGGGAAGTTGGTTTAGCGTTTGTGTGTTGGCGTTTGGTTGGTTCGGAGAGGGGGTGTTTGCCTTTTTAAGGGGTTGGGGTTGTTTTGTGGGTAGTGGTAAGTAACTGTTGTTGTTGCTGTTGTAGGCATAGTGCAGTGAACTTGCCGTCAAGTAAGTATGCAATACGAAACTTGTTTAATTAGGAAAGCATACACAGTGAAATTCATTTAGAAATAGGATAAAAAAAAAAGCAACACGCCTGAATATTTCTTTATTGTTCGGTGCAAATAAGTAGTATATAAAAACCCATTTATACTTGTGTATATAAGCTAATTCATGCAGCGGCTTGTCCGTTTCGGTATTCAAAAGCATTTTTTTGGGAGTGCATTACAAGCTACAAATAGTATGAATAATGAATAATGTCGCATACATATTTGTGGTTAGGTTCTAGCTTAACAGTTTCAGGGTAAATATTGCCCTTGATCATATTGCCATTTATCCTTGGTGCTAGCATAGCCATGATCGGGCAAAACTTTCGGAGTGCGATACATGCTCTTCGAATAGTTTAGATAGTCCTGAAAGAGGATTAAATTTAGTAGGTACATAGTTCCATACTCTATTTGTGGCATTACCTTCTCGCTTCTTCGCTGGCGTGCCAAGTGGCTTAAATCCATGTTTTTATGCGTTTCCGCTGGCTGCACCTGGAGCACAGCTGAACCCGAATTGCTCGTTGCACTTGTATGAGACTTTAGTTTCAACTGAAGATCAATTGCCGGCGGTGGCTCGTGACGAATGCGTTGCTCTATTTCATACAGCTCTTGCTACACAAGGAACATATCAACATTTTGTGTTTTTCTGGTTGGAAGGTTGTGTCCTTACCCGATTCTTGTAAACCATGCAACAGGCGCGGAGTGTAAAGTAGTAAATGATCTCAACGCCGGAGAGAAGGGAGAAGCCGAGAAACAAGCTGGCAATGCCGCCAAAGGACACAAGCAGATCCACCCAGCCAAAGAGAACCTCACGCTTATAGCGAATGATGGGCCAGGTAAGGAACTCAACTAGGACACCAGGTGACTCCGGACGATCCATGCTTTTGAGAAAGAAATATTAACAGAGTAACACTCTAGGAAGCTTTTACAAAGTTAAAACTCACAATTTCATGAGCTTATCTATATTGAAAACGGTCTTGGAACAACTTAGTTCACATTGCAGGCAATCCTTGATGTTGGTTATGTTCAGCTTGTGCTCGTTGAGACAGCCAAAGTCCTTGATAGTACACATGGGCACATTAGCTAAATGGCAAAAATGAAAGAGTATGATAATGAAGTAACTTTATAGCAAACTAACCAATTGGCTTGTAGAAGGGTGGATTGCATTTGCACAGCTTGATGGCCTTTGTCATGCGGCATTGTTTCATGCAAGACGAAAAGGTGTAGGGATCGGTGAAGTAGCTCAGCTTGATCTCATCGCTGAAGATGCACTTGCGCTGTCCAATGGACAGCTGGCGTGCATCGTCCGTGGTGTAGGTGTTCTTCTTGGAGATGCGCACTTCCACCAGTTGATCCTCCGTCCAATCGATTTGGGCATTAAAGTCGGACCCAAAGTACTCCTCGTTTGAAAAAATGAAAATCTGCCAAAGCCATTGGATTAACTTATATGTATATATATACCATTTATATAGATATCGTACTAACCCTAGAAGTACTATTGGGTAGAAAGAACAAAGCCCATTTCTTGTCGGTTTCATAGAGGTCATGTGGAGCGCCCGTCTTGGTGCTTCATTAAAAGTGTTGTCATTACCAATCTGTTAGTTAAAGCTCTTCGTTTGACTTACTCTTCGGTTGCCGTGGACATGAAGCGACTGTTGAAGGCATAGCAGAAGCCATGTTCCGTGTAGATGGGATGAAAGTGATCGCAGCATTTAATGTCCTCATCCCGATACTTGCACGAGATGAGCGTGCTCTCGCAGGGAATGTGGGCGCGGAAGGCCCACTCGCGCAGTGTGTGCTCGGCAAGGAGCTCTGCGGGTATGGCCTCTGACAGCATTTCTGCATCTATGATGTTGTCAAAGCTGAGCGAGGTAAGGAGATCCAAGAAGGGAGCAAACAACAAAGCCTTTTCCGCATCGTAGTTACTGAAAAATATCAAAAGCAAATTATGAAATGAAAGAGAGTTTTTTAGTAGTCAACTCACGCTAGGGACTTGAAGACCTCCGCGTAGGATGTGTCATGATCGAAGGCCAACTCCGGGCACACCACAGTGGTGGGGAAAACAACGTTCTGATTGTGAAAGTCGGTATCGAGACCGGTGATCGTGGGATTGGTTTGGAACTTCTCCCACAGGCTCATGATAATCACAAGAGCCGTCACAGCACCAATCGATGTAAAACAGAACCACATAAACTTCTCGCCAATGGGTCGACCCGTCTCCGCAATATATCGAACGCCATGGAGCGTCGAGTTTTGAAAGAACTCCTTGGTCTGGTAGATGAGACTGCGTCGAAAGATGACCAGAGTGTCGCGGGTGCGTTGTCTCCTCGTGGGAGTCACAGCCTGGATTTGCATGGGTTTCTCTTGCGGCATTTTCGTTTCAGGAACATAGCTTGTGGCCGCGGGCCCTGCAACATGCCACGCAACAATTGCAACTAACCTAGAACTTAGAACAAATTCCATTTGTTGTGGTCATAATGTGCGACACTAAAAGCCTTTCATTGTTTATGCATTAACCTAACGAACTTTGATTGACCCAAACAAAAAAACGCAACGTTTCCACTGCTTATCTTGATGCCTCATTAATATGTGGCGTAATGCTAGACACTGAGAAAAAAACGCAGGTATTGCTGCTGAGAAGGAAAGAAGTTAAAAAACGACATATGGTTCTTGTTCTCACATCAATTTCTCAACTATAAGATCTAAAATTTTTAGAAACTCAAACCCTCTACAATTCCTCACCCTCCCCAATCCAGACAACTTCTACAAAACTATTAAGTATCTTAAAGATACTAACATGTAAAAACATATATAATACACATATGTATATAATAAGCTATCTAATAATTGAATTTTCCTATATTTTCTTAGTACCAAATAAGTTAGCTTGTTCTCTCAGTGTAGTCGTTGGGTTTTTCTACTATGTATTCGCATTCAAGCTGAAGGGTGGCTCAACTCCTGCTGCCTGGTGGTTGTTTATGGTCCTTGCCTAAAATGGCGCCGCGGTTCCGTGATCCTGCTGAATGCAGCTCGGCACTTCTAGTACTATTTGTGGGCGTGCCGATCGGGGCAGCTGCCGTGCTAATTGGTTCGCAGTAGTCTGCGCGGCATCCGGCGCCGCTGCAGTTTGCCAGAGCCAAGAAAAAAATAAAAGAAATGAACTAAAAGAATGTATGCAAAAATACGAATAAATACTAAAACTCACACAGAGTAAGTAACCCGCAAAGAAATTCACAAGTTTTGTGTGAACTCCTGACACGGCAAATTTTGGACGGCGCTTTGTTTTGCTCTTTGTCTGGCCAAGTGGCTCCAGAGCGCACTAAAGCTCCGTCTCCAAGCACAAATGAAGTGGTTTCAAGTTTCAGCAACGCAAAACGAAGACAGAAGCAGAAGGAACGAGAGAGGGAGAGAGAGAGAGAGAGAGAGCGAGAAGCGACTACCGAACAAAAGGTCTGGCGATCACGAGTTTGACGCTGATGCTGCTGCTGCTGCTGACCCTGATTGCGTCCGCCAGATAAGTGCAGTAGTGGACTGCTCCACTTGAAAAGGACCTCCACAGTCATCTAGGGTTTCAAAACTGGCGCCACAGCGCAGCGCTTCCTCTTTTTTTTTTTTGTACTGCAGTAACGGGTCCCCAAACAAAATGTCGCTGCGGCAACAACGACATCAATTATGCACAATTAGTCGTCGGTGGCAGGTGCTGCACTTGGAGTCTAGGATGTACACCGACAACAAGGATAAACAGCAATCTTAGCCGGCTACCGCAACGGGCAACCAAACCGGCCATAAAGCAATCGCGACCCACTTAAAGTGAATGCCTTAAGACTTATAAGTATTAAACTGGGTAGAAGTTGGAATACATTCAGATTTCTATCAAACATGTAGTTACTATATATGTATATACTTTTTATTATTATTCAAGAATAGAGTTTCTGTTTGGCAAACAAATATATTAATCATTTTTTTCTAGGGTATTTAATCGTCCGCATAACAAAAACGAACTATTTTTTCATGATGTTTTTCCTTACTTATTTCAATGACTGAACTTTTTTTTCTTATCAGCGATCATTTGTCAAACCGTTGCAAAAGACTGGAAATGAAGTTTCACAACAACAAAAAGTGGGAAATAAAAAAGTAAAAAGTATAATAAAACAAGTAAGAAGGCTCTATTCGAGATTTCCCGACTAGGAGATACCCCGAACCCTATACATAACGCGTACAGTCATTGTCTGTATGCATCTGTGACTAGACTTCAATCTTCGATATCTCTGGTGTTTCTCAACCGATTTCAATGAAGTTTTCAGAAAAGTTCTATCGTTACCCACTATTTTAACCCCCATTTTTACATTTTCCAAATTCGAGATTTTTTTGTAATCGATTGCATGTGCATATCGAAAACCCGAAAAGTTATCGATAATTTGAAACAAACTTGTTCTGCTTATGGTATAGGAGAACTTATATTCAAAATCGCGTTCATACAGACAGACAGACGGACATGGCAATATCGACTCGGCTGTTGATGCTGATCAAGAATATATATACTTAATGGGGTCGGAGATGCTTCCTTCTGTCTGTTACATACTTTTGCACAAAACCATTATACCCCTTTTACCCATTTTATGGGTTCGGGGTATAAAAAGCACAAGATGAGGGAACGGCAATTGCAACAATTTGTTGGGCCGCCAGTTGACAAAAATCAACGCTTATAAATAAGAAATCCAGAGACCACGCAACTGAAATCGAATCCAGAGCCCTTTTCCTTAAAGACAAAGTCCGATGGTGAAACTCGTTGTACCCTCAAAAGGAGGATACATACACAAACACACACACACACACTCTTACTGAAGCAAGAGCAAGCAGAACATGAATCCCAATTCTCCTTCTGTGAGTGTTCTACACGATCTCCGCAAAAGTACAAAAAGTCGATCTTCTCTGTGTGTGTGTGTGTGTGTGTGTGTGATTAATGGTAATTGCTTTTATGGCTTTTCGCTGTGCTCGCCACGCTTTCTGCTAGCAATTTGTTGTTGTAATATCGCTTTTAGTCGCAACACAGTTGCCGCCAACCTACCTCCCTTCCTCCCGCCATACAGACCAACTTTGTTAGCTTGACTTCAACTGTATCAAATGGCCGAGTGTTTCTGATCTGAGACCCATTTTCTGTGCATATTATTATTATGTGCGTTGAAATTGTGTATCCGTAAAACGAAGCTCTTAGTTTTACTTACATAATTAATGCTGATGATTTTCAATGCACTTCCTTTAATCGCACACATAGTCATCTTTATGATCGCCGATTTCACATGGACAAAAGTATAACACACTCTGTCAGGGTATACAAAATCAATTATTTTATTCACTCAAGTATTTAATGAAACCGAAAACTACACGGTTATTAAAATTCAGGCTTTGTGAATCACATACATATATATATATATCAATTTATTAGACACTTTTCAACTTAAATATTTTTAGCACAAATTCATTTTGCATTATCTCACTACATATAATATAAAAAACTTTATTTTTGTTGTGTAGAATAACTAATCAAAAAAAATGGGGGAAAAAAAAAATGGACATAGCATTGAATATACTCCTGATTTTGTTGTTTTTTCACGTTATTACAACTCTATATACGTATTCAGTATTTACATGTTAAAAATAATAATTATAGGCAGTTTAATTTTGCATCTTCATCTGCTGCTTCTGCTCTCACTTCATAGCTCAATACATTAATCACTCTCTTCCAAGGAGACTGATAGATTGAGTCTTCCATTCAAGTACTTGGGCGAGAAGGCCGTCGGACTTGGCTCATGGCGCATCTCACGATACTTGGTAAAAAGACCGCGCACTCGATTGAACGGCGTTTGGAATGTCTGTGATACAGACGACACAATGACGGTTTGATGATCGCTGGTCACAGCCACAGTGGGAAACGGCGACGCTGGCGATGGTGTGTCTATTGGCGTGGAGGTTTCCTGCTTAGCTCCATTGTGACCGGCGGGTAATCGTGGCGGCCATGTCGCTTTCGGTGGCGTTGACGGTGTTCCCAGATGACGACGCGCTGCCGCTGCATTCAGCTTGGGCGTGGCCAGCAGCTTCTTGACATGTGCCATCGAATTGCTGTCGGAAACAATACTGTTGCTGTTACTGTTTATTTGTGTTGCATTGGGCGTCCTGGTCATGTTGAAGAACGACAACTTGTTCGACTTTTGTATGTTTTTCGGCGAGGGGAAGCTGCAAGTAATTAAAAGTGCAATTAGTTTGAGTTATAGTTTTGAGGTCAATGCTTAGTTTGGGTAATCAAATGTTAACAAACCCATTTAAACTAATCTTAGGTCTTGCTTGGTTTGCTATGCCAATAATATAATATATTATTGGCATATTGCTTTCAGTGCTTGCTTGTTTTAGGCCCAGTTTAACTTGGAATAAACTCGAGCTATACTGCAGTTATCCAATTTGGTTTTCCGAATGGTGCTGCCAACCTTAACGGGGATTCAGCTGTTCTTTTGGTTTTGTTTTTTTCCTGTGTCTCCTAAACTGCTACATGTTGCACATCAATATGAATGTATATATAATAACTTTCTATGGGCCCTGTTGTAAACGGCAACGAGGGAAAAACTTTTAAGTTATTGAGGAGCATGGGTTTGTGGACCTAGAAGACTCAAACAAGCATTTTGCAACTTTGATTCATAAAAAAAATAAAATAAACAATGCAAGTGTCAAGTGTTGATATTTATATATCGGGACTTAGCATCGGTATAAATGTTAAACGGACCTCAATGCATCGGATAAGTAAGTGCTAATCGAACATTGAGAAACTCAAATTCGACTAAACTTAGAATAAGTTGACTAACCGGACATTGAGAAATTGGGCCTTAAGCTGACAACTATGCGAACTTGTATAACACTATAACAATCTAACTAACATCAACAAACTGGTTTGAAAACTTCAAAGTACGCGAATGCACAACAAAAGTACAATTTCATTACACTTTCTGTTAACTTTAAGCTGCATTTAACTCTCATTCAAAAAGTATATATATCTATTGGCTACTCACAGATCCATCTCTTCGGGGGAGAAGCTTTCCATGGCTGTACGCCAGGCATACACAAAAGGCTGCGTTTCCTTATCCACTTCCACATTGAACACAGCATTGAGTACGTCCAAATCGCGCTTGGTTGGCTCCTTGCTGCAATTTAATAATTAAGTTTAATACAAGGTCAGAATAATAACGATTTCATTGACTGACCCAAATATGTATAGCTCGTAACGTGGTTCGACGTCACTGCACGAGATCCTGGGTGAGCGGCTCTCTGGCGGTGTCATAAATATCGCCTCATCGTCGCTGCTGTCATCATCATTAAAGTCATCGCCGCAATCAAACTGTCCGTTATAATAAAAGAAAAAGAAGTTAACGAATGCGTACCAAATTGAATAAAAAATATATGTATACTTACAAAGGATGCATCGTCGTCCCTGTCATCGTCACTGTTGTTGTTGTCGATGATGTTGCAGGCGCTAAATTGATCAAGAAGTGTGACAGGAGAACCATTAGATATGTCGGGGCTGCAAAGTGCAGCTGCAGCAGCAAGTGTAGCAGCGGACGTTGAAGCTGCATTGCCCAGTTCTTGGGCCTGAGCACGCAAAGATTCTGTACGCTTGCGTCGGCTCGTCTTCCGACTGAGATTCGCATCCCAGAGACAGTTGCAGCACTGCTCCAAGTCCCAGGCGGCAGTGCACAGCTCCTCGGTTTTAAGTGCGTCCGGCAGACGAACAATTGGCGTCTGCTCCAGCATTGGCAGCATGTTGCCGCACACGCATTGCAAGTGTTCGCGCCTCTCACCAGTTAGCTGCAACAGTTTGCGCAGCATTTGCATTAGTTGGTAGCGCAGGGCGGTGCCCACCTCCTGCGAGTTCGCAATGTAGCTGGCGACGAGATGGGCGATGCGCGAATGGACCTTGCTAAAATCGACCGTGATGAAACGTGCATCATCCTTGAAGCTGACGATGAGAGATTTCAGTCTTTTGAGCTCGGAGAGCAGCGTATCGTTGATGGAAACCATGTTGCCAATGTTGTTGATAAGCGTCTTTGTGATGCGTTTCGCGAATACTTGCAGCGATTTCTCCACACAGGTGTAGGGCGTCATTACCTGGGTGGTAATGGCAATGCCGCCAGCGCTTGGTGAAGTACTGAATTTGCCTCGATCTGTAACCAGATCGAGATAGTGATGTAGTTGTGAAAAGGTCCATGCCTGATCGGATTTCTCTGCCAGCAGCGCTGCTTGCAACTGCTCTGATTTGCCCGATAGATAGCTCTCGAAACGTGTTATTCCATTGCTTGATGATATGTCCACGAAGTCGTCGAGAAAGTCCCAATACTCGCGCCACTCCAACTCCTCCTGACGCGCCAGATGACGACCGATCATCTCAAGGCCCTTTTCAATGTCCGAGTTCTTAATGTGTCGCTCCCGGAAACTATTGTTCATTGGGGAGACGGCGGACACGTTTAAGCCAAATTCAGATGACACATCCAGTGAGTTATCGAACAGTGATAAGGGTGTGTTACTACGATATCTTAAATACAGATCCTGGTTTATTTGACGGACGGGCGTCGAGGGCAATTCCAACATGCGATGTGATCCACTCGGGCTCTCCTTATATGTGCAATTGTTATTGTGTTCCATTGGCTGCTGCAGCTCCTCATCGACATTTAGCTCTGGCTTGTGATTGCCATTGGGACTGAAGAGCAAGCGTCGACCGTTGGCACTTCTGTTGAGCAGCGACTTGTTGGGCGTCTTAATGGGTGAGATGTAGGGCGAGCTGGTGAATGATAATCCGTTGTTCAATGCGCCAATGCGCGGTGGCGTCTTCCAGCGTCGATAGAAACTGAATGCCTGCTCACGTGGCATAGGTCCAGCCAATGCACTTATCTTAAGTTCCATACCAATTTTGCCCGACTCGTCGCACTTGTGATACAATGTCTGTAAAATTACAATAAATGCTTGCTTACTTATTTCAAGTCTTTCTTTTATGGTGCTTTTGTCACTTACCGGTGGATCGCTGGGCGTGAAGGGTTGTCCCACCTGCGGTGGCAGCTCGTTGCCCACAGCTCGCAGAACGGGCACATAATGTGGCTCAGAGAGCAGCAGCTCCAGTTTCTTATACACTTCCGGACTGGCGTGTTGTGCTCGCTGACAAATGATCTGTGTGTAAGTCAAGGAGAATTGGGTCAGAGACGAGGGGTAACAATACAAACAATGTTAATTATATTACATCCTTGGGATGATTTCCTTCGATGTTCTTGAGCGACTTGCATTGTGGATAGGCTGTGAGCACCTCAACGACAGCTATGTGACCGTTCTTCACGGCAAAATGCAGCGGCGTCTCGCCTCGTCCCTTGTCTGGCATATTGAGATAATAGTCGAGCAGATTCTCACTGAGAGCGGCGCACATCTCGGCACTGCTCTTCTTGCCCGCATACATCTGGGTGAAGTCAAGGTCGGAGACTGTCTTTAGGATGAGCTCGGCAACGCGGGCCTGATTGCATTGGGCGCAAATGTGCATGGCATTGTAGCGATAGCCCTCCTTGAGGCTGGTGGGCGTGTCACCGCTGCTGATCAGAAACCGTGGATTGTCCCAAACGACGCGCTTGACCCGCTCATAATTGCCAGCCTCGATCTGCTTACGGAACTCGACAAGCTCCTGCTTGCTGGGCGCTCGAAACGGCGGACGCTCGGCATTAAGTGAAATGTTGCTGCTGTTGCTGCAGCTGGATGCACTGCCGCCATCCGTGTTGTTGGCGCTGCTGTTGGGCATTACCAATAGTATATTTGGCATGGATGTGGTCAACGATGAGAACGGTGTGCCGCTAACAGTGGGCGAGGGCGAGGGCAAGGGCGAGGACGAGGAGTAGGGACTACCACTGTCTGCTGTGTTGGCCGACGCCGGTGACTTTGATCCACCGGCCAGGGATCTGGGCAAAGACACTGGCTCTGCAAGACAAAGGGAGAGAAATGTGTTAATGTGTTCGAAATAGAATGCATCTTGTGCTTGCTATCAATTGTTTGCTCTCACACACATTTTGATAATTATTTCGATCATGCATGTATGTATGTATATACTTACTGCTAGCTGGTTTGGCCTTGCCGTAGCGCTTGAGAGATTCGATGCTCTCGAAGCCAAATTGTACGTAGCTCTCGGCCTGGTCGCGATTGGGAAACTCACGCAGACGCGCCTCCTTGTAGTGTCGCAGAACGTCCAGTGCCTTGGACTTATCCGTGAATATCAGCCACAGCGGCGAGTCGGCTGCAAAAGGAATAGTATCACAGCCAGTAAGTTGAGAGTCAAGAAGAAAATGTGTCAGCCAAATGTCGCTAGCTGACGCGTTGTGGTCACGCCATTTGTGAGAATGAGAATGCGAATGAGAATGAGAAATGAGAATGGCAAGTCGATTGGCAGACAGCGCAAGAAACGTGTTAAGCAAAACAAATAATATGCTAAAAATCGAGAGAATTGAGAGAAAAAACACAAACAAAAACAAAAACCAAGAGGGGGGCGTATGGGGGGTGGATGATGCTTTCACACACACAGCATCAATAAATGCCCCCGCAGACGTGCGTATGACGCAGTTATTGGCACGCAGTTTGGGGATTTTGTTTCTGTGTCGAATGTGGATCGGACTAGGCTAGCCTGGTTTACGTTTGGGATATAAATATGGAAGCATTGTGTTCTGCCTGAGAGCGTGAGGGAGAGAGAGAGAGAGAGTCCGCAGCTAATACTTATTTTCAAAAGATACAATGTACACAATATATATATTTATAGTCAAAGCTGTCGACCCTTAAATGCATTGTATTTATAAGACAGCTCATTTATTGCTTTCAGATTTCCAAATGATCTAGAAAGTACGAGGAAGAAAACTTGAGTGTAAGTAATATTGTTTGTTCAATATATCAATAAATCAACAATTGGTCTTGGCGTGAAGCACTCAATATTTGAAAATATATAAACTGTTCCTTAATGCAAACAAAAGTGTGTTCATAATAATAACAAACTTGAGCAGCTTAAGCTGTGATGTTTGTACGTATTTTTGCCGGGCAAATGAGTGCAATGGACAGGTCAAGGTTCTGGTTAGACTAGTTTTTGTTTTTGTTTTTTTTTTGAAGTCTTACTGAACTCGATTTTATCGTGCTTTAAATTTGTTTTACTTGCGGTACAGCAAAGCGCATTTTAATTAAATTACGTTGCGAGAGGTGCAGCCAAACGGATCGAATTAATAGTTGTAATCGTACATTAGCCGTATTTGTTTACAAACTTATTTCCACGCCCACTTCCAGTCAAGGCCACACAAATAATGAGATTGATGATGCAGGCAGCAAAAGAAAGGTATTTGGTTTTCACAATTAATTTAAAATATACGCGGATTTTTCATAAGTCAAAGCGAATTTAAAAAAAATATTGTACAATAATAAAATGAACACAAATGAAATGTATAACTAATTGTCAAACTATGTAAGTATGTAATCCCGCATACTTCAATTGAACTAATAGTGTAAAGCGACTACTGAAACACTTGATGAGGTTGCAAACAGAGTTAAGGCGTTAAATATTGCTCAACATAAAAATAATAAGACCAACAACACGAGAGTAACATAAAAGGTGGCTGCGATGCGCAACAAATGACGCCGTCGTTTCCTTAAAACGCGCGCTTTGATTGCGTTGCTGCATGAAATAACAAGTATGTTTTAATGTACATATATGTGTATGTACAATTGTTTCTGCGAACATATTTATGTACAGATGTATGCGTTCTATGTTTCTATGTATGCAGAAATGAACATACGATGTTGTTTTTTTTTTTTTTCTTTAAACATGGCTGACGCCTCCAATGCAGGAGTTATACTTACGTGGGTATTCGGGATCCTCGTATTTGGATGCATTTGTTTCGTCCGCTTCGCTGGCCGCGGACTCGGGCAAAACATTGATATTGACAGCTGCTATGGATCCCGCACATTGTGCTAATGTGCCCTCAAAGCCTGCTTTCGATGGCGGTATATAAACACCGAAGAAAGCCATTGTTGATTTGTGGCTACAGTTTTTGCTAGCCTTTCCAGCGTATTAAAACATATAAATAATTGGGTTTACGTTTGTTTTTCATTCACTTTGCACTTAAATTATAGATGTGTGTATAGCAATTTCCTACGAATTGCGAACTAAAAAACCGTCGTAGAATGCACGACATGCAAGCTTCTACGACGCCTAATGCGATGCAGGGTCATGCAGAGATGGTAGCAAGTATCGATACCTAACTATCGTATGAAACTAGTTCCTCAAACGATTATATACGATATTTCTGTGATTACTGTTGCGATATTGAGCGCTAAATTTCAATACAATTTAATTGCTTAATCCCATATATATACTAAGTCACAATAATAAGTAATATCAACACGATTCATTTTTAAATTTAAAGCAACCTGTTAACGAGTCCTTAGATTATTGTTTGAAAGATAGCGTTTCCAATACCAATTGAATCTTTTATCAACTCTGCCGACTCGCAATACCTTTGGAGCGATGTGCCATCACTGATGTCGTGAAAATTTATAGATGTATCGATGGTTACACGATAGCTCGTAGAATATTTTTTGTTTGCAAACTCTTATCGATAGAAAGAAAACCAGTTTGGCGCTTGAATTGAATATATATATTCTTGCATACGAAGATGAATTTTATTACACACTTACATAGATAAATCCACAAATGACCTAATATGGTCGTTGGTAGAGGTCAAAGAGGATTTATATGTAAAAGTATTTAAGCTTAATAGCTGTAAAGATCATGGAACGTAAGGCATATTAGCTTAGTATTATGTCGTTACAATTTCAATGGGGAAAATTGACAAACTCTCGTGGCAGTAAACAGTTAGTATTGTGTGCGAAGTTAAAGTTGTATGTTTCATTTATTTTTAATACAATAATTTCATATAAAGTTGCACTATATGCTATACTGGAAGGAATGATTGCGTTTAATTGTTGGACAGACACAAATCTATAAACATTTCAAATATTAATCACAAAGAACGAAAAATATAAAAAAAAATAGATTGGAAAAATACTCAACAATATTTTTAAATAATATTACATAAATAGTTAAACATAAATATATAAAATAAAATCATGTTCTTACATTTAAACGAGTATAAAGTAGTTCAAACTAAAAAGTATCTAATTGAAATGTTAAACAGAATATAAGGAAATATACATACATATGTTTAATGCATGTATGTCTGGAGGAGTAATCTTCGATATGATCGTAGATCGTGGATCGACAGACAGTATCAACAGCTAATAACATTGCGCTCTTAAAACAATATACATAGTACACATACTAAACATAATTTTGGTAGTTTGGCTTAAACTAGTTGCTCTTCTGGTTGCATACAAGTCCATTTGAGCTGCACGAATGCCTATCAATTAGTAAATACATACAACTTGGCCCTGTCAGGAGGACCCCACTTAAATGCTAAAATGCGCTCATTCTGGCGCCTACTTAATGAATATGATGTGTTTCTGTGTGTGTGTGTATGTGTGTGTGTGTGTGTGTGTGTTTGCTGTCTGCTGGTTTTCGGAAGGGTTAAAATCCGATTGTGGTACAGTTAAAAAAAATTAATAAATATAGATAGGGAGATGCCCGAAACAGACGGTCGAAAATTAAAGCTTTGTATGTTTGACCGTGTCCGTCCAATAGTTCTGTATTGTCATCGCCTCCAATGAGTTGAGAAACGAGTCATTATCCAGGCTATACATCTCATCCGAATTATCCTAAAGGACACACAAGACAAAGGCATTGTTAGCAAAACAAATCACAAACATTGCGCCCGCAGGCAACTGGACAACGAATCCTTACACTTACACGCATTGTGCTATCATCGATGTAAACGCTCGAGTCCGGTTCGCTAAGCGCCTGCGGCTTGTTCAAAAATCGGCGACGATAGAGTACAATGCCAATGGTGCCCACTGTACAGCAAATGCCAAACACAGTGAAGCATATGGCCGAAATGGCGCCAGCATCCAGAAAATAGGTGCGCTATAACACAGACGCCAAAAGGATTCGGAATAAGAGATTCGTTTATTTTCGTTGTGAGCGCCACACTTACTTGAATGGCCAGCGCCTCGGATGAGATGTTGCCGCCCTCATCGATATTGTAGCCAGAGACGCTGGGCGCTGCGGATGCGGATCGGGTGAGGAGACTCTTGGTGTCGCTGGAGAAGTTGATGTAGCGATTGATGTGCTTGTATTCGGCGGACAGCACCTTGGACTTTCGCGAGCGATGTTCGCTTTCGGCGCGACGCAGCTCCTCCTCCTTGTTGGCGTTCTCCAGGGTGAATGGAACGCGTTGCAGCTCATCCGACAGCCATTCAGTGTTGATTTT
This sequence comes from Scaptomyza hsui, assembly GCA_018152825.1. Taxonomy (NCBI): domain Eukaryota; kingdom Metazoa; phylum Arthropoda; class Insecta; order Diptera; family Drosophilidae; genus Scaptomyza; species Scaptomyza hsui. The sequence continues at coordinate 8,769,287 of JAECXO010000001.1, forward strand.
GGGCGTTGAGGGTGTGGCTGCCACAGCTTGACCTGTGCTATTGATCGGCGGGCTCGTTGTTGTTGTTGTTTTTGTCGCTATTGTTGTTGCTATTGTTGTTGTAGTCGTTGTTGCTGGTGGTGCTACAGTTGTTGAGTTTGTTGCTATCGGTGTTAATTGCAAGCTGCCTGCATCATTATTTGCTGCAGCAGCTGCCATACAGGTGGAATTGCAGGCGCCGTTGTTATTGTTGTTGTTTGTACTGTAAAAATATAGATTTGTATATATGAATCAGATTACAAATGCATTGCGCAGGTTCCTTATCTCTCAGCTGTTCTTTTGTGACGTCAGCAGTGACAATAATCACTTCGATGTGAAATTGTGATAGGAATCGATATGATCTTTAACTATACAGTTTGCGTAAGCAGCTGTTTACCAAATCAGTTGTGTTGAACTTCTCACTTACCTTGTGCTACGACTAAAATTCGTATAGTTGTTAAGCTGATCTGGAGATGATGGTGGAATGGCAGCGCCTTCGACTGCAACAGTTGCCGCAAAGTCAGCGGAGCGCTTGAACTCGAACTGATTGTGTGCCATGGTTAGCTTAACGGTTGCCTCATCCATGTCAACGTTCTCCTCAACGTCAGCGTCCACATCAGCCTCGTCTGCATTGCTGTCGTCCTCGGCCACGGAATCGGAGAAGGGCGTTTCCACATCTTCGATGGCATCACTTGCCTCCTCGGCATAAGTGGGTGTTATCTTGGCTGCCGATGTGGTTTTAATGGTCAGATCCATGATATTCCGCTGGGTGACCGCTGCCCAAGTTTGACTGGACGTGGTCTGATATAGCTTCGTTGTCATCCGACGACCGGCCTCATTTTCCGCTGCCTCCGTTCGTTCCAATGCACGATCCAGCTGCTGTTGTGTGGTTGACTCTTGGCTTAGATCCTGACTGGGATATGTGTGCACAGGGCTCAAAAGATGCACTGCAAATAAAGACTCATTACCATAGTTCATAATCTTTAAGAGTTCTGGACATGCTTACCACTTAGACAGGTTATCCAGAACCAATGGGACCACCAGTAGAAAGTCATGATGCGACACGTGCTGTGATCTTGAGCCAACAATGCAATGCTGTAAGAAGATACACAAAAGAGGAAAACTGTCAAATTGTGAGCTCATCTGTGTGATCGCATTCAAGTAACCCAAGCAAAACACTCGTTGCTCATCCGGGGCATGATTCACGGCAGACGCTAACCACTAAAATCAAGTTAGTGTTGTATAAACAAGAGTGCCGCACTGGCAGATACCCTTTACTGGAGGTAACAAAAAAAAAACATGTCTTAACTTAAGGGTGTTTAATAATATTTTATATACAAAATTGACAATTGAAGAAAATGAGAAGAGATTAAATTTGCTTGTGTGTCCATTTTGTATACCCTCTCCTTTGTATCTTTCTGAATGTTTTTGGCACATCCTTATCGAACTTTATTGGCTGCAGGGTATATTAAAACAATAAGCAGGCAGACGCAGAAGCAAAGTACTTTGTAGCGATAACTGCGATGAAGTCATCGAGTCATTGAACAGTCGTGGAAACGCTTTACATTCTACTAAAACAAAACAAGTTTCATGTGGAGTGTGGCCCATGACCAGGCCAGAACCAGAGCCAGGCCAAGCCAGGCATTGCCAATTTTGGGCGCCGATGAAAACGCTGAAGGTTGACGACTTTGGCCGCGTTGCTGCTGCTGTTGCTGCTGCTGTTCATGCTTCTGATTCTGCTGCTTTAAGGCAGATGACACATAAGCTAAAGTCTCCTTTTCCCTTCTAAATATGTATGAGCAAGATGTGGCTGCCACCCACACACACACACACATGTCCATTTAAGATGTGAGCTCACGAAACTTGAGTCGTAAATAGCCGCCTCTTATACTTAATTACTGTGGCCAAAATTAGCATGCCCCATCTTATTGTGGTGCCAGCTTTCAGCATCTTCCCATATTTATGTAAATGGCCTTACCAAAAGGCATTGTGACTTGAACAAGTAGCTTGTAACCGTTTTCGGTCAGATAGGACTAAGAATTTAGTTGAAGGCTAAGATTGTCAAAAATAATTTTTGCTTGCTAAAAGAAAGTTTTATATGATTGGATTAAAGATTAAGACAACTTTATTCGTAAGAAATCAGTAGAAAAACTTACTTTCTTAAGTTCTTGATCTGATCTGATTTTGAGAAATTATAACTGAAGAGTATATAATCTTTAGTTAGCTGTTCTTTCTTGTCTTATTGTCGTTACGCTTTTCGGCTTTGGCCAAACTGTTTGCTTGGTTGCGCGCGCCAACTTAATATTATCGTACACACACACATAGTAAACATACCCTACATGTATGATTTTGTAGATGACTGCTTAGCCAAGCGAATAAAGTTTGGTTGAGAATTGAATATTTCTGTTTAGGTTTGTTGGTTTTAGTAACCACATTTTGGGTATCTTATGGTTGGCCTAAATCAATAGTTTAAACAGGGCATTCCCATAGTTGTGATACCTCATTTAGTATGTTCCCATTTCGGAGAGTTTGTGTGCTTGTGCTAAAAACTGTGTACGTACTCCCATTTATTTGGGTTAATGTCTACACAGAGACCAGGCCCATTGAAAATTGCTCCAAATTTGTGTGCTGATAAGATACGAACAAGAACGTGATATATGTGTCATGTATACTCTTTATGCTCATACATTATGTAGTGGGGTTTGAATGTATCAATATGGAGCACTTTGACCCACATTGACCCCATTGAAAATCGTGCACAGGCCGAACGAAGCCTTTGACGTCAAACAGTGTCCGGGTCCGGGTCCGGGTCCGAGTTCGGATGCGAGTTCGGTACCAGGTCATGCATATGTTATGAAGGAGGCTCGTGGCATGCCCCCGAGCGGTACATTAAACATTGAGCATTATGAGCGACACTTTATGCATAGCACGAGGCGTTAAAGGTCAGAGAGCTGCTGTCATCAAATTCAACGGCACACTCATCCAATTTGAAACAAAGCCGTAAAGCATAATAATAAAAAACAATTGTTACCCAAATTTTTTCGAAGCTCACAACGCAAACATAAACAAACAAACAAACCATAACAAAACAGAGAGCGCGCACCGTAACGAATGACACCAAAGCCAAAGTGGAGACAACAACAAAAAAAGCGCGCAAAAAGTGATGCTCACGGGGGAGCGGGAGGTGGGCAAAAGGTGGCAAGCGCAAAACCGGAACGCGCATAAGCAGCGACGGAACCTAGAAGAAGAAGAAACTGAAGAAACGTAAACATCAGTTGGAGCTCCAGCAAGGCCTTATGTAAATTCCATACGTTTCATTGTTGATCATCATCATTATCATTATTGTTAATTGCCACATCTATCACTCATACATATATGTAAGTGTATGCGTACACTCGGAATATATTTGTAAGCTTGAATTTACTAAACTTAAGATTCTTTCCGATTCAGGTCAGTACAATTTTTGCATTTTCTCTGAGTTTGTCGTTGTAACCTAGTCTAAAGACATATGGATCACAACAAAAACAAAACCTCCCAAGCACATCGCAGAAATTTAAAACTGTACTTTTATGGACAGAAGCTATTCAAAAATGTATTTGATTTAAAAACCTGTACATTTCAATAAAAATTTGTGCATTTGTTCTTGAATTTGAATTCTGATTCATCATGCAGCTATTCAAATTTGAATGAAAATACTATTTGCACTAACTGCATCGGAATTTTAAATATAGTAAATGTATATTTTAGAGGTCAGAATTCAGAGCAAAAGATTGATTTTATCAAGGGACTTTGTCTTGTTCTTTTATTTGAATTCCTTACAACAAAAGAAAAACCAGTTTGCCTGCAATTCAGTTTAATATCTACCCTGATATGATATTATTAATGCCCTTATGCAAAACTGAATATGGTATTGTGAGTGCCCTTATGTAAAACGTTGACCAATAACTACAGGACAAGTTTTGTGCGTTTAGGCCTATTATACTACATTGGGCCTAATGACATGAAGACGCTTCAAATGAACCCAAGGCTGAGCACGGGTCAAAGAGTCGTCCAGTGGAAGCCATTACAGAAAGCATTACAAAAAAGGCATAACATAAAATGAAAAGCAAAAGCGCAAGAACTCAAACAGATGCACTTTCATATGCGAAAGTAAAGTGCACTGCAACAATGTTTAAAAGTGGCACAAGTGCAGATCAAAGCACATACATACCTACATATGTACATATGTGTCTGAGACTGTAACTGCAATTAAAGAAAATAAGAAGAAAGACAGAAAGAAAAAAGCAAAGGAGAAAAAACAAGTGCAACCTTCAAGAAAACTACAATGCAAATTGAAATGGCGGCAGGCCAAATGGCAACAATTAAATGCAGGGCGGAATACTTATTATGCAAATTCCAAAGACAAGACAGATTGCAGCAAGGGGCGTGGCAGACACACACACATACTCACATCCATATGCATGTGTGGCAAGCAATGTCGTGTCGTGCAATAACAAATAATGGGAAAGTTCACGCTCACTTTCTAATGTCGGCAGCGTGGCACGCGATGTCACTGGCAACATTGTAGATTTGTGGCACAAAGGTAAATGCGGCAGAAACAGGGTGGTGGAAGGTGGTGGAAGGGGGTGCCTTGCGGCCTGCTTAAATACTTAATTGAGAAAATTGGCTCAACAAACCAAGTCTATGGGCAAGTTTTTTTTCGTACCAATCAATTATAAAATCAAAACAAATATGTTTTATAATGACATTCACACAGAGTTCAATAATCGTTATCGATAACTTCATGTCTTTAAAGTTTGTCATCAAAGCAGGCTGTACAAAAGTTTCAGCACGTTAAGGGCACAAATGTTAAAACACATTCAGTCACACTTAGGTGAACACGTCCAACATACAATTCAACAATTTAGAAAATCTTAGAATACAGATTTTGTAAACTTTGCAATTTTATACTACAAGTTCGGTTATTGCATCAGCGCCATGAACCGCTTTAAACGAACGCAACAGGAAACATCCAGCGCGAGCAGCGCCGAGGAGGATACCACATCCGTTGTAGTCGCCAAGAAGGGTTCGGAAAAGAGACTTCGCCAGATAAATCAGCTTATAGTGAAGCTACCAATTCTAGAACAGGTGAGACTGTATCGCACAAACAAAGAAGTGCGTCCAGCTTGCGACAAATTCTGGATCAGTACACACAAACGTTTGGACTTTCGCGAGCTGGAGCAGGATCTGACCGGCGAGATGTTGGCTTTCTTTGTGGGTCACCTGAAGGAGAACTATGCCAGCGTGCACTTCACAGCGGACAGTCTCCAACGCAATCTCAATATACTGGATCATGCTGGCGTCAAGTGCCTCACCAATGTGCACTTTTGCAATCTTCGCATGTCGCCCGAACCACAAGTGGCAGCTAAGGCAAAGCCACAACGCCAATCTAATACTGGACGGGTTGGAGCTGTGTTAAGCGGTGCCATGATGCCCCAGTGGCCGTTGCACGCCTTGCCCAAGATGCTGTGCAACTTGCGCCGTTTGAGGGTGCACTGCGATGTCCAGGTTCATTTTATCGAGCAGTTCCCCAAGCTGGAGATGCTTGTGCTCCATGGCGATGTGTCTCAGTCGGCGCTGACTGGCATCTTCGAGCGTTGCCAGAACCTGACGCGACTCTTCATCAAGTGCCCCAATCCACCGTCCGACTTGCAGGGCATCTTCAACTGCAGCAACCTCAAGGAGCTCCTTATGCCCATGAGCATCTTCTCCAGTGTGTGCGAAAAGGTTTTATCTTTGTCGGCTTTGCGTTTACTCGAGCTAACCAAGAACGGCGCACAGAATGTAGAGAAACTGACCATGGAGTGTTTGGGCCAGGTGCTAAAGACGCGGGCTAATGATGTTAAGGTCCTGCAGTTGAACTGCCTCAACTTTAAGGGCTCCAATTGGATGACAGTGGGCCTGGGACGTTGCAAACATCTGCAGGGACTTGTGCTGAACAATTGTCTATTCGAAAATCGAACAATTGGCAAAAAGGAATTGCCACATGTATACAAGTATCTGGTATTGAATGGCTGTAACGATGTCACGGATAATCAGGTAACGGCTATGGTCGAGCGATGTTCCGGCTTAGCTGAGCTGTTTCTATTCGATTGTCCGAAGCTCACTGGCAAAATGCTCTTCAAGATTTATAACAATCGACGCAGCGAGAAGCTCGACTATCCCCTAAACATCATCCTGGATCGATGCGATGATGTCAAGAAAAGCTACGATGATACGGTAAGTGATCTTGAAGTTGGTATTGTTTTTATCTTGCTAAAACAATATGTTTTTTGGCTCGCAGTTCCCAGCTTATTGGAAATTTCGTCTACCCACCATGAAGTTAGACAGTTCGACTGAGGAAAATAAAGCCTTTGAAGGCTTGCAGATCGTCTTTCACAGGGAATCATATGATGCAACAAAAACTAAGGAACCTAAGAAGACAACAAGTGTAGCAAAAATGTCTATGGAACATGAGAAAAAAACTGCGAAACTATCACAGGACATCAACACATTAAAATTATTAAGGGATCTCGACAAGAAAGTTGTTTGCTCGCCAAAGGAACCAACCGTGAAAAAATCGAAGTCAATAGGTTCGCTTTTCCAATGAAAGAAAGTTTACACCGCTCCAGTTAATTAGTTAGCATTTTATGTCAATAGTTGGTTTCAGGTGCAATCAAGTGCATGGGTTAAATTAAAATAAATGTAAAAATACTAGCTCCCCAGTGCACAAATCTGTATTTTATTTGCCGACTGCCGACATTGGCCAGAACAATGCGGTATCTCAATTAGCAACTTCATAAAGCCAACAAATCCCACATCAATGCCAAGTAATTGTTTTAAAATTTTTTTTTTTGCTTTTGCGTGTCTTGTTTGTTATTCCTCTCTTGCCAAGCAAGATGAACAGTAACAATTAACTCATTTTATATACTTTTTTTTCTGCAGACACCATGTTTTTGTTATTTTTGCATTTCCCAGGGAGATTTCTACAATTGTTGCGGGATGCGTTGTGTTTTTGACTTTTCACTTATCTAACAAACAACTTGATTTTACTGCATGCAAATCGAAAGTCTTGCGGCCTGAGAATAAAGCGAAACTTGTGTCGCCAGATTTCACTTGAGCCGCAAAAGAAGTCGTTGAGATATTTTCAACAAAAGACGGATAGAAGTGCGAATTGGTTGACTAACCTAAATTCATAGGCAAGAATGTTGTGGTCTCAAGGGAATTCAGCTCAGACTCAACGCACATATATGTATATATATCACAATTATAGTATTTAAAACCATGTTCATGAGTAAAAGGTTTACAAATAGTTGTTGGCAATGACACCACTTTTTTATATCTATACATATGTGTGTGCGTGTTGACCATTACTTGCCAGCATTTGTGGCTAAAATAATCGTCATTGTGCTTTGTGTTTAGCAATATTTGGTAATATTAGAAAACGAAACTTTTGGGAGCCCAAACAAATGACACAAACAATTGGACCAAGCTTTATTTTGTATTTCTTTCGTACATAGTATTTTACTTTCTACAGTTTGGCGTTTTTTTTTTTGTACTTTTCGTCATTGTGAAAAGTTGCAAAAAGTCGAAAGTGAAAATGTTAAATGTTTTTGTGTGCCGTGTTGTGTTTAGTGTTTGTTTTATATAATTTAAATAAGATCATATCATTTAAGAGATCTGTGTTTTAAGTATTTATCTGTTTGTTGAATTAATGCATTTATTTTGGCTTGAACGCCCAAGCTCCTGATTCATGCTTCCTTTGGCCCCATTCGGAGAAGACCATGGGCTGATAGTTTCCCTCCTCGTCTAGAGCCATAACAACATCAGTCAATTTGAGCCTGTGACCTGTGTACTTGAAAAAAGTCTCCACACGGTCATTAACAAATATCGACTTCTTTCTAGATGTTGCATTTTGACGCCTCTTATAGTCCGCATACAGATCCTCTACAATGGGTAGCATAGCTTCCGAAAGCGGCATATACTGCTGCTCCATGGCAGCCATCAGCCGCTGCTGCTGGCGAGGATCAATGCGATAGACTGGCGACGGAGTCACATCATAGACAACTCTGTATGGGCGCTGCGACTGAGCCTCGTTCACAGTCAGCGTCAACAAGCTGTAGCCCTCGAAGGCAACATGCTGCAGATTGTGCTGAGCTGGTGCGAGTTGATCGCTGCCCAATGGCACCAAATCAAAGTCATCAAATTTGTCCACGTTTCCCCTGTCGCGGTCCTTGCTAATGAACTGCAGTGATTTACGTGGTTCAGCGAACTCATCTTCTTGCTGCTGCAGCGGTGGGGAGCTGGCAGTGTTCAAGGACAGCGCGCCCTTCGGTAGTTCGACGGCCAAAAATGAGACATTTGGCTTCTCATAAACGCCAAATTGTCTCTGTATCTGCTGAGCATTCAGACACGTGAACATATACCCAATGTCAACATTTTGATCATTGTTGAGCGCAAACCAACGACTGTCCACCACATTGGCCACAGGTGCCTGCTGGGACAAGAAAATTGCACTAGAAGCAATCAACCAACTGCGGTCAACACAAACTGCTTACCTCAATGGCCGCCATTGGTATAGCTTGTGGTCCATGTTCAGCACAGTGAGTGTACAATATTGGCACATCGGTCCAAGGAACTGTACGGTCAACCATTGAAACATTTTCAATGTTGCTCGCCATATTCTGCTCTTGATCAAATTGACCAATATTATTCATGCCGTATTTGCGGTATGACTTGTTGCGATTGAAGTTTTTCATTTTTCACAAAACCTGAACCTAGATGTTTTCGTTGCACTTTTCACAAGTTGTCCTAACGTACTGTCAATGGCGATAACTCAAAAAGGGTAATGCCCACTCCACTCGATTAATGACAGTTGTCAACAATTATATCGATGTTTTGGTTTGCTCAGATTTCTTATTAAGTATCGCTTATGAAATGTTTATGCAGATTCCAAAAACTGTGAGAATCTGCATATATATACATATGTACACCATTTTCTTATTTTTTTGTTTGTTTTTTTTTTAGCACATTTATGCAATTGCGACTGGTGCGTTTTTTGTTCAATTGCCAACAATGGCACAGGTTTTGCTTCGTTTCGCAATTGAACTTACGAGTTCACATATGAATGTAAAACTGTATGTGTGCATGTATGCAGTAGCGTCTTTTCCTACACTTATTGCTATTGTCATGATTATGATTGTTGGGGTGGGCATTGTTTTAGTTTAGCGTCTGCGGATTTGCAGCTAGCGGATGTGCCACACCTTGTTGCCTTGCCAACGAACTCTTGACATCGTGTACTTAATTAATTTTGTTAATATCTACAGACGTGTGTACAAATGTACGTATGTATGTATGTATACTTACAGATTCGCTTTGGCCCCTGGACCGAAACTATTTTTTGTTCGCGCTTAAGCTTTGAACTGGGTTTTCAGCTGCAAGGACACAAAAAGCGTATAATGCATAAATAAAAGCAATCATAAGAAACTTTAAGATCTTTGCTCCGATTTCCATTTGGACGCACTTGGCTAAACCTGCAGCTGAGTGAAGATAATCAAGTGTACTTTACATAGTTTTGGGTAATTCTGAACTAGTGCGTGGCGCACTTTAGGCGCTTTACCAGAGGCCTCATTAACTTGTATATACTTAAATGAAACTTTGAGTGCACTGTAAAACACTCGAGTTAAAGGAAAAGTTGTACAAGTTTGTGATAAATCAATATGCTGTTTATGATTCTAGGAAGTTAAATCTCCACAATAGTCTTAAGCCCTTCACAGTTCTTAGAGTTATGGGGAAACTGTATTCCATTCCATTCCCAACTCATTTCCAGTGAATACAATGTGCACTGACTTTGTCATTTGGTTGCCAAGGCGGCGGATCAATGAAATGGCATAAAATAATGCATAATTGCGCACTTGAAATATAAGCATTTAACTGGTTTGCCTTATATGGTCAGAGCCAATTTGCATGTCAAGTTAGTAGTTATATTTATACTACTTAAATTAAATCCCAATTAACTGACTCGAGTGCATCTGTCGAGAGTTGAAATGTAAAACGCAATTGCCAAATGGGTTGGGCAACATCAACATTTTGTTGAGAACTCGACAACCGCGCCCAACAAAACTGACTCAAAATACATACATATGTACATACATACAACAATGTATTTATGTTAAAGCTTCTCGTATACACAAATCTTGTTTACATATGTACGTATATGGCAAATGTCAGACGACTCTTTTTGGGCGTCTCAAAGTGTTGAGAAAGTCTGATATACAAAAATGACAATGACAACAGCTCAAGTTGACCATTTTCGGCGAAGCTTCTTTCTGACTAAACAGTGCCGCAACATGCAAAACTAACTGACAAAGCTACACTGAAAGAAAACTTCAGTTCTGAAATAGTCAAATACTTTTACCATTTAAGAAAATATTTTATTTTTTGACAAATAAAAGTGTAGTTAAAAAATACCAAAAGCTTAAAAATGATTTTGTTTTGTGTATTATACAAATACATTTAGACATAAATGGGTGTGTGTGTGTGTGTGTGTGTGTGTTGTGCGTGCTTAGAATTTTTAAGGTGGGTTACGCCCGCAACATTAGCGTCGACTTTCAACGGGGTCACCCAATTGATAAAGCCGACTAACTGACACACTTTCTCAACAGATGGAAGCCATCTCTAAGAAATTGAAGATTTGAAGCACGTTCAATAGCCAATTGTGGCACTTGGAACTGTGCAAAAGACTTGTCAAATGTTAAGCTGACAGTTTTTATCTGGCAAATGGAGTCATTACGCTCCTCGAATGTCATTACCATTTAATTGTTTTTGCATCGTTTGCGTTCATTCAACTTCGATTCCAACATCTGCATCATCAACATCAACTTTAACTTTAACTTCAACTTCAGTTGCTTGTTTACATACTTTGCCATTATCCGAACAGGCAAACAAACCATCCAACCAACCAGACAACAAATTCCAATGCACAACAGATGAACACATCATTGAAATCGCAGCACGAATCGTGAAATACGCAAAACGCAAAGATGAAAATGGTCAAGCCAAAGCATGTGCAAATGATGATGAGGATTGACGACTGGCTTTGACGACTTCCACATTTTGCTAATCACATTTACCAAATATTTTTTAATAACACTAATTAAGTGCTCAGACCTTAAGCTCAGGCAGACGCATCCACTGTATGGGAAATTATGCAATTTACTGATTGTCACAGCCCCTAAAAAACACTCCCAACTCAACCCAAGCACTGTAAGATAGCCACATAAAATCTGAATATTAATTGATTATTCTTTTCACTATATGTTTTTTTTATAGAAAATTAAAAAAAAAACACATTTTATTTACAGTTCAATTTTATCTTTAAAGCTACGAGGATAACAAGATTAATTGTTCCACAAAAAATAAAAAAATTAAGTATTCAAAAATTTATATATAAATCACAATATGAATGAGTAATACTAGTAGTTATGCCTGCCTAAACTTTTTATAAATCTGCTCTGTGTATAGTTGAGAGCAACTGTGTGTCTGTCTGGCCATAGTGACTATAACATGACCTGCCGCGCGTTAAGATTGCGCATATATCACGTATACAGAGCGTCGTAGTAGAACAAAGCCATTGACGTCATAGCCGGTCAGCAATAAGCAATAAGCAGTTAGCAGTTAGCAGTAAGCAGCCATAGCTAAGCTAGCTCAATATGAGATTGAAGGTTAGACACCAAAAGTTGCCATGGCTGCCAGTGACACACAATACACTTGGAAAAAAAGAGCTTCAATTTAAATGAAGTAAAAAATGCTTGACTTTCATTGAGAATCCTAAAAACTTCTGTTTGGTAAAGTTCAAACGTGACTTTGAACTTTTTATTTTCTTGGAAAATCTGATGCCAAAAGTAGTACAATAATGTTTTTTTTTTTTTTTTTTGAGTGTGATAACTTTAGCTTTCGTTAGCTGAGTGTAGACGACGCTGGCGCCAGCATAACCAACTGTGAGAATTAATTTGATTCTCAAGGTGCAACGTGCAACGTGCAACAGCAGCAGCACCAACTTTCATTCATCAAACAATGCGAGAGAGTAATGGAAAAAAGAGGGACCATTGACTTGTTATAATGTGAATAATATGTTATTGATTTGCACGCAAGCTGGTAAATGCCAATTTAAATGAAGCTGTCTAGTTGGCCGGCAAGGCAAACGTTGGTCACGTTATGCAAAAGGCGAAACAGACAGCTAGCTAAATTGGATACGCTGGCCATTATTTATCGAATATATGCAACATATGTACATATGTTTAGTTCAGTTCGATCCCTTTGACTTTTTCTTGGCACACACACTTTTACTTTCGGCATTCGTTAATTGCACTATTTAAGCAGCGGGCGGGCGGGCCTGGGTTTTACTTTCGAATAAAGCGTTTTCTCGTCTCGGCTAACAAAAGAAAATTATTAACTTTCTGTATGTATGTGAACATGCTGGCAATCTGATTGCCAAAGAGTGACATAATGAGCGACAAGCAAAATGTTGCAGCTTCACATTGTAGCATAATTTGATTGTAATTGCTAATTAAATAAATTTTGCCGTCTCGCTCGTCTCGCTCGTTTCGTTCATTGATGCATAAATACACACACTGAAAGTATTTGAAAGTAGCATGTGTATATTGTAATATTTTGATCACTAACTAGCTAAATACCCGCATTATTGGCAGTTCCTGCTTTAGGCCTTTGCATCATCATCTACACTTTGCAACATACCTTCGCATGCGGATATTAATGCTTGCGGCATTTTAAACGCTTTCGAGGAAGTGCATCGTTATTGCATCCGTTAGATGAACATCATCATCAGCGCACGTTGCTTTATCATATTTTTAGTATAATCAGTTAGTCATTATTTGTACTATTAGCTGAGTTTAAATGCAGCCCCATTAAGAATATAAATATGTATAAGGAGAAATGTGCCTAACACGCATAACATCAAAATCAGAATTGCTAAATTTAATGCTCTAGTTAGAGCTCTTTAATATTTGAGCATTAATATCTTACTAGTTGGCTTAAAAGAAAGCTTCTCTACAATGCAGCAATGAAACCTGAGAAGTAACAGATTTATTTTTGATATAATGATAATCAACTTTCTTCAAGTTCTTATTCCTTATGGTTTTTGTGTATTACAGTGTAATGTGATACCAATAAGCTACTGCTGTGCTCATTGAAGGGCTTCTTATGTCGCCTCTAGGTCGATATCCAGTCGCCCTGGCGCCAGAATGCATAATTTGATTTATGTCCTCCCTAGAAGGCCTTCAGCTTTGGTGCCAGTGTTGCCCTATCCTTTGACAGTTGAAATGTTGGCCGGATCCAATAACTTTAGCCACATTGTTTACACACGTGCCATTCTCATTTAAAATGGCACGCCAAATACTTGCTAACTGTATGCTTAGTATATTTGCTTGTGGAGCAAACAAAAACTGTTTGGCACGCTTACGTATGGGAAATACATACGAATATTGTGTATACGTATTGAAATTGTTGACCAAAAATGTTTGCCATACATACTATATGGCATTTTTGATTGTGTGTTTTCGCTTTTGGCCAATCTCCAAGCACGCAACAAAATGGCTAAGTTAATTCATGAGCCGCACATTAATCAATGCCAAATGGGTTGTGAAAAAAGGAAACCCACTCCCTCCACCACCCCACACAAAAGGTGCATGCATTTAAAACACATTTCATCGGTCATCATTGATTTGTTTAGTTGCTACAAGTGAAAGTGAAATTATGCAAAATAATATCACATTTCAATCATGAAATAATAATCACATCATTATAGATCGATGATCTAGCGAACGCTTTGTTTAGTTGCAATAACAGATCAACAACATTCATATTTTATAGTATATGTAACTAAATATTTGTTCAACTAACAACGTCTGCAAAGAAATTAACAGTAATTTTGCTTTTGTTGCAAAAACAAGCAACAAATTGTGCAAGTGGAAAAACAAACAATGAAAATCGAATAAAGAGCATTCACCAAAACTGTCATAGATACGTGCCTATAGAGCTTTAAATGCCCTTACATTGGGCATATTAACTTAGGGAACCCATTAGAAACTATTCAGTTTTGAGTTAACTCTAAGTAGAAGCACTTTAGATTGCATTGGTTTAAAGCTATTAGAACCGTTAGTGTATAATATATGTCGTTGTCTTTGAGTGAAGCTTTTCTTTCTGGTTCAGCTAAGAGACGCATTCAATGTGCACTCATTCACACACACTTAAACACTAACAACATCCGCACAACGGTACGTATGAGTAACGTCAATTGAATTGACGGCTTAACAACAATTACGCAACATAGCGTCAGGGCGACAATGCGACTGACAGGGAGGGTGAGGGTGGATGAGGAGAGGAAGGTAGCCTCATTAAATGTTTAGAGTGAAATGTAAGCTAAGCTAATTTTTGCACTGGCCGCTCTCACGTTTGTTGCATTCACATTGTATAATCGCCATCGGATAAATTGTTGCTATTTTTTCTCTATCTCTAAAAAATAGACAGTGCAGTACAGTTAGCAGTCATTATGTATGTATAGTATGTTTAGATGATAATGTTGATTTTTATTTTTGTTGTACAAAATTCTTGCTTTACCAGCGGAAATGCAAATGACAATGCACAAGGAAAAAACCGTTCCAAAATGCCAAAAAGAAATATTTTGATAAGTGACTTTTACTTGGTAAGCCCGGAAATATACTTTTCCCTAAACTGAAAATGCAATTGGTAATATTGGAAATCAGAAATTTTCCAATTTATATGTTTATGGAAGGGTAAGAATAAAACCTATTTTAAGAAATATTTTTAGTGGAGTTTTCAGCCAAATTTGTATTGATTATAAATAATAATACATATATGTAACTAAAATTGATCTACAGTCATATTAAATAAGTTTTTCTTTAGTCTTTCTTTAGCTTTTTTCCATAAATCATTGAATAATTTAACGATAACAATAAATACCCAAAGTTGTAACGACTCAAAACTTTAACGTTTTATCTTTTATTTCTTTATTTCATCTTTTGTGTTGAATATTTTACACAACTTGACCCTGAAGTTCAATTTAAATGCAGATGAGATTAACATACATATTTTTTATTTGTTGGTCAATCGCGTTTGATTTTCATTTTTGGAGGTGTCAATGCGACAAATTTATACAAATGATGGCCAAAGACCGTAACTTATTGTGGTCAACCAACCACAACAACAACAACAACAACAACGACAATAAAGAAACCTCTGCATTACGCTGCATTTATCTGCAGTTGACGGCTGTCGCAATTGATTAGCTGCAACGGCAACTTCTTCAGGGTAAATTTCCCATAATGAATACCATCAATTTTGTACAGCTCTTGCGACTTCCCCGACAGTCAGTTAGTTTGCTAGCCCAGTCATCTTAGCGGTCACAGTCATAATCATTATTTAAGCGAGAGAGAGAGAGAGAGAGAGAGACAAGACAACTTCATAAACAAACGTGCTTATCATTTGTAAGCTCTGCTTGGCTTGGCTGCCTGGCAGTGACATTGTCTTTAAGGCATCTGTGAGTTTCAGTTACAGATGGAGATACAAATGAAGATAGAGATTCAGATACACGCATGCAATGTTATGGATACAACAATAGCGACACGCATGCAGCAACAATGAAACACAAATCTCAATACATGAAAAGACATATTTTCGCTATTATTATGCAAGAGTTGTGAATACACTAACGTATAATAGGCATTTTGAATTAATTACCAAGCATGTAGCTATAAATAAGAGTATGTATATAGAAACTGCATTTACTTTTCATAAATGTCTGTAAAATTTGTTATTGTTATAAAAATGTATTTACGTGTCAATATTAAAGACATCAAAATTCATATTTCAGTTGAAAAAATTATAGTAAAAGTTCGCAGAATACTGCAAAACTGCATAGTTTATTATTAGATTGTATTTTACATGAAATTTTTTTGAAATACACTATCATTCAAAACGTATTGGAACTTTATTGAACATATCTAAATTAATAATGCAAAGCAATCGAATATTTTGGATTTTAAAAGAAACTCTTTTTGTTGAAGTACGAACTGTGTACAGGGTAGTTGTAAGTCGCATACATTAATTTAACTTTTTATAGTTTGAAGTTACAACTTTATTGTGTTGTCTTATCAATTTATTAAAGACTCGTGCCATCTTATTAAAGTCGTTATACTTATTATCTATATTTAGATATTGAATAATTGCCATTGTTGCTATTAAAGCTAAGTGTTTTTCTGCTGCATTCGACTTTAATTATTGAACAATAGAAAAATATGTTTTATATGTACGAAGAGTGAGGGGAGGGGGGCACGTGCTTTTGTTAATGTTGTTGCTGCTGCTGACACCATTTTTTGTGTAGCTAAACAATTTCCATGCCTATTTTGCTTATTTGGCTATTGTGCGTTTAATGTTATTGTTGTTCGTTTGTTTGTTTCTGCTGCTGTTGTTGTTTTGCATAAGTTTTCTGATGCGAACCGAAGAAAGAAATGCTTGTTATTATTGCAGTTGTTGCACTTATTGTGTGGCATTTGGGTCATCATTATTCAGGCGAAAAATACTTGATAGCATTTTTTATAGTGCGAACTATTTGCAAACCTTGGGCTGATATGAAGACGAAGCTGCCTAGCCTCAGACACTAGGCCGACAAGGTCAAGAGGCCTGGCCACGTTCCCCAATTTCAAATTTCAAATTTCAAACTCAACTTCAAGTTGAAGGCTTTGGCTCACTCAACTCCAAGCCAAGTTCAAAGCCAAATCGAGACAGGGAAGTGAACACCGGACGAGTAATAAACAAACAGCACACACAACAACAGCAACGCAACAACAACAGAAATAAATAAGGTAAATAGACACCAATACTGTTTGTTTGTGTCAATAATTATTAATTTGTTTTTGCTTAGCTGGCACTTTAAGTACACAAGTATTATTTTGTTCACACGACAAGTTGCCAACCTCCAGCTGTTGATCGATTTGCTGAGGCAAAGGCCGCCTCATCGAACATACTCTATTTTGTCTATAGAGTATATGTATAGTGTGTTGTGAAGTACTTGCTTTATATTTTAGTATTTTGCATTTTCTTTGTAGACTCCTCTCTAGAGAGGTCATCTCGTTAGTTTTGATTGCTTCATGGCAGGAAAAAAAATTGGAAACTCGTTTTATGCTTTTTTTTTTTTTTTTTTCGCTACGCGTTGACTTTGAAAATTGCGCAGCGTGGAAAACGTTTTGAGTGGAAACGCGTTGAGGAAGTTTTCTGCTTATTGCCACTTCCCCATCCCCCTCTCCTCTCTCTCTCTCTCTTTTGCTCCCTATTCCAAGTGATCGTTGTTCCTCAACTGTTTTGATATTCCACTTAACATAGCCAAGTCACAAACTGGTTTATCGACTTTTCGTTTGTTCTACACACAGATACACACACACACACACACACACATAGACATTGAGAATGGTGAGGCAACAGCTGCAGTGTTGTGGCTAGTGAGTTAACCATGTCCGGCAATTGCTCCATTCTCAATGATGATGATGATAATGATGATCAAGTCAAGTCAAGTCGAGTCGAGTCGAGTCAAGTCGTTTGCGCCTCTTGCAACAAGAGTCGTGACTCAACAGTCAAGAGGAGACTCTCTGCTCCGATTAGATAAAAAGCCATTGGCACATGTCAGCTGATAGCTGATAGCTGATAGCTGATAGCCGATAACTGATAGCTAATGGCTAATAGCAGTAGTTGCTGATAACTGATTCTAGCTGAATGGCAAAAAACATTCCAGAGTGCAGTTTTGTGCTTGTTTTTAGCTGCATCTGGAAACTCAATTAGAGCATGTTAATTATTTTAAATGTTATGTACATACATTGTAGTATTATTATTGTTAATCACCGGTGCAGTTAAGAACTGCTATGGCTAACTGTTCACTGTTTAAGCCAAGCGTAAGCGGGCCGCAAAAATTGCATTTTTAATTACATAAGCAACAGTATGGCGGGAAAAATAACAATTATAAAGACCAGCAGGCAAAACATTTACTATAATTACTTTTTTCAATTGACAACAACAACAACAATGCTGCAAACAGAACTTTAGCGAGTGTTTTTGGCCAAGACAGCAAAAGCCAATTACATGATAAAAAGTGGCAAGCAAGAGGCAAGCAAGAGGCTTATAAAAAGCAAAACAAATAGCGCAATAAATAGTTAATACTCTTACTGGATTATATATACTCCAGACAAAATTATGTCAATAAAAAGAAGATTGAGATTTTTTTATTGTGTTTTAAGCTAATCTTTGTTATCTGTTTTTAACTTCTGTGAAATTAAGCCATTTTCTACGCTTCTTTAAATTTTTGTTTGTTCTCCTTTGCCCTTTTAGAGTGTATAAGCCAGAGTCAATTAAAAGAAGCAGCCAGTTAGTAAAAAGTGCCAGGTATTTTTCATTTCTTGTAGTTTTCTTATACTTAAGTCACAACAAAGTTGACAAACACGTAAGAAATATACGTAATTATATACAACATTGACTTTATTACGATGCGGTATTTAAGTTAGTTTTCTTCTTGTTATTAGAAGCATAATGTTGTAGGGAATCGGGTGAAGAGCAGGGAAAAAATTAATGAAACCTTTATAATTTCAAGCAATTTGAAGATATAGAACTAACAACCTTATGAAAGGATTTGGGGCTTTCATCAAAAAAGCTCAATTTGTTAAATAAGCTACCTGTATTGAAGTTTTGAGAAGTTTAAGAGTGTGAGTTTTTTCTTTCAAGAAATTATTAGGAAATCTTGTATTAGTATGAGTAACAAAAGATTTTTAAACACAAGCTTTTCTATCCAAATTTTGAATAAATTCCTTTTTTTGGGATGTGTCTTTCCAAATCTTAGTTCTATCAAATCTTATCTGGTTGTTCAAGGGATAAGAAACCTGTTAGTTTTTTCTTGGTAAGTCTTGAGCGACTGCCTTTAAAGGCAAGGAGTTGCAGCCAGCAATCTGCAGCTGCCCGAGGCAGCAATTGTTGTTGCTCGTTGCCAAGTGCGTTTTTAAATTGCGTTGCTTGCAGTTGGCAGCTGCCACAACAACAACAAACACAACAACGGCGATAATAAGAACTACTTATAGCAACAACGTTGCTTTTTTTTTAGTGCTTTGGGCGCTTTCGTCACGCTCGACTAAATAGGCGCGCGCATTTAACGGTGTTTTATTATTTTAACGCTTTTCGTTTCTTGTTGTTGGTGTTGGTGTTGTCTCTAATGATGATGACGTTGATGTTGACGATGGTGATGATGATGTTGATGCACTAAACGCAATCAGTTTTCAAACAATTACGGGCATGTGTGAAATTACCTGCAATTTCAATTGCGCAAACCGTCTAGCTTTTGTTCTTGTTATTGTCCTGCAGCACCAGCAAACACACACACACAAAGAGAAAGAGAGAGAGAGAAAGAGAGAATGAAATGAGGTAGAAAACGCAAACGCACAAGTGGAATTGGAAGTGCAAGTGGAAGTGAGAAAGAGGAACAGGACTCGCCGCCTCTTTGTTGTTTGACTTTTGCACGCGCGTGCTGTATTGATTTTTAGCACAGGTTCACAGCCTACACAATCACACACAAGCACACACGCGCATAGGAAGGAACACACCCTGCTACTGTTACTGCAGCGATGGCATGTGTATCTGTATCCCTTAGATATCAAGTCAAAACAGCAGAGAGTCGCTATTTCGTCGCAGACAGCCCAAGTGGCGGCTCAAAACCACAACAAAAACACATATATTGCGTTTTAACGCCTCAGCATTAAAGGACCAAACAAGTTTTGGACAAACAAAAAAAAAAAACCACAACATTTGATAATAGGGCAAGTTAACTCACTTTTTTAGTTTATTGCATTTTTGGTGGGCCAACAAACAATTTACAAAACTGCGCGCGCGTCAAATTTTTGAAAACTGCTCGCATGCACGTTAACAAATAACACAACAAAAAAATATTGTAGTAGTAACCACAAACACACGTCAAGCGCGCGCAACGATTGCGATCCGGTATACGTCCGTTGGTATTGTTTTTTCTTCTGTAACTGACGACTGACGATGGTTGCGGCGTTATCGGTATCGTTGCTATCTGCGAACGCCACACTGTCTATCGATGTCGTGTCGTGAGCGACATCTATCGATGAGCCGATGCACATATAGCGCACGGTGTTATTGTTCATCACTTACGGCTTCTACTTTTTTTTGTATCGAGCTATTAATGTATTTACTAGCTGTAAGAAAGTGAATAAAATGTGTTAAATGGTACGTTGTCGTTAGAAAAGTTGCAAAATACATTTTTCGTTTGCATCATAAGTTTTTGTCCTCTTACGCTTTTTCGCTGTGTGCAGTTATCAAAGTGAAACAAAAATTGCGAGTATTGGGGCGAGCGCCACCCAAAAAAAAAAAAAAAACACTGAAAATACGCATTGTTATGCTAACGTCGCGTGTTGTTGTTGGTTCTGTTGTTGTTGCTGCTTGTTTAAGTGGCGGACAGGTTAAGTGCTGTTGGTGGGTCGTTGGGCTGACACGACTTCGTCCACCCAAAACCCACAAATCTATTGATTTTTAACAATACTCTATGCCAATACCATGCAAAACACACACCCAGACACCATGTATACTCAGTGGACCGCGCACACACTCACACACACACACACAATCATATCTGCGTACACACCAAGTGTTTTTATAACAATTTTTCTAATTCAAAATCTCAGTCCCAAAGCCAGACGATGACAAATGCCCGCGTTGCAGCAAGCCACCAGTTGGGAGGGGTGTCGGGGTTGGCGGTCGGTAATAGTGAAACACACAAAAACAAAGCAGCCGCCGGCAGCTGCAGCGTCATTTACCCGCTCGTGAGGGTGGTTGTACAGTGAACACACGTTTCAGCATACAACCGAAAGAGTAGTAAAAACTATTTCAACATAGTGAGCTGGAACTTTTAGTGATTAAGTGAAATTAAAATCATTTATAGTAACAAACAAATTGTATAAAGTTAATTTAAGTCTAAGTGTAACTAGCGCTGCAACCTGTTTGTGCCAGCCAGTGCGCACTGTAGTTGTTTTTTGTATCATAGTAAATACGCAGACTCACGGCTTTGTTGCCAAGCGTGGTCTCCGCATACCATCCTGGCTGCTGCCTCTGCCGCACTAACATTTTTTGGAGGCCAAGTTTACGTGCGCACAACCACAAACACACACACACACACACACACACACACACACACACACACACACACACACACACACACTTATAGAGATAATACGTTTACACGTAGATGGTAGATGGTGCCCTTTTATTGGGTTAATTGGCACTTTGTGCATTGATTTTTGTGCAAAACTCCCAAGCGCCCAGCAACCACAACAACAACAAAGACGGCTGTGGTTGCATGTAGCTGAATGTAAAGTGATTCATTTGACTATTCATTGGATTAGATCATCAGAGATTTAATTTGTGTTAATGGTAATCAAATATCTACTCTCTTTACAGGCATCCGACTCCAAGCGTAGCATGTCAGCAGCAGCAGCAGCAGTTGATTCAAACACTGGCTGCTGAAAGGTAACCTCATCCGCTCTACAAACGAGCAGCCAGCAATAACTCCCAGTCAACACCCCCAGCCAGTGTTCCCCCAGTGTGTGTGTGTCTGTGTGTTCATAACGCTTTCAGCATGAACTCCTGCAGCGACAACAGCAACGATTCGATGGAACAGCAAACAAATGTGAATCATGTCATGGCTGGCGGTCACGCGGACCTGCACATGAATTTTGGCAAGCCCGTTTCGCAGGAGCGTTACGTATGGGAAATGCGCACACGCAGTCCGAACGTGACTCCGGCCAGCACCGTGCTCAACTCACCGGATCTGAATGCTGAGCTGCAATATACGCCCATGCATCATCATCATCATCATCCTCATCATAACCAGATTTTCGAGCAGATGTCGCCGCCCCATCAGCTGCCCGGCTACCTCAATGCCCAGCATCATCATCTTCATCATCAGCAGCAGCAGCAGCAGCAGCAACAGCAGCAACATCAGCAGCAGCAGCAGCAGTCCGCATATTATTACCAGCGGCCGCATCCACATCAGATACGCGTAGGTCGCAGCCCGGGCAGCAGTCAGTTTGAGCCAGAGGTGAGAATATGCACAAAAGAATAAAAAGAAAGTTAAAACTACTTTATAAACAATAATCGACCTTTAAATTTCGAAAGATAAAAAGTTTTGTAATGAAATATATATATAAATAGAGGTCTTTGCTCTTAAAAATAATAAGTTATTTTATTAGTTGGAAGTATTTATGCAAATATTAATAGTCTATGCGGTTAGACAGTTTTTTTTTTTGATGCGCTGTATGTCTTATGAATGTTAAAATTCAAATTAAAGTAGTGAACTTTATGTTTAATTACTATTTTTAATTTGATGTTAATTACCCACAGGGCCTGGCAAGTCCCGGCTCACCAACAGATGTGGGCAAGGCTGATGGACAGTGTCTGCGGGACGGTGAGATTGTTGTCTTTGACGATATCGATACGAATTGGATGAACAAGCCGACAGCGCTGCCAGCCCCCGACAGAGGTAGCAACGAGGATGTACTGAAGGTCACCAAGATGATTGGCCAGCTGCCCATAGCCGACTACGAGGGTTCGCCACGTCGTTTTGGCAATCAGCCGGGCAAAGGCGTTGGTGGTGGTGTTGGTGGCGGCTTCCCAAAGCGGCCACCTGGCTTTCCGCAACGCGTCTCACCTGCCAAGCAGCGTGTGGATGGTAATGTGAAGACATCCGTTGGCAATCTGATTGATTTGATTGATCACGATGGTACGAACGCAACGGCAGCCTCAAAGACGCCCACTTTTGACTATCTGTACGAGTTCTCGGAGACGCGCAAAGTGCTCGAGGAATTCTTTAAAGGTAATCCCGATGAGGACGATGACGAGAAGCGCTTTACCGACTACACAACAGAAAGTGGCGAAGATGTGGCCAGCTCGGTAAGTTGCGCCGCCTTATATGCACTCATCTTATAAATGCTGATTCGTTGATTTTGTTTTTTTGATTTTTAGGACATGCAGCCGCGCGTTTGCGATGTGGATAAACATATCGAGCAGGCTTATATTGGCCAGCGTCTGGCTAGAATACCCAAAGACGAGCTCTACATGGTGCACCGCTCGCCCAGGATGCAGGTGAGTTGACGTTGAGGTTGAGGTCGAATACACCAATTTAATTTGTAATTGTTACACTTTGAATGTTTACAGAACAGTGAACACAATAATGCCTACCAGGAGCACAACGACATCGAGCTGTATATCGATTCGAACAGTCGCAGCAGCGGCGATCTTGCGGACACCGAACTGGAAACGAATCTGCGTCGGCATTCACGTAACTTTACACTATCGCCGGAGACGACGGATTACGATTCGAATTGTGGCGATTTGGATAGCCTTTCAAATGATATTAATTGTACAACAACCGATTATGGTAAACTCTACACCAGTATGCCTGTTCTGGAGGATGGTCTCAGCAGTGGACATGCCTCCGATACCGAAAACAATGTCTCCGTCGTTTGCGACAAGCAGCAACAACAACAGCAACCTCAGCAGCTGCAGCAGCCGCAAATCATTCACGAGCATGAGCACAATGGCAACAGCGATAACGAGCGACTGCAGAAAGAGTACAATAGCGCAACAGCAACAGCAACAGCAATTGTGGAAACAACACAAACACCAACAGATGCCTCACAGCCGATCGAATATGTGTCGCCTTCGCCATTGCCATTGCCATTGCCCGATACGCCATCGATAACGCCATCGCCCGAGCAATGTGATGAGGATGAGTCGCAGCCGCAGCCAACCGTGTCAGTTGATAGCGACAGTCCCGCAGAAACAGATACACACTACGGACCAGTTTATGCCGCTGCAGCGGCAGCGATCAGCAACAAGCCATCAACAGCAGCAGCTGCTGCGGCGGCGGCAGTGGCAGTGGCAGTAACAGCTTCTTCGCCAGTTGAGATACAGGAGGCCATGAAGGAGATACGCACGGCTCTGCATCGCGCTAAAACACAACCCGATAAGCTCAAGTACTGTGACGAAGTGTTGCCCGCAGATCCGGACTCGCCCGTTTGGGTGCCGCGCAAGGGTGCCACAACGACTGCAACGACTGCAACGGCAACAACTATGACGACGCCGACAGCGATACGCCATGAAGATGAGGAAGCGGACACAGATTTGGAAACGGATCGACTGCTTGGTCAGCAGGATTTCTTTGCGGAACAAAAGGTAACTTTTACTTTTGACCTACAGTACATACGATGTATGCTAACATCTACATAATTATCTTTTTTAGATCACTGCTTTAACTGGTGCCGCTGACAGCAATGCTAATGGATTGATTAACAACAATAGCAGCAGCAGCCTTAATATCAGCGACAACAATAGCAATCCCAAGCCGCAAACATACTCGACGGCCACCATACGACAGGGTATTGGCACTTCGTTGACGGCCAATTCGCCGGATATTTGTCAGATTGTGGGCAATGCGGATGTTTCGCTCAGTTCGCCGGAAAAGCTGCAATACTCAAAGAGCCCCACGGGTTCCATCAAGTCGCTCAAGGACACGGCAAACACAGATAAAAAAGCTCATTCGCGCAACAAAGAGGGTAAGCTGTGTGCGAGTGTGTGTGTGTGTGTGTGTTTGTGTGCAGAAACGCCCCCAGCACAAAATAATCAATCTGCTGTTTGCTGTGTTGTTCAACTTAAACAATATTTGACTTTCATGTTTATTCTTTTTTGTCAAACGCTGCATATTGAAATTTTCATTTTCTGTATTTGATGGTGTTCGTGCCTGCCATGTAAGTGAATGCGCTCTATATCTATCTCCCTTACTTTCTTCCTCTCTCTCCCACCCTCTCTCTCTCTCTCTCTTTTTCTACGTATCTATCTCGCTATCTCGCTCTACCTTGTTCTTTCATAACTATCATTAACATCATTTGCTTTAATTTATATACTTTAAACGGTTTTCATTGCATGAACTTATTGTTAAACAGATATAGTCTTAAAGGGGATTTATTGTACTATAAATTCATCATTAAATTAATAAAATATTGAATATTACCCATCTTATAATTTTTAAAATGAGTTAAGACTAAACTGTTATAGCATTTAGATACTTGCATGCTTAACTGAAACAATAACAGAAAAAAGGGAAGCAAAAGAATCAATCTTTTTGATTCTTGTGTTCACCAAATCGACTCAAGTTACCAAATAGACATAGTTAACAAATTTTTGGCTGAGAGTATCAAGTGTCCTTAGCAGTTTGCTTCTGCTAAACCCAAATCAAAAACAATAAATAACAATAATACAAATAGATTATGAAATACTAAAACTATAATAGTACAATGCTTAACATTAAAGGTATTAGTAGTGTATATAGAAACTGTGACTATATCTTTGGCGAAGTAATTAATTTATTATTTTTGCTATCATCAGGTTTGTTGGAACCCAAAGTGCTCATCGAGGGAGTATTGTTTCGCGCCCGATATCTGGGATCCACGCAGCTAGTGTGCGAGGGTCAGCCAACAAAATCAACCCGTATGATGCAGGCCGAGGAGGCCGTATCCCGCATAAAGGTGTGTAGATGAAGCTTCGCAGTGTTCATTTGTTTCGTTGCGCTCCTTTAGAAAATTCATGCTCGGCTAATTGTTGCTCTCTCTATCTACTTCTTACTATGTTATGTGTATGTGTCTATAATTACATCTCGCTTTTTTCGCCCATTTCCCCTTGAAAAACAAACAAACTTACTTACTAATAAAACCTATGCTGCTCACTCCTTGATATGTTTAGGCTTTGGTAAGCAACAAACACAAACGTAGCACTTACAACTGCGTGTTGTCCCAAATTATTGATGAACCAGTCACAAGGACAAAATCTAATGTTGTTATGTTTGTTTTGTTGACAGGCGCCGGAGGGCGAGAGTCAGCCCAGTACCGAAGTGGATCTGTTCATATCAACCGAGAAGATAATGGTGCTCAACACGGACCTCAAGGAGATTATGATGGATCATGCGCTGCGCACCATCTCGTACATAGCTGACATTGGTGATCTTGTGGTGTTGATGGCACGTCGTCGCTTTATACCCAACGGAAGTGGCGTTGTTGTCGATACCCTCTCATGTCCAAGTCCCGCTGACGCAATCGATGGCGAGCCGTTGAAGGATATCAGCAAGGAGAGCGGCACGTCCAACAAGCACAATCGCACCCCAAAAATGATATGCCATGTATTCGAGAGCGATGAGGCGCAATTCATAGCGCAGTCAATTGGTCAGGCGTTCCAGGTTGCCTACATGGAGTTCCTCAAAGCCAATGGCATTGAGAACGAGAACCTGGCCAAGGAGATGGACTACCAAGAGGTGCTTAACAGTCAAGAGATATTCGGCGACGAGTTGGAGATCTTCGCCAAAAAGGAGCTGCAAAAGGAGGTTGTCGTGCCCAAGGCAAAGGGCGAAATCCTTGGCGTTGTCATCGTCGAGAGCGGCTGGGGTTCCATGCTGCCAACTGTGGTCATTGCCAATTTAATGTCTGGCGGCGCTGCAGCTCGCTGTGGCCAATTGAACATTGGCGATCAGCTAATAGCCATCAATGGCATGAGCCTTGTCGGCCTGCCGCTTTCCACCTGCCAGAGCTACATTCGCAATGCCAAAAATCAAACTGCCGTCAAATTCACCGTTGTGCCCTGTCCGCCTGTTGTCGAGGTGAAGATCCTGCGTCCAAAGGCGCTCTTTCAGCTAGGATTTAGCGTGCAAAATGGAGTGGTAAGTTAATACATTCTTCTTGTAAGCTGATCAAATACTTACTTTACTTTCCTATTGGTTTTTCAGATTTGCAGCCTGCTGCGTGGCGGTATTGCTGAACGAGGCGGTGTCCGAGTTGGCCATCGCATCATCGAGATTAATAATCAAAGTGTTGTGGCTGTGCCACACGATACCATCGTCAAGCTGTTGTCCTCATCTGTGGGCGAGGTTAGTCTTATACCCCTTAATCGAGTTTCTATATGTTTTAACTACAAGTTTGTTTTTCATGTTGCTTGCAGATTTTGATGAAAACAATGCCTACGTCCATGTTTCGTTTGCTCACCGGCCAGGAGACGCCAATTTATATTTAATAAAAGTCTTATATATATATATATATGCATATATGCTCATGCACCTCACAGCACACACTAAAGACTAAGGACTAGTTCGCATGCCTGTTGTTGATCCAGCCTAACTCTATACACATATGTACTTTAATTAAGCCAAGCCACGCAGAGTGCAGTCAAACAAAACTGAAAACTTTCTGAAATTAGCAATGCAAAGCAACAAAAAGAGCGGGCAGAAAAAGAAGTAGTACTTATGCTACTCATCTAATCTAAACTAAGCACTCGCAAAATACTACAATGTACTTACTTCAGCTATGGCATACAGAAACGCTTTATTTACTTTTCGTTGTACCTTCAGTTTTCTCGATGTACATGAAAAAGACTGAATATTATGTTTTGTGTACATGTGTGCTTGTGTGTGTGTGTGTGTGTGTGTGTGCGAGTGCATGTGTGTGTGCGTGCGTGTGTGTTCAGCCAAGTTGTTTTGTAAAAAGTGTTCAGACAATTGTCAAATACTGCAATTTTGAGTGTTTTTACCGTAAACATAACAAATTTACAGCCAGGGCGAGATGCAAAAGAAAAAAATAGGAAAAGCCATTTAATGTGTGTATGTGTGTGTGCATGTGTGGATGTGTATGAATGTGTGTGTGTGTGCGTGTATGAATGTGTGTGTGTGTGCGTGTGTGTCTGAAAGAAAAAAAGGGAATAGGAAAGTTTGGAAGAAAACGGAAGATACGGGCAATACTCTATAAGAATTGAATTGAATTTAGTTGCCAATACGCTTGGAAGACAGCAATAACTTATTATTATTTTGTGTAAATTAATTTTATTAACTACATTTATAATTTGCAGTTATGCCAAAAAACAAACAAATATTCGTTGTATGAGTAAAGATGAGATTTCGTTGAATTATTTTCTATGCATAAATATATATATTATTATAATTATCATTATGAGATCACATTATATTATATATGTATGTATTATATTATAATGTATTTAATAAAGGTAAACAAAAAAAATACTTAGCCTAGTTCCAACAATGCCTGATATAAGCAAACAGTAAACAAAATGAAATGCATTTAAGTAACGTCGTCAAAAAACAATGTGTATACTTACAATAAATGTGCAAATTGTACCGTTTTCGATAAATGCCATTAAATATATTAACATAATAAATAAACAGAAAACAATAAGCAACTGCAACAATAAAGATGAAAATCCAGAGCAAATGAAAGCTAAATATAAAAGCAACAAAGTAATATGAAGAACAATAAATTGTGCATTGAATTACTTCAGTTAAGCAAAAGAATATAAATTATATTAAAAATAAAACAAATCATTAATAAATACATACACATATATATTAAAGAGAGCTTATTTTTGCTATAATTGACAACCACAATGAAAACGAAAAGTAATACGCAAAAACACATAATTATAAAAAAAATTTAAATAAACAAATATGTAATTATTTAAAAAATGAATAAAAAACTGAATGCAAATGAGATTATTTCAAATATTGCAAGTGCTAATTGTGCAGGTAATCACAAGTTCATTATGTATACAAATATTATATATACATATAATATACAAACATATAAAATTTATATATATACATACATACTATATATATTTAAAGTAAATAACTTTGATCGTTGGCATAGGCATTATTTTTGCAAAAACACACAGCCGAAGCCGAGCAAGCAAGTTTAAAATAATAATAATAATATTAATAAATTTATAGAAACAATTAACAATTAGCTCATGTATGCAAAACATGAATATAACTCGTATTGCTATGCGCCTAAAACTAATTATGTAACTATCACACACACTAACTGTATACTATCTAATACTATTTATTTATTTACACCAGATCGAAATCAAACACAATTCGAGTCCAACAACAACACAAAAAACCAATTTGAATTCGGTCCGAAAGCCATTCAGGTAAAGCGCAGCTTAATTTGATATTAAACATTAAACCAATTGAAGAATATTAATTAAAACGTTTATAATAATAATTAAAAAAAAAAACTGTAACTCGGCAAAAATTCAAATTTGAATACATACAAAATACATTACATATTTATTAATTACACTCAAATGCACTTTCTATTTGTCCATTTATGGGAGTATGGCGTTAAGTACAAAATAATTATCAATACCGTCACCCAACCCATATGTACATATGTATGTATGTACTTAATCTTATCTCCAGTGTAAACAGGGATGCAGCTCGATAAAAATAAAAAAAATAACAAAAAACTGTTAGTTATCGAACTTTCGAGTAAGACGAATTCAATAAAGTCTTAATCGTAGCACACACAGATTCATGCCCTGCTTTAGGCAGCACAGTTTTAATTTCAGTTCATTCGCAGTCCCAACCTGGGACGAGCAAAATCCAGGGCTCAATCAATTTTTTTTAAAATTTAATTTTTTCAAATTTTGTTAAAAATTTTCCCAAAAATTTCAGCAAAAAGTTTATTTTGTGTGTTTTCGGCAAAAAAAAAAATTTAAAAAAAAAATACAATTGCCACAACTCGAAAAAGGTAAGGACACGAAAAATAAAAGACGAAATTAGCATGTTTAATTTTAAACAGTTTTCTCAATGGCCGAAACTTGAGCTGCAGTTGCATAATAAAACCAGGATGTATTGTTATATGCCTTAAAAGCAATTTAGACGACGAACGGGCAAAGACTTAATTATGTTGCCTCCTATTGGGGGCCTTCTATTGTTCGACATGGCCTTGATTGTATTCAAGTTACTTGACGACCACAAGTGTGCATTTAATCCCTGTATAGGCTGGCGCCTGCAATTTTCGAAGACGGTTCATTATCATCAGAATGCAGAACGCAGGAGGTTAGCACGCTGGATACACCAACGCATCACATTGTTGGATATGACCTGTGAATCCTTCAGTATACGGAACGGACAACGGTGCTGCTATTGTTGGTCAGTTACAGTCGACTGTTGAGTGCAACTGAAGGATACATCAATCTTGCAGTATGTGTTCCTGTGATAAAGCAGCAACACCATGCACTTCCGTAAACGTTACGCATTTCCATATGGATGTCTGTGCTTTGGTTGGCCCTTCTAGCTGTGACATTTTATTGGCTCATCTCTACTTTGAAGCTTTCTCGTAAATCACTTGGAAGGCAATGCATTTTCCAAGTCTTCCTGCAAGTACTTAATTGATAGCTCCTGGTTCGTTGTCGTGAAGTAGTTTTGATGTAATTCTCCATGCGTCCAAGTACCTTCCCACGCAGCAGTAAAGTGAAAAGCATCCAGTCTCTTTGGCTTGCAAGTGATTTATTACTACTATTTTCAGAGTGAAGTTCCGTTGTGTTGACATTCATGAATTTTAGAATGCATTGGTGCTCACCAATTCCTCGTTTAAGTAAGACTGCTGGACTCCTGAATAATATATTTCACTCAAGCTAAACAACAGTAAGTTTAAGTTATGGAATGAGTACATTCGTACATACATAAATTAGCTATAAAGGTAACTTTCAATTCTATTCTCAGCTCTTACAGTTTTCTAGGAGGAGTGACAAAAATAATGCAGTTACAGTTACAAGCCTAAAGTCTGACGGTCCGCTTATGAAAAAGAAGAAGCAACAGAAGGAGCACAAAAGTGGGGTAAGTATAAATAAATCGTTGTTAGATAATGTTCATGTTTTTATGTTAATACTTTAAAGCTTAATTGCACTTACGAAGAATTACGCCAAGGAGCCTTGAGCTTAAAGTTAAGTACTTGTTTGGACTAACTGGAAATTGTATTGCCTTGTAAGGGATATGAGGTACACTTTTAACTGAAGAATATCCAATACAATGTTCCGCTTGATGGACAGCCCAATGTAGCAATCCGTTTGGAAATGCACAACGTACACTTTAACTTCAAAACAATGCAGTTAAATTAAATGGATATACATGCTAAATAATTGATGTACATATCTGCGAGTGTAACCAATAGACGAATATGATTGAGCAACAATAGTCGCACCGTAAGCCGTTAGTTATCGTGAAGGACTCACAGGTCCTATCTGGCGACGTGATGTTACGGTGTGCTTGGCGTGCTAGCTAGCTAATCTCATGGCTGCTGAATTAAAACCATCTTCCCTTCCAACGAATACAGGCACGAGTCTGTACAAGGACTACTGCATACCGAGTGAGGTGGCTTGGGACATTTGCTGATACCGAAGAGCATGTCAGTTCAAAGTTATGTGGTGTGAAAATCAAAATGACATTATGGTTTGTTCATGCGCTCAAATTTCGGGCCAAGTCTATTCATTCTGTGTGTGGTGGAGAAGGCTCAATTGGAATGCAAAAAAGTTTTCAACTAGACTCATGCTTTCTCCGAGAACTGGCATTTTGGCATGTGCATGGAGACTGTATATTTCCCAGAATCTGAATCTCTGTGCCTTTAGGAAACAATCTGTCAACTGCTGTGGCCTTAAACTTCAAACAGTCCAAAAGGCAGTGCTGCTGCTGCTGCATTGGAAGCATTAAGAATATTCCACGTTGTGCATCAGTAAGTTGCCTTTCAGTTGATTATCGGCAATAGATTCTTTTGCTGCTGCTGACGCCAGTTTTTGGACACGTACCAAGCTTCGACAATCCTTTGATACCCATTAAAAAATATGACAAAGTGTAACTTTTATAAAATAAATACTACCATGCAAAATATTTATATTGGTCCGGAGTTTTAATAAACTACTAGAAATATTTTGTTTTTAATAGGTAAAAAAAAACAACTGTTAGCCCTAATAGATCAAATCTACTTCCTACTAATAAATGGTATATAAGGTAGCTTCAAGTGACTCCCTTTTACTTTGGACTTATTCTTTTCAATTTTGCACCTGTGGGTAAACTATAAAACTTGTTTTGCGATTGCAGGCAGCCGTACATGGAACGTGTCTGACAACACGTGTTCAAGGTGTCCAAGAATCATGTTTTATATGTATGCCTTTCCCTCTCCGCCAAAAACGTGAAATTCTTGCAAAATATCCTGGGTAATGGAGAAATCGCAGTGGTTTTTTTTTTTTTTTATAGTCACCACCCTGGCACATTTTGACATTGTTGTTGCCGAAGATGAAAGTTTTGATTTACGAGTACAAAGTTACAAATTTGTTATCTTGTAACCATTAAGCTCTGAGTTGACGTTAATCCAAAGTGATGTTTTGTCCATCTCTTATCAGTAAAGAAATTATAAAATCGTTCAACTTCTGCTAAAAGGCTATTAAGCTGGTAATGCAAATGAGCGATTCAAATAAATTTTTCTATTTAAAATTGCTTGATTTTTCGCTAGAAAATTTAACTTAACAAAATTATAGCAAAAATATCTAGCCACAATATTTACGTATATGCATATTTTACCCACAACTTGCTTACATACGTGCGTATTAACAATTCATACATATTTGCGGCTTTTTTAAGGCACGCCGCTGGCTTTATATGGCCATTATCGTCGCTGTTGTTTTTGGGATTATAAACTGGCAACACCAAGAGTGTGGCTCTGCCATTTTCCAACATCGTACCATGGGCATAACAAAACGTGTGACCTAAATTTCTTTGGTACTAACTCATTTTATATATATCGATAAAAATCGTATATTGACATTTATTATTTTAAACACTTAATTTTCGCACGTGTGAATTTTGAAGGTGTTCAATTTAGTCCATAATAACTTGCTTCACTTTCTCTCTTATGTCTCCAAATGCTTATCTCATTACCACTGTGCGTCACCCGCCTTTGGACTTTTTATGGCATACTTTTCAGCGCCGCTTTACCACACATACACTTACAAAAGCACCCTCACACGAATTGTGCTTTCGACATTTCGTTTGGTTTGCAAGTAGTTTTCGTTCTGTTGGTTTTTTGCGCTTGGCTGTTACCACAAAGTGTAATACAACACAGGGTCTCTATCCCTCTCTCTCTATATGTATACTTTTACATACTGTCATCGCTCGTAACTCTGTGTATGGTTGTTGTTGTCTCGAAAGCTTCTCATCGCGCATAACGGGCACTTGTCACATTGTTTTGTTTTTGGTAATTTTCTGGATTTTGAAATGTTTATGGCACATTCGAGTGCCTGAAAAATGACAATAATTCACATATGCCATGCTAAATCACAGGCAAGTGGCTGACAAGTCCAAACTTTGCCTATTAAAACCATCCATAATGCATTCAGAATGCTCTTCAGAGTGCAAACGGGATATTTTAAAGTGTTAGCACCTGCTTTGACCAATAACCTATTCAAATGAATAAGATTTAATTAGAATTAATAACTCGTAAGCAAACAGGGAACTCGTTTTCAAGTGAAACTGCCAGTAATCGTCCCTTTTAGAAAAACGTTATCGAAACTTTGTATCAAAGCAAACTTCTATTGATTATTTTTCAGTTCAGTAACAGTCCTAGCCTGGGACGAGCAACATCCAGTGCTAAAATATTTGTATTCATCAATTTTTTTATTTTATTTTAAAAAGGAACAAAAATACATAGCTGAATTTCCCGAATTATGGATATTTCTCGAGTTATCGATGAAAATGTAAAATTAACTATTTTTTTTAAATTTTAATAGGTTTGAAAAAATAGGATCAAAATTACATAGCTCAATTTCCCGAATTATGGATATTTCTCGAGTTATCGATGAAAATGTAAAATTAACTATTTCCTTTTTTTAATTTTAATAGGTTTGAAAAAAAGGAAACCAAATACATAGCTCATTTTCGCGAATTGTGGATATTTCTCGAGTTATCGATATAAATGTAAAATTAACTATTTTTTTTTTTAATTTTAATAGGTTTGAAAAAAAGGAACACAAATACATAGCTCAATTTCCCGAATTATGGATATTTCTCGAGCTATTGATGAAAATGTAATATAAACTAATTTTTTTTTAATTTTAATAGGTTTGAAAAAAAAGAACACAAATACATAGCTCAATTTCCCGAATTATCGATATTTCTCGAGTTATCGATGAAAATGTAAAATTAAATATTTTTTTTTTTTATTTTAATAGGTTTAAAAAAATCAACACAAATACATAGCTCAATTTCCCGAATTATGGATATTTCTCGAGCTATCGATGAAAATGTAAAATTAACTATTTTTTTTTTTTAATTTTAATAGGTTTGAAAAAAAGGAAACCAAATACATAGCTCAATTTCGCGAATTGTGGATATTTCTCGAGATATCGATAAAATGTAAAATTAACTATTTTTTTTTTAATTTTAATAGGTTTGAAAAAAAGGAACACAAATACATAGCTCAATTTCCCGAATTATGGATATTTCTCGAGTTATTGATGAAAATGTAAAATAAACTAATTTTTTTTAATTTTAATAGGTTTGAAAAAAAGGAACTCAAATACATAGCTCAATTTCCCGAATTATGGATATTTCGCGAGTTATTGATGAAAATGTAAAATTAACTATTTTTTTTAATTTTAATAGGTTTGAAAAAAAAGGAACACAAATACATAGCTCAATTTCCCGAATTATGGATATTTCTCGAGTTATTGATGAAAATGTAAAATTAACTATTTTTTTATTTTAATTTTAATAGGTTTGAAAAAAAAGGAACACAAATATATAGCTCAATTTCCCGAATTATGGATATTTCTCGAGTTATTGATGAAAATGTAAAATTAACTATTTTTTTATTTTAATTTTAATAGGTTTGAAAAAAAGGAACACAAATACATAGCTCAATTTCATGAATTGTGGATATTTCTCGAGTTATCGATGAAAATGTAAAATTAACT
Source organism: Scaptomyza hsui (assembly GCA_018152825.1). NCBI lineage: Eukaryota > Metazoa > Arthropoda > Insecta > Diptera > Drosophilidae > Scaptomyza > Scaptomyza hsui. Next base: position 8,804,273 of record JAECXO010000001.1, read on the forward strand.
ATTTTTTTTTAATTTTAATAGGTTTGCTAAAAAAGGAACACAAATACATAGCTCAATTTCCCGAATTATAGATATTTCTCGAGTTATCGATGAAAATGTAAAATAAACTAATTTTTTTTAATTTTAATAGGTTTGAAAAAAAAGGAACTCAAATACATAGCTCAATTTCCCGAATTGTGGATATTTCGCGAGTTATCGATGAAAATGTAAAATTAAATATTTTTTTTTAATTTTAATAGGTTGAAAAAAAAGGAACACAAATACATAGCTCAATTTCCCGAATTATGGATATTTCTCGAGTTATCGATGAAAATGTAAAATTAACTATTTTTTTTTTAATTTTAATAGGTTTGAAAAAAAGGAACTCAAATATATAGCTCAATTTCCCGAATTATGGATATTTCTCGAGCTATTGATGAAAATGTAATATAAACTAATTTTTTTTAATTTTAATAGGATTGAAAAAAAGGAACACAAATACATAGCTCAATTTCCCGAATTATGGATATTTCTCGAGTTATTGATGAAAATGTAAAATTAACTAATTTTTTTTAATTTTAATAGGTTTGAAAAAAAGGAACTCAAATACATAGCTCAATTTCCCAAATTATGGATATTTCTCGAGTTATTGATGAAAATGTAATATAAACTATTTTTTTTAATTTTAATAGGTTTGAAAAAAAGGAACACAAATACATAGCTCAATTTCCCGAATTATGGATATTTCTCGAGTTATTGATGAAAATGTAAAATGAACTAATTTTTTTTTAATTTTAATAGGTTTGAAAAAAAAGGAACTCAAATACATAGCTCAATTTCCCGAATTGTGTATGTTTCTCGAGTTATCGATGAAAATGTAAAATTAACTATTTGTTTTTTTAATTTTAATAGGTTTGAAAAAAAAGGATCACAAATACATAGCTCAATTTCCCGAATTATGGATATTTCTCGAGTTATTGATGAAAATGTACAATAAACTAATTTTTTTAATTTTAATGTAAAATTAACTATTTTTTTTTTATTTTAATAGGTTTGAAAAAAAGGAACACAAATACATAGCTCAATTTCCCGAATTATGGATATTTCGCGAGTTATTGATGAAAATGTAATATTAACTAAATTTTTTTAATTTATTAGGTTTGAAAAAAAGGAACACAAATACATAGCTAAATTTCCCGAATTATGGATATTTCTCGAGGTATTGATGAAAATGTAATATAAACTATTTTTTTTTAATTTTAATAGGTTTGAAAAAAAAGAACACAAATACATAGCTCAATTTCCCGAATTATGGATATTTCTCGAGTTATTGATGAAAATGTAAAATAAACTAATTTTTTTTTAATTTTAATAGGTTTGAAAAAAAGGAACTCAAATACATAGCTCAATTTCCCGAATTGTGGATATTTCTCGAGTTATTGATGAAAATGTAAAATAAACTAATTTTTTTAATTTTAATGTAAAATTAACTATTTTTTTTTTATTTTAATAGGTTTGAAAAAAAAGGAACACAAATACATAGCTCAATTTCCCGAATTATGGATATTTCACGAGTTATTGATGAAAATGTAAAATTAACTATTTTTTTTTAATTTTAATAGGTTTTAAAAAAAGAAAAACAAATACATAGCTCAATTTCCCGAATTATGGATATTTCTCGAGTTATCGATTAAAATGTAAAATAAACTATTTTTTTTTAATTTTAATAGGTTTGAAAAAAAGGAAACCAAATACATAGCTAAATTTCCCGAATTGTGGATATTTCTCGAGTTATCGATGAAAATGTAAAATTAACTATTTTTTTTTTAATTTTAATAGGTTTGAAAAAAAGGAACACAAATACATAGCTCAATTTCCCGAATTATGGATATTTCTCGAGTTATTGATGAAAATGTAAAATAAACTAATTTTCTTTAATTTTAATAGGTTTGAAAAAAAGGAAACCAAATACATAGCTCAATTTCCCGAATTATGGATATTTCTCGAGTTATCGATGAAAATGTAAAATTAACTATTTTTTTTTTTTTAATTTTAATAGGTTTGAAAAAAAGGAACTCAAATATATAGCTCAATTTCCCGAATTATGGATATTTATCGAGTTATCGATAAAATTAACTATTTTTTTTAATTTTAATAGGTTTTGAAAAAAAAGAACACAGATACATAGCTCAATTTCCCGAATTATGGATATTTCTCGAGTTATTGATGAAAATGTAAAATTAAATATTTTTTAATTTAATTTTAATAGGTTTGAAAAAAAAGGAACACAAATATATAGCTCAATTTCCCGAATTATGGATATTTCGCGAGTTATCGATGAAAATGTTATATTAATTTTTTTTTCAAATATATAGCTCAATTTCCCGAATTATGGATATTTAATTTAATTTTAATAGGTTTGAAAAAAAAGGAACACAAATACATAGCTCAATTTCCCGAATTATGGATATTTATCGAGTTATCGATAAAATTAACTATTTTTTTTTAATTTTAATAGGTTTGAAAAAAAAAGGAACACAAATACATAGCTCAATTTCCCGAATTATGGATATTTCTCGAGTTATTGATGAAAATGTAAAATAAACTAATTTTTTTAATTTTAATAGGTTTGAAAAAAAAGGAACACAAATACATAGCTCAATTTCCCGAATTGTGGATATTTCTCGAGTTATCGATGAAAATGTAAAATAAACTAATTTTTTTTAATTTTAATAGGTTTGAAAAAAAAGGAACTCAAATACATAGCTCAATTTCCCGAATTGTGGATATTTCTCGAGTTATTGATGAAAATGTAAAATAAACTAATTTTTTTAATTTTAATGTAAAATTAACTTTTTTTTTTTATTTTAATAGGTTTGAAAAAAAAGGAACACAAATACATAGCTCAATTTCCCGAATTATGGATATTTCGCGAGTTATTGATGAAAATGTAAAATTAACTATTTTTTTTAATTTTAATAGGTTTAAAAAAAGAAAAACAAATACATAGCTCAATTTCCCGAATTATGGATATTTCTCGAGTTATCGATTAAAATGTAAAATAAACTATTTTTTTTTAATTTTAATAGGTTTGAAAAAAAGGAAACCAAATACATAGCTAAATTTCGCGAATTGTGGATATTTCTCGAGTTATCGATGAAAATGTAAAATTAACTATTTTTTTTTTAATTTTAATAGGTTTGAAAAAAAGGAACACAAATACATAGCTCAATTTCCCGAATTATGGATATTTCTCGAGTTATTGATGAAAATGTAAAATAAACTAATTTTTTTTAATTTTAATAGGTTTGAAAAAAAGGAAACCAAATACATAGCTCAATTTCCCGAATTATGGATATTTCTCGAGTTATCGATGAAAATGTAAAATTAACTATTTTTATTTTTTAATTTTAATAGGTTTGAAAAAAAGGAACTCAAATATATAGCTCAATTTCCCGAATTATGGATATTTATCGAGTTATCGATAAAATTAACTATTTTTTTTTTAATTTTAATAGGTTTGAAAAAAAAGAACACAGATACATAGCTCAATTTCCCGAATTATGGATATTTCTCGAGTTATTGATGAAAATGTAAAATTAAATATTTTTTAATTTAATTTTAATAGGTTTGAAAAAAAAGGAACACAAATATATAGCTCAATTTCCCGAATTATGGATATTTCGCGAGTTATCGTTGAAAATGTTATATTAATTTTTTTTTTTTTTACTTTTAATATGTTTGAATAAAAAGGAACACAAATACATAGCTCAATTTCCCGAATTATGGATATTTCTCGAGTTATTGATGAAAATGTAAAATTAAATATTTTTTAATTTAATTTTAATAGGTTTGAAAAAAAAGGAACACAAATATATAGCTCAATTTCCCGAATTATGGATATTTATCGAGTTATCGATAAAATTAACTATTTTTTTTTAATTTTAATAGGTTTGAAAAAAAGGAACACAAATACATAGCTCAATTTCCCGAATTATGGATATTTCTCGAGTTATTGATGAAAATGTAAAATAAACTAATTTTTTTTAATTTTAATAGGTTTGAAAAAAAAGGAACACAAATACATAGCTCAATTTCCCGAATTGTGTATATTTCTCGAGTTATCGATGAAAATGTAAAATTAACTATTTTTTTTTTCAATTTTAATAGGTTTGAAAAAAAGGAACACAAATACATAGCTCAATTTCCCGAATTATGGATATTTCTCGAGTTATTGATGAAAATGTAAAATAAACTAATTTTTTTAATTTTAATGTAAAATTAACTATTTTTTTTTTTATTTTAATAGGTTTGAAAAAAAAGGAACACAAATACATAGCTGAATTTCCCGAATTACGGATATTTCTCGAGTTATCGATGAAAATTTAAAATTAACTATTTTTTTTTTAATTTTAATAGGTTTGAAAAAAAGGAACAGAAATACATAGCTCAATTTCCCGAATTATGGATATTTCTCGAGTTATCGATGAAAATGTAAAATTATTTTTTTTTTTAATTTTAATAGGTTTGAAAAAAGGAAACCAATTACATAGCTCAATTTCCCGAATTATGGATATTTCTCGAGTTATCGATGAAAATGTAAAATTAACTATTTTATTTTTAATTTTAATAGGTTTGAAAAAAAGGAACACAAATACATAGCTCAATTTCCCGAATTATGGATATTTCTCGAGTTATTGATGAAAATGTAAAATTAAATATTTTTGAATTTAATTTTAATAGGTTTGAAAAAAAGGAACACAAATATATAGCTCAATTTCCCGAATTATGGATATTTCGCGAGTTATCGTTGAAAATGTTATATTAATTTTTTTTTTTTACTTTTAATATGTTTGAAAAAAAAGGAACACAAATACATAGCTCAATTTCCCGAATTATGGATATTTCTCGAGTTATTGATGAAAATGTAAAATTAAATATTTTTTAATTTAATTTTAATAGGTTTGAAAAAAAGGAACACAAATATATAGCTCAATTTCCCGAATTATGGATATTTATCGAGTTATCGATAAAATTAACTATTTTTTTTTTAATTTTAATAGGTTTGAAAAAAAAGGAACACAAATACATAGCTCAATTTCCCGAATTATGGATATTTCTCGAGTTATTGATGAAAATGTAATATTAACTTATTTTTTTTAATTTTAATAGGTTTGAAAAAAAAGGAACACAAATACATAGCTAAATTTCCCGAATTATGGATATTTCTCGAGTTATTGATGAAAATGTAATATAAACTATTTTTTTTCATTTTAATAGGTTTGAAAAAAAAGGAACACAAATACATAGCTAAATTTCCCGAATTATGGATATTTCTCGAGTTATTGATGAAAATGTAATATAAACTATTTTTTTTTAATTTTAATAGGTTTGAAAAAAAGAACACAAATACATAGCTCAATTTCCCGAATTATGGATATTTCTCGAGTTATTGATGAAAATGTAAAATTAAATATTTTTAATTTAATTTTAATAGGTTTGAAAAAAAAGGAACACAAATATATAGCTCAATTTCCCGAATTATGGATATTTCTCGAGTTATTGATGAAAATGTAAAATTAACTATTTTTTTTATTTTTAATAGGTTTGAAAAAAAAGAACACAAATACAAATGTAAAATAAACTAATTTTTTTAATTTTAATGTAAAATTAACTATTGTTTATTTTATTTTAATAGGTTTGAAAAAAAGGAACACAAATACATAGCTCAATTTCCCGAATTACGGATATTTCTCGAGTTATTGATGAAAATTTAATATTAACTATTTTTTTTTTTAATTTTAATAGGTTTGAAAAAAAGGAACAGAAATACATAGCTCAATTTCCCGAATTATGGATATTTCTCTAGTTATCGATGAAAATGTAAAATTAATTTTTATTTTTTAATTTTAATAGGTTTGAAAAAAAAGGAAACCAAATACATAGCTCAATTTCCCGAATTATGGATATTTCTCGAGTTATCGATGAAAATGTAAAATTACCAATTTTTTTTTAATTTTAATAGGTTTGAAAAAACAAAGGAACACAAATACATAGCTCAATTTCCCGAATTATGGATATTTCTCGAGTTATTGATGAAAATGTAAAATTAACTTATTTTTTTAATTTAAATAGGTTTGAAAAAAAAGGAACACAAATACATAGCTCAATTTCCCGAATTATGGATATTTCTCGAGTTATTGATGAAAATGTAATATAAACTATTTTTTTTTTAATTTTAATAGGTTTGAAAAAAAAGAAACCAAATACATAGCTCAATTTCCCGAATTATGGATATTTCTCGAGTTATCGATGAAACGTAAAATTAACTATTTTTTTTTAATTTTAATAGGTTTGAAAAAAAGGATCACAAATACATAGCTCAATTTCCCGAATTATGGATATTTCTCGAGTTATTGATGAAAATGTAAAATAATCTATTTTTTTTTAATTTTAATAGGTTTGAAAAAAAAGGAACTCAAATACATAGCTCAATTTCCCGAATTGTGGATATTTCTCGAGTTATCGATGAAAATGTAAAATTAACTATTTTTTTTTTTAATTTTAATAGGTTTGAAAAAAAGGAACACAAATACATAGCTCAATTTCCCGAATTATGGATATTTCTCGAGTTATTGATGAAAATGTAAAATAAACTAATTTTTTTTTAATTTTAATGTGTAAAATTAACTATTTTTTTTTTTTTTTATTTTAATAGGTTTGAAAAAAAGGAACACAAATACATAGCTGAATTTCCCGAATTACGGATATTTCTCGAGTTTTCGATGAAAATTTAAAATTAACTATTTTTTTTTTAATTTTAATAGGTTTGAAAAAAAAGGAACAGATATACATAGCTCAATTTCCCGAATTATGGATATTTCTCGAGTTATCGATGAAAATGTAAATAATTAATTTTTTTTTTTAATTTTAATAGGTTTGAAAAAAAAGGAAACCAAATACATAGCTCAATTTCCCGAATTATGGATATTTCTCGAGTTATCGATGAAAATGTAAAATTAACTATTTGTTTTTTAATTTTAATAGGTTTGAAAAAAAAGGAAACCAAATACATAGCTCAATTTCGCGAATTGTGGATATTTCTCGAGTTATCGATGAAAATGTAAAATTAACTACTTTTTTTTTTTTTAATTTTAATAGGTTTGAAAAAAAAGGAACACAAATACATAGCTCAATTTCCCGAATTATGGATATTTCTCAAGTTATTGATGAAAATGTAAAATAAACTAAATTTTTCTAATTTTAATAGGTTTGAAAAAAAAAGGAACACAAATACATAGCTCAATTTCCCGAATTATGGATATTTCTCGAGTTATTGATGAAAATGTAAAATAAACTTTTTTTTTTTAATTTTAATAGGTTTGAAAAAAAACAGGAAACCAAATACATAGCTAAATTTCCCGAATTGTGGATATTTCTCGAGTTATCGATGAAAATGTAAAATAATCTAATTTTATTTTAATTTTAATTTAGGAACACAAATACATAGCTCAATTTCCCGAACTATGGATATTTCTCGAGTTATTGATGAAAATGTAAAATTAAATATTTTTTATTTTAATTTTAATAGGTTTGAAAAAAAAGGAACTCAAATACATAGCTCAATTTCCCGAATTATGAATATTTCTCGAGCTATTGATGAAAATGTAAAATAAACTAATTTTTTTAATTTTAATAGGTTTGAAAAAAAAGGAACACAAATACATAGCTCAATTTCCCGAATTATGGATATTTCTCGAGTTATCGATGAAAATGTAAAATTAACTATTTTTTTTTTAATTTTAATAGGTTTGAAAAAAAGGAAACCAAATACATAGCTCAATTTCCCGAATTATGGATATTTCTCGAGTTATTGATGAAAATGTAATATTAAATATTTTTTATTTTAATTTTAATAGGTTTGAAAAAAAAGGAACACAAATACATAGCTCAATTTCCCGAATTATGGATATTTCTCGAGCTATTGATGAAAATGTAATATAAACTAATTTTTTTTTAATTTTAATAGGTTTGAAAAAAAAGGAACTCAAATACATAGCTCAATTTATCGAATTATGGATATTTCTCGAGTTATTGATGAAAATGTAAAATAAACTAATTGTTTTTAATTTTAATTGGTTTGAAAAAAAAGGAACACAAATACATAGCTCAATTTCCCGAATTATGGATATTTCTCGAGTTATTGATGAAAATGTAAAATTAAATATTTTTTATTTTAATTTTAATAGGTTTGAAAAAAAGGAACACAAATACATAGCTCAATTTCCCGAATTATGGATATTTCTCGAGTTATTGATGAAAATGTAATATTAAATATTTTTTATTTTAATTTTAATAGGTTTGAAAAAAAGGAACACAAATATATAGCTCAATTTCCCGAATTATGGATATTTCGCGAGTTATCGATGAAAATGTAAAATTAACTATTTTAATTTTTTTAATTTTAATAGGTTTGAAAAAAAGGAACACAAATACATAGCTCAATTTCCCGAATTATGGATATTTCTCGAGCTAATGATGAAAATGTAAAATAAACTATTTTTTTTTAATTTTAATAGGTTTGAAAAAAAAGTAACACAAATACATAGCTCAATTTCCCGAATTATGGATATTTCGCGAGTTATTGATGAAAATGTAAAATAAACTAATTGTTTTTAATTTTAATAGGTTTGAAAAAAAAGGAACACAAATACATAGCTCAATTTCCCGAATTATGGATATTTCTCGAGTTATTGATGAAAATGTAAAATTAAATATTTTTTAATTTAATTTTAATAGGTTGGAAAAAAAAGGAACACAAATATATAGCTCAATTTCCCGAATCATGGATATTTCTCGAGTTATTGATGAAAATGTAAAATAAACTAATTGTTTTTAATTTTAATAGGTTTGAAAAAAAAGGAACACAAATATATAGCTCAATTTCCCGAATTATGGATATTTCATGAGTTATCGATGAAAATGTAAAATTAACTATTTTTTTTTTTTTAATTTTAATAGGTTTGAAAAAAAAGGAACACAAATATATAGCTCAATTTCCCGAATTATGGATATTTCTCGAGTTATTGATGAAAATGTTAAATTAAATATTTTTTATTTTAATTTTAATTGGTTTGAAAAAAAAGGAACACAAATATATAGCTCAATTTCCCGAATTATGGATATTTCTCGAGTTATTGATGAAAATGTAAAATAAACTAATTGTTTTTAATTTTAATAGGTTTGAAAAAAAAGGAAACCAAATACATAGCTCAATTTCCCGAATTATGGATATTTCTCGAGTTATCGATGAAAATTTAAAATTAATTTTTTTTTTTTAATTTTAATAGGTTTGAAAAAAAAGGAACACAAATACATAGCTCAATTTCCCGAATTATGGATATTTTTCGAGTTATTGATGAAAATGTTAAATTAAATATTTTTTATTTTAATTTTAATAGGTTTGAAAAAAAGGAACACAAATATATAGCTCAATTTCCCGAATTATGGATATGTCTCGAGTTATCGATGAAAATGTAAATTAATCTAATATTTTTTAATTTTAATAGGTTCGAAAAAAAAGGAACACAAATATATAGCTCAATTTCCCGAATTATGGATATTTCTCGAGTTATTGATGAAAATGTAAAATAAACTAATTGTTTTTAATTTTAATAGGTTTGAAGAAAATGGAACACAAATACATAGCTCAATTTCCCGAATTATGGATATTTCTCGAGTTATTGATGAAAATGTAAAATAATCTAATATTTTTTAATTTTAATAGGTTTGAAAAAAAAGGAACACAAATACATAGCTCAATTTCCCGAATTATGGATATTTCTCGAGTTATCGATGAAAATGTAAAATTAACTATTTATTTTTTAATTTTAATAGGTTTGAAAAAAAAGGAAACCAAATACATAGCTCAATTTCCCGAATTATGGATATTTCTCGAGTTATTGATGAAAATGTAAAATTAAATATTTTTTATTTTAATTTTAATAGGTTTGAAAAAAAGGAACACAAATGTATAGCTCAATTTCCCGAATTAGGGATATTTCTCGAGTTATCGATGAAAATGTAAAATTAACTATTTTTTTTTTTTAATTTTAATAGGTTTGAAAAAAAGGAACACAAATACATAGCTCAATTTCCCGAATTATGGATATTTCGCGAGTTATCGATGAAAATTTAAAATCAACTATTTTTTTTTTTTAATTTTAATAGGTTTGAAAAAAAGGAACACAAATACATAGCTCAATTTCCCGAATTATGGATATTTCTCGAGTTATTGATGAAAATGTAAAATTAAATATTTTTTATTTTAATTTTAATAGGTTTGAAAAAAAAGGAACACAAATACATAGCTCAATTTCCCGAATTATGGATATTTCTCGAGTTATTGATGAAAATGTTAAAGTAAATATTTTTTATTTTAATTTTAATTGGTTTGAAAAAAAGGAACACAAATATATAGCTCAATTTCCCGAATTATGGATATTTCTCGAGTTATTGATGAAAATGTAAAATTAAATATTTTTTTTTAATTTTAATAGGTTTGAAAAAAAAGGGAACACAAATACATAGCTCAATTTCCCGAATTATGGATATTTCTCGAGTTATCGATGAAAATGTAAAATTAAATATTTTTTATTTTAATTTTAATAGGTTTGAAAAAAAGGAACACAAATACATAGCTCAATTTCCCGAATTATGGATATTTCGCGAGTTATCGATGAAAATGTTATATTAACTATTTTTTTTTTTAATTTTAATAGGTTTGAAAAAAAGGAACACAAATACATAGCTCAATTTCCCGAATTATGGATATTTCTCGAGTTATCGATGAAAATGTAAAATTAACTATTTTTTTTTTTAATTTTAATAGGTTTGAAAAAAAGGAACACAAATACATAGCTCAATTTCCCGAATTATGGATATTTTTCGAGTTATTGATGAAAATGTAAAATTAAATATTTTTTATTTTAATTTTAATAGGTTTGAAAAAAAGGAACACAAATATATAGCTCAATTTCCCGAATTATGGATATTTCTCGAGTTATTGATGAAAATGTAAAATTAACTATTTTTTTTAATTTTAATAGGTTTGAAAAAAAAGGAACACAAATACATAGCTCAATTTCCCGAATTATGGATATTTCTCGAGTTATCGATGAAAATGTAAAATTAACTATTTTATTTTTTTTTAATTTTAATAGGTTTGAAAAAAAGGAACACAAATACATAGCTCAATTTCCCGAATTATGGATATTTATCGAGTTATTGATGAAAATGTAAAATTAACTATTTTTTTTTTAATTTTAATAGGTTTGAAAAAAAGGAACACAAATACATAGCTCAATTTCCAGAATTATGGATATTTCTCGAGCTATTGATGAAAATGTAACATATACTAATTTTTTTAATTTTAATAGGTTTGAAAAAAAAGGACCACAAATACATAGCTCAATTTCCCGAATTATGGATATTTCTCGAGTTATTGATGAAAATGTAAAATTAACTATTTTTTTTTTAATTTTAATAGGTTTGAAAAAAAGGAACACAAATACATAGCTCAATTTCCCGAATTATGGATATTTCGCGAGTTATCGATGAAAATGTTAAATTAACTATTTTTTTTTTAATTTTAATAGGTTTGAAAAAAAGGAACACAAATACATAGCTCAATTTCCCGAATTATGGATATTTCTCGAGTTATCGATGAAAATGTTAAATTAACTATTTTTTTTTTTAATTTTAATAGGTTTGCAAAAAAAGGAACACAAATCCATAGCTCAATTTCCCGAATTATGGATATTTCTCGAGTTATTGATGAAAATGTAAAATAATCTAATTTTTTTAATTTTAATAGGTTTGAAAAAAAAGGAACACAAATACATAGCTCAATTTCCCGAATTATGGATATTTCCTGAGTTATTGATGAAAATGTAAAATTAACTAATTTTTTTAATTTTAATAGGTTTGAAAAAAAAGGAACACAAATACATAGCTCAATTTCCCGAATTATGGGTATTTCGCGAGTTATTGATGAAAATGTAAAATAAACTAATTTTTTTTAATTTTAATAGGTTTGAAAAAAAAGGAACACAAATATATAGCTCAATTTCCCGAATTATGGATATTTCTCGAGTTATTGATAAAAATGTTAAAGTAAATATTTTTTATTTTAATTTTAATAGGTTTGAAAAAAAGGAACACAAATATATAGCTCAATTTCCCGAATTATGGATATTTCTCGAGTTATTGATGAAAATTTAAAATTAACTATTTTTTTTTTTTAATTTTAATAGGTTTGAAAAAAAGGAACACAAATACATAGCTCAATTTCCCGAATTATGGATATTTATCGAGTTATTGATGAAAATGTAAAATTAACTATTCTTTTTTTTAATTTTAATAGGTTTGAAAAAAAGGAACACAAATACATAGCTCAATTTCCCGAATTATGGATATATCTCGAGCTAGTGATGAAAATGTAAAATAAACTAATTGTTTTTAATTTTAATAGGTTTGAAAACAAAGGAACACAAATACATAGCTCAATTTCCCGAATTATGGATATTTCGCGAGTTATCGATGAAAATGTAAAATTAACTTTTTTTTTTTTTAATGTTAATAGGTTTGAAAAAATAGGAACACAAATACATAGCTCAATTTCCCGAATTATGGATATTTCTCGAGTTATCGATGAAAATGTAAAATTAAATATTTTTTATTTTAATTTTAATAGGTTTGAAAAAAAGGAACACAAATACATAGCTCAATTTCCCGAATTATGGATATTTCTCGAGTTATCGATGAAAATGTTATATTAACTATTCTTTTTTTTAATTTTAATAGGTTTGAAAAAAAGGAACACAAATACATAGCTCAATTTCCCGAATTATGGATATTTCTCGAGTTATCGATGAAAATGTAAAATTAACTATTTTTTTTTTTAATTTTAATAGGTTTGCAAAAAAAGGAACACAAATACATAGCTCAATTTCCCGAATTATGGATATTTTTCGAGTTATTGATGAAAATGTTAAATTAAATATTTTTTATTTTAATTTTAATAGGTTTGAAAAAAAGGAACACAAATATATAGCTCAATTTCCCGAATTATGGATATTTCTCGAGTTATTGATGAAAATGTAAAATTAACTATTTTTTTTTTAATTTTAATAGGTTTGAAAAAAAAGGAACACAAATACATAGCTCAATTTCCCGAATTATGGATATTTCTCGAGTTATCGATGAAAATGTAAAATTAACTATTTTATTTTTTTTTAATTTTAATAGGTTTGAAAAAAAAGGAACACAAATACATAGCTCAATTTCCCGAATTATGGATATTTATCGAGTTATTGATGAAAATGTAAAATTAACTATTTATTTTTTTAATTTTAATAGGTTTGAAAAAAAAGGACCACAAATACATAGCTCAATTTCCCGAATTATGGATATTTCTCGAGTTATTGATGAAAATGTAAAATTAACTATTTATTTTTTTAATTTTAATAGGTTTGAAAAAAAGGAACACAAATACATAGCTCAATTTCCCGAATTATGGATATTTCGCGAGTTATCGATGAAAATGTTAAATTAACTATTCTTTTTTTTAATTTTAATAGGTTTGAAAAAAAGGAACACAAATACATAGCTCAATTTCCCGAATTATGGATATTTCTCGAGTTATCGATGAAAATGTTAAATTAACTATTTTTTTTTTTTTAATTTTAATAGGTTTACAAAAAAAGGAACACAAATACATAGCTCAATTTCCCGAATTATGGATATTTCTCGAGTTATTGATGAAAATGTAAAATAATCTAATTTTTTTAATTTTAATAGGTTTGAAAAAAAGGAACACAAATACATAGCTCAATTTCCCGAATTATGGATATTTCTCGAGTTATTGATGAAAATGTAAAATTAAATATTTTTTATTTTAATTTTAATAGGTTTAAAAAAAAGGAACACAAATACATAGCTCAATTTCCCGAATTATGGATATTTCTCGAGTTATTGATGAAAATGTAAAATTAAATATTTTTTATTTTAATTTTAATAGGTTTGAAAAAAAAGGAACACAAATACATAGCTCAATTTCCCGAATTATGGATATTTCTCGAGTTATTGATGAAAATGTAAAATTAACTATTTTTTTTTTAATTTTAATAGGTTTGAAAAAAAAGGAACACAAATACATAGCTCAATTTCCCGAATTATGGATATTTCTCGAGTTATCGATGAAAATGTAAAATTAACTATTTTTTTTTTTAATTTTAATAGGTTTGAAAAAAAAGGAACACAAATACATAGCTCAATTTCCCGAATTATGGATATTTATCGAGTTATCGATGAAAATGTAAAATTAACTATTTATTTTTTAATTTTAATAGGTTTGAAAAAAAAGGAACACAAATACATAGCTCAATTTCCCGAATTATGGATATTTCTCGAGTTATTGATGAAAATGTAAAATTAACTATTTATTTTTTAATTTTAATAGGTTTGAAAAAAAGGAACACAAATACATAGCTCAATTTCCCGAATTATGGATATTTCGCGAGTTATCGATGAAAATGTTAAATTAACTATTTTTTTTTTAATTTTAATAGGTTTGAAAAAAAAGGAACACAAATACATAGCTCAATTTCCCGAATTATGGATATTTCTCGAGTTATCGATGAAAATGTTAAATTAACTATTTTTTTTTTAATTTTAATAGGTTTGAAAAAAAGGAACACAAATACATAGCTCAATTTCCCGAATTATGGATATTTCTCGAGTTATTGATGAAAATGTAAAATAATCTAATTTTTTTTTAATTTTAATAGGTTTGAAAAAAAAGGAACACAAATACATAGCTCAATTTCCCGAATTATGGATATTTCTCGAGTTATTGATGAAAATGTAAAATTAAATATTTTTTATTTTAATTTTAATAGGTTTGAAAAAAAAGGAACACAAATACATAGCTCAATTTCCCGAATTATGGATATTTCTCGAGTTATTGATGAAAATGTAAAATTAAATATTTTTTATTTTAATTTTAATAGGTTTGAAAAAAAAGGAACACAAATATATAGCTCAATTTCCCGAATTATTGATATTTCGCGAGTTATCGATGAAAATGTAAAATTAACTATTTTTTTTTTTTTAATTTTAATAGGTTTGAAAAAAAGGAACACAAATACATAGCTCAATTTCCCGAATTATGGATATTTCTCGAGCTATTGATGAAAATGTAAAATTAACTAATTTTTTTTAATTTTAATAGGTTTGAAAAAAAAGGAACACAAATACATAGCTCAATTTCCCGAATTATGGATATTTCTCGAGTTATTGATGAAAATGTAAAATAAACTAATTGTTTTTAATTTTAATAGGTTTGAAAAAAAAGGAACACAAATATATAGCTCAATTTCCCGAATTATGGATATTTCTCGAGTTATTGATAAAAATGTTAAAGTAAATATTTTTTATTTTAATTTTAATAGGTTTGAAAAAAAAGGAACACAAATATATAGCTCAATTTCCCGAATTATGGATATTTATCGAGTTATTGATGAAAATGTAAAATTAACTATTTTTTTTTAATTTTAATAGGTTTGAAAAAAAGGAACACAAATACATAGCTCAATTTCCCGAATTATGGATATATCTCGAGTTAGTGATGAAAATGTAAAATAAACTAATTGTTTTTAATTTTAATAGGTTTGAAAAAAAAGGAACACAAATACATAGCTCAATTTCCCGAATTATGGATATTTCTCGAGTTATCGATGAAAATGTAAAATTACCTATTTTTTTTTTTAATGTTAATAGGTTTGAAAAATGGGAACACAAATACATAGCTCAATTTCCCGAATTATGGATATTTCTCGAGTTATTGATGAAAATGTAAAATTAAATATTTTTTATTTTAATTTTTATAGGTTTGAAAAAAAGGAACACAAATACATAGCTCAATTTCCCGAATTATGGATATGTATCGAGTTATCGATGAAAATGTAAAAGAAACTATTAATTTTTTAATTTTAATAGGTTTGAAAAAAAAGGAAAACAAATACATAGCTCAATTTCCCGAATTATGGATATTTCTCGAGTTATTGATGAAAATGTAAAATTAAATATTTTTTATTTTAATTTTAATAGGTTTGAAAAAAAAGGAACACAAATACATAGCTCAATGTCCCGAATTATGGATATTTCTCGAGTTATTGATGAAAATGTAAAATTAAATATTTTTTATTTTAATTTTAATAGGTTTGAAAAAAAGGAACACAAATACATAGCTCAATTTCCCGAATTATGGATATTTCTCGAGTTATTGATGAAAATGTAAAATAAACTATTTTTTTTTAATTTTAATAGGTTTGAAAAAAAAGGAACACAAATACATAGCTCAATTTCCCGAATTATGGATATTTCTCGAGTTATTGATGAAAATGTAAAATAAACTAATTGTTTTTAATTTTAATAGGTTTGAAAAAAAAGGAACACAAATACATAGCTCAATTTCCCGAATTATGGATATTTCTCGAGTTATTGATGAAAATGTAAAATTAAATATTTTTTATTTTAATTTTAATAGGTTTGAAAAAAAAGAACACAAATACATAGCTCAATTTCCCGAATTATGGATATTTATCGAGTTATCGATGAAAATGTAAAATAAACTAATTGTTTTTTAATTTTAATAGGTTTGAAAAAAAAGGAACACAAATACATAGCTCAATTTCCCGAATTATGGATATTTCTCGAGTTATTGATGAAAATGTAATATTAAATATTTTTTATTTTAATTTTAATAGGTTTGAAAAAAAGGAACACAAATATATAGCTCAATTTCCCGAATTATGGATATTTCGCGAGTTATCGATGAAAATGTAAAATTAACTATTCTTTTTTTTTAATTTTAATAGGTTTGAAAAAAAGGAACACAAATACATAGCTCAATTTCCCGAATTATGGATATTTCTCGAGCTATTGATGAAAATGTAAAATAAACTAATTTTTTTTAATTTTAATAGGTTTGAAAAAAAAGGAACACAAATACATAGCTCAATTTCCCGAATTATGGATATTTATCGAGTTATCGATGAAAATGTAAAAGTAACTATTTATTTTTTAATTTTAATAGGTTTGAAAAAAAGGAAACCAAATACATAGCTCAATTTCCCGAATTATGGATATTTCTCGAGTTATTGATGAAAATGTAAAATTAAATATTTTTATTTTAATTTTAATAGGTTTGAAAAAAAGGAACACAAATATATAGCTCAATTTCCCGAATTATGGATATTTCACGAGTTATCGATGAAAATGTAAAATTAACTATTTTTTTTTTAATTTTAATAGGTTTGAAAAAAAGGAACACAAATACATAGCTCAATTTCCCGAATTATGGATATTTCTCGAGTTATTGATGAAAATGTAAAATTAAATATTTTTTATTTTAATTTTAATAGGTTTGAAAAAAAGGAACACAAATACATAGCTCAATTTCCCGAATTATGGATATTTCGCGAGTTATTGATGAAAATGTAAAATTTACTATTTGTTTTTTTTTAATTTTAAAATGTTTGAAAAAAAGGAACACAAATACATAGCTCAATTTCCCGAATTATGGATATTTCTCGAGTTATTGATGAAAATGTAAAATTAACTAATTTTTTTAATTTTAATAGGTTTGAAAAAAAGGAACACAAATACATAGCTCAATTTCCCGAATTATGGATATTTCTCGAGTTATTGATGAAAATGTAAAATAAACTATTTTTTTTAATTTTAATAGGTTTGAAAAAAAGGAACACAAATACATAGCTCAATTTCCCGAATTATGGATATTTCTCGAGTTATTGATGAAAATGTAAAATTAAATATTTTTTATTTTAATTTTAATAGGTTTGAAAAAAAGGAACACAAATACATAGCTCAATTTCCCGAATTATGGATATTTCTCGAGTTATTGATGAAAATGTAAAATTAAATATTTTTTATTTTAATTTTAATAGGTTTGAAAAAAAGGAACACAAATATATAGCTCAATTTCCCGAATTATGGATATTTCGCGAGTTATCGATGAAAATGTAAAATTAACTAATTTTTTTTTAATTTTAATAGGTTTGAAAAAAAAGGAAACCAAATACATAGCTCAATTTCCCGAATTATGGATATTTCTCGAGTTATTGATGAAAATGTAAAATTAACTATTTATTTTATTTTAATTTTAATAGGTTTGAAAAAAAGGAACACAAATATATAGCTCAATTTCCCGAATTATGGATATTTCTCGAGTTATCGATGAAAATGTAAAAATTAACTATTTTTTTTTTTAATTTTAATAGGTTTGAAAAAAAGGAACACAAATACATAGCTCAATTTCCCGAATTATGGATATTTCTCGAGTTATTGATGAAAATGTAAAATAAACTAATTTTTTTAATTTTAATAGGTTTGAAAAAAAAGGAACACAAATACATAGCTCAATTTCCCGAATTATGGATATTTCTCGAGTTATTGATGAAAATGCAAAATTAAATATTTTTTATTTTAATTTTAATAGGTTTGAAAAAAAAGAACACAAATACATAGCTCAATTTCCCGAATTATGGATATTTATCGAGTTATTGATGAAAATGTAAAATAAAATATTTTTATTTTAATTTTAATAGGTTTGAAAAAAAGGAACACAAATATATAGCTCAATTTCCCGAATTATGGATATTTCGCGAGTTATCGATGAAAATGTAAAACTAACTATTTTTTTTTTTAATTTTAATAGGTTTGAAAAAAAAGGAACACAAATACATAGCTCAATTTCCCGAATTATGGATATTTCTCGAGTTATTGATGAAAATGTAAAATAAACTAATTTTTTTTAATTTTAATAGGTTTGAAAAAAAAGGAACACAAATACATAGCTCAATTTCCCGAATTATGGATATTTCTCGAGTTATTGATGAAAATGTAAAATTAAATATTTTTTATTTTAATTTTAATAGGTTTGAAAAAAAGGAACACAAATATATAGCTCAATTTCCCGAATTATGGATATTTCGCGAGTTATCGATGAAAATGTAAAACTAACTATTTTTTTTTTTAATTTTAATAGGTTTGAAAAAAAAGGAACACAAATACATAGCTCAATTTCCCGAATTATGGATATTTCTCGAGTTATTGATGAAAATGTAAAATTAAATATTTTTTATTTTAATTTTAATAGGTTTGAAAAAAAAGGAACACAAATATATAGCTCAATTTCCCGAATTATGGATATTTCTCGAGTTATTGATGAAAATGTAAAATAACTTATTTTTTTATTTAATTTTAAAAGGTTTGAAAAAAAAGGAACACAAATACATAGCTCAATTTCCCGAATTATGGATATTTCTCGAGTTATTGATGAAAATGTAAAATAAACTAATTTTTTTTTTAAATTTTAATAGGTTTGAAAAAAAGGAACACAAATACATAGCTCAATTTCCCGAATTATGGATATTTCTCGAGTTATTGATGAAAATGTAAAATAATCTAATTTTTTTTAATTTTAATAGGTTTGAAAAAAAGGAACACAAATACATAGCTCAATTTCCCGAATTATGGATATTTCTCGAGTTATTGATGAAAATGTAAAATTAAATATTTTTTATTTTAATTTTAATAGGTTTGAAAAAAAGGAACACAAATATATAGCTCAATTTCCCGAATTATGGATATTTCTCGAGTTATCGATGAAAATGTAAAATTAACTAATTTTTTTTTAATTTTAATAGGTTTGAAATAAAAGGAAACCAAATACATAGCTCAATTTCCCGAATTATGGATATTTCTCGAGTTATTGATGAAAATGTAAAATTAACTATTTTTTTATTTTAATTTTAATAGGTTTGAAAAAAAAGGAACACAAATATATAGCTCAATTTCCCGAATTATGGATATTTCGCGAGTTATCGATGAAAATGTAAAATTAACTATTTTTTTTTTTAATTTTAATAGGTTTGAAAAAAAAGGAACACAAATACATAGCTCAATTTCCCGAATTATGGATATTTCTCGAGTTATTGATGAAAATGTAAAATAAACTAATTTTTTTAATTTTAATAGGTTTGAAAAAAAGGAACACAAATACATAGCTCAATTTCCCGAATTATGGATATTTCTCGAGTTATTGATGAAAATGTAAAATTAAATATTTTTTATTTTAATTTTAATAGGTTTGAAAAAAAAAGAACACAAATACATAGCTCAATTTCCCGAATTATGGATATTTCTCGAGTTATTGATGAAAATGTAAAATTAAATATTTTTTATTTTAATTTTAATAGGTTTGAAAAAAAGGAACACAAATATATAGCTCAATTTCCCGAATTATGGATATTTCTCGAGTTATCGATGAAAATGTAAAATTAATTATTTTTTTTTTTAATTTTAATTAGTTTGAAAAAAAGGAACACAAATACATAGCTCAATTTCCCGAATTATGGATATTTCTCGAGTTATTGATGAAAATGTAAAATTAACTATTTTTTTTAATTTTAATAGGTTTGAAAAAAAAGGAACACAAATACATAGCTCAATTTCCCGAATTATGGATATTTCTCGAGTTATTGATGAAAATGTAAAATAAACTAATTGTTTTTAATTTTAATAGGTTTGAAAAAAAGGAACACAAATACATAGCTCAATTTCCCGAATTATGGATATTTCTCGAGTTATTGATGAAAATGTAAAATAAACTAATTGTTTTTAATTTTAATAGGTTTGAAAAAAAGGAACACAAATACATAGCTCAATTTCCCGAATTATGGATATTTCTCGAGTTATTGATGCAAATGTAAAATAAACTAATTGTTTTTAATTTTAATAGGTTTGAAAAAAAAGGAACACAAATACATAGCTCAATTTCCCGAATTATGGATATTTCTCGAGTTATTGATGAAAATGTAAAATTAAATATTTTTTATTTTAATTTTAATAGGTTTGAAAAAAAAGGAAACCAAATACATAGGTTTGAAAAAAAAGGAACACAAATACATAGCTCAATTTCCCGAATTATGGATATTTCTCGAGTTATTGATGAAAATGTAAAATTAAATACTTTTTATTTTAATTTTAATAGGTTTAGTTATCGATAAAAATGTAAAATTAACTATTTTTTTTATAATTTTAATAGGTTTGAAAAAAAAGGAAACCAAATACATAGCTAAATTTCCCGAATTGTGGATATTTTTCGAGTTATCGATGAAAATGTAAAATTAACTATTTTTTTTTAATTTTAATAGGTTTGGAAAAAAAGGAACACAAATACATAGCTCAATTTCCCGAATTATGGATATATCTCGAGTTATTGATGAAAATATAAAATAATCTAATTTTTTTTAATTTTAATAGGTTTGAAAAAAAAGGAACACAAATACATAGCTCAATTTCCCGAATTATGGATATTTCTCGAGTTATTGATGAAAATGTAAAATAAACTTATTTTTTTAATTTTAATAGGTTTGAAAAAAAGGAACACAAATACATAGCTCAATTTCCCGAATTATGGATATTTCTCGAGCTATTGATGAAAATGTAAAATAAACTATTTTTTTTTAATTTTAATAGGTTTGAAAAAAAAGGAACACAAATACATAGCTCAATTTCCCGAATTATGGATATTTCTCGAGTTATTGATGAAAATGTAAAATAAACTAATTGTTTTTAATTTTAATAGGTTTGAAAAAAAAGGAACACAAATATAGCTCAATTTCCCGAATTATGGATATTTCTCGAGTAATTGATGAAAATGTAAAATAAACTAATTGTTCTTAATTTTAATAGGTTTGAAAAAAAGGAACACAAATACATAGCTCAATTTCCCGAATTATAGATATTTCTCGAGTTATTGATGAAAATGTAATATTAAATATTTTTTTTTAATTTTAATAGGTTTGAAAAAAAGGAACACAAATACATAGCTCAATTTCCCGAATTATGGATATTTCTCGAGTTATCGAAGAAAATGTAAAATTAACTATTTTTTTAATTTTAATAGTTTTTTAAAAAAAAGGAACAAAAATACATAGCTCAATTTCACGAATTCTGGATACATATAGGTATCTTGGCGCGCAGGTAGGTAGTGCCATAAAATATTTCAGGGCTGTTTAGGCACTGAAGAATGTAGGTTATTATGAGCTTTGAAAAGGCAAGGTGCCTAGGAGCTTAAGGAAGGCTATTTTCCCATGGGTTCGGGAGCAACCTAGGCACCTATGGACTTGAAAAGAAAAACCATTGACCTATTGGCTTGAGGAAACGTAGGTGCCTAGATTCTTAATTAAAGTCCAGTTTCCTTAGGTATAAGGAAAAATATATTTATCTTGAAAATGTAAAATTAAATATTTTTTATTTTAATTTTAATAGGTTTGAAAAAAAGGAACACAAATACATAGTTCAATTTCCCGAATTATGGATATTTCTCGAGTTATCGATAAAAATGTAAAATTAACTATTTTTTTTTTATAATTTTAATAGGTTTGAAAAAAAAAGGAAACCAAATACATAGCTAAATTTCCCGAATTGTGGATATTTTTCGAGTTATCGATGAAAATGTAAAATTAACTATTTTTTTTTAATTTTAATAGGTTTGAAAAAAAAGGAACACAAATACATAGCTCAATTTCCCGAATTATGGATATTTCTCGAGTTATTGATGAAAATGTAAAATAAACTAATTTTTTTTTAATTTTAATAGGTTTGAAAAAAAAGGAACACAAATACATAGCTCAATTTCCCGAATTATGGATATTTCTCGAGTTATTGATGAAAATGTAAAATAAACTAATTTTTTTTTAATTTTAATAGGTTTGAAAAAAAAGGAACACAAATACATAGCTAAATTTCCCGAATTATGGATATTTCTCGAGTTACCGATGAAAATGTAAAATTAATTTTTTTTTAATTTTAATAGGTTTAAAAAAAGGAAACCAAATACATAGCTCAATTTCCCGAATTATGGATATTTCTCGAGTTATCGATGATAACGTAAGATTAACTATTTTTTTTTTAATTTTAATAGGTTTGAAAAAAAGGGAACACAAATACATAGCTCAATTTCCCGAATTATGGATATTTCTCGAGTTATTGATGAAAATGTAAAATAAACTAATTTTATTTTAATTTTAATAGGTTTGAAAAAAAGGAACACAAATACATAGCTCAATTTCCCGAATTATGGATATTTCTCGAGTTATTGATGAAAATGTAAAATTAACTAATTTTTTTAAATTTTAATAGGTTTGAAAAAAAAGGAACACAAATACATAGCTCAATTTCCCGAATTATGGATATTTCTCGAGTTATTGATGAAAATGTAAAATAAACTTATTTTTTTTAATTTTAATAGGTTTGAAAAAAAGGAACACAAATACATAGCTCAATTTCCCGAATTATGGATATTTCTCGAGTTATTGATGAAAATGTAAAATTAAATATTTTTTATTTTAATTTTAATAGGTTTGAAAAAAAGGAACACAAATACATAGCTCAATTTCCCGAATTATGGATATTTCTCGAGTTATTGATGAAAATGTAAAATTAAATATTTTTTTTTTAATTTAAATAGGTTTGAAAAAAAGGAGCACAAATATATAGCTCAATTTACCGAATTATGGATATTTCACGAGTTATCGATGAAAATGTAATATTAACTTTTTTTTTTTTTAAATTTAATAGGTTTGAAAAAAAGGAACACAAATACATAGCTCAATTTCCCGAATTATGGATATTTCTCGAGTTATTGATGAAAATGTAAAATAAACTAATTGTTCTTAATTTTAATAGGTTTGAAAAAAAAGGAACACAAATACATAGCTCAATTTCCCGAATTATGGATATTTCTCGAGCTATTGATGAAAATGTAAAATAAACAAATTTTTTTAATTTTAATAGGTTTGAAAAAAAAGGAACACAAATACATAGCTCAATTTCCCGAATTATGGATATTTCTCGAGTTATCGAAGAAAATGTAAAATTACTATTTTTTTTTTTAATTTTAATAGTTTTTAAAAAAAAAGGAAATAAAATACATAGCTCAATTTCACGAATTCTGGATACATATAGGTATCTTGGCGCGCAGGTAGGTAGTGCCATAAAATATTTCAGGGCTGTTTGGGCACTGAAGAATGTAGGTTATTATGAGCTTTGAAAAGGCAAGGTGCCTAGGAGCTTAAGGAAGGCTATTTTCCCATGGGTTCGGGAGCAACCTAGGCACCTATGGACTTGAAAAGAAAAACCATTGACCTATTGGCTTGAGGAAACGTAGGTGCCTAGATTCTTAATTAAAGTCCAGTTTCCTTGGGTATAAGGAAAAATATATTTATCTTGAAAATGTAAAATTAAATATTTTTTATTTTAATTTTAATAGGTTTGAAAAAAAAGAAACACAAATATATAGCTCAATTTCCCGAATTATGGATATTTCGCAAGTTATCGATGAAAATGTAAAATTAACTATTCTTTTTCTTAAATTTTAATAGGTTTGAAAAAAAGGAACACAAATACATAGCTCAATTTCCCGAATTATGGATATTTCTCGAGCTATTGATGAAAATGTAAAATAAACTTATTTTTTTTAATGTTAATAGGTTTGAAAAAAAAGGAACACAAATATATAGCTCAATTTCCCGAATTATGGATATTTCGCGAGTTATCGATGAAAATGTAAAATTAACTATTTTTTTTTAAATTTTAACAGGTTTGAAAAAAAAAAGGAACACAAATACATAGCTCAATTTCCCGAAATATGGATATTTCTCGAGTTATCGAAGAAAATGTAAAATTAACTATTTTTTTTTTTTAATTTAAATAGTTTTTTAAAAAAAGGAACAAAAATACATAGCTCAATTTCACGAATTCTGGATACATATAGGTATCTTGGCGCGCAGGTAGTGCCATAAAATATTTCAGGGCTGTTTGGGCACTGAAGAATGTAGGTTATTATGAGCTTTGAAAAGGCAAGGTGCCTAGGAGCTTAAGGAAGGCTATTTTCCCATGGGTTCGGGAGCAACCTAGGCACCTATGGACTTGAAAAGAAAAACCATTGACCTATTGGCTTGAGGAAACGTAGGTGCCTAGATTCTTAATTAAAGTCCAGTTTCCTTGGGTATAAGGAAAAATATATTTATCCTGGGGCGCAGGTCGGTAGGGCCAGGAAATATAGCAAATTCTTTTGTGCTCGCAAGAAAGTAGGTAGCCAGTGGCTTGAGAAAAGCAAGGTCAATAGGAGCTTTAGGAAAGGTATGTTACTATTCGCTTGAGAAATGTTAGGTGCCTATTAACTTGAGGAAAGTTATGAACCCACGGGCTCGATAACAATATCGGAACATAGGGCCTTGAATCAAATTTAAGTCCCTAAGGGCTTGAGAAAAGGAAGGGGAAGAGTCTTGAGTAAAATCCAGGTTTCTTGGGGCGCAGGTCGGTAGTGCCTTAATATATTTCAGGGCTGTTTGGGCATGCAAAAATGTAGGTTATTAGGGGCTTTAGAAAAGCAAGGTGCCTAGGAGCTTAGGGAGGGGTAAGTTCCCATGTGCCTGAGAGCAATCTATTTACCTTGAGACCTAAAAAAAACACATCTACCAAGGGGCTTGAGATAAGGAAGGTTCCTATGTCTTAAGTTAAATCCAGGTTCCAAGTGGAATATGAAAAATATTTGTATCTTGCGGAGCAGGTCGGTAGTGCAGTAAAATATTTCATGGCCGTTTGGGCATTCAAGAATGTAGGTTATTAGGGGCATTGAATTGGCAAAATCATGGAACTAGAGTCTGGAGAATATAAAGGTTCCTAGATTCTTAATTGAAGTCCAGTTTCCTAGTGTATAAGAAGAAAAAAAATATATTTATCTTGGGGCGCATGACGGTAGGGCCAGAAAATATAGCAAATTCTTTTGTGCTCGCAAGAAAGTAGCGAGCTATTGGCTTGTATGTCCCTAAGGGCTTAAAAAGAGGAAGGTTCCTAGAGTCTTGAGCAAAATCCAGGTTCCTAGTGGACTAGGAAAAATATAGGTATCTTGGGGCGCAGGTCGATAGTGCCAACAAATATTCAAGGGCCGTTTGGGCATTCAATAATATTGGTTATTATGAGCTTTGAAAAGGCAAGGTGCCTAGGAGCTTAAGGAAGGCTATTTTTAAATGGGTTCGGGAGCAACCTAGGTACCTAGGGACTTGAAAAGATACCATTGACCTAGGGGCTTGAGAAAATGTAGGTTCCTTGATTCTTAATTAGAATCCAGGTTCCTAGTGTATAAAGAAATTTATATTTATTTTGGGGCGCATGTCAGTAGGGCCAGGAAATATGGCAAATTATTTGATGCTCGCACGAAAGTAGGTAGCTATTGGCTTGAGAAAAGCTAGGTCAATAGGAGCTTAAGGAAAGGCAGGTTACTAGGGGCTGGAGACACAGTAGGTACCTAGGAGCGTGAGGAAAGGTATGAGCCCATGGGCTCGATATTATCATGGGAGCCAAGGGCCTTGAAACAAATGTAAAATATTGGTATATTGGGGCGCAGGTCGGTAGTGCAGTAAAATATTTCAGGGCCGTTTGGGCATTCGCGAATATAGGTTATTAGGGCCTTTGAAAAGGCAAGGTGCCTAAGAGCTTAAGGAGGGATATGTAACCATGGGCTCGACCTAGGGGCTTGTGAAAATTAAGTTTCCTAGAGTCTTGATTAAAGTCCTGGCTCCTATGGAATAAAGAAAAATGGAAGTACCATGGGGCACAGGTCGGTAGGGCCAGGAAATATGGCAAAATCTTTTGTGGTCGCAAGAAAGTAGGTAGATTGTTTCTTGAGAAAAGGTAGGTCAATAGGAGCTTTCTGAAAGGTATGTTACTAGGGGCTTGAGAAATGTTAGGTGCCAATGAGCTTGAGGAAAGGTATGAGCCCACGGGCTCGATAACAATATCGGAACATAGGGCCTTGAATCAAATTTAAGTCCCTAAGGGCTTGAGAAAAGGAAGGGGAAGAGTCTTGAGTAAAATCCAGGTTTCTTGGGGCGCAGGTCGGTAGTGCCTTAATATATTTCAGGGCTGTTTGGGCATGCAAAAATGTAGGTTATTAGGGGCTTTAGAAAAGCAAGGTGCCTAGGAGCTTAGGGAGGGGTAAGTTCCCATGTGCCTGAGAGCAATCTATTTACCTTGAGACCTAAAAAAAACACATCTACCAAGGGGCTTGAGATAAGGAAGGTTCCTATGTCTTAAGTTAAATCCAGGTTCCAAGTGGAATATGAAAAATATTTGTATCTTGCGGAGCAGGTCGGTAGTGCAGTAAAATATTTCATGGCCGTTTGGGCATTCAAGAATGTAGGTTATTAGGGGCATTGAATTGGCAAAATCATGGAACTAGAGTCTGGAGAATATAAAGGTTCCTAGATTCTTAATTGAAGTCCAGTTTCCTAGTGTATAAAGAAAAAAAAAATATATTTATCTTGGGGCGCATGACGGTAGGGCCAGAAAATATAGCAAATTCTTTTGTGCTCGCAAGAAAGTAGCGAGCTATTGGCTTGTATGTCCCTAAGGGCTTAAAAAGAGGAAGGTTCCTAGAGTCTTGAGCAAAATCCAGGTTCCTAGTGGACTAGGAAAAATATAGGTATCTTGGGGCGCAGGTCGATAGTGCCAACAAATATTCAAGGGCCGTTTGGGCATTCAATAATATTGGTTATTATGAGCTTTGAAAAGGCAAGGTGCCTAGGAGCTTAAGGAAGGCTATTTTTAAATGGGTTCGGGAGCAACCTAGGTACCTAGGGACTTGAAAAGATACCATTGACCTAGGGGCTTGAGAAAATGTAGGTTCCTTGATTCTTAATTAGAATCCATTTTCCTAGTGTATAAAGAAATTTATATTTATTTTGGGGCGCATGTCAGTAGGGCCAGGAAATATGGCAAATTATTTGATGCTCGCAAGAAAGTAGGTAGCTATTGGCTTGAGAAAAGCTAGGTCAATAGGAGCTTAAGGAAAGGCAGGTTACTAGGGGCTGGAGACACAGTAGGTACCTAGGAGCGTGAGGAAAGGTATGAGCCCATGGGCTCGATATTATCCTGGGAGCCAAGGGCCTTGAAACAAATGTAAAATATTGGTATATTGGGGCGCAGGTCGGTAGTGCAGTAAAATATTTCAGGGCCGTTTGGGCATTCGCGATTATAGGTTATTTGGGCCTTTGAAAAGGCAAGGTGCCTAAGAGCTTAAGGAGGGATATGTTCCCATGGGTTCGACCTAGGGGCTTGTGAAAATTAAGTTTCCTAGAGTCTTGATTAAAGTCCTGGCTCCTATGGAATAAAGAAAAATGGAAGTACCATGGGGCACAGGTCGGTAGGGCCAGGAAATATGGCAAAATCTTTTGTGCTCGCAAGAAAGTAGGTAGCTTGTTTCTTGAGAAAAGGTAGGTCAATAGGAGCTTTCTGAAAGGTATGTTACTAGGGGCTTGAGAAATGTTAGGTGCCAATGAGCTTGAGGAAAGGTATGAGCCCACGGGCTCGATAACAATATCGGAACATAGGGCCTTGAATCAAATTTAAGTCCCTAAGGGCTTGAGAAAAGGAAGGGGAAGAGTCTTGAGTAAAATCCAGGTTTCTTGGGGCGCAGGTCGGTAGTGCCGTAATATATTTCAGGGCTGTTTGGGCATGCAAAAATGTAGGTTATTAGGGGCTTTAGAAAAGCAAGGTGCCTAGGAGCTTAGGGAGGGGTAAGTTCCCATGTGCTCGAGAGCAATCTATTTACCTTGAGACCTAAAAAAAACACAACTACCAAGGGGCTTGAGATAAGGAAGGTTCCTATGTCTTAAGTTAAATCCAGGTTCCAAGTGGAATATGAAAAATATTTGTATCTTGCGGAGCAGGTCGGTAGTGCAGTAAAATATTTCATGGCCGTTTGGGCATTCAAGAATGTAGGTTATTAGGGGCATTGAATTGGCAAAATCATGGAACTAGAGTCTGGAGAAAATAAAGGTTCCTAGATTCTTAATTGAAGTCCACTTTCCTAGTGTATAAAGAAAAAAAAAATATATTTATCTTGGGGCGCATGACGGTAGGGCCAGAAAATATAGCAAATTCTTTTGTGCTCGCAAGAAAGTAGCGAGCTATTGGCTTGTATGTCCCTAAGGGCTTAAAAAGAGGAAGGTTCCTAGAGTCTTGAGCAAAATCCAGGTTCCTAGTGGACTAGGAAAAATATAGGTATCTTGGGGCGCAGGTCGATAGTGCCAACAAATATTCAAGGGCCGTTTGGGCATTCAATAATATTGGTTATTATGAGCTTTGAAAAGGCAAGGTGCCTAGGAGCTTAAGGAAGGCTATTTTTAAATGGGTTCGGGAGCAACCTAGGTACCTAGGGACTTGAAAAGATACCATTGACCTAGGGGCTTGAGAAAATGTAGGTTCCTTGATTCTTAATTAGAATCCAGGTTCCTAGTGTATAAAGAAATTTATATTTATTTTGGGGCGCATGTCAGTAGGGCCAGGAAATATGGCAAATTATTTGATGCTCGCAAGAAAGTAGGTAGCTATTGGCTTGAGAAATGCTAGGTCAATAGGAGCTTAAGGAAAGGCAGGTTACTAGGGGCTGGAGACACAGTAGGTACCTAGGAGCGTGAGGAAAGGTATGAGCCCATGGGCTCGATATTATCATGGGAGCCAAGGGCCTTGAAACAAATGTAAAATATTGGTATATTGGGGCGCAGGTCGGTAGTGCAGTAAAATATTTCAGGGCCGTTTGGGCATTCGCGAATATAGGTTATTAGGGCCTTTGAAAAGGCAAGGTGCCTAAGAGCTTAAGGAGGGATATGTAACCATGGGCTCGACCTAGGGGCTTGTGAAAATTAAGTTTCCTAGAGTCTTGATTAAAGTCCTGGCTCCTATGGAATAAAGAAAAATGGAAGTACCATGGGGCACAGGTCGGTAGGGCCAGGAAATATGGCAAAATCTTTTGTGCTCGCAAGAAAGTAGGTAGCTTGTTTCTTGAGAAAAGGTAGGTCAATAGGAGCTTTCTGAAAGGTATGTTACTAGGGGCTTGAGAAATGTTAGGTGCCAATGAGCTTGAGGAAAGGTATGAGCCCACGGGCTCGATAACAATATCGGAACATAGGGCCTTGAATCAAATTTAAGTCCCTAAGGGCTTGAGAAAAGGAAGGGGAAGAGTCTTGAGTAAAATCCAGGTTTCTTGGGGCGCAGGTCGGTAGTGCCGTAATATATTTCAGGGCTGTTTGGGCATGCAAAAATGTAGGTTATTAGGGGCTTTAGAAAAGCAAGGTGCCTAGGAGCTTAGGGAGGGGTAAGTTCCCATGTGCTCGAGAGCAATCTATTTACCTTGAGACCTAAAAAAAACACAACTACCAAGGGGCTTGAGATAAGGAAGGTTCCTATGTCTTAAGTTAAATCCAGGTTCCAAGTGGAATATGAAAAATATTTGTATCTTGCGGAGCAGGTCGGTAGTGCAGTAAAATATTTCATGGCCGTTTGGGCATTCAAGAATGTAGGTTATTAGGGGCATTGAATTGGCAAAATCATGGAACTAGAGTCTGGTTCCTAGATTCTTAATTGAAGTCCAGTTTCCTAGTGTATAAAGAAAAAAAAAATATATTTATCTTGGGGCGCATGACGGTAGGGCCAGAAAATATAGCAAATTCTTTTGTGCTCGCAAGAAAGTAGCGAGCTATTGGCTTGTATGTCCCTAAGGGCTTAAAAAGAGGAAGGTTCCTAGAGTCTTGAGCAAAATCCAGGTTCCTAGTGGACTAGGAAAAATATAGGTATCTTGGGGCGCAGGTCGATAGTGCCAACAAATATTCAAGGGCCGTTTGGGCATTCAATAATATTGGTTATTATGAGCTTTGAAAAGGCAAGGTGCCTAGGAGCTTAAGGAAGGCTATTTTTAAATGGGTTCGGGAGCAACCTAGGTACCTAGGGACTTGAAAAGATACCATTGACCTAGGGGCTTGAGAAAATGTAGGTTCCTTGATTCTTAATTAGAATCCAGGTTCCTAGTGTATAAAGAAATTTATATTTATTTTGGGGCGCATGTCAGTAGGGCCAGGAAATATGGCAAATTATTTGATGCTCGCACGAAAGTAGGTAGCTATTGGCTTGAGAAAAGCTAGGTCAATAGGAGCTTAAGGAAAGGCAGGTTACTAGGGGCTGGAGACACAGTAGGTACCTAGGAGCGTGAGGAAAGGTATGAGCCCATGGGCTCGATATTATCATGGGAGCCAAGGGCCTTGAAACAAATGTAAAATATTGGTATATTGGGGCGCAGGTCGGTAGTGCAGTAAAATATTTCAGGGCCGTTTGGGCATTCGCGAATATAGGTTATTAGGGCCTTTGAAAAGGCAAGGTGCCTAAGAGCTTAAGGAGGGATATGTAACCATGGGCTCGACCTAGGGGCTTGTGAAAATTAAGTTTCCTAGAGTCTTGATTAAAGTCCTGGCTCCTATGGAATAAAGAAAAATGGAAGTACCATGGGGCACAGGTCGGTAGGGCCAGGAAATATGGCAAAATCTTTTGTGGTCGCAAGAAAGTAGGTAGATTGTTTCTTGAGAAAAGGTAGGTCAATAGGAGCTTTCTGAAAGGTATGTTACTAGGGGCTTGAGAAATGTTAGGTGCCAATGAGCTTGAGGAAAGGTATGAGCCCACGGGCTCGATAACAATATCGGAACATAGGGCCTTGAATCAAATTTAAGTCCCTAAGGGCTTGAGAAAAGGAAGGGGAAGAGTCTTGAGTAAAATCCAGGTTTCTTGGGGCGCAGGTCGGTAGTGCCGTAATATATTTCAGGGCTGTTTGGGCATGCAAAAATGTAGGTTATTAGGGGCTTTAGAAAAGCAAGGTGCCTAGGAGCTTAGGGAGGGGTAAGTTCCCATGTGCTCGAGAGCAATCTATTTACCTTGAGACCTAAAAAAAACACATCTACCAAGGGGCTTGAGATAAGGAAGGTTCCTATGTCATAAGTTAAATCCAGGTTCCAAGTGGAATATGAAAAATATTTGTATCTTGCGGAGCAGGTCGGTAGTGCAGTAAAATATTTCATGGCCGTTTGGGCATTCAAGAATGTAGGTTATTAGGGCCTTTGAAAAGGCAAGGTGCCTAAGAGCTTAAGGAGGGATATGTTCCCATGGGCTCGACCTAGGGGCTTGTGAAAATTAAGTTTCCTAGAGTCTTGATTAAAGTCCTGGCTCCTATGGAATAAAGAAAAATGGAAGTACCATGGGGCACAGGTCGGTAGGGCCAGGAAATATGGCAAAATCTTTTGTGCTCGCAAGAAAGTAGGTAGGTCAATAGGAGCTTTCTGAAAGGTATGTTACTAGGGGCTTGAGAAATGTTAGGTGCCAATGAGCTTGAGGAAAGGTATGAGCCCACGGGCTCGATAACAATATCGGAACATAGGGCCTTGAATCAAATTTAAGTCCCTAAGGGCTTGAGAAAAGGAAGGGGAAGAGTCTTGAGTAAAATCCAGGTTTCTTGGGGCGCAGGTCGGTAGTGCCGTAATATATTTCAGGGCTGTTTGGGCATGCACAAATGTAGGTTATTAGGGGCTTTAGAAAAGCAAGGTGCCTAGGAGCTTAGGGAGGGGTAAGTTCCCATGTGCTCGAGAGCAATCTATTTACCTTGAGACCTAAAAAAAACACAACTACCAAGGGGCTTGAGATAAGGAAGGTTCCTATGTCTTAAGTTAAATCCAGGTTCCAAGTGGAATATGAAAAATATTTGTATCTTGCGGAGCAGGTCGGTAGTGCAGTAAAATATTTCATGGCCGTTTGGGCGTTCAAGAATGTAGGTTATTAGGGGCATTGAATTGGCAAAATCATGGAACTAGAGTCTGGAGAAAATAAAGGTTCCTAGATTCTTAATTGAAGTCCAGTTTCCTAGTGTATAAAGAAAAAAAATATATATTTATCTTGGGGCGCATGACGGTAGGGCCAGAAAATATAGCAAATTCTTTTGTGCTCGCAAGAAAGTAGCGAGCTATTGGCTTGTATGTCCCTAAGGGCTTAAAAAGAGGAAGGTTCCTAGAGTCTTGAGCAAAATCCAGGTTCCTAGTGGACTAGGAAAAATATAGGTATCTTGGGGCGCAGGTCGATAGTGCCAACAAATATTCAAGGGCCGTTTGGGCATTCAATAATATTGGTTATTATGAGCTTTGAAAAGGCAAGGTGCCTAGGAGCTTAAGGAAGGCTATTTTTAAATGGGTTCGGGAGCAACCTAGGTACCTAGGGACTTGAAAAGATACCATTGACCTAGGGGCTTGAGAAAATGTAGGTTCCTTGATTCTTAATTAGAATCCAGGTTCCTAGTGTATAAAGAAATTTATATTTATTTTGGGGCGCATGTCAGTAGGGCCAGGAAATATGGCAAATTATTTGATGCTCGCAAGAAAGTAGGTAGCTATTGGCTTGAGAAAAGCTAGGTCAATAGGAGCTTAAGGAAAGGCAGGTTACTAGGGGCTGGAGACACAGTAGGTACCTAGGAGCGTGAGGAAAGGTATGAGCCCATGGGCTCGATATTATCCTGGGAGCCAAGGGCCTTGAAACAAATGTAAAATATTGGTATATTGGGGCGCAGGTCGGTAGTGCAGTAAAATATTTCAGGGCCGTTTGGGCATTCGCGAATATAGGTTATTAGGACCTTTGAAAAGGCAAGGTGCCTAAGAGCTTAAGGAGGGATATGTTCCCATGGGCTCGACCTAGGGGCTTGTGAAAATTAAGTTTCCTAGAGTCTTGATTAAAGTCCTGGCTCCTATGGAATAAAGAAAAATGGAAGTACCATGGGGCACAGGTCGGTAGGGCCAGGAAATATGGCAAAATCTTTTGTGCTCGCAAGAAAGTAGGTAGCTTGTGGCTTGAGAAAAGGTAGGTCAATAGGAGCTTTCTGAAAGGTATGTTACTAGGGGCTTGAGAAATGTTAGGTGCCAATGAGCTTGAGGAAAGGTATGAGCCCATGGGATCGATAATAATCTAGGGCCTCGGGCTTTGTAAAAAAATGTATACCTTGGAATTGAAAAAACTACGTATGTACCTAGGGGCTTGAGAAAAGGAAGGTCCCTAGATTCTAAATTAAAGTATATGTTTTGAGGGCATTAACGGTAGGTGACTAGGGGCTTAAGAAAAGCTAGGTGCCAGGAGCTAGAGGAAAGGTGTGAACCCATCGGTTTGATAACAATCTATGTACCTAGGAGCATGAAAAAAATATACATCCTAAGGGCTTGAGAGAAGGAAGGTATCTACAGTCGTGAGTAAAATCCAGGACCCTAGTGGACCGTTCGGGCATTCAAGAATATTGGCTATAAGGGGCTTTGAAAAGGCAAGGAGCCTAGGAGCTTAAGGAAGTATATGTTCCCATGAGATCAAGAGCAATCTAGTTACTATGGGACTTGAAAAATAACCATGGACCTAGGGGCTTGAGAAAAGGAAGGTTCCTAGAGTATTTATTAATGTCCTGGTTCTTAGGGTATAAAGAAAAACAGATGTACCATGGGGCGCAGGTCGGTAGATCCTCGAAATATAGCAAGTCTGTGCTCGCTAGAAAGTACGTTACTAGGAACTTGATAAAAGCTGGGTGCCTATCAGCTTTATTAAAGGTATGAGCCCATGGGCTCGATAACAATCTGGGAACCTTAGGCCTTGGAAAAAAATTATGTCCCTAAGGAAGGCTTCTATCTTGGGATTGAAAAAAAAAACACATGGACATAGGAGCTTGAGAAAAGGAAGGTTCCTAGATTCTTAATTAAAGTTCCTAGGGCACAAAGAAAAATATATTTATTTTGGTGCGCATGTCGGTAGGGCTATAAAGTATTTCAGGGCCGTTTGGCAAGGTGCCTAGGAGCTTAAGGAAGGGTATGTTCCCATGGTTTCGAGAGCAATCGAGGTACCTAGGGACTTGAAAAAAAAACTATGGATCCAGGGTCTTAAGAAAATTAAGGTTCCTAGAGTCTTGATTGAAGTCTTGGTTCCAAGGGTATAATCAACAAGTAAGAAGGCTCTAGTCGAGAGTTCTCGACTTGGAAATGCCCCGAACCCTATACTTAACGCGCACAGTCATTGTCTGTATGCATCTGTGACTAAACTTCAATCTTCGATATCTCTGGTGTTTCTCAGATTTTGGATACTCCATATTTTTATGTTATCGATCGCATGTGTTTATCGGAAACGGAAATAGTTATCGAAAATCGGATACAAACTTATACTGCCTAAATGAGCTTATGTTAAAAATCGGAATTCCCTAGCTCTTATAGTCTCTGAGATCGACGCGTTCATACATACGGACAGACGAGACGGAAATACGGACGGACAGACTGACAAACGGATACGGCTATATGAACTCAGCTGTTGGTGCTGATCAAAAATATATATTCTTTATGCTTCCTTCTGCCTGTAACATACTTTTGCACAAAACCATTATACCCCTTTTACCCATTTTATGGGTTCGGGGTATTCAAATAGAAGTACCACGGGCGCAGTTCGATAGGGCAAGGAATTATAGCAATTTATTTGTTTATGTCCCTAAAAGCTTGAGAAAAGGAAGATTCCTAGAGTCTTGAGTAAATCCATGTTCGTAGGGTATCAAGAAAAATATATTTACCTTGTGGCGCAGGTCGGTAGGGCCAGGAAATATAGCAAACTCGTTTGTGCTCGCTATAAAGTATGTCACTAGGGGCTTGACATAAGCTATGTAAATATGAGCTTTTGAAAAGTGTGAACCCATTGACTTGATAACAATCTAGGTACCTAAGAGCTTGAAAAAAATGTATGTCCCTAAAAGCTTAAGAAAGGGAAGGTGCATAGAGTCTGGGGTTAAATCAAGGCTCCTAGAAAACTAAGAAAAATATAGGTATCTTGAGACGCAGGTCGGTAGGTTCTTAAAATATTTCAGTGTCGTTTTGGCTTGCAAGAAAGAAGGTAACTAGGGACTTCACAAAGCAAGGTGCCTTTCTTTTGCACTCGGAAGAAAGTAGGTAGCTAGTGGCTTGAAAAAAGCTATGCCAATAGGAGTTTCAGGAAAGATAGGTTCCTATTGGCTTGAGAAAAGCTACATAGGTGCCTAGGAGCTTTAGGAAAGGTATGATAACCATCTAGGTACCAAGGAGCATGCAAAAAATGTATTACCTAAGGGCTTGAGAAAAGGAAGGTATCTAGAGTCTTGAGTAAAATCCAGGACCTTAGTAGACTATGAAAAATATAGGTATGGTGGTGTGCAGGTCGGTAGTGCCTGAAAATACTTTAGGACCGTTTGGGCACTCAAGAATATAGGTTATAAGACGCTTTGAAAAGGCAGGGAGCCTAGGAGCTTAAGGAAGTATATGTTCCTATGAGATCGAGAGCAATCTAGGTACTTTGGGACTTGAAAAAAAACCATTGACCTTGGGGCTTGAAAAAAGGAAGGTTCCTAGAGTCTTGATTAAAGTCCAGGCTCAGGATCGTTTGGGCTTGTATGAAAGAGGGTTATTAAAGTCTTTAGAAAAACAAGGTGCCTAGAAGCTTAAAAAAGGGTATGTTGCAATGGGCTCGAGACCAGTTTAGGTACCTTGGAATTGAAAAAAAAAACACATGTCACTAGGGGCTTGATAAAAGCTATGCAAATATGAGCTTTTGAAAAGTGTGAACTCATTGGCTTGATAACAATCTAGGTACCTAGGGGCTTGAAAAAAATGTATGTCCCTAAGAGCTTAAGAAAAGGAAGGTTCATAGAGTCTGGGGTAAAATCAAGGCTCCTAGAAGACTAAGAAAAATATAGGTATTTCTTAAAATATTTCAGTGTCGTTTTGGCTTGCAAGAAAGGAGGTAACTAGGGACTTCAGAAAAGCAAGGTGCCTTTCTTTTACTCTCGGAAGAAAGTAGGTAGCTAGTGGATTGAGAAAGCTATGTCAATAGGAGCTTCAGGAAAGGTAGGTTACTATTGGCTTAAGAAAAGCTAGGTGCCTAGAGTATTGATTAAAGTCCTGGTTATAAGGAAAATAGATGTACCATGGGGCGCAGGTTGGTAGATCCTCGAAATATAGCAACTCCGTTTGTACTCGCTAGAAAGTAGGTTACTAGGAACTTGATAAAAGCTAGGTCAATAGGAGCTTTGGGAAAGGTTGCTTTCTAGGGGCTTGCCAAAATCTAGGTGCCTAGGGGCTTAAGGCAAGGTATGAACCAATGGGCTTCATAACAATCTAGGAACCTAAGGGCTTGAACAACAATTAAGAAGGCTCTAGTAAAAAAAATTCAAGTAAGCTCCACTTATTTTAGTGAAATTTAATGACGTGCTTACATAATGCTCAAGTGTGAGTGTTAGTATAAGTAAATGTTTCAGCATGCGTATTTTATTGCATACGGGCTTGATACAAGGAAGGTTCCTAGAGTCTTGAGTAAAATCCAGGTTCCTAGTTGACTTGGCAAAATATAGTTATCTTTCAGGTCGGTAGTGCCATAAAATATTTCAGGGCTATTTGGGCATTCAATAATTTTGGTTATTAGCGGCTTTGAAAAGGCAAGGTGCCCAGGAGCTTAAGGAAGGTCCTCAAGAAAAGTCTGGTCCTTTTTCCAGGTCACAAATTTCTGTATAAAAAGCAAGTGTTTTATGCTTTAAAAAAAAAAGCACATTTTTAGCGTCTGGAGAACAAGACTACGGACTTGAGAAGAATGCAGGGCAGGGTCAGAGTTTATTGAAAGGCAGTTACATATGGGGCTAACACGGGTTCGAGAAAAGAAAACATAAATCGATTCATTTTAAAGATGCATTTCAGAAAGAGTATACGGAAACAAATAAGATAAATGATCTATCAAAAGCACAGACATCAGTATGGAAAAGGGAAACGTTCACTGGAAGTGCGTAGAAATGTAGCATCAAAAGTACTCATACTCAAATATTACAATGTCCTTCAATGGCACTCAACACTCGAATGTAAAATTGACCAGCAATTAGCACAGTATATCGTTCTGTATAGCAAGGGGTCAACAAGTCAGTGTATCATCGAAAAGTCCATACATGGATGCTAGGATTACAAAGCTTCGATTCCGTCTCTCTAGAAAATTTTACAACTGAAGAATTGTTTTTAAAATAAACAGCACCTTATTAGTAAGATTCGTTGCAAATAATGTACCCTGTGGCTTTACATGTAGCGTTTTTTATTTTTGATTATGCCATGAGCCCTTTGAAAATGGATAAGAGTGTGTAATGAAGTTGGGAAGTTGTTTGGGTGTACATCTTTAAATTTATAGCCTTAAACATTTGTTTGACATGGATACCAAATAACTTTGGCTTAGAGCACAAGCAGAAAAAACTTTAACAATTTAACGAGGAAGTATTAATAACAGCAGCCAGCAAGCTGCCTTGACTAGTTAGTTTTTCTCGCAACTTTTTTATTTCCGTACTATATATTTTTGTTGTGCTTGCTACATCTCTGTGGGCTGCTCTTTAGTGTTAGGATTTGTAGCTATGAGGTGCTAGATTGTCGCGTTAGTGCGGCGAACACCTAACTTCCCTCTAGTGCCTCTGATGGCAATGGGTTTGTACACACAGACAAGTACACACTTACATTGCATATGGAAGGAAGCCCAGCATTCGAAGTTAATTATTTTAAGTAAATTATTCTCGGTGCGGTTGACAGAACGCACAACACAAATTGGCAACCAAAATGGCGTCCACAGTGCATTCAGAAGAGATGTAAGTGTATTTCGTATAAAATGTGCATAAATAAAGCGCAGTTATAGTATTTATATTACTAATATAACAGTCGTAGCACATAACTTATGAACAACTAATGCCGGGCGCGATATCTGTGAATATTAGATGTGTGGCGAATACAATTACACATACCAACTTCATGCATACGAGTGCGTGTTTGTGTGTGTGATTTCTTTTATGGTCATAAGGTGGGTCAATCATCCATAAGTTGTCCTACACAGCTCAACATCTGTGACGACAAGAGCCATGTGTATATAGTGCACATGTGTCCATCTGTTCACTGCATATTGAGTCTGTCGATTTATGTATGTTCTACTCCTTGGCATAATTTAAGTTCAGGCTTAGGCTGTGAGCTGGCTATCTATTGAAAAGAAAATGTCTTAGTGGCATAACAAAGTCAAAATCCATCAACTCACTCTTTGCCAACTCGATGGCTTTACACCAGCCAATTGAGACAGCACTCGAAACACGTAATCCAGTCTTAACGTATTTAACTTGTTTAAGTGTATTGTTTACCAAAATATAAGAAGAGCAATTATCAGGAAAAGATGAAGATTTCCAGTCTGTTTAATTTGATTTTTGCGTATCATAGAAGTCAAATTTTGCAAAAATAAGTGTGATAAGAGAATGTATTAAAGCGATAAACTAACATTATACTAGCCAATGGTGTTAAGGGGTTTTACTCCAACTGCATTAACTTTATGGCCCTGCCGCGTGAGCATGTTTAAGCAAACCAGACTAAATTGGACTTTTACCTTGAGCATGTGCGAGTTTACACACTAGTGTCATCTGAACTTAGTAAAGTAAGTGCTAAAAGTTTGCGACATTATTCAATTGTCTACCCAGTGAACAATGTTGTAAATATTTTAACTATTCGCGCATGCATGGATGCTAATGGGTTTCTTCCCACACACTTTAAGCCGGCTAATTGCAAAGCAAGCCGTCCATTTGATGAATACTGCTGCCGTGCTTGGGTCACGACACTGAACTCAAAGTTGTCAGCTCGTTGATGAGGGGGGCCGGCTAAGCGTGTCCGCGACCAAAGAAGCAAGCAGCACCCATAACATAGTTTAAAGAACTTGACACGCGAAACAGCGCAAACCGTACCCAGCGGCATGGGAATAGTAGTAAGGATTTCAATTTCATTCATGAATCGCACACGAACACACGAGCACACGAGCTGAGCCGACAGGGGAAGTTTATCCGCGCCGACGCACTGGAAACTGTTCCTAGCTGGGGATTCTGCTCTGTTTAGGGGTAAAAACTGGTAACAGCTTGAAATACTGGCCATGTCCCTCAAAATACTGGTTGGGGTATAGATTCAGGGGTAATGGAAAAAAAGAGAGCGCTCTCGCAAATAAAAAACTGGGTACACTGCCAACAGCTGGCAGGATTTGAATGAGAGCTGTTCTCAAGAGGTATTGGGGTGCGTGTGCATGTGTTTGTGCATAGAATATGTGTGTGTGTGATAAAATATATGGCATACATTTTATTATGAATGCATGTATGGGGACGCTGCCGCAGGCTGCGTTGAGCGCTGAACTTTAAATTGCAAAGCCAGTGAAGCTCAAAAGTTAGTAAAGCGTTGCCGTCATCCGACAGTCAATTATTTGTGCAAAAGGTTACACTCACACACACACACACACACACATACAGAATCACCTGTGCAGTGTTGCATTAAGCGTGTGGTTGTAACTGACAGATTAAAAGAGGAGGACAGGAGCACAGAAACTCCAACAGGTACAAGTGCATACAAAAATATGAATTACAATATCCATTGTTCAAAAATATTTACGTGCTCCAAAAAAACAAATGTTCTCTATTGTTCTGGGGCCTGGCGGTTGGCCTAATTACAAGTAATACAGCTCTTATTATTATTTACAAAATTGTTCAAAATCATAAAGGCGTTTGGCATTGCAAAGGTTTTATATAACGTATATAACTCGTATGTTTGTTGAATAAATGTGAAATTGCTGGCAACCGTTTTTAAAGAAAGGTACCAAACATTATATTTTGTTAAGCATAACATCGTCTGTGTCTGGTCAACCATCTAGTAAAAGTTTATAAGCAAACAAGTTAATGAATAAGGCAGGCAAGGTTGCTTCCCTTCCCTAACGAATACGTGAGCAAAATTAAATCTAGTTCTCTTACAGCATACTATAGCATACTAGACTTTGTCCTTGTACAAAGCTTAAACTTAATTACCTTCAGAATGCCTGCAAGCATTTTCAAGTCAGTGCCGAATAAAAGCCAAAAGTCTGTTGTGTCTTTGCGATCTTATTCCTTAAACTGTACTCTCAATTCTCGTACAAAATGGTGCGTGTGTTCATTAACATTTGCATATTCTTACATTGCAATGCAAAGCGAATTACCCAAACAGTATCTGCCAAAAGCAGCAATCAATAAAATTTTATACTGCACGCCAGTAAAGAGAAAAAAGAAATGAAAAATGAAGGAAAATGATAACAATATTATTTTTATTAGAATTTAACAAGGCGGTTGCATGTGTAAAAGACACTCTTTGAATGTAAATATATAAACTTCTGTATATTTTGTTTGTGTGTTTTGAAGTGTTGTCTTGCTGTGTGTAAGCTGTAAGCTAATCAACGTAAATTACCTTGAATGCCAATCAAAATACTTAGTACATACATACGTACTACATACAAATACACATACATAAGAAGCAAGCAAAGCCAATACAAGGCGTAAATTGCCTTGTGCACCATTAAAGTTATCTTAGACGGCGCCAGAGCCCAAAAAAAAAGCAACCTCAAGCTCAAACCTTAAAATGCCTCAAATTAAAAGAAATGAACAGCCCAGCTTAGGCACGCCGAAAAAAACATGCCCTTTCTAAATCCACCTCATCACATCCAAATTAAATTATAAATAAAAGAAAAACGGTCCGACTTTTCTCATGAAAGGCTTATACAAAAAGTTAAAGCACTATTGAATGTGGCTTAGACATTTTGAAAAACAAACTAGGAGCTTAACGTTTCCTTACTTAACGTTTCAACTTGTATACCCTCTGCAAGGTTATACAAAAGGCATAAAAAGAATGAATAAGAACAAACAGGCAGCTTAACGCTTTATTTCTTAGGCTGTGCGCTGTGCGCTGTGTGTTGTGTTTTGTGTGCTGTGCTTTGTGCGTTGTGCGTTGTGCGTTGGCCTTGGCCCTATGCAAAATCAATGCCAATTGAAGTAATGCTCAACTGCAGCCTGAAGTTCATTCATCTATAGCATATTAAGCAGCGCACTTTGGTGATGCCTGCCTTATACATACACTGCTTCTAGTTGGTATAAGCAGAAGTACGAAACAGAATCACCGAAACGTTAAGTAGCCCCTTTGAAGTATGCTTCAGTTGACTGAGTTCTTCAATTAGTACTTTAATGAACATGTGAATATACATTGGTATGTACATTATCTAACTGAACAAGACAAAAGTCCTTTAGTAATTAGTTAAATGTTTCTCTGCAATGCCATGGTACATGGAAAAAAGAGCAAAGCACAAAGATTGTCATCTGTAAATAACGAAAATTTACCAAATTAACATAAAATTTTGCGACAATCTCTGCCATTCAGTCAGCAAGCAGCTTAGTAACCTTAAAAATTACCGCTTAAGTAATCCGCTTACAAGCGGATATTACACATAGCAATTCTATCGTCCTGATAAATATTCAGCAGGTAGATTAAGTGAACAATGATGACAAAAATATAAAAAAAAAAAAGAAACAGAGTCTGCCAACGTGGCATTTATTTATTGTTATTGTTGTTGTTATTACTTGCCCAGCAAAACCAGCTGTTGTCCGTGACTTAAATCAATACCAAAATAATTTATGTACAAATGAAATAAATAAAGAATAAATTATAAAAATATATTCTCTTACAATAATATACCATATAACAAAGTTAATAAACATAAACAAGATTTTAACAACTTTTTGTATAACATTTTTATTCCTGTCAACATCATCATATATTTCATTAAGGTGGAATTATGTTCATAAGTAACTTAATGTGCCTTTAATGATGTTGGCCTTAGCTACTGGTTGTGAGAAAAACAATATCAATAAATAGCAATTTTTATATCCTCAAAGGCTCACATTGTCGTAAATATTCTGTTAACTGTGGTAACTGTTAACATGTTTTCCTGATCGAGTGTCCTCATGTGTGCGGTGTCATCCAAATCAGTGATTACTGAAGACCTTCAGGCCCAATTGATTCAACCGCCCTTCTGCATTCTCAGTTCTCTCTTATTCCGCGTGTTGGCCGTCAGCACAACAACGCGTCTGGCATTTCACAAGTTATCTACACATTGTTTTCGTATGCTTC
Organism: Scaptomyza hsui; assembly: GCA_018152825.1. NCBI lineage: Eukaryota > Metazoa > Arthropoda > Insecta > Diptera > Drosophilidae > Scaptomyza > Scaptomyza hsui. The sequence continues at coordinate 8,847,277 of JAECXO010000001.1, forward strand.
GTTGGACTTAGGACACTAAGCTGTCAATGTCGCGTTCACTCTGAGTCGCGACGCATTCGCACACACACACTCACGCACACACACACACACACACACACACGAACACATACATATAAACACACTTTGGCATGGCTGGTATTGTGGTCGAGCCATATTAAAGGCACACTTGTAGCCAATTGCCGCATAAAAGCGGAATCACTAAAAGGAAGTAAAGTGAAAGTGAAAAAAAAGAATGTCCTAAGCTACAAAATGTGTTACATACGAGGACACAGCCACATCGCTATAGTATATCCAACAACAACGACAGCTAAAAAAAAATAGCGAAACGCGATTTTATGCTCGTAAAAAGGATATCACACATTTCTATTCAGCCGGAAATAGAATTGTAAACTTGCTAGCATTAGGTTTTAAATTATGGTGTAAAATAATACATATTTATGGCATTCAAATGAATCATCAGTAGTTATTTATGACATTGTTGCATGAAACTGCAATTTCAGATCAATAAAATACTCTTTTGTTTGTTACCTTAAACAATTTAAACATTTTCTAATCCCATTCTCTGCAAACAGAATGCAAATCCTTAATGAGTTTTGTGCAATTCTGCTCCTTGTATCATTGGTTTGCGAAGTATCTCAAAGTCATTCATCTGTTCTCTTGTGTTTACTGGACATAGTAGCTGGATACAGCAGTAGAAGGAGCAAGCAGCTTATTCGGTTGAGTGGCAAAGCTCTTACGGATTTTGATATATTACGCTGATGGAAAAATGCATTCAGTTTATGTTCGAAAAGTAGCTGAAAAATCACAATCCGGACATGGAGGGAGGTGACATGTTGTATTCCTCTTAATATGTGTTAGACATTGGGCTTAGAAAAGGATTAGCTTTGGCAACGTCTCAGAATTCTTCCACTTATCGTGAACACAGTGGGTTCATCTAAAGCTATTACGCTTGAAGTGTAATTTATTAATTCTAAGTTTGGTGAACACAAATGTTTTGTTTTGATGTTTTTGTGAATTGTGAATTGCTTGTTTTTGCCGATGTCTGACAGTCATGATTGGCTTTAAAAGTAGCCTTATGCCCGGGTCTATATCCTTTTGATGGTTGCCATTGGCAATTATTTTGAAACAAATTGACAATAAATGAAACACAACTTTTTGATTACTTTGCCACTCACTGGCTGGCCTTCGTAGTAAGTACTAAGAGCACATAACTGAACCGCCTTCTTCTTCGAGGCGCCATCTCATTTACATAGACAAAAGCCGATGTCCGGCGGGCAGAGCACTTGTCCGACAAATCGGTTCAGCCTAGGTTAAGTTTTAGCAACAGCTGCGTCATCCTTAACACCAGCATCATCTCATCATCATCGCATTCCTCCCAATTGTCTGTGTCCCGATGGTGACATTGTCATTAACAGGCAGTGCCTCAGTTTGGCTCTTAAAGCCGAGAGAAACATTTTGCGCCATGATTAACATTTAGTGTCAAGCGAATAATTAATTTGATTTACGCTTTATGGCTTAACTGAAATTCACTTTATATAGAAGCCATTCAGCACTTTGCATAGTCAAGTGAAAGTTAAAATCGTGAAAATCTGCTATTCGAAGAAACTTAAAAATATTATTGAAAATTGTTTGCCATAAAATATTTGGCTTGTTCTCTTTGTTAAAGCTTAAAGCATTTCAAACTTGTGGGCGTTCAAGCTCAAGCGTTGATTGCCTTGGGCTAAAAAAATTTTGTTTTGCTTTTCGCTTAGCCAAAGAATTAAAGCAATGCCACTTTACAAAGTTATGTAAATTATTTTCTTGGCGAAAATTGTATGCAGTTTTCCCTTTAATCCGCATATTTGTGGTGTGCAGTTTGTAAACTTGATTAAATCTCCACATTGCATGGAGGGCGCGTAACTTGTTGTTGCCACCTGTGGTAACAGGTAATACACACACTTACACACGCAAGCATATTTACAGAGCTCAGCTGAGTCGAGTGTGTGTGTGTGTGTGACCTGTTAGTGCAATCGATTCGCTTATGCAGCAATATCAGCATCAGCAGCACAAACAGTTTCGCCAATAGCCAAAAGCACTAGAGTCACGTGCGAGCAGCTGTGCTATCAGTTGGAGCTGCCACAGGCAATCAACTGGCTAGCTGCATCCTTGCATACTGGTTGCAGCAATTTTTTGCGACAACATTCTAGCGAAATCAGCCATATATGGTACATAACTCCATATGTCCACATACATACATATATTCATTTATCCATGTTTCCTTTTATATCCCTCTTCGTGTGTTGTTGACCACCGAAGCAACCTCCGACGGCTCCAACGCCTCCAACGCGTCAGTACCACAATGCCGCCCAGGCCTGGAAATTCGATTTAATGCATAAACTTGACTGCTCAGCTTTTAGCACAGCATCGTCTGGCCACTGCTGGGTGGTAGTAACGAGATGGATGCGTGGTGCTGGTGGGGCAAGTGGTATTGTATCTTTTGCTTTTGTGGCTGACTTTTAATACCCGTGCTCAGAGCATTTTACTCGAGGGTTGCGTAACTTAAAAACTTATTACTTCTCCAATTTGTACATACAGTTGACTAAACTCAAAATTGGACGAAGCTTATCATTTTGTCCCTCCTTTTAAGAGTGTAAGCAATTTAAATTTACAACATATTCAGTCAATTGAAAAGTCCCAATAAATATGCGAAACTTTTGTTGGAAATAAATGAAAGCATGTTAATAAGAGGCAAAAGAAAAACTAAGAGCACATGAGGAAAAACAATCTTAAATAGCCTTAAATTTGTATAAAATTTGTATTGTAATTGTGTTGTGTTATATGTATATTTATAGTGATATATTACACATATATCATTACATATACACAGCTTTAAATATTATTGTATGTTGCATTTCAATGTTAGAGCTCAAGTTAAAGCTACATTTTAATATATTTGAGAATTTTTCAAGTCGACCACAGTCCGCTTTCAGACTGTTTGCTTACTTGTAAGAAATTCTAACGGACGCAACAAAAAAGTTATTTTTTAATGTTTAGTGTTCAAAGTTACTGCAAAAGTTGCTGCACTTTGCCGCATATTTCTGAAAATATGCTTTTTGTTTGTTTGTAGTCCGTTTGTTTGTTTAGCTGTATGTGTGTGTGTGTGTGTGTGTGTGTGTGTGTGTGCAGCTATACGTCAATTTAGGTAATATGGCCGACGTTTATGATGAATTTATATACTGCGGTTTTGTTTTGGCCCAGCCAAAGGCAAACAAAGCCATTAAAAAGCCAGCTAAACAAAGTTACAGCGTTTTATGTTTATAAAAGCCACAGCAATAATAACAAAAGCAACAAACAGACGATGCTTAAACTCAATTTTTACTAAAATATATGTACTGTATATACTACATATATACCAGCATACTGAAAATGGCAACCGAGGCAACTTTTGACAGCGCATTGGCACTTGAACTTGAAACATAACTCGCCAGAGAGTCCGAGAGAGACCAAGGTCATAATCTAATATTATTATTCATAGCCGTAGTTGTACTATTATGGCTTATACAAATTAACTTTTTTCAAGAACGAGAACTTTTCAAGCACTTTTGGACTGTGGCAACTTTTTAAATATGTATGCTCTATTTAAGGCCATTAGGTTGAACTTTGTAAAAATCAATTTGTGTAGCTCAGTTATGTTTTAGTATATACATATAATGCAAACCAAATGCATACAAAAACAGTTGATTACCTGCAGAGTAAATTAAATTTTCATATTTAGTAGTTGGCTTTTACACATGCAATAAATGTCGGCAAAAGCTTCTCTCTGTCTCTCTCATCAGCTTGTAAAACATTGTGCTTACATAAATGAAAGTAATTTAATCTGCAATTTGTTGCAACAAATCAATTATTTACCTTGACCAAAATAGATTTGTAATTCAGTGTGTGTGTGCGTATGTGGGTGTGCGTGTGCGTGTGTGGTTTTGCCCTTTTATTGTATTTCGCAAAATGAATTTCGATGTGCTTCGGTTGAGAACTCACAAAGCATATCTGATACAATTCATAAATATTTATGTAGGTATATCAAATTCATTGGTCTGACCCAAGCAATCAACGCTGACTTTGTTTACAAATCCTATCGAACGCATCTATTGCAAAGTCAATTATAATGGCCAGACACCCTTGTCAGGTCGACCCGTGTCCTAATTAGGTGCTTAAGTGTCATTGATCGCCTGATTGATTAAATTTATTAGAGGGCACACACAAATAGAACTAGCTCCTATTTCCCATTTTTTGTTTACTATTTAATTTATGTCTATAGACAAAAACTAGTTTGTCCTGCCTGATTGATGGGTTATCAGCACAGTGCTAAGGCCACTAAAGCTACAAAGCTCAATATTTCACAGTAGTTTCCTTGTTTGCTGAAAATGAATACTATGAAAACACCATGGAAAATTCTGTCAGTCAACTTTTCTATGGAACTTTTTTGCTGGCCATCTGATTAAGAGAATGAGAGTTGTTCATACAAAAAACCGCATACAAAAAACACACAACGCGTGAGCTCAAATTCATTTTCAATGATATGAATTATATATCAATTCTGCGAAATAAAATTCCATCCATTCCAGTGAAATAAAGTGGAATTAAGGTCGGCGTGTGGGCGAAATTTGTGTTTTTATTCGTTTAAGTTCAAACTCATTTTCAATGGTTTATATACGAAGTCGTAAAAACCACTACACCAATTATTTTTTAAATTTACAACGTCCGCCACACAAAATATATGTTGAAATTTTGCACCACAAGCTACACGCGGACCCAGATTACTTTCCTTTTTTTTTTATAGGAATATTTTCACTTTAATGGATGTACACACGAAAAAAACATGCTCATTAAAATGCAAAAGGAAAAATGCAAATTGAGTGCTGAACACTTTAACATTAATAAACGCTTAAAATACGGATACAAGAGTTGCGTTATTTGTGGCAAATATGTTTACACTATAGTGTACATACTACAACATGCTACATGCTGTTTTTCATCAGAATTGGCGACAAAATTGCTATTGTGATAGGAAGCCACAAAAACCGAGGCAAAGTGTCGAAATTCATTTATTTCAGCGTCTTTTTTGTTTGCCACATAAGCACACAAAAGTTCACACACATTGTTGCACACACACGCCGGGGTAATGTGTCAGATTTGTGTGTCATTTGTTTGTCTGCACATTTGTCGTCTGATTGTTGCTGCCACAATGCGTTTGGTTTTATTTTCCGATTACTTTGTTGTAACTGTTTTATTGTTGTTGTTGTTGTGGTTGTTGGCTTGGGTGCCCTTTTATGTTTGACCTTTTTACATTTCGTCCCATTTCGGCAAATATAGCATTATGCGTTTAAACGTTTCCACACCCACACAAACACAGCAATTAATTTTGCATGTCTGACGAGCGAGACAGCCCTGGCAACCCTGGTGGTTGCGGGGGGCGGTGTGCAGTAATCGGTATTTGTTTATCAGTTCCTTTCGCTAATCTGTCTAAAACTCTGCTCTGTTCTGCTCTGCGATTAAACAGCGCGAGGTCAGTCTACTACTTGCTTTTGTACATATATAATGTCATAAAGAAAGAAATCAACAAGAAAGTTAAGAAAAGTTTTTGATTAAGATGGCACAATGCGAATATGAAAATAAACATACTAAGCCAAGTTAAATATAAGCTTTTAAACTTTTTGGGTTTTTTCACAAGAAATCAATTCCATAAATGCAAAAAATAAACATCTCAGTTTGATGGCAGATCAATTTTCGTTCTTTCTCAATAACTGTGTGCCCTTCAAATACATACATATATTTCGGCATAGAGTAACATGACATATATATATATTTGCATATCTGATTGGGCGAGAGTATTTATGCTGCTGCTGCCGTTGCTGCTGCTGGTCTTTATTCAGAGCTACTCTCTGATGTTAATGTGACACTTAAATGACAGCGTTGAAATTGAATTCGGCTCCACAGACACCACATCAGGCATCTGGGGCCTATTTAATCACTCGCACATACGGGTCGTATGAGCAATATAATTTTACACCACACTCTTCGCTTTGCTCCTGCATTGTACTGAAGCGCTTCTTGTTGTTTTTGTTGTTGCTGTTGCCTTCTTGAAAGGCATCTCAACAGCTCCCGCTACCACTTTTGCTCCCTCCTCCCGCTGGCGCTCCATCTCTAAGCTGCAGCTTCAATTTGGGTCGGGTCCGCGTCTCATTAATGTGCGTCGTGTGCGATTCAAATTAGGCACGCAAAGCGCTGCCATTAAAAGCGGCGACAGCAACAAAAAAAAGGCGGCAAACAAAACAAAATAAAACAAAGCACAGCACATCACAGCGAAGCACAGAGAGCAAAAAAAAAAAGAAAAAAAAACCACGAGTAAAGAACTGGAAACGAATCTGTCGCATAATTACAAAAAATGTGTCAGACACGGCCCTGTGAGCAGCTCGGCTTTAATGTGGAAAAGTCTAGACGAGCCAACGTTTGCCGTCCAGAGAATCATGAGCATAAAGATGGTCCTGCTGTTGCCGTTAGTGTTAATGTCGGCTTCCATATTCCGTCTTACCAAAACACACAACAGCACACACACACACACCCCGCTTTAGCCATATGTCAATGTGTGTCCCTGATCTTCGCACTCAACCTCATGTGTGTGTGTGTGTGTGTGCTTGTGTGCTCAGAGGCTTAAAAGCAATTGATGTCTTTGCGTGCAATTGTTGATGCTGTTGTACAAAATCAATATTTATCATTGTCATACCGGTCCACTGGCAGGCAGGCAGGCAGCTCTGGCTTTGGCCTTATCAATGTTTGACAATTGCAGGCAGACACTTTTTTTGTTAAACGCACAAGCCGTCGGTAATTGCCATTGGAGCTCCCAAGGCAAAAACTCAATTCTATGCAAAGGAGATCAAAGCAACTGTCTTACACACTCTCGCAGCAAGTAGGTGCAAAGGTGGCCCATGACAATGTGATATACCCTGCGTCTGTTTAGATGTGTCAATATTTTTAGACATACATCACTTTAAGTGTGTAGGCGTCGTGTTAACCAAGCACGGCAAAGGACTTTAATTAATTAATTTTGAGTTTTGAAAAGAAAACAAGAAGCTCTTAAGCGAAAAAGTTTAAAATAAATTCTTAAACCAAGCATTGTATGCTTAAAAAGTGTTTGTAATGAGTTGCAGAATCGCCTTTTCTTATGCTAATTAAGTTTGCAAAACTTTGCGCTTTAACGAATGTATCTGGGACAACAATTTAAAAGCAACGATGCTTTTCTCGTAATGCCAACAGTTTATTAGCATTTTTTTTTTCAGAAGCATATTTTTCTTTATGGTGGAATAATAGTTATTTCATTGTTATGGAAAGTATCGAAATGGTTTTTATTCCATTGTCGGAAATTCAACTTAACTTTGATTCAATTGTTGTCGTTTTCTTTGTCACTTTATATTTATGCTCATTTCTATGAAAACTTACAACTATGTGGGATATAGAATATCTCAAAAACACTTAACAAGAAGTTCTCCAGCTGTTTATTTTTTTTTTTTCTTTCTTTTTTTTTTGATTGTATGTTGTTGCCATCTTTTTTGTAGGGCGTGCAATATGTTAACTATGATGCGTTTCGCTCCTTGTTGTGTGCTGTGTGAGAAAAACAAATAAAACAGGAACAACAAGTCGATCAAAAAGTTAGTTGGCCATTTCGTTATTGTTTGCTGGCCTAGGTACATTGATTTAAATTGGCCATTTCATTGCTTCATTATTTGCCAGAACTCAAGATTCTCCGAGATACTCAAGTTGATTGTTTGTTTGGCCTTCATCGTTTGTTGTTGTTGTTGTTGATTTTTTTGTTGCTGCTTCATTCGTTTATTCATTTATTTATTTGCTTATTTCTTGCTGTGTGCTTGTCTGGTTTTTACTAGTATTTATCTCATTGTTAGCTCGTGTTTTGCCATTTTTTTTTTGTTATTTTGTTTTTTTCTTTGTGCGTTTCCTTGGGTGCTTTGTTATTTTCCCTGCTTTGCTCTCGCACTTTAATGTGACCAAGTGGATTTGTTGCAGATTTAAAATATTTCCCGGGGTACATGCCAAGCACTATGCTACGCTACTGACGTAAAATCTCTCACAAAATCTCAAATGGCCAATTTTCTCTTTTATTTTTCTTCATTTTATTCTATTTTACGTTACGTTATAGTTCTAGTAAACTGGCTCCCCCCTTAACCGGAGAAAGAAACTTCAAGTTGAGTTTCATCTATTTTATAAACTATGCAAATGTGTATACGAGTTTATTATGCTGCAAGGTAAGAGTATCATTTTCCGGTTGTTGTGTGTGTGTGTGTTTGTGTGAGTGTGTGTGTGTAAGCGAGTTTGGGTCAGCGACATCGTTTCTGCCACACGCCAACGTCGTTGTCTGCCACTTTTGTTGCACTGTCTGCAAATGCGGATTTACTTAATCAAGTATTTATGTTGGCCTACAAAAGTTGAAATTATGCGGTGGCCATGTAGCCCAACGATGCCGACGACATAAAAGTCACATAAAAGGACGGACGTCGTTGGAAGGAAAATGCTCAAGGTCGTGCTTCAAATGTCAACAGCAAGCCAAAGACAGTGAACACATTTTATTCGACCGAAACATCTTCTGAAGGTACTCAGACCTATAAGTAAAAGATGGGCTACCCAACTACCCAACATCCATGAAAAGTTGTGCAAAAGTATTCAATAGAGCACAGGAAAAATATTTTGCCGCTTTGTCCGTGTAAGAATGTACAGAACAAATCCGACGAAGCAGAAAAGAAAATTACATAAATGCATACATAATTTGCGATACGTAAAAAAACTTCCTAATTTTCTTTGCTGTGGTTAAACAAACTTTATTGCCATAAATATTAAACTTGCGCAAACTCATATCCTAGAGGACCAAAGACCAACTATACACACAATACTAGATTTTAGTTTGAACTATAAAAACAGTTAAGAAGGAAACTTTTTTGCCTTCCCAACACTAATTTGTGGTGCTGCTCGATTTTAAAAACAAACTGCCACTTATCGACCTTTCTAGAAAAACGTAATCGAAATTTTGTAATCGAAGCAAAGTCTGTCACGTTGCAGGCAGCATAGTTCTCATTTTTATTTTTCAGTTCAGTAACAGTCCTAGCCTGGGACGAGCAACACCCAAAGCTCAAACATTTTTACTTTTTTTTTTTTTTGTTTATCGTGAAAAATTTGTAGGAAAAAAAAAAGAAAAAAATGGAAAAGATTGAAAAATTGCCAACAAAAAATCGCGCTTTTTTCATACGATTTTTAATATTTCGAACAAAAAAAGTGAAAAACATGTAAAAACGTGAAACAAAAATTCCCCCTCCGAACCCGTGCGCAAAAAGTGAAACAAATAGAACACAATTTAAAATTCCTAATGAAATTAACCAAAATAATATAAGTTAAAAACAAAATTCGATTTCAAATCATATTTCGCGAAGCAAGCTCGACTTCATCCGACCAAATACTTCATAGTATTGGCTACCAGTAAGGACACCAGCAGATTCCAGCTGCATCGAACTATTCAAGCAACCTATAGCCTCAAGCATGCAGTAATCACTGTACAGGCTGGCACACGCACTATTTGAAGAGGGTTTCTTCTTAGAAGGACGCAAATAGGCAGTTTTTAATGTCAGATACACTTCTGCAACGCTTTATCAGATCGGCGCTTTGCTTCTTCCATTAGTGAAAGGATTGCTAATCCTTTATTGTTGCTCAACCACATCAGTTTGCTGACTGCAACTAATGGGGACATCAATGGTGCTGCAATTAGTCTCTTGGGATAGCTGCTTGTGCTTGGACCTCATGTAATCGTCCTCATCTTCATCCGAAAATCTGCATTGGTTGACCGTCTTGCGTGACATTTTGCTATCTCATCTGCGATTGTAGTGTGCCCATCAATTACATATAAAACAATAAACGTTCCAAAGGTTTTAATTGTTGGCTGATGGTTCGTTATCGTGGAGAAGTTTGATGTAATGTGCAAGTACCGTTCCACGTAACTGTAAATTAAAAAGCATATAGTCCGATTGGCTTGCCAGTAATTTATTATTATTTTTAGAATGAACCTCTGGTGTCATATATGAATTTATAGCATGTATAGTAGTGGACTCCGATCTGACTTGGGAATATTTTTTTTGCACTCAACAGTAAGTTAAATGAGTTTGTTTTTACAATAATTGTTTTTACTCTAAAGTACCTTTTAGGCATTCGATCACTTACGGCATATATCTTGACTTTTGTACTTTTATTTCTTTTATAGCTCGCACCTCTGAAGGTAACTCACAACTTTCCTTCTTAGCATTACTGTCACTTTATGTTTAGTAAATTGTTCATTAGTTCGAGTGGGAGATGGAGTTAAGAAGTTAGAAAAACACAAAGTCTTATGGATCGGTTATATTAAGTTGAGAAGGGTCATAAAACGGAGGTAAGTATTAATAAGAGATGAAAAAAATTTGTGGTGCAATTAAGTCAGTTTGCTAAACCTTTATTTCACCTAAACAGAACGATGTTAAGATTACTGCATGTTAACAAACTTTAAGCAATCAGTTAACCACCTGCCAGGAGGCCTTGGATGTTTATTGTCTCTTATGTAATAGAAGGGCGTTCTTTAAGAGTTGAAGAGCCATCACAAGGTTTTGCTGTAGGGTCAACTGATGTAGGAATCCGGGCGTAGATGCGGATCGATTACTTGTTGTGCTAACCCTGTCAGCTGAATCAAAAGAATAGATACAGCAAAATCGATGTTACCTTTAATTTTGGCCAACAATAAAATTTGGTTAAGAAACAATACAGGACAGCTATCCGTTTCGTCAGTGAAAGATGCAAAGACCAGATCTGACGATGTGATGCCTTAGTGCACCTAGTGCTCTATCATGCCAATTAGTGAGCTGCTAAAGGAGAACCACCTTCACTTCCAATGAATCCTCTTGCCAACTTGTACAGGGACTACTGCCTACTCTGATGGGCTTGCAGCATTTATTACCTATAAAATATGAAGAGTATTTAGATTTAAAAATAGAGAACGTTTTTAATACCAACTCTACGAAATGTTTGATTTTTTCCAAGGGGAAGAGCGAGCAATCTTGTTGCAAAGTCTAGCAGCTTACGCTTCAAAGTTGTGTAGACGATTTGAAATGCTTAATTTTGTACGCATTTTCCAGTTTCCTGGGATATGGGAAGACGCGATTGGTAATACGATTATATAAACGGCTTTGGCGCTAGCCAAATTATTAATTAAAACGCTTTTCTTGCAGCAGCAGCTTGTTATGCAAATTTTGTCGTCAGTGTGTGCGAAAGTAGTTTACTTTTACTTTTGCATATTGTAGCTGCATATGAGTGCAGTTGAGTGTTTGTTGCTGCCGTTAATGAAAGCATACTAACCCAATGAATCGCAATCGATTTTGCGCACTATAATGGCAAACATAAACAATAATGGCAAACAGTTAAGACAACAGTAAAAGTTAAGCAAACAGCGTTTACACTGTGTTGTTATAGCGGCTTTAAAGTTCGGCTTAAATCTACATTTTGGTTTTTCTTAACCTCTTTTGCAACTCGGAGTTTCCTGAGCCAAACATAGTCAACATTCAGTGCATGATTATCTAATCGTATTGCATTTTAATTGCTATCGCTTTTATTTTATATGCATTTAAATAATAATTGGAACAGGAGGAGGGTGATTAAAGCGCTTGGTCGTCTGTTAAATTATAAGCCAATTAGCAATGCATACGATTAAATTGCAAAAGTATGTAATTAACATTAACAACTAACAAAGTGTGAGTACATGAATGCATATTAATCATTAAAGACTTCAACCTTTCACTATTGAGCCCTAATAAAGCTATTGCCTTGCATTGCATGATTTTCTTTCTTTCAAAACACACTTGAACGATCGCAACATCAAACGTTGCCACAGCCCTCACCATAATTAGGGCTCTCCATCGATCGATCCATCTATCATCACCATCATCATCATAAGTCGTGTACCAATTTCACAAGCATTCACATTTACATTTTCTGGGGCGCGGCTTGATGAATGAATGAGGAAGTTAAGAAATGCCTTGTGATCGTTATTTATTGCAAGCAGAACAGCGTTGAGATGAAACACAGCACAGCACAGCACAGCACAGCACAGCATCTCTCATTGCATTAGCCAATGCAGCCGAACAGGAAGAATTTGTACCAGTTTCTCGATTGTGAGAAAAACCCACACGGGATTTCAATCAGATATCGATGTCACTCAATTGCCAATTAGCGTAATTTCTGCGATTTTCGTCCAATAAAACTGAATTAAATTTTTGGTTAATATTGCGGGTATTGGTTTCTTTTCTTTTTTGTTTTCGTTGTTTGTTTGTTTAAATGCCGTTCCGATATATTTATTACGTGTGTGCAAGTATATGTATATTTATGTTCAATTACCTTGCACTTGCATTACATATTTGTGCACAGCTCGACCGGTTAGTGTTGGTGGCGGTGGTTAACCCGCTTGCTTGTGGCTGCCACACACACACACACACACACACACACACACACACACACACACACACACACACACACACACACACACACACACTGATATGCCACCAGTTACAATTGGCAACAAGTTTTCAATGGAAAATCGCCTGCATCGTGTGACGGCCAGGCGGCGTATACGTAATAATTTTTAATTGTACAAGTTTGGCACGCATGTGTTAGCTTCACTTTCTGCATCTCTGCATGCGAGTGTGTGTGTGTGCGCGCGCGTGTGCAACTACAACAACAGCAACGATAGCAACACAGCATTAGCGACAACTTCTCTTATATGCCGCTAACGACTTCGATTTTCAATTGTTGTTGTTGTTGTTGCTGCTCATTTTGAAGTTCGTTGCCGTGGCTACACAACTGTTGTTGTTATTGTTGCTGTTACTGTTACTGGTGTTGCACATTTCACTTGCTCGTGGGCCGCTCGGATCCGCTCGCCACATCACTTTTTGGGTATAAATCGAATCTGGTCCCAAACGCCAAGCCACATTCAGTTCAGCAGCGTCAAGGAGTCTACAACCACAAATAAAAAACTCCCAGCTAACGGCTTAAAAAGAAAACCGATCATCTCTTAAATTTTTTTACTGTGAAAAGTTTGTTTATTATTTTAAAACATTTTTGTGCGTATTTGTGTTAAACTCGAAGCAAAACATAATGCTGAAATTTGTTGTAAGCAAAATTTGTTTTTATGCAACTAAAGAACAATATAGGAAACTCAGGATTAAAACAACTTTTTGAATAACTGCGCTGATCCTTCGAAGGAATACCGATTAAAATGCTGTGTTTTGTACAATATATATATTTTTTTGTATTTTGTTTAGCTTCCTTGTCTGGCGCTTTTGGCACTCAGCAGCGCGCTAAAAATTCATGAATACGAGCATGAGGAACACAAATACGAGCCGGAACACGAGGAGACCGAATTGCATCACGAGGTGGATCACAAGCATGCAACATCGCATCAGAGCGTGAAATTCCATCATTACCATGCGGTACCCGTCTACATCAAGCACGAGGATCAACATCTGATCAAGAAACCCATCGAGATTGGTGGCACCAAGCAGAAGTTGAAGATCTTGCATCCCAAGAGTGAACACAACCATAACCATGGCCTGGTCCTGGAGAACCACAGCGAGTCGCATCTGCACGAGCATGGACACTATGAGGAGCCAGTGCATCATTCCGAGCACTATGAGCATTATTCGCACCATGAGTAATGGTGCAATGGCAAACGGGGGCCCCTTTTAGACCCAATTGCCCATTATCCATTTTGCCAAATAATGTTTAATGTTTTTTCTCACATTTAAGGCTTTTTTTTTTTTTATGTATTCTTTTTTTAAATAAAATTTTGACCAGAGTATTAACGAATACAAGTCGTTTTTTTAACGTATAAGTAGACTACGGGCTTACATAATATATATATGTTCAGTTATGTCATCGAATCAAATAAAATAAAAAAATCTTGTGGAGAAATTTCTTATGACCCAATTATAAAATGTTCGAAATATTTCTGTGTTTCTTCTAATTTCCTAACCTTTATTAAGTGAGCTTTATATAGTCAGCTTTTAGTCTTAGAAATTAATTGTATTCGGTCGCAATCTTAAATTCATAGGAAGCCTTTATTGTGGGAACTGGATGCGAACTAGATGCTTAGATCGACTCTTGATAATGATCATAAGAGACCGCTTCTTATTTCATCTGTGGTGATTTTAGTTTGTACTGGGTACAAACATTTGTTGTCCATAAATTAATAAATGCAAGCTCCTTTTGAAAGAAAAAAAATCAATTCTTCCGAAAACAAATATTTATCCATTAAATTAAGGAGTATTTAACAAATCCATTTACATTTAAGCCAAACATATATAAGAAAATACATTAAGGATATAATCATGTTTGAATATATTATATATTAATGACCAAGCATTTCAATGTACAATTGATAACGCAGAATAAATTGCAATAGTTGTAATAACTTTATTTATAATTTTATAATTACAAAATAAGATATTCATAAAATTTTAAAAAATATTTAGCAAGCTAAGATCTTAGAAAACCATCTCCGAATAAAACTTTTCTTATGTGTGGTAAAAGCTTTGAAAATTACCAATTATTGTATTATGTAGTTAAATCAATTACTTGAACATAAGCTTTATTGCTTTCTGCGTTCATTTAGGCAAGTTTAGTTCAGCTTCTACGCTGCAAGAAAAGCTTTTTATAGGCAGAAAGCTCAACACTTGTATAGTTTCTTTAGCTTTTTACCGCGAAGCTTTAAGTACAGTTACTTGTTCAGCTTTTTTGCATACCAACAGCTTTTGAGATTAATTAAGGTTTTCTTTTACTTTAATTGTGTACTACAAAGTGTTTATTTTTTTCTAGCGCATAGTGTATTTCGATCTTGTTTACTACCTATCCGGATGGTCGGGCAACAGAACTCCGAGATTGCGGCTGTCCCTTCACCCTGAATATGCGAATAGCAACTGGCTATCAAATAAATTACTATAATTACCTTAGCACAAACGATTTACAAAAAAAAAAAAAAAAACAAAACACAACGACGACAACGACAACAATAGATTTGGTTATTTAACAAAATGTTGCATATAATAAACTATATAGAATATATAACAGACTATTTCTTGGGCGGCGGTCGCAGCGCCAGATTTGCCTCCAGATCCTTGACGCCGCCACGCAGCAGCTTCTTGCCCTGGCTGCCAGCAGCTGCCGCATGTGGAGCACCACCACGCTTGCCCCGCTTGCCTGCACCACTGTTGTTGCCACTGTTGCCGGCAGCGCCTCGCAGCAGCTGCGTCCTGTACGTATGCTGATAGCCATAGCCCTCGGGATTGTTGTTAAACTTGGGACTGTAACTATCATACTCCAAACTGCTGCTGCCGCTGCCGCTGCTGCTGCTGCTGGACGAACCACCACCGCCAGCACCACTTGACTTGTAGCCTGCATTGAGTGGCTTGCCATGAGCCTGCCTCATCGATTGCTCCCAGCTGTCGCGCTCCTCCTCGTACTTGCTGGAGAGCGGCTCCTTCTTCAGCACATACTGATAGGGCATCGGGTAGCCGTCGTCGAGGGTGTCAGTGCCCAAGCCGCTGGGCAGAGGCTGCTTCTCCGACTGTTCCATGCTGCTGGACACCGGTTCGGCAAAGTAGCCAGAGTAGCCCTTATACTCCGGATGCTGATCTCCGACTGACTTTAGCTTGTGACGATACTCCTGACCCTGCTGACGTTGCTTCTCCGCTTTGTACGGCAGCGAGTTAATGTCGTGATAGATCTCCGAGTTGAAGTACAATTTTTGTGGCTTGTTTGTCACACCCCGCTCCCTCTCCCGCTCCCTCTCCCGCTCCCTCTCTCTTTCGCGATCCTCATGCTCCTGTTCGGGCGTTGTGACCACATGCGATAGATCGAACTCCTCGATGTTCTTGAGTGCAGCGCCGTGATCAAAGTGCTCAGCGCTGCTCTTCAATGGCAGCGTATACGGCTTCGATACCGTCTTCACTGTCGCCGTCTGGAGCGGTGCACGCGTCTTAATCTTGTAGATGAACTCCACGTTGGGTGCTAGCGCCTCTGCCGATATGTCCGGTGCCTGGTAGGCGGTTTCCGTCTCCGATTGGTAGCGTTGCGGCTTCGAGCTCTGCTTGGTCAGCGAATGTTGCTGATGGGAATGCGATTGCTGCGATTGCTGATGTGGATGCGAATGCGAATGCGAATGCTGGCTGGAATGGTATTGAACATGCTGCTGCTGCTGTGGAGCGGGTTGACGGTTCTGGCTGCCCGATGTTGGTGCATTGGTATACTTGGGACGCACTGTACTGCTGCTCGTGTAGCGCTTCTCTTCGCTGGCAATGGATGCGCCGGAACTTGAGCTGGAACTGGAACTGGAGCCGGTTGCGCTGGAGTTGGGCAGCGAGAGGACTTTGTAGTAGGTTTTTGTGGCTGGGGGAGGCAGCTCCTGTGGCGTCGTTATTATTTTGCCCTCTGCTTCCAGTTCTTTCATGTATTTGATGACAGACTTTTCAATTTGTTTCATTATTTCCGCTTTGGGTATTTCCGTTGATGCGGAAACACGCACCTTCTCCTCCGCCTCCTCCTCAATGTTGCGATACACATGCTGCTGTTGCTGCTGCTGCTGCTGCTGTGGAGCTGGATAGCTGTAGTACTTGGTGCGGTAGAGGCGCTCAATGTCACCGCCATTGGGATCGATATCATAGCTGCGTGGCACCGATTCCTTTTCATAAACTGGCGCTGGAGAGGGCGGTGAGGATTCGTGGGTTAAGATGGACTCCGTACGTTGTTGTTGCTGTTGCTGTTGCTGGTGATGTTGTTGTTGCTGTTGCTGTTGCTCGGCTAGAAGTAAAGCTTGCTGCTGCAGCAACTGTGCTTGCAACTCCGCCTGCATTTGTGCCTCCAACAACGCTGCCTGCGCCTGTGCCTTTGCAAGATTCGCCTGGTTCTGTTGCTCCAGCTGTTGCTGTTGTTGCTGTTGTTGCTGTTGTTGCTGTTGTTGGGAACTGGAGATGGCAGTGGAACGCTGTGCGTCCGCCACAATGCGCAGAGGCGCTTGCTGTTCCTTATGCCTTGAGCCATATGCCATTTTCATGGCATTTGCCACATACTCGGCTGCCGTTTCTGAATCCTCAAGGATGCCTGACTTGTCATGACCCAGTTCTAAGCCAGCAGCAGCAGCTCCAACGGACTCAGCTGTTGTACTGTAGTAAGCATTAATCTTGCTGTGCGGCGACAATGAAGACGTCTCATGCTCTGGTCTTATAAGATTCAGCTCCAGTTGTCCGTAGTTATAGTCTGAGCAGAGATTGAAAGAAAAAAAGGGGGAAAAAGTTTTTTACTCTTTTTACTTTGTTGCTTTCGCTAACCAAAGACTGGACAGAAAACTGATGACGAATAACAACTCTCTCTCATCTTTTTTAATTTAAGCACTAAGCTAAGTAAGCCATATTTTGTATAAGCCCATAAAAAACCATTTCTTAAAAAACTTTTAAGAGAATAAAGAAATAGCTTCAGTCCACTACTTAATTTGCTCACCTGACGTTGGCTCCTTGGTCCTTGAATGTTGCGATGCAACACGTCGTGAATATGTGCGTCCGTGTCCATCTGAGCGAGCTGCCGCCAATGCCAGCTGATCCGGCACTCCGCTCCTCTCCGCACTGGAGTCCTCCACATTTGTCTTGGCGGCGGGTCGTCGACTAATACGTGGCTGCGATTGTGCATCACACACAGTTAATTGCATTGTGAGCTGAAAGTGCAAGTGGGTGTCCAATGAATGAGAGAGAGAGAGAGTAACAGTGAAAGAGGATTTGGAGTGAGAGTGAGAGGCCAGAGTAGAGCATTTAAGTCGTAATTGTTTTTTGTGTTCAATGTCGTTCGTTGTCGATTAACCAACATGTGAATGCAAAAGCGCACACTCAGTCGGCCATTTGCTTTTTGTTGTGTGTGTGTGTGTGTGTGTGTGTGTGCTTAGATAGACGACGACGTACACACAAAATATATATTTCGTAATTAAACTAATTAAAGTTAACCAATTCGCTTTCGCTTTCGGGCTTAACGGGGGGTGGATTGTCTGTTGTGATTGACTTGGCGCTTGAGTTGCGTCCGTTGCAAGTTCATTGGCCCAAGCATATAGTAGCTGTTGCAGCAACAGCATGAAGCTGCAACAGCAGCAGCAGCACTCCAGTTTGGCGATTTTCAGCTCTAACATGAAGTGTTTTCGGCACGCAACTTTGTTGTGTTTGAAACTGATTGAAGCCGATTACCGATTACTGCTAGTGCCTGGCAGCGATGGATGCCATCGCCAAGTGGTTAGTTACTACAAGATTTACAGCTTCAGTGAATGCTTAACTAATTTATTTGGGCATGAATGAGTCTCCAACTAGTGCTTGACTGTCGAATTCCATTTTTATTTATAGGATATGTGTGTCTGATAACAGTTTATGCCAAGTCAGAAAAATGTCTCGAGCAACCAAATATAGAATCAGACATCTCATCTCCCTTTTCTTCACTCCAACATCAGGCATCACAAGGGCCAAAAGGGTTCTGGTTGAGCTTAGCTCTAGCTTAACAGTCTGTTTACCATTTTTTTAATATATACCAAATATATTTTCCTTTTGTATTTCTATTGAAAATTTACCTATTTCTAGCCAATATATGACAAATATTCAACTGGTTTTAACTAATGTGCTTAATACAAATTCTTTCTAACAATATTACAGCGACATATGGAAAAAAAAACATTAATTCAATTCTATAAACGTATATTAAAATTAAAAAAAAAAAAAAACCTCAGGCTCCAAGATCTTTGTCATAAACGGCTAGTTTTTACATTCTTGTGATTTATATACATATATGTTTGTACATATTCCGCATTGTTTAAACAATAATAATTCACATCTTCATATATTTTGTTCAATTTTATGCATTTTAGTGTTGTATTTTTATGCTGCAAGATCACTTTTAAACACACGCACACAGACACAATAAAAAAAAAAGTAAAATCCTTTGTGGCTTGCAAGGCTCTTTCGGCCTTGTCGGAGTCAACAATTGCACTACTTACAATTAGCATGGCCATGGCCAGGCAGAGCCAACGATTCAGGCCCAGGCTTGGGCTCTTGCTCCACCGAAAACGCGTTGACATTGCGAACATCATTTCGCGTCTGTTACTGGATTTGAATTGTTTGCACCGAGCTGGCAAGGCGAGGCTTTTATAATGACGCTTGCCGGTGCAGCGGAAAATTTATGCGAATGTGCGCGCTAAAGAAAACATTCGGATTACACACAGCAAGAAAGAGAGAGAGAAAGAGAGATGGAGAGTGAAAGAGAGAGAGAGAGGGAGAGAGACAGAGAGAAAGATGTGCAGTTACAGAGACATTCGCTTTTTTTAGTGTTGTGGCAACAGCGTCGGCAAACTTCAACGCCATTATCATCAGCTGGCACATTCAAATTGTAACGGCTACTTAACGCACTGCGTATGCGTGATCTGTTCATATATCATAATCAGCGTTAACGCGCATACGGCGCTGGTGTGATGAGCACAAACTGACGGCGAGTGCAGCGAATGCCAAACACATACAAATCAAATGTCAAACGGTTAACTGGTTTCAGTTGCAGTTTCGATTTCGTTTCGGCCAATTAAGCCATAAACTGCACACACAAAACACACACAGCCTGCAAAAACAGTGAAAATGCAGTTCAATGAAATGCTGGCGTCTTTTATTTCTTTGTGCTTTTAATGCCTGTGGGCGTGCGTAGCCAATAATTATGGCAGTTTAATTAACTGTGATTAGATAAAAGTAGGTTGCATCTGCCAAACAGGGAATTCCAAGCATTAAAGTCTTTTTAGGACATGATAAACTAAGCCAAGGTCTTTAAAAAAGTCACGCCGAAGTTTTATTACTCATTAAGTAGAACATTTGACAAGTTATTCTCTTACTAAGTCACAATGTTGTAAGACAATTTTTATGGCTTAGCTTTTACTCACCAAAGGAACTGCAGACATGTTGCAAAGAACAGAACGTAAGACTTACACATTAAAATAACAGCACTTAATATTTTACTACTGGGGTAAGAGACTTTAACACTTCGAGGAAAAAGATTATTAAAGAGCTTTAATAGTAGGGAGTTGCTTTAGAAGTGTATAGAAAATAGACCAATAGGTAGAATCAGTATCAATGTTTTAAGATTGTTCTGTTAGCACTGAAAGTTAAGTTTGACTTGATAAGATAAGATACCCTAATGATAAATCACAGTTCCATTCATTAAAATGTTAATATAAAATTTTCTTTTTATTAAAATATTTTATTGAAATCATTTCTTTAATATGTTTATTTTTGTTTTAAAAAATTTTGCCCATAGACATTAAGACAGTTGCTATTTAAGACTTTCCAGTTGCAGCTAAAAGTTTGATCATCTCTCAACTGCTACTTGAGGCACCACATGCCAACCACAGCAACAACGGCAATTGTAGTGCAGAAAAAAACGCGTGGCTGAACAAACAGTTTTTGTTTTTGATTGTTTCGTCTATGCGCTTTAAGGTTTCAGTTACTTCATGGTCACTGATTAAGTGCATAGTAATTAATTGAGAGAGAGAGCAAAGAGCTGCAAAGCAATTTAAGAGGATGTTTATCAGACACAGTTTGGACAGCCGCAACAGAGGCAGCTACTTGCAACTGCTGCAACATGGCTGCTTGATGCAATGGTGAAATGGAATTATAAATTAGATTTTAATTTCGATTGTGTCCAAAATATATATAAATTGTAAACTGACTGAGGTGAAATGGGTTCATTGTTGATTTCAGTATATCCTTTGCGAGCCGACATTTGCCATGATTTATATTTATATTCTGGCAAAAGCACTTGCCACACTTAGCTGCAGCAAGTAGATACGAAAACGAAAACGATAACTTTTTCCCAAACACAACAATCAAAACAACAATAACAATATTCGCATGTCGGTAAACGGCAAACGGGACTGAATGAAACTGGGACTGGGCATGCCACATGTGAAGATCAACAACCTTGCCAATGCGAGTACGTGAATGCAGTGCATGCGCGTTATATGGCTAAAACTAAAACCAACAACAACACCAACCACGACAGCTGAACTGGCGGTAACGGCCACTCATGAGTGCACAGTGGATTAATCTAATAAGTGTTGAGCTTTGTCAGCTTAATTGGTTTGGCAGATTTTCCTTCGAACTGCAATAATCAGGTAAAAATAGTTTTCAAAAATTTATGACTGAAAGCTTGTTTTTGTTCTTTTTAATGCAGCGCCTTTACTGAGAACTATTAATTGAATTACGAATTGTTAAAGCTGTTGTGACACATTTTTTTTGAGAACTTTTTTTGAAGACCTTTTATTTCAATTACAATTTACAACAATAATTGAAAATAATTATAGGTAAATTAAATTAAAAATGTTTTCATACTTCAATTATATTTTTTTTAATGTTTGTTCCACTATGCAACACAGCGGCTCTTGCAACGCTTGGACAATGTTGCAAAATGTTACGTTTTGTGTGTTGGCCTGACGCTAAAGTTATTAATTTGTTGCTGTTGTTGGCTGGCAAGTGAGTGAATTGTTGTAGTTGTGGTGTTTTATGGGTCCATTGTTATGGCAGCATTTAGATCATTATATATATTTTATGGCCTACACATGCTAGCATTTGTTTCTTTTCCCTAATTAATGCAATTTGTTTTTACTATAACTGTTTTTATTTTTGGGTCTTTTGTATCCCCAAGGCTTACGGAAGTACTTATAACTCATATGAACTATACCGAAGATGCGCCAGGCGATGTGACAAAAATGTAATTTGAAAGTTGTTTATGCTGCTCCTCGTTCGTGGCAACTATCGCATGCGATATATTTTAGCTAACTGTCAGACCACCTGGCCTGGTGAATAAATGGGCAGGTCCCATATCTTGGCCATCTGCCCGTGCACTCTGCCCAACGTGGCCCAACGTGACAACAATGGACAATCGATCCACATTCGGAAGAAAACTTTCAGTTTCAAATCGATTGCTTTCTTGTATATCGTGGCATCGTGTTTGGCACGCACAGTGGCCAGAAAGGCGGCAGGCATACAAGATGCCAATTTTGGAAATGCAGTTTGTTGCATCTGCCCGATAGAAATCTGGATGTGCAGCTAATTTCGCGTGCACGGAAGTTACTCAGCTGGCGCCACATGTTGCAAATGTTGCATATTTTGTGTGTATTTTAATAATGTACATATACTTCATCCATGCATATTTATGTTTTTCGACTGGAAAGTTGAGATGCAGTAAGAGCTAACAATGCAACAGCCACAAAACGTTGCCACTGCCGCATTTGAATAGGAAAATTATTATAGAAATTGGCACAATTTGCCGTCCATTGCGGCAGCTGATTATGCTAATTGTTTCGCTTGCATACTTACATTTTACGTAAACTCATTTAAATGATGTGGCAACAGGCTAAACTGGCCACATATGTACGAACAACACCCATAAATAAGCAATCGAAGTAGGTGAAAGTTTCCAAGCTGCCTCGAACTGGGCTAAGTGGAAGAAGTCTTGCTGTTCTCTAAAATAATAGGAAAAACTTTATTGACCAACAAACTTGTTCGAAGCTCAAAAAACAAATCCAGGGAAGACTTGAAAAAATGAAAAATGGTTTTGGTTTAACCAGAAAACATTTCACTATATTAGAAATACAAATTTAAATAAGCGGCATTCTAATTTTCATTTTACAAATTGTAGAAAAAGCATTTAAGGCTTTTATTCTAAGACTTCTTCTGACCAAAAACTTGTTTTGTTTTACAAAGCACGGAAACCATCAAAGATGATCATACTTAAAACAGTTACATTCAATTTGAAATTGGAAACTCCAACTAAAATTCATGTTTAATGCCGATTTGTACGATAATTTAATTTCGTAGCTGCTTTCTGCATTTCCTGTTCGTTTTGCAGCAATTTCGCGTGATTGCCACATGTTGTTATTTAAATGTACATATTTTTGTGTTTTTGTTGTGCACAATGTATATATTTAAAAATCTCTGGCATTTAACACCAAAGCAATGCAAATAATAAAAAACAAACAAACCAAACTGCTAGCTGGAATGCCAAAATAATTTTCAATCTGATATTTATTGTGTGTAACTGTGTGTTGCTTTATTGGTCTTATGCGTGATTTCCGGGTGATCGTTGCAAATTGCATAAGCTACGCCTGAGCACCTGAACTGAGCAATAGATGTTCCGCATTAAATAGAGGTGTTAAATGTGTTCAATAAGCCTGCAATTTATTGTAACATCTGCCAAATGTGACAATTTAAAGTTGTGCGATAAAAACCATTGCATACTCTTAGGCTGCAAATAAAATCATAGGTTGGACATGCATGACTGAAAGATTACAGTATAAAGAAGTTCGAATACTGCTTTATGAGCTTGCAATTGGCTTTTCTTTTAAAACATAAGAATGCTTCTTACCAAGAATCACTGCCACAAAAGCTGTACCTATAAGTTTTAAGGGACAAGATTGTTTTATCCACATACTACCTTTTTAAAAACTTTGCTCTCAAGCCAAAAAAAACAAAACGGAAACGTGTTTCAAGTATATCTCATCATTTATTTGTGCAAAAATATATAAGTTCAAAAGCACATATTATTTATTACAAACTAATTATTGCACATATTTAACACAATTGGTTGTTGTTAGCGAAACAAAATAAAAACAATAATCAAAAAAAAAAAAAGAAGTTACGAATAATTAAATGGAATTACAATAATAACAAACAACTTGGCATGAGCGTGAAAAATGATGTAAAAACAACGCGAGATGAATTCGAATTAAATGAATGTAATGAGGCAAGCAACTAATGCACTCTCGAAGTTAAATCAATTAGTGCCTGATGCCAACAAAAAAAAACAGAATAAATACTAATGAATTATATATATATATTGAACTCTTCTTTGTCTGGCCACATAAGACAACACAACACAAACAAACATAAACGAGCAAATGAATTTATATGGTACATACATACATATACATACATATGTATATAGAGTAATATTAACAATATCTAACCCTCCAGCAGCTGTGTCGTCTTGTACTCAACCGCCGAACCCATCTCCGCCCCAAGTTTCTCTCGCACATATTCGCGAATCTGCTGCAGCTGATGATCTGCAGCCTGCTCCCTGCTGGCCGCCCGCTTGCCCTGGCGCATCTTTAATCCATGGGCGTGGTAGTTGTAGGGCGGCTGCGTTATGGCCATAGCCTCCTCCGGCTCATGCGATGGCTGATAGTCGGCAGCTGTTGTTGCCACATGTTCCGCATGACCGCTTTCTGCCTGTTGCTGCTGGTGCTGCTGGTGCTGCTGGTGATCCTCGGCATAGGATTGAGTGGATTGCATGGGATATGTATGGGCGACATAGTCAGCGTCGCTGTTTTGTGCATTAAAGATGACCTTGGTGTGTGTGGGTCGTGGATTGTTCTCGGTTATGGGAAGATTGTGCTCGTGTTCATGCTCATGGCCAGCTGACTCCACTGCCTCCGCTGCTGGTTGTGATTCCTGCTCCGGCACATATATGGGCTGCTGGTGCTGATGCTGCTGCTCCGCTGCCGTTGCCTCATGGGCGTACTGATGCTGCGGTCCCATGGCAATAAGATAAAGCTGCGGCTGATAGCTACTCTCGTAGTGAGCCTGATGCTGCTGCTGCTGATGCTGCTGCTGCTGGTGCTGCTCCGGCTGCTGCTGAGGCTGGGCGTAGTAGAACTGTGTGTGCTGTTGTTGGTAGCCGGTGGGCGCATAGTATTCCTCTGGAGCGGGCTGCTCGTACTGCTGATGACGACCCTTGTAGCCCTGATACACATCGTCAATGGGCGCATACTGGATGGGCGAAGGCGTTGCAGCCACCTGATGGGCATAGCTCACCTCCGAATGATAGTGAGCCTCTGGTGTGGCATACTGTTGCGGCTGGGACAGCTCCTCGTGCTGATGCGGATGCTTGCGCTGTTCGGCCTCCTGCAGCAGCTGCAGATATTGTGCGGCACGTATTTCCAGATACTGTTGCAGCAGCGTTTGCAAATGTGCCGCATACTTGGCTGGTCCCGGTATGCGGAGCACTATGACTGGCTCCTGGTAGCCGGCAACATCGCCCCCTGCACCGCTTGGCTGTGGCAAGTCAATCTGTGGCTGCTCTGCCACATGGCCATGTCGTTGTTCCTCCTGTGCCAAACCATGCTGTGTTTCGTAGCTGGTCTGTGGCTTCAGCTCGTAGGAATAGGAGGGCTCAATGGTCACACTGGTCACCTGCTGGTGTTGAATGGGCAACTGTTGCTCTGCCTGTGTCGTTCCTGGCTGATCATAATCCGCCTGCGAGTAGCCCGTATAGATATCGGGTGATTCCGTGGCGGGTATATCATGCTGCGAGTACGGATAGAACATAAACTTGGGCGGTGTGTAGTCGTATCCCTGATGCGCATAGCCATAGCTGTAAGGATGCAACAAGTAAAGTTTTTTATTTAAATATGGTAAGAATTATAAATATTAAATTTGCTTAATTCATCAATGGGTAAATTATAAGTTTAAGGTTAGCGTTGATCTGCATACTTGACCTTTAAGGCTTTAACTTTCATATGATGATCTTGAAAGGTATGAAAGGAATTCGTCAACCTGTTTCCGTTCACTTTTTTGACAAAAAGTTGTTCAAGTAGTCTAAATGCATTTTAAAGCATATTCAATAATATTTGCATAAAGTATTATGCTCTTTTTTGTGTAAATTGCATAACAATAATACATATAAACAATAATTGAAAATAGAAAAAGTCGCTGACCCCAATTCACCGTCAATGGTGCGCTTGTTGTTCTTGCCGCCGCTGCTGCTGCTGCTCTTGCTGGTCGAATTGTCACGCTCTACTTTGATTTTGATCTTGCCGCCGTGAAGCTTGAACTGTTTGTCCAACTCCTTGATGAACTCCAGGTCATCGGCGGGCAAGTTGCCAAAGCTGGCTGCTAGAGGTGGCGGCTTTGTTGTTGTCGTCTTGCTTGCAATCTTAACGCGTGGCTTGCTTGGCTTTGTTGTGGCTGTATGTCCGCTGGCCGAGAGGGATGATGAGGAGGATGAGGTCAGGGTTGCCGTGCCTGGTGTCTTAGTGGGTCGCTTCTTTAGTGTGGTCACCTTCTTGGGATAGCCGCTGGACGATGATTTTGTAGGCGCCTCGGGCTGCCCCAAAGCGCTGACCAAACACAGCCCCGCGCTCAGCGTACACTGCAAACAAAAAAGGATGCACATTGTGTTAGAGATGAAGAGAAGAAGCGAGTCGTTAAATGCCATTTAGGCAAAGCAAATCAATTTGTGTGTGTAAAAGTGGAGCCATTATTGTGTTTTCAGATATTTGCTTTTGTTTGCCGGCATCTTTTGTGTCAAACTTTGGGCTCAAGGTGAGGCGCCAGTTAGACAATCGGCAATCGGTTGCAGTCGATTGCGCCAAAAACTCTTTTGTTTTTGTGCTGTTGGCTATGGAATGGTCTCGATACAAAAAGACAACCAACTTAAATCAATAAAGTCAAAACGATGCTTTTGAGCATCAATAATAAAATCAACAAACACTTTTACAGCTCGTTTCGACCAACACACATACACTTTTCACATTTGACATTTTGTCTTGGCAGAGACAATGATTGTAAATGGTGTATGAATGAAGTGAATGCTTTTTTGATTGGGCAAATAAAAGAGGATTTTGTTTTTGGGTAGCTCCTTTAAAAGTGAAGCAACAATTAGTCAAGTTCGTGTCCTAGGTCTTTTGTTTTAAATGTGATCTTGCGAAGTTCGCTCATTGATGATAAATGTTTGCTATACATTAAAAAAAAATAGTTGTACAAAAAATACAGTACAAGTATCAACTAAAATTAGTTAGTTACTCCCAAAACTTGATTCATATTACAAAACTTTTTGCATGAGGGAGCTGCTTGTTAAATATCTCACAGCCGGTCCGCTATCGTAGTTAAATTTTAATTGCGTTTTGTCACTCAATTACAGCGACGATAAACGCGAAACTGGGACAGTGTGTCAAGTCAACTCAAGCCTCCAGACTCAAGACATAAGCACACACACACACACACACAGACACATACTTGCAAACATAATTAAATAGTGCGCTGTGCGTTGTTACTAACATTTTTACTGTTTAATTTTTAGCAGTTGTTGGTCTTTGTGTATGTGCTGCTGCCTTGAGCAGGAAGACTATTTTGTAGACTTTCGTTCACTTGCTGTACACTGGCGCACCTGCGACTCAGCAACAGCAGCAGCAACAGCAACAGCAACAAAAATGCTCAAGAAAAAATAGCAGAAATAATTTCTGTCAAATGCTGGCATTGTGGTTTCGGGGTTTAAAGAGCGGGTTGAGGGTGAGGCGTTTGGTGCTGAGGAAGTCGTCGAGTTTCGCTTACATGCGAATTTATGTGATCTTTGTTGTTATGTTGCTAGCTGCTTTATATAATGCGTCCAACAGTTGTTGCTCCCGCCACCCGCCTGTCAACCCAGCTAGCATTGATTTATGTTTTGGCAGAAAACACAAAATAAACAACACAACAACAAAAATATAATAATAAAAAAAAAAATATGTGTAATAATTTAATTAAATTGCTCATGTTGTTGTTGTTGTCGCCTTTCACTTTGCAGAATGTGACAGTAAAATTATGAAACAGCTCAGGCAGAACATTATGAAGCAGCAACAACAACTGCGAAACAATGACAAAAAAGTGCATTAATTGCAAAGTAAACAATATGTTGCAAATTGAGCAATTGCTTGAAGCGTGAGTCGTGAGTGGAGATTATGCTCCAGGCACGACACGTGTGCATCTCTAAACAAAAGCAACAGCAGCAGCTGTTGTTAAAGAAGAAGAAGAAATTATTGCCGCTGGCGCCACGCAACGCGTGCAAATTAGTTGTAGCCTCATCGTGTTGAGTGTTTGTTGTTTGTCAGTTGTTGTTGTTGATGATGCAACATACACAAACACAAACACAAACAGAAACAAATACTATAACAATAAAATGTAAATTAAACAACAAAGACAACAAAAGTGGTTGAAGCAGCTTCAGAGCGGCTTAAGAGCTTAGTCCTGCGCCTGCTCACAAATCAGCTTTAAAGACAACAAGCCGTAATAACTTTATGTAACAGCAGAAAGATAGATACCACATAGTGTGGCATGCACCGCAACCAGGCACCATGCAACCGCACCACAAACAAGTTCTCATTACATTTAAAGCGTCACGAAGCGTTGTCGCATTTGCGTAAAAAAAATTTGTTGTGGCCAAGTCTCTTTGGCAATTCATAAGCCACCACAACAACAGTTAGCAGATCTGCCTAATAAATGTTGATAGCCAACGTTGTGGCCCAATTAGCGAACAGATATGGCCACTGTAACTGGAACTGGCTACAGGCAACAAGCAACTGACAACTGGGACTATCTATAATGCGCTTGTGGCACATTATTTGACTGAAGTTTTTGCTGTTATTTTATTTGATTGCTGACGAGGCCAGAACCGCAGGCGCTTTAAACCACACTAATACACACACAAATACGTGTGTATATGTATGTATGAAGACAAGGGCAAGGGCGACGCATCTCCGTTCAGACACGACTTGAGTTCAGAGGTTAACCAAGCGATGAGATAAAAGTTTTCCCGTTGTTTCCGTCGTTTTGCTTACAGTTTGTTAACATTGGGGGAAAATATGTTTGATCTGATTGTGAGTTTGTTGTTGGGTTTTCTCAATCTGTGCAATAAATTTTAAACTTTGCGTACATTTAGATACTCCAAGTAATTCTAAAACTTAAGCTTTTTTAAGCTTAGAGTTTTATGCATGTCTTTAAATATGTAAAGAGTAAAATACACAAAAAGAAAACGAAAATCAAATGAAATAAAAGTCTATTATGCATTTTACTCAGTGATGGCAAAAAGTTGTACAAATAAATTATTGCCTGCAATCTGTAGTTGATATGAAAGTTGAAAACTACAACTTTTGATAAAGCTCTCATAATATTGCACTATTTCAAAATGTCAGGCCAATGTTCTGCACACAAAGCTTACAAAAGACAACAACGAACAACAAAAACTTGAACATGAACAACAGGATCAGTGAACTGCTGTCAAAGACCGGCTAAGACGAGAGTCAACACACACACACACACACACACATAGTATGTATGCAGCTACTCCCACTGTATGCACACTTTCCATGGCAACCATTACGTGGCTTGAAAGAAAAATAATAAACAAAAGTGAAACACTCACATCTTGCAGCTGGCCAAGCCGGCTTAGTGGCCGCAACAGCTCAACTGAGGCTGCAATGCAAATGAATTGAGCAGCCAACGGATGACGGCACAGGAGTAGGAAGCAATTTGTGTGTGCCACGCCCACGAAAGCACTTTCGAATCTCAATAGACAAACTACAAATTTGACACTGTATGAAATCTTCTAATCGTGCCTTAGGTTATGAGCAATATTTATATAAACTGGGATTGGTTTTGATTTGTTTTCTTTTTTTATGATTTGGAGACACACCCTGCGAAGGCAGACTCTTCCGCATTGGTGTTGTGTGTGTCAATTATGCAAGTACTAAGTTGGCTTCCTCGTAGTTAGTAGCTTGTACAAATTATACATACCAATATCAATGCTAATCTCATTGTTTCCACAGATCTTTTCCTCTCGTATTTGCTGCAGACAACGGAACTCAAACAATGCACATTTAAATATTAGTTTTCACACATAGAAATCAGTACGTATCTTATAGATTTGTTTTTTTTTCTTTTGCAATTTTCAATTGAATTGCTGCTTCACTTGTTCACCGATTTAATTGCTTTTCTTTTTCTCGCACAGTTACATTTGCTAAATGCCAGAGTCAATGCAACACTTTCAAACAAAATAGCAAAAAAAAAAATGAAACAAAAACACAACAAGATGCTGTAAAATGTGTGGTCTTGGTGGTGGCGAGAAACTTGTTGTTGCGTGCCAAAAAAAAGTCTCTCGTCGCACGGTGCAGGCGTTCAAAAGTCGCGCGATTAACTGTGGCTGGCGCAGGCGGCGCGCTTGGTTTTTATGCCAAAGACGCTGAAGCAGCAACAGTCAACAGCAGCAGCAGCAGCAGAAGCAGCGACGTCTTCGTTGCAGCAAGTTCAAGTCAGTTGGCCAGTCAGTCAGCTAGCGGGAACGTGCGGAACGAGCAATGGACGAGTTCAGTAACAACAACAATAAACTGTGTGTATGTCTAGGTTTCCAGACGCTGCTGCAATAATGGCAATAATGACAACAACAACAACAAATGCAATGATTCCGTTAATACAAATTCGTTTCAATGCTAAACCAATACTTGTTTAATTTATAACTCTTGGCAAGTTCTTTCACAACAAAGAACCATAACAAAGATACATAGATACATAGATCAATGCTACTTATTTGCAAAACTTGATCCGTAATTTGATGGCGCAAAGTGAACTTGGTCAAAACAACTTGTCGTTAGATACTTGATCATATGCAAACACTGGCCACATTCTGAAGAAAATTCTCAGCAATTATATTTAATATACTTAATGACTAAATGAAAGGAGAACTTACTAATTGGAGACTGGAACGGTAATTACAAAAAGTAAATACTTTGTAGTATAATCTTATGATATGGGGCTTAGAATAATACAAGGTTACGAGTGTGACCATTCAGGAATTCAGGAATGTAGTTAGTCACCGCTTCATATTGATATTCAAAAACTGCTAACAAACAACAGCTAATCAAGAAAATACAACAAATAATTAAATGGCCTTGTCACTTATTGTTGTCACTTCTTTTCCTTTCATTTTACGAAATTTCTTTTTTCCAAACAAAACGACAAAAAACTTAAACTACTTTTTGTTGGACCAGTTCAAGTTCAAAGTCATAAAAATATAAAAACTGGCGCAACGATTTGCGTGGTGTACGAGAGACTCACAACTCACGAGATTCAATCTGGGAGACCTTTCATTTTAGATGAATACATTTTATGCTTATTATTATTATGGCCATTGCGAGCTCGGTGGCTTACACAAAGCCAGCCCAGTCAGCCAAGTCAGCCCAGCTGAACCAATCGAAATAACGAAATTTGCATAAAAACAATTGCAGATTCAAACGCGCTGAGACAAGAGACAAGAGCTGCATGCATCGCGATATCTTGGCGAGTGGCTCCACAAGTAGTGGCAATTAAATTGGCGCATTAAGAGCTGTGGGACTTTTGGAGATTTCGGATATTGTGATTTTGGGTTGGCGCCGGGGCTTGCGTGAAAAGTGAAATGGCATAACAAAAGGCGGCTAAATGCAAACGCACAACTGTTTTGTCAGTTTTGTAATCCATTTTGATCAACATTAAGTGCCTGCCAAAACATCAGCAACATCACCAACAACATCGGCAACAACAATAACAAACAGCTTTGGCGCGATAACGATAATGGCAATAAAATATTTTTACAGGGAAGAAACACACAGATAAAGAGAGAAAAAAACAAATAAATTAAATGAAGTGAAAAAACAAAAAATACAAATATCACGCGCCTCAACGCAATCGGTTGCATTGTTTGAAAGTTTGTGTTTATTTTAAGTTATTTGGGTTTGAAATTCGCTTTGATCGCATCGATGGGCGAATAAACAGCAATTGAGATGTTGATCAGTCAGTGGGTTGCTAGCTTGCCCAATTGTAACCCCCCCTCACCCTCACGACATTCCCATAAACTTCAACAGTTAAAGTACCAACTGCTAACTCATTATCAGTCAAGCCCAGAGTTAGCAACAATGTTAGTCGGTCATCTCGAATGAAACGTCACTGTTATTATTTGTATTATTATTTATTATGCTATTTTTCATACGTATTTATATGCCGAAGATGCGTTCAAAGTCTTTGGACCCATAAAGTATAAAATATCATAATAGGCGGCAATGATAATGCAGCTTACTCGCCCATTTGCAGAAGGTTAGCGTGGGCTTTGTCCAAGCTGCCAAAAAACGCTTGTCAGCAGCTCAAGGAAGTCAGTAGTCAAACACCGACAAGCTGTTGCCCTAACAAAATACATATAATTTATTGTCAGAAAAAGTCTTTATCATGGTGTATAAGATTGCTTATGTATCCAATCGTAAGTGTACAGCTGGTCAATAAACTAACCACATAATAATAACACATAAAAAAAGAAGAAGGAAAAATATTTGTATGCATTCAATTCGTTCCGAAGGTGAGTTCCCTATTATACTTAGTTGCATGCATTTGAAAGCAGTGGAGCATCTGGAGCGAGCCCTTGGTCATTCCAAGGTCATTCGATAATCGCCATCTTGACAATTGTTTAAATTGGCCGTAGGCGTTAACTTATTTGCCTGCTGGTCATGTTATTACATCTAAGCCAAATGCCAAACAAGTTAAGTTCATTAGTTGTATTTGTCTATTTCGAAAATGTCAAATTATTTATAGAAACTATTTTGTGTTTTACATTTAATTATTTTTTAGCATAGATTTCTCTCCATAAAATTCAGACAAAACTCAAATTGTATATAAATTAATAGCGAACATTAAAATAAGCAAAATGTCGCTAATTACACAGCCGTTGGTTAACTAAGATAAATGTAAATGGGGACCTATTTAAAGTCGTTAGCTTCACTAAATGCTGAGCACTTTGCAAAATAAGTAATTCAATTAACTGCAAATGAATGGGGTTTGTGAAATGATAATGGGATAGTTGCGCTGCAACAAACCCGTTTGGGACTTTGCAACTTGTTGCAACTTGCACAGCTTAGATTGAAGTGAGGATCACTTATATCATTAATGGAAAGTTTGCACTTTGCATTTGCATTACAAGAAGGGAACAGAGTTAAGACATTCATATTAATGCCATGCTTATATCGATATTTTGATTGTAAGGAAGTGCAACACAGATAAGTTAACTACCTATCTACTATATATTTATGCAGTCCTTTATTCGTATTAACGGAAACTGGGCAGTGTAAACATCCCATCTTTTAATATCATACAATTTGGCATTTAATTGATGGTAAACAAACCTCAGCAGACAATACAACAATTAGGCCCTCGGCAGTGGCAGCCAACTTTTGTGGCAACTTCATTAACAGACCCCCAAAATGTGATGCCACAAATGTTGTTGATGCTGCTTCAGCTGACTTTTCAGCACTTCCTACTTGCATAAATTGTACCGTTGCCGACTTTCAGATATGCCATGCGATACAACAAGCACACTGCCACACAAATCATAATTTTGCACCAAAGATGCGACGCAACTCGACTTGACGTCAACTGCAACGGCAGCTGCAACTGCAACTGCGACTGCAACTGAGGCTTGGGTGCAGCTTTGTTGATGCTGTGGCAAATGTAATTGTTTGTTATTGGAAGCTGTTTGCTTTATGGACGCGATTACATCAGCATCGGCTCATCGACTTTAACGCTAAAGTCACATCTTCCATTTTTCGATTGTCGCTTGAGTCGTCTTCGTCTTTAAATGGCCTGGACGGGACACGGGACACGGGATACGGGATACGGAACATGGCCTGTTATGTGAGCAAAGTGCACATCAACAACTGTC
Organism: Scaptomyza hsui; assembly: GCA_018152825.1. Taxonomy (NCBI): domain Eukaryota; kingdom Metazoa; phylum Arthropoda; class Insecta; order Diptera; family Drosophilidae; genus Scaptomyza; species Scaptomyza hsui. Next base: position 8,880,928 of record JAECXO010000001.1, read on the forward strand.
GTTCACTCGGGATGCGCTGTGGCATGTATGTGACAAATGTATGTAACAAAACAGCTTTGGAAATGTTAAAAACAAACACAAAAACAAATTTAAGTAATTGAATCTGAATTATAAGCAATAGAAATATAGAAGAATAAGAATTTTTAAACGTTGTGCTTTAATAAATAATCAAAAAAATATATGCATAAAATACATTTTTTAAAAATAAAATATATATAAGTATTTTTACATATAAACAAAATGCATTAAGAGTAAAAACTAAGTCCGAGTGGCCAATTTGGCCAGCTACTGCGGCAACACCTGTTTGTCCAGAGACTTCTTCACGATTCTACTGCGCTCGGCTGATCTTTCCAGTTGAGAGTCACGCTTAAAGATCCTCAAACTGGGCCGGGCATAGGCCAAAGTGTGACGATGCAGTGGCCGGTGTTGGTATTGGGATTGGGATTGGGACTGCTGTTGCTCCTGGTGTTGCTGATAGAAACGCAGTACCTCCCAGCTGGGTATGTACGATTCCAGCAGCGATTTGGAGTCGCGGCCGGCAAACAGATCCGGCGTTAGATCTGGCTGTGAGGGCCGGAACGGCTTGGAGTAGCTGCTGGCATAGCTTCCAGACGCAGGGCGTCTCGTCGTAATGGTCACAAAGCTGGGCGGATAAGGCAGGGGAATGCGAGTGGCAAACGCATAGTTGCGTTGTGGCAGCGGTGCATACGCATACTGCTTGGACTGTTGCAGCAGCAGAGGAGGCAGGGCCAGCTGACTGGGATGGGGTTGCTGCTGCTGCTGCTGGAGGTAGATGTAGGCTGGGGGACGCTGGGGGCGTGACACTGGTCGTGGTATGGGACGTGTCAGAAGCTGTGGCGCTGTGGGAGCATTCAGGGCATTGCCGTTCAGATATTGCACGCCATTCAGTTGCAGCTGCAGGTCCAGATCAAAGGGCACAATGGGTTGAAGAAGTCGCGTTCGCGTCTTTGTTGCTGCTGAAGTCGTTGCAATTGTTGCCTGCGTTGGTGCGCTAACGACGAGAGAAAGAGAAAGAAAGTGAGAGAGAGAGAGATAGAGAATAAATGAAAGACGTGACTTAACGAGCTGCTCTTATCTAATCTCGACTATTTATTATAGCAATCATTGCTGCCATTTGTCGGAAGCCAACGGCGGCAACAGTCGTGAGTGAAACTGGCATTTTATTTCAACATCCACCCCCAACCCAGCAATATATACATATACATATACATATATATCTATCTCTGTAGCTATCTATCTATCAGCAACGCCAATTAGTCGGGGCATTAGATTTGGGTTAATACCGGCATTTGCCTAAATGTATCTTTAAGGGCATTCGATTAGCCTCGTAATTTCCACACTCATTTGCCAGCCACAGCCATGCCAATTCAATTGACATGTGCATGCCTCAAGGCAATTTGTGTGTTCAACCACAATTCAAACTCTCCGAACAAGCGACACCACACCGAGGTGTCCGTGTCCATTTTGACCACTTCTTGTTTCTTGTTCCGCCATTTACAAAAGTGTTTCGTGGTCAAGTTCCACTCATTAAAATGATGCCCACTAAAACTACACAGGTCTTACACCTTTTCCAAAGTTCGTGTACACGGAAAAATATCTTATCATTATTTCTCAATTAGAAAGTTTAAAGGGCTTTTTCCGAAAACCACAAGTTTCACACTTTTAATTGAGTAAGCTTGAAATGTTCTGCTTTTTAGCTTTATAGCTTGACACAATATTAACCTGCCAAAGCAACTCTGATTAAGAGCTTATTTAAGTCCAAATGGTGTATAAACTAGTTAATTTAGTTATAAGCACAACATAACTATTAACCTCATTTAAATAATTGGTGTTGTTTTAGGAAAAAGCTCTTAGGAAGCTTAAAAGCTGCAAGAGCTTTCAAACATCCATGTCCATGCTAAAGCGCACTTAAAGCTCAGAGCGGTTTGTGTCGCAGCTAAAAGCTCAAGCTCAAGCTTAGTGAATACTTACACATTGGGACCGCGCAGAAGCACTAAACCGCCCGGCAGATGCGAGGGGAGGGCATAGCCAGCACTCAGCTGCCGATGTTGCTGCTGCAGCTGACGCAAGTGCTCCTCCTGCTCCAGCTGGGCAGCATCGTGCACGTAGCTGGGTGGCACGCTGGCAGCAACGCTAGGATGCCAGGCATAGCGCGTAGGCAGCAGTGGGGGGCGATTGAGATCGTAGCGCTGTTCGTGCTCCTTCTCCTGCTCGCGCTCCAGATCCTCGAGACTCAGCTGCTGCCCGGAGTTGTCATCGTCGTAGCCATGCGGCGGCGTCAGAGCCGCTCTGATTGCTGGCAGCACTGCCAGCAGTGCCCAGAGCAGAGGAAGTTGCTGTGGCAAACAAAAAACATATAAAGGAGATGGTTTTTTAGAAGGGGCATTCACACACACACACACACAAAAAAACAGGTGCAAGTTAGTAAGTGTTTGGCTTCATCTTTGGCTGTGGCGGTGAAAGGTTTTTTTTTTGCAACTTAGCTGCCTTTCGCTGCCACGCCCACATGCGCCCAGTGATGCGTTTAATTGAGTTTTTATTTGGCCGCTTTACGAGTCACAATATCAATGTTTAAAATGTGAAATTTTGCTCCACGGGCAGCAATTGCAGCTCAACGCTTGACTGGCACCCAGAGAGCTGAGCAGTGGTAAGGGGAGGGTAGGTGAGGGGAGGAGGAGAGCAACTGCCTCAGTTAGTGGGAGGTTCAACAGCTGGCCAGCGATACACGGCACAAGGCCAGGTTTGAACTGTGATAAGCCGATGCGCGAACCTTTCTAAAAATCTTGGCCAAAACTAACGGCCATTTGTCACGGCATACACGTAAAAATTCCAAGCCGATTTCGATTGCAACATCCCCAACAACAACAACAACAACAACAGCAACAACCGCATTCAACATTCAGCGCACTCAAATTGAAGCGAACACTGGCCAAAAATTGCATTTTGTGCAATGTTCAATGATGCCACTCAGTGAAGAAAAACAAACTGTAAAACTATAAAAAACTAGTTGCAATTTTTGGCTGCACATAGTAAATGTGAAGCAGCAGCAGCAGCATTCACTGTGGCAACTACAGCATCATCGTAACCGCAATCGAATTCGTAATCGTAAACGTATTCGTAATCATCATCACGATGGATGCGTGCGCCAGTTTGGCGCTGCTCTCTAATCATTTTGGCCACGGCAACTGGTAATGATCCAGCCAGGTCACATGCTCGTCGAGCTCAACGAATGCAAATGCATCATGATTAATGACACGCTGGCCAAATGCTTCTGATTGACTGCCAATTGCCCATCGTTAACGTGCGTAATTTGTGCGCTTTACTTTTTGCCCCCCGGGCCAGAAACAAAAGACCTAAGACACAAACTTGATCAGTGCAAGAACTGGCAATATTAGTAGATAGGGTCATGCCAATCAATCATGTGTCTGTATGTCATTCAGTAGTGTCAAGTCAAGCTGACTACCGGGCGGTCGTCTAATGTGTGGCAGCTAATCGGGGAATGTGTTAAAAATCTCAAATAAAACCTTCATTGATCTTAGCTAAAAAAAACTCGACTTATAGACCTAATTATCTAACTTGTTGGGGTTAAATGTTTCATTATTTATTTCATAGGAGTTTCTATTGAATTACGTTTACTGAGTGAACAGGTCTTCCGGGTTCGAGACTTAAACTCAAATAATTCCATTTCGATCATATTTTCAAAATATGTTAAGTTAAATGGGTCTTAAGTTAGTTCACACCTCCATGTCCTATATGTTCTAGGGAGATTAATCTAGTCTTGTCGATTAGAACTAAAAACTTATTGAGAAATATTTATAATTAAGAAGAACACATGTTAGATAATCCAACATGCTCCTCGCTTAAAGCTGAGTTTCCCCCAGGGTTTCTGGTCTTTACACACCATTTCTTTACTGTGATCACTTGTTATGTACTCAAATCCGTGTTAAGTCGCGATTTACGTAACACTTATAACACCGCTAGCTTTACTTTTTTCAGACACTTTGGAAATTATTATTGGGGGCGGATGTTCCTTTTAAAACGAGCACGAAATAACCACAACAAAAATGACAACAACAAAAAAAAGCACAACTTGGCCAAAAGTACAACGAAACAAATTAAAATTAAGACGAAAACGAAAACAAAACCGAACAACGTAGCAATTGCGACTGCGACAGAGCGAAGCGTTAACGGTGCGTTTTATACCAAGAGGCCAACTTGGCTAACAGCGGCGTCTGTGCAGTTCTGCCCAACAAGTGGACGCATTGTGGCTAGTTGGCCAAGATGAAGAGAGAGGGACAGAAACACATAAAAAAGAGAGAGAGAGATATACAGCTAAGGAGGGGTAAACATTTGATGTGTGTCTGGCATGATGCAGATGAGAGAGGCAAAGCCGTTGTTGTTGAAGGATTGCATCTGTAGACTGAAGCTGAACTGAAACTGAACTGAACTGAATGGGAGACAAGCCCAGAAATGCGAAACAAAAGCGGCTAAAAGCGCCAAGTGCGCGCAATTAATTGAAATGGAAAGTGCGGATAAGCAGTAAACAGCTTGGAAATTAAAAATTGAAATCATTTCAAATTCAAATACCACCGCCCCAAAAAAAAAACTTACAGCAACAACAGAAATATGCAAAGACAAGCCATCAAAGCTAATTTACGCATTTAAAAGTGTTATAACAGCAATGGTCACATGCAAAGCAGCCATGGGCGGCCCTAATCCTCTCTCTCCTGTCTCTCTCTTTCTCCACCTGCCCCAGAGCGACAAAGCATCCAGAGCATCTCGAACAAGACCATTAATTGAACCATATTCAAGTATTTTCATTATACTCGATGTATTTGTGTATATATATTTTTGTTGCTAACCATTCACTTCCGCCCCACAAGAGAGCACTCTTCGGTCCAAGTGGGCCTAATCAGGCCCATCCATATCCCGTGTAGAGCACAAAACACAAAATTTCATTGTGATGGCCCCACAAGAAGACGCAGAGGCAGACGCGAGATCTGACAAAGGCAAGAGACAGAGCGCTAAGCACGCCACGGGGCGTCGTCATCGCCATTAGAGCTGGAAAGTAAATTGTGGCAATCTATGTACATCGATGTGGCATGTAAATCCCATCGATTTTGTGCCACACTCAATGCGCTTTCGTGTATGTCACAAAACTTTATCAACTTTGGCAGCAGCACAGAAAAAATTGAATTTTATATATACATATATTCAATTTTTTTGTAATCTGACAAATTAGAAGATAGATTTACACAGTTTACCTGACTTCTGTTATTATGCTTTAAAATATATTTTTAACAAGCCATTTCAAGTTTACTTAAATAAATTGAAGCCCAATATTTTAAACAGGATTATATCAGTTGTTGAAAATATTTTGTATCTATTACACAATCCTTATAAACATTATCTTATTTGTAGAGTATTCAAGGTGCATTCATAGTATTTTCCATGCCTGTCGGCATTTGCTCCACATAATGCCGCAAGTGAAAGAAGCTTTTTTTTCGATCATTGTAATTGAGCGAAAGATGGAGTGGTAATGAAAGCATCGTGTATGCTAAAGCCCCCCAAATGGATTTGTCAAAACGCGACAATTAGACAGATGACAGCGAATCGACTTCGAGTTGGCTACAAGCGCTTGGCCGATAGGCTAACTGGCTGGCTGACAGACCGACTGACGCAACTTCAAGGTTGACAACGTAATGGGCGCTGACACATGTTTGTGTGTACAAGTGCAAGTCTTGGCCATGTTAGTAACTTGACTGTTCCGGGCGGGCGTGAAATTGTTGTTTACTTTCACTTGGTAAAAAAGAGGCCCAAAAATAAAAAAAAACAATGGCATTTCATTCTGTTGTACAAGCTGTTGTTCCAAGACGACCTTGTTCCAAGCCATGTTCACTAGTTTGTTTGTTTACTTTGGCGGATTTCTTGACCAAGCTTATGGTTTTGTAACCAAATGCGCTGTAACCATTTATAATGCTCTATTAATGCATGTAAGAGCTTAAAGGTGTAAATATTTCCATCAACTTGAAAATTAACTCTAGCACTCAAATACTGGGTTGATTTTTAACAAGTGCTTTATTTAGCTTACACAATTAACAGAAGAAAAAAAAAACAGGTGACTTAAGCAAAAAACTTGACTCTATGGCCTAGCTCTGATATACATCTGGGGATGCGAACGGGAAGCTGTTCCCGCTGCAGCACTATCACCCGGCAGATACTCGTTAAGATTCAGACTGAACGCTGGTGGAAAGTTCTTGTCCTTGGCCTCGCGATTGATGCGATAGCTGCTGCGATAGGCGGCAACGGGGGAGATGGCACTGGCATAGCCCTGCAGCCCGGCAGCAGCGTATTGCAGTCCCGCCATGCCAGTATTGGCGGGCAGGGCGCTCAGCTGAACTCCACGTGCTCCGTAGTCGGGTACGGTGGCAATGTTTGGCGTCAGGGCGGGTGGCGGTGGTGCCTGAGGGGAGCCAGCTGCTGCTGCAGCTGCAGCTGCCAAATAGGGACTGATTGGCACAATGATGGGACGCGTCGGGATCAGCTGCAGGTACTGCACAGTGCCGCTGCCATCCTGCATCGTCTGCGCCGGCAGATACTGCATCAGCATGGGCGTGCTGGGCAGACTAGCTAAGCTGCTGGAGTCTCCCAGTGCTCCGGCTTGCATGGGCGTAAAGTTGGTCTCCATCTCGGGCAACTTGTAGGAGGGCTTGAAGCCACCATTCTCAGCTGCGGGCTGCACCTGCACCTGACCCTGGGCCGTGCCTCCCAGGCTGTCGTAGCTGCTGGCGAAGGCGCTCAGCGAATTGAGATGCGCCTCTTGGCCACTGGGATTGGACTTGAGGAGCTGCTGTTGCTGCTGTTGCGCTTGGACTGAGTTGGGTGACTTGGCCGACTTGTTGGCTATCTCTGGACTGGACACAGGCGTGGCATGCAGCAATGGCAACACCAGCAGCTGCCCAAACAGCAGCAGACAATGCAGATGGCCTTGACTTAACATCTGTAAAAGAAGGGAATTAAGATTAAGCGGCTGGAAACTTTTCTTCTTAAATATATGCTTAACCCTACTTAATTACAGTATTATTTTTCATGCTATTTTTTTACTTTCTTTGAATAATGTTGATCATTATATAAAAAGGTGTTCGCGAGGATATATTCATATGTGGTACGTTAATTTAGCAAGAACTATGCAAGTTTAAATTAATAAAAAATTTCTTAATATTTTCTTCATTATTGTTTCATCTCTCGCTTAGCTACGATCTTTAGGTCTTGCAACTAAAGTTTCTTGTAAGTTTGTTAATTTTGTTTTGCTTTGAGTCTTTCAGCGAAGCTGACGCTGGAAGTTAGCTTTACATATGATTTCAGTATATTAAATTTGGTTTTTTTTTTCTCATTCGAAATCTGAAATTTGATTAATTGATTGATACACTTTTCAAGACATCACGTGTATTCATAGTTTTTTAGTTTTGTTAGGATTTCGAGTTTGCTCAGTCTCTACAGAAACAAAACGCTTCGTAAGTCATTAAAATAAAAAAAATATTCCTTTTGTTTTTTATGCTAATAGAAAACATAATATTTGGCCATTTTAGCTAACTCTTCATATAAAACTTTATTACAGTCAACAAATTGATTAATAATATGCCAAATATATACATTGGAAAAAAAAAATGAGAAAATCAAAGGTTTTAATATTATGTGTTTAGCTGCCATAACTTTAGACCTTCTCACTTAGCTTTAACTTTATTTTTTTATTTATTTATTTTTGGCTATTTTTAGGGTCTCCGGTAAGTTACACCCCCAGCTGCTGGCTATAAAACTAAGTGGCTTGTTCTGTTACAGGCAAAAAAAAAAAAAATATATAAGGAAAAAAAAATTGGCTTAGTTAATTGCCATGAAGCATACACATGACACAAAACATAAGCCGCATGAAAGGTTTAACAAAATTCCATGAATGGGCAACAATCTTATTTAAAGTTCACTTTCACTCTCCGCGTGTTGCGTTGTTTTGAACCCCTTTTTTCGGTTAATTTGTGGTTTTATAACAATTATGATTATACATAAGCGCAAATATTTGCTTAAAACAATAACAAAATAACAAAACAAAAAAATATAAGAAAATACACAACCAAATGCTTCACCTCTGCTTTTAAATTATGGTTTGCTTTGCTTTTTGGGCGAAAACGATTTGCGCGCTTTTGTTTATAACTAATTTGTTGTTGGCAAAACACTTGCACTTTTCTTCTTTTTGTTTATTTGTTTTTTGGTGCAGCTTAAGACTGTCAAGCGACGCGGTTTGATTAACGTCACTGACGCCAGTGAAGCAGCTTATATACCAGCTGACCAGGCGCAGCAGGCAGCCAGGCTGGCCGACAGGTAGACAAGCAACAAAACAACAAAACAACAACGAACTACAACTAACAACAAACAGGCGAAGGAGAGCTGCAGCCGGCAATTTTCCTCAATTGCCATTAAAAGCGGTTAAACCGTAGCATGCTGCACAAAATGCTGCAGCCAAAAGCAGTCAGCTACTTACGAGTATTTAACAAAGGCCGTTGCGTGTCTTCGTTGCTGGTGTGCAAAATCACACCAATGCAATACTTATTTGTTGTTGCATGTTGTGTTTTCTGCAACGTCATTTATTTTGCTTGGCCGCATCTCAAGTTCAAGTTTAACACGAGCGAAACATAATTTAAAAAAAAACTTTGGACAAATACCCTAGCCAGGTATTTAATATTTTATTTCTTAAGGCTCCTACTAAAAACTTAACTTACAATTCCAAAATATATGAAATAATGTATTTAATACTATGCGTGTAGAGTATGTTGCTGTGCATCAAACCCGATTGTCGCATTTGGTCTATTTGATTTTTGGTTCCGTCTTCCGAAACGCGATGAGAGGAGTAGTGAACCAGCCCACAATTAGGCGCTTGCAACGGATGTCTTCCGCATTGCCATGGTACGGTTAAACGGGTTTCTCTGTGACTGCATCAGCGCACTAGTTGGCTTTTAAGCTTCAAAGAAATGCTTTCCAAATGTTTTTTGCTTTGCTCGATCAATGGAAAAAAATAATAATGCAAGGTCGTGCGACAAGTGTTGCGATAATGATATCGCGTTTTAAATGTAGCTTAAAATAAAAAACATAAAAATATATTAGCTGTGAGGAAAACTGGCTTTCGAATATCAAATTTGTAATACAACCCCATTTAAGCTAATACGATACAAAAATACATCCTTTAATGATATACACCTAAAAGTTGTATTTTATAATAGCCATTTATGTTGATTGTGGTTCAATCAAATGTCATATTTAATCATATTTAGATCACATTAATTTTGGTATTTGTTTAACTGGCAAAGCTCTGTAGACTCTCATCGCAACGCGGTGCTGTGGCAAGCTGCAGATTCATGGGCCCAAAAACCAAATTGTGAATATTTTGTTGAACTAAGCGTGAAAGGTTTTCCTGCCAGTTGGTATAGTTGAAGTTCAGTTGCATCTTGCTGGAAAATGCTGTGGCCCAGAGCGCCAACCAGAGCAGAGAGCCCCCAATTAGGCTGGTCGTGACACCAAGCAGCCAATACTCGCAGGAAGCAAAGGTACTTTCCTTGGTGACAAGTTGCCGCAGAATGCCGGCAATGGCACTGTGGCACAATGATTCGATGCGACACCAAAAATTGGTCAGCATTAGGTCCAGTGTGAGGCAGCATAGGGTCGTCTCCATGATCAAACGGAGCGGTGAAGAACAGTTGTGGCACCACTCCGGAAACACATTCACATTATGCAGCACAGCTCCAATGCTGGCGATGAACAGCCAGCTGCCTAGAAGGGGCGCCGGTGAGCAGGGGACCATCAGGAAGTAGTACGAGAAGCCCATTACCGAGTGCAGCAGTATGGCCAAGCCGAGTGCTGGCAACGACAATCGCTCCATCTTCCAATCCTTGCATTTACACAAATACCTAAATTTGGTTTGTGTGCGTGTTGAATTTTGAAGTTTAAAATACAAAAACATACAAGTTTAACTGGCTTTTAAGTCAATGCATAGTTTTTTCTATTTATCAACTACAGCACAGCTTTTAAAGCTTTATGTTTAATGCACTGTATTATTACCGGTTTAAGCACCAGATCATATTTAGTTAAAGCTCTGATTTATTTTGTTGCATACTTTGCAGCGCTAAATTAAATACATTTTTTTATGCATTTTATCAACGTTAAAAGCAACTTAAAAAGGGTAAACGATAAAATTAACCTTACATATTTATAAAATTGATAAGTTTTAAGTCAGTCTGGTCACAGAATTATATCTATAACAAGACTTCATTGAACTAATTAAATCTCACTTCAGCCGCTATTTAATCTAATTGTGTGCTAGATTGTACAATAAGTGACAGACTGAGACTACAAAAGCTTGAAAGTTACAGCACCTGCTGCAAAAGAGAGTCATAAATTCAATCTTGATGCAGGAAACTTCGTTGTTCAAATTAAATTTCTCTGTTATATGTTTCAGACGGCACTCCAGCTTCTTCTCTTTGCTGGTCAAACCCAGAAGCAACAGCAATAGCCAAGTAATTCGTCAAGATGCTTTGTGCTCGTCTCCACGTGCTTGCTATCTAGTTAACTGGCCGTCTGTCCTTTTATCTGCTTGTCTGCCTGTTTATCTGTCTGTGTGTCAGTCAGTCAGTCTGTTTGTCTGTTTGTTGGTTGGCTGGGAACGGGTTAGCGTTGGCGTAGATGTTGGCTTTAGCTTGTTGGGTTCCTTTTATGTCAACTGCATTTTTCGCTGCTGTTGCTTGTTGTGCGCTTTTTCACTGGCTTAAACCACTTAATGGGATTTTTTTTTCTTGCGCTAAGGATTTGGCTGCTCCAGGCTCCAGGAGGATTGAAGGCGCTATTCACGCACAGTTTTCTTGCAGCTTCCATTCACAAAGACTTGCAATTCATCAAATCTCGTTAGCCTCGGCTTTTATAGAATATCTGCAGCTGCTTTTGCTGCTATTATTTTCGGGTTTTTACTTCTTTGGCTTGCACTGCATTCAAGTGAAAAAGACGCCACGCCCACTTGCAGCACTGGGGCGTATCACAGCAACTGCTTCACGTGTCTCGACTGCAATTTAAAGCAAAGAGGCAGCCTTTAAAGTTTTTACTTCCGCTGCATCGAAAGCTTCCTGAATGGCTTCTAGCAACAGGCACCAAAGCTAACTCTGACAACTGAAATGCAGTTCAACAAATGTGCTTCACATAGTCGATCTTTTTTTTTTTGTTGGCCACCCAAAACAAATTCCTAATGGAGAATGTACTGTGTGTGATTGATGAATGCATCCATTAGCCAAATGTTGTTTATGTGCCCCATGCTGTCTTTCTGTGCTGTTCAATATTTATACGCATGCAAATATGAAAACACAGTAATCCCATTTCCCATGTTCCATTGATTTTCGTTACATTTCCATTGTGACATAATTGTACGCAAACAAGTAAGAAGGCTCTAGTAGTGATTTCCCGACTAGGAGATACCCCGAACCCTTTACTTATGCATCTGTGCCTAAACTTCAATCTTCGATATCTGTGGTGTTTCTCAACCGATATCGATGAAATTTTCACAGACTTTCATTATTTTGTATCAAGTTTCTAAAACGTGTTTCACATTTTTGATTTTCGATATTTTTATGTTATCGATCCCATATGCATATCGGAAACAGAAATAGTTATCGAAAATCTGAAACAAACTTGTACTGCCAAGGACTTAGATGAGCTTATGTGCAAATTCTGAAGCCTCTAGCTCTTATAGTCTCTGAGATCGACGCGTTCATATATACGGACAGACGGACGGACGGACGGACGGACAGACGGACATGGCTATATCGACTCAGCTGTTGGTGCTGATCAAGAATATATAAACTTTATAGGGTCAGAGATGCTTCCTTCTGCCTGTAACATACTTTTCCACAAAACCATTATACCCCTTTTACCCATTTTATGGGTTCGTGGTATAAAAAGTTAGGTTATATCTGATTATTTGTTAAGCTCACCGTTAAATTTTTTGTAGCAGCCAGCTATCGATCGTAAATCTATGCTATCGTTCTCGTTATCGTTATCATCCACGAGTTGCTTAAGCAATCGCTGTTAGTTAGTTTCGTTTTTAGTGATTTCGTTCAGCTGCCACCCGATGGCCATTTAGTCATTGGTGGTATGAGGCAAACATTGCGCAGCCCCAAATGCATTCAATTAACAATTTTGGGGAGCTGCGTGCGGTTGGAAAAAGTTTGCCGCACTGCGTGCATTGGCGTTTTGTGGCAGGCTTTTAATCAAAAACTTGCAACCAAGTGCCAGACAAGTTTTTCGGCCAAGTTTGCCACAGAGCTGCTGGCAAAACTTCTCAAATTGTGACGTCTACAAAAGTCAAATCGTGCTGCGGCGCTCACATGCTGGCAGCAATCAGTCTAGCTCAAACTAGAAATAAGTTTGCTTATTTTTTGTTCTCGAATATTTGTTGCTCTTTGGAAATTAGCTTATAGAGAAAACTAACTAAGTTGAATGCCTTCTTACTGATTAAATTTAATCACATTTTTAAGTCTTACCTTGTGTCGAAGCCTCAAGTCTTTCTGGCATGTTGAGCCGTGTCAGTTAATAATCTGTATTAGCCATAGCAAAAGTGTATAAGCAGAAGGAGCCTCTAAGCCAATGAATGCAGTAAATTGCCATGCTGCAAATTCAAAACGTGCCACAGACCCAAACCTCTGGCTACCTTTTACGCCCGCATGCCGCAAAGTTGGCCCTTGCTATTGGCCAGAACTTCGAATCAGAATGAGAACCAGAATAAAGGCAAGTGCAGAAGTGCAGAAGTGCCGAAACCCCGCCTACCCGCCCATCGTCCACCGCCCACTGTTTACCTCTAACGCAGTTGCCGGCAACGTTCGTGCCATTTAGCAAAAGTAATTAAGCGTCGATGCGTTTCATTTGTGTTACTTTTCTGGGCAATTAAGGCAAAAAGTTTGCACTTTTGCAGTGCGGCGTAAAATTTTCATAGTTAATTGTAGACCAGTCTTGAGGGCGTCACAGTAAACTCCGGATAGCTAGGAGCTGCTCCTAGTTTCCATTAGTTTGGAGTGCGTGGAAAGAGGGAGGGCGGGTAGGGGGGCTGTGTCCAATAGTCGCGTCAATCGTCTGGGCATAAAAGTTTTTCCACTCACTGGCAACTTGTGGCAAATGTTGTTCATGTTGTTTCATGTACTTTGCATTTCTCTAAAATCGATTGCGCCTGTTGCCAATGGAGCCGCAACCCATCATCACCATCATCATCAGAAGCAACAAGTGCCTGTCCAGTAACTGTGCTTTAATGTTTATGAGATTAACTTTCTAGGAATCTAACAATATGTAACCCATCTCGTTTGATAAACTTTTCCGGTAGTTACTCTTTTTACTTTCTAACAAAATCATTTTATATTTACCTTAACACTTGTCAATCATTTTTGAAATTAATGTAACCACTTTAAAATACTTAGAACGCCATTGAATGCACTTGGTCAAGACATACACGTGCCTGATAAAATTAGCCTTGTGCACACTTCATCAAGTTTATAGGCACTTGGCTGTTTTTTATTTATATTGCATCATTCCAAACTAACTGAAGTTTTTTCTTTCGTATCCTCATTATACATAGCTATGACAGCCGCAGGCAGCATTATCATCATCAGCATCCGTGACACTGACAGCAACAGCAGCAGCAGCATCAATTTACCAACCCAATGCATCCACCTTGCCCTTCAGCTTACCCGCTCTTCGCACTCCCTTCGCACTCGGGCAACGCAATGTGCAAAAAATGTTTCTCATTAAAAAGTTGTTTCACAATTTTATTATCCTCTTGCCGGCGCCGTCGGCATCACTGGCGCGGTCGTCCCGTCCTGCAGGTGTGCGCTCATTGTCACAAGCCCTGGTGACAATGTCAATAAAGCAAGCTTCGGACCTCACAAAAAATAACGTTAAGACCACCACCACCCCCCTGCGAACTCCTTTACATTGTAGCAGCGACAGCAGCAACAACAGCAAATTATTTTCAAATTACTTGCAAAAATAGGGAAGCGCAAAAAGTTATAATAGCATAAAAAAAAAAAACAAACAAAGCTACATGCAAAAAAAAACCATGTTGAAAACTGCGCAACTAAAAAATGCCCTGTAATCTAGAGTTGTTTTCAGCTACAAGATTAACTGTTACATGTTCAAATGCATTATGTTTCTTGCTGCATTTCTCTTGGCACAGGGTATATAAAGTACACTTAGAAAACATTATAAATGCCAAAAGATTTAACGCCCTCGCACCTGCTAAGGAAAATAAACAAAAACTCCTTTTCCAGACTTCTGCACACACATTAAAAGCGATGACTGACTAAGAAAAAAAAGTTTTTATACCATCCGCTAATCATCAGAGGTTAAAGAGTGAAAATTGTTGTCATCATCAGCTCAGCACGTCCATGTACTAAAAAAAAAAGTATGTTTTCGTCCTTATTAATAGGATTTTAATGGAATTTCATCCATTTTTCTTTATTGCCTGAATTTGTATCGCCATTGGTGGTTGGATTTTAAATGAAGTATGGTCACACACTAATGCTTTTCCTCTGCAACATAAGCTTAATCATTTTGTAACACTGCTTTTCAACTTTTTAATACTTCAAACCCTATTTCGCGTTCTTATCTGCAGCGCTTATCTGTGCAACTATGTTGCTATTGCTGAGACTGCTAAGGATCGCCTACTTACCCAAAATCCAAATGTCGCTTCAATTGGCACTAACACTTAAATCTTATCTGACCTTTTATTCATTTTATTCATATAAATGCTTATCCGCTAACAGAGCCAATGTTAAAATTGACAACAGAAGGACACACATATTATTGCCATTTATTAATTGGGCAATCAGTATTTGAAGCATTTTGTTTGCAAGTATTGTCTGTATAAATAATGTAGCGCGATTTGTTCAACAGTCGTATACGTATTATTTGCAGCACTTCAAACTACTGCAAGGGGCAACCCTGGCAACTTGCCCACTATCAATTACAATGCAATGCAAAGCAGCAAAAAAAAAAAGAAAACATGCTGCAAATAACTTTTAAAAGCAATGTCATGTCGAAAACGCTGTGACCACGAACCAAACTTATACATATTTTATCTTTTCATTACGAAAACCTTTTGCACATGTCTCCGGAGCGACTGGACGGGCGGAGAGCCATCACTTGAAAATGCTTTCAGGGCAGCGCTAGGTCAGGTAGTTACCATACAAGCAAATGCTTTTGGCACAGATTTTCATTTTTTTTTTCAAAAACAATTGCAATTCTAACAGTTATATAAGCGTATTCAAGTTCCATCTTAGCGATACCACATGTTATTAACTTGCTAATAACTCGTTGACTAAAACCCGATCATTTCGATCGCAACAATTGGTAATGTTTTTAATCTAAAAAATTATTGTCGTCATGCTTTTTCGTGAGTGCAGCCGGTGATCATCGATTTATAAGACGTTATCACGTCGAAAAGGTATGAAATAGGAAACAAGATTAACATATTATAATGAGATTAATGGAATATTACTAAAAATACTTTAGTTTCCGGATATATAAGACATTACTCATTTAAAGTTTGTTTATAAGTAGACGATTGTATAACAAATTCTATTGTTATTTTTTTATCGTTTGCTAAGCCCAGCATATATGTACATGTGTGTGTGTACATGTATGCATATGCAGCACATTTATATGTATGCGTCGGAATTGTCTTATCAGTTATTGACCTGCCTCAACTTTTAAAATTTCCAGCAATTTAATAACAGGTTGAGGATACCAATAAAATTAATGTTATTATTTTAAAATTTTTTTTTATTAATTATTAAAATTAATTTAAATCTTTAAGAAGTGCATAGTTGATCATTTGTCTAATAATTATTTATATTTTAATTATTTAAATTTGTATTTTCGACCCTTGAAAGTAAATAGAAATTTGTTGTCGATTGCCAATGTTAAAACTCAAATTTTGCGCGTATTGTATTTGCCTACAAAAACCTAAAAAAGACTAGGCTTCCCAGACAGGCAATTTCTGTTTTTCATTTTCTGTTCATACACGCTCTTTCGAGTTATTAACTATGTATATGACACTAGCAAACAATTTTGCAACACAGCTACTTTACAGTGGAGCATTTACTTACAAAAGATGCACACACATTCCGAAATTTATTTATTTATTTTATTTCATCAATGTTTTCTTATGACGTTATCACGTAAAAATATCGTCCGTAAACCGACTTTACAGACAACCATTTTTTTTAATTGGTTTTCTTAATATTTTAACGACAAACGTACAAATATCTGATAAGTTTGATTTATCTATAAGCCTCGAACAGAAAACAATTAGAAACATTGCAGCCAAACGAAAAACAACATCTTAATGCTGTGTTACCTGATAAATTGTTAAAAATACACTCTTTCCACCAACTTACTAAACTTTTAAAATTTGAGCACATTTTATGAGCAGCTCGGCTGTTAAAATGAATTAAAGAAAAGAACAATGTGGTTTTTATTTTTGGCTTCTGTTTTCAGTTTGGTTGATAAGACTTATAGCTCATACATCTAAGGCGAAACAATTTTGTGTTCTCATCAAGAGATTGTATATGCGATAAACCCAATAAATAAACGCACCTAAACGCAGATATGATTATTGTGCGATAATGGAATACAATTTTAGGCAAGGAAATTTGCCTGACAGTGCAGCAAACACTGAGACAAAATTAGCTTATAAAATCATAATTAATTTAAGAAACTGTTTGATATTGCAATAATGTTAAACAAGTGTATTGACGTATTTATGTGTACATTTGGGCAGCACTCTAACCGTACAGGGTAGTTATTATGCACAGTGTATATTTTGTTTTGGTCGAAACTGCCTAATTAGCCTACTAATGGATGGCGAAAACCAGCAACAACTACAAGAACAACAGCTGAAATATTGATAAGCACTCGGGCCGTATACCTACTGAATACCAGGAGGCACTTCGGGTCTAGTTTCTAGGTAGATAAAGCGAACGTTTTTTTTTTTTGGTTTTTCGGTCGTGCTTGACGCCCAGGTGATATGATTGTCACGATTAGTTTGGCCACAATGTCAACAAGAGGTAGAAGTAGCTTTGTCAAGCTAACGCTTCTGGCGCTACTTGTGATGTTTGCGCTTCTGCTGCTGCTCACTTCTTTCCGCAACGCCGACAATCAGTTGCAGCAAATACAGCAGCTGCAGCAGGTGCAGCAAGGACAGCAGCAAGTGCACCCTTTGAAGCACCCCTCAGCCAGCAGTTATGTTGAGGAGCCTGTGGATGAGGAGCTGGTGCAGCAGCTGGAGCACGAGCTGCCCGAGGTGGACTATGGCTTCTGGTATCGGTATGCAAAGCCACAGCAATATCGCAAGAACAGAACCTGTGCCCAGTATCCAGATCCCATCGATCTGCAGCTGCACAACATCTACTGGCAGACCTTTGACAACGACAATGTGACCTTTCGTCTCTATGCCGCCTACATGGACCAACGCCCGGGCGTCAAGCTGCCCAACGGCGTGCTGCGCATTCTGGCCACAGCCAATCAAATTGGCAACGCCTTTCCACCCACCCACTGCCAGCTGTGGTATGCCGACTACAAGGAGCCCATTCTCACCCAGGTCAGCGAGTACTTGAGCGTCTGGCCCAGAGCCTGGGGTCACACACCACTGCTTAGCTATCCGCACTTGCTCAGCTGTCCGGTGCCTGCGGACCTGCTGCCCAAGCTAGCGGATGCCACGCCACGCACCGTCTCCCTGGTGCCCAGCGGAAGCTGTGCGCGTGCCAGCAACTCCCTGCGTGTCCACTACGATCGGGAGCCAGCACCTTCGCCACAACCCCTGACCGGCAATGCCACTGTTGGTCCTAGTGTCAACTCCACGCTTAATTTTGGTGTGTGCGTCAAGGGCTTTGACTTTCCGTACATGGATCTGTCGGAACGTTTGATTGAGTGGTTCGAGCTGCAGCGTCTGCTGGGCGCCTCACGCATCTATGCCTACATGTACGATGTGCATCCGGCGGTGCAGCGTGTCCTGGACTACTATCAGCGCATTGGCTACCTGGAGCTGCGTCCTCTAACGCTGGCCAATGGCATGCCCCGCCTGAGGCACTATCAGCATATGCTGCTGCAGAAGCGGCGTCTGGTCAAGCGACTGAACGAGCTGATACCCTACAACGATTGCTTCTATCGCAACATGTATCGGCATGACTATCTGCTCAATGTGGACATCGATGAGGTGATTATGCCCATGGGCTCGCTGCGCACCTGGCAGCAAGTGCTCGAAGCGGATCGCAACAATACGATTGCCAAGTGTCCGAGGGGTCATGTGTCGCTGTGCTTCATCAACACGTACTTCACCAAGGTGGTGCCCGAGGCACAGAACCACGAGCAGCTGGAGGCCGATGAGCTGTTCGTGCTGCAGCACACGATGCGGCATCGCAACTACTCGCTGCCCAATCGGGCAACGAAATGCTTTCACAACACTCGCTACTCGTTGACGCTGCACAATCATTACACGCTCAAGTGGCTGCCCGGTAGCTGCAATCCGAGATCGTTGAACACAACGCTCGCACAAATGCAACACTATCGGGAGCCGGATACGAAGTATGAGCTGGATGAGCTGGTGGATGATCGCAGTGCTTGGAAGTATGCCAGTGAGCTGCGTGCGGCTGTGGAGTATGTGTGGATGCATCTGGATGATGTGCAGGAGCAGAGTGTGGATACTGAGGAGCAGGTGCCGTTAGAAGAGCTGCTCGAACAGGAAACGGATCAGGAGCAGGCGCAGGAGCAGCAACAAATGTTGGAGCAGGCACAGTCGGCGAAAGTAACGAGTTAGAATTTAATCTTGCATAGAAATACGAAATTATTTTTTTTTTTTTAATATGTACTCTTTTTCGTGTAGTTGACTTTCTCAGGTTTTGCCAAGCTTTGTACAGGTTAGCTGTAAAGTTTATATTTATAAATAAAAAAATACTTTTTTAAAATAAGATAAAAACCTCTTTGTATCAATGTCCGACTAAGCTATCAATTAAGTTAGCAGTTTGAGAGTTAATAAGCATATGTTATTTCCGTGAAGGCATTTTAAACATTTTTGATAAAACTCTTTATCAACAAACTTGGCCAAGATAAATAAATGCTAACCTACATATGGGCATTTCTCTGGTGTCGATCGTGACGGTCGTACGCATTGCAAGTGGTAAAAAGGGCAAAATAAGACGGATTTTCAAAATTCCTTTTTCACTGTATTGTTGCTCTTGATTAGCCCTACAATTGGTGCTAAGGTCGATTTTAGGTAACAATTAGTTTTCGAGATTTTTGAAAAAACCCGACGCGTACGAACGTGACAAAAACAGAAGTGGTTTTCGCGACGAGCAATTCAAACTCAGATTTCAGCAAAAGTAAAAGCAGTATTTTGATGCGGTTAAATGATAAATGTTGTGCATTAAATACCCTTTAAAATGGTTATAATTTTACCCGAATACGATTTGTACTTTTTTTTTAATTCAATTTAATCCAGGTTCGTGACATTTTTTCTATGAAATCTGAAACTAATTTATCTCTTATAGTTTTTGAGCTAGATTCACAAAATTTAGTAGGAAGATAGATGGTGACATTAGCCAAAGATTTGCATAACAAATTTTAATGCCACGCCCACCTCTGCCGCCCAAATGTCAATGCATTATGTCTCTCATTACGAACATTTATCATAAAAAATCGAGCAAAAAAACAGAAATTTGGCATTTTATCGACTTTGCATTCGAATATTTCAAATTTTTGTTATAAATAAATGAAATGTTTGTTAATTCTAGTTAAATTTAATCGATTCCCTGTACGTATGTATATGGAAAAACAACAAACTTACAGAGACTTTAAATTTTTTGCTGTGGTGGACCTTTCTGTGGAAATGCCCATATGCAAAGTTTTAGCAAACGCAGTTAATGGTCAGAATTATTTTTTATCCTCATAGAAAAAGTAAGCAAACAATTAAAAGCGCTTAAAGCTAAACTGATGCCATAAACATCGTTAGTATCTTATTTTTGATGTTCGGTGTACCTTTCCATTCATTTAAAAATAGAGCAATCACGACAAGTCTAAAAGTCTAAATTTGAAACATTTCACATCTATCAACTTCAACATGCAATTGGGTGTTTCCCATTGTGCCTGTCATAACGACTTTTTCTGTTTCTATCAGTCTTCTTTGAGTACAGGGAAGTCTGATTACTGTTTACCTTAAGTATTTGGCTGGGTATATGCTAATAGAGAGACTAGAGCTCCAATAAATTGTATTTTATTTCTTCTTCTTTCAAATAAAGGTTATTTTGCAAATCAACTTAAATATTAAACTTAAACGAGCTTAACGCTTAACGCGAACTCTAAAAAACGAGCTTAACGCCTTACACGAACATAAAAAGTTGGCGTGGTCACATGGGCTCAAATTGGCGTTCGCGAGCTCACTTAGGCTCAAAAGTCAATATATTTGAGCTCCTAAGAGTATGCCGTACATTCAATCAAATGTGTAGCTAGTGCGATGCTTCTTAAAAGAAATCAGCGCCTAAAACCAGGCTATTTAATCCTAGTAGCAACACACCTCTAAATTGGACTTAAAAAACCGAAATCTTTCGCCTATTAATAGAGCACACTTATGTCAAATCAGCTTTCCCAATTTTTTGGGCTTTTTTTGGTCTAAAATAAAGCCGAAACAGCTTTTCTGCGTCCCCAAAAGTTGACATCAGTGCCTAAGAAGTACCAACAGTTGAGTTATTCAAACTTTATTTCACAAGCCGCGCAAAAGTATGCAATGAATCTTTAATGAAATGACAAAGTTTTTTTTTTTGACAAAGTGGTAAAGTCTTATCAATATTGAATATTCTCGCATGCTAGTCGTACTGCGATTCCAGTTCACAATAAAACTGAATCATCATCAACACTATCTGTTATGTGTGTCACAGCGAATTCTTAACCTTTGAATATGCACTAAAATAGGAAAGGCAATCCAAAGTTGACTCAGATTATGAATTTATTCACTGATGCATTATATGTACTACGGTTCGAGATAAGAATCGATTATGTGACATGGCGCTGCAAATAAACACATTACGTATTTAAATAATTCATACATATCAGTATGTTTTTTGACGAGTTAGTGGCTTAGATATCAACCGACTGTTAACTGAACTTGGCCCATCCCAGTACAGAATGTGTGTACGAAAGTCTTTGAGATTTTCCACACGTTGCTGATCGAAAGGGTTGTTTGACGGAACAGATATCGTAATCGTCTGTTTATTATAAGCAATAAATAAAGTAGTCATTAAATTACAAAGTACCGCACATAAGTTTTCAAAGGAAAAAAAAAAAACAAAAAAAATAAAAAATAAGCATACACTTGTACAATATGCATGAAAACGTTATCACTACTTTCATTATCGCAGATAAAAACTATACAAAAAAAAAAATAAAAATAGCTCACACAAAAAAAATATATGTGATAATCAATGGAATAATAAGGAATACTATAAACATTTTATCAAAGCTAACGCATTTATGAGTATTTGATATTCAACAAATGCTCGTCTAGTTACGCAGCATATAGGCACCCAGTGTGAGGGCCAAGGTGCCGCCAAGTGTCGTAACTAGAGTCCCAGCACTGCCACGCGTGTTGTTGCCACTGGCCAACAGAATGGGACGCTCATTGGCACGGGCATCCATCCAGGCCTGGCAATCGGTCTCGTTCTTCACAAAGCGGAAGATGGACTGCACAATGTTGGCGGGCGTGATCTCGGCACACTGCTCCAGATGGTGCAGCACACAGGCCTCGAAGCTCTGCAGGTCGACGCAGTGCGTGGGCGAGAAGAGCAGCTCGGGCCGGCTCATCAGATCGGGCACCTGGCCATCCTTGGGTATATACTGATGGAACGATCTGTTCAGGCAGTGGCTAATGCTCTCCTTGTTGGCCTCCAAGCACTCGGGTCCCTGTTCGGCCACAAAGAGTGCAATCTGATCACCGCCACGGGAGCAGGCGAAGCCCAGTAGAGAAGCTCCAATGCGCATCATGGTTGCCTGATGACGCAGCTCCTCGGCTGTCAGGCAGGGCTTCACCTTCTCGTTGAAGGCACGCACGCAATCCTCGGCTTCCGGGGCACGCTTGCAGTACTTGTTGAACACCGTGTCCAGCTCACCAATGGGACGAGCTGCCTCCATTTCGGCCTGCAGCGCCGTCAGATTGGCCAGGCCACTGAGGCAAGCGCCCAGCTTCGCGGCAGCCGTCTCAATATCCTTGTACAGCGTCGAGTTATCCGTGCCAACTACCTTCTTGCACTTCTCGCGATACACGCGCTTAATATCATCTATGAAACCAATCGATCATAAGTACATACTACTGATTATGTCACAGTGTAGTACTTACCCATGCTGACGTTGGTATTGCGAAACTCTGGCGGCAGGAACTGTGCCGAAACGCTTTCCAGCTGACTGGCAGTCAGCTTCTGTGGATTGGGGCTGGGACTGGCACGCACCTCCAGCAGAATGGCGCCCAGGAGGGCCAACAGGCAGACGACGAGAAAGGCGTATTTGTTCATGTTGACTTGAGTATGCGATCAGTAGGTTGGTTAGAAGTTTCGTATCTGGTGTTATTGTTATTGCGGCCACTTCAATGCCACTCCGTACAGTACGCGTTGCGGCGAGTGAATGAGAGCGCTTGTCGTTCAGAAGTGCCAGCAAATGCGACTCGAGACTGTGCACAGTGGCGCACAGTGGTTCGATGCGCTCAAAGTGCTCAGTTTGTCATGGTGAGTGTAGAGTAGTGGCTTATCAGAAAACTAATCGAATTTAGCCGTATTTACTATTTTTAAACTACATGTATGTGTGTCCTTGTCTAGGTTCTTTATGCAGTTTGTTAGCTAATGGAAACTTACCTCAGACACAAAACAACTTTTGTAAATGTTTTTTGTACAACTGTGTGTGAATCATGTTATGAATAACAGAAGTACTTTGTACTCACAATTAACATGCATTCAGCTTTATTTATTCTTGGCACCTTTATCAGCCAGATACAGCAACACATCAGCTAAAGCGATAAGATAAAAAAGATTTGAGCTGCTGCTTAAAACAAAAGAATCGAAATTGATAATAAAGTTAATAACCAATTGGAATGCTTCAAGTACAACTTTCTTGAAAAGATATGATAACCAAACTCTTTAACACACTGTGCAGCATTTTGCACAACTTTAATCTGTACATATGTGTGACATCATTTACGTTATGTGCTTGCCACATTGGGCAAAGGCCAGAGTTTTCGTGAATGATATACAGTTATGTGGCTAGCCGTATATAAACGGGTATTTACAAGTATGATAGGTATATACTAGGTATGTAAATATGTACTCACACACACCTCACACTCCAACCAATATAGTACGACTTATGTTGCCCATAAGTTGGCCGGCCGCCTATCTTATCTGTGGGTGTTGCCTTTAATGTTTATTTATACGCTTATTGCATTATCGATGTATTTGTCCGTCCGTCTAGTAACAGCAACGGAGTCACCGACGGAATGCTCTAAAATCAACTGATAAACAACTGAAGCTAACACAAAAAACCGAAACAGAAACAATATCCGCAATACATACTTATGTATGTATGTGGCAAGAACTATTTGTCATCTGTGACCTCGAGCATTCGATTGCAGCGTTTGCTAATTTCTTATTTAGTTTTCAAGACAAGATCGGTTGAGCTGATTTTGCTCATATGTTGTTGATCTGCAGTTCCACCGCAAGCTTGCACATGATTGCTGAAATTGTCTCTATCTTGTGGATTTCTAAATTATATTACGATATATATGCGCCATTTATGCTGTTCGCAGCGATTTTATTTTTGCCAGTACAACCTTCAAGCCAAATGTGCAAAGTCGGAAGAAAATAAAGAGAGTCGAGCAATGGTGAAAAAATGATTTGTTTATATAGACCAAGCATTACGAGCAATATTTCATTATTTCATGTGTTCTCACATGTAATACTTAGCTTATATTTTTAAACAATGGGGAGAACGTTTGTCAATGCTTCCCACAAACGTTTCCCATCAGACACTTAGGTAAACTATCAATTTCAAGCGTGTTCACAGCTTTCAATATTTATAGTCAATAAATACGAGACAGTCGATCTTGCACATAGCAACTTAGCATTTTAGAGCACATTTGATTAGGCTGTCAGACCCATCATTACACTTTATACTAACTCTAGTAATATGTCAGCGGCAGTCAGCAATCAAGTGAAAAATGTTGCCCAATTAGACAAACTTCTAGTAGCTATAGTAGCATATACTATGTGTATTAAGTACAAGTATCTCATTCTGTCCCATCTACAATCTTAATTAGAGCTCGGCTAGAGCAAATGCTCAAGTTCATGCTTTGAAACCGGTTGACGCGTTCTAGTACTCGTTCAAAGTTCGGCAACAACAGTCAGAGCCGTTGCCACCAGCTACGTAATGACTGCGATAAGCTTTTATCGCTCTATTGCCCCATTTGAATGAATATAATAAAAATACGGGAAGCGGAAAGCACAAAACGCACACTGTATTCTCGGGGATCAAAGTACCATCAAAGAACTGGATAAAAGATTTATAACGATTGACGTCTTTAAAATGCAATGATTGTTAAGCTTCTCTTCCAAAACTCAAACACAGATGTTTATAACATGTTTATGGGCAGAAACTCTACATAATAATTCTAGAACCCTCTAAGCTTAATGCCCTGAAAGCTTCGCTAATGTTTTGATCTCTGATCTGTGACGACCACCAGCTTAGTTTAAGCCAGCTAAGTTGACAAAAAAAGTTGTTGTTTACAATTAAATTACACATAAATATGAGTGTACTTGTTTATTTCTTGTATATTCGTTCCGAAAAGAATGACGATGATATGTAAACCAGATGTACGAGTGCTAGTACTGACTGGGCGTTGGCGAGTTAGCCAAAGAGTCAAAGAAGGGATAGCGGAGCGAGACCCTATAATACCGTAGCTCTTTCGGGGTGGGGTGGGTTTTGCTATTTCCTAGACTCTCGCTAACACAATTTTACTAAGGATCCCTTCGGAAACTAAAAAGATCAAAATCGCAAATTATCGTCCGTTAAGAATGACGGAGCCAGCTATACAGCTGTAGCCCACGGACCGATATGCCTCAAAAAAATAACAACGAAAGGAACTTGGAGGCCTCTCTTATTAACTGGAATTGGCGGGTACCAAAGCACAAAGATCGATGGTGTCTGCCTCATCGACGTTTGGCAATTTGGGGGGCTTTGTGGTCAGCCGTTTCACGTTCGAGTTTTGATTGGAAGTTTTATTTATATGCTTATGCACGTGGCGATCAAACGATTTGATTTTGCACCGACTAGTGCGTCGTGACCACGATTTTTAACATCGATCCATACTTGATTTTATGAAATACGAGAACAGAGAGCTATCAAAACCGCATGGGCTTTTTATATTTTTTTAAAGCTTTTCTCTTGGAGACCATGAAGCTGTCTGTGATTAGACTTCAAAGTTTTGGAAGCAAAACCGTAGCTGAGAGAAAGAACATTGCAGCATCAAAGCTCTTAACTATGCATTTAATCGCAGGTGACAAAAATGTCAAGAACAAAATGCGATAGAACTATTTATTCTCAAAGTAAAAAGCAACGAACGTTACAGATATAATCTTATCAAGTTCACAAGAAAAATAAATGTAAAAAAAATAGGACACTTGAAAAAAAAAACGCGATTTATTTGAATAGCTATAAATAGAAAAAAAGCTCTATAAAAACCAAACTATAGAAATCAGTTTTTAAGGTAAATGCATGCCATTGTACTCAATATTTTATATGCGCTTAAATACTTGTCGTGCAGGATCTAAGCAAAAGAGATAATCGATCAACTTTACAAGTAACAACGTCAGAAAAATCTATCTGAGCAAGTTTTAGCTCTTCCCGCAAAGACTCTTTGCCATCAGTTTTTTTTTTATCCTTAGGGTATAACACTTTCGGTATCGCTCGCAATGTTTTTTTAATTAACAATATGGCTTAATCTCTCTCTCTCTCTCTTTAACTTTCTGCATGTGCGTTTCTCTAGTAGTTGGTGGCCCAAAGGTAGCTCACAGCATACTTTTAGGGGCAACTGTAAATGGAAGCACCCAGAAATTCACACTCGGCGGAAAAAAAAACACCAGCAGGGCTCTCTGTTTATTGCGTATACGCGACATGTGCTGGCCCAATTCAGAGCTGTCATTTTGTCCGCGACAAACTAGTTTGCCTAATTGTGAGCTTGTGTCGCGCTTCAGCTAACATATTTGCAAATGCATTTCATGGTTGCATGGCTCCACATTTGAAAATATGATATTGACAATTTCATATGTGGGGGTCTTGACTAGCCTTAATCCTGCTGCGGTTTTGAGGGCAGGTGGCAGGGTCCAGTTGATTGTCTCCTGGACTGCTTTATGAGCTTAGTCGTCGACTGCTTTGGTAGCCAATCAAGCTTACAAATATATTTAACAAGCTAATGAATTATAAACACTAAAAAAGAACAGAATAATACAAATTATATGTGCTGTGTGCGACGCGTTGCCTTGTTTGCGTGCTACAGTTGGCTGTGGCTGGTCTGGCCATGGATGTTGCAACAATACGGTGTGCTTTTAAATGAAATTAAGCTAATTTAGGAAACAGCCAACGTGTTGTCGTTGTCGTCATCGTCCTCTTCCGCGTCGGAACTTGTCGACGTTCTCATCCTGCCTGTTAAATTCAATGCAGGACCACCGACCTCACGTGTGTGTGTGTGCGCGGGTGTGAGCTGTCTCTCTCTCTCTCTCTGTGTGTCTCTCTGTTAGCTATTTGAAGCACATGCTACCTGTCCGTGCGTTCATTTCCTACCTCTCCTGCCCCCCCTTGCTTGTCGTGTGTGCCTTGCTGGTGTATTGTAATTTATTATCCTGCATGGCAAAAGGGATTTTCATCAATTAATCATGCTGACGATTCAGCTGCAGTTGGACAACCAAAACAACACACTGCTTGACCCATCCCCCCTTCGCGTCCTCCACACACACACACAAACACACTTAATCCTGCCCTGGCACACACTCTATAGCTGAGAGTGGAGCGCAAGATGACTCCAACCAAAGCAAGGTATGTTTGTTAAATTACAGCTATGAACTCTTTTTGTAATTTAGGGTCAATTCCCAAGATTTTGAAGTTGTTTTTGTGATTCATTTTAAACTAATCACTAAATCACAATCAATAAGGTAAACGGGTTGATATATGATGTGTGTACTTACTTATATGTATGTTAGTAACAGCTGGTGTTAAGCAAACTGTTTCTGACGGGAACTTCAATTGAAAATCTTGGGAAATTGCATTTGACATGAAATAAATCTGTAAAGTTAAATAAATAAATCTGCTGAGTTAGTTAATGTTTGGCTGTACTTGAAGAACTTGCTTTATATTTACCTATACCTACTAATTGATGGCGTAGGGGCATACTGATATATTTTTTAGTAACCAATGATTCCTTGTGTTTATGATCTATGTACATTCAAAAGAGTATCCAGACATTTACAAGTATATTTTAACTATATCAATCACTTCAAGGAGTTATATTACTTGTTTTAAGAGTGCTAGAATATACCCTGTAATATGCGTGCCAATAATAAACGTTCAAATCACATGAATTTGTTCATGAATCAAGGGTATAATAAGTTCATGCATTCATATTCGAATATTTAACATGCGTCGTCGTTATCTCTCGCTACTGGCAGAGTCCCAACAAAAACTGCTACCATGGCCTTGGCCTTCGTTGTACGTGAGTGTGAGTGGACGACCTCTGCTTGGAGTGCGGGTATTAAAGTGATTTATGAAGTGGCCAGCACTTCCACTGCCAAAGAGACCGTATAATTTGTGAGCAAAACTATTTGATATTGTTGTTGCTCTACTGCTGCTTCCTTATTGTAAGGCAAGTGAGCGTCAGCTTTAAGTGCATCTTTGGGCATGAATTATTCAAAAATTGAGAATGCGTGCCATAAGAGAATTATTGGTAAGAAACATCACAAAGAACAACACAAGTTGAGTTCATTTTTCGTTTAGTTTATTATGCAAAAGTTAATTTGAATAAACAAGCAATCAATTGAAGGGGTTCCAGGAGCTGGAGTACATAATGCTCACATATTTGTATGCCCAGTCTTAGCAGCATGATTGACGCCATGCCATTGTTTCTAGTGTGTGTGTGTGTGTGTGTGTAAAAGGGTGTGTGCTTGGTATTGACGTTTACATTTGAAAGGCTTTGGCCTAAGCTTGTTTTGAAGCAACGTTGCAAGGCAAAAGGACGACCAGTCACGAAACTACTGACGTGATTCGATACACAGCCCGAACGGACCTTGGCTGACCTGGCAATGGCCAGCCAGCATTTCAGCTAATAAGCTGGCTACAACTTTTGCCCATGGCCTTTAACATTTCACCATGCAATTTATTTTCAATTTTCCTTGGTTTTTCCATTACACACACACACACACAGACTAAAACAGCACAGAGCTTAGGAAAATTGTATTTAGTTATTTTTCCGTAATTTACTAACCACTTTTACGGTGGCATTCAAGTGTATTATGTTTAGCATATAATAGCCAATTGATAGCCATTAGTCAACAATTTCACTTTAGCCTGATTAGTCAACAACAACGACAACAAAATTGATGACAAACAACAAAAAGGCAGCAGCGAAAATCGATCGCCAACAAATTTGTCAAAACAACTAAAGCTAAATAAAGGAAAATAAGTAAAAAATAAAACCCAAATAGTTATTGAATGAAATGCATGTGCAAATGTTAACGTGAATAAACTGTGATTGAAACTAAATAAAACGAACAACAACTTTAATTATTCTAGGACAAATTTAAGCAACTGTAAGATTTTTCATTTGTTTTTCAAGTAAAAGAAACCAAACCCTATACTTATCGCGTACTGTCATTGTCATTGTGACCAAACTTCAATCTTCGATATCTCTGGTGTCTTTCAACCGATTTCCATGAAATTTTAAAAGATTTTCAAGATTCTAAAACAGATTTCTAAATTGTTTTCGATCACATGTGTATATCGGAAACGGAAAGAGTTATCGAAGGGCGGAAACAAACTTGTACTGCCTAGGACTTAGATGAGCTTAACTCTTATAGTCTCTGAGATCAACGCGTTCATACAGACAGACGGACAGACAGACGGACATGGCTATATCTTTATAGGGTCGGAGATGCTTCCTTCTGCCTGTTACACACATTTGCACAAAACCATTATACCCTTTTTACCCATTTTATAGGTTCAGGGTATAATGACCAAATGAAATTACTTTTGTCTTCAAATTAATAAAAACTGTCTAATGATTTATAATTATTAACTGCCTAAGATAGTTTAACTTAAGTCCAATCCTCTTTCAATACCCTACACATTTCAATCTATTTGAAAAAAAAAAGAAAAAAACATCCACGACAACATGTTTAAGGGTTAAGATAGCTAATCTGCAAATACAGCTTCCAAGTAAACTTTTCTGCATAAATTTGCGCGTTGTACCTGTTTTTTCTTGCCATTTTGGAAGCTTATTTAAGCCATAAATTTGTTTGCCTTCGTTCTTGTGGTTTTTGTTGTGGCTTGTTACAACTAAAGCCGGTCTGTAATGTGATGTAATGTGACACCAGCTGCTTAATGTTTTGGTTAAAAGCATTTTAAGTGAAATGCAACACACAGGGTGCTGGTGTGGATGAGAGTCGCCGCGTTGCAAGTTGCCATTTTGGGGATACGCGGCTGCTGCTTCTTTCACTGCACGAATACAATAACTCAGCGCCTTTTACTGGCCGCAAGTACAAGAAGGCACTGCCGCACAAACAGCAAATGCAAACTCATCAAGCCACACACAAAAACACACACACACACATACGCTGGCAATTTGCTTAAGCGAAAGGTTGCAACATATGAGCCAAAAAACGATGCAACAAGCAGCAGCAGCCAAGGATGCCAGAGTTGCCCAGCTAGCAGCAAAACACGTCGACGAGTTGTTTTTCTACAGCTGTACGATGGGTGTTATTTATAAATAAGTGAACTTTAAGTTGATTTTAAAATAATGGTACTTGTTTCGTTCTTAATCAGATGGATAGAAAAAACCTGATTGGGAAAATAAATGAATGATTTAATGATTAAATAGTAAAAGGGTTTGGTTGTTATGGCAACGTAATATTTTACCTCACTCAAACTGAAACTTTTATAAAATTGATCAATGCAACCAACATGGAACTGGCATTAACCCTTACTTCCACAGAGTTACCTAAAAACTGACTACAATTCTCTGGATGTCAACTGTTAACTTTGCATTTTAACAGCACAATACACAATATGCGCCCACTGTGAAAAGTCTGTGGACGATGGAGAAAGGGGGGAAGGGAACATCGACTGCACAACATCATCATTCATTTGCGCTCAGGTGCGTTTTTGTGCGCACTTTTGGGCAAACACGCATACAAATATACAAACACAAACACACTCACACTTACACACAAACAAAAGGAGTATATGGCTGGCTTCGTTTACCGTTTAGTTTTGCTTGCGCTTGGTTTGTGGTGTCTGTTGCATACCCCAGAGGCGCTTCACAGCGCTTGCCAGACACGAGCAGTGAGTGCAACTCGGCGCCTTTGGGTGCACAAAAAAATAAGTTAAGAGAAAAGAACGAAAAACTCGAGGCATAACTCTCCGACAATTCCGGCAAAGGCATTATTTTTGGCGGTTGTTTGTCATTCTTTTAACTTATGCCATATTCCGCTTGGCTTGCTCAGTTCCAGACTCTTTCTTTTTTTCAAAACCAACTGTTTGACGTATGTATGTGTCAGGGCATATTTGTTTATTACTTGTTATTGTTTAACAAATATAAGGGCCGGGTTTTTTGGTTGTCAGTCTGGTGGTCTGAATATGCCAACTAAACAAATACACTTTTCTAAAACTTTTGATTAAGCTAGAAATATAAATATTTCGTTGTACAGCTGAGTCAAAGGTTACATTAAAAACTTATTGATTTAATACCATCATTATCATTATATAAGGTAAGTTAACTGAGATATTTAAGACCTTAGAGCACATACTTGCAGATTATTGCAAAACACAAAACACGATGTGTGGTATCATAAACGAAAGCCCGGTTAAGCAGCTCTAGAGTTTAGAGATTATCGCCTTTTGAGTATCTCTAACAACCAAAACTAATTAGTGTAGCAATAGCTAGGATGTAAGACCCCACTGTACCAAACAGTTATAGGCATCCCATTGTATATAATATAATAAACCTGTAACATATCGAAGACTTCGGTAAGAAAGCAATATGTGCAAGACGAACGAAGCAGTCAAGCATTGAATAAAAGAAAACGGATCGAACAGTCTTAGAGCGACAGCGAATAAGAATGGTCGAGCTGTTTCAGTTCTACAATTCAGAAGTGGTAACCAACAAACGCATTCAAAAACTAATCGTGCTCAAGCAATACAACAATTAGTTTTAAAATAACAATCGCTAAACACAGTAATCAATAATATAGTCGTAATTATCCGACTCCAAAAACAAAAACCTACTTTTAATTTTGTACTTTGTTCGACACAAGTATACAAAAAAAAATGAAGTCGCCAAAAGACATACATTATTTAAGCCTACCAGATATTAAAATGTGGTGTGAAAAACTTGGACTACCAACGCAAGGTTGCTCAGTTGTGCAGTGCATTGCCGTCATCTAGTGCTAAAAATGTATATCCAGTACAAGCCGACAAAGATAAAGGTACTTCTAGCATCGACTCAATACACAACAATGGCGCTGTCGATGTATGAAGGTGGCATTATAAGCGATATTTGAAATATCGAAGAAAGTGCCAGCGCCTCAAACGATCTTTGTGCTATCGACACAATTTAAACACTACTAGGAACTTTTGACAGAATTCAATGGGAACAAAGACATAAACGAATGGCTAGTGCTGGTTCAAAGTGTTCGAGCCGCGTTCAATTTAAACGATGATGTCATTCGCCCACTTATTTGCAGTCGTCTTAAGGGAGATGCAATAGTTTGGCTATTATCTCAGTCACTGTTGCTCTCTGCACCGATCGACAACATTCTCTCGCAGCTGAAGATAAGGTTCGGCACTGAAGAAAACATTTTGAACACCATACGCAAGTTCGAAAAACGCAAATGGCAACAGAACGAGAAGTTTGCCAACTTTTATTTCGACAAATTAGCGGTAAAATTTGGACATCTAGCCGGATTATGCAGTCTATACAAGAAAAATATGACCAATGACTATGTAAGATATTTCTATGTCACATTTTACAATGTACAAGGTAATTCTAATATTTCTGTTCCCATAGAATGTTTAATAGATTCTGGAATCCCTATTAAATTTCTGAGGGAGTCAGCTGTTCCAAAAAATATTAGAAAAAGTCATGAAGATTTAAAAGTAAATTATTTTGGCATTAATGGAAGCAAATTAAAAATAATTGGGAAAATAAATTGCGTTTTTAAAAACATAAATAAAGATATTAAAATTAAATCTTTTGTGGTAAACAATGAATCTATTGGATATTCTATGAATTAGGTTGAGACTTTTTAAATTTAGGTGATTATAAATTAGTCGAAGGTAAAAGTGCGTTCAGCAAGAACGAAAATAGTAAGCCAATAGTAGCGTATATTAAAAAAGAAAAAGACAAAGAAATAATATGTGAAAATAAAAGCGACAAAGTAGAGTTATATGAAGATAGAATCGACAATGTGGAGTTATTTGAAAATAAAATCGACAATGTAGAGTAAAATAAAAATATGAATGACAAAGTAAAGTTAAATAATAGAGATAACAAGGTAGTGATCAATGAAAATAAAGATAGCAAGGTAGTGATCAATGAAAATAAAGATAAAATAACGATCAATGAAATTAAATATTACAAAGTTGAGATTAATGAAAAGAAAGAAAAAGTAGCGATTAATGATAATAGAAACAACCAAGAACTGATCAATAAAAATAAAAACAATAAAGTAGTGGTCAATGAAAAATTAAGTAAACAAGTAGGGAACAATTGTAATAAGTTGCTAAAAAAAAAATACCATATGCACTATGTAAGTAAAAGAGAATCAACAATGTAGAGCTAAATAAAAATATAAATGACAAAGTAGAGTTTATTGAAAACAGAAACGAAAAAGTAGTGTTAAACAAAAAAGATAACAAAGTAGCGATCACTGAAAATAAAGATAACAAAGTAGTGATTTATGAAAATAGGAGTATACAAGTAGGGAACACTAAATATTACAAAGTAGTTATCAATAAAAACAGAGAAGATAATGTAGAAAAATCCGACCTAATAAAATACAAAGTAGAGCGTAAAGAAAAATCAAAAGGCAAAGAAAGACAAGGACAGAAATAGCTAGTAACGAAACAACTAAAAATGATAACAATGACAAAACAGAATTTATCAATGATTTCGATTCACATATATTGTCAATTGGCATAGCATGCGCAGACAAAGAAACTTATGAAATAGGAAATGATATCAATGCAATACACTTAAAAAAATTTGAAAAGCTTTTCGAAAAGTATTATGTAGAGCCCACAAGACCTGAAGAACCAAACTTTAAAACATGCATGAAAATCTTGATAGAAAGCGAAAAACCCTTCGATGTTCTCCCCGAAGACTGTCACATGAAAGTTAAAAGTACAGAAAATATTAGATGAAAACCTAGCGTATGGATACCGACGACCAAGCAAATCAGAGTATACATCACCGATAGTACTGGTTAAGAAAAAGACAGGTGGATTAAGAATGTGTGTAAACTATTGTTGTTTGAACAAAATCACCCTAAAAGACAACTATCCTATTCCGTTAATAGACGATTTATTAGAAATGTTAGTAAATAAAATTCTTTTTTCAAAGTTAGACTTGAAAAACAGTTTTCACCATGTATATATAGACGAAGAGTCAGTAAAGTACACATCCTTCACTTCTCCTCTGGGTCAGTTCGACTATCTCAGATACCATTCGGATTAACGAATGCACATTCCACTTTTTAAAGATACATCAATGATATATTTTCAAATATGGTTAGAATAGAAAAAATAGTAATATATTTGGATAACATATTAATTGCATCCGAAAGTTTGTATGAGCATTTCGACATGTTAAAATAAGTTTTTAAACGCCTCGTAGATAACAAAATAGAGCTTAGGCTAGATAAATGTGAGCTTTTAAAATCGTCAGTCAATTATTTTCGATACTTAGTTTCAAGAAATGGAATAAAAGCAAACGAAGCGGGCCTAGAAGCTATAAGGTCTTTTCCAGTGCCCACAAAAAGGCACGAACTACAACGTTTTATTGGACTGTTCTCGTATTTCAGAAGATTCATTCAAGATTTTTCATTGATAGCAAAGCCACAATGTGATTTAAGAAAGAAAGATAGGGCATTCCAATTCAAAGAAGATGAGTTAAATGCTTTAAATGTACTGAAAAACCAAGTTAATATAAGCTCCAATATTAGCAATATATGACCCTAGAGATGAAACGGAATTGCACTGTGATGAAAGTTCCTTGGGTTACGGAGCAATATTGTTTCAAAGAAAAAGTGATGGAAAACTTCACCCAGTTTTCTATTTTTCGAATCGTACAACAGAAGTAGAGTCAATGTATCATAGCTTCGAGCTTGAAACACTAGCAATTATAAACGCATTAAAGAAATTTCGAGTTTATGTACATACAAGGCATAAAGTTTAAAATAGTAACCAATTCCAACTCGTTAACATTAACATTAAATAAAAAAGAATTCAACCCACGTACTGCTAGATGGGCTCTTGAGCTGCAAAACAATGACTATGAACTCGAACATGGATCGGGAAAGCGTATGCAACATGTAGATGCAAGACGAACGAAGCAGTCACGTATTGAATAAAATAAAAAGGGACGAAACGTCAGTCTTAGAGCGACAGCGAAAAAGAACGGTCGAGCTGTTTCAGTTCTACATTAGTTAAGAAAAAAAAAAAAAAAAAACACAAATTTAATTACTAGCCTAGAAAAAAAGAATAGTATACGAATTTAATCACTACTCTAACAATATAGATGAAAAAAGTACACTACTATCTATATCATATCAATAGCTTCTTGCAACAGTCGCACATCGTTTTTGCGACGTCGATTCTCGGCTGCTACAACTTGTCGCATGTCGGGCAAGAAGCCGAGCTTCTCGTACTTGGCATAGACGCGCACCATCAGCTGTGGCTGGAAGCGCCAGATGCTGTCATCCACAATGGGATTGAGGAGCCGCGTCTTGTTGTCCGGCTCGCGATAATGCTGCAGCTGGGCAAACTCAATGGGCACAGATTTGGGTTCACATTCACCGCTGTCCGCTCGAAAGATGGGAAAGTGGTTATGCAGTCCGACCACATACTGTGTGGAGTGCAAGCACTTTGTGGCCGAATAGCGATCACAGTGCTCCGCGACGCGTTCCACATGCTGCAGCATGTAGTAGAAGCTGGGCAGCTTTTTGTAGACCTTAGGCCGTTCCGGATACCGTGGAAAGTAGACGTTGCGAAAGCAGAAGCTCGCCCAATCCTCGCATTTCGATGCATCTCTTTCGTAATCGGGCACCTTGTGCGCTAGAGCAATGAGATCCGTCCAGTTGGTGACGTTGCCCAGCGGCATGATGACCTCGTCGATGTCGAATACACCGATGTAGTCGAACTTGTACATGTTGCGATAGAAGCAGTCGTTATAGGGTATCATCTCGTTCAGTATGCGATTCCAGATATCGGCACCCATTGCATAGTGATGAAAATGTCGACCCGTGTGCGGTTCTCCCTTGGCCATCGACAAGGGACGCAGCTCGACCAGCCCCGGACTGCTGACCATGTAATCCTTGAGCACACGCGTCATATTCGGATGCATTTGGGCATCGTAGAAGACCACCTTGCTGGCGCCCAGCAGCTGCATCAGTTCGAGCCACTCAATCAGACGCGAGGAAAAATCTACATAAATAAAGTCCATGGCCTTTACGCACACCATAAAGCGCATGGGTTGCTTAGTCACATCCCGATCCTTTGATGGCTGATTCTTGTCCACAACCCTGATAAAAGTTTCACTTTTCATCCGGTCATCCGGTTCGTAGACGACGCGCAACAAATTCCTGGCCTTGTCGCAAGGCTCGGTGACCAGGCTCACCATTTCGGGCACCTCCAACTCAGTATCGGGCAGCTGGCAGCTTAGGAACGTGGGATAGAAGTGTGTTGAGCCGCCACCCCAAAGCCAGATGATCTTGTGATCGCTAACGTTGACAGTAACCGGATCGAGACGATTCTTGAACCACATTTGGCAATAGGTTACCGGATACTTAACCTCGTTCCGATTGCCATAGCGATTGATCATGGCGAGAACTCGGACGAGTGGCGCCTCGGTTATTTTCTCTCTGTTGTCATA
Organism: Scaptomyza hsui; assembly: GCA_018152825.1. Classification (NCBI taxonomy): domain Eukaryota; kingdom Metazoa; phylum Arthropoda; class Insecta; order Diptera; family Drosophilidae; genus Scaptomyza; species Scaptomyza hsui. The sequence goes on from JAECXO010000001.1 coordinate 8,917,463, forward strand.
GTATGCACCAAAGAGATAGTATGTAAGGTTCTCGATGTGCATCGCCTGCCAGTAGTCGTTGCTGAAATCAATGGCCGTAACTTCAGGAAGTGATCCGCACTTGGGATTACCGCTGGGTCGATGCTGCAGCTCCTCCAGCGGAAACGAGGGCATCTCCTCCCTGATGAACTTCAATATTTTGTCCCAGCTGGGTGCTGAAACAATCTTAGGATTAATAACGCGAAAAGAACTTCTATAAGCTTGATATTTACGCTCGCTCTTGTCAACCAGCAGCTCATCAATAAGGACGAGACGTTGGGGTCGAGGAAGGCGTTCATCGGAACTGCTGTAGCCAAAGAGTACGAGCAGCATGAAGAGCTTTACGGAAATGATCAGCAGAAATATCTTTGTGAGACGTGCATGATTCGACAGCATATTGAACTGATGAACTGATGATATGGACGCCCCAATTTACAAGAATTTAAAACTGTCAACCGTCAACCGCTCAACAATTGTTCGATGTGTGACTTCCGAGAGCTACTTCTAAAATGCAGCCAGCAGCTCCGCTCCGTATTCGGTTGGCCCACAACCCAACGCGACTTTACCGAGCCATATTTGATAAAAACAAAAACAAAAAAAACCTTTTTTTGTTACTGGGAACATATATATGTCTCTGCACATCTATAAGTAGATATGCTCTTAATATTTTTACCTGTTGGTCTATTGACTCACGCACATAGTATTTGAATACAAATACATAAAATAGAAAACCTGTTTGCTTTTTACATTATCTGCCTCTGTTAACTTTTTTAATTGCAAATGCATTTTTTCGTCTCTTTTTTTAATTTTTCGGTATTTCCCTGATGTTTCACCTTTTGATAAGCTGCCGTATCAGTTGTCAGTTGAACCTACCAAATAACTTCAATTGAAGCCAAACAACATTAAATTTATTTCTTTGCTAATGGCTTTCAAACGTATCATGTCAACAGTTTAATCCATTAAAGCACTTACTATATTACTGCTTAAATTACACCGTTTTTTAATTGAATGTTATTACAAAAAATACACACGCCAATATCTTATTCATTCTTATCTTTTGAATTGATTATTGCTTTTTTTCTTGCTTTTTTTAGTTCAAGGTATCACAACACTCATTACTTCTTTATGGAACTAAGCGGTAATCTTCAGGTGTGCTTTTAAATTCTTCAACTTTTACTTCAGAACGTCTTTCATTTTATCGAGCTGTTAAAATATGCAAAAAATCAAACCAATTTCAAAAAAAAAATTGTTGAGACAAGCCGGTCGATGGGCAAACAAATGCCTCCTACTTAGATGTAACGCTGTTAGTTAACAGTTGTTGTATCTGCAGTTGGCTTCTGTTGCATGCAGAGCAACGACAAGTTGCGTCTTTGCTTTTGTAACACTGGTGGCGAACAGTTTGCCACAGTTGGCCGTTGAATGTCAGCGATGTAGCATGCAGACGCTTTAAGAGCATTACTAATGGTAAAACTTTTGATAACACAGATAAATAAGATTATATAACCTACATTTGAAAATTATAGTCTCTCAGATAAGCAGGACAATCACAAGTATGAACGCCTTGGTATATATAAATTATTCTCTTGACAGTTGATAAAACAAAGATTATTTTTGGAAAGAGCTTTGTCGGCTCATTAGAATCATATTTTTATTTACTTTCCATTGAATCATAAAAAGATAATTTTCTGTTTGATAGATAATTTGTCTTGTTTTTATCTTTTCATCTTAACTTAAAAGAAAACCTTGCCCAAAGTTTTAGCTCGATAGCGCTAAAGGACTGAGGTAATAGTTTGCATAAAAACAGACGGACAGACGGATATGGCTGTATCGACAAAGCTCGTGATGCTGATCAAGAATATATATACTTTATGAGGTCGGCGATGCTTCCCTCTACCATATGTGTATAGATTCAATTTACCTGATTTACAAACAAATAAAACGTAATACTTAATTTTGTGATTGACGCAGACATTTAAGCATTTTTTTATTCACTACAATTCACCTAACCATTTGAGATTGTCATCGATTATTTATAAATTGCACTTTACGTACACAAACCGACAAACATATTTGTGTTTGGCTGTGTGTAATGTGTTTTTTATGATGTCTGTCCTTTTTTTATGTTCACTACTATTTTAATATATTTCCATGTTTTTGTAATATTCAATCAATTTTGTTGCAAGCTTTCAATTCACATTAATTCTATACATGCAATGACATAATAAAAATTGTTGCACTTCTAATTAATTGCATTGCATAAATAACAAATAACAATGCCACAAATACATAAATCAAAACATAAAAGTTTAATTCTGGTATGAGGACCAGACTAAGACAGAAATTGCTGTCGCTTACTACATTGAACGTTTTTTTTTTTTTTTTTAGATATGCAGTTGAAAGTTGCAATGTTTGATCATCATCTTAGGATTTTAGACCAACTAGTCTAAATGTCATCACTTTTGACTGCACGAATCTGATATGGTTTGAGCGTAACGGCCAGCGTTTAACACTTAACGCCATCATAAAGTGCCGGAGGCCAAGAAAAATTCTAAAACATTGCACAACAGACACAAAATGCACACAAGTAAGGAAGAAGAAAAAAAAAGTGCGCAGCTTGTGCCAGATTTGCTTTTAAAAAGCGCGTTGGGATTGAAATTGGCTCCCAGTCCAGAGCCAACTTGCTGTGTAGTAAGACTTCAGCTTTATCCTTTCCCCGCCCCTCAACCTGCGAACCTACAGTGCCCGGCTCCCCTGACCTTCCCGTTCATGCACACTCTACTACTTACATACTTTACTCCGCACACAGTCGGAGCGCACTTACAAATGCGCTTTTAACTTAAATGACAGTCCTAGGAGGGGCTGCTGGCAGCTGGAACCCTTGGTACACTTCCTGCCGGTTTGAGTACCCCAAGAATAAGCTCAGCTAAAAGAAGAAAGAAAATACGCATTGCAATTTTTTATTTTGAACGTTCACTCTCAGCTATCCCCCTCACCCTTGCTACCCATCGCTTCATGTACTACAACAATTTGATGTAAATATTGTATTAGTTGGGGCCAAAGTGTTGAGTAAATTTATTAGCAGCACATAAATCGCTTTCCGAACGGACGATGCGTTGTCGATGGTCCATTGCCAGTCCACCCGCCTGGCATTTGACAAACTTTCATAAGGATAGTGTGTGTGTGTGTGTGTGTGTGTTTGCGTGTGCGGCTACTTGCCAAATAAGAAATTATCAAGCTCTAGGTAAATTTATATTTAAAGCATTTCTGTTCACTTGAAAAGATTCGGCAACATTAATAGCATACTTTTCAATGTTGCATATTAATAGTCTATCACCCGAACATAATTTTTGTAGAAGCCTAAAAGCATGCACTAAAATGTTTAAAGTGCCATAGTATATATGGGGATTTGTGTAAATGTGCGACACAGCTATATTTGATTTTTATTTGCATTTTATTTGTACTTTATCCAAATTAAAATCCAAAATTTGAATCACAGCTTTACCAACGTAACATTCAAATCGTGAAGCTGTTTTTAAGCTACGTATATTTTTAAAATTGAGTGTACAATTTTTTGGCAAATGTTTTGCAATAGTCGTTGATGTTTTCGCTGCTCAGCCAATTTTAATTAACGAAAAACATGGCAGGCTCGTGTTGTTTTGGTTTCGTTTTGTTTTGTTATGTTTTATGCTGTTTTGATGTTCTCCCTGTTGTTGCATGAAAGCTGGAAGCCAAGGGAGTGGAAAAAGTCTATTTCAATATAAATGTTTTTCTTACTCGTTATACCAATTTTTTGCCTTAGTTTCCTTTTTTACTAAGTATAGCAGATTGTCGATTGATTGTAGTTTTGAAAGTCAGATTATCTTCTTTTAGTTAAATTATCCTTTATTAATCTTGTACTTTAAAAATTGTATATACATAAATAGCCATTTTGAGAAAATTTAAGAAAAAAGGTTTTTACTGTAGCAGATTAAAATGAGTTTGATATTTTGTCGGATTGTTATTCGGATTGTGACTAATTAGAAGCCCAGCACCAGGTTGTTATATGTTTAAGCATGCTAACACTGAATATTGTTTCCATGTAGTCAATGCCCAAATATTTGTCAGTCATATCTAACGAAAGCCTTTGGACTTTGACATTTTTCATTTATCCTTCTGCTGCTTTGGCTGCTTTTGCTGTTGTTGTTGTTGCTGTTGCTGTAGTCGCTTTTCCTTGTTCGCCCAATAACCCCATTTAAACTTATGACAGCCGGAGCCAAATGAAAGTTTGCTCTTTTGCTTTTGCTCAATAACACTCGACATGAGCAAACAAAAATGTTGCCATTAGTTAAAGTTGGCTTACTGTATCCCATTGCCATCACCAACCCAGGCTCCATTTCCATTCCCCTTTTCTTTTCCTTTTCCGTTTTCTTCCGTTGCTTTTCGGGTCCGACCGAGTGCCATAATAAGTTTCGAGCGCAACTTTGTACAGTTTTTGAAGTGCAGCTAATAAGAAATGCGTGAAGTGTTGCTTCAGCGTGTTGGCCAAGTGAATCGAGTGTGTGTGTGTGTGAGTGTAAATATTTATTTTGAAACTCGTCAAGTTTTGCGTGCGATTGGAATTGAAATTGGGCTTTGGTGCAGGACTCGAAATCCGACTCGCACTCCCAGACAGCACACACACGTTTCCTTTGCTTTTTCCTCATGGTCAGCATTGAGCTCAAAATATTCGATACCTTATATACTAGCAAAAGGAAAACTGACTTGTTGTATGCACTAATGGATAAAAATCAGGATTTTTTAAGCCGGATAGAATTATTTAAACATTGCGGGTATTTAATAAAGTGCCTTTGACTCCTTTGTTTGAGTCCAAAATCGAGTTTTACAACAAAAAAATATAAATGCAGCATATTTCCCTGTTTTAAAAATGAGGCAGAGTATTTGATAGTTGCACTTTTAAAGCTAAATCATTTTTTTGACTTGCACTTAGTTTTTGTTTCTTGGCAATTTTAGAAAGTCAATTTAAAAAAATAAAACAAAAGAAACTTCGAAATTTAAGAATGTTCAACTAGGATATACCACGAATTTGTAAGTTTGCTATTTTATATTATCTTTATATTTTATTTGAATATCGCAGAGAGAAAGAGTAATATTTTTCTACTCTTTGTTTTCGGAGTCGACCCTTTTCATCTATTGTTTGATACAGGGTATAAAGCTGCTTCCGTCAGCTCACGTTTAGTGCGGCTTGTGTTCTCGAGTTTTGGTGTATTGTAAGGGTATAATTAGTAGAACAAGTTTTGAAATGAGTTGTACGTATCAATCAGTTGAGAAGATTGTATTTAACACGCTGCAAAAACTTTTTCAACACTTTTCCTGTACGTCTCTTACTTAAGTAAACTCTCAATTTTGTATTTACCGTAGAAGATGTTGCTAAGCATTTGTTGGTGGCTGCAACAAAATTTGTGTTTCCAGCATCAGACAAAGTTCATTTAATGCCGGTCTTATGAACCGATTGTATTGGAATCTTGTGTTTCCAATGAGAAGTATGCCCCAATTGCTTAAATAACTGGTTATTTGAGTTAACATTGCTTCAACAGAACAGCTTAACAGCAACGAGTATGTACTCGTTGCTTAACAGAACTTTAGCAAAAAGTACTCGATATTTAGTACCGACGCTATGTTAAAAGCAGTGCCAAATTGAGCAGCAGTTGGTAAATATTCTGAAGGTGGGTGCAGTTTTTTTTTGTTAATAGTTCGATTCGTTGTAACCGTTATATGTTTTCTCGTCATTATGCATAACATGCGTTTTATGCATTGACGAGCGTTTTACTCAACGAATGGATTAAAAGAGTTAAAAAAGCGAATTTATGCAAAGTGGCAGGGCAATCATGTTGTTGGTGTTTATCGATAGCGACTAGAGACGCTTGCACTTTGTGAAAACTGAATCGGAAATCGGTAGAACTAAGATCTGCAAGTGTGCGTGGCCTGCAATGTCAGCTTGATAGTTCAGTTTATGGCACAAACATAATTTCGTTCTCGTATTGTGTTAATCCAAAAATCTAAAGCAACAAATTTTTATTTCGAGCTTATTTCAGCGGCACATTAGATTAGCGATTGATATCATATTATCTGTTAGCAAAGGTAAGACAAAAGCTTAAGCAACACACACACACACACACACACACCACACACACATAAATACAGCAGCAGTTGTTCTTGAAAATGTGCACAATCATTGAGAATATTTCTTAAAAAAAAAAAAAAAGCAAAGTACGTGTTCAGTTCTTGTGTGCAACAGCTTTCGTTCATCTTTCGGCTGGCTTCTCGTTGCATTCCAAATTGTACAACTAAAACAGCGGCGGGCACGAAGCGTTCTCGTTCTCGTTGTGTTTTGGTAACTGCACAGTATATTAACAGAATTTTTGGTTTCCTTCACAGTTAATTGAGCGTTCAAGATGTCAGACTTTCACAAGAAGAAAAACTTTGCCAATCCAAGGACCATGTTCATGTCCTGCTCCAACAACGATGACTTCTCCACCCAACCGGTTCAGAGTGGCTCCAAGAAGAAGAGTGGCATCAAGCCTGATCCGACCAGTGGCAGTTGCAGCGAGAACAGCAGCAAGTGCGACATAAACATCGAGAGCATCAGCAACAATAACAGCAAGGTTTCATCGCCAGAATCGACCCCGGGCATGACTCCACGCTCGGTGGCGAATGTTTGCATTAATGATGTGTTCGATCTGACCTCATTGGATTTGAGCAATGGCAGCGATGAAAATGGCGCAGCTTCGGATAGCATTGATGCCCTGGACTCGAGCAGTGAGACCGAACAGGGACCAAGCGAGCCGCATCATCCATTGCAAAACGAGTGGACGCTGTGGTACTTGGAGACGGATCGCACCAAGAGCTGGGAGGAAACTCTGCACGAGGTGTTTAGTTTTGATACGGTCGAGAACTTCTGGAGTCTCATGAATCATATTAAGACACCGTCTGAGATTAAGATAGGCTGCGACTACTACTTGTTCAAGAAGGGCATACGTCCGATGTGGGAGGATGCGGCAAATGTGAAGGGCGGTCGTTGGGTGATCAACGTGAACAAGTGTAACAAAAATGATTTGGATAACTTTTGGCTGGAGACCATGATGTTGCTTATCGGCGAGATTTGCCATCACGCTCCGGAGCTGTGCGGCGCTGTTGTCAACATACGCCCCAAAAACAACAAGATATCGATTTGGACAGCCAATGGTAACAACGAGGCAGCCGCCATGGAGATCGGTGGCAAGCTGCGTGAAAGTCTGCGCATGGATAACGCCTATCAGCTGCGTTATCAACTGCACAAGGATACCATGGTGAAGCAGAAATCCGTAGTGAAGAGCATGTATATATGCTAGAATGCATGCATTCTTTCTTTCTATTCAAACACATACAACATCAGCTACAAAGAGCAACCACAATTAAACATAAACAGGAATAAAAAAAATAGAAACCAAGAAACAACATTAGAAAAAAAACACTTTACAACATACATCACACACTCAATGCAGCAATTCTCTAAATTCGCCGTGAAATCTGTTGTTTTCTTAGCAGCCACTAATGTTTGTCATTAACATAATAACCAAATATGGTTTATATCTATCAACTAAATTAAATGTACATATTTTTGTCCACGATGTAATCTGATAGCCGAACTATAAACACAAATCACAGTCATTCAATAAAACAAATCTATTATATTATAATTTGGATTGCATTTTCACACGAATTTTAAAGACAAAAAGAGAGTATTAGGCAAAATGGCTTATACTATGTTTCACTTGCTCCGTTTGGTTTTAGCTCATTTTTGGCCTGCTCTGAATGCTTGGAACACAACGTTGTTGGCTGGACTTATTTGGCGAACGGCATCACAAAACTTGGCCCCGCTCAATTGTTTGATTTATTGACGTTTATTGGCAGTTGGCATTTTATTGTGACTATTTGTTGTTGCCGCATAGACTGGAGGGGAGGGAGAACTGGTCAGGTGGTCTCCGCCACATGGTTTCTTATGCTCCGATTGTTGGCACTGGAACTGGACGGCCTGCTGGCCACGGTTCGCCCACAAGCCGTTGACCACTTTGCTTCCATTTGATTGCCTTTTTTTGCTGTTTTGTTCTGCTTTCCGTTTCTTTTTCTGTGTGTTTTGTGCTTAATGTTGGTCCGTTTCTCTTTGTTCGGTTCAACAATGCGTTGTTGCCATTGGGAAACATTTCCATAAAATATTACTTAACAGTTGTTGTTGCATCCTGTAAACTGTCAAATGCACATTGACCTACTCTTAGCCCACCTTTGACTTTAAATCAACAGCCTCGTGCCATACAAATCATATCGCATTTTAGACTCTTAGAGTCTTAGGAGCTTTTCCATTCAAGGAGCTGTACAAACCGAGTTGAATTAATAATCATCACCAAAGATTTGTGAGCTTACTTACCAAAATGACCAGACCAGGCCTTCTCAATGTTGCAGCCAACTGCGATTGCCTTGGTCAAAGGTCAAGGCGGCATTCTCTGTGTGTGCCATAAATATGTATGCTGCTTCTAAGTTGGGGACGCTTCCAACGTATTTGGCATTGATTTATGGCATTTAATTTCATTTTATTGCATACACACACACACACACACACACATATGTACGATGTGGTGCCACTAAATTAGTTGTAATTGCGTGCTCGTCTAGAAAAAGAAAATGGAAAAACTTGACTTAGGAATTGATTAAAACACTTTAATCGACAAGCCATTTTTATTGCTGTCGGCTAAATAATTATATATGGATGTTTTTGATATGTGTTAAATCTCTTAAATTGCCCTTAAGTTAATTTTGGTTTGTCTCTCTTCAACTCAAAGAACGAGGCTGGTATTCTTATAGAAAACTTTTCAACCCTTTAACTTATTTCGTGTGCTCGCGAAAAAGGGAAGATGAAAAATCTGCATATATATTTAGAGTAGCGAGTGGCAAGTGGCACAAACTGAAGCACAAACGAAGCCCGTCACAGAGCCCATTTTTTGTGTGTGCTGAAAATCGAAAAATATGCAAAATGGTGCAGACAGCAAAGGCGCCAAAGAGGCAAAGCAGACCACATATACAATTCTCAACAATTGACGGCGCTTCCCAACTACCTACCACCACCACGCACCCCCCTCTGAAACAGTGGAGAAAAGCAAATTTACCTGTAAGCTGGCAACTGCACCCCAGACAGCGAAGCTAGCTAACGGGTCAGAAGCTGACGGATGGCGGAGCATGGGCAGAAGGGGGAGCGCAGTGGGCCCCACAGGTGGCATTTGTGTTGTAAAACGTCGATTTACATGCGTGTTATATGCTGACTGAAATAGCGTCGTGTGTGTGTGTGTGTGTGTGTGTGTGTGTGCGTTTGTGTGTGTGAATGACGCCCAACGTATTTCAATTTATTTATTTTTATTTGCGTATGCAAAATAGTCGGCTTGATTTTGGTTAACACACACACGCACACACGCGCACATAAACGATAACACACTCAGTGAGAAAGTGCTTTTCCATTTGCGGCATAGCGTGATGGAAGGGTGGGTCGGCAAAGGGTGGGGAGCAGTAACTTAGAAGGCTGCTAAAGTGCCTAAAGCCTTTATTATCTTAAAGCTGCAACAGCATTGGATGTTTTATCAGAAAAGCAGAAGCTAGAAGTAATAAAAAATTGTAAATGCTTAAAGCAATTAGCTAATTAGTTTATTATTGACAAATATATGTATAGACATTTTTTTAAATACCTATTTTATTAGTTTAAAATGTGCAGAGACATGAACTTACATTGTATACATATATTTAAAGCTATGCATAAAATCAGCATTTGGTTACAAATGATCAATACTAGTTAAATAATCTAAGAATACATTTTAAAGCCAGCTAGCATACACAACTAACTTGGCTACAAATAAACGTAGATATGTACGTTCATAACGCTTAAGTTAACAGCTTCACAAAGCAACAATTGCCAGTTGCTATTAGATGTGTGTAGAAGGCTAGACAGTATCTACTATACGTCATATCTATTCAGCCGATGCAATATTGAAATATCATTGTCATTCCCAGCCGATATCCAGCAAATGACATCATTGCATGCACTGTGGCAACGTCTAAATATGCGACACAATCAGACACAGGAAGAGTTAATTAATGCATGGATATTAGGCGAATAGGTCGTTGTCCTGCTTGATGCTCCTCCTTGCCAGTGTTATTGGTTGTTGCAGGCCAACTCCTAAATAAGTAATGCCAATGCTGTCAATCATGCGTTGGTGTGATTGCCTTTTCGGCCGGCCAATAATGACCGGTGCTGACTGTTGACTGCTGTCGACCGATGACCAATGATGACCAATGATGACCAATGATGATGATGATGATCAGTGACCGGTGACCTGTAAACTGTTACCTGTAGGCAGTGGGCAATAACCGTTGACCAGGTACCAGAGTTCAATGTGCAATGTGTTTTGACCATTTTGACCAGTCAATCAGCAAACGAGGTCGTCCGTTGCCTGTCCAATTCAGTTGACAAATTTTTGCTGATATGCCGATGACATTTTTGGAAAAACAACCAACCAACCAAGCAGCATCGATAAATTTTTTGCCAAAAGTGGTCTTTAGCCGACAAGTTCGTCTATGCATCAATTAAATAAGATGCTCCCATGAGAATCTGTGCCTCATCTCCATACCGATTCCCAAATGCATCAACCTGCAATGTGCAACAAAATTTTATTGAGTTCAAAATGCAAATGCTCATATGACCAAACACACAATCCCAAAATACTATGTTCATTTATCCATACTAATGTGTGATTTAATTATGTTTACCATTTTTTAGTTGGACTGCAATGTTAAAACCTGCATTTGTGAAAGCACAATTTGATGTCAAAAACCAGGTCAATGAACAATAGAAAAGCTTTAAATTCTTTTTTTTAGCCAGCTATTGTTCAGTTGTACATAAGTATAGCATTATCCAGCATTTAAAAGAGTATTAACAATATTATGCTGCTTAATTAAAAAAGCGAACGCAAATTTGTCATTTTAGTGCTGGAAAACTTCAAAAGTTAAATTAATTGAGTTAACTAACCTATCGATATTAGGTATCGATATTTTTATGCAAAATAAATACATAAAAGTTCTATGATAAAACAATTCAAATTAAGGTAAATTATATCACAAAAATGCATACGTTCAAGAAGTTTTGCTGCTACAGCTATTGCCAGTGTTGGGTTATTTCAGACTTTTGGCCAATGGGTCAGTCAGCTGGCGTTGCAATAAACATCGTTGTTGTTGTTGTTGTGCTGTTGTTGCTGTTGCCTGTGTTAGCGTTATGTGATGCCACAAGCCGAACCAAAGCAAAGCGAACCATTTGCAAATTAACATCAGATCCTGGCTAAGGGTCTCGCCAGTTTGGCTGCCAACCAACCGCAACATGAAAATCCGCTGCCAATTGAAAACGGGGGCTGCTGGCGAATAAATCGAACGGCGTCAGCTTTGTACTAGTAACAGATAGTAGATAGATAGTAATATGGTATATGGTATGACCTCAAAGTGCAGTGATTGCTGTTCGAGTTTGAGTCTGAGTTTGAGTTGTTGTTGTTGTTGTTTTTCTTTTGCAAACTTCATTAAGGGCAAATTAAATGGATTGTTTTGCCCTGATCAAGATAACTAAGCCGACGTACGGCATTCACGTTCATTCCTGTCGCATGTCCCAGTCAAAGCCCATGTCCTGTTGCAAGCTTCCTTCGTTTGTTTGCCAAAGTGCACTGGCAAATGTTGACATTCGTTGTTGTTGCTATTGCTATTGCTATTGCTGTTGCTGCTCCTTTAATGCGCTTTCGCTTGTTCTGGCCATACTCATTCCCATTTCCCATTACCTCATTGCCCCCTCCCACCCCCCCACATCTTATGCTCAATCCTATTCTACGTCTTTGTCTTCTTCTCGTCTCGTCTCGTCTCGTCTGTGGCGCATTTGTGCTCTGGATTTTGTTTTTATTATGATTATTTTAACTGCCAAGGCAAAGGCAAACACACACACACACACACACAGCACAAGGATCCGTCTCGCTAAGCAGCTGGCTGGAGGATGGGGCATGGAATGGGGTAGCAGGGTGGCAAGTAGCGCAGCATAAAATGCAATTTTCACATGCCTGACAGCGGCAACTGGCAACTGGAACACGGGTGTGGGGCACAAATGAATTTGGCGTCAGGGCAGCAACAACGACAACAAAAACAACAACAACAACAACTAAAAGCCAGTAAAGTGAAATGCAATAAAACAAAAATAAAATAGAAAAGGAAAGGAAAGGAAAGGAAAGGGCAACTGCAGCTGCGACTGTCTTGTCTCTTGGATATCCAAGCTGCACAACTGAGAACTGAAAACTGGCAACTAGAGCAACTGAAGCTGGAGCTGGAGCTGGAGCTGGAGCAGTTGCAGCTGTGACAACGGCGTTGCCTGTCAAGCGCTTTTGCCTCGACCCGAAAGACCTTTTGGAGCCCCATACAACCCCACCCCATTGCTAACCAGGGGGTTGGAACGCCATTGCATTTACAGCGCAATGATTCAAATTGTCGCCTTGGATTATGGATTTATTACGCGTCTCGTTTTTAGTAAGCTGCAAGCGACTGCAATTGTGCATGCTGCTCGCAATTACTATCAATGTAGCCAAACCCAGCCCAACACACTCTTCACACAGCCCCCCGCTGTGCTCTAAATCTTAAGCTGCTGATGTGCTCTGTTGAACTGGCGAAGAGGAAACCCATAAAAAATAAATGGAACAACATTTATATCGAATTCGAGAAATGTGTCACTAATTCGCGTTGACAATGTTTTCTTTAGGTTTTTCTTCTACACTTTTCGGTTTCACACCACATGTGTGTGTCAATTTGACACTTTGTTTTGTGTGACATCTTGAATGGAAGTGCGAATATCTGCATACTTCATGTAATTCTACAACACATAAAAAGTATATATACTCACTTAATTGTTTACAAACTTGTACTTAAGGTACCGAGTGAATAAAGCCCAGAATCTTCAATAGCGATAAACAAATTTTGAGGGCCATTAATTGACCAAGGTTCCTCTAAGCCAAAATAACAATAACAGTTTGTGCTTAGTCAGAAAAATTGCAAAGCTACCGGCTCAACCCTTCACCATCTTGGGTCCAAAAGGTGCAGTCACAACGCGAATTGAGCAAACTCATGCACAGCGCTAACGCTTTATGCCACATGCATCATGCCGCATGACGCATGCCGCATGCCATTTTTTTTATCGTGCTTTGTAGCAGCGTACCGATGCCAAGGCCCCCAAACAAAAACAAAAAAAAAATACAAAAACACAAATGCCCAAAAGTGGCGACTAAAACATTTAAGCAGGGCATTTGAAAGCTTTTCGTAATTATTATTATGTATTAAGCGTTATTTGTGTACAAGTGTAGTTGTTGTTAACGCGCAAAAAACAAAAGCAGCAGCAAAAACATTGTGCAATCTGTTGCAGCTTTTTACATTAAGAGTGTCCATTCGAATTTTTATGGAATGTGCAACGATCATGAAAAATATATTAAATAAATGTTTAGTATTACTTATATTATATTAATTATAAGTCAATAGTTAGGTATGCTTTTTATAGCTGTCATTTTAGGTATATAAGCCAAATAAATCATTAAATTTTAACAGATTTAATCCATTTCAATTTAGAGTTCATGATCCATAGATAAAGCAAGTAGTAGAAATATTAGAGCTCTTGTGGGTTTGGGACTACCATTTTTTTTTTTTGACAGATCGCACATAATAGCGCCTCGTAGAGTATTTTTGCATCGGCTTGCCACAAGACTAACTAATTATTTATATTGCTGTAGTTTTTGTTGCTTTTTTGTCGCTGTTGTCACTGTGTGTTTTGGGACAAAATTGCCGTTGACAACGCTGACATTTCAAATTTAGACGTCGTCTGACTGTTGACCGCACATTAAAATGTGCTGTTTGTGTGCCACGGCAAGTAAGGCTGAGACCCCGACCTCTCCCCATCCACAAATGGCATCCCTCGACGCCACCACCTCATCCCACCAACAAGTGGCAGCCCACAACTCAGGCACTCACACATTTTATGTTTTTGCTACATTTTGTTTATTTTGTTAATTGTCATTGTGGTTTATGTAAAAATATTAGAAGAATTTACGTTTCGCAAAAACGTGTTAAAAAAAAAAAATGTTTACAGCATCGCATCATCGCAGTCAACGGGGCCAGGGGCCTGTCATTGGGGGCAGCATTCGGGGGCATGGCAGCAGCTCGACCTGCACGAAGATGCAGCACAAGCACAAGCAGCAGCAGCAAACAGCCGCAACAATGGAGTTAAAGGCGTCACAGATTAATTAACGTCTCGGCGATAAGGCACGTTGCACAGTCAAAAGCAGCCAGCCGCAGTTGCCGCATCCCAAAAAGACCCAACGTGATAACCAAAACTTGGCTTCACCTGAAAGAAAAAAAACCTTCCTTTCAGGCAAACACTTAACACACCCCACAGACTTACTTTTAAGTATTATATAATAATAAATTTAAAGTAAAGGTAATATTGAAAAGCTCAATTTTAGCTCAACCATGCAACACGTTATTCCATCAACTGCTGTGGCCACAGAACACATGATAAACGAAAGCAATATCTACGTCATTCATGGCCAGCCACAATTCTTATGTCCTGCCCCTGCCCCTGTCCCTGTCCTTGCGAAGTGTGGTGGAAATCGCGGCGCGTGCTGATTTATCTAACATATCGCGAACAGAGCGAACCGGGGCTAAGGATATGCGAGCCGAGAGAGAGCTGAGAAATGACGTCTAGACGATTTTTGTTTTAGCCAAAACAATGGGCCGCAAAACAACAGTATCAGAGCAGCATCAACAGCAACAGCCACAGCAACTGGAAAGAGATTGCGATTCATGTTAAAGTTTAGGCATTGCATGAATTTTTTGGCCAATGCTGGCAGCTGTCCATTTCCTTGGTCTTTCTTTTTTTTAATTTGCTATTTTTGTGTACTTTTGTTTTAGTATATAATTTTTTTTTTATTTTGCCTGGCATTTTCGCTTAATTTTCGTTGGCCTCGGCGCTTTTTTCGCTGTATTTTGCAGTCCAGCTAACTAAATACCTGTATAAATATTTTATTACGCAAATGAAACAAGCATTGTTTGCATTTTGTTTTGTGTGTGTGTGTGTGTGTGTGTGTGTGTGTGTGTGCCACATCCTGCAACAGGATGGCGCCGTCTCTCCAACAAACCACTGCGCCATGTCCAACAACGTCCAAGCTTCTAGTAACTGCTGCTTCAGCTTCTGGCCAAATAAAATGGCCACATCAAGGTGACGGCTTGAAGAGAGAGAGAGAGAGAGAGAGAGAGAGAGGGAGAAGCCGATGAGAGCACGTGCCGTATCCTGGCAACATTCATTTGCATGCTGCCTGCAAATGGGATTGGGAACGGCTCGGAGAAAGGCATTGGAATGAAGATGAGGGTCGCCTTGACCACAGACACACAGCAGCCACAGGAAGCACAAAGAAAATACTAGAGAATTCTAAGAGCGCAGTGTATATACACATTTCTAGCCAGTGAATATAATACTGAATAGATGTATGGGTGCGAAGGGAAGGAAAGGTTTGTGTGTGTGTAAATGTACTCAAACTTATTCATATTTCGTTTTGGGTAAAAGGCGGCTAAAATGAGTTCACAACAGCTAAAAATAATATGAAAATAAAGAAATTACTTTATAGCTCAAACTTATTTACAGTGTATTTTCTAAAAAAAAAAAGAGATTCTAAGCAATTTGGTAAATTGTCAAGAACAGGTTGTGGATAACTTAAATCCAGAATATTTTATTTATTTACTTCACTTTCGTGTTGAGTAGAGCACATTAAGATTTAAGTTTTTTGTTTAGTGTAATGGAGGTAAGGTAATACCAACTAAATGAACAAAGAAGAATTCGTAGAAGTCAAAAAGCAAATAATAAAGAGGATAGCAAAGAAAAGTGGAAGGATAGAAGCAGTTTTTGTATCATGTATCTGCACTCAAAACGTATTAGCTAAGTTGTCGTTGAATGGGAAAGAAAGGTGAACAAATGACAACTAAAAGCTGAGTGAATAAATGAATAAATGAATAGTTAAAAAATGTCGTATCTGAATTGAGTTAAATGAGTGCGAGTGTCTGTGTATTAAATTTTGAAATTGATTGTTGTCGAAATCAAATCGTGCACAAAAGGCAATTTATTTTAGCTTTAGTTCGCAGACAAATTGAGCCATTGTAAACAACTTGAGAGTCAGGCCTATTGGCCAAATCAATGTGTTAATTGGCAGAGAAGAAGAGTGAGAGAGAGAGAGAGAGAGTGAAATAGAGAGGGACTGTTAATGAAGATTACGTCAAGTGGTTAGCGGTAGCTTCCGCAGAGCCAATCCGAACACAGTAACCCACATTATGAACAACTTTCAAGTATCGAGTGGTGAACATGCAGCAACTACTTAACTAAAACATGTGAAGTAGTGTGTTAATTGGTCTAATTGTTATGCTTATTGCAACATAAGAGAGCAGATTATCATTATATTTCTGCCACACCTTCCTTCCATGACCTGTCCGACATTTTAAGCTAAAAGTAAAAAATAAAAATGTTTAACAGGAATATTTTAGCCAAAGAATTCACGACATACACATACCAAATACTCAGTTGCAGATAAACATAATTTCTATATATTGTACTTTAAGATAAGTTATCAGCTTACAGTCTCTGAGGTCAGCAGCTGAACTTTGCAGTTGGCGTTTATCATCATCAACCATATTTACGCATTTCATGGCAAACTGGGTGCGGGCAAATAGAAAAGGAAACATTGCGCATACGCCGCGTGTGACAGTTGCTCATCCATTCTGTTAGTTTCGTTCCAGCCAGCTGTTTGCTTAGCAAATGATGAAAAACGTCGCGACGTTGAGTTGAGCTGGGTGTTTGCTTTTAAGCCAGGAGTTGCGTTTCAGGAATCGTTTGCTTTGGACTTTGCTTTTAGCCTTTTGCCCCGGCTAAATAATCAAACAGCGAATTGACATGGAAAATTAGGCTAATGAAATGCTTGTTAAGTGAAAGCGACAACATGGCTAAAAGCCAAACTAAACAACTCAATCAATCGTCTCCCTCTTTCTGTTTCCTTTTTGAAATCTGTGTCTAAGTATGTTATTTAGATACATATTGAGTGCTTCGTTTGCTTGATATTTGAAGTATTTATTCGATTGCTTGTGCAATTTATTTATTTGTTTGGCTGCCAAACAAAATGACTTTACACTTTTCAATGTGTACTTGAGGGATCTTCAATTTATGCAACATTTGTATTAAATTGTGCTTTTAGGCGTTAATGATGCAACATTTGGCGGCCCTTGGCGGGTCATGGCAAAACAATCTTTAGCGCTTGTTAATTGATTAGATGTGCTAAAGAAGCAGCAGCGATTTATCAGCCTCAACACAAGGACGGGGTCTAGCTATAGCACATATACATATATGTAGCATATATTTTTTTCGTCGGCGTCGAGGGCAGCAGCTTTAATGACTAACTGCGACTGAGTTAGCAGCCAGCCAAGATGAGGAGCAGCAGCATCTCTTGGCCATTAGCTGCAAGGCAAATGCATTTTCCAACTCATTTAATTCGCTTGATCGCCCTCTTGCTGCTCCCTTTATCTTCGTATGCCTTGGCTTCATGGCTTTTATATCCTTGCACACCGTCGACGTCGCTCTCCTCCTTTCCTCTTGCCATCCTCTCTTGTGCCATTGCCATTGCTATTGCAATTTTCCAACAATTTCATTTTCATATTTTTTATTCTCTTCTCGCACAGTTTTTTTTTTTTTTTTGCCAGTTATTCGGATATGTATGCGCGCTTTGCTTGATTTTTCATGAATTTTGATCACCTAGCCGAGTGTCTTTATGCCTGGCCTGCCACTGGACTGAGCTGAGCTGGGAGTCCTCCACATGCTATCTCTTTAAATGCATTCAACATATGTGCATAAATTTCACACGTGGCACGCCCGCCGCGCCATCTCTTCATGCATTTTACATGCACAAAAGGATTTTCAGCTCAACATCCTTGGCAGCCTGCGTTGCTGCACAGCGCACAAAATGCTACCAAAGTCAGTCGCTGATTTATTTTGTTGTTGTTGTTGTTTTTGTTGTTGTAAGCTTTCCGGATGCTACAACAATTCTGTGGCCGAAGATGCAACTGCCAGCTGGCAACAGTTGCAACTTGTTTGTTAATACAGCAGCATTTAATTTTTAATCGTTGCATCCGAACTCACAATTGCAGCAGAAATACGCGAGCAGTGGGTGGTGCCGGGGTAGGGGAAGGGTTGCAGATAACCACGTTGCAACTCGTAACCCAATGCGTTACATATGTTTAATGAAGAGCGCGTTGCACGCACAAGCTGCCCATTCCTGTTGCAACCTGCCCCCAATCTCCATTACTTTACATTGCTTCACTCCTTGCTGCATCCACTTTCGTATCCATTTGCTCAGCCACATCGGCAGACAGTGCGAGAAGCCGCAACAACATCCAAAGTATTCATACACTGAAACACATTTTCTATGATATAGTAATTCAATTAAGATGACTTTTACATTTGTACAATCTGCAATTGAAAACAATAAGGAATGAATTATTTTCATGAAGAAGTTGCAAGCCTGAGAGAATATATGTTTTAGAGAAATGCACAGACAGTCGGAGATAAAATTTTATTTATAACAGTATAAGACTTTAAGTTGCATTACTTATTTTAAAACTTAAGCAAATGTCAACTTGTTATGAATCATATTAATCATAAATAAAAGATTTGATTAAATGCAAGAAAATATATTAAGCTAAAATAATATTTTTTTTGTATTTTAAACTTATGTCAAATCGCACTAAAAATCAGCTTTTACACATTTTATTTTTTATATACATTCTTATCCACAAAAAATGAAATTTAATATCTGCTTAAGTGTGCAATATTAAATCGGGAATTATTTGCTTGGCAACAGCTTTTTTATGTAATGTGTATTAAAGACTAAATATATTTTTTTTTCAGTTTAAGACCAAGCTTTATTTAAGCTGCCTCTGATACCGATTGAATTCTCAACTCTGCAAATTGAAATTTTTTTTGCAGCGTACATTTTGGGCAAGCCAACTTTGACTGGGAGTTCTGTTGAATGACTCTGTTCAGGCTTGCCCATATGCATTTAGGGCTCTATATGTACCCATAAATATATATATGTATGTATATATATATGTATGTGTACATACAGACGCAAATGCATACAGATGGATATGTACACGTATGTATGAGGCTGCTGCATGGCGCTTGCCACTGACTCTGCGGCAAGTTATTATAACAGTTCATTGATTTTCAATTTTCAATGCATTTCATTGCGAGCGTTTTCATTGTTTGCCTCTTTTTGTAAAGCGCGCCACACCCACTGCATGTCCTCCTTCGACTCCTCGTCCTCCCTGCTCCACTCAGCTGGTGTTCATTTGTAGTTGTAACGGTGCAAAATGGACCTGCCCCCAAACTCTGCAGAATCATTCTTCGCTTCGTATTCACTTGTATGCATAAATTCATGGGTAGTTTATTTTGGCGCTACCCGAAATTAAAAAATAAAACAAATGAAGGTAAATTAAAATCCAAAAGAATGAAATAAAATTGTAAAATGTGGCTGGGAAAAAGAAAAGTGAAGAGGGAAATATGTAAATGATTTCGTTTTGTGCGTGGCATTTTTCAGTTGGCAGCTTAAACTTTTTATTATATGGCCAAAAAGGCAGCCGGATTGTCGTCGTCCCTGCTGATTGACTGCGGCTTAATGTACTTCAAGCGGGATTTATACCACACATACATGCATACATCCCTACTTATCAGTTGGTGAAGTATTCTTTATCAGAGAGATTCGATGAAAACCGCATAAATATTTTTGTTCTTAAAGTCCGACAAGATTTATGCAGCAAAATAATTTAACTTAAATAACACGAACAATTTAAATTGAATGGATTTATTTTTAGATAGTTTCGACACTCTTTTTTACCTGCAGTTTAAGTTTCTGTCTGGCTAGACTTATGCAATGCCAATGGGGCAAAGCGAAAAGCATTTATTAAAGACAGCTTATTATTTATTTAACACCACTTTGAAGCAGCAACCACAACAGCAAAGTGTCATCTCATTGTGGCACATTTCGAGCGACACTTTTGTCATAGTGCGTAAAGTCTTACGATTGGTCATGGCTAATTAGTAGCACTTTCCCGATGTCAGATCGCATTTCTATTTGCGGCCACTTTCAAATTTAGACACACACAAAAGCCCATGCCAAATGGGCTGCCAGACAGCCAGTCGCTACAAACGTTTGCCAGACAGTTGGTTACAAACAACGTTGATAAAGAATATCTTTAACATTGTTGAACAGCACATAAACAAGCTCTCTATTGCGTACATATTGTAATTGCAAAAAATCGTTGTTACATTCATTCGCCACATATCAAACTATACGTTACCAATTTGCATTTTGGGGTCGGCTTCTATAGATCTCTAGTCAATATCCTCTGCCAAAGAGGCATAGAGTCCTGTCTGCTCGTAGGCATCTTGCGATTGTCGCGTTTTACGCATCTCCCACTCTTGGCGTCTCTTGCGCAGACGTCTCTGACACTGGCAGCGAATGCAATGCGATTGATTATGCGGTCGACAGGGTCTAAAAGTGTGGAAGAGAAGTGAATTGCAATATAGTACCTGGTTTTATATTGATATATTATGCACCTACGTTGTTTGCAGCTGTTGGCTGAAAGAAATCCACAAAAAAGTTAACCAATTCATTTTTAAAGCAAACCAAAAATAACTAATTTCAAACAGTGTTGCGCATTTTTCAAAACAAGCTGCCATACCGCGTAGTGCTGCAGGTCTCGGTAAGCTTAAAACTATCGATATTCATTGCAATAGTTTTTCTGGACTTTGTGCGATTCCAGTTGACATTCGGGCACATAGAAAGAACATATAAAAATTGAATAAAAGTCAATTGCAAGAAATTCGTTGTTTTGTGATATCGAGTAGTGCTGTAAAACTCCGAGAGCTTAAGCCTATCGATTGTGATGTTAACGATATTTCTGACTTATGTGGTACACCTTAATCAGAACTTCTCAGTTCACTTTTAGAAGCAGCAGAGACAGCATAGTTAAATAGGAAAGCTACGAAAAAATTTAAATCAAGATAAATGAGATCCCGTTACCTGCTGAAAAAGGTAAGTGTATATATATTTTTTTACCTTGTTTGCTAAAATCAGTGGTCAATTTAAAATGTTCAATGCCACCTTATATTTTCATTACTCGCGTCACTTGCGCATTATTTTGAGGCTAAACAAGTTTTGCTAGATGGTAGAAAAGTGATAAGCATTAGCAGACGCATCAGATGCATGCAGTTTTTAGTGAAAAAAACGTGAAAATTATTTGCAAAAGTGTAACGAGTAGTGTTGAACATAATGAAATAGGTGTAGGATGCACTCGTCGTAAACAAAAATTTTTTGGCAAATTGTATGCGAGAGTGAGAGAAATATAGCATTGTGTGCGTAAGTGAGTGTGGTGACTAACTAGGCACTAACAAGACAGGGACGAAATAAGAGCAGCTTAAAGCTATTTCATGCTGGTATGAAGTAGGTAAGTGATGAACATTAAAACTTAGCATACGTTATATAAAGCCTTTTAGCTAATATCAAATGCGTAACTTTAGTGAAATTGCGAAAGATACAAAAATTAAATTACGACATTTTTTATATGACATTATTGTCATATCGAGTAGTAATGTACAACTTCGATAGCGTACGTCTATCGATAATTCCTTTAACGATATTCCTGAAATATTATGTCGGATACCTGAAATAAAACGACACAGTTCACTTCAGACGCAGCAGAGGCAACATCTCAAAAAAGTACAGCTCCGAGAAATTTTAAATAAATAAATTTCTTTAACTTTGCTTGCTGAAAAAGGTAACAGAACATAAATTTATGCAATTTTCAATGCTACCAATAATTTTCATGACGCGATTGTCATTTGCGCAGACGCCATTAGCACGTGTTAGTGCATCGCGATTTAATATAGGGCTAAAAAAGTTTTGCTAGATGGAAGAAAAGTAAAAACATATCCAACAAATCCTACGTTCCATGCAGTTTTAAGTGAAACATATATAAAATATAATTGCATATACAAAAAGTGAAAAGAAAAATTAATTTGTGCTGCAATTGATGGACGAATTGTAAGGTGCTCTCGTCGTAAAAAATATTCGCTTATTGTGTGTGAGTGCGAGTAAGAGAAATATAGCATTGTGAATGAGTGAGGTGACCAACAAGGCACAAACAAGACAGGGACCTAACGAGAGCAACTTACACTTATTTCATCGTAGTGCTGCAGATCCTAATTGTATCGATATTGATTGTAATTTTTTTTTTTTATTTACAGTGAACCCGGAAATAGCTTCGCACAGAACAATTAAGCACATCAGTCGCGTCGTCTGACAAGAGCACAGTTCTGAAAATCTAAAACAAGCCAATTGAAATTGCATTACCTGCTAAAAAAAAAAAAAAAGGTAAGAAAAATATTTGTATTCGAAACTTGCTAAAGTCATTGTTCAAATTGAAATTTTCAATACCACCAATTACATTTAATACTCGCGTCATTTGCGCAGACGCATTGCGATTTATTAAAGGGCTGGCAGGGTTTTGCTAAAGGCCATGAAAGTGAGTACATGCATCTTTAGTAAAAAGAAATGACAATTTTATTGCAAATAGGAAGAGAAAAAAAAGTGTTCAATTTTTTCATACAATTTTCTCGTCGTGAAAATTTATATATGTGCGAGTGAGATGAACATAGAATTTTGAGTATAACCGAGTAAGGTTACAACGAGACAGGGACCAAACGAGAGCAACTTGAAAGTTATTTTTGTAATAGTGTTGCAGAACTTTTAGAGCTTAAACATATCGATATTCATTGTGGTATTTTTTGTTAATTGTAGTGCAATACCGGAAATAGAACCGCACGGAAAATTCCAGCACATTAGCCGAGTCGTTTGGCAGGAGCACAACTTCGAAAAATCTTAAAGTAGTCAATTGAGATCGCATTGCTTGCTGACAAAGGTGAGGAACATTTATTTCTTACACATTTTTTAAATAAAATCTTCGATTGAATCAACTATTTTTATACTTTGTGTCGTTTCTGCAGGCGCCAGCGTAACCGGTAACGGAAATTGAAACTCGCAGAATACTCTTAAACAAGCTTATTTAGATCACGTTACTTGTAGAAAAAAAAGGTAAGCTAATTATATCATTTCATGTTCATTGAACTAGACTGGTAATATTAAATATAAATAGGTAGTGCACATGTTAACGTGTTGCAAGTGTATTTAACCAAAAATAAAAGACATTTTTCTCTTTTTTGTTCATTTAGTAAAGGATAAAAAGCGAACATAATGTCCAGTGAAGATTGCATTTTAGTTACCCAAACAAAATCGTCAAACCCCACCAATACAGTCGAGCCTGGCCAGAATCAAAATACCAAAAATGATGCACAACCAAAGAAACTAATAATTTCCTTTTCTAGCGACAGCGAGGAGGGTACCCTTCAGGTGCGCAACGCCAAGAAAAAGAAGACAAAGAAAGTGCAGAAAGGTAAGAGAGTCGTTGAAAGCAGTTCAACCGATTCGGATGAGCCCGTTAAGGCTCCCTATTAAAAATAGGAAGAAACCAACGAAGATCCAACAAAATAAATCGTCGAAGGAAGTCGTTGAAAGTATTTTAGTGGACGATTCCTCGTCGGACTCAGCTATTCTGATACCCACTGAAATTCAATGTATTTCACTGGTCGACACCACAGACTCAGACGAAGCACCCGTTGAGAAACTTATGGCCAAAAAGGGAATATCCATTGCCAGGATAACAAAAGATACGCCTAAAAACCAAGTTATATTCATAACTAACCTGCCTAGCAATTACACCCACGAGGATCTGGTTGCCTTGTTCTCGAAGTTTGGAGACATTCTCGTAATGGATTATGTGAAATCAACGGCTGGCGGCCATCATATTCTAATGGTCTTTGCGACGCCTGCAGCTGTTAATGCGGCTCTTGTCGCCAAGAAGACGGATCTTCTACTCAATGGTTGTACATTACGCGTCGAGCGTGCATTTGACACGGAGAAGTTGAATGAACGCACTGTTGTGGTTAGTCTGATTGCACCGAACACAACAGAAAATCAACTTAAAGCACACTTCAGGATGTGCGGAAAAATTGAATGCGTGAAGATAACCAAAAATAAGCTGCGTCCCAAAGCTTATATGCGTTTTGGAACGATCACTTTGATGCAGCTCGCACTTTATAAAAATGGAAGTTTACTTCGGGGTCGGCATATAAGTGTGCGCAAGAAGAACGACAATAATTTGAAGGCACCGCGATACACATTGATTGTTGAAAATATACAAAACCATGTGTCCTACGATTGGCGAAAGATTAAAAATATCTTTAAGGAGTATGGCACAATCGTGGATATTGATGTGGTCTGCACCCAGTACATTTTGGCTTTTGTCACCTACCAAACCATCCGGCAGGCCGCAAAAGCATTCCATATGCTACATGGCAAGACTGCTGGAAATAACTTTCAAATAAAACTCAAACATTTTACCTTCATCAGCTCGCGTCGGACCATTCTGGTGACAAACTTGCATGCAGGTGCGTTCAAGTAAATATCTGTTTAAATTAAATATCTTTAATTCATGTTTTTTTTTTGTTTTTTTTTTTTTGGCTTTCAGCTGATGAGCATAAAGTTCGTAAGATGTTTGCAGAAATTGGCGAAATTGAGGACTTCCGCATGATGACGGATAAGGCGATTATTAGATTCAAAAACGAGGATGCCTTTAGCAAGTCTTTCTCTTTAAATGGGCGCTTGATAAACAATAAGCCCATATCTGTGGAGGCATACTCGACGCAAAGCGCGTTTACAAAGCCCAATAGCCCAAAACAACCAAATGCGAATGGCCCAACAACATCAACTGGCGCGGGAGGATTTGTCAAATTTAAGGACGACCTTCCATTATCATCCTCTCGCGCCGGAATATATAAAAAATTAAAGAAAAGTTTTCCAACATCAACTGTCGTCAAGAATGTTGTAGAAAATGTCCCACCAACATCAACTGTTGTCAGAGAGCTGAAAAACAATGCTCCGACATCAGCAGTTGGTATCGGAAAGAAGAAGAAAAATTTTCCAACATCATCAACTGGAGTCAATAATGTTGTGAAATCAGAAGGAAATGTCCCAACAACATCAACTAGTGTCACAAAATTGAACGAAAATCTTTCGATATCATCACTTGGAAACGGAGTCTTTAAAATATTAGAGGAAAGTCTTCCACCAACATCAACTGACTTTGAAACTGTTGTGAAATTGAAAGATGATGTCCCACCAACATCAACTGGTGTCACAAAATTGAAAGAAATTGCTCCATTACCAGTTCGCATCGAAAACATTACAAAATTAAACGAAAGTCTTTCAACATTATCAACTGACGTCGAAATTGTAAAGTTGGAAGAAAATTACCCACCAACAACAACTTACCTCACAAATTTGAAAGAAAATGCTCCGACATCATCAGCTGGTGTCGCTGAACCTAAAGAATTAAAACACACGGTCCCAACAACAACCGGCGTTGAAAATTTCAACGATACATCAACACCATCAAGTGGTTTCCTTAATTTTAAGGAGGATAGCGTTCGTACTTCCGGAAAGAAGCTGCCTAAATATATCAAGAACCCATTTCGGAAAACAGTAAACAATAAATCTGATTGGCAATCCCCCGCCAAGAGGAATAAATCAAACTAAACGTCTCTTAGAAATTCGTAGTTCGAACGCAAAACTGCATTAACAATTCATGTGTAATACCTATTATTATACTTATAAACTGTTTTTGAATAACTGTTCAACATTCACACATCTAAACATATTGTAACTATTTGTCGAGAAATGCTAGTTGTTAACAATTTCGCTGCGACATCTATTTATACATACAAATTTGTAACACTCCAAGAAAACAGACAAAAATAAAATTTGTAGTATTAAAACTACAATAAAAACTTAAAGTGGGTTATGACTTTTACCTAAAGGGAGTATCAAACCAAAAGTAAGGTCGAAAAATTGAAGTGCTTTGAACATCAAATTTATAAAATTTTCTATGTTAATGAATTACATCAAAATATCAAATTTTTTTAGTCAGCAAATTTGTACTCTTCCTATTTGTATCTTTTGAAGTCTAGTTTCACCAAATTTTTTTAGACATTTAATGCTCCTTGCATTGCATGTTTAACACGTTTTGTCTACGGCAAAAGAACATTTTTATCCAGATATTTATATTACCTTGTCGCATTGTATTTTAATCAAAAGCTGTTTGTGGGTTTGATAATTAATTTAAAGGTGTCGTGTCAATCGCAATGGCAACTAGGACAACTGCAACTGTAGCAACGAATGCGCCCTTTGGCATTATTTATTAGAAGCGTGCTCATAAATTTTAATTATGTGCATTTTATAGTAATTGTAGAGCACGGCGAAACGTGTTACCCTACAGCTGGTGCAATGTCTTGTCAAAGGCGCTGAACCATTTAATTGGACAAGCGTTTCCTATTCAAAGGGTCGATGAATTAATACAAACACATACATACATGTATGTTTGTTGGTTTGTTAGTTTCCTTGGTGGCTGGCACCAGGTTGTTTCTTTGAGGGTTGTTTGTACCATAAGGTCCATCATTAATTAAGAGCCAAGAGTTGAGAGAATGTACCTCAATTTGGTGGCACAGCTAGTAACCAAGGGAGCTGGTTATCCCCATGGTGTCATCAAATTAGCGATTGTCTCGCATCCATTTCAATTTGCAATATTCATTCAATACGTTGTTGCAGTTGTCAGTTTCGGTTGCCAGTTGCACAAAACTCGTCAGCGTCAACGCTTTCTCAATCTAATTTTGGGGCCAAGCGCTTGTCGGTCGGCAAGCCGACAATCAACATTTAAATGATGATGGCATGGCATGGAGCTGCCACCGGTGGCTTCTCGATTCCCTTTACAGTGGGGCAGAGGTGAGCAGCCCAAAGACCGAACCTCGTTGCCCAAAAAGCCGAGTTCGAAACCTAAGCAGCGCGAGTCAATTGCATTTCGGTTGGCATTGTGAAATGTTCGGTTTGGTAACCAAATTAACGGCCTGTCCCCGGGCGTGTTGCCACTAGCATTGCCATTTCACACACCTCCCAAACTCCAATCCCACATCCACATCCACCGCCTTCACCCACCAGCGCTCAATGCCCGCATTGATTTAATGCCCTGCAACGACAACAGAGCCAAAATGCACAGGAAAAATGTTCAAATATACATATTAAACAAGTGAAAAATACAAACATATATATGAGAATATGCATGGAAGGTATTACTTACTTTTTTATTTAATTATTGTGTTGAATTTTTGCTTTTTGCAGCACATTTGCAATGCAGCCATTAAGGCCACGCACTCATACATATAAATTTGTGGGTACTTTTAAAGGTTACATTTAATTTCTAACAATTTGGCGTCTCGGTAAAAAATATATGTAATTTTTTGCACTAGCATTTAGTAACGGGCATTAAAATAATAAAGCAATAAATAGGCTTTACAAAAATATAAAAATTTGATTAAAGCCAGCTGAAGAGAAGTTTGCGTATAAAAGGATGTTTCTTGAAAGGTCATCTGAAAATAAAGAAAATATTTAATATTTTTGTTCTCAATGTATATTAATGATTTGCCGAGTGCCCTGTCAAACTGTAACGTTCATATGTATGCAGATGATGTTCAAATGTATATTAGTCGTCCTATTGAAGAATTAAATGAGTGTATTGAATCGTGCAATGTTGATCTGTTACGTGTTAGTGTGTGGGCCAAGGAAAATGGCTTGTGCATAAACCCGTCCAAGTCTAAATGTTTAGTTATATACAAAAAGTACCTGAATACGGACAATGTAAGAAAACTTACCATAGATAATAAATCAATAGTTTTTGTCGACAAGGCCGTAAATCTCGGGATAACTTTTAATAAAACTCTGGCTTGGAATGACCAGGTAAATAAAGCAGTGGGTAAAACGTATGGAGTCCTGCGACAACTTTACCCAACACAACAATATTTACCCGTCAAAACAAGAACTATGATCGCAAAAACTTTACTGATACCCTCCCTGCTTTATGGTATTGAAATCTTTGGCAAATGCGATGCAGCTAGCCTACACAAACTTCAAGTCACATTTAACAATATTGGTCGTTATGTGTATGGATTACAAAGAAGTGATCATATAACTGTTTTTGCAAAGAAGCTTTTTGACCTTGATTTCGTGTCGTTAATTAATTATAAAATACTTGTTTTTTGTCCACAAACTAATATTCAAAAAAACCTGACTATTTATTTGACTTGTTAAAATTTGCTTCCTCGCAAAGAGTGAATAACCTTATATGTTTACGAACTAAACTGGCCTGCTCAAATAGGCAATTTTATGTCTTTGCTGTTCGACTCTGGAACCGATTACCACAAAATCTAAAAACCACCAAAAGCACATCTATGTTTAGTGTTAAGTTACAAGAACACTTAAGCAGATAATTGAAAAATATGTTTAAATATAAAATAAAGTAAATAAAAATCTAAAACAATGTTAGTCTTAAGAAAAATTTAAAGAAGATAATTACTGTTTATAGAGATAAGTGTAGGATAGTATTCACTATTAGACTTTAAGTTAATTTTCAAAACATTGTGACTAGTGCTGTTCACTAAAAGTAGAAATACTTGTAGCGCTAGGAATTTTTCCATATAATAAATAAATAAATAAATAAATAAATGTAATTATATCAAGGTTATATAAAAATAAGTTATTTTGAGCTTATATTAAAACAAGTAAAGAAGCTTTTTTGAAACTTTTTCATAATTACAGTATATCACAGGTCTTGTAATTGTATGTACATACACTTTATGGGCTCGTAGATGCTTCCTTCTAAGCGTTACGCATTTCACGACAAAATCTATATACGCTTCTTCAAGTGTGTATATAAATATATTTGATTAAAGCCAACTGAACTGGAGTTTTCCTATAGGTTGTTTCCTTAAGTATCATCTGAAAATAAAACAAAAAATTTGATGTAATAATTCAAATAATAATACAAAAACTAGTAAGTTTGAGCTTATAAATGTATAAAAAAAAAGAGGAGAAAAAGTAATAAATTGTTAAACAAAAACAAAAAAAAAAAAACCTATCAATGCCAATCAACTGTTCTCATAAGTCCCAACAAATTATGGTTTCTAAAGCAACTTGTCAGCAGTTCCTTTTATATTTACCACCAACATACCAAAAGATACCTCAATGTATAGTATGTATGAGTGTGTTTGAGAACAATTCGTGAAAATAGCCCAATCAAAAGCTTTTCGTCTCGAAATTCTTTGAGCTGCTCCCAAAGTCCATCAACAAGTTTTGTGGGATGCAGCAGCACTACAACAGCTAGAAGCAACTTTAAGAGCACGGCACCAAATTTGTGGCACACTCACTAGTGATTGCAACTTCAGCTACAAGCTGCAATCTGCAAGCAGCAAACTGAAGCCAGCCACTGTCCCTTGGCGGCGACCTTAAGCCACATAAGTCCAACAGCTTGTTGGCTGCTCGTTCGTTCATACTTTATTCCTTCATCTCTCCTCCACATCCTGGTGCTGTGGCATTCATAATGCATAAGGTCTGCTAGTCTCTCTCTCCTTCCCTCTCTGTGCCTGGGTTGGATTCGCAATAATTCAACTTTTGGCATCGACAAGTTCCATGCATAAAAAACTAAGCGTTTCATCATTTGAAAGCCCAAACTACCCAAAAAGGTGCAACTTTTCTTTCTTCTTGTTGTTGTTGTTGTTGTTGCTAGTTGTTGTTGTTGCGCTTCCTCTATTTTCCCAAATTTCCACATTGCCCTCGCTCACCGCAGCCAACACGCCCACAAAAAAACGCCCCAATAATATTTTTTGAATGCAACTGTTTTTGTTTGTGGCATGTTGTTGTTGTTGTTGTTGTTGTTGGTTGGCTACATTTTCGGTTGTTGTCGGTACGCAAAAGTTGCTGCTGGCGTTTTTTTGGCCAACCTACGACCTACGAAACCCAACCCTTCCCCCCATCTCCCACCCGCCCCTTTAGCCGCACCTCTTGTCTAACGGAATCTGTGTGTATCAGTGCCCAGGATTTATGTGTTTATATTGCGAGTTTGAAGTTAGTTTGGCAGGCCGCGCTTTTCTAGGGCACCAGTTGTTGTTGTTGTTGTTGTTGAACACAGGAGGCGGGAGAGCAGGAGTGGTCTGGCTGGATGCTTCTTGGCATGGGAATGCGGTTGCACAACTGGCGGACTGTAGCGCATAAATTGCAGCCATGTTTATGTATCGCATTGCAACAAAAAATCAACAACTACAAAGTTTGGCGGCACAGACAAGTTGCCACAGCTTGCCAGCTCTCTCGCTCTCTCTCTCCTTCTTTGTGTGTGGAGTGATTTGTTTGGGTTTTTCTCATTTTTGCGCGTTCCCATTGAATTGCTCTGATTGAACGCTCTGGCAGGATGAAGAGAGTGAGGAGGAGGAGCAGTCAGTGTTTGGATCATTTGGTCGCATCACGTCGCCTCTGACCCGGCAGTCAGGCGGACTTACTGATTTCATGCTGATGGTGAAGCTGGTTCGCCAGGGAATGCCGATCCAATGAAGTGAGTGTGTGTGTGTGTGTGTGTGTCCAGATGTGACAAAGATTGTGCAGAAGAAGCTTCCATTTCTTTAGCCAAGCTAAAATGCATTTGGCCAGTGTTAGTGTTTATTGAGATTCACTTCTTCATCATCTGTGCAGTGAAAAAATACTATAAATGTTGCTTATTGAAATCATTTTCATTTACCTTTGTCTTATTTAATTAAGATATTTTGCATTATAACTAATTATATTTATTTTTATTTCATTTTTAACTGTTTTCCCTTAAAGATTCTATGTTTGTTTACCTTATGCTTGTTATCGATAAATTGATCGCAGGGCTACAGCAAAAAGCACTGCAAACACTTTAACAGCGCTGTTAAGCAAATAATATGATCTCTCTTCTTCTTAACTTTTGACAATTCCAAGTAAAGTAGGTTGACTAAAATTTAGATTAATTATGTTATTACCACAAATAAATTAGCTACATTTTCTGTTTTCTTTCTAGAGTTTAAGCTGCTAATTAAAATTCTGCTGTTTTAAGCACTTTTCTACAAACAAGGAAGTAATAAATATTGCATTAATTCTTGCATAAATGCCATAATAGACCCCTCTCCCACCCCATAACATTTAACATAGAAGTTCGCACTATGATGTTGCATGGAAAAAAGTTTAGATTGCTTTTTAACAGCATACAGAAAACTAATGGGAAAACCGTTGGCGAACAAACAAACAAGCAGCAAGCAAAGAGTAAATACGATCACACACACACACACCCACACATAAACTTATATATACCCAGTCTATATTACTTATATAATCGAACAAACATTTATGCATATGAAAAATTGCGTTGGGAAATTTTTAGCATATTGGCTGCTCTCTCGCCTCCTGCAGCGACGGCGGCAGCTTATTCCGCTATAAATAAAATAAAAAACACATGGCACATAAATCTTGCAGCTTCCCCCCTCCGACTCAAACCCCACCCTTCCCACCCTGCGGGGGCAGCCTTTAGCCACCTGGCAAGTGCTTCTTGTCGAGACGAGGTGCTAATGTCAGCCAATGGCGCCGGAAGTGCCTGCGAAATGTGCGAGTTGTGAGTTTGCCGCCGTGTGCTGTTCAATTTTAAATGTAATTTTTGCTACACACACACACACACACACACACCCAAAAAGCAATACATTCCCTCACCCACTCCCTCCAAACCCCAACTCGTTTTGCATACTCCTTTTTTTTATTGGCGCAATATTGAAAATTATGCGAGAGCGCGTGTTTGGCTAAAGCGATTTATGCACTTCAATTGCCCTGGCACTAGGTAGTGGGTGGGTGTAGGGGAGGGGGGGGAGTAGTGAGAGATGTGTGGAGACATGTACATACATATATGTATACCAGCATCTTTTCCAGTTTGGGTAATCGTGCAACAAGCAAAACTGATTGCAATGTAAACTACCAGAAGATACATTTTCACATTTGTGCTTAGCAGCAAAAAAATATAAAAAATATAAATAAAATATAAATATCTCTGAATTTCTGCTTCACCTAACTTATGCAAACTTATTCAAACAATTTGTCATAAATACTATTAATAAAATTTGTTTACACTTGCATTATTTTCAATAA
Organism: Scaptomyza hsui; assembly: GCA_018152825.1. NCBI lineage: Eukaryota > Metazoa > Arthropoda > Insecta > Diptera > Drosophilidae > Scaptomyza > Scaptomyza hsui. The sequence continues at coordinate 8,949,835 of JAECXO010000001.1, forward strand.
CAATAGTACATTTCTTTGCCTACTTTTTTCTACTAATTGTATGCTTGAAGTAATAAACAAATTCAAATTTAGCTACAGAATTTGGCTACGTATAATATTCAATTTAATTCAGCAAAGGAAACGCGATGAAAGCTTGAATAAATGTATAACTTTTGCAAAACAAAAATAGAAAATAACGTATAACAAACGCTTAAAAATCTTTCGAAATACAGCAGAGAGAGCTCAAAATATATTCCGCCATAAAAAATCAATGTCTTGCCTTTAAATCAATAATCCAACATCAAATGCTGATTATAATCGTTCAAAATTTTTCATTGTTTGTGTTTTGAAATTGTGCCGTCAATTGTTTGAATTTTTGCGCATTTTTCACATTGATCGTCGAAACGTTTTTTGTGCACGTTTTTGACAAGCGATCATTTTTTGTGGTAACTGCTAATGCAACTGCGGGGCATTTGCATTGCTGCAACGAACGCGAAAAATGCTGAAAATGTGGCCCATTAAGTGTTGCAGTTGCAATTGGTGGCAACACTTTGGCCAGCGTGCTCGCAATTAAGCCAAGTCCAAAGCGAGTGCCTCAAGTGCTCAGCAAAACAATCAACAACAAAATAACAAAAAAAAAGGGCCAAAAATGAAACTTTGATGCTTGCAACATGCTTATCGTCAAGGTCTTTGGCTGTCATTAAGTTTCTGGCGATCATCAATGTAACCAAAAACGAATGTTTAACGAGTGGGACAAATGACAACATCCATCGGGCAGTCAATCAGTCAGTCAGTCAGTCAATCAGTCAGTGAGTTAGTCGGTCAAATGGCTGCAACCGAAAAGTGCATGGAAAATTAAAGTGATTTAATAGGCAGCTTGCTTTGTGGCAATTGCAACAGCAACAAAGCAACAAGGCATCTAGAAATCAGAGCGATAATCATTATTTTCGGTTTCTGTAGTATGTTGTTCGTGACAGGCAGGTTCATCTGTATCTGCACCAATTTGTAATAACTCGGCTGAACTCAGCTTCATTTATTTTTATTTTTTTTGTGGCTGATTAAACTTAACAACAATAACAATGCAACTGCAATTTGACACTTCATTGAGGAAGCAGCTCTCAATTATGAATTTAATAGGTTTTTCCTCTACTTGTTACTCCAATTTGTTAAATATGTGCTATGAATTTTGGGCAGCATCAATGAAGTCGACGCCTAAGGGAGAGTGAGATTTAGTTGGATATTGAGTAGGCGCAAGTAATAACATAATTGCCACTTCATGTTCATTATATCAACTTGTATTGATAATAATTATTTTTGGCGTACAAGTTATATAAACAAAGTAAGAAACTGTGTATATAGACATAACAATCAGGAACTTAGAGCTTGAAGAAACTTTTATAATATGATTAAGTTTGTAAAGCTTTAATATTAATGTTAGGAAAAGTTTTTGGGCTAAAAACCTTGACTTAATTGTTATTACTGAATTATTATTGTAATATTGATATTAATTTGTATAAAAATTATTTGTAGATATTTTTCATTAGATTTCAACAAAAAAACTTCCTTTTTTTTTTTTAAGCTAATATACCAAAAACTAAACTTTTCCGTTGTTACTCTAATTAACATTAGACATTGTAAATATTAAAAAACCATTAATAACCAGCTTAAGAAAATGTACAAGGTCAGCTCATAATAAAGCCGTAAGGTGCTTATTCAAAAAAGTTAATTTAAAACAATTAAGAGTTCGTCTTTAACACTTGTCACATGATATATGATATTAAATACTTTTAATTATAATACCAATATTTATGGGTTTCTTAAATTTTGAGCATACATAATTCAAAGGCACTTTTTTTTGTGTTAAAGTTTCTTAGATACTTTTCGCTTCAGTCTGCTATTTTTTTTACCAATTTTTTTTTGGTGTGTGAGTGTGTATGTTTTTATTCTTTGGCACTGTATCATTTTTTCTAGATTTCTGCACGGGAGAGAGTGTAAGAGAGAGAGAGAAAGAGAGAGAGTAACAAAGTTTCTTTGGCAAAGTTTATGTGCCACTTGCAAAGATTTACTGGCTAAACTTTTGCATTTTGCATACACACGGCATAGATATATATACACATACATATATAATATATCTGTGTGTGTTTTTTTTTTGTGTCTTGTAGCATTTTTCCTTTATTTTTTTTTTCGTTTTTTTGTGTGTGTTCTTTCATTCGCCGACACAAAAAATTGAAGTTGCGAAAAGTCTGCACATTGCCGTCACATAAGGTGCAAAAGCGAACGAAGTTGAACCAGAAGAAGAAGCTCAAGCTCTCAAGCAAAACTTTTGCAGACAATTCAAATCATGCGTGTCCTGTTTCGGCAACACAGACAGACAGACAGAAAGACAGAAAGACACAACGCTAACTTCTGAATAATGCATGTGCGTCAAGTCCTTGGCAGGCAGTCGGAGCTTTGCCTGGTACTGATTTGGACACTTGATTAGGCAGGCGGCAAACTCAGTGCCAAAAACACTTGCAAAATGTTTCGGGGAGGGGGCGGCATTTAGAATAAGAAATAGTAAGAGTCAAATGAGAGAGAGGGAGAGAGAGAGATAGAGCGTGGGTTGAAGAGTGTGAGAGAGCTTTTATAGCTAAGCTGGTAAGTAACGGACTTGTGCGTATTTAATGATCCTTTTACTTTTGCGTCAAAGCTCTTATAAATCTGAAGCTTAAGGCGTGGATCAAGAGCTTTTACCTACACGAGATTTATAGTGATTAAGAATATCATATAAAAGAAAGTAATTAGTAAGAAAAAATGTTTATTTTGCTTTTACGATGCGATTTAGATCGAATCCTATGTATTTCTGCTTCATAAATTGATCTAGGGAATAGAGCTTTTTAGAAGGAAAGCTTAAAGCTTTAAAAACTTTTAGTAGAGGATAAGGTGTATAAAAATTTAAAATAAAACCGCTCCTCTTTATCAATTACGTTGACAAAAACTTTTTGTATCTGTGCATGCAAAGAGTGCAAACAGAAAGAAGCCTTAGGGCAAACTATTTGAAAATATGTTTTTGCTTGCACTCGATTGCAGTTTCCATAACATTTTCCCATGTAAATTGCGAAATTTGTGCAAAAAAAAAAGGACTGAAAAAAGAAGAGCTTAGAGCTGAAAAACTGGCAACGAATGCGAAAACATTTTTGTCAACTAACAAAAAACCAAAAATAAAAACCAAAACCAAAAAAAAAAGAGCGAAGGCGACAAACAACAAACAAACTTTTACTTCAACTGTTTTGCCAGAGTTACAATAGCAAAAGTAACAGGCAACTGCAACAACAACAACAACAACAACATCAAAAGCAAAAAGTTCATTTACGTAAATGTGAATTCGGCAAAGAGCTTTTGCTGTTGTGAGAAATTAATCAGCAAATGGATTTTCAATTTCCCCATTAACACTCGTCGACCAGAGTTGCCACCACCATCACCACCACCAGTTGTGGCATCTTCCACTTCGATACACAGCCCCCCCGCCTTACCCCATTTTTCCTTACCCCTTTAACGTTTGTTTCAAAAACTACTGAAGAAAAAAACGTTGCAAGCGAAGCCCAAAAAGCTTGCAACATTAGCACATGTAATGCGACAAGGAAAGTGGAAGGGGGCGAGGAATTGGGTTGGAGTTGAAGCCAATGACAGCTGGCAAATCTTCTTGTCGCAGCAAACCGTCAAATAAATATAATTAAGTAATACCATTTTGAAAGAGGAGTCGCAAATAAATGTTTTTGTTTTTTTTTGTTAGTTTTTTAGTAGCTGTGTTTACGCCATGCGCCTAAATCAGGAAACAAGTTGCATCAGTTGCCGCCAAACAGTTGCCGCATCAGCCTCTCCATCTTCCACGCCATCTCCAACTTCTTCTTCAACTACTTCAACTCGATGTCAGCTACTGGTGCTTCTGGCTACTGGGTTTTGGGTTTTCGGGTTTTCGGGTATGGGTCAAAGTGTTTGCTTGTTGTGCACATCCACATGCTGCATGCTGCATGCAACATAGTTGCTTACTCTGTTGGCCACGAGGTGTCTGCGTTTTGTGTTTATGTTTGGCTTTAAGTTAGAGTTTGAGTTGTGCTTGGGTTGAGTTCACCTTTTTTTTGTCTTCTTCTGTTTTTTTGTTGAGTCGCTTATGCAACCACTTGCGGATCATGGACCGCAGGCGCCTTGCAACAATGTGTTGCACAACACTGCATGGATATCTACTCTTACTTCTGTGGTTGGTTTGAAGAATAATAGTCAAGGGTTTTTTAAAAAAAAAAATCTAAACATATAAATTGTGTAACTTTTTTTCAAAGAATTTTTTACTATATTTTTTCATAAAAAACACAATCAATAATCAATAAAAAAATATTTCATTTGATTTATCTGCAAATTTAAACTCTAAAAATTTGATTTTTTGAGAACCTTCATTTAAAAAGTTAAGCTACAAACTCACAAAGAAAAAAAAATAAATTCTAAAAAAAATGATTTAAGCTCTTTAATGTTATTAAGCTTCAATTCAGTTCACTTCAATTCGCAGCTAATTCTTATTTGTTTGTAAGAAACATAAATTTCTTAAGTGTTCATAGAAAATTTGCTTCAACATTGCCAGTAAAATCCTAACTTAACACAGATGCACTTAATAAGTTCACTTCTCAGTTAAATACTTGAAATTGAATGAAATTTGCTGTACTTACTAAATACCTTTGCCATCTCATTCACCACAGAAAAATACATTAAGAGCCAGCAAAACTTAAGATGTTTTTGCTGTAAGTGTTTAATTGAGTTGCGTTTGTATTGGTGAAGATGGTCTGAAAAGGTTAGCTAAATAAATGAATGGTTGGCCAACAGTAGTCAATGGGCTTTTAATGGAGTCTAATGAACATTTTAATTGCCCCGCCTCACAAACAGAAAAGGATGCCAAGCGGGCGATAAAAGTCACGCAGCACAATTTAAGGTGCGGTCAGTGGCAGGGGAGGGGTGGGGAGGTGAGGGGAGCCAGATTCACGCACGCACGTTTTGGGCTTAAACGGCGACTAAGGGCGAAGTTTATCTCTATGAATATCGCGACACTTTATGAGCGCCAAACGACGTTGATAACACAACAGAAAGAAGGAAAAAAAAAGAAGACGAAAGAAGAACGTGTTCGCTCGGACAATGCGGCGTATGAGCAATGCGACAAGTAAGACAGAAGCTACGACAACTGTCGACATCACGTAGCTGATACATATGTCACAGATGTGTCACTGATAACGGTTGAAGCTAACTGTTCCACATCCGTGATATATGCGGCAACAGATCTGTTGCGACAACTTGAACAACAACAACAACAACAACAACAACTGGGTCGACCTGGTTCACCTTTTCTTCTCTTCTTTTCTTATGGCTTTATCTTTTATCTCTCTTACCTTACAGGTTGTTGTTGTTGTATTACACCTGTTGAATGCATTTTAATTGCGTACTTCTTAAACAATAAGCTTCATGAACGAATTAAAATTCAATTTAGTGAAGAATTTTTAGTGAGCCTTACAATAGAAAGCTTTGTTAAGGAAAATAGAAAGCTAGCATAGTGAACAAAACTTGATTGAATCCTGACTACTTAATTTGTGCAATTCCCTACTCAGAAAAAGAACGTATGAGAAATAAGTCCAAATTAGCCAAATTAAAATAAATTACCTTAAGTAATTATAAATAAAATAATGATCTTGAAATTAGAGATAGTTTTTTTATAAATTATTTCATATTAGTACTTTAATTCTTAGTGAGAAAACGAGAAAAGAATTGAAGCCTTTTTTGAGCTGTTTTTTTTCAAATATTTTTACCTATTTTGTTGCTTTTGTTACATATGTTTTTTTTTAAGCTCTGAGCCGCTCAAAGCTAGTTTTTTAAATTACAATTTTTTTTATTTTATCTTCTTTTTTATTATTTTTTTAAATCAGTAATATCAACTATATGAAGGTACTTTTAACACTAGCCTACTTTTTACACATACACATGTATCTCATTTATTCAGTTCATAATTTTGGTTAACGCATCTCCCCCACTCCCTCCCTCACCCTCTCTTTCTCCCTGCTCTTCCCAGTTAAAAGCCATTCTCGGTGATTGCAAGCTGAAAATTTTTGGTGCTTCACCTTTTTTGGCCGTCTTTTCGGCAACTTTTTGGCTGCTTGACGACTTTTTGACATTTGTCGCCGTCAGAGCTATGAAGCAGGAACAAGTACACGAAGAAGTAGCAAGAAGAAGAAGTAGTTGCAACAGAAGAAGCCGCCGCCAGGCAACATCCTCATTTTCAACATCATAAACGTGGCCTTATTAAAAGTGCAAAAACTTTTCTACATGTAGTATATGCATATATTCTTGCAGATTGTTGTTGTTCTTGTGTGTGTGTGTGTGCCAAAGTGGGCGTGGCTGTAGCCTATGCGGCGCGCGCTGCAAGTTAAGCGATGGAATGTGGAGGGGGCGGTGTGAAGAGGTGGGGGCGGCTACAAAAACTAACCAAGAAATTATTATCAATGTACGCATAATTCATTAAAACGTGCAACTTTTTGTGGGTAAGGGGCTGGGTAAGGGATTGGGTAAGGAGTGAAATGGAAGGGGTGAAGAGGCTGTTGGAGTTTTTGGTTGCCTGCTGCTGCTTACTTGATGACAGCGACGGTGACATGCGCAGATGATGATAATGTCAAAGTGCACTTTGTCATTATATCGGGAGGCACACACACACACACACACACACACACACCACACACACTTGCACACACATAAAACACATGAGCCGCAAAGCCGGAAGGAAGAAACTAACTAGCTTTGTTAAAAGTGCGCTCTGTTTATGCACATCTTTCTCCCTCTTTCGCCCTCTGTCTCTCTCTCTCTCTCTCTCTCTTCGTGTTTTGCTCATTCACACTGCGAGTGTGTGTGCGTGTGTGTGTGTGTGTGTGTCACTACAATAAAGTTATCGTCCAAGTTTTAAGCGTGAACTTTTTGCCATGCCACCAACCACGCCTTCCTTCCTTCCCTCCCTTCCTTTCCCCGCCCCGCACCCACCACCCTCCACCCGACCGCTTTAGTAGCCGCAGCCATTGCATTGAAAATTGGCCGCCTTCCTTTTAGCGGAAAACCCAAGTGCTCCTTCGCTTCCCCTCTCCAGGACCCAGCCGCTTGCAACGGCATCATAATTCGCTATTAGAAGTCACTTAAAAACTTTTGCAAGTTTTCCATGCAGCTGCCAACATCGTTGTCAGACCGCCTACTGCCACGCCCCCTACCACACACACACACACACCCACCCACACATAGTCCACCTCTCTCCCACACACTCACACACAGACACACACACATTGAACTCAAGCAGACCGAAAAAGTTTTAGACTCGCTTTCGTTGCTTGCAAAATTATATTAATTGCGCGGCATGCACTTTTTAATTGAATAATTGTAGGCATAACGGTGGGCGTGGCACACACTCACACACTCACAGATAGACACACAGTCAACCAAACCAACAGGATACAAAAACTGACAGCAACGAATCCTTTAGTTGTACACATAATTACTTCATTAGTTTGTAGCCTGGAACAAAATTATGCTTCCATTTTATTTGATGCAATTGAAATTTCTAATAAGAAAGTGAACTGAAAATTTGTTTCAACTGAAAAAGCCCTCCAACTGTTTACAGAACAAGTTCTAAACATACCCAGTTTCTATAATTAGTTTTCTTTAAAATTTTCATTTGGGAAAAAGTATCCTGGGCATTGAAAAAAATAACTTTCGAAATAAAAAATACACAAACTATTTGTTTACTTTATTTTTTCTTATAAAAATATATATTTAAGCTAAAAGGTAGCTTGGCTTAAGCCCTAGCAAGTTTCCAAACCATATTTGTTTTACTTTCTTTAAGGGAAATATAATCTACAAAAAAAGTATTAAAGAAAACATTTAAAGCTTAAATTAGCAATTTTAATTGTTGTTTAACTTAATTTTCTTCAATTAAATCAATCAAATACTAATTTAGTCTCTTACTTTATTCTCAATTATTAAACTAATCAATTTTTGATTGTTATTTAATACAACACGCAAAATGTAATGCAAATTCTAAAGATACTATCTTATATCCAATTATCCTACCTTAATTTGGATTATATTTCGTTTTCAGACACATTTCAACTCTGACAGAATTTCTGCCCAAAGGTCGTTCAAGTAGAAGTTTTTTGTATATGAAAATTTGATACCAATTTGAATGCATATAATTGCAATATTATTTAACATACAAACAATGATTGGCATGAATAGAAGAGATGTCTGGGTTTGTGTATTGAAAATGCTCTTCGATATTTGGATTATCGAATTAATTTGCTTAATAAATTGAATTGATGTATACATATATTCTACGGCATTAAATTGTGTGACAGACACAGACATACATACATACATATACAATATATGTGTGTGTATATATACCCGCCAGTATTGGCAACTAGTTCAGAACTAGTCTAGAACTAGTTGCAGAGTGGAAATAACTAGTTCTCGCTCGACTACTTTTCAATGCTAACAACTGTTTACTTTTACATGGGGATGTCCTACGAGGGCAACTAGTTCTGCTTAGCATTACCTTGAACTAGTTTGAACTAGTTCCATTGGGCCAAAACTATAACTAGTTGCCAACTGACTACTTAGAGTAAAAAAAAAAACAGTATTGAAAACAAATTTTCAATTGAGTTGTGATTATGTTGTTTATAATCCAAGATTTTGTGTAATCCAAACATTGGCAATATTTGATGATCCCATTCTGTTTAGAAATTTTAGAAATTAGAGAAATAACCGTTACACATTTTTTTAACACTTACCGTCACGGGGACTTGAACATTATCTCTCGATAATTATAGTTAATGTTAATCTTAAACGAACTTTAGCTTAGCTTACTTCGCATTCCTTGTTTAGAAAAAAAGTTTTAAAAGTGACTCCGCGTCGCGTTACTTAGAAACAGTTCTAGAACTAGTTGCAAAATAACTAGTTGAGAACTAGTTGCAAAATAGCTAGTTGAGAACTAGTTGCAAAAGTAGCTAGTTGAGAACTAGTGGAGTTTTGGAACTGACTACAGAGTGAACTGGTGGGTAGCTAGTCGAATTTTGTGCTGGCAACTTAATACAATATTGCACATACGACGCGTGTGCCGTTTTAAATTCGATTTGCCATCGCATTTCAATTTAATTAATCTTCAGTAGCGGCTTCTGCTGCTGCTCTTGTTGTTGTTGTTGTTGTTGTTGTTGTTGCTGCTGCAGTGGCTCGATAAGTGAGAGCCGGCTCTCGAAAGTATGCAATGAGTATTATTAAATGCATATATAATTGCATTTTAAACGCGCGCACAAACAAAAGCCATACCCAACAAAATGTCTCCAGGCCCTTCTCCTCTACCCCTTTACCCATCACCCCTTTAAGTCAGCCGGAGCTGAAATCATCATTAAAGTAATTATAGCTGTCAACGCGACAGTGAAAAAAGGAAGCATGAACAATTTATCTAGGGCGCCTGCCTGCTTGCTTTATGTACTTAGTAGTAGCGTTGTTGTTGTTGTTGTTGTTGTTGTTGTTATAGCTGTAGGTAGAACAGGCTCATAAAGGTAAATTGCCAAGACTCGGCGTCTAAGGTAAAGCACCTTTATTAATTTGTTCAACCTGGCACTCTGGCAACTAGCCAACAAGTTGAAGGCTCTTTTGTTTAAAACCAATCATTTATTGGTTCGGGTTTTTTTCTCGTCTTTTCAGTTATCTTTTTTTAATACAAGTTTCTTAGCAGTAAGTTTGTATAAATGAAGTTCAATTAACAGCTAAAAAGTGTGCTTTGAAATCAAATTAATTACTTTTAATACATTCTCAGCAGAAATAAAAACAAACTACAATCAGCTGTTCGGTCATATTACTTAGTTAATTTAAGACTTTAACCTAACATTGAAAATGTACTTAAAAATGAATCATTAAACATTCAGGGATTCGTAAAAATACTTTAAAAAATATTGAATACCTTAAAAGCTTTTAAAACTTAGCTGAGCAACAAGTATATTTGGGTATAATACATATTATCAGAAAAGCGGGACTTAAGATAAGATTTATTCTAACACCAAGCTTTTATGTGTAAGCTAAGCTTGCCCGAGCTTTAATAGCTTTCTACACAAATTAAATGATGAAGGCTACGTAAGTATGTAGTGAATTTTAAAGGGAAACAACAAAATGATCAAGCTTGAAGCTTCTTAAAAAGCTTCTCTGCATTATTTATGCTAACAATAAACTTAAAAAGCTTTTATTTCTAGACAGAATCCGATTGACACTGAAACTAACTGCAAATTTGCTTAGTTACCACTAAGTAGCGATAATATCTGATTTTATCTACAGCAAATTAAACAATCAAGCAATTCTCATTCTCAGCATTTGTACCAAGTACTAACTAACGCCTAACAACTAAGAATAACTACTATCTAGACAAGTCTCTAAGCTACCAACATCTTTCATTTGCATACCGCTGCCTGACTGGGCAACGAAAGCAAAAGCACAAAGTCCAAGTCCAACTTGCAAGTCAAAGTCAAAGTCACTTTTTTTCTTTCTCTCTCCAACTTGCTCTCCATCTATCTTCGTTACTGCGTCAAGCCCAGCTTATGCCTTGCAGATCGTTTCTTTCTTTCTCCCTCTCCATCTCTTTCGCTTGCTCTTTCTCACGTCGTTGCTTTGGCTTCGCGTCGCTGCACTTCATTACCGCTGCAACCAACACAAACAACAACAACAACAACAACAACAAGAAGAACTTACACACAGAAGACTTTGGCCCCAAAAGCTTTAACTATAACCTGCCTTGCATCCCTCTCCCCTCCTCTTCACCTCCAGCTGTCTGGGCATAAGAACTTGGCGCTCTGACTGATTAACGTGATTTGCTGATGAGTTTTTGGTGCTGGTTCAAACTTTTCTTCGAGTGTTGTTGTTGTTGTTGTCGTTGTTGTTGTGTTTACTCTTCGACGCTTCTTTGGCTTGTTGACTTGTTGTTTGCTGTTGTTGTTAGTATACTTGTTGTTGCTGCTGCTGCTGCTGCTGCTTTTAATAACTCTGGCAAGCGTAGCATGACGCACTGCGTCGCAGCTGGCGTCGTCGCTTGTTCTTGAGTTTTAATTGAAACTTTGCCGTTCCTCGCGCGTTCAGCCGAAGCGGCACAAGATAAAAGTGAGACAGAGACAGCGAGACAGCGACAAACTCAAACAGAAATGTAACTGTGTTTGTAATTGAGCAGGGGTGAATTTCTAGGCTGCATCGAAATGTTAATGCTTTTGATGTTAATGAGACGACATACTTACCATTTCAGTGGGGAAGAGGTGGTGGTGGAGGTGGATTATGCTATAACGGTTCAATGCCGAAAGCTGTATGCGTGTGTGTGTGTGTGAGGAGTGCAAAGCTCGCGCTTTTCATAACGGCAACCTTTGATGCAGTTGGCCGAAAAGTTTTGATTGATGCGCTTTGATTGATTGCCACAAAAGACGCAAAGATTCCCACTCAATATCTGCTCTACGTGCAACTTTGCAGTGGCAAGTGCCTCCAAGTCAGACAATGGACCATGGACGGTGGGTGGTGGGTGGGAGGCGGTACAGTTGCTGTTGCAACCTTTCAAATAAATGTCCAGCTGCCAATTTTCCAAAAATAAACTTTAAAATCGAAAACTTTGAAACAACTCAAGTTTCATTTGATTTCTCTTAACTTTATAACAAAATTAATAATAGGATGCTGTGTGGGGTATGTTAGATTGCAGATACCCTGTATTCTGTAACTTTTTAAAATGCGTTTAAAAAATAACGGAAATTCTGCTCACAGAGTTAACAGTACATGTAACTGTTAAAGGACGAAACACAAGAATGCCTTTAACACTGTTAAAATTGGAAAAACCATTGAAAATAATAATAAAAATATTTTTAAATCCAATAAAATGTTTTTTGTGTACTTATTGAAATAACAAATAATTTATTTTATTGGGGTTCGGCTCTAAATAAAATTATCCATCCATGTGTAGTTAAGGTACTTAATTATGATTGTACACTTAATAAAAAAATAAAAGAAATAAAAACATTTTTAAAATTTAATAATACCATTTAACGACCAATTTGTTAATGGCGCAGTGTATAAATATACAAATGATTTTCATTCTCGAAAACAAGATGCTAAAAGTGAACTGCAAATAATTGAAGCGCAAGTCAAATAACTAACAACAAACATCCGAAAATAACAAACATTAACTAAATATTTGCCTGGTAGTGCTTGACATTGACGTTTGGGCCGTTTTCAAGGTCAACAAAAGCAGTCAACAACAACAACAACAACAACAATGCAATGCGTTTTCCAGTGTACATTAAAATGCACCAACAGCTGCTCCAACAACAACAGCAACAACTATTAATTACACAATTTAAAGGCAACCCCTTTACCCTTATCACCCCTCAATATCGTCTGTATATTCAAATGTTCAAAGTCAAGTGCAAAAACAAAAAAAAAAAAAAACAAAAAAAACAACAACAAAAAACCTGCGACATCGACTCATTAAAATGCTGAGTGAACGCGCTTTGGCATCGAACAAACGCGCCCCGAGCTGATCATTAATAGTTACACACACACATATGTATGTATGTACAAACACGCTCGTTTACTGCTCATCCACTCGCTCAAACAAACTCTGTGCGCTGGCATCTCGCTCGCACTCAGCATAAGTAGTTGTTGAGCGCCGACGCACCTGCGGCCCATTGCAATGATTAATAATGAGTTGAGTAAAGATCGGGAGCTTAACTAATTTCATTAGTGCTTACGCACTACATTTAAGCATATACACATACATACATAAATATTTCTCACTTTGCATGAATTGTTAAGGTTGCAATATTTACCATACAAGTGTGTGCTTGGAAAACATGCTGACATACATGTATGTTGGTCCTGAGTCGCAATGCTGTAAACACCTGTTACTTTACAGGTCAAACATGTTCCATGTTCGACAACAGGCAACGACATGCGCGCATGCGTGATTCAATAATTCGTTTGTCGCACCGTGGTGTGTTTTCTCTAAAATGTTCGAAATTGTTCACTTGATTTGGTGTGAAAAGAAAATCCAGGAAAACACAGGAAATTGCAATTAAAACTTTTAATTGAAAAGACTTTATCACTTGAGAAACTTGTTATACACATATATACGATATATAAGCACCAACATTTTATATATATGCATTTAATTTAATTTTCAGTTAAAAACCTTTTTTATATCCTAAAATAAACCCAAAACGCACATAAGTTATTTGGCTTGTTTTATTTTCACTTAACATTCACTCTACTGTGCAGACGGCGCCAGCAACATGTTGCAACAACAGCGCTGTTAATGTGAGTCTGTTGACTTAACAGCGCGTCGTCAACTTAACGGCTGGCTGTTGGACCATGCTGTTAGTCTTTTGCCGGCATTCAAATCGAACGCGCACATCACGTCCGTCGCCGCCGTGTGTTAGCATATTTGTAAACGGCTCGCAGTTTGCGTAAATATTTTGTTGCTAGTTTTGCGCGCGTGGTTTGCTCATCTCGTTTTTGTTGGTTGGCACCTCAATTAAAAGCATTATTGAAATTGGCCGAAAATTAGATTGTGGTCCGAGTGGCCAGCAACAGGACAAACAACAAACAAAATTGTGACAATTTTTTTTTTTTTTGTTTTGTTTTACTCTCATTCGCCGCTTTTGGCGATCGGCGCGCGTTGGTGCATTCAAAAATAATTTCAAGTGCATTTGTTGCTATTTTTGCTACACATAAAGTGCTAAACACACTTACACAAACGAGAGCATCTGTATATTTATATGTGTGTGTTGGTACAGAGCGTGTTAAAAGGAAAACCCAAAGCAGCAAAAACAAATTTTTGATGTACAACACAAGCAAATAAGAAAAAATACCAAGTCCAAAGAAATTTAAAACCGGATTCAATACAACAACAACAAAAGTACGATCAGCTACAGCAGCCGATACAACAAAAACAAACAGCAAATTCTGCTGCTACGCACAGCAGCGACGCCAGCGTTTACGGCTATCCTCCTCTCAGCATCAGCAGCCGCAGTAGCAGAAGCAGAGCAGCTGCTCTGTTTTGGTGGTGGTGTTGTTGTTGTTGTTGTTATAGCTGCTGCTGCTGCTGTTATTGGCAGCAGAGCAAGCGCAACAGGAGCAGCCGCAACTGCGATCGCTGTTCAAGAATTAGAAGTGGAAGAAGAAGCAGCAGCACCAGAAGCAGAGACAACAGCAGACGACGCAAAAGGTGAGTGCAGACTACACACACACACATATACACAAGCACATATCGTATGCATGCGCAAATGTTTGCTGTCGATGTTGTTGTTGTTACCCACCAGTATTGGCAACTAGTTCAGAAACACTCCAGAACTAGTTGCAAAGTGAGTACATAGTATTATGGTTCATGATCTAAGCATTGGCAATATATGATTTTCCCATGCTGTCTAGAAATTTAAGAAATCAGAGAAAAAACATTCCTTGTGTAGAAAAAAAACGTCTAGAACTAGTTGCAAAATAACTAGTTGAGAACTAGTGAAGTGAACTGGCGGGTTGTTACTGTTCGGTTAGTTTGTTTGTGTTTGTGTGGGCAGCAGGAAAAATATGAACAGAGTGAGAACAAAAAAAAATAGGCTGCCAAGAAAGAGGAGAATCGAGCAAAAGGAGACGACGACAAGCAGCGTGTAAATAATGTTGTTGGTTATTCTCTTTGAATGAAAATTGTGCAGAAGTTAATTTTGATATGAGAAAGTCTTATAACAGTTCTTTTGACTACTTGTTCTTGTTATTTTACTTGCAAAATGTTGTTAGCATTTAAGAGTGGCATAAATAGTAATGTGTAAAGTGTTCAGATAAGATCTAATCGTGTTTAAAAAAAAAAGAAAGCGAAGCAAAAAGTGAATAAAAAATAATCCAGTAATCTATCTGTCGGAAAAAGTAAGGGTGTATTTAGAAATTTAGCTAAATTCACTTGATCGAAAATTCAAAAAATTTCAGGAACGTAAATTAGAATTTTGAAACCAAAATTGTGAATTATTGAAAGAAATATTTTTGCATTAAGACACAAGTTAAAAATTAAGTTGTTTAATAAAGTTTCAGAAAGCTTTAACTCTGAAATTATGAACTATGATTATGATCCTCAAATTGATTATACCGAAAAGTGTTAATTAAATATTATAAAAGTGATTATGCCTTAAAAATATTTGAAATTAGTGCGAAAAAATTAAAAGTGTTTTGATCTTGTCCAACACTTACTTCATTCATAATTGTGGATCGGATCGAGTCAATGCAAATATTGGTCAGCATGTTAAAGAGGGGCCCCATAAACAAACATACAAACACACTAACACACATAAGTATGTGTATACATATATATATTTAGACCCCTATTGTCAGGTGTCTGATGTGCGGCGCCATAAAAAAAGAAAAAAGAAATACAAAACCGCTGACTTAATGAGCTAAAAAGCGTAAAAAGAACCAATGCAACATAAAAAGAAGGCTTGCAACATGAAAATGGAACTGTAGTACATACCACAACATACATATTTATCATAATATATCTACATATGTATATGTAAGTACATAGATTTATTGGCATTGCACTCTTAACATACTTCTCTGTCTGTCTGCATTTTCTACTATTTAATATTTGCCCTGCTTTTGCTTTTGCTTTGGTTCGCTTTGATTTCGTTTGCTTTGCTTTCAATTCATCCTTTTTTTTCTTCTTCTGTGTTCTGTTCTTTTAGTTATGACGAGTTGGTTTACAAAAAAAGGGGCTTTTCAGTTTCCCTACTTTTTTTTTTTTTTTAAATACAAACAATTCTAGATTTCTTCAATATGTTTGGAATTCTTCCACTAAGATAACCCTCTAAACTTTTATTTTATTTACATATTGGCAACTCTTTATTTTTTCAAGCTAGCTTTGAATAGTGTAAACAGGTCTTAAATTTGTATTTTTGGACCTCTTTTGAAAAAGCTGTACTCAATTTATCTCGATATATGTATGTACATATATTTGCAATTGTTTTTGTTGTTTTTTTAAAATTCATTCACATACGTATAAGAGATTTATTTTTGCCGGCCTGACGACAATCCCAGAAAGAAAGAGAGAGAGGAGAGAGAGAGAGAGAGAGAAAGAGAGCCGCTAATTTAATTAGCACCCTGTTGTGGGCAGGGGGGTAAAAGGCAGTGAAGGGAGCTGAACGAACGTGTTGGCAGTCAACATTAAATTGGATTAATGCAGATATAAAGAGTGTGTAACGGAGCAAAGGGAACAAGAAAAGTGTGTAATATCATTTTGTTGGCTCTTTTATATATGGTATATTCTAGTGAGTACAACAAATGTCAAACATTGTTAACTCAAATGCTAATAAATTTGCATATACCGTTAGTTCGCACACACACACACACACGCATACAAATACTGCTGCACTTCATCTACCTATCTCTTTCCCATTCTAACTATATGCACCTTTATCTCTCTTACCGTTAGGTAAGCTGTCGAGCATGGTCAGGTGAGTGGAAAGGGGGGGGGCGTCAAACGGACATTCATTCCATAATCGAAATACAAATAATTGCTGCCAACTTGTTGTTGTTGTTGTTGTTCTCGTTTGTTGTTTTCGTCTCTACTCTTTTACATTTATTTGTGCTTTGTTTTTCTTTCTGTTTTTCTTATTTTTTTGTTTGTTTGTTGTTTGTTATTTGGTCTTCAGTCTTCTCGCTTTGCGTTCACGTTATCAAAATTGTGATTAGAACTTTTTAGTTATCGTTGTTGTTGAAATGTTTTTATTTGCCAATGTCTCGGATTAAATAAAAAAAGGAAGCTTTTCAGGTTTCAAGAGACAAGTACTGGATGAACTTAACAAAGATCGATAACATTTGGAATTTAGTTTCATAACTTAACATTATGTATTCAAAAACATTGAGAATTTTCTGCTGATTACTAACTATCGTTGTTCAACCCAAATTATGATTTTTGATAATTTGATAATTTGTTCATTTTGCTGTCCATTATACAATTATTTAGTCATCAAATTGTAAACAATATAAGTATTATAATAATATGCAATGAAATGATATCATTGAAATGTTGCTCGCTTTCAACACTCTTAATTCGATTTGCGAAAAGAAAGTGAAAAGGCCAAATTCAGCATAGACATTAACATCAACTTAAACAACAATATTGTCTCTTTCATCCACACCCTCCCTCGCCGCCTTCGTCATGTTTAACTAATTAAAAAGTTGGCCAAAAATATGCTGCTGATGTCTTTTTTTTTTTTTGGTTTTTGTCTTTTGAGCGTCTCGCATCAAGCTGATTAATGTCTTTATGGTTATATAGGCAAGTTATTGGATTTGTTCAGTTGTTGATTCGACGTTGGCAGCACATGTTCATAATGAGCACTCATTGGCCATCTACGAGTATATAGTATTCATTCATTCCCTTTGTATACTCGTGCTGTGAATTCGTGATTTATATATTCCATTTTTTTTTTTTTTTTTTTTTTTTGGGCATTCGCATTCGTAGATTATGTTCCATTATGTTTGAGTTGCTCCAATATATGAATTGTTTTTTGTTTTTGGTAAGCCGGAATTGTGGCTTTAATTGAACTTTTATGATTTTTGCGATTTCATAATGAAATCAATCAGAGACAAGCATTGAATTTATGTTTTATTAACTGATAACATTAGACGCCCTTCACGCATTGAAAAGATAAGAGTTTTTATATGTCTTAAAGTTGATTTGTTAAAATACACAGATTAAGGCAAGAATGTGATTACCAAATAGTACCTCAAATTTAGATTTTATTAGAGAGAACTTAAACTCAATTCCAACACATTGTAATAAGTTTATAGATACTTAAGTGAGTTTTACACATTATTATTATTATTATTATTTTTTTTTGCACTTTTCAGTTCCACAAGATATCTTTAGATCTGTTCAAGATCATCTCGGCTCAGCGCTTCTCGTGTCTAATCGTGTGAGCTTCACGCTCAGTTCTAATTCCCAGACACAATGCCAAAAATATTAAAAAAAATAAAAAAACCTCAACTTGGCAACCGCAAAACCGAATTACGAGCAAAGAACCAAAAACACGAAAAAAATATTTTTCTTTAGCTGATTTATTGTAAAATGTGCCTATTATCATTTTGGCTGTTTTTCATATTTTTTTTTTTTCAATTGTCTGCCATTGCATGGTTTTTTTTCTTCTTTTTTTTTGTTCAACAGTTCGGTTTGGTTTGGCTCGAAATGATTTTATATTTAGCTGCTGGGACTTCTTGTTGGTCTTTTGGTCTGGGTTTTTGCGCGCGCTTCTTTCGAGAAGCTCACGAAACACATTGACTGCAAAAAAAAAGAAAAAAAATCTAAAATTTAAGAAAAAAGAAAAGAAGACAGAAAAAAAGCCGCGTAGATATAAATGCATAGCGTTTCGTGTGGCACGATGTGAGAAGTGGAATTGGAATGCGATGCGATGCAACGGGGCTCGATTATATACATATATACTTTAAATACACTTAAATATATATTCGAGTATATAGAATTTGCAACAATGCAATTGAAACGATACAAAGTATATTTTTCAAATGATTTATTAAGCGGAGTTTGCAAGCAAAAATTATTCTCTAACATTACAAAATAAAGCAGGGATCGTAATCATTATAAGTTATATTTAAAAAAATTCTTGTCATGATTTTAGCTTTATTGATCACATGTTTATATCGGCAAATGAAAAAGTTATCGATAATCGGTAATACCGGTGAGTAGATTTTTGGCTCCTAAATAAGGTTAAGCAGTAAAAATAAAAATCATTAATAATGATTATTTTTTATTTCTATTTTTTTTTATCAACTATAATGATTTTGCGCTAAGTTTTATAAAATCACTCAAAAATAATGATTATCATTAAAGAAAAACCAAAAAATTTGAAATTTAAATCAAGGCGGAAATGAGAAGACTGAACAAGAATATATTGGTGTTCAGAATTTTTTTGAAAAAAAAAAATATATCATTATTTACGGTCCCAGATTATCAGCAATTAAAATAAATTTAAAAAAATCTTTGCTTTTTTTTTTTAATACTTTGCCAATTGAAAACTGTTTGCACATTAATGGTTATCGATAATTGATCGAGTATGCAAATGTTTGTACGCTATATGTGTTTGTGCCTCATTGAGAGGCACCCATTTTGCTGCAACATGCTGCCAAATGCTGCATGCCCCTTGACAAATGTTGGCAAACTTTTGCTCCACAGCTGTCGCCAACTCTTCCAATGCGTTTTCAAGTTGTTGTTCCTGTTCCTGTTGCATCCGTCCCCCCCGTCCCCCCTACTCCCCCACTCGGCCAACCCTCGTGTTTATGTGCAGTCTTTTTTTTTGGCAACATGTGTGCAACACGCAGAAGGAGTCGCTCTTTGTTGCACAATGGTCAAATTTGGCACTTTTGTTGACATTTTTTAATTTTAGTTGAGGATTGACAATTCTCTTGTTTTATTGTTCGGTTGGATTAAAGAAAGAAAGTATTACATTAAACTTAACTTCTCTTAACTCAATAATAATGGTTTTCTTAAGGTTTGTTCCATCAAACTTGTTTTTAGCCTGAACACAAAAAGTTTTTAATTTAAAAAACCAAAATTTTATAATTTTAGGTTAGTTGCCAAAACGTTTTGTTTTTTTTTTTAGAAAAAATTAATATGAAACACACTAAAAGTTAGAGTTGGAAAAAGTCGTATATATTTTATGCGAAAAGTGCGCTTAAGTACTTTTTAAAATATGTGTCTTTTGCAGTGCTTTTTTTGTACCCTTGAACCCGTGAAATGGGTAAAAAGGGTATACTGGTTTTTTTTGTATAAAATATATATATATTCCTGATCAGCATCAGATCTATGGAAACGCCTAGATATTACAGACCATAAGATCAAGTTTGTTGTGATTTATCGATATCTTTTTCCGTTTTCGATGTACACACGTTATCGCTAACAATATAATCGGGATTTAGGACAACATGAAAATTGCAAAATTGTGAAATTTTCATAAAAGTTTCTTTGATATAGATATAGAAGATTGAAGTTTAGTCGAGTTGGGTATTTAATTTAATTTTTATTTAAATATTCCTAGTGTTACATTAAAAACTGTTAAACCTAACTTTAAGAAACTATTAAATTACAATTTGAAACTTAAAATACTAATAGGTTAATAGGGTATAGGTATAGGTATAGGATTTAGGGTATCTGCTAGTTGGGATTTCTTGTAATTTTCAGGAGTACTGTGCAGCGGATAGAGAAGGGGCAAGCAAAGATGTTTGTGCCGCACTTTTGTTGCAACTGCGACTGGCTTTTTCTCCTTTATTTTTTTTTTGTTTTGTTTTTTTCGTATTTGTGTAATTAAAATAATAATAATGCACGTGTACGTCTCGAGTGGGTGAGTGGGGGAGTGGGGGGGGTGTGGGGGCAGAGTGGTGGAGCACTCGCTGTGGTTGGTGGAGGTGTGAACAATTTGGTGGCACATGTGTGCACATTGCCTCAGCAATTGTTGTTCTTGTTTTATTTCTTCCTCTTCTGCATCTTCTTCTTCTTGTTGTCGCTTTGTATGATGTTCTTGCATTTGACTTTTGTTGTTGTTGTTGTTGGCATTTGGAGTGCACACACAATGAGACTTTAACGTGTGCATGTTTTATTTTTACTTTTTGGGGCTCGTCGTGCGCCACGCTCGACAGTTAAATTTATTGTGAATGCATTCGGCGAACTGTCAAAAAACATTCTTTAAATACACAATCCACAGTTGTTTGTGAACTAAACATTCAAAAGCGGCTAACACAAAGAATTGCTTAAGAACTTTTTTTTCGACATCCATTAAGGTAAAAAGTTGTTGTTTTATTTGCCAAAAGTTTGAATAAGCAAAAATTTATAAAAAAAACAATTGTTTTTGTATTAAAATTGCTAAGAAAATTAAATTAAAAATAAATGCTGCTGTGGATTTGAAGCAAAATGCAACAAATGTTTGATATTTTATATTCTCCCTTTAAAATCCATTTAGATTAGAACTATAAAAATAATAATAAAAAAACGTATGTTACATATAAAACGAATGTTGCATGCCACAATCGATGCTGTCAATTATGTCGCATTGGCAAAGAAAAAAAGAAGAAGAGATGAAGATGAATATGAATGATTGAAAGGCTTGTGATCCAAGTGGAGCCAAAGCTGTTGAAAAAGCAACTTACAAGAAAAAAAATTGTGTATATAAATGCAAAAGACAACCGGTTTCTTGTTGTTGTTGTTGTTGTTGATGCCTTTAACAAATTCCTGTAGAGAGAGAAGAAGAAGAAGAAAAAACATACACCAAATTTGTGGTTTAAAGCGGGGAGTTTGTTTGGTGGCAACATACATACAACGTGCAACGTGCAACAGCAGACGACGCATGTTTTGTTGGCCCAAAGACAAACGCAACAGCAACAACAACAATAGCAACAACAATATCATTATCGTCATGTGAAGTTGAACGAGTTATGCGCAACTTCATTATCATCAACATCTTGAACATCATTATCGTTGTGTGATGTTAATGAGGAGCACTCTTGAATTAATTCAACGCTGTTATTGCTGTTGTACAGCTCCCGGGCCATGTTGCATGCAGCACACACACTTGAACAAAGAGCGCCGCAAAGAGGAAAGGATGGGGAGGGGAGAAAAAGTGCTGCAGCTGCAAATCACAAACAAAAAAAACTCTTGAATTCAGCAAAAATTTCGTTTTTAAGCGAAAATCAATCTCACGATTTTTCAGGGTCAACAACGGAAAAGTCGAAGGAAAATACTTGCAACAAGAAAAAAGCAGGTTTCACCCAAGAAGGAAAACCGAATTTTCTTTTTTTGTGGTTAGCAAAAAAAAATAGAGATTTTTTTAAAGTTCTTGATTGGTTCTTTGATTGGATTTTGTAAATTTATATTTGGGAATAATGATGTTTAATGTTTATAAGGAATATTCCTCGTAATAAAATTTTAATAGTCTCCCCAATAAAATTCCCAATTAGCTTTCTATCTTTAGCTCTCTTCCCTGCCACACTTTACCCCATTTAATCTTCATTCTTCTTGCTGCCACATGTTGTATGGCAAAATGAAGCCCGTTCTTAGTCCCAGTTGCCAATTCCAGCTTCTCAGCCTCTCTTCCTCTAGTCTCTCTGAATTCTATCCATTCCCGTTTTATGCCCCTCTCTCTCCCTTCCGCCTGCGCATGAGTGGCCGACTGACGGCTGCTGCTGTTGCCTCTGGCGACCAGTGATGTCATTTTTTCTGAGCAAAAAAAAGCTGGATCAACCAAAAAAAAAAGCTAAAAAATAGCGGAATCTCAGGAAAAACAAGTTAAGAAAAAAGCTGATGTTAACAAAAAAATAAATTCACCTATTATATACAATAAGCCAAGAAAATGTTTACACAACACTTAAAGTTATTTCTACCCATAACTTCAACATATTTAATGGAAAGTATGGTATCAATAGAAAGGTCATTTAATTTCCGTTTGAATGATACAATACTTTTCTTAACCCATTAAGTACAGTACCCATTGAAAGTTTTCAATTCTTGTAAAAGTCTACTTTCGAAACTTTATTGCCCCGGGCTTAAACTAAAATTGTTTTGATGCAAAAAGTTACTTCAAACAATTCTAATAGTGACTGAAAAAAAATTCTTTTCAATAATCTCGTCGCATGTATTTGTTATGATTTTGTGAAAATTGCTAAAAATTACTATTTTACCAACTTTTCATACAAAATAATCATTTTAGTCATTTTTAGCAATTTTCAAAGAATGTAAAAATCGATACTTTGCCGATAGAAATACATTTTTAGCAATTCAACCGTCAAACTCAATTAAAACAACTCTCAAAATTAAGTAAAAGTGAAATTAAAAAAAAGCTGCTTAAATTTGCTAAAAAATCTAGAGTTCACCGTTCAAAAAAATCCAAATCTGACGGGAAAAAAGCGGAAATGACATCACTGCTGGCGACCCAGACTTAATACATGTATGCATGCATGCATGTGTGTGTGTGTGTGTGTGTAGAACAGGTACCAGTTGCTGCTGCTGCTGTTGTTGTGGTTGGCGGGAGGATTTCAACAGCAGAGTTGACGTTGGCGCTGCGGCTATTTCTTTTCCTGTTTTTGTTCCTGTGTTGCACACGTTTGTTGCAGTGTTGCATAGGTTTTGCGGTTGCAACTGAGCTGTAGGGGGAAAGAGGGAAGGGAAGGGTAAGCTGACCATGTCAGCTAGATGGATGTGCTGCTGCAAAAAAAGAAAATATGGTAAGAAAATGACTTAATGCTAAGGTAAAACCTACAAACTAAATGTAGAAATTTGTATGCAACAAATGAAAATTGTTGGTTATGTGCACAGAGAGTTTGTTAGTTAGGAAAATAGTTATTTATATTTTCAGGTTTTTTTTTACTTGCTTAAAGTCTTTGTTGTAAAAAATTATAATCTTTCTTGTTTGTTGATCATTTGGCGTTGTTCAAAGCCAAAACCTTTCAAGGGGCATTTTATTTTTATTTCTTATTTTTTTTTTTGCATTTGAGGCTAAACGCTAAAAGCTGCAGGACTTTCATTTTAGCTAAAGCACTCTCTTCCTCTCTCTCTCTCTCTTAACTCTAGCCAAGCCCCTTGACAACAACACAGCACTGAAAAAATTGTGCTAAAAAACGAAAACCAAAAAAAAAACCGATTTGGCGGCAAATTGCCAAAAAGCTTTTTGCAACGCGCTTTTTTGTTGTTGTTGTTGTTTGCTTCAAGTGCAGCAGCAGCAGCAGCCTCATGCCTGTCAATGCGACACGTTCACGTCCAGTCAGCCACACCCTAAACCCCACCCCCCTTCACCCCTTTTTATGCAAATGCACGTGAAAATATTCAAAATATTTCAATTTTTTTTTTGTGTTTTTGTTTGCGCCTCGCGTTGCTTTCAATTTCCATGCCACTCTCTTTGTGGGTGGCTCGAGACAACAGCTTCCACACACACACACACACCCCCTCCCCCCTCCTGCTACTGCTGCAATTCATCGCTGCCGACATTTTTCGATTATTGCACATACTTTCGCCTCGCCTCGCCTCGCGTCGCTTATTTTGTGTGTTTTGTTTTTGTTTTTGGGCTCAAAATTTGTCAACGCCTGAAAAATGCAGCCAGCAGCAAGCACATTGTGGAGCAGAGGGGAGCGGCTCCTCCACCCCTCCACCCACCCACTCCACACCTATCCCAAGCAAGCAAAGAAAGAAGCAGATTATATTGACAACGTCAACGACGTCAACGTCGTGGTTGCTGCTGGTTTTTCCCCTTGCTGGGAGTGGGGAGAGGGGCAGGGAAGAGAACGGTGTGTGTCATGGCGGCCTTTTGTGCAATGAAGCAAAGCACTTCTTCTGCTTCTTCTTCTTCTTCTTCTTCTTGTTCGCGTTTCGCGATTCCCGCACCTATGTAATGCCTTCTCCTTCTCTCTCTCTCTCTCTCTCTTTGTGAAGTTTGCCTGATTTACTCTTTGTGCCTTTTGTGACAATTTCATAGCCATCGATTTATAGCTCCACAAATGCAATGAGTTGAAAATTTCCGTTTCAAGTGAAACCGTTTCCATGCGTCTCAAGTGGCCGTAACGGTTAAAGAAATGCATCAATATTCTTGGAGTTGAACGTGGAATCGTGGGATCGTGTTCATTATCAAAGTTGAAAACACTTTGATGCTGTTCATTAAGTTGTTTTCTTCAACGATGATCTTGCCACGATTTTGACGATAAGCATAATAGTTTTGGTAATGAGTTTCTCTTTCTACAATTACAAAGCAAGTTATTGGAAATCTCTATGAGATTGAATTGAGAATGGAATGCAGGTGAAGTTAATATTCAGTACTTAAATCTTTATTTTTTAGCCTTGATTTCCTACTTAGAATTA
The DNA here is from genome assembly GCA_018152825.1 of Scaptomyza hsui. Taxonomy (NCBI): domain Eukaryota; kingdom Metazoa; phylum Arthropoda; class Insecta; order Diptera; family Drosophilidae; genus Scaptomyza; species Scaptomyza hsui. The sequence continues at coordinate 8,974,769 of JAECXO010000001.1, forward strand.
AATTGCTTAAGTCAAACTTGTTGATCTTAGTTTAACTTGGTATTTACTTTTTTTAAAAGTAGTTTATTTCACAGAAGTTGCTTGTGTCTATCGAAAATCGATAATAATCGCTCTGAATATTATTCGACAATTTACAACACTAAAATGGAGCAGAGTGCACTTAAATATTGAACTTTCAGTCGGAGAATCATTTAGATTATTCCTCTAATCAAGGTTTTGATCCCACATTTTTCCTTGAATATATAAATATTGTTAAACACAGCCTAAAATCATAAGTTAATACAAATAAGAAATATCTCAGTTGAAAAGTATAAATGCTAACCCCTCTATATATTGATTTTGTATATTAGCTTTAAATAAGAGACAAATTTTAAGGGAAATAAAGCAAAAACTAAATTTAAAAAAAAAAAAAATAATAATAATAATTTTTATTATTCAAAAGTCAACAATCGATTTTTAACATCTTGAGAGTTTAAGATCCATAACTCTATTCCATAGGCATTGACCTCCAATTTACATGCAAGATACTTAATTTAAGCGCTTCTTCCTCTTCTTCTTCTTCTTCTGCTGCCCCTGCTGCCTATCTCAATTGGCCAATTACGAAGACAAACGATGCGTAAGCCACCCAAAAATTGGTTGAGTTAAGTTTGTTTGTTGCTTACGATTATTATTATTATTATGATTTGTGTTGACTTGTGTATTGTATTTTGTTTGCTTAATTAAGGCGCACGAACCAAGGTCTGAGTGGCCAAAAAATAAGAAAAAATTGCGTGTGTTTTGGCCAGCAAGCAAACGGGTCAAAACGAATACCAATAATAAAATTTGTGTATCTTTTGTAGTTTCAATTTACTTAAAAAACAGTTATTTAATTTGTATGAAGCGTTTTTGATGTGTGTGTGTGTGTGTGTCGAATGTTGCACAAGCTTGATGATGTTTTTGCAACATCATTATCCACATCTTTTAGTCTCTTCTTCTTCTTGCTCTCATCTTCATCTAGTTCAGTTTTCTTCTTCGACAACAACATTTCGCAGTCATAAAAGAAACTTTTACTTTTTAGCGTTGCAAATAATGCAAAATAATTGGAGGAGCAAACAATGCAGACTACTTGTTGTTGTTGTTGTTGTTGTTGTTGCTGTAAACTGTTGTATTGTTGGCCATGTTGTTGTTGCTGTTGCAGGCACGACCCAAAACGTTTAATTTGCGGGGCAGCAACAACAACAGCAACAACAACAACAACAACAACAATAATAAGCAACTGCAATTGCCAATTCGATTATTTGTTGTTGTTGTTTTTCTTTTTGCAATGCAAACCAACCGCAACGAGCAACATAACTTGCCCTCCCTCCCTCCCCCTGCCCCCATACACACTTTATGCCCTAACAATCCTCGCACAACTCATTGGCCAAAGCAGGCAACAACAACAACAATCAAACAAACTAACAAACTAACAAACAAAGCAGCGAAGATGAAGCGCTGCCAAAGTCCGTGCAACGTCGCACAGTGGGGCCTCTGCCCGAATAGCGTTGCGAAAATCATTTTTTTCATGAACGCGCTTGGCATAAATGTAATCGATAGAGAATACTTCAAGGATTATGGATCCAAAAGATTTTTTAAATCGGTAAATAATTATGGGTGGTAGAGCCTCAAAGTTGAGAAATTTTTTGTGAGTACGAATAAATGACAATTTATACGAAAATTCCACTCAATTCAAATTCGATGTAAACAACCGATCTTCGATATTTTTACTTTATCTGAAAAGTATGTTCAATCTCAATGTTTTGTTATATAAATTTCAAATATAACTGAAATACTTATTAACTTAGAAGCGTTTACAAAATACACTAAATTTTGGAATTTTTTGAACTTTCGTGGAATATAACTAAAAAGTATATCGCAGAGACAACGCGAAACCACATACATTTGATAGCTATAATATATACCTTTCATATGTATTGATACCTGGCACTCTTTTCAAACATTCATTTTAAAGCTTGAGAAGTTTTCTATTAATTACTTTTAAAATTTTTAAAATCGCTTCACTAGTTTAGAAGCTATGATTTTTGCAATGTAAAATGAGCAAAGGCCCCACTGTGCGTCGTTTGAGGCACTCCCCACTATGCCTTGGGTTGACTCTGCCGCACGTTTGTGGCCGCGTTGCAACTTAGCGCTCCTGCCGGCGAAATGTCAAAGTGACAAGCTCTTTATTTGCACAACGGCAGCAACAACGGCAACGTCGGCAACGTCTGTGGCAGCGTCTGTGGCAGCAACAGAGGTGAGCCGTACTTGGACTGATCTTTTTTCTTTTTTTGTCTTTTCGCTGCTACTACGTAATTTGCTGAGGCAGCAACCTTGCCAGTGTTCAGGAAACTACTAATCGAAAACAATTATCGATGTGTGGGAAAACAATGCAAATCGATGAACTGTGAACTGTGGCGACCTTTAAATGCAAATTCCCAACTGTAAATGTTTACATATTTTTCGTTGTGCAATCGAACAATGTTTCGTTGAATTCGTTTTGAAAAGAGTTCTATCGATAAATAATGCAATCATAGCTATCAATTTGTTATCGATTCATTTTTGAGAACCTGTTTACCAAAAATTCTCTCTGCAATCGATTATTTCGTTTTTTATCGATAAATAATGCAAGACGTTCATTTGTTATCGATATCTAAAAATGTCTTTAAAAGCTTATTTTAACCCCCGAACCCATTGGTTCGGTCAAAATTATTAAAATATCGATAACTCTGCCGTTCTCCGATACACACATGTAATCGATAACAATCGAATCTTGAATTTGTACAACTTGCAATTTGTTTTAACAAAATATAGACAAAATAATGAAAATCTGTTAAATATCTAATTAAATGAGAAATTTTAACGCTAGGGTTTAAGGGTTTAGAGAATCTGCAAGTAAAGCTTTCTCGACTTTTTCTTGTACTCAAAATGACTGTACTGACAAACTTATCGATAAAAGCTACTTTTCGTCAGCTTTCCATCGATAAAGTGAGTGAAAGAGGTAAATGGTGCATTTTAGTCGCAAAAAAATCGGATAATATGCTCCCGTTATGCTATTCCGCTTGAGGCCGAAGAGAAACAACCCGAAATGTTTTTTTTTTTTTCACTGCTGCACAACAACAACAGCAACAGCAACAACAGCTAAGCGGCTTATCAGCAGCAACAGCGACGGCGGCGTTAAAATGCAACTGCAGCCAAAAGGCAAACAGAGCAAGCGAACCAAGGAAAGCAAGAGGGGGGAAGGGGGAAGGGGGACGACGGGACAGCCATCAAGCGAGTGAGCGAGTTTTGGCCACTGGGCACCAGTAAAAGAACGAACGAACGAACGGAAAAGTGGGCGTGGCACAATGAACAACGGGAGGCGGCCAACATGCTTTTAACATTAATTTAACGTTTTGTATATATGCCGCAAAACAACAACAACAACAACAACAGAGCGAAAGAGACTAGAGACAGTTCTTCCCTCTCTCTCTCTCTCTCTCTCTTTTCTGTTTCTCGCCTTTTTTCGCTTGTAGCAGCTACAAGAAAATGTTTGTTTGCCCTGCTTATGAATAATTTGCGTTTGTCACAGCGACAACAACAACAACAACAACAGCAAAGCGCCAAGGAGACTTTTAAAATCCCAAAAAAAAAATACTCGAAGGCCCATTTCGGCCCCTCTTCCAGCCACGCCCCCTCCGTTCCGGTCATTCTGGATTTTCTAGCTTTAATTTTTCGTGTTTCAGCTGCGGCTGCGTTTGCGGCTAAACATTGTCTGCCTCTTTATCCCCCTCTCTCTCCCCTTCTTTCCCTCTCTCTCTCTCTCTCTCTCTCTCTCTCTCTGTCTGTCTGTTGTTGCTTTTGGTTTGGCTTTGGGTTTTGGATTTGGTTTTGATAAATCGCTTTGAAATTTATTTTCGCCCCCTCATCATCAGCTAACGGACTGACGGACTGACGGACTGACTGACTAACTGTCTAACTGCACTTGAAAAAATAAATGACCTAGAACGAAGAAAATTGCAAATTTTAAGGAAATGAAAAATTTTCGAATAACTGATTTTAAGATAAAAGAAAAACCTTTAAAAATATTATTCACAATATTTTATTTCTACATTTCAAAAATATGTTCTGAAAACAAGTTACGAGCAGTGAAAATAAAGCTAAGAATCCTGAGTTAAGCATTTTTACTTAGCTTAAAAGTTGGTTAAAAATATTTCAATCAATTTTGATATTACAAATTTGAGTGTTTTTTGTTTTTTCGAAGTGTTGCAAAGCCGAACTGGACTTTGAAGTGTGCTGCTGTGTGTGTGTGTGTGTGTGTAACGGTTCTGGCCTGGTCATTTGTCTGGCTAACAGTTTAGCGCCTGCCACGCCCACAGCCCACAACCAGAGCACAAAACAAATGTGGCTATGTCAACCGGTTCGGTTCAGAATCAGGTTGAGTAAGTAGCTAACCCAAACCCACGAAGCTCCAAGCTACCAATCAACCAGCTAGCCCACACAACAAACTTGGTCAGCTTTTCAATAGCCAATGTAATGTCGACTACAGTTATTTTTTACTTCTATTTTGCAACTGTTGATAAGGCCAACTGCGCATTGGTTAGTAATTTGTGTGTAATTACAGTTGAAGGAAGGCAAGGGAAGGGAAGGGAAGGAAGTAGTGAAAAGTGGGTAGAATCGGGTCCAGAAGTTGTTGGCAATAACAGTTACATCATTCGATTGCAAACGCCCTTGAAATGCCGTTCTTGCCACATCAAGTAAATCGCCTACGACGCATGCTGCATAACAACAGATACAATATCTCAAAGATATTTTTTTGCTTAGCCGCCTTCTCAAATAAGGCAAATAAGGAATATCTATCAAAGAAAACAAGAGGCAAGAGAAATGTCGTAAGTTAAATACCCTTTCCCAGACTCAATACGCTAGACTTGACATCTTCAAAGGACTCTCTAAAGGCAGTGTATCAGAGACAATCTAGAATAGGCGAAAAGATGAAAAAGGTCCAAGACAATTTATAACAATTCCTTTTCATTTACATCGACATGGACATGAACCACGCCCCCGCCCCCGCCCACTATCTTTGAGTGAAATTTTGCACTATTGTTGAATACTTTATAGACGATTTTTGGCAATAATAATAAATGTTTCGGCGGTCACTGAGGGCCAATAACAAATTGCTTAGCCACTTATGTCTTACATATACTATTATTATTATTATTATTATTATTTTATTTTTTTTTTTTCGTTGCTATTAATGAATGACTGAGTGAAATGTAAATGAAAAATACTTGAAAAATCTGACAGAAGGCGACTTCCAACCGGACACATTCAGGGCCATCTATTTGCCATTGTGTGACCCTCATTCGGTGTCCAATGAACCATGAAAAAAAAGGACCTACAAAAAAAAAAGACCCGAAAATAAACAAAAATAGGGGAAAAAGTATAAAAAAAAAGAAAGGACTGTGTGCAACTTCAGCAGTCAAGAAGATAAACAGCCTTTGATTGCGTTTCGGGTTTCGAGTTTTGCTTCGTTATCGTTTTTGTCCTCTTGCCTCGCCTCTTGCCTCTTTTTGAGGCAGCCCCCCTCGGGATCGTCCCTTCTCAATTTGTGTATGTAATTGTAATATGCAAAAGTGTCAAACGGTAAACACAGCTGAATATGTTTTTCTTTCACTTTTTTTTTTTGTCGTGTTCGTGCGGGCGTGGGATCTGAGTACAGTACACCCTCGCTATAAAGTCATATCATATTTTTTCTCTAACTATAAATTATTTTTCCATTTAATAAGAAAATATATACTAGATTGCGCTTAGTGGGGGCACACTGTATGCGTATTTTAGATTCTTTTGTTTGTGTTTTTATCTATTTGATATATTAGCTTGCAATTGGTGTCCAATTTGAGTCACTTAAACGGTTTTAATTATTTGTTTATTGTTGCAAGAGTTTTTCTGGCTTTCGTATCTATCAGAAAGTTGATTGAAAAACATATAAATTAATCAAATTTACACCGTTTTGTAAGCTATTTTGAGATCTGTTGCCTTAACAAATGTTATAAAACAAAAGTCGTGAGTGAAATTTAATTATATTAATATTTAAAACTACAAAATACACTTAAATATAGTTCCTTATACTATCTGCTACTTATCACAATTGAATACACTTTATTTGAACTGTTATCGCTAATTAAACATTAAAATTGTGATCGAATTTTGTTTGTACATATTTATTTATCAAAGTGCAGGCTTTTATTTTTTTGTTGTACTATTTCCCACTCGTGTATTTGTTCATTAATGTATAGCTGGAAAAAACGAGTTTATCACATTCCCATAATAATCACCTTGCTTCACCCTTCTGTTAATCAGTTTGTAATACTTTTTTTTTTTTATTGTATTACCGCTTATCGCTTGACGCTTATCTTTTATCGCGTATATATCTCCCTCTCCCTCTCTCTCTCTCTGGTTCAAATCAATCGAAATTCATGTTGAGAAATGGAAAGTTGCGTTAATTTTTATATATACATATTAAACCTATTATTTGATTGTCATTGTTGTTGTTGTTTTGCTTTTAGCGGTTTTACATTGAAAATTTGTTGCTATTGCTTTTTGCCAGTTGGCTGCTGAAAGCGTTTACAAAATGCCACCTAATCAATTTATAGCGCCGCCTTCCTCTCCTCCCCCAACTTCTCCATCTCTTCTAACCGCCCATTCAGTCTTATACACCCAGAGAAAAAACGCCACGAGAATCCACTACGAAAATACTAAATTTTTTAACTATGAAACGTAGTAAAAATCACTATAAACAATGTTGATTTAACTAAAAACATAGCGACAACTTCAAAATGACAATGCATGTTAATTTTAACGTTGAACCATATTTAATCAAACTATGCGCGCATTATCAAATACATATTAACATTTCAAATTAAATGTCCGTTTTAATAAATTATATTCAATTCGAAAACTCTTCATATTGATATTTACTATGTTCCGCATTCAAGTCAAAGATCAGATCGTATTCGGTGAGTTTTTTGATATAAATTAATTTTCATCTTTCTAGCATTTTTAATAATTTAAATTATATTTGTAACAATTCTAGTAGACGCATGCGAGTGTATTAAAATCAAGAATGTCATACTTGGTTTTCAGGTATCCGAGACGAGATGTTAAAATGAAAAATTCCATATTCAAATTTTAATATGAACAATATTCGAATCATATATTTTTGTGCATCAATAAGTATTTACATATACAACACCTTAATTAAACTATGAAAAATGTTAATTTTAATATTTAATAGTAATTCTCGATTGTTATTTTCATTGTCATTCCAAAATTTTATAGCCTTTAAGTAGGTTGATTAATATTATAAATAAAATTTGTCATATCAAAAAAAAAAGAAAAGATGAAATTATACCCGATTATAGTTAAATTTACCATGAATATGGTTATCTGTACTACCTTTTTTTCTGAGTGTACTATATTTACCCAATACGGCCGACTGCAGTTTTAATTAAGTGTTTAATTAATGCTGATGATGATGTTGTTGTTGTTGTTGCTGTTGCTGGGCATCGATGGCATTGGGTGCCTGCCACGTGATGTGGACACACACTTTGGACAGCCAACAAACAAATGCCAATGAGTTTTGCATATGTGAGTGCAGTTGGGATTAACTGATGAGATCACGAGGATAATCACATCTCCAAAGTCTTGCTGTGAGCGAGATAATTAGTAGAGTGAAGTGTTGGAAAACTTAGCTTGACTCTCGACTAGATTGTAAAGACAAGATTTATTGGTATCATATACAGAGATTTTAAAGCCATGCGATACGCTTTTTAACTGGAAGTTGTTGACTGAGTTGGCCTATAAACTTATCAACTTATCTTTGCAAGTGCGAAATGAGTTAAAGATTCAGGTTATGGCAGTAAAATACAAATAAAATCAAATTTAATGTAATTTTGTTAATTAGCTACATTTTGAATGGGTGAAAAAAAAGAAACCCTTTGCAACTTTTTCATTTTTTATTTAGACTGATTGACAAACAAATGCTGTGCCCCCTTTCACCGCCGCCCGTCAACCTTGCCACACATTTTCGACTCAATTTTTCAGCTGCATTTACAAAAAAAAAAATAAAAAAAAACAAATGCAATTTTCACTTTTCATATACTTACAAACGCCGCCCCATGGCTCACTGCTTGCCAGACGGACGGACAGACTGTATGTATGTATGTATGTGTGTTTGTTTGTTTGTTTATCTGTTTGGCTGTTTGTTGCGGCGCTGTTTGCTTTCTGTGCGCACGCTCTGCTCACAAACATTGCGCATACGCCGCGTTCGCAAAAGTAAAATCAAAAGTCTGCATCTACTCTGTAAGTGTGTGTGTTAAAATTGTGAAAAGCGTATCTGGAGCAGAAAATGTAATGTGTCTGTACTCCCGCCGGCGAAAAAAAAATCTTTCCCCCACTTACTATTTGCCTGCCTTCGTTATTTATGTGCATAAAATTCCATTTAATTTGTGTTTCTCGCGTTTCTTTTTATCAAATAGTTTTTTTTTTTCGCAATTAACCAACCTGCGCACATCTTTTGCGTGATAGCCTAAATAAAAGTGGAGAAAAAGATATACACTTTCAATCTCTCGGATTCAGTTGATAAGTTCTGATAAGATTCGCTTTACGATAAGCTTGTTTTGTTATGTTTTGATCAATTACGATGATATGGCTACTGTATATGAGAGAATATTTGCGTTAGGATAAGAACGTCATGAATGAAGAATGTTGTGGAAAATAACTAAAGATATAAGATAAAGATACAGATAATAATTTCACTTAAGTTAGCTTCATTGTGATTTCTGCTTGATGTACAATAATTGACTTACTTGATTCACATGTTAAAAATAATATCGCTTTTGTCTTTTGTCTTACAGATCGTTAGGGAAAACTCTCGTCACAAACACACACACACAATAGGGACGTGGCTAATTGCAAGTAAGTCGTTAAATGTAATTTCTTTATAAAAGTATATAGATAATAGTATAACACACAGTTACATAGTGTTGGCCTACGAACTAGTAGCCAGCAGCAGTAGGGTGTGGCGTGCAAGGGGCCCAACACTTGATGTAAATCGCATAACACGACAACGCCAAGGCGATGGCGACAGCTTGCTTGACTAGCTCAAAGTCCAACAGAAACAACTAACAATAACAACAACAACTGAAACTTGTCAGATCGCGTGCCAAGAAATAATAATGAAGAAAAATCGTGTTACTTAGACCTGGGCCGAGGCAGCGGCAGCAGCAGCTTCAAGCACTTTATGCCTCATAATAATAATAATAACAACAACTTGCAACTTGCAACTTTGTGTGTCATGCGCCTGCGTGCCATCTAATTAGCGTGTGTATAGCAAAAAAAAAAAAAAAACGCTTGACATTGCTTACAATTTCTAGCCGCAATTCCATTCGACTTGATGCTAAAGTTAATCACTATTATTACACTAGTCAGAACTAAGCCACGAAAGTGTTGTTGTTCTATGCAAATAACATTCACTTCAATCACACGAAACTTTCTTAAGAGAAATGGGGAAAGGGTATATTTGAAGTTGATGTGAAACTGCACTTTCAACTTAAGAACGTGTTATTCATAGCTTATTAAATGCACTTTAATGTTGCATAAGTCAATTGTCTATCTAGCATTTATTATCTTATAACAACACTAAAAATCCGCATTCCCTTTTAATATTGTTTTTTATTTGTCAAGTGTTTTTTCTTCTATCAAGTTCGTGATCATCATCAAATCAAACAATACAATCGTTTAAGAAAATAACTGACCATAAATCGAGGGTTATGGTTGTTGAGTTAAATGTCTAAAATGTGGGCACTATGTGGGTACCATGTAATCATGATTCTTGAACCCAATGCCCATAAAACTTAAACGTATGTAAATGTTACGTTTCAGTTGATTTGAATGTGCGTGACGGCAATTATGTGTGTGTGGCTTGATGAGAGGCACGCAGCCAACTAATTGGCAATTAAGTGTTTACGGATAAGTGATACGTGTACTCTCCTTCCCCTTCCGCCTCCCTCTCCTCTTCTCACAATCATGAAACGAGCACACAGTAAGGGTCTCAAATGGCGACTGATGTGTGGCACATAAGTAGCTAAACTATGGGGCATTATAAGCAAGGCTTGAACGGCGGAGGCCAAAAATATGACTGCAGTTGGAAATTTTTCAATTTTTTGTTATTTGATGTTGTTTGAATACAATTGAAAATTTAAAAATTTACAATAATGTATGTATAACCTAAATAAAATGTTTTTTAAGCATTAAAAATTCAAAAGAAATTATAAAACTTTTTAGAAATATTACAACATATTTTTAAAAATAAAATAAATGTATATACAACTAAATGCAGGCATAATGCAAAACAGAAATACACTACAAATTATAAAATAGGTACGAAATATGCAAATTAAAATTTTAGAATACAAAATAATTTATATAAAACATAAAACTAATAGAAATTTAACATAAAAATCCGCTCTTAATCTAATTAAAATTAGTTTTTGCTTAGGTAATTAGTTTTTGATTGTGACTTAAATCGATCCAAACATTCTTTTTGACATTAACTCAGCTTAACTTGCAACCAAATTCCAACACCTCAGCATTCTTAGGCGAAGACTTAAAACAGTGCCACAAACAAAAAAAAAAAAACAAAAAACTATTGATAACTAGACACATGTGTCTCATATGTTGCCCCTTCCCGTCACCCCCCTCCCAAAAGCCGCAATGACACTAAGCCTAAGCCCCATTTAAGCCTGCATAGCTCATCAGCTGCCTCTCAACCCTTCAACAAAAACTATTGCTGCAGACATTCTGTTTTCTTTCACACACCCCCCCCTCTTCTCTTCTCTTTACTGTACACCTGTGCTTGTGGTTGTTGCTGTTGCTGTTGTTGTTGTTGTTGTTTGCCAGTCATCCAAAAAGCCATTCAAAAGTCCCCCAAAACAACTTGCAACAAACGAGCTGCGCGTTGCGGCCCCGCAGACACAACATGCTAATTAAAAGCTACTTTTGCCCGCCGCATTAATATACACACACACACACACACACACACACACACACACACACACACACACACACACACACACACACACACACACACACACAAACACTGCGTTGTTGTTGTTGTTGTCTGGCACTGTGAGCGGATTAATGAACATTAACGAGGCGGGCCGCACAACAACACGGGACACAGGAGACAGACAGACATGCCTCCTAGCTTGAAACCAATCGACTCTCGTCATCCTTGTTGTCCTTATTCCCTCCCCACCCCTCCCCTACCCCCTCCTATTTCTAGTCATCGCTGACGACGACAATATCGCTGGCTGAATGACAACAATTTGCATTTGTTTCGTTCGAAATATGTGTGTGTCTGCTTGTGTGTGTGTGTGTGTGTGTGTGTACACAAGACATTAGTATAAATCAGAGGGGGGGGAGAGGTAGAGTGCCTCTTAACCGCAGACACGAGCAGAGGAGCAGGCACAGCAGGGCCCTAAGCAGGAGAATTGGGCGTCATTAAAAATGTCTTGATAGGTTTGCGGCTTTGATTTCAATGCCTTGTTGTTGTTGCTGTTGTTGTTGTTAGCCAGACATAGCGGGACATTGACAGCTGCTGAACTTTTGCAATGGACATTTTGCTGCAAATTTGTTTTGCATATTAAATAACAACATTTATTTGTTCAGCCTCAAACTAAGCAAAATAACTCTACCGTTTGAGAAGCACTGGGAAACTGGGAAACTGTGAAACTGTGAAAACAGCTGTTGCACTCTCATACGCCCATTATCAACACTTGCTGCAACTTTTATGAAAAGAATAATATTATTTCTATTCCCTTAAAAAAAAGTGTTAAAGTTCAAAATTTCGCTCCTTTACAAGCTGAACTTTTTGACAGTCATAAATTTGCGTCCAACATGAATTCGACAGCAAACTAAGAAGCCAAAAAAAAACATTTTTCTTTCACTTCTTCTTACACACACACATTTTTTTTCTTTTCCTTCTCTTGTTTGTTTAGCGCATAACTTTTGCACTTGGCCGGCAAAAAATTGTTAACTTTCAGTTCAGAATCTTTTGAGCGGAATGAAAACTTACCCTATATACTACATATAAACAATTTGCTGTTTTGATCGATCCTGACATTCGACTACCTTTGATTAGTTTATTGTTTAATGTAGTCAAAAACATAATCAAAAGTTTTTCTTTTCGGTTACAGCTTGCAGCTTAAAGTAATTTGGCTTAGTTGTCTGGAGGAATTGTTTTAAAGCGCATGAAAATCTCTTTAATTAGTTCAATAAAGTTATTTTGTGAAATGTTTAAGCCGTAATATTAGAACCAATTTAATGCTTTAACTGGTTTTGGTTACCTTTTCGATCTTAACAACTGAATGTTGCCCCTTTATGCCGCTGTTGCCAGCCTTAGTTCAAGACTCGACTCTCTACTCGACACGTCTCAAGTTGCCGCACCTCAACTTGCCACCGACTTAAGACTCGATTCCTGGCTGGGGCTTCCTTAATACGTTTAAAAATAAGTACACAAGGCGAACCCAATGAATGGAGGACTCAACTTGAGGCAAGAAGAAGAAGAAGAAGCAATACTTGTATATATATATATATATAGTACATATCTTTGACTGCATTATTGTTGCTTCATGTTGGTTTTTGTGTGTGTGTGGCATTGACTGCTTGAGTAATTGGAACGCATCAGGATTGTCGACATTTTGAGTAAACGTTAGCAAAAAGCAAAGAAATCAGCTTAAAAATGGGTTCAATAGCAATAATGTTGCAATCAACTAGTGTTCTATTCATTGAGAGAGAGAGAGAGAGAGAGAGAGGTGATAAAATAAATTTTCATATAGAAATTTTAATACACTTTAATTTGCCATCAATTGCATTTGAGAAAACATTTTCTTAAGCCACTTTTTGGGGTGTGAAGTCTCAATTGATCAAGTTGCACACTGACCTGCAGAGACCAACAACAACAATTTGTTGCAACAACAACAAAAACAGTAGTGCCACCCACCACAATGAACGAATCAATATTTATTCATGCCCCAATGCCATAAAACTTTTGATACAAACGGTAAACAATAAATGCCACAGTGTGAAGCATACAAATGCACATGGGGCATGTGGCTGTTGTTGTTGTTGTTGTAGCTATTCCTGTGGCTGGTGCTTTGTGGCAATGTCTCGCTCTAGCGTTGTGGGTATCACAATGGACACAACAATCGCACCGCAAACGTTTAAATAATCAATGAGTGTTGTCTGTGTGTGTGTCTCTCTCTCTCACTCTGTGTGTGTGTGTGTGTGTGTTGGCCAAAAACCGTAACTGGCAAAACTGGACACAACGTTGAATCCAACGTTGGTTCATTCGGTTCAGTTGATTGGTCTCCTCCCGTATATGAGCGCAGTTCATTATTCATTTGTTATTATTTGCTTAGTGGTCGTTGCCACATAAAGTTGCACACACACACACACACACACACACACACAGACAGGAGTGTCGAGACAGAGAGTGAAACAATCTGGTTTCATGGCATATCATCAAATTGACATTAAAAATGCTCATCAGTTCGTCATTTCTTTTTCACTTTGAATGGAAGCGAACCAAATCAAAACCAAAACCAGAACCCGAACCCAAAACTCAAAACTCAAACCAAAACCAAACTCGAAACCGAGACTTGACGTTGATGCCACTTAAGCGCATTTCCTTAACACACCTACACACATCAAGGGGTGTGTGTGTGTGTGTGTGTGTGAGCTTACTTACGAGTACAAGCACAAGTGCATGAGTATGAGTATAAGTATGTACGTATATAAGTATGCGTATAAGTATGAGTGTGAGTACATTTGAAAACACTTTACAAAGGGTAGCAAAATTCGGTTATTAAATATGTAACGTGTGCAGAAAGCAAGAAAATATATTTATGTCGATTTTTGTTGCTGTTTGGCAGTGTATTTCATATTCGTCATATTGCTTAGCAAATCTTTGTTGCTAACAGTTGCAACACTTGTGCACTTGGCGCATTCATGCGGCAACGCTGCTGCTGCTGCTGCAATCGTTGTGGCAAACGTCACTTTTATTGTTAACACTTTTCTTTTGGTTCTTTTCCTCTTCTTCTTCTTCTTCTTCTGCTTCTTTGTGTGTTCGCGATGGCGGCAATGAATTCAATGCGATTTACAGTTGCAAATGTGCAGCGCATTGCACATTGTTGCAACAAGGGTGTGTAAGAAAGAGCTGAGCGCTGCTGATAGCCACATAATGTTGCCGTTCAATAGTTTGCCACATAAAAGTGGCTACAAAAATGCTTGCCTACTTTACAGCGCTACAAAATGCCAAAACTGTGAATAAAAAAGGCAAGGCACTTTTAACCAAAGGCCAAGGGGCAATGGGCAAAAGGGCAAAGGGTAAGTGGCAAAATGACAAGGGCAAGGCGAGAGAATGAAACAGAAACAGTGTTGTTGTCTGTCGCTGTGGATCAGTGGCAACAAATGCCACTGTGACTTGATTATAATGATAAAATCTAATTAAAAAAGTTCAACTTAAGATGTCAACTTAATTTGGTGAATGCGCCGCCTGCACAATCCTTGCCAAGCCTTAGCAACTTTCTTGCCTTCTCGTTAGCTTTACACGGCAAAAAAAAAATGTCACCTCAACATATCGAAAAATTGCTCCAAACATAGAAAGTTTCTTTGCGTTTGGGAAATAATTGTAAATAAGACAAGATGTGTAATGATTTTTTTCTTTTTTTTTAAACTCTTATTTTAACTTTTAGTAAAAGCAAATTACGCCTGAAATATTTGTATTGCATGGCAAATATTTCTCTGAGTGCAGCTTAATCTTTAGCAAGTACAAAATCTGTTTTGCTTCTATGTTGGCTGCCAAAAAAAAACAAGCAAAAAAAAGCAGCAAAAGAAAGAAAAGTAAAACCCGTTCGACAGCCGTTTGCTCTTTTCACTTTCTATCGCATTTCGCGTCGCGTCTCGTCGCTTTTTCCGCTCCCCCCCTCACCCCTTACCCGCCACACCCGCGTCTGAGTGTCTGTCTGTCTTGTGTCTGTCTTGCTGTCAGCACAAACATCCTAATTACCGAGTTTTTTTTCTTTCATTTTTTTTTTGCCCAAGTTCTCTCAGCTCTCATCGGACTCTGTATGTGTGTGTGTGTGTGTGTGTGTGTGTGTGTGTGTGTGTGTGTGTGTGTGTGTGTAAGTGTGTAAAACCAATGGGGACACATTCATTGGGGGCATGCCTCGTTGGGTCAGTCGAGCGGCATTCAACCTACTTTACATGTTTTGATGCCGTCTTGCCATCGTCGTCGTCGTCGTCGTCGTCGACTAATTACGTTTGTGCCCATGGACAAGCGTCACCTAATGACCCAAAGCTGCCAACAATGGCCAGCAGAAGCTGAGAAAGAAAACTTTTGCTTTTGCTTTTGCTTTCTGTGTGTGTTTCACGCACTTTTTGATGGCTACTCTTGGCCCAAGTGCAAATGAGTTGTGTGCGTGTGTGTGCCATGCCCCCAAGTACATTTCTAATGACCTTCATTACATTGAGTGGTTTGCCTTGCGACCCCCCACCCCTCCCCCCCTACCGGTTCGTTCCGCTTCGCTTGAGCGAACTCCAACCAAACTAAACAATCAACACTGGCAGGTCAAACAAAAAAAGGAATAGTAGTAGCTAGGACTTAAGTAGTATGATCCTGTCCAGCAGCAGACAGGCAGACAGGGGGGGAGGGGCACGGGTAGGGGTAGGGGCGACTGTTCGCACGAACGCCTCGACGCCAAAGAAATTGTAACACGGCCTGAATGTAACTAAGTAGTTTGCAGCTCAGTTTTGCAGTCAACATTTGCGATTCATCCCACAGACTCTCATTGTTGTTGTTGTTGTTGTTTTAGCAGTTTCCGGCTAATAGCTTTGAAATGAGTTTCGCTTTTTTTTTTCGGACCCAGTTTGTGTGTGTTTCTAGTTGGCCATTTGTCGTCTTGTCTCTAATAATGCAAAGTTCATTAAAAAAATACGTTTGCGCCGCAGACAACATTAGCGGTCAGATAGTTTTATTTTTCTTTTTCTGATGGTCACATAAAACTATCTAGTATCTATCTATTGTCTACGAGGTAGTTTGTGTGCTTTAAAGCAATTAAAGTTAAATAAAGCATATTTTGAGTGTATTTAGACTTGTATTCAAATCAATGTTAAGTGATTTTTATCGGTTGCTAATTGCAAAACTAAAAAAACGCATAAAACAAATGGTATTATTCAATGAATTGATTTAAGCCTGACTTCATAATCTTCGTAATCCTCATAATAAAATACAACACATGATTAATAAAAAAAGTAGTTGAATTAATAATAAAAACAAGCTCGTAAAAAATCATTGATTAAAAGTATAATAATTGAATCAATATAAAAAACCAAAGCTTTACCATTTTTTTCAAATTTATTGTCTCCAATTAAATTGTATTTAAATGCTGTCAAATGATATTTAACACAAGTTTTTATTGATTACCTTCAGTTTCTTAAACCACATTTTATCGTTTAGCTCAAAAGTTAAATGAATGCATTTAGATTTTTTGATTTTTTGCTGCATGCCACAGCTCAGCAAATAAATAAAATAAAATGAATGAAAGGAAAAGGTAAAATGCAAATGTCATTTACAGACCACACATTGCTCATACGCCATGTGAAATCGAACAGTTGTTGTTGTTGCTCTGCCTTTTATGCCATGCCATGGCATTCTTTCTATCACTCACACATTTTCCTTGTGCTTTATTGGACGTCCTGTTGTGCTGGCTGGCTGGGTGCTGCATCCTTTTTGCTGCTCCAGTTCCATTTGGGGAGCGCCGACCACTTTTCGTGGCCGTTTGAAGTTTTTATCCTTATTTATCTTCATAAAATATTCATGCACTTTGCTTTCGGCTACTTTATGTGTGTGTGTGTGTGTGTGTAAAACCACTTGAAGTGTAGTGCTGAGCACTCTTCAAGCACTTTCCAGGTGACCCGGTCAGCTGGGATTGGAATTCATCTTCTGTCTGTCTCTATCTCTCTATCTCTCTCTTTCAGCATGTGCCTTTGGGGTCTTTCGTGATGGACACTCGACTGCTTTGGCTGCTTTTCAATTAAAAATTGTTTTTCACTACATTTGAGTTGATTGATTTTTAATTGATTGCAATTGAGTAAAAAGCAGGTCGAGACAAAGAGTGTGTGTTGTTGTCGAGCTTTTAAAAAGCAGACACACACACACATAGCACAAACGAAAAACCTTTTAAGAGGCAGCTGCCCCGCCTTGGAATAAGTTTTTTTTTGCCGCAATGCTTATACATTATTGACGAAGCATCTGGCTGGCTATTCAACGCCCGCAAAATAAACTCCTTTCCCCATTTCTCAGTACTTTAGCTCTCCACTTAACTCAACAGAACAGAATAGAATGCAAATTGCATGGGTCACGTCTGCGGCTTTTGTGGCTCATAAATTCTTAACAACGATTTTAGAACATTTAAATAACAAAACATAAACATCAAATTAGAATACAAACTTATTTTAATGCAAAAATATAACTAAAACCCAAATGTTGTTGTTAACTGAATTTTAATTTGCCAACAAAGCAAAACAAAACAAAGCAAAAGCGACATGTGAGACAACGAGGGTGGGGAAGGGGGAGCAACCTGAGGGTGGCCAACGGATATGCGCAAGGGTTGCAAACGGCGACAAACTTGTTTTAAAAACGGTAAACGACTCAAGGGAGACACGGGGGGGTGGAAAGGTAGCAATGCTCCCCAATTGTTGGTCTTGGACAACACAACCAACAACAACAACAACAACAACCCTTGCTGATGAAATATTAGCAACAAGCTGGCAAAAATTTCAAAGTTAAACAAACAAAGTAATAACAGCCATCGGCTGCCGCAAAAAAGGCACAACAGCTAAACAGGGTTTCCTTCCTTTCCACGCCCGCCTTCCCCTCTTCCCCTCTTCTTCTTCCACCACCCTCTCCTTCGGCTAGCATAACTCTCGCATATCATTTATACTTAGAATCCAATGCCTGCGGCCTGGCGGCGGTGTTTATTGTCTAGACTTTGGGCACAGTGTTTATCCAACGTTTCATTGGCGGATGTTTGCAAATTGTAATTGCAGCTAGTACACTGACAGAAAGTATACAAGTTTTGACACTAAGTGTCTAGAAAAAAGAGTCAATGAAGTTTGATACCTAAACAAAAAGTCATCTTAACGTTTTGAAAGAAAGAAACTTAAGTACGAAATACCCTTAATCGAGTATCAAATCAAGTACAAATATTCCTAAGATAAGTCAAAGTAATCTCAAATCAAGCAAAACTCTTCAAATGTTTGCTTTTCAGTAAAAAAAATACTTGATTTTTTTTTTTACGATCCTTGTGTGCACTTGACTTTGTTCTATGCATGTTTTTCCCTTTTCCACACACACACACACACACACTTTGCATAGAATATTTACATACATAATCGTAATCCCCTACCGTTTTGTGTGACAGTTTTGTTGTCTGTGTATGTGTGTGTGTGTGTGTGTGTGTGTCTCTTGGCTTGGCATCACGTGGCGTATGAATGATACGCAAAATGAGTGCGACACTTGGCAACAACTTCAACAAGCTGTGCAAAAAAAAAGAAATATATAACACCCAACAACAGCAACAACAATGGGGTGTGGGTGTGTGTGTGTGTGCTTGGCAGTTACCTGAAATTTATGGCAATGCTGTCAATATGTGTGTCCGTATGTGTGTGTGTGTGTGATTTTTTGTGTTGTATTTTTTGGGGGTTTTAGCAGCTTGGTTTTTTGCTTTTCTGAATTATGACAGAGCACCAGCAGCGTGCAGAGAAGTAAAGGAGTGCCCCTAGTGTGCTTCCTGCGGGCCGATAAGTTAGTAAAGGACACATGTCCCTGTCTGTGTGCTGTTGTTGCTGTTGTTGTTGTTGTTGCCTCCTCCTTGTTGCTGCTGCTGCTGCTGTTAGAAAATTGTTTTTGAAATGGCTAACAAGCTATTAGCAAACAAACAAAGAGCTCTTCATGCTGCTGCTGACGATGACGATGACGATGAGTTTTGGTAGCTCTCTCAGTACTGGCATTTGGCAGCTGTTGCATGCCACCCACATGCCCACATGCCCCATGCCCCATGCCCCCTGATAAGCGACATTTAAGCATTTTGTGGGTGGAGGGGGGAGGAGGAGGAAGTGCAGTGCCATTTCTTGAGCATCAATCAACAACTATGAGAACAACAATTCATTATCAGACAGAACTTTGTTGCTATTGTTGCTATTGTTGTTGTTGTTGTTGTCACACACCTAGCCAATGATTTATGATGCCGGTAAAATCAAAAATGTGAGACGCCATTTAACTTGTGTTGCTCTGTTAAATGAAAAAGGTGTTAAAAGAGGGAGGGGGAGGGGAAAAGCAAAGAAACTGTCAAATCATCTTCAAGCCATATGTTGCAGCAAATTAAATTCATTCTTCTAGTGTCGCCGTAGTTTGTTCCATCGTTTATCATAAATCGGAGAAAAAAGTCGCTCTGAAAAATAGGCAACAGTTTTTTGCCATTCCGTTAAGCTCTTTCATGTTGCTGACACACATTACGCATACGCCGTGTGTGACAGTCAAAAGAAGAATTTTGAAATTGAATTTAGCCCGAAGAGCAAACAGATATTTGTAGGCGGGGGCGGGATAGGAAGCGGCTGTGTTAAAAATTCCCCAAAAAAAAAAGCAACAAACAGTAAAATCAATTAATATTTCCAGCTACACACACACACACACACACACACTCACACACACATGCCCTTGGCCTTTTAAGCAGGCAACAAACACGGCATAAAAAATTTAATAAAAACGCCAAACAGCAGCTAAGCAAAAAACAATACAAAGGATGCTTTTACTCCACCCTTCTACCCACCCTACTCATGTGTGTGCTTTTTTCCCTTGCTTCTACCCCCCTACCCACCCCTCCCATCCACTTAAGGTTTATTAGCTGGCGGTGTTTTTTCTGTCTGCTTATTAAAAATCGCCAAATGGCAGCTTCCCATTTTGACCAGACCCCCCGGAGCTGCTGATTATAAGCTTAGACAAACACACACACACACACACACAAATTCACAGTAACTACCCCCTACCCCTTCCCTCAGCTTACCTTTTTGTGGGTGGCGGAGGAGGCGGACAAAACAAATGACAACCCAAATTATTTTGACACCATTACCGAAAATGTTCACACACACACACACACACACATGTGGCAGCTAGACGCGAGGCGTGGCCGAAGGCGGCAGCAGGAGGCGTGGCAGACATGGCAACATATTGTGCCATGTTCTATTGCAACTACAACAAAAAAGCACACACACACTTACACACACACACACACCATGCATGGAAATTGTTGGGGACGTTGCCATTGCTTCTGTTTCACTCTTTGTCTGTCCTGCCTTCGCCATTTGCTATCTCTCTCTTCCTCTCCCTCTGTCTGTCTGTGCTCTGTCAGATTGTCCTTTTGTGGCTCCTGTGCGACCCCCACCTCCTACACCCCGCCCTGCCCTGCCCTGCCCCACGTGGCAGACTGGCCGTCTGGTTGTGCTGTAGAAGTACGTGCGTGGCGCGCGTTCTGCTGCAAATTGCCAGTTAAAATTTCTGACATGTCAGCAAACGGCAGCGACGCCAGCGCCAATTCACTTTGGGAGCGCGCATCCGTGGAGAAAACGTAACGAGGATTTTGTTAGTCAGTCTCAGCTTGAAATCAGAAATTGTAACTGATAAATTGATTATCAAACTTGTATCGAACATTTTCCCAGCTCTCAACTTGCTAGCTTAAAATATTAGCATTAAGCGATAATCGATAAAAATCGATAATTTATAAATTTGTTGTGCTAGGCTGTATTTATTTAGTTCCTCCCTTACTAGCCGCCCAGAAGCAGGTGTCGGGTGCTTGTATCTGTCTATTTAGTGCCACAAACTCAAACATTGTGCTTGTACTTGTATACGTGTGTGTGTGTGTGTGTGTGAGTGTGGATGGTTGGCTGGTTAAGTGGTATCTGTCTGTGCTGAGGGATGCTGTGCAACATCGGCGAGACGGCATCAGCCTGGGCAGGAAATCAACAATGGCACGCTTTGTCATACAAAAATGAGCGACATGCAGCTCTCGATACCAGGCAGAATACACTCGAAACAATTGGGTATGGCATTGGCATTAGAAATATATTTGTAGGAACAAGCAAAAATATTCTCAGACTTATCGTACCTAGATATTTTATATCAAATTTATAAATTTTAAATGAATAAAGGGTCGCATTTAAATTTATTTAATGGTAAAAGGAACCTTGTAGGATTATTGAGGACTTTTTGCTTAAATTTTTACAGAAGGAGTATCTTTGAAAAGATTTCTCAAGATAGAAAAAGACAAAGCTTTTGACGTTAATATTTGTTTAATCCTTTGGGATACTTATTCAACAAAATTACTCAAAAAAATTGTTAAATCAGAATAATCAAGAATATTGATGCTTATCCTTTTTTTCTAGGTCCATTATAAGTGTGTGATTATTAAAAAAAAAAATAAAATAATATTCATTATTTACGGTCCCTGTTACTTGTACTTATATACTTGTGATTTATTCAAAGTTTAAACTTTCTTATAATCAAATTCAAGTGTAGAAAGACCTCAACGGAGAGAGAGATAGAGAGAGGAAAGAGAGAGAGAGAGAGAGTTGTGGAAGCTGCAAAACATATTCAATAGATGTATCTGTGTGTGTGTTGTTGGCTTGTTGGTTGACTGACTGACGGACGGATGAACTGACGGACTGGTTGGTTGTTAACAGCAGCGGTGCGGTGCGGTGAGGGGTGGGGTGGGGTAGGGGTAGGGGGCACACATTGACAAGATTCTAATTGAAAGGCAGCTGACGGTGCGTTCTCTCTCTTGGCAACATTTTGTATAATATGCATATGAATTCGGCCGGAGAGCTGTGTGGCCTGATAAAGGTATCGCCTGCTTTCCGTACTGCTTCTTCTGCTTCTCGTTATCTTAGCGAACAATGTTTGTGCAATATAACGTATAATTTGAGGCAAGAGTTCCTTTCCCCTTGTTATTGCGTGTCATATGTCGAACGTATCCAAATTTGGATTCGAAAATTAATTGCTTAGATGTAATTTATGAATGTGTTTTGTTGACTGTTTACTTATGGCCAGGTAATAATTGTCAACCTTCAGGTAGCGGCTAAAGCTATAAATAAACAAATAATTGAAACTGGAAACTAAATGCTCAACACACAGCCATAATAAATATATATATATCTATGAAAAAACGAGCACAAAATACGCAATGTGCGGGACGCATTCAAGGGCATTTTGTACTAAAGCAAACGAAAACGAAAACGATAACGAAAACGAAAATTGGTAATACAAACTGCATTCCACCAATGCTGTGAGGGTGAGGGTTAAGTGTTAGACTGACCCTAGCTCTGGCTTTACTGCTCAAGTATGCAAAGCACAAATGAAAATAAAGAATTGTGTCTCTGAACGCGATTAAAATGCCATTGAAATGTCAGTTTGTGTATTCGAGTATTGTTGGCCATAACGCATATACGGTTCAAGTTGGGTCACTTGGCCAACTCACGCAAGCAATTGGTATGTTGGCAACACTTGACTTTGGCCGTGTGCGCGACAACCGAACTGAATTGACAATCGAGTGTTGTGTGTTGTGTATGTTGAATTGAAAACAGCTGCCAAAAATTAGTTTGAGACCCTCGACGTTTAAGAGACTTTTAGTCTACTTTGCATTAAGTCAAGTGTCACTTGAAAGTTTCTTTTCTTTTCATTGATTATTGTTAATGTTTCAAAACGTAACTCAAGATGAGTATTGATCACTCTATGCTAATTAGTTATCGAATCTCTCAAACTCTCAACATCAACCACACCCCTTGAGGGTTACTTTCTACCCTCCAGCTACTGACGTTTGTATGTTTCTCAATCTATCTATCTATCTATAACAATTTGCCTGTCGCTTTGTTTTTATTGTTGGCTGTCACTCGCCGATTTGGCGCACTTTGATAAATGATGTATGAACGCTAGCGACGTTAATTTTGTGTGACAAATTCTCGCTCTCTTTTCTAGTAGAACATGTCAATTTCTTATGGATTGTCCCTCACGTCACTTCACTTCACTTCACTTCAAGACAAAGTGTCTGTTGCCTGTCTGTTCAAATTCAAGGAATGCCGCTGGGAAGTCCGCCCTGATTGAGGCACTTACGGCACGCACTTAATGCCAGCTTGACATGCAACTGTGGCATTTACCTCTTAGTCCTTGCCTATGCAAATCACTGTAGCTATTTATAAAGCATAAATCTATATACATTTACCCATATTTTGTACTTTGCACTAATCTATTTTGTTTTTCGTTTTTGTTTCCGTTTTTTTGCAGGGGCCCCCAAAATTAATGGTAATTTCATGCTGTCATTGCGCAAAAATCAACACGGCCCCCGAAGCGCCAACCAGAACACAAAACATAAAGGTACGTTCAGTAAGTTGGGGGTAATTAAAAGTCTATTAGGGGTAGCAGTAGCAGTAGGCTTCAAAACTTATGGCTGGAAAACTGTAAACTGAAAACTGAAAACTGAAAACTCATAGCCCTAATCAAGGCCTGTATAGATTGTTTCTTGTCCTTGTCATGAAATGTTGTTTGCCAATGAAAATAAATTGGCAAGACGGCAAGTTAATAGAGGTAATAGCTAACGGTACTTTCGACAATTACAAATTGAAAAGTTGTCTCCGCCTTTTGTCGTTTGCGTTAATGTTCCGCCTTTAACAAAGATTTAATTAATATTTAGTGCGCATTTGCATACAATTTTGTATGGTAAAAGAGATTTTTTTTTATGAGCAAAAGACAAGTTCTAGAAAAAAATATATTAGAAAAGTTGAATGTTTGATAAGTATATTATTACAATACATTTCCATTTAGCGATGAGATCAACTACCAATTTAAACCCTAAGAGCCACTTGAAAGCCATAAAGACAATGGTTTATTTTTGTATGAGTTATGACCTTGATTTATTCAACTGTTTACCATCATTTAATATTCATACTTGATGAATTGTGCGATTAGATCATCACTCAATATATTAAATACAGCATCTTTGAAGAAGGTATCTTTATAGGTACTATAGTATGGCTTTAATAGCTTTCTCCACACACAAGCCAAGTGTTACAACTGGGTTAGTCGAACAATCGTTTATAAACGCAGCTACCAAAACCATTTCAAATGATATACAAGTTGTAATTGAAATGCATTTTGCTTGAATCAGCATCAGCATGCATGGGAGAGCCACTACATACATACATACGAGTATATATATATATATAGGTATGTACACTGATAGATGATGGCTCGTGCTGTTGCACACCTGCTTCTTATCTGATTTGTCATGCCATCCTAGGCAGGTATGTATACACCTCAAGTTAATCGTAGATTGCCTGGCGCTAATTAATAAGCTTTATGCGCATAATTAAATGGTATACACACATACAGATTTTTATTTGTTTTCGTCATGTTTGCACGGGAGAGGGAATCGTGTTTAGACCAAAAGTTTCGCCAGCCATTTTTCATACATCTTGGCCATAATGGCCAGCAATTACGTTGAGCCATCCGGATGGCTAGCTAGCTGGCTGGCTGGCTAAACAAAACTTGATCATAATCATTATAAACATTATAATAATAATCATAATCGTAGTTGTAGTCGTCGTCGTCGTCGTCGTCGTCGCTCATCTGCCGGAAGTTGGGCATACGAAAAATTGTTGTTGCTTTTGTTGTACGTATGTACGTAAGTAATTGATGCCCTGGCCTGGCCTGGCCTGGGTCAGGTTATTTCGCAGATTATTTGATTTTCATGGTTAGTTGAGTACTATTTCTGTATTGTATTGTTTCTCAATTTTCACATCGAGTTGCTTAAGATTGATTGTGGGCATTTTGCAAAACGGAAATCAAAAAGAAAATTCTTTCGCATGATATCATATCCATAATCATAACCAAAAAAACAACATTTAAATAAGAATCCACATCAATTATGCAGCTTACTGACAATGTCAGCATCACTTTTACAAACGATTATTAACTTATTAATGTGTATATTGTTTATTTAAATGACAAACTTATGTGTGTGTGTGTGTGTGTGTTTGTACAATGCATAATTTTGTTGGTGCTATGTTTTATCGCTGATGAAGTTTATATATTTTCAATCGTACGCTTT
The DNA here is from genome assembly GCA_018152825.1 of Scaptomyza hsui. Classification (NCBI taxonomy): domain Eukaryota; kingdom Metazoa; phylum Arthropoda; class Insecta; order Diptera; family Drosophilidae; genus Scaptomyza; species Scaptomyza hsui. The sequence continues at coordinate 9,000,040 of JAECXO010000001.1, forward strand.
GTTAATTGCGTTAAGCTCGAGTCAATTATCAAATATACAAAACCACAACGATAATAACAATGATAATGATGAAGATAAAACTGCGGGTCGTGGAGCAGGTGGGGAAGAGATGAGGTGAGGTCGTTGCCAGAGCCGACGGCTTGTTCACATTTTTAATTATAATTTCATGACGTTAACGACTTGTCTGTTGTTATTTTAAATAGTTTTGCCATTGCTGCTATTGCCATTGTGTTTTTTTTTTTTTTGTTGTTGCTGACAGTTGACATGGCGAGTTTTACAGTAGCTGACATCATAAATTGGCCAAAGCAACAGATGCTCATATATATGAATATATAGTATATGGAGAGTTAGCGAATTCGGAGACTTGTAAGATTGTTAAAAGAAACGATTTTTAATGACTAAATCTAAAGGATTGTCATCTTTAAACACTTTGAATTAGGCGAGCATTGAAAAAGAGTTTAAAAATGACGAAAATAATCCTCTTACATCTTTAGCATGAGCTATAAGCTGTTGGATTAAAGATCGAAAGTTATAAAAGTTATGAGATGCAAACAAAATGTTGATTATAATAACAAAAAGCGAAAACTTAAATAAATTTATACATCTCTCTTTTAGTGTAACTATCAAAAGCTTAAGAAAAACCAATCAAAAAGGTCACAAAAAACGAAAAATAAATAAAAAAAAAAATAGAAAAAGAGTGATGAAGGAGAGGAATTGAGATAACTCTGAATAACAAAAACTGATCATGGCAACAACCTTAGCTTGAAATCTGCTCAGCAAATCTTTTTCTTCGTTTCATTTATTTGAATTTGAAGTTTTTTGAACCCTAGACAAGCGGAAGTCTTGAACACTTATGACTCATTTGATAGATTTGAGATGAAGATAAAGGCAAGGCAACGGCAAAGAGTTTCAGCCTACCAAAAACCTACAAAGACATGCGATGCCTTTTCTTACCCATTTTTTTTTTTTGGTGTCTGACGAAATATATTTTTGGTTGGCTCACGATTTAAGCAACCAAAAATTGTGTTTAGGTGTCGCATTTAAGGTGTGTGTGTGTGTGTTGGTGTGTGTGAGTGTGTGTGAGTGTGTGGGCGTAATTCTCAGCCACTTCAACACTTCATTTAATAAATGTTGTAAACACGCACGAATTGAATTATTTATGCTTAGTTGTCATAAATTCATTTACGAGGCAGGGAGGGAGAGAGAGAAACGCACCCACGCACATATGTTTGTTAAAGGGACCCCTTCCCTTCCCTTCCCCTCCCATCCTCCCCTCCCTCATCCGATCGGACAGATGTGCAGCAATTAAGGGAATGCCGTTGTCAATCGCAACTCAAATGACATTTAGTAGAAAGAAGGGGCGCCTATTTTAAAACTCAGACACAAAATGATTTATGTACGTTAGAGGGGGCGAGGGGGGGAGAGTGTGACTGAGAGGTGTGTGTTCAAAGCTATCAAAAATGTGCATAAATTGGAGTTTTGTAATTAGGCTGCAGTTTGGCACTTTGAAATGTTTGGCTGCTGCCTTTTTCGCTGACCCATTTCCCAAGGCGCAAAAATTGGCCAAAAGCAGACAAACATTGGGCCAAATGCCAGAGTTGCACAAAGAGTGAGACAGGGAGGGAGAGGGAGAGAGAGAGAGGCGCACATTACTGAGGCACTGGGCTAAAGGGATGCCTCAAGAACTCAAACAAAACACTTCGCCGCTCCTCTTTTGCCCTGCCCCCCCGCCCCTCCCCTTTAACGTTGTCTGCCGGCGACTGAAATGAAAATGAAAATGGAATTAAGCACACAAGTTTTGCTAAGTATGTACCAAGTGCATGCATATGTATATGTATATGTATATATGTATGTATGAATTTCGTAGAACTTGTGGATATTTGTGCCACATGAGGCAAGGCGAAAGGCAAAGCGTTGCAATGCGATGCGAAGCGAAGCGAAGCGCAAACAAAAAGTTCAAGTATCCTAACAGTGTCTTATGAGTGCTTTGTCTGATTGTGAGTGTGTGTGAGTGTGTGTGCGAGTGTGTGTGTGTGTGAATAAGTGTTTAAACTGTTACACACTTCTTGGCCTCTTATTGCCATTGCAAGTGAATTTCACTTTCCTGCCCTCTCTCTCTCTCTCTCAACTAAAAATGGGCCGTTTATGTGTACTTATATTGTTATAATTTTCTTGTCTTGACTTTCTGTGTTTGTCGTCGCATAAATACTTTTTCTATATAGTACTTTATTAGCTCTAGATTTGCATACTAAAGACTTGTTATTCAAATTTTATATTTCATAATATGCATTTTTCTGCGCTTTCTTCGTAAATCTTTAGACAGCAGGTTTATTTGAATGAAGATTTACCTGTATAAAAGAAACAATTGCTTGCATTCTAGCCTAGATCCATGGTATATTTGTTTGTGTTTGTGTGTGTGTTGGAGTCTGGCATCTGGCGGACACAAACAAAGGCAATCAACAGGCAGACAGACAGACGGACAGACAAATTAATCTCTAAGTTGGCCAAGCTAAAAGAGCTGAGAACCGAGAACCAAGAAACTGCAAAACTGCAAAACTCTGAGAACTATGAGAACTCTGAGAACGAGGCCGCCGGGAAAAGCATATGGTGCCTGCGTGCCGACAGGACTTTAATCATTCAGGAGCCGGGGCAGACATGTCTGCTCATCTCCTCCCCTCTCTCCGCTGTCCACCCAGTTTCGCGTCTTGTGTCAGTCAACGAATGTGTTTTGAATTATTGCGCTGTAAATTCAAAAAGGATGATGCGTCCGGCTAGAGAGTTCTACCGAGTAGTACTGCTAAGGGGAAAACTCAGTACTGGATGGGTGCTACTCGAAAAATGGCAAAACAAAAGGATATTGTGACAAGGATTTATTAGTATGTCCTCCTCTCGCAGGGTTGTCGCGTCCATTGTCTTGCCCGTTGCCCGTTGTCATTTATGAATTTCAGGGTTGATTTGAAGCACACTCAACACACACACTCAACACACCCAACACACAAACAGGCAGAAAGACAATGCAACTGCGCAGTTTCTGTGTGTGTCTGTGTGTGTGTTTGTACACTTAGAACAATTATTTGATCCAAAAAGTTTTGTTGGCTATTAAAAATATATAATACTATGAAGAAATTTCATCTAAAAAAATATTTAAGAGAAAGTTTTTTTAAAAATATTTATTCTTCGTTAAATATTAATTAAAAGCATTATTTCAGAAACTTAATAAACTGAAAGTAAATAAACATTTGAAAAACATTAATGGAACATTAACCGATAGGAATTACAGTTATTATCTGTACGATTTCAGTTCGACTTAAAGGTTTTTTTTTCGCAGTGTATGTGTTTTTGCGTATGCATTTGGTATGAGGGTCAACTGAAAGCGAGAGAAGGACTTATCCGCTCAAGTGTCAAAGCGCAATTATTGCTCATTGCAACGCTTACAGCTTCCGCTCTCTCTGTGTATGTGTGTCAGTGTGTGTGTGTGTGTGTGTGTGTCCGGAGCAACAACTCCCGCATCCTTTGTAACTTAAATCCTCAACTCAACCAGACTCAATCGAAACTCATCTCATCTCATTTCTCTCGTCTCGACTCGTTGCGGCTCAGCTGCGATTTATTGCATTCAATCTGTTTTCGAAAATATGCCCCTCCCTCCCTACCCGCCTCCCTCAATTTTCAGCTCTATTTCTTAGTTTTGTTTTTGTTTTCGTGCTCGCTTGCACTTTGCTTTAATTACATAGAGAATTGTGTTTTCCTTGGCAAAATCCTCAATGACAAATGTTTTGCTTTTGGCCAGATTGGAAAGTTAAGGCAGGTGACACCAAGATTTAGCCCATGAAATTTTGGGATGCTTTAAATCTGATAACACTACCCCAAATATCTTTTAATGGCCACCCTTCTTTTCCACTTAGGTAAAACGCAAAACTGGCAACAGAAAACATTTGACTAATTTATTTAATGGCCTGGTTATTACACGAACATGACGCTCCACCAACCAAAAGGGGAGGGGGGGGGAAGGGAAACTCCACTTAGTAGAGTTTGCCTGCATTTACCAGGCATTGAATAATGGCCAAATCTGCTGCAAAAGTTTTATTGCACTTGCCAAATTAATTTGCCACCAAGTAGAAGGCGCCAGACTTCGTTGTTGTTGTTGGGTTTTGGCACTTTGCTAATGTGTGGAATACTTGGCAATGGAAATGGAAAAGTGGCACGGCGACGCAAAGTAAAGCAAAGCAACGAAAGAAATGGAAATGGAAATGACTGTAGAAATGTGAAAATGTTTCGGGTCTTCCATCCGCTCTCAAATGTGCGTTCATTAATTTAATTTTTCATTATGCAGCGCCAAATGAAAAGTGTCATAAGACCCACAAGAAGAAACCAGAGCCATGGGGGCCATAAACAAAACGAATGGAGACCAAAAGACAGACCCAAAAGAAAAGGCAGCCAGCACCTTTTATTTTAATATTTGGTCATTAAAAAACAGTTTCCAGACTCAACGCACTAAGCACCCAAAACCCAAGACCCAAAAACTCTGCCCAAAATGAGTTCAATCCAACGACGATTTTGATTTCGTTTTTTACTCACACACCACCAAAGTTTTTTTGTTTTTTTTTTTTTATGATGACAACGCAAAATGCCGAGAAAAATGCGTGAAGGAAAAACAAATCGTTGCACACGGCAGCAACAACAACAACAACAACAACAACAACAACAACAACAACAACGAACAACTGTAACAACAATAACCTTTAACGCCCCAACAATTAAGGCTAAACGCTTTTATAACATCAATTGTGGGCGGGGTCGAGTCGAAAACTTTGGATTTTTCGTGTGTAGCAAGACAGTGGGGAGAGGGGGGGAGGGGGGGGTTTGGAAAGTCCTCAGATTAATGACATTGCGCGATTTTTACGATTGTTTCTTCAAGTTAAAGTTACGAGTTTTTTTGCGCGCGCTTTGCGTGGAAATTTATGAAATTTTACCTTTTGGCCAAAAGCAATTTGCTCCATTTACATTCTTTATTAGCCAAACGGCGAGTTAGCGGCGTTAAAAACGTTTTGTTTGGCTGCTTTTTTTTCTTGCCGCTTTTTCTTTCTTGTATTTTTTTTTTTTTTTGCTTTGTTGTTAAAGAAGTATTTCTTCATCGGATGCAAGTTACAGGAAAATCGGCATACAAAAGATTAAACCGACCAAGTGCGAGGGGCGGGGAAATCAGCTGTAGCAAAGTTTTTCTTTGAATGCTGTGGCAAGCATAGGTAGAGGTCAGAGGTGGCCGTAACGTGGACTAAATCCTCAAGGCCAAAGTCAAAATGAAAATGCAAACTTTGTCAATTTTGTAGGTCATACCTGAATATATTTATTTACTGGAAAATTATTAGGAACTGACTAAGCGAAACATTATGAAAATTAATAATACAAAAAAAAAGATGCTGCAATATTAAAAGATATATTAAGAAACTATTTCGTTATAGCTTAAATTAATCCATGAGGTATTGCCCTTAATTTCAGACACTTTAAAATTCATTCTAGTTTTCTTTCAGTATTGAAATCTTTCAGTTTCAACCGATTGCAGTTGTGTCTCAATCTTGAAACATTGGAATGGCATAATATTTATTATGCTCAACACTCTAACGCCCAACGTATTTTTCATCCACGTGGAGAATTTAATAAATTCATCATCTTTCATTTAGTTGCCTGCACAGACCAAAGTCTGTTACATAGCCATAGACGCGCCCCTCCTTTCCCCCCTGGTTAAAAAAAAAATAAAAAGAAAGACAGACTGAGAGACAGAGAAATGAGACAGTAAAAAAATTATATTATATAAATGTGTGTGCGGAGAATGAAGGGAAATCGCCAGCACAAAAATAAGGAAAAATGTTTGCAGACAGAGCATCCATCCATGCACTGAGAGAAGAAGATGCGCGGCATTGGAGGCGTGGCAGTGACGTTGGAGTTGCCCCAAAAAACGCCAAAAAAAAAAAAAAAAAAAAGGCAAAAGCAAAATCGTGACTGTCATTTCAACGAAGCGAAGTTATTTTTCATGACAAAGCAGCAGCCGCCGCTGCCGCCGTCGACGAGAGATGGAGGAGTCCTCGACTCATTTTTGGGGCCCGGGCCAGGCCCGGCGGTAAAGCAGATAATGGCGACAAGGGATCGGGACAGTTGGACAGACAGAGACAGAGTGATAGGTGCACACGGAAAGGGGTGCGGAAAGGGAGCAGGAACGGGGAGCGGGGACTTGCACCGTTAAAATACCTTTTACTGGCACATTACCAGTACGCAACGCAGCCTAAGCGCTGCCTACCCCTCCCCACCCCCCACTCCCTTTCCAGCCCACTCAACTAAGCAAAGCCGCCAAAAAAAAAGGGAGAAAAAGAAGAAGAAGAAGCTGAAATTGCAGCGCTGCCAACGTTGCTGCGTTTTTCATGAAATTATTACGACTTTGGAAATGGGGTCGTACAAAATGTCGTTACGTTCAGTGCCGGCCTCCCCTCACTCCTTACCCCTTCACCCCTCACCCCAGTCCCAGTCCCTTGCCCAGTTTCGCTTTCGTCGTTGCTCGTTTTTAGTTTATTGTTGAAAATATCTTGATTGTATCTGCGGAAAATGTTTGGAAATTGGTTAAAATTGAAGCCGAAATTGAGAGCCATGATGCAAGCTGACAAGCTGTATATATATGTGTGTGTATGTGTGTGTGTGTGTGTGTTTGATGAGAGTCTTAAAAAAAAAAAAAATTGTTATAACACACATCAATATTTAATAAAAACAATTTTTCGTTTCACAAAGATCGATATGAGAAAGAAAATGAGAGAGAAAGATTAATTCTTGGAATTTTGACCCACTTAATAAAAAATATGTTTCGTTAATTCTCTCAACTCGAAAATGAATTTTTTGCCGCACGCTTATAAAGATCGCATTAAAATGCTATAAAAAAAGAGTTTTATTTTTTTTCTTTCTTAAACCAGGTACTACAGAATACTATATGGGAATCGTATATCTTTTCGTTATATTTCACTTTTCTTTCTTTTTGGTTTTTTATGCGACTTTCTCGCCCATCAAGCAACCGGGCATCATGTTCATTATGGTCATCATCATTATCATCATCATGATTGTTATTATTATCATGAGCTGAGAATGTAATAAGCGTGAAATAATTGACATTTAAGCAATGAGCGCACGCACATAGAGACAATGGAACCACGCACACACACACACACACACTGGACACACCCACCCCCCACCCCTCTCTTTCTCCTCTCTGTCTTGGTTTGTAGGCCAACACCACCAACAGCGCGGCGAACATTAAGTCGAGAATCATGACAGATGACCGCACGTAGTCAGAGTTCTCTTCTGCTTCTTACGGCCACAACCAAAAACGCAGTCAAAACTTCAGATGGAGTTACTCATAAGGGGAGGGGGGGACGAAGATGCGACGTGGTCGCAGCTCTGAGATTCTTGTGTGGAGCTACGTTTCTGGGTCATGAACCAAAAATGTAAAATAATGAGTTGGTTAAAAAAAAAAAAAAAAATTGTCGTTGTGCCTGCTCACTACTCTTTTCATGCCTTCCTTCTCATCGTCTTTTTTATTGTGTTGGGGCGGGTCTTGTCGATTTGCCAAACATTTATTTTTTGTCTATTTTTTTTTTTTTTTTTTTATTATTTTTTGGCATTCAACTCTACAAACGCAGCTCTTCACCTGTACGTGGGTGATAGGGGGAGGGGACTGAAGCAGCAGCAACATGAAACATCTGTCAATGCGACACGTGATGTGTTTGCAAAATGTTCCCACACACACACACACACACACACACACACAGAAAGAGAGAACGGCCGCAAATTGCCGTTTAAAGTGTGTGATAGTTGGGTGCCAAGGTAATCAGATTAGATGCCAAAATGATAGAGCGCAGCATGGAATTTCATAGAAATATTGCAGCTACGATATAGGATAGAGGCAGGGGTTTAGATGTGACTTTTATGCTACGCTTTAAACTGTTTAAGAACAGTTGTGCTTATAAAATATATTATAAATAATGTGAAAATCACTGCTATTAAATATCATTATCGTTATTAGATTAAATATCAGAATTTTCTGACCATCTGTGAACAACCAAAAGTTGATTTCATAATGCAAAAGACTTAAACAAATATTTAATTCATTTTATCTATTCAAAATTGTTGCTCTAGCGTTAACTAAAGTCGAAATTTAAGAAAAAAGCATTTAAATGATATAATAAATTTCTTATACAATATTTATTTATTTCTTTAGTTCCCAAATTAGATTTATTTTCAAATAACTCTCCACATTACCCATAGTAGTCTTTAACTTTAGTTGTACATTTTCATATACATAAATATGTTCTATAAAATCCTCTAATTCTTCTTCTTTCTTTTGTTACAGTCAGCGCCATTGCCATCAATGACCTCAACTAACTCGTAAATGGTAAGTGCAAAATTGTCTGTAAAATGCATTTTAAACTCACAATCAGAATCTTCACTCCACCACACCCCCTCCTCCTTCCTTTTGGCTGAACATGAAGCATTAAACCGCCCTTGCCCTCGACCTTAACATCGACATCGACAACGATGATGATGATGATAATGATGATGATGATGGTCACGCCCAACGCCTCGAATAATGCGGCGCCAACTGAATTGCTTTTGTAGCAGGCAGCAGGCAGCAGCAGCAACAGAGGGAGGGGGAGTTGGGGGGCAGCTTTACCTATAAACCAAAATGAATGACTAAACGAGCATCCCGCTGCTATGACCAAAGGGGGTGCAAGGGGGACGGACTGTGAATGCAAATAAATGCTGAGTATATGTATGTATGGAAAAATGTCATGCTGACTGCAACCTCGTCATCAGCAGCCGGAAAATGCAATCGCATCGGGCGGTCATAATCATGGGAGGAGTAGAGCGGAAGGGGTTGCCCGCCGTGGGGTGGTGGGGTATTGGTGCTAAAAAATACTGGCCACATTGCAATGTCATCATCTCCATGCTCCCAACATCAACATCATCATCATCATCTCCAAATGCAACATTTGGTTTTTTTTTTCCCCCACATTAACTTTGACCAGGCGTTAAATCCACTAAACCCTACCCCAACCCCCCAATCTTCTCTCCCTCCTGGCCCGAAGCTTTATTTGGAGCATTTTCTGGAGGGGCCAACTTTGATGCTTTCATACACACATACATACATACATATACGTATATGTGATGAATCAATCCGTCGCAGCGACGACAATGCATTTAGCGGTTTTTGCCAGCCAGACGCCAATGCGACTCCTGTCGGCGTATTACGTACGCCATCTGCCGGCAGTTAAATGAGTTAAGCAGGCACGATTACGGCTTCCATCCTCCCCTCCACACCCCTCCTCTCTGCAAACGCAATGATGCTCCATTTCAGTTGAGAAGCAACCGCAGCAACAACAACAACAACAACAACGACAGCAGCAAGAGCAGCAGTTAGGAGTTTAACGGATTAATCCGGCCCACTTGCGTGTGGGATGGGCGTATAACATGATTATACGACGTAGTACTGTGGGAGTAGTAGCTGGAAAGGATGACAGAGGAAATGCACTTAAAAGGACAGGAGGGGGAAAGGGGATACTGCTTTTAATTCAGCTTTAAAAAAAAAACTCTTTTTGTTGCAAGTTATGCAAGTTATTGGGCTTAGCTGAAAAGCAGCTTCAAGTGGGTTTTAATTGGAGAAAAGTTTAAATATTGATAAGAAATTTTACTCTTTCAGGCACGAATCACTAGTCTTTCATTGGGTTTTCATGCTACCTTTCATTAAACATCTAGTCAAAACATTTATTTAAACCAGCACATTTTTAACCTAATTCCTCACTTAAAATAATATAAATAACTTTCCTTGATTCAAGATTATATTCTTCATATAAGACTATGTAAAGTCAATTTAAGTACTTTTATTGGTTTCAAGTAATTGTTTTTCAACCGAGAAACAATTTAAAGAATCAAAACTACTTAGTTTAAAAACTATAGTTTTCTTTGTGAAACCTTTGTTTTGGTTATTAAAAAAATATGCAACTTAAACTATCAAAAGTAGACTTGATTTAAACAATTTTACCATATTTTTAGTATCTTATTTCAAGTTTATTTTACTGGCGTAAAATATTTAAAATGCATAACAGATAGATTGTGACTGTGTTTAGTTTTAGTTAGGTTCTAAATGCGCTAATTATAATTATCAATGCTGTAAGCTGTTGTCCTTGTTTAAAGCTCTCTCCACACACATTGACACACACACACTAATCCCCTTGCCGCAAACACGTGCGCAATTTAGCTGTTTTCTATGTTGTTAATGCATTTGGTTGTTGCTTTTGTTGCCGCTTTATTTGCACAATCGAGCAGAGCAGAGAGGGGAAAGAGATAGATGGAGAGAGAGAGAGGGAGAGGGAGGAGACCAGGGCCATAAATATCGACGTACATCGTCGCCTTTAATATGCAATAAGCTGTTGTATATATGTTTATTTATATTTACACAGCTCAACAAATTCCAATGATTTTTTTTTCGCCATAACTCATTTGGCACAGCGCAACTAAGCGCAATATCCCCCCCCCTACCTTCAATTCCCCCTTCAACGCCCCTCTGGTCATTGGTTAACCACTTGCCACGCATTTTAAATCATGACATAAACACTTTCGCACATCCCAAGCACAGCGATCCCAACACAACTACAACAATAACATTTAGCAGCTATTTTGTTTATTTGTTTGTTGTTGCTGTTGTTGTTGTCAATGACTTTAATGATTTGTGGTCAGGGTTATGCAATTGTGCAGCAAGGGCCACGAATTGAGCACATCAACCAATGAGAGACAGAAATACGATACACAAGCTAAATACATCAATAATTAATATATATATAGTGTGTGTGTTTGTGTGTGTGGCAAGCAATTAGCACAGAACAGACAAGAAATGGGAGCTTAGGCAACAACAAAAAATAAAATATATATAAATAAGTATATTACAAACTTATCTAATCGCCTTTACACAGAATGCTGATGTGCGTCTACCAACCGCCAGAGCGCTCTATCGCCTATCTCAGCCAAGGCAAATATTGTCACAAGCTGCCAACGAAGACGAAAGAAAGAAAGCAAGAAAGAGATAGAGGGAGGGAGAGGGAGAGAGAGGGAACGCTGTAAACCGAACTGTGCAATTATTTGCACAACTAATAATTCACTTTAGTGTTTCATTGGGTGCAAATATTGATAGTGCAGCAAAATTGTCGACGATTCGTCCAACAAACAGTGAGCACACAGTATGAAGGACATTAAGATGAGAATGTCAACTTTAATGTTCATGAATTCGAAACAATGCATCACTTTTGTTTTTGTTCAGTTCTCAGTTATCAGATCTTAGATCTTGGATCTTGGCATGCAAGTCATGTTTTTTATTGGGGTCTCCTCACACACACACACACACACACACACACACTCCGTGCATGTGAAAATGTCAACATCATGCATTTGGCTTAAAAGAAGAAGAGGCAGCAGAATTTTGTAAGCTGCTTACGGTTTGTTGTTAGCCAGATAACCATTTTTGGGTAGCACGACGACTACGATGACGATGACAAAGCGACGGCCTTGAGAATCTCTTTTTTGGCTTGTTTATTGCTTCTTCTCGGCCAAGCACATTTCAATTGACAATGCGCACACAAATTGTACAAACAGTGCTTCTTCATTGATGAAACTTTTCAACTTGCCTTGATAAAAGCCGACATGATTTTTTCTTTCATCTCTTGCTTTTAAGCTTGATGCTGGGAACTAAATTATTTGACACTTCTCTAAACATCATTCTCAATTTTAAAATCAATGCCTTAAGTTTAAATTTGAACAGTTGTCAACTAAAATATTCTTCATAATCATTTTCCCTTCCTTGTTTCAATGTTTCAATATTCATAGCTATAATTCATTTGTCAGTTTTTTCCCACGTTTTCAGTTTTAATCAGAGTTCAATTCACGCTCAAAGCAAACACTTCTGCTTATCATTCACAAATGTCGCACAAAAGTCATCATCCACAGTTTGTGAATCATGAAACCAAATCTGTGTTAACTGCTCTTTGCTTGAATAACTAACGGACTGAACTGAAAGTCAGTGCTATTGGACTCTTGCAATCAGCACAAAGAGTGAGGGAGGGGCGTGGCTGGTCGTCATTCACCTTGGAAATCTGGGAATGCACATTGAAGCGGAAAAACCAGTAATTAAATGGCTTCACTTTTACGCTTTTTCTCTTTCAACTAAAATGACAAAAAAAAAAAAAAACGAAGAAGCAAAAGAAGAAACATAAAAAATCCCTCCTTCTTGATTTTTTTTTTTTCTAGTCAGACACTAACCCGAACAATTTGTAACCGAAACTTTCATTTTCTGTAGTTTTTCTGTATTTTTAATTTTCCTGCTGCTTACAATTTAAAGCATGTAATGAAAAACCGGCATTATCACCAACCAAGCGAATGTGTGCTCAAGATCTGTGAATGTACAGCTAGTTACCAGTTGACATTGCAACAACTTCCCCTCCCCCTACCCTACCCACTCTCCTGTCTCGTCTAACATTTTGTTACATTTTATTGACACGCGAATGTCACAACAACAAATTGCAATTATGTTGAATTTTTTTACCAAAAGACACAATCACAACGAAAAGCTTTGTCACATCATCAAAATATAAAAAAAAAATAAAAATGAAATGATGTTGAAAATTAAAACTACATAATAAAATTGCAGTGAAAATTGAGATTTTGTGATATTGATACCAACAATGATGATGAAAGTGAACTGAACGCATGAAAAATGCATACAAAAGCACGAATTGTAGAAAGTGCATTTCAATTAAAATAAAGCTGTGTAACCAGAACTTTATGGACACAAAAATAAATCGGATTTGACAAAATGCAATTATTGTATATTGGAATATATATATAAAAGCATTTAACTAAAGTTTTTGCTTTAATATTTTAAACACATAAACTGCACCTGGCACAACAAAAAACCAAAACCAAATCTCTTCTCCACGGCACACCTCAAGTGTCAATCGCTAAGATGGCTTAAACAAATTGGCTTGAAATTTGATGAGTTTCAGTGTGCAGCGCTTCCGCAAAGGGTTGCAAAAGGGTTGTGCAACGTCTCGGAAAGGTGGGGAGAGAAACAGGTAAATGAATGATATGCCATCCTAATGAATGAGAAGAAGCACGAGCAGCTGCAGCTTGTTAACTGGGCGCAAATCAATGGCTTGACTTGAACAAATGATGAAACACGATATTTGGTCGCAGGGCCAACGAAGCGACGTTGGTCGTTGGCGTTAGCGTTGCCTTTTTGGCGTTTTGGCGTGTTGGCCGCTACGCAAATAGCCGGTTCTACAAAGTGCAGTTAGACTTAAATGTAATCCAAGACATACAGCAGAGACTAACGGGGCCAATAGCAGCAGCTAGCGATAGTTGCTGTCAACTTAAACTTGTCTGTCAAGAGCGAAAGAGAGCGAGAGACATATATTAAATGCCATAAATAACGCATACGCCGCATAAGCCAACGGCAGCTCAATGATAACAAACGAACAGCAAAACAGAAAAATAAAAAAATAAAAGAAGGAAAAATTGCCCGTAAATGAACAAAAAATAATTAAAAATGCATTTTTCATTAAGGCATTAAAAACATACAAACAAACAGTTACAAACACATTCACAGATACTATGCTGACCATGTTGTTGGCCATTCATTTAATTCATTTATCTTCGGGGGGTTTGTTGGCCTGACCAGTTCATTGATTACAACGCCTCAAACCCCCCTCTCTCTCTCTCTCTCTCTCTCTCTTTTCTCTTGGCCGCTTTGTCGTTGCACGCTGTAGAGCCGTCCGGGACACTCAGCCTGAAGCTCTTTGGCCGCGCGCTTTTATGTCATTTGGAAATTATCATTAAAGCTCTCGTTGTGACTGTAGGTCGAGGGGTTTTTTTTTTGGATCAAAGTAGGTTGGGGGGGGGAGTTTGGGGGCAACTGCACAGATATGACCACTTCATTTTGCAAACAAACAGCAGCAGCAACAACTTCAGTTGTGTTTTTGGCCGTTTGGCTTTTGCTTTTGCTACAGGCTTGCGGCGCGTGACGGTCATTGAAACAATGAGCGTAAAAAACGCGTGTAATTAAAACAATAAAAGGCAACAACAACAAAAAGAAGAAGAGAAAAAAAACGGCAAAAGCAAAATGTTCAGTTAAGTTTTAATTTTCACAAGTGTGAAAAATACTATTGAAAAAGGCCGCACACAAAGCTCGCGCTCGAACTCGCAGCTCGGCAACGAGCCATTTCCGCCCTGACAGCAACAACAGCAAAAAGCGAAAAACTGTTGCAAAAAAAAAAGACAACAAAATGATAATAATAATAATGAAATAAATAAAAAAAAGTAAAGAAAAAAGTTCTTAAGACTGGCGAAAAATTGAATACACTCACAAAATTGATTAAGGATTTTAAGATTTTTTCCAAGTTGAACTCAAGTCAAAGTACAGAAAAAACTGATGAAGATTTGTTTAAGTTATGATTCAAACATTTGCTCCACTTTCGCTTGGCTTCAAAATATTGTTCACACACAAATAAATATACCCACTCAAAAGGGTATACAAAAAGGCTCGACATGAAAAGAATGTTTCGTCGTGTTGGCGCGTTGTGCACTTCACTCAACGGTTTGTGGCCGAAGTGTTAAATTATCTGCTTGTCTTTTGCACTCTCATACATGCCACACGAGAAGTCCATATACATATGTACTTATATGGACATATAACTTGGTGGATAATGCGCCTTTGAAGTGGCTTAAGAAATGCGAGACACGAATTTCGGACACGATCAATCGCCTTTAAGTGCACATTCTGATAGACATGTTGCATGTTGCACATGGCTGTGAGTGGAAGGAAGTTGCAAAGAGAATATTAAATGGAATTTTACGTGAAGTCAATTAAAAATTGTCTGCAGATTGAGACCAAATTAAGCCCAACTTAACTAAACAAACAAAAGACTTCAAACGAAAAAGTGAATGTCTGCTCCAAAAAAGAAAATATCAAGCTTAAATCGACGATTATTTCTAAGCTCTCTGTGTGAATAGAAACCGCAGCCAAAATGAATGAAAGTGAAATGCGAGCACAAACAAAATTTTTTTTTTGGCCATATTTGTGGCCGTGTTTGCCAGTCATTTTGGCTGACTTCTTCTCGTGGGTTGCGTTCCGCATTGTTAGCCGCTTATGCAACAAGCGATCTCCAAATCCTCCATTCCCCAATCCGAGTGACAATGATATGTCAGATTTGGGGCTGCGGATGCGACTGCGGCTGCTGCTGCTGCTTCTGTGGCTGCCACTTCAACACATTGTCTGTGTACGGCTTTGGCACAACTGTAACTGCAAATCGGAAATGAACTGAATGGCTAAAATCAATTTTCATTTGCCTGACTGCAGTTGTTGTTGTTGAAGCAAAGTGAAGTAATCACAGTAAACAGTGTAAAGCAAATAAATAAACTGATGAGACTAAAACACACACACACAAACACACACAAAAATATATTCGACCTGAAGAAATGCCAATCATGCGCGATAATAACAACAACAACAGCAACAACATACACAAAGCTGTTGGCAGTTGATGATGACACGAAGAAGAGGAACTGAATAAAGCGGAGATGAAGCCAAATACGTGTTTTTTTTTTTCATTTTATTTTTTTTTTTAAGGCAACATGTCGAAAGTCAATTTAATGCAGTGCAATCGAAAAAAAAGAAGTTGAAATTGACGACTGTGCGGGCAGCAAATTTGAAAATGCTAAGAGAGCACAACAACAACAACAACAACAATGGGCAACACACAACAAAAACAAACAACAAACAACAACCGCAAGCAATTGCTTTGATTAGTTGCATAAAAGTCACAGCGGAGAGCGAGAGGGGCAGAGAGGTGTCAGGATGAGTTCAAATAGCTCGATTGATGAGTTGACTTTAAATTTTGGGTTGTCAACCATACATGTTTTGATTATTTCATAAGTGTTTTCATTATGCAATCTCTTATTTTCTATAAAAAGAAGTGTGACTAAGCAACAAAGTTCCATGGGAAAGTTTATTGGAAACAACATCAACAAACTCTTTATAAATTATACAAATATGTGCCCTTTTATAAATGAAGATAAACCTAATTTTTGCCGCTTAATGTGTGGGTGTGGGTGAGTGTGGGTGCGTGTGTGTACCAAACATTAAATTCATAATTGGCTTGAAGCTTAAACACGTTTTATTTTAATTATATAGCATTAAGTGCAAACAAAAATTGTGATCTTTGTTCGTAGAAATAAATTAAAATACAAATTAGGTGTCAATTTATCATTTAAATATTTGTACTGCTATTCAATTAAGTGTAATAACATTTGAAATTTGATTTTAGTTTAATTTTGCTTTAAATAATATAAATATAAAAAATAATATTTAAATAGTTTATTTGTAGTTTTGTATTATTCCGTTTTGTTTATTTTGCATTTAATTTTGAAGCTCATTTCAATCAGCTCAGTTCCAAATAAGTGCATTATTAAAGCTTACAAAACGCTGATCAAAACACCTTTTTCAGCTAAACGACCTTTCTATTTTTTAGTTTCTATCTGAAAAGCTCTCACACATTTGCATAAACATGCCATTATATGGGGATTATTATAAACATGGTCTAAGCCACAACGCGCTCCACCTTCACTTTCAAAGCGCTGTGTTTGTTGCTGCCACCAAAAAGAAAAATTTGTATATGTGTGTGCCAACAATTTGCTGTATAACAAGCCAAAACATAAACATGTGAATATATATGGATATTTGGCATGTGTGCAAGTATTTCCGGCTATCAAAACTAAATGTGTGTATGGTCTACAATTCCCACAGTTTGCCACACCTGCTGCTGCTGCTGCTGCTGCTGTTGGCATGCAACTTATGCAACGCATAGAAATCATAACTCATCAACACACACAATAAATAAGAAGAGGGACAAAAGTGTATAATTTATTCAATTGCATCGCATTGAATTAAATTGAACGTTGACTTTTGTGCGTATATCAAACTAATTAGCAGCCAGACGCGCTCAGTTAAAACAACAGCAACAGCAACAGCAGCAACAAAAAAGCCAAGCAACAACAGTTTTAGAATTGCATGATTTATGGCATGAAAGTTGCTCGACCTTTCATCCCAGTTACAGCTACGGTCTGGCTAACGTTGCGTATGAGTAATCGTTAAACGATTTTGCGGAAATTGCCATGCGACATTTTATTTATATTTCAGTTGTTGCTGCTACTGCTGCTGTTTTTGTGTGTGTATTTTTGGTTAAATTAGCAATTAATCGAAATAAATTAACACATTTAACGTTTGATCTCTCTCTCTCTCTCTCTCTCTCTCTCTATCTCGCCAAACGAATGCGAATGTTGCCGGATCGTATTAACAAATAAAAATAAAAATATATGCAAATGCCGCCCGCTGCCAACTGATTTATACGCTGTGCAAACAGGCTCGAAACCAAAACAAAAATACCTTAAAATACACATTCTCAAGTTGCGGTTAATGAGTCATCCAGAGTGATGATGATCATGATCGGCTTGCCAAGCTGACGTTAAACTGTTTATTGACCAGCGTATCGTCTTCTCTTGTCAATAAACCAAAATAAACACGCATGAGATATCTATAAAACGATGAAACATCAACAAAATAATGATAAACTTTCTTATGATACAATCTGAAAGATTATTCATTCCTCCAATCTCAATAACAGTTATCGATAGTTGTAATACAGGGTTGCTATATCTGAATAACAGTTATCGATGCTGGCTTGCAAAATCCTGTATGTAATTAATTCATCATGAATGCAAACTGAACTGTTTTGCATGCGGTGTTTATCTCTCGGATTTGCTGGCCAGATAGTCTCTAAGCCAAACTGCATTAACCGCTTTGTGCGGGCCGGGCCATGAATATTCATGTACTGTTATTGCACTGATGACTGCATTGACTAACCGTTGTTGTTGTTGGCCCATTTAAGCATCAGTTTTCAACGTCTTCAATCAATTGATTGATTATGAAATCTCTCACCACACACACAAAGCATAATCAATGTTGATGCTGATGATGTTGATGATGATAATTATGATATATGAACTGTTACCATATTTATTTATTATTGTATATGGCCAACAAGCCGTTGCTTTGATGCCAAAACGCAAAAGCAAAAAAAAAAATGGTAGCAGTAGCAAATAGAAAAACAAATTGTTATTAATGTTTGCTTTTTAGTTCATTCATTCGTCGTTGCTCTGTTTGAACTCTTTTCTTTTCTGCATTATTGAGGACAAGGTTATTCTGGATGCAAATAACACTTAACCACTCTACTATTCAGTTATCTAGCTGCAGGTTTCTCCAGCCACTGAACGACCGACGCCGCCTTGCTATAGTTTCAATCGACATTTTTTTTCTTTTTGCTGTTTGCTTTTTCGTTGCTGTTGTTGTTGTTGTTTTATGACCGGATTGGGGATCGTGCGTCGACTCCGATATGCTGACCGGCGTGTCGGCCACGAGCGAGAAACCGGCTTGACACGTTGCCAAAGTTAGTTTTGTATTTATGTATGTATTTCTCAAATGCCAATGGCTGGCTGGCGTTTGTTAAACTTGAACTTGCCAAGCGGTGCGTAGCCCCAGTTTCTTCAGTGCGTGTTGTAGGAGAAAGGAGCTGCTTGCCCAGCATATTATAGTTAACAGACACAACAATAACCATAGCAAAAAATGAAATAACACTCCGATACGCCTATCTGCATGCTGCATGCTGCATGAGGCATGTGTGGATGCGACATTGGCTGTTCTCAGGTGTCAGTTTTGGCCCGTTGTGAAAGTTCAGTTCAGTTTGGTTCAACTGAAAACTGAAAACTGAAAACTTTCAAGTGCAGCTGCTGCTGCTGCAAAACTTGACATGGCAAACGGAATCGTTAGATTAACTTGGCTCAGGCTTAGTAGTGCTTGAGGGTTTCTGTGCAGTTTCTGTGCAGCGTACTAGTATCATAAATGTTGACATTCAGGACATGCCATAGCTTAAGGACCACCCTAAAACACACAGTGAGCTTAAGCTGCTCATGAAATATTTGGCAATAAACGTCAGCGCCAGTCATTCAATTCAGTTAGTTTGTGTGGCAACTTCAGGGCAAATAATATCAGCTAACAATTAAGATAAATTTGAATGTACTGAAGTTGGCCAAAAGCAAAACCAGTTAGTTCAAGTGCCAACAAATTCATTTAACACAAATTGATTAACTTAAGAACATTGTCAAAATGCAACATTTAAAATAATATTTATTCAAGTTGTTGCACAATAATCAGAGCGTTTTTCTAGAGTTTTGGCCAGCACACAATGGCAAAGTGGAATGAACTCAAAAAACTTTGGCACTATTATATATATATATATGTATATCTATTTATTATCTGGTTTTGTTGCTGTTTGTTGCTGCACAGAAGAGCGAAAGTTGATTATACGCTACGGGCTTTTGTCAGTTTGTTGGTTTGGTCAAAAGCTTTCGCATAAACTACACTACACGATTTAGTGTGCCACGTAAAACGTTTGCCATTTTAAGCGTTTTGGCCGAACTCCAGAAACCCGTTAGTACACAACAAAAGATCGTCGCTTGGCTGATCGATGATCATCAACTGTGAGAGACTTTCTTCAGATCTGAAGCGTTGAATGACCGAGTATACCTCGTATCATCTGAAATCAGAGCTGAACTCAAAGTCGTGTTTGATTAATTGTTTAAAATATGAAGCTTGAAATGGCAACTAAACAAAGAAGTAACAAATCAATAGATTTCATGACTTTCATGTCTTTTATTGTCTTATATATACTGTGTGGGTGTATGTATGTGTGTGTGTGTGTGTGTGTCATTGCTGCTAGCGAAAGCAAAGTTAAATCATTAATATTTATGATGAACATTTTGGCAAATCTTTGACCAGAGCTTAAGAGCTGAATTAATTTGAGATTTTTGGTAATAATGAATGAATGAAAATATTGCTTAGCTTTTCTCTCAATTGAACCTTATGCAATTTTCACCCTGACAACTAATCGGATTTTGCAAATTGAGAGCTCAGCAAAAGTCGATCTAATTAAAATTCCACTAATTAATTTTATAAAATAGTTAATTGTTACATTAGTTAACATAAAAAGTGTGAATGAAGATGTTTTTACTATAATCTAAATACTTGCATTATTTGTCGAGACGTTAAAGAAACATGTGCCGACACCTTAGTTGTTTTTGTTGTTGTTAGCCATTATGTGTGTTTGTGTTCGCTGCCAAGTTCATGGCAGACATCAACAACCATGAATAAGTACGGCAGCAAAAAGACGTCAAAGACGAAGGCGAAGATGAAGAAGAGGAAGAGGACTTGAAAAAGCGAACGCCCTTCAATTTTTTTTTGTAAAGTTTTTGCAACATTCTTTTTCGGTTGCATTTGGCTGCACTCTAATTACATTTCAAGTGTGGCCAGCATTGGCCAAGAGGCAAGCAAACTTATCATCAACAACAACAACAACAACAACAACACCATCATTATCATCATCATCATGTTCATCGTCATCGTAATGATGATTGCAGCATGCTTGAGCAATAGAAAAATGGAAAAAAGGGGGCCTCAACTCTTGACCAAAAAAGACTCTTGGCCAGTGCGCTCAAGCATAAGACTTTGTTTTTTAATTTGGCTTTAACCTTTGCCAAAGAGTCAGTTCAGACTTCCATTATCCATAGGGCGCAACGAACGAACAAACGAACGAAGAAGACACAGAAAAAAAGAGAACGTTAAAACATCAAACTCAAGAGCCCCAAAAAGAGTGAAGACAGAGAGAGAGAGAGAGAGAGGGAGAGAGAGGTAATTGAACCATGGCATATAACCTTGACTTAACCGTGGAATTTTGCAACTCGTTGCCGCTTCGCTTCCGCTCTTGGCTGCTACACTCATCATTTCGGCCCCCAAAATTAATGCTGCGGCAGGTGACACGCCCACGCCGACACTGAAAAAGAGCGAGACAGATAGAGAGAGAGAGGGAGAGAGAGGGAGAAGAGTCGCAAAGGCAAATGAAAAATGCGCGCATCATTTGTCATGAATTCGATTTAAGTTTTGTTCGTCGCAATTCGCAATTGCAATCGCACCGTTGCACAGTTGCAGTTGCACAGTTAAGCTGATCCTTCGAGCAATTCCACTTTTACACAGGATGCCAATCGATGTGGGTGGGTTGAAGGTGGAAGGTGGAAGGCGGGAGGCAGTTGAATCAAAAAGTTTTTGTTGAAAAAGTACATACATAATTTTCTTAAGATAAATTTAAAATGAAATGGCAAAAAATATGAAAAATACAAACAATTTGTTTCAAATATTATTGTTTCTTAAATTTCTCGCAGCATGTTCGTGCTTCTTCTTGCATATTTTTATTGAATGCACTAATTAAATTATGTGCATATGAAAATAGTTATGAAATCTGATCTCAATTGCA
This sequence comes from Scaptomyza hsui, assembly GCA_018152825.1. Taxonomy (NCBI): domain Eukaryota; kingdom Metazoa; phylum Arthropoda; class Insecta; order Diptera; family Drosophilidae; genus Scaptomyza; species Scaptomyza hsui. The sequence goes on from JAECXO010000001.1 coordinate 9,021,537, forward strand.
ACAAAGGAATTTTAATATTGGCTTCCGGTTGTTGGCCAGATTTAATGCAAATATTTGAAATATGTTTGTATAGTTGTAGTATTGTTGTACTTCTCGCATGCCGTTGTGTTATAATGCACACAAATGAAAATTGTTAATTAAGCGCAATTTGTAATTAATTAAATCGTTTTTGCGCGTTTGCTGTTCCTCTCTCTCTCTTTCTGTCTTTCTGTCTCTCTGTCTCTTTCTGTATGTTCGTCAAGCACTTTGGCTGGCAATCAACTTGACATTAATACAAAGTGTCATTTGTTGTTATTGCTGCTGTTTATTGTTTATTGAAACAACTGACGTTAGCCGAGAGTCAATGACACCTCGCATCAGTTCCTGTTTCACATATTTTTTGGGCTTATTTTCTCATATTGCGTATACGCCACCGCACACCGCATCACCTTCTCTGATTAAGCTTTTGAGTGCATTGCACTTGACCGCATCATAAATGTGCCAGTCATTGCAGTTTAGTTTCCCTCCCCTCACTCTCTCCCTGACCTGGACGTCTCTTGAGGCTGCTTTGGCTCGCTTGCCTCCGCGTCAACTTTTAATTTGTTTTAAAAACTTTTTGATTGTTTCGCCGTTGACGGCTATTATTGTTGTTCTTGTTGTTGCTGTTGTTGTTGTTGTTGTTGTTGTTGGTGTTGTTGCAAGCATGCAAATGGACGCCTCACGCTACTTGTAGGCGCCATTGCGTCTCATCTTTGGGTCTCCTCAGCTCTGCTCAGGGCCATTCATTTCCAGAGTTGCTTGATTAAATTGTCTTGGGCTCGACTCCCTCTCTCTCTCTCTCTCTCTCTCTCTCTCTCTATCTTTCTCTCTTGCTGCCTGCCTGGCTGTTATTCAAAGTTTTTAATTTCATTTTATTGACACTGGCAAAGACGCTCTTCCCCCCCGTCCCCCTTCACTACCATGGCTCGCCACATCTCAGGACTCGAATGTTAAAGCCTTTCGCTTCGCTGCCGCAAGTTTTTGTCATTATAGTTGCTATTGTCGCTGTTCCTGCCACTGCTGCTGCTGCTGCTGCTGCAGTTTCTGCTTTTCTGCTCTTGACAGTTGCCCACAAAGGCAAACAAGAATTTTCCCGGCCAGGCCCTAACAGCAGCAGGCCAAAAGCCAAAGGCAGTCAGCAGCTGTCAATGCGATATCCGCATGCATATCAAACACAAGTCGTTGTTGTTCTTCTTCTTGTTCTTGTTGTTGTCACATGAATGACATTAGCTTTGTGGCCTCCGTTCTCATAATTGACGTTGGCTTTAATACCTGTCCGCCAGTGAAAATAACATTAGCTGACAGCCCAACCTTTTTATGTTTATGATTTGGCAGCAGCAGCAGCAAATCAAATTTGATTGCGTTGCGAAGGACGCGCTGCGAAACAGCAACATGTGCATAAAAACGTGCTCCAAACTTGTCTTGTAGCAATATGCGAATGTTGCTGACGTTGCAGCAGCAGCAGCATAAACTCCTGCTACAGTTAAAAAAAAATATACATACTTCTCTTGACAGCCAGCACGCGTCAACTGTTGTTGTTGTTGCTGCTGGGCCAACTTTTGCATCTTGCTGTCGCTGTTGCTGTTGGTGTTGGTGTTGCTGGGCCAGCAGCAACTAATAGTGAGTCAGCAGCATGGGAGCGAGCGCGCTCTTTGGCATTCTAATTTATTTATGTTAATGCAATAAAAACACTCAATTTGCTTTGCTGCATATTCGGAAATATTTTCCATGCTGCAAATGCCGCATATTGGCGACGTTATCGCAACACCAACAGCAACAACAGCAACAACAGCAGCAGCAGCAGCATCAGAAACACTGCAAAAACACAGCTAACCTTGTTATTGTTATTTAATTTCACTTTTTTGTTTTGGCATTTGTTGTTATTGTTATTGTTATTGCTGTTACTGTTACTTTTGCTCTTGTTGTTGCTGTTGCCGTTGCTTTTTTTTCTTGTTTTTGCTGCTGTTACCGTTTTGCGTTGGCGTTTTTCGTGCTGCTGGTTTGCCTGTTTTGTTCTTGTTTTATGCTGGTCGCATGATTTACGTTGTTGGCGGCAGTTTTTCTTCTTGTTGCTGTTGTTGTTGTTGTTGTTGTTGCTGTTGCACCGTGGTTATGCCAAGTGTTTGTGTCTGTTTTGCGCTCGCTCGACATTTGAAAGTTGTGTCGAAACGGGTCGTTAGTTGCAACAAAATGAGAAGAGCTGCCATATAAGCTGTTGATCAAGAGATAATAACAGCAGTATGCTCGACTATGAGACACTGTGTAGCGATTTTTTGGCACGTATAAAAATTTGATGCAATTTATATTAAAATATTTTCGCATGATTTTTGTTATGGGATAGAATAATAAGCCATTCCAATATTTCATAACCTAATCAAAATGATTAATAAAATGTTGAAAAAATTAAATAAGAAAATAAATAACAAGCATAGATTAAAAGTTAATCTGGCAACGCTGACATTAACAGTTAAGTTGCTCTCAGTTGTTGTTGTTGTTCTGAGCACTTGCTGTTAGATTGTTTACTTTTTAATTGCGTCTCATCTGCGCTGCTCGCATTGCTGACAGCTGCTGTCAGTTTTTATTTATTTATTTTTTTTTTTTGTAGCACTGTGCATAGATTTATTTATTTTATTATTATATATTTTGAACCGCAAATATTTTTTGCCCCCACTGTTTTAAGAGTCGTCGCCAACGTCAAAAACAGCAGAACGAGTGCGTCATTTGCATTTGTCATAGGCAAAAAAAGGTCGCCTAACCAGACACCAGAAAGAGTTTGGGTTGGTTTTTGTTTTGTTTTGTATCTGTGCACGATTTTGCTTACTTCTTTGGCCATAGAAATGGCGAATGTCTTTATTATTTGCACACTGAAAGTTTATAAACACCGCCTATCCTTTTCTCTCCCTCCCTCTCTTCCTGTCAGTTGTTGTTGTTGTTGCTGTTCTTGTCGGTGCGCCCAGCTTTTTAATAAAGTCATTTTATTTACATTTGTGCTTTTGTCTAGTAATTTATTTACTTTTTTATGCCATTACATACATATATTTTGGAAGCTTGCATATTTACTTTTGCTGTTGCTGCTATTGTAACTGTTGCTGTTGCTGTTACTATTGTTGCTGCTGCTGCCGGTAGCCGAAAACATTTTAAATGCCATTTTAATTATATTTGCTCTTTTGTGCGTTGTGCTGGGCGTAAATTCCACTTGGCTTTGGTCGGTCTCGCTCAGTTTGCAAGTTTTTCAATTAAAATGAAATAAAGCGACATAAATCAAGTCTTTCGCACACACACACACACATATGTACAGAAAAACGTTGCCTGACAACAACAGCAGCAGTAAGGAGCAAAAAAAAAAAAAAAACTAACAGCAACCGCAAGTAACTTCATTTGGCTCGAGGCAAACGCTGCGTATGAGCAATGTCGACAGCAAACAGAGAACAAGTCAACACTCCCTCAAACTGAGCAGTCGTAAGGACGTCTTTTGCTGACTGGCATTTGCATGCATCGAGACTTGAGACTTGAGACTGGAACCTGAGTACAGTTTGAAATGGTTTTTATGCACTTGCCACATGCATTAATCAAAAAAGGAAAAAACCACAAAATCAACTTGAGAAATTTGTGCTAAAAATACGAATTTATTTTAATTTTCTTTGATAGTTTTCTATCGTCAATAAAATTCTGTCAGTCTTCGTTTTGATCAGATAATCAATCAATAAATGTCAACTTGACAAATCGCATTACCAAAAAAAAGCTCTAAAACTATTTGTCTTTGTCCGCAACTATTTGGCAATTTTATTTCAGTAGTTTTCTTTTCAGAACATTTGAATACAGTTGAGAATATAGTTGCCATGAAATGAATTTTAATATTTTCGTTTTTTTTTATTTTTATTTTAATATGAGTATTTTATTATTTTATGCCAAGAAACTTTTGTCAAAGACCAGTAAAAAACTTACTTTGTGTCATTGAGAAATGCTGAATCATATTTAAATGAACAATTAACAACTGTCATACTATTTATTGATTGGTTTACACTTTAACAACTTACTCGGTTGTTAGCCACAACAAAAGTTGTTTCCACCCAATAACCGAGTAAAAAAGCCTTGAAAAAAGGCCAAACTATTGACATGCGGCTCGTGCCAGTTGTTGCATGAATGTGGGCCTGGTTTGTTGCGCCCCTTTGCAAAGGGGGGCGCGATAACAAAAACCACTTGAGCGTGGCCTGCTTGTTGTTTACAAGCCAACCACCCACCCACCCCCTCTTAGCCACCTCTTCACCCCGTGTGAGTGAGTGCACTTATCAGCGCCAATTGCAATTGTTTTTAATAATTCACTTTCACTTTTGTGCCCGCAGCACACACCCAACACACACACACACACACACACACACACACACACACACACACTAACACACAGACACACCCAATAAACCTTGAACCGTATTTTTGTATTTTCTTAACAACTGGCCAACACTGAAAACTGCTGGCAACTGCTGTTGGCCAATAAAACTCGCTCTCGGTGTGTTTTTTTATGCCTCTGAATCTGACTCTGGGCTAAGTCTGAGCTTTGCTTTTCAGCCTGTTGCCACTTGACTTTAGGCTTTTTACATACAAGCGTGTGTGTGTGTGTGTGTAAGTCTCCCTGTTCTTTTCAATTTTTTTAGAGTCGCACACTTGAGACAAGGCTGCAGACGCTTTTCCGCAAAGGGCAAATAAAATTAATGAGCTCAGAGTTAAACCCAAAGCCAAAAGGCAATTTAAGAATAAATTTTGTGCTTGCAACAAATACCTTACTATACATTATTTATTTTTTATTTTTTCGTTGCAGCTAACAAAAGACGTTCTTAACTTTAAGAAATTGTGACTTGTGAGGTAATTATTAATTTTGCCTTTATTTCTATTTAAGTTCAACAAAAGAAACAAAAAACTCTATGCTAATAAAAAACCAATTAACAGAAAACTCTTTTAGCAACACTTAAGCTGTATGTATTTTATATATTTTTTAAATCAAAATCTTTATTTAGCTACTTTTATTCCCATTTTTGTTGATTTGTTTTGTGCTATGTAAATCACAATAAAATCACTTTGGTAAATATTTTATGATTTGGTATTAAGTTTTTCTAATGGATTTTGCAGCCTTGCAAGATTTTTCCAACAAAAAAAAAAGCAACACCAAACCATTGCCATTTAATTTGCTTAGCTTGTTTTCCTTCTTCACGTTTTCCCTCATTTTCAGGCGTTTTCTCTCGCTCCTAAATAACCTCCAGCTCTCCAATCTCTATTGAAAATAAATTGCTGTTCTTTCATTTTTTTTTTTTTTTTTTTTGCTGTTGCCAATTTCAGTGTTCAATAAGAGCGCAACACACACACACACACACACACACACACACACACACACACACACACACACACACACACAAAAAAAAAAAAAAACACACACACACACACAAACACAAACACACACACACGCACACACACACACACACACACACACACACACACACACACACACACACACACACACACACACACACACACACACACACAACTAAAGCCTATGTAAGTACTTATTATATTTTAACTTGTTCAATGTGCCGTGCCAATTGTTGTTGTTGCTGTTGTTGTTTTCTTTCCTTTTGGTCACTTTGCTAGCACGTTAAGCCCAACCCCTGACCTCACTGCCCCCCTCGCAGCCTTCATCCCTCTCCTCCACCTCGCACTGGTAATTCTTTTACTTTTTTTCATCTTTCGCTCTGTTGCTGTTTTTTGTATCAAGTGGCTCAAGCTCTCAAATGGCCAGCGGGCACACAAACCCCCACACCGCCACCCCCCTCACCAACCAGCAGCCACACCCACAACAGCAACAAGATGAAACGACTCGTGTTTTATCCTGCTGACTGGGCTTTGAGTTGAGGCAGTTGTTGCCCAAAAAAAAAAAAAAAAAAAAAAACCTGCCGACTGCATTTTTCTCATAGAAGCGGTTTAGCCGTTGCCTTTGATTTTGATTTTGATTTTCGTTGGCCAAGAGGGAGAGAGATATCGCATAATCGCATAGCATATCGGCGAATTATCCCTGGCCCCCCCCTCCTCGACATCATGCAGCTAATTTATGTGCCACACACACACACACACACACATGAACCAGACCTAGAGCAACAGTCAGAACCAGAAGCGAATGTTAACTTGGCATCAGCACTGAAGTAGGAGAAGGAGTCGAAGTGGGTGGTAGAAGAAGAAGACGGCTGACAGAGAGGGAGAAGCGCTTCCAAAATGCTTTCATTTCATTAATTATGCAGCGAAAATCAACAAGAGAGGCGCTCAGCTTAGCATACATGTATGTATGCATGTGTGTGTGTGTGTGTGTGTGTGTGTGTGTGTGTGTGTTTAGGGGAGAAGCTTCAGCTTCCAAACACAACTCCTTTCAATTCTCAACATGAGCACATAAATGCCAATGTGCACATGTCCACCATATACCCTGTAATTTGTTGATGTCATTGAAATGTTTCATAAGTTTCAGATTCGATTCTTCAAAATATTACTGCCAAAAGTATTAAAAAGAAGTTTAAAAAAGCAAAACAATAGATTATAATTACGAAATGTTTTAACAAAAATATTTAATCGTTATTACTGGCTATCTTTCACGTTGTGCATACCCCACAAACGCCTGCACATTTCGCTTGTTTTGTATTTTATTTTTGGTTTTTGGCTTGTTTTGTTGTGTTTTGCGGCCACAAATCTGTTTATATGCCGCAGCAGCAGCACAACCACCACAATCCCCAATCCCCCTCTCCCCTCCTCTCTCACTCTGGGTTGGGATAAACCCTTCGTCAAGCTGCATACATAGCTCCAAATACAGCAACACCCCCCGATTCCGCCACCCAGCCACCCCGCCACCAGCTGCCAGTTGCCAGCGTACATTTTGTGCATTTGACTTTTATATGAACTAATTCATGAAAAATGCATGCCGCTTGTGCTGTGCTACCCCCCAAATCCCCCCCTTCGCAAATGAAGAAAAACCGGCCACCATAAATCGTCGTCTACGTCTCCGACATTGCTATATATATATATATATATGTATATACTGCATCAAATACGAATGTGACTGCAAATGTGAATGGCAAACTCTATGTGTGTGTGTGTGTGTGTTCTGTGGGCTTTGTTCGTGTGGCAAATAATTAAATTAAGATTTTTATAGCTTAATTGGATGGCTGTCGGGCGCCGATCCGAGTGCGCGCAGTAACCTGATGAATGACTTCCATTCCATGCCATTCCATTCCAACAACATGGCATGGTTGCATATTTGCAACTTGCAACAAATTTACAAGCAGCCAGTAAATTGCCACAAGAGAGCAGCAGCAGCTAAACGGCAAGTGAAAGGCAACAAGTCTGTGTCCAGCCAATGACAGACTAATATCGAGTTGGGGGTGGCTCCAATTTGGGGGGTTTTTACCTGGTCTGGTCTGTGTGTTGGCCAAGCCTATCAAACATTGCTAATTGACGTTGATGCGTCTGTGTTAATTGTGTGTGCCACACACTCCTCAATGCACTCAAACTTAAATATTACTTACTTATATTGGTAATACATTCTTTGTATTAATTTTCTCGGAAAGGGCTGATGAGTTTTATTGGCTATATAATTATGGCCTCATTAACGCATTTTAGCTTTTTTAATTAACGCATTTTTTTTTTTACTATGATTATGAGCTGATTGCATTCTTTCTATGCGCTTCTTTTTCTTCTTTTCACCGAGCATTGATGCGGCTTGCTTTGTGGCTAGTTCATTATACCATACATATACATTTTTAATACATATACACTATATATACGGTCTGTGTACTTTTAGCTAAGTAGTTCACATTGCTCGCTCATGTGCCACATCGCATTTGGCCCTAGGCCGTGGCATTTGTTGTTGTTGTTGTTGTTGTGGTTTTCTTTGGGTTACCTGGCCAACAGCAAAGCAACAAATGACTGCCGCACAGCACACACACACACACAATCACAATCTGCAGGCACAGCATCTAAACTCACGACGCAATCCTTGAACTTTTCGCATTTCCAATATGCATGCAGCAAAATCCGTTGCTGTTGTTGCTGTAGTTGTTGCTGGCGGCGGCGGCGGCGGCGGCTGTTGCCTTATGGAGCTCATGACATCTCGACCATGCCACGCGGCAGCAACAACCGTTTTTGTTGCATCTGCAGTTGCCTTTCATTAACATGCTGTGCATTGGCGACGACGGCCATCAAAAGCATAAATTGCACATGCAAATCGCACAAGCAATGTGGGCGGTGGTTTTAAGGGGGCGGCCTGGTCTTGATGGTGTGTGTGTGTGTGTGTGTGTGTGTGTGTGTGTGTGTGTTTGTGTTTGCTTTTATGTTTGTGGTTGTGTACCATGCTTTGTGCTTGGATCTTTCTTTGTGCTTTTTCTCTCTACATCTCGCCAAAGTTAAAATTCTTACAAAAGCCACGCAAAAGCAAAGCTAAAAAGGTCTAGTTATAATCAGGAAGATATGCAGAACTAGGCGAAAGATACTCTATTTCAGATAGAAGAATATATTATTATTTTTCTTATTATGTACATATTTTTCAGACTTTGATTTTTAGCTTTTTGAAATTAATACATATATTTCAAAATTCTTTATTTTGCCTTTAGCATAAACAATATGCCTTGTTTGAGCAATTTTTAGAGTACAGGGTATGCTTACTATAAAGAAAAAACCGCTGATGTCAAATAGCCAACTGTGCCAAGAAACAACAACAACAACAGATGCTGCTGCAGCCAAACAAAATGGCCACCCATGGCTATGGCCCACAACACCAACACAAACACTAAACATAATTTACATACAACCATACATCCAACATAGTGAATTATGTATAAGCAAAAGAGTGTAAACAAAGTTATTTCGTACTTTCTTTTTAAGTTGGCTAACTCTGTACATTATTAGGAAATGCTTATGCCAAAGACTTATTTATTTTCTCCCAAGAATGAATACTTAAATTCATTGTTTCTTATAGTCTGCTTCTATCGAACACTCTTTTTTTTTCAATTTTTTTTGTCGCCATTCACCAGCTTGTTTTTAAAAGGAAAATTAATAATTGTTACACTTGTCACAAAAAAAAGTGCCAAAAACAGATCAGTTTATTTGTGTTTGATTATGTAAGATGCTGCAAAAGATGTTAAATTTCAAGCTTGCCACCAATAGCTTAGCACCTCATCGGTTGCTGCTGCAACTATTGACTTTTTGCCGCCACATTAAGCGATGAGCGAATGATAGTTAAGAGGAGTGTGTGTGTGTGTATGAAGGTATGAAGGTGGTGTTAAATGATGTGGTGGGTTTGAAGACATTGCATTTGTCTTTCTATCAGAAATTGATGTGCCACAATTTACTGTGGACTCGCTGTGTCTCCTGTCTGTCAGTTTTTGCTACTCCTTGCTGGGTTGCCAGGTTGTCGTCAACGTCTTGACAATTTCGGCAATGTGCGTTGAAGCGTTGCACACGATGTCGATGCTGCCTGCCACATACTACTGCAGCATAGTCTGTCTTTATGTCTGTCACTCAGTTTGGGCATCCTTGGCGCATTGCAATCAAAGTCAGCCCACTGACTGACTGACTGACTGTCTGACTGACAGCGGGACAAAGTTTCGTTTGCAAAGATATGCCGCTTTACGTTTACGTTTACGTTACGTTCTCTGCATGTCATTCAAATGCTGTGTGTGTTGACAACTCCGCCGGCAACTTTGGATTCAAAACCCACACACAGCCTCCACAACAACAACAGCAACAACAACAACAACAACTACAACTAGTCCTTGTAATAGTTCCTCTCTTCTCTTCTTCTGATTCCTTTTCTGACTGTGGACGCGCTTTGGTGAGATGGCAGCCAGCTTTTGACTGCTTCCTTATGTTGTTAGCAGAAACGTGACAAGAAAATCAAACACGCAAAAATCTGCGACAACAACAACAACAGCAACAACAGCAACAACAACCACATTAACTGCCTTGTGCCCATGATAACAGCATAGGACACAAAACCTCCTCTCAAACCACAGCAAAAGAAACGGCTGACTAGACAGTGAGCGGGAGAAGAGAGGAAGGGGAGAGAGAGAGAGAGAGAGGGACATGTCTTGCAGTTAGTTAGCTGCATGTTCAGTGGCATGCAGCAACAGCCAGTAAAGCCAAAGCTAAACATTTCGTGTCGCATTTATAGACAACGTGCCGCAAGTCGTTTTTTACTTCTTCTTCCTCAGTTGTTGTTGTTTTTGTTAGCTGTTGTGGAGCTAAACGTTGATTTGCTTTTCGTAAAATTGTTTCTCAATTCGTTGGCCAGCAGCTCGCGTCATATACACACACATGTGTGTGTGTGCTATCTGTAAATTGGCATAATAAGTTGGCAGTCGCAGTTGCCAGGTTACAGGATGAGCTTTGTGAGATGAATACACTGTTGTTGTTGTTGTTGTTGTTGTAGCTGTTGCAACTGATTGATGTGCTGTGCCCCTTATGGTGGATGAGACGACGTTGTCGTCTCTGTGCACAACGTAAGCATTGACGTAACTGAACTAACCTGTGTGTAGCAAAGGTGCAATCGTCATCAGCTGATTATCATAATGCACAATTTGGTCGTAATGCCATTTCTCTAAACCAATGACAACGTAAGCAATCACGTTTTCAAGAGGATGTGTGTGTGTGTGTGCTTGGGTGTTATTTGACTGTGAAGAGTTTAGAAAAATTTAAAGTAGGTTGCAAAAACAAAATAAAATAATGCAAGTAAAACTGAATTAAGAGGGAAAAAATTGATAGGAAGGAAAGAAGTATTAAACTAAAACTAAAGACAAAAATTCTTCACGATAAAAGCCAGCTATTTATTAATAAACATTACTGTTTACATACAGAATACTAATAAAAATAATCTGGAATTTTATTTTAAATCTTTAAGTTTTCAAACATTTTTTTTTTTTTAATCTCTTAAGCTTTTATTACAAAAGCAAAACTGTTGAATGCACCAATGGCATTTCCTGTACTTATACTTAAATTCCATTGCATTCACACACACTGAATGCAAATTACATTGCTACCTGACAATGTTTGAACGAAAAAGGTGAAATCTGGTTAATGTAATCATACTTTTGGGGGAAGTGCGTGTCTAAAAGTAGTTCAAAATGTAAAGATTTTGACATCTTGTGAATTTTTGCCAGCATTTCCCTGAAGTTATTAAAATTTTTAGTTGATTGGCCAGCACTTCCGTCGCATTTGCGTGCCACTTGCGACAGATACAGTTGCACACACAGATACAGATACAGGTACAATACACAAAGAGCTGACTCGCCCCAAACATTTGTATTAACAACCGATATATATGTACATACATATGTATATATCTTTTCTGTTTGATGGCTGCCAGTTGTCGGTCGGTCAAATTGCTTCTTTTTTTCTTTTTTTTGGGCGGGGACAGTTTGCGCAATTTATATTGTGCAGTTCACAATTTGCATTTTGGTTGTGGAACCGCTGAACCAACCCCAAAAAACGACGCCCGTTTCATGTCTTTTGACAATTTGCCGCATTGTTTGTTAATTGTTAAACATTTTAAATCACTGCCCCAGCAATGTCAGCTTTTGTTGTTGCTGTTGTTGTTATTGTTCTTGTTGCTGAATTTATGAGATACTCGTACATCTTTTTCACTTGTTTCTTTTTTATTTAAATTTTTTTTTGAAAAGCAGAAGAAGAAGAGCTGCAACGATAATCGACGTTGAAAACTGATTGCAATTGTTTTTTTTTTTTTTTTTTGCTCGTTTTCGTTTTTGGCATCATTTGAATTGAGAGGAGAATCGCAATATGGAAATTTGCAGCTCGTATACGTAATTTGAATATGATTCGCATGTGTTGAAAGATACTTAAAAACCAAAAAGAAATGAATCGCGAAAATTGGAAATGGGGCGCAGCAGCTTTTTCAGCTACAGTTCATAAATCGTTAATCAGTTTCGAGGGTGAACTTTAAATTGCAAATTGGGCATCGATGAGCATCGATGGAAAATGTTTTCTGTCAAATGCCAAACGACATGACAGAGCTTTGACTTTCGCTCTTTCACTCTGTGTAATTGCATTATTTCTAATTAAGTTTGTTTGTGTAGCGTACACACACACACACACATACATACAGAAGTCGACGTGTAAAAAGATAAAGATACCAAATGTCATTTGACAAGAACTGGCAAAAAAAATTCAACTTTGATATCAATCGCAAAAGGCAGCCACGGGGCACAAGCCGAACTGAAGTTGAATGAAAAGATATCGACAAACCTAACAAGTTTAAAACGTATGCTATCTCTCTCTTTCGATGTGTGTGTCTGTGTGTTGATGTTTGGCACACACACACACACACACACACACACACACGTACGCAAATAAAAGGATGTGATGCGAATTAAAAAAGCAAAAGAAGAGAAAAAATGAAGGCAGGCTGCCAGCGGATACAGATACAGCTAGAAAAGAAAAAGATATATCTTCAGAGTAACAGATACAGATACAGCTAGAGATACGCAGGAGATGGGAGATATGCAATATGTTGTCTTGCTTGGTTTGTGCGTAGACGCATTCGTAAGATACATTTCGCTAGCGTTGGCACGCACGATACTTAAGTTCATTTGCGCCACTTTGCGCCTGTGCATTTTAAGTGCGTGCGACTTTTTTAATAAAACAACAAAACGCCAACTGTGTGTTCTGTGCTGTGTGTTAGCAGCCAGAAAGTTATGTGTGTGTGTAGCTGTCAGATACAAAATGTATCTCAATGCTAAACGGCTGCTGCTGTTGCTGCAAAGCAAATCGAACGGTTTTTTGTGCCACTTTAGCAATTTCGCATTTCATTTCTATTTTCTATTTGCTGTTAGCTGATTCTTATGTATGATGAATATGTATAAAAGAGAGCGAGAGAGAGAGAGGAGAGAGAGAACATTATGTACAGAAACATATTTAAACGGTCATTGCTCAGGGCTAAAAGCAATATTGAATCATTCTTAAGCTCTTAAGAGTTGAGCTTGACTCGCCGTCAGATCAGATTCAGGCGATAATTCTATAATTATAGCTGTCTCTCACTATAAACCTTATAGGCGTCTCATTTGGTAGTCGAGAAAGCTGTCATAAGACCACAAAATCAATGGCGGCCATAAACTTGCCGTTGAACTTTTATTATTGTGCATAGAAATTGATCTATAAATAAAAAAAAACACCCAACTCTGCTGCCCAACACGCAAATGAGTCAAGTTCGTTGAGATTTACTTCGACGCATGTTGTGTTCATAGAATTTTGAATGAGACATTCATTATACAACTTTTTCGACAAGTCATTAAATGGGTTTTTTCCTAGACATTGACAGAATTCAAGAAGCCAAAATGATTGATTATGTCAGTGAATATAATAAATGACTGCATAAATCGATAATAAATATATGATTTCAGTTGTGCATATATAATTTTTGACCATATTTTGAGCTACAAGAAGCTAAGCAAATGAAATATTTATAGCTTAATTCCTACTACAATAAATGACATTATTTGTTTTAAAAATGTAGGTAGTAAAAATCATAAATGTTTATTATGTATCTAAAGCCATTTTTATTGTTCTCTGCACTTTAAAATTTTCATACAATTATTAAATTCCCTTTTTATGGTTTTCAATCAACTGCTTCGGCTGCAAATTCTTTCAGCTAGTGTTACTTATTAATGTTATTTTTTATATTTTTTTTTGCCATTTAAACTCTCCCCCTCAGTGTCAGCTGCATGTTCTTATGGTAGTGCTATACAAAAGGCGCAGACTGAAGTTTCACACGATCTGAACACGCAGAGACGACTCGGTTTGGGTTGATGCTGCATGCAACTCTTTTTTTCTCTTCTTTCTTTTTCTTTATTTTTTTTTGCATTTTTGCAGCCATCCTTCATTTTGCCAAAGAGGGCACAACTTTGTCTCAAAATAAACAATGAAACGCCTCTGTAAGTGTGTGTTTGTGTTTGTTGTTGCTAGTATGTGTGTTTGAGGCAGCAGATGCCTCGTTGTTCGCTCAACTGCTGCCCCTGCAACACTCGACATTTTGCGGCGTGATAAGCTTTGATTACATGCCAGACAGCAACTGATCAGCCCCAGTGACGGGGGCCAACTTGCAGCAGTGCAAATTAAATGGCAAAGAAAAAGCGCAAATAAGCAGAAGGAGAAGAAGAGAAAATTCTATAAATATTGTGCTTGTGTGCAGGTTTTGGGGTCGGCTGTGGCGGTGGCGGTGGCGGTGGCGGGGGCATCTGCAATTGCAATGGGAAACTTGGCGAGCGAGTTAGTTCCAAGAAATGTTTGCTTGCTACAAAAAGCAAGCAACAATGCCTTGTGACACGCATTTCCTGTGCCTCGCAGGCATCGAGCCATCGAGGCAGTGGGCAGGCTACACTCCATATATATGTATCTAATAGATACATAGATACACACACAGCTCAGCTCAGCTCAGCTCAGCTAGAACTTGTTTGGTGGCTTTTGCGCGTGCGCAACACACATTTCCGTTAGATCAGCAGCTCCACTGTAAAGATCAATGCTCGCAGAAGCAGCAGCAGCAGCAGCAGCGACTGCTAATCGAATCTGGGAGCAGAGCGAGTTAGGCATTTTCGGTTTTTAATTGTTATTGTTGTTGTTGTTGTTGTTGTTGTTGTGGAGAATGTGCGGAGAATTGTGAGGAGGAGAACGTAAGTCACTGAGGCTCATTGACCCAATTTGAAAGGCAACGTCTCGAGTCCCAAGTCAATAGTTGAATAAGTAGTTGAATAGTAGTTGGACATCATTAAAATATATATGTATATGTATTTATTCGTTTTTATTTTTTTTTTGGGCGCGACACACATTGTGGCCAGAAGCCAGCCGTCGCGACCACATTCAAGATCGAACCTGTTTTGCCTAGCAAATTAGCGACAACAACAACCACAACAACAACATCAACTGCTGCTGCGAATATTTTGTGGCAACAAAACAAAAAGAACAAATCGCATAACCGTAACGAGTATTAAATAGCAAATTGACCCAAATCGTTTCGGGTGTTAGAATTGTGCCTGAAATTTAAAAAAAAAAAAAAAAAGAGAGTTTCACTCCACAGTTCGGCTTGTAAATGCTAATGCCTGACATGTTTGCTACTTGTTATTTGCCCGATATGGATTTGGGTTAAGTACACGTTGCGACAGGAGAAAAAGAGAGATTTAAGATTAATGAGCCACATTGCTTTGGCATTTAAGGTCCATGGCTTTGCACTGATCCAATTCTTTAAACAGAATGCTAAATGTCTTTTCAAATGCAATCAGCACAAGATAGAAACTTTCCTTAAAGCTACTTAGCAAGTGCTAAACTGATAGATACTCTATACAAAGTAAAAGTATAGTAAAAGGCAGTGAATGTGAAAAATCTTGTTGTATATCCTCCTCTGTGTAGCGCACTCTTGTGTACAGGGTATTTAAGCTGTAGATTTTAGTTGTGAATGCAGTGCAAATCATCAGAGATTTATAACAACTTTTCACAAAACTGTATATATATATTTTGGTATGGTAGATACACAGATACTTTTGCAGATAGGTAGTCTCTGCATATTTCACGAGCCCTGCAGCCAGTCAACCCAAACTTGAGGATGTGTTTGTTGCCCAAAAAACCATATATATATATATATGTATATATATATAAATGAAATTCAAAAAAAAAGAGAAGAGAAGCTTGTTGAAAGCATGTTGCAAAATATTTTGTATAATGTTCGCTAACTCTTCAACTGAGTATGGCTGCTGCTGTGTGTATGTGTATCTGTATCTGTATCTGTATCTGTATCTGTATCTGTGTTTTTGCTGGGCAAAGTTTTTGCGGCACATGCAAATGAAATGGAAAACACTTGAGCAAAAACTCTAAGCTGCCAGGATGCGACCTGGCTCAAGTACTGTGTTTTGTGTGTGTGCTTTGCATTTGCCTGATTTCGGCAGCAAATGTTGCACAAAGTTTTTGATTATGTAAAAATTGCATTAAAGCTGCGGGCGGTTCGGGGGCCCAGGGCTCTTAAATGCCCCGGCAATCCCACAGGCAAGGCAATCATAATAGAGTCTCAGGTGTGCCCAGACAAAGCTTAAGCAGCAAGGCCAACAAACTGGGCTTTGAACACAACACAAAAGAAACAAAACTGGACATGCAATCTGCTGCCGCTGGGCACACAAACGACATGTTCTGTATCCACAGAAGCTAGCTTCGTCAATTGAAAGGAGCAGGCACGAATTTAAAGTGTCATTGTCATCCATTTAGCCACTTCTACGTGCAATTTGTAGACAAAAATTGAGCTATCTATGTACGTATGAATGAATGAATAAATGGGACGGGACGACTCCTCATCGTTCAGCTCAGCTGGACGGGTCAGGCCTTTTGTTTATCGCTTGCCTCGGGGGCAGGTTGGTGGCTGAGTGTTGCCCAGTGCCATAAATATTAGAGGCACGCCGTCAGACATAACGGCAACAGCACCAACACCAACGCAACCGTTAATGTCATCCCAGTCGACTTCAACTTCATGCTGTCGTGTTGCACACACACACACACACACACACACAAAGATACAAAAGCGCAGATAGGCAAACAGATTGTCGCCTGAAGTGTCGTGTGGATGGAAATGGAGATGGAAAATGTGCTGCTGCAACCGGTTAACTCTAAAGCAAGCAGCTGAACTGAACTGAACTGAAGTGATGTGGGTTTGTAGGAGGAGGGAAGAGGTGCTCGCCACTTGACCACATAAAAATGGTTGCCACAGTGTGCCATTTTTTTTTCCAATCCATCTTGCGAGTCTATTGTATTTAAAAATAAAAATAAAGGTTGAATTAAGCTGCATTTATTTAAAGAACTGACCTGTTAAAACTTATCATATTGTACAAAATGATTTTTCCACTGTGCCACAGTTTTTGATTGTTTTCCATTAGGAGGCACGAGGAGGAACGAATTCGTCCTCGTTCCTCAATCTCTCGCCGGATGGACGTTTGTCTGTGTGTGTCTGGCCCCAGGCTCTGTTTGTGAGAAATATTACACGCAATTTTCAAGCTGACAGTTTGCCTCTGAATCTGTGACTGTGAATCGGTGGGGTAGGGGGGAGGGAAACGGAAATGGTTGCGCGGCTGGCCGACATATTAAAAATGAGTGACGGCCTTTCATTAGTGTGGGCATTTCGGGGCTCTGATCGCAGGAATGGGGCATGCAGCATTCAATGTCGATGTCGATAAGAAATGCAAAGTAATTTGCCACCACGTGACACCAATTTCTGTGGCCAAGAAAAATAGTCAACCATTAAATAAAGATTGCCTCTTCTTTCTCATTGCAGAGCAGGATACTTTAAGAGGAATAGAAGGGACGAAAGATAAAAAAAAACAAACAAAATAAAGATGGCGCACTCGAAGGTCATATTAAAGATACTGTTCTCGCTGTGCGTGTGGTCCTTTGTGATCATTGGCCTGTTCAAGATGCATGGCACGAACCTAGTGCCACAAGATTACCACCAGATGCCACCAGACTATCAGCAGCTGCCACTCAATGGTCGCAGCCTGTTGCAAAAGGATATGCTTCGCTATGCGGAGACCACATCCACAACAACCGATCACTTCGATCCCAGCGAGATACTCGTCGACAATCGCACAGGTAAGTCAACAACAAAACCAATTGAAATTCCTAAACCTACATATTTCTACACCCGTTTTCGCTTTCCTTCACAGCCATGGACGATGATCAGCTGGTGCGTGACGTTGAATCAAGGATACCCTCACTACCGATTGCCTACTGGAGCAAGAACAAGAATTTCCTGCAACAGAAGTCGTCGACCTGTGCCAAATACCCGTCGATCTTTGAGCTGGAGTTCAACAACATCTACTGGCAAACGTTGCGCACCTCGAATGGAACCTTTCAGCTGTTCGGTGCCTATTACGATATACGTCGCACCTCGCTGCTAGGACCTACGGTGCGCATTCTGGGCATGATCGATCGCATCGAGCCGAAGGTGAAGACCTATTGCCAGTTCTGGTTCGATGGCCAGAAGGAGCCGTTCATTGTGAAGACGTTTGAGTACAAGTACATCTGGTACAACAAGTGGGGCAACTACAAGCAGGGCATCTATCAGCCGTATCTGATTGCCTGCCAGATACCGAAACCCTTCCATGGCGTCGTGCCCAGCTCCGTGTCCATGGTGGAGAAGGAGTGCGATACGGCCACCAATAATTTGCGGGTCATCTACAATCGGCCGCCGGATGATCAGAAGAAGGGTTTTGCGGTTTGTGTCAAGGGTCTGGACTTTCTGTATGATGATCTGAGCGTGCGTCTCATCGAATGGATCGAGATGTTGAACATTTTGGGTGCGGACAAGATCTACTTTTATAATCTGCAGGTCCATCCAAATATCACCAAGGTCCTCAGCCACTACGAGCAGGAGGGCAAGGTGCAAGTCATACCCTTGACCCTACCCGGTGGTCAGCCCAACGTGCCCGGCTTCCAACACCTCTATCTGACCAAGAAGACCAATCACAAGCGACAGAACGAGGTAATACCCTACAATGACTGCCTGTACAAGAACCTATATCTGTACGACTACATTGCCCTGCTGGACATCGATGAGGTAATCATGCCCAAGGGCAACTCCATACTCTGGTCCGAGCTCATGGAGAAGGTGCGTCCCGAGTCTCTCAAATTCAAGCCCGATGGCTATCACAGCTACAACTTCCGCAACGTCTACTTCCTGGACGATCAGCAGCACGAGCACGGCTGGCACAAGGATATACCCAAGTATATGCATATGCTGCAGCATGTGCATCGTGCCAAGAACTACACCAAACCCAATCAGTATGTCAAGTGCTTTCACGATCCCGAACGCGTCCTCACCCTGCACAATCACTTCCCGCTGAGCTGCCTAGGTGGCGTCTGCAAATCGTATCCGGTGGACACACAGGACGCACAGTTGCAGCATTATCGGGCTGACTGCGTCAAGACGCTGAAGAAGAGCTGTGAGGAGTATCGCGAGAATTCCGTCGAGGACAAGACCATATGGAAGTACAAGGATGAGCTGATCAGACGCACGATTAAAACGCTCGAGACGCTGGGTTTCTTTAGGCGCAGTGGCTCCGGCGCTGCGTTTGGTGGCAGCAGCAGCGGCCTCGGCGGTGGCGCCACAACACACTCGACGGAACGGTGATTCGCACTACTCGGCGGCTGGTCGTGGCCCTGGCTGCCAGTGACGCCCTATGTGGAGCCAGCGGCCGCTGGCCAACTGGGCAATGAAGAGTTTTTCGTCTAGTAGGAGTTTTAGACGAAGAGAAGAGAAGAGAAGAGAGGAGTGTGAAAGAGATAGAAAGAGTTCCTTGCCGTTATCGAGAACTCAAATCAAAAACTTGAACCCGTCCCTCCCCCCCTCATATTCAAAAAACAAGCCTAGAGCTCGATTTGTTCATTTTCTGTATTATAAAAGTGTTTTTTTTTTTTTTACCATTATGACTATTTTTATTTTATAGTATTCTGTAATTTGTAATTCCCCGACTATACTTAGTTAGTTAGTTAATATTCTAAAGTTATTTTTGATATATGTATGCTCTTATCAAATACTTTTACATCCTAGTACTATCTATCATACATACATTCATACATATATATTTATTCGCACTTTCGTATGGCTAGTGTAAAAAAAAAAAAAAAAAAAAAAAGAAGCGAATGAAAAACACTTTTAAAATTGTGCCTTCAAATTTAAATTATAGTGTGTAGGGTTTTTAGAACAGCGACTCTATACATACATTCATATGTACACGTATGTATTTATGTACCCATATGTACATATGCACATGTATAACTGCTTATTATTGGGCAGGCTGCCCAACAAAAACAAAAACATAAAACACAATTGTTTACTGTACTCACAAAAGACGTTACAAAATACAAGCCCAATGTATAAGTTAAAAAAAAGAAAGAAAAACCTATAATAAGTTAAAGACTGATGACTGACGATTATTAATAATTAGATACAATTGCAAAAGCCCTTGGAAAACAAACGAAATTATGTGAAATTGAAAGAAATTTCCAAAATTTATTTCAAATTATATGTACGAACAACATTTCAATTGATATTATGTATTGACTAAACTAGTTAGTATTTGTTGTGTACTTGGCTAACGACAAACAAAAATATATATATATATATATACATATATCACTAAATGCTAAGCAAACATTTGAACAAAAAAACATGAATTGTACATAGTTAAATTGTTAAAAAACAAAAAAAAAAAACACACACACACACAACTAGATATACTTTATATATACATATACAATAATAATATTAAATAAATATATTATATACATACATACATATGTTAAACAGAAACAAAAGAATAATATTTATCATAAGTATATACTAAATGTATAACTAAACAGTTGCATCTACTATTTTAAGCAAGCTGCTCAATCGAACATAGTTACTTACAATAAGTGTATTTTTTTATTGTGTCAAATCATTTTTTATCCTATACATTTTAAGCTCAGTTCTTGCACTTTGTTTCATTGTATATAAAATTTTAATGCTATGGATTTTTGTGTTCAATTGATTTTGATTTTATTTGACTTCAGA
Source organism: Scaptomyza hsui (assembly GCA_018152825.1). Lineage (NCBI taxonomy): Eukaryota > Metazoa > Arthropoda > Insecta > Diptera > Drosophilidae > Scaptomyza > Scaptomyza hsui. The sequence continues at coordinate 9,042,175 of JAECXO010000001.1, forward strand.
TTATTTTGCAGCTTAGTCAAATTGTTGAAACTTAAGAAAGAGTTGTTTTGCACTTTGGATAAGCGTTGATTTATATGGCATGTACTATATACATATATATACCAGGTTGCAGATATTTAAACTATTGCACTAGATCACAACGATCTAAAATTAAATTTAAACATATACACATAGATATTATAATATATATATATATACATGTACTTACATATATGTGTATTTAGAAACATAAATGTATTCATGTTAGTTGATAATTATATGATGAAACACAACCTTTTTTTTGCATAGCTTAAAACAATTGATATGAGAAAAGTGATTGAAGAATAAAATTTTAAAAAATGTCAAAAAACCGCGCTTTTCTTTAAATTTAATGCAATTTAAACTTCGTTGTACATTTAAGTGGCGCATTTAATATGAAATTCAAGCACAATCGATAACCTTTGCCGTAAATCTGTTTAATGTCTGGCATTACACTCGTTTATGTAAACGTTTAAGCTGTTAACAGTTAGATATATTTATTGCCATTAGCTTTAATTCAACTTTAGGGCCAGATGATTTCGGACTGCATTCAAGTACTACTTGGCTCGTTTAAGATTGCCAAAAATTCAGGCATGCAAACACAGATACTCATACACACACACACACACACACACACACACACACACACGAACAGACACACATACACTTGAATGGAGAGTGAACCGAAGACTTTTCCAGTTGAATGGCTAGCTATCCAGGCACCTTGGCTGAGAACGTGGCAGCCAACGTTGCTCAGAGCGCGCGTCCAGCGTGGAAAGACGTGAGATACAAAACTTCTAAGAATGTAAACAACAAAGCATTTATTCTCAGGCATAAATGAATCCACTTACGCACAACTTGCCAAGGAACGCGCAGCACCCACAGATGCCAGCCAGCCAGGACCTAAAGCCAATGCACACAGAGAAAGTTGTGCAGAAGGAAGCGGCGACGACGGAAGGATACAGAAAAACTACAGCAGCAGCAACAAATAAATAAAAACCAACTTACAGGGTATTTTTTGAGGCAGGCTGCGTGGAGACGAGGAAGGGGGCAAAACTGGAGCCAAAGAAATTTGTATAAACGCAACTTAAGTGAGCATTAAACACGCTCCACTGAAGGACTCTTCCTCCTCCGTTGGCCGGGATCCGAGGTCCCTTTTGTGCGAAACGGTGGCGCTTAACTTGGTTAATAAACATTACCAACGCCACAAAAACCATTTACGTGAACTATTAAAATTCCACAGCATTTTAGTTGCCTCTGCCTGGCCTTGTTGTTTCACGATTATGTTTATTTATATGGCACACACACACACACACACACACACACCCTCACCATGCTAGAGATGGAGAGATGATGATGAAACAAACCCCTTTTCTGGGGATTTTGCATGTGCTTTAGTCGTTAAGTGAAATCTCATCGCTGCATGATGAGGCAAACTTTAAGTAAGTCTATATATATACATCCTTTTATGAATAACTATTAAGCGGCTCAGAAGCTGAAACTTCATAATGCATTCATCTACTATTTCGGGCCGAAAGTATTCTTGTTTAGTTTATGGACCATCAAAACAGAAAGTTGGTTAGAGTCTTTCAAACCTTTTATCGATCAGGATCTAATTCGTTGTACTATACGCATTCTTTGACATTAAGAGCAGCACACAACATGAATGACTTATAAATGATTAATAACACAATTTAGAGCTCAGGTTTGATGCTAAAATGCAAATGCAAACTGGCAAACTAATTAAAATCCACTATAGGATCGTTGGCCAGCATACTATTTATAATGCATGCGCATAAATCGTGCAATTAAGCGCTCCGGCTTAAAAACCATGCAAAATTAAAATGTGCAATTACGCTGCCAATTTCCATTTATGCGTACGTACGTATGTGTGTGTGTTAGTATGTGAGTGTATAGAAAGCCAGCTAAATTGAGCACATTACCCAGCCGGAAACTGTTCAAATCCTCCAAGTGCTACGCTTTTTGACTGTTGCCTAAAACTATGCACTACATTTCTTTAACATTAATTTGACAAGATTTTTGTAAGTGAGAGAGTTGAGTTGAGTTGACAGATTTGATATCATAACTGACCTTTAAATTCACTTTCGTAAAGCTTTAATTCAATTGACTCAGACAGAATAGGATCTGTGTCACAATCCAAATGGAATCACGCCATCAATTTTCAAGTATGACAGTCACACGTCATCGTTATGTTTCACGCTGGGTACCCCATGGGACAAGCGTAAATTTTTGCTAGCTTTTAGCTTTTGGCGTTAAAAAAGTGTAACCGCATGTGCTGAATAGAACCAATTGCGGTTGTGTCTCTGTTACATTCTGCTTTTAAGTTGATATTTATGTTAATGGGCGCGTTATAAAACATGCATGGGTTGTTGGCTAGAGGTAAATCGAGTGCAACTGATTAGAACAGAAAAAGATTTAAAGGGAAGAGTTTTTTTTTATGGTTTATAATGATTTCATTAAATAGTCATACGAATTTCATATTCATTTATAATCACATTATTATTATTCGTTATCATCTTTAGGGTCATTCATTCGTGTATACATCTGAATATTCATATTGCATGGTGTTGCGACATATAGTAGTATTATTGCATGCATAGGTGGCTAACCAATCAGCTGGCAGCTAAACAGTAGCTTGTTAGCCACAAGGATATCACCAGTTGGCTATAATTAGGGTGCACACACATGCACACACACAGAGCCACAATCGCATATGCATATTAAAGTACACACATGCATGTGTTGCTTGATTTTTGGCTGCGTATACAATCTAATTGTATATATAAATTGTGTGTGTGTGTGAGAGAGAGAGAGACAGTCGACACCGGAAATGCTAATTGCATGTAAGTGAGGAAGCACAATAGTATTTGTGTGTGTGTGTGTGCTGTGTATGTGTTGAAGGCAATATGCATGCAAGTCGCGGCCTCAATCGAGGCATTTGGTTAGATTGCGTCGCACCCCCTCTCTCTCTCTCTCTTTCTCTCCACCCCGGCACCACCTACACAATTGGTTAACCCGACACACTCGTACAATATTATTGCTCGCAATCTAATTAACCGAATTGATAGAAAGGGAAAGCAGCCTCTGCACCGGAAGCAAATGTCGTCGTTCCTTCCTTTCCTCCTTCCTTATTTTCTTCCTTCCCAACTTCCACTTGCTTGCTACCAATATTTGCTCCTCATTTTGCTAGACCCCAATTGGCTGCTGTGTTTGCCAATTCAAGCTTAAAGTACAACCACATTGCACATACCTCGTATCCACATGGCAGTCATTAACCCACACACCACACACACACACACACACACGCATGTAGCTACGTATATGCTTAATTGAGAACGGAATTCAGCGGTAATTCAATTCGTCTCGACTCTCAGAATGGGATTGCTCAGGATCAACTTGCAGCTGGCGGCACTTTCGAGTTGTAGGCTTAGTCGATTTAAAGAGCTGCCTGCTGCCTGACATGGAGTTAAAGCCCAAAGCATACTTTGCACATGCAGTGACACAATTTTACAGCTAGCTATGCTTTTACTCCTTTCGCCCCCCTCCGCGCCACTTCGACCCATTCTCTATTCACACTTGCCGCAGCAGCCAGCACGACAAGGAGTGATGGGGCGCGAGGTCTGCCACGTTTTGCTCCTGCTGTCGATTAGTCAATTATAGACAAATGGCCTGGGAGTTGTGCGCGGCGCAATGTAAACAAGCCATCAATAGCATAAAAGGAGTCCACACGCCAGCCAGGAGAAACGGGCCAAACAGTGAAAAGAAGAAATGGTGAAATGGAGAAATGGAGAAATGGAGAAATGGCCAAAGACCAAGCAAGTCTGAGCGAGCCGCGTGGATGAGATAAAAGAATTATGCATAAGCAGCAGGGGAGGAGAAACACGTACAAAAGACCAGCGGCCCAGAGGACGCCAGGACCGAAACCCACCGGGCACAATGGAGCGAAGAGAACAAAGCGGAAGCCACAAACACAGCAACAATTTTTTTCATTCTCTTTTTTGGGAAAAGGTACAACGAAAAAACTGCATGAATAAATGGAACATAAAAGCAGTCGCTGCAAAAGTACTCTAACTGAATTAATGAACAAGCACCAGTACTCTATCATAGCTAATACATAGCTCAACACATTTTTGGGTTTATGAAACGATCATCTTCAATTCAGTATAATTTGCAGGTATGCAGGTGACAAAAGTTTAAATTGCGAAACGCTGAGCAATATCTGCATGAATTAATAACACGATACTAAAATAAAATCCAAGAAAAATATCTTTAATACAACTTGGGAGATTTTAATGTGAATTGGTAAACAGGAACTACGCAATAGCACTTTAAAATAATTCTTAAATTCTATTGCATAATTTTAGGATGCACACTAAAAACTGTCGCAAGAAATCACAATTTTACGATTATTTAATTTTTAAATTTCGTTTATTCATCGGTCGACTTAGCTAAATAACTGGCTTAATTTATTTACACCTATATTTGATGGCAAGCAACAGTACATACATATATATACATTGGGAGATGTGAGTATGCAAGGAAGCTGTAGTTTCAAGATGTCTTTTTGAACAAAACGAAACCCCAAACGGATATCGGGAAAAAACAGTTTGGTGTTGGCCATTTGTTTCGACCTGAACAAGGCAGCGTGGCAAGTGGAAGCTACTAGAACTGAGTTCGGATTGGGTTTGGCATTGGGTGCTTAGCGACAACGTTTGGAGATAAACAAAAGTTTTGCTGCCATTGAAGGCGCAGACTAGGACAAGGTGCTAGAATCACAAACACACTTGGTAACATACATACACACATATATACATATGTATATGTGTGTATAGAAACTAAATAGTGTGGATAGCCACACAACAAAACGATACTCAAAGAATGCAAAAAGTTTAAATTGTGCTAGTGTCGCTGCAACAGCGACAGACTTGGCCAGAATGGACCTAAGTTAGTAAAATCTAGAAGCCAACGACTGCACTGTGGAATCGCTTCATCTTAAGGAAAAACACTTTAATTTACTTTTCGCCTTTTATAGCATTTTAAGTAATTGAATTTCAAAGAAGTTGCTGCAAACTTTATAAGCATTTGAAAATTGGATTGCTTAAGTGGCATTGAAAATCAAAGGTTTTGGTATTAATTTGTTTTTTGGCTGGTGTTATTTAGCAATTAGTTAGATGAAAACATAAAATGCTCCATCATCATATATGTATATGTGTGAAATGGTTGCCAATTTCTGTTTTAAACCATTTATCTATTCGAACTGCCCATGGTTTGGGGCCAAATACAATAAGCAGCCCACAGATGTGCTGTTTTCTGCTTCCCTCTTTGACCCCTCTCTTCCCGACTCTCTGCTCATTTTGGGTTTGCAACAACCACACGATTTCCGCTAAATGCCAGCTAGAAAATACTAGATGCTGCCATTGGCAGCGACAAACGCAGAAGCAAGCATTTGGGCTATCCCTTTTTGACCATTGTTGTACCAAGGCTAACACACACACACACACACACACACACACACACACACAAACACCCAACACAACGCCCCAGCTCATTCTGCTTCTGGGCCTGCAAACGGGGCTGGGCTGGTATCAAAACAAACAAAAGCAAAATCTAGTTAATTGGGTAAAATGCTGTGCGGAAATTGAAAGCAAAAGCAAAAGCACAAACAGCGACACAGTGGCAGCAGAGCAAAGCAGAGCAGAGACGCCACCAAAAGTTGAAACCAGTTGCATTGGCATCACCGTTTTGGAGCGGAAATGCCTGGCATCCCTCCCCTTCGTGCAGCCGCCTATCCTGAAAATGCAATAAATATCTAAATTGGCGCATGGCATTCGCATTTGCATTTGCATTCACATTCTGTTCCGTTCCGTTCTATTCGATTCGGTTCTGTTTTGTTCTGTTTTTATTCTGTTCTGTTCTGTGGCTTCTGGGCATTGCCTGTCGCCCGATTTTGCCTAGAACCATAGTTTGACTTTAGTTTATGCCATTGTTCATCGATTTATGCAAATTTCTGCGTACATTTTATCAATAAACAATAATAAATTATAATCAACAATCATTGTGGCTGCTGAGAGCTAGGCGCCAAAATTGAAAACGAAATTCATAAATGCCAATTGTCAATGGCCAAAGCCAGCAGACAGACAACACAAGAACAACATTTACAAATATGTACTATCAAACACAGTAAAAAAACAAATATTTAGATATTTAAGTTAAGAGTATTTAATGTTCGTGTAAGCAATATTAACATATATGATAATAAGACAGTCAGATTGATATATATATAATTTATAAGTATTAAGCACCATTTTGTTCGTGCTGATGTTAAAGCATAATTTCGTTCATCTCTATTCAATGGTTATATTTATAGATAATATTTGTATGCAGGTGATCTGTACTTTGTGCACATAGACAAATTTACGCGAATGCAAAAGCAACAGCAGCATCCAACAATAGCAACAACACGAACAATTATAACAGTATTTGCAATCAAAAATGAAACTGCAAAAAACCAACGAAACGAAATGCATAACAAATGGAGCACAGCTGAAGGGCCAACAGGCTAACAAACTAGTATTGACCCAATGCCAAATTCAATTGTCGCTTATACAAACCAGAAAAAATGAAAAAAAAAAAAATAAAAAAATTACGTGCCTCGAAAGAAATAATTTAATAATAATAACAATAATTTGAATTAAATTAGGTGTACAATGTACACTTATCATAAAAACAAATATGATGAGCGAATAAATATGTACATTGCATTTATTTAATATTTGTTCGACATCCTCTCACACACAGTTTAACAAATGATAACTAATGAAATTACAAAATTTAAATCTGCTGTCAGCAAATTAAACATTTGCGTTCAGCTTAAAGCCCAAACTGTTGTTATCATGTTGAAAGGCACTTGTTCAACTATTGATTATTGCTCTAATAGCATTTTAATTGATTGCATTTCGTTCAACTTCTTTAAAGCTCCTAAATTTAAGCTGTTTAGAACAAATTGTTTTGGTATTTTGGGATGCGAATAAGTTGAGAATTCTCATCAGTTGAAGCAAGAGTTACGCATAAATACTTTTAAGCACAAAAGAAAAGTAAGAAAAAGTAGAAAGAGAAGAAAAAGATTAAGAAAGCGGATCCGCATTTCTAGCGGGCACTTTGAAACCGCAGTGCTGCAGGAATGTTGCGCATCAGCGGTTGGTTGGTTGTTGGGTAGGGGGTGGGGGGACGGTTTTTGGCTTGTTGGGTCAGTTTTGCATACTTTTGAGCGGGGCACATAAAAAATTTGCATTTTCCATTTCACGGCAGGCGTTCACGTCAAATGAAAATAAACCTTTCGCTCTCCCTTCACCCACATACCCCCCAGCACACACACACAGCTGGTTTGCCAGTCAATGAATGTATAAGAGGCAGAAGATGAGGCTGCATGGCAAGGGGGAGTTGTAGGGGGAAGAGGTTACCATACACAGAGCTCGGAGCTCAAATCCAAAAGCAACATGCCGATGATTTATTGCACTTTTGACATTATTGATATTTTATTTGTGTGCGATGAAGTCATTTAGTGCAACGCACACTGCAATTGCAATTGCAACTGCAACTGCAACTGAAACTGGAATTGCATCCCAGGCCAGGCAAACAAGCCAGCATTCCAACAGGCAAGCCCCTGAGCCTTTTCAAATGATTTATTCTCAAGCCTCAGCAGCAAGTTATGCATGGCACACAAAAACACACACACATGCCTTGTGTGTGTGTGCACACAAACAGGTATATTTTTATGGACACAAAGCATGAGTATTTTCTTCTGTTGAAACTGTCGATAAAGTTCCAAGAATTTTCAGTGGTGCTGCAATCCATTCAATTTGAAAGTAATAATTCAATTTGCGCTTTTGTAGTTGAAGACAGAAAAATAGACATAATCTGGAGCATATTTGTTCAACCAGAGATCTAGAGATGCAGCATGTAAATTGAAACTTAAAGTTGCAATATCTTAAAGGTTCTTTAGGGATGTCGATTAAGAATAAGCAGAGAAAAGGCAAATACTAGTAAGACTTACCCGTAAGATTTATAAGCTCTTCCAGCATTTAAAAGTATTCTCGTCTGTGGTGATTTTTATTTGAAATAAATAAATTCAAAAACTTGACACCAATTGAATAACAGGAAAAATTACATCTAGTAGGCTTTCTTTAAGGCACAGGCATTGGATATAGTCGACATTATTTGATATCATTGAAAACACACGTTTCGAAAGCTTGTGACAAAATCTCAAAAAATTCTAATAAAATCACATATTCCGAACGGCATTTAAAATTATACAAAAAATCAAACAAAATGTATATTTTCAACTGGTCTCGTTGCTGTTCTGCGGCTCAACGCATGATGAACTGCAGCCGGCAGCTGGTGCGCTCCAAGGCGGACTACAGCAAAACCGTTTGCAACCTGAAGATCAACAAGGAGACAAAGGTCTTGGTGCAGGGCTTCACGGGTAAGCAGGCAACCTTCCACTCCACGGAGGCCAAGGCTTACGGCACGAACATTGTTGGCGGTGTATCGCCCAAGAAGGGTGGCACAACACACTTGGAGAAGCCCGTGTTTAAGGACGTCAAGGAGGCGGTCAAGGAGCTGAAACCGGATGCGACGGTCATCTTCATACCGCCACAGATGGCTGCACAGGGCATTTGTGAGGCCATTGAGAACGAGATCGGTCTGATTGTGGCCATCACCGAGGGTATTCCACAGGTGGACATGGTGCGCATCAACCAGATGCTCAACTGCCAGGAGAAGTCGCGCCTGCTGGGCCCCAACTGTCCGGGCATCATATCGCCCGAGCAGTGCAAGATTGGCATCATGCCTGGCCATATCCACAAGCGCGGCATGGTCGGCATCATTTCCCGCTCCGGCACCCTGACCTATGAGGCAGTGCATCAGACAACGCTCACTGGCATGGGCCAGACTCTATGCATTGGCGTTGGCGGCGATCCCTTCAACGGCACCAACTTCATTGACGCCCTAAAAGTCTTCCTGCCCGACAAGGAGACCAAGGCCATCGTCCTAATCGGCGAGATTGGCGGCAGCGCCGAGGAGGCGGCAGCCGACTATCTCAAGGAGCACAACTCTGGCTGTGAGGCAAAGCCAGTGGTGGCTTTCATTGCGGGCATGACGGCGCCACCTGGACGTCGCATGGGGCATGCTGGTGCTATCATTTCAGGAGGCAAAGGAGGTGCCGCCGACAAGTTGCGGGCTCTCAAAGAGGCGGGCGTCATCATTGCTCTGAATCCCTGCCACTTGGGCTCGCTGCTCCACGCCGAGATGGTGCGCAAGAAGCTGATCAGCGCCAAGAAGTAAACAGCGACAAGGAAATAAGAGGGAGAAATCGATACGGATATACAATATGAACTGATAACGGTGTTAAAGTTAAACCTTAGATATTAACACTTAAAATTAATGATTTATAACTTTTTGAGATTCAAATGAACATTCAACCAATGAAATGAGAAACTAAATTAAAACATTTCGTAAAGTTATTTATGCCAATCTATTATTGTATAAAAAAGAAGTCCTAATTAGTGAGTTTGATCCTGATTTCATGAAAGGCAAGAAAAAAAACATTTTTTCATTGCCCAATTACTTTATTAAGGAAGCCAATTAATTCATTGATTAAATCCCCGCACTAAATTTACTTATCGACGCTTGATGTGGAGCAAATGTCAAAGCCAGTTATTTTTTGTGGGTCAACGTTGTTTAGATTGTCTGTGCAGCAGAAGGATATTCTGTCCGTAATCGGTCAATACCCGGTTCTGGCCCAGTTCCTCAAGGGAACTAACAACATGAGTTTCATTTGCGTTAGCGCCAAGTTCAGTCAACTTTCTCGTGTTATTTGTGCGGCAAAAAGCTAATTTTGTTACGTTGTCTGCTTTGTTGTAGTTTGTTGTTGTTGTTTATGTTGCGTTGTTGTTGTGGTGCTATTTTTCCGTGTTTTGCCTAACTGCCGGCTATAAACTAATTACCACACATATTCCTTCTACTTTTTTTTCCCCTTTGTAGCTGTGTCTTGTTCTTTGTTGTTGTTGTTGTTTGTTGTTGTTTGGGGGTGTTGCATTCGCTATGCATCAGCCAACGATTATGTTGATAATTGAGGTTGGCGGTTCGGTGGAACCACGCGGCGTATGCGCAACATTTGCAGTCGCTGCCTGAGCTAGACATCTGGCTGACGTTAGCAGCTATCTGGGCAACTGCTTGACAAATATTTAAATCATTTGCTGTCAGGCAAAAGTCAGGTGTGCCTTTTCTCTCTCTCTCTCTCTGTGTGTGTGGGTGTGTGCCCAACTGGCGCATAATTTAACTAAAAGCAATTCAAAAGCAGCCCAGCAGCAGCAGCAGCAGAAGCAGCACAGAGTGAAGCCAAGTGTAGCCAGGCTTCAACAACTGCTAAATGCCAGCAGCCATGTCCCAGCCACGCCCCCTCTCACATAGAGACAAGCGAGACTTGCACACTCTCAAGTGCCACACACACACACACACACACACACTCGAAAGTATGTGTATGTGTCTGTCAGAATTTCAGTCGTTGTCTCTACGTTAACACCGGCTTTAAAGTATTTGCCTGGTTTCTTTAGCCAGGTGCGCTAAGGTGTCAACGCTGCACTTGAGCTACGTGTATTTTTGTGTGAGTTATTTCTTTGCAAGCTATTTGCCAAATGCCACAGCGCATAGACCGACAGACCGACAAACGGACAGACAGTTGGATGGACAGACAGAAATAAAGTAGCAGAGTTCCGTTGAGTTCTCTAGACAAAGTCAAAGTATACTTCTTTTTGGCCAAAGTGCACAAGTGAGCAGGACAAATGCATTTTCCTTATTAAAAATCTATGTGTGTGTGTGTGTGTGTGTGTCTGTGTGTGTGTGTTTCATTTAAATTACATAGTATATGGAAAGCGTCAAAGTACATTTTTCATTTTTCATCCTCTGGCCTCCCAAACGAAAGCAATGTCGAAAACTCAATTGAAAACTGTTAGAAGAGAGCGAAGAAGAGAGAAGAGAGAGAGAGGGGAGAGGGAGATGTGGAAAAAGACACTTTGCCGCTTCGAATCATTTCGCCAGATAATGCCATTCAAGAGCTGTGAGTGGACCCCTGAGTTAAGTGAGTTTTGAGAATGAGAGCTGCGGGTGGGGGGCAGGAAAGGTAAGGCAACGAGACAGCCACTCGACCGCATTAACAGTGAAAAGCAATTAAAATAAGACAAGTCAAAAAAAAGAGAAGAGAATTTGAACTGAGCACAACGCAAAGAACAGAGAGGGAGAGAGAGAGATAGAGAGAGAGAAAAACCGACGAATTTTCTTTCTACAAATGCAATTCGATTTTTGATTTAAAGGTAGTACAAACTGAACTCTGCCATGAAGCAGGTGGAAATTGCTGCTTGCGGTTTTGGTGGTTGATAAATGGCATAAAGAATTGAAGAGCACTTAAAGCTAATAGGTGATTTACATAGGAAAGAGCTCTAATACACTGAGATATAAAACCAAAATCATAAGAAACTGTCATCATATGTTGTCTAATTCATTTCACCAAAGCTATCCAAATTAGATTATGGAACAATTTTGGGTACTATAAATTTCCTTATACCACTTTAAATGTGTCGAACATCAATTTACTTTTTGTTTGAAAACCATTTATGAGACCGCCACACATCAAACTAATTGAAAAGAAAAAAAAAGAAAAACTAAGCCTTCGAGCTGAGCTGGCAGGAAAACGACACGCAAAACGAGACCACAGTAACCTCAAAATAGTGGAAGGACAAGGGGTTTAGGGTTGTCAAACACAAACAAAGCCCCAAAATGTTGCATTTAATTGCAGCCATTGCAAAGTTTTACCACTTCGTCGGCCTGCTCTGATGCCTTAACAATTGCAACCGCATTTTTGTTCGAAAAGCCAAATTGGTTCATTCACTTGCCAACTTCTTGTTGCAAGTTGTCAACACAAGCTTGGATGAAGAGGGGCGGCAGGGAGTAGAGGCTTTAGCTAGCCACTTGCTACAATTGTCAAAAAGAATTTGTCAATGTTGTGCGGAGGCGTGCAACGGGATTTGGTGTTGGCCTCGTTTTCAATTGCATTAAACCGAAACCATTACTAAAATTCAATACCCCAAACGCCTCTTGAAACTGGAAACCGCTTTGAACAAGCCCAACGCAAATACATTTGCTTGTCGTTCACTTTACTTTGCATTCTTGCTACAATAAAATCAAACAAATAAAATGCCACACGTGGCATACACACACACATATATACTGAGTTATTGGGTGTGCTCGGGGGAATTGACGGGTTGGATTCGCTCACAGATGTCACTAAATTGACAATTGCGACAATTGAGATTTTATCGGTTGATATTTCGATTGAAAATGATTACCAATGTTTTCAATGATTACTAATGATTTCAAATATGTAAATATATGTTACACAATCAATATAACCGCAAGTTATACCTCTTATGTTGTGCATACTTAAGTTGGTTTATATTTGGAATCTTTCATCAATTGCCACTTGACATTTCAAAGGAAATTTGCAAACAATGAAAATGAAGATGAGAAAATCACACAATTATTTATTAGAAAATCTATAAATGAATACTTGAATCAAATAATCAACAATATACGAAATTTATTATTAAGATTTAATGCACTCCTCTCAAACTATTTGCCCCAAACACCCCAGCACCACCCCATCGCCGTTTTAAAACATTCTTGTCATTTCACCAGAATGTCAGCTGCAAACTATGCAAATTTGCCAGCACATGGTTAAAAGCCGTCAACTTTTATGCTTAGCGCGCAAATAATTAGAAAAGTTCGTTGACTGTTGACCAAAAACCCATAGAAACAACAGCAACAACAGCAACAACGCATCGTGTGTGAAAGGAATTCAATTAAATATGCAAAAATTAATCAAATAATAAAAAAATAATAACAAATAAGTGTCAAAAGCTAAAACATACTCTATAAAATGTAGTAAACTTAAATCTGCTTTAAAATAAAATTTGAAAATGTAGAAATGTTTGACCTACTTAAGAACTAACCAAAATATTGCTTTCACAACTTAATTTAAACTGCATATTCATTTTATAAGCTCGATTATACACACCAGCAGGGTATCACACAAAAAAAAGGTTTTAAATGCCGCGCGTTTTAATAGTTTCAAGGGTTGTTGGGCTTTGGATTAGGGACGGTTTGCGGCAGCAAACTTCACTGTCGCAATTAATAAAGTTTGCGTCGAACAAAAAACCACTATAACAAAAAATAAATATATACAAAAATAAACAGCAAAGAGCAACAGCGACAACAACAACAATAAAAAGAACAAAACACAGTGGCGCGAGAGTCTGTTTGAAAATTTTTGCAATTTGTGGGAAAATAGCTGACATTGCGTATACGCCGCATGTGACAGCAAACCAGTCCCTGGCCAGCTCATCAAGTATCCATGCATTATTTTTAGACAACCCACCACAACCACAAGAGGGTGACTTTCATCTCATCACGACTGTTTTAGTTTTGCCTGCCTTTTTTTTTGTTTGTTAGCTCCACAATGACTGTGTTCTGAGTGCTGTCCACAGATTTAATATGCTTTAATCAAATTTGAACTAGCTAGCAGTACAAGCTGAAAGTGGTTGGATTTAAACACATGACTATTATTGTGAAGAACAAAGACGAAAAATATTCTTGCCTGTTGTACACTTTTTATGGATGCACGTAAAAGTATGCTACACAATTTAACAATAATCAAATGACCAACGACTAAAAATATCTAATGTGTCTGAAACAGTAAAGTGTGAAGAAACTTAGTGCAACCCACTTACTGTCAAAAAGAATTGTAATTTATACACACACACACACTAGCATATTAGTATAAATGGCTGCTTAATTTTTTATTGCTGCTTCGAGCAGTCTATAGTACTTAGCAAAGTTTTTTTCATTAAGCAATTGCTTATAATATATTTATGCCTTGTGCTAGTAAATGCATATGTTATAAGAAATGCCCTCTTTTTAAGTAAGGGAATTACCGTCACTTTGGCAGCTGCCTGGACTGTGGTTTTATCAGGGCAACATTTTGTGTGAGACAACTTTGTTTTTTGTAGCATGATTGGCGAAGTTTGCCCAATTAAACACACTTTATTTGTGGCATGGTCAGCTGACCGCTGCTACAACTGGACACGGCATCAGTTATCTTTTTGCTTTTTCATCTGGTGTTTTACTTTTGTAGCGCGGCTCAACAATACGAAGCAAAGGAATAGAGCAAAAGTTGCAAAGTGCATTGGTTACTGTGGCAATAACACTCAGACTTTGTGGCATGCTGAGACTTTGCGGTTTTTATGCCCCACTAAAAAGTGCTATCCTAAAATGATGGGTGCGGGCAATGAGAGGAAGGAATAAAGGGGGCAAAGTGTGAGCAGCTGCTTCTTACCGCCATTGAGGTGTTTGGCCAAAAGTTTTGTCGACATCTTAATTTCTCACTTGTAAATTGAGCTGCGCCAGCAACCGCAAATTAGACCCCAAAGTATACGTACTTTGTGGATGCCAAATATGGTCACACACACACAGATAAACACTAACTCACACACACACATACACTCATGCGTGAAACCAACATGCACACGCATGTCGCCTTCACACGGCCAAACACACGGGCACAGACAAAAGCGCTGACACACACACACACACGCATGCAAACACACATGTGCATTTGGTGTGTAACGAACTTAAAGTGTGCGACGTGCAACAGGACGAGCAACAAGGCAAGGAACAAGGTAGCACAAACAGAGAAATATTTTATATGCATGTCCTTACATTTATATGTAAATAGATAGATATTATACCTCTGATCTCTGACAGCATTGCAATAGCTATTGAATATAATTAAATGTTCTTTCTTTCTCTTTTCGTTGACTTTACTTAAGTGCATTTATTTGCTATATTCATATGTTGTTTGTTTTATTTATTTTTACACTTTCGACTTTGGACTACGTTTAAATCTCAACTTATTTTTGCCATTTGCCATTTGCCTTATTCCCAATGCAGAGCCAATAATTTGGCCAATGACGTGCAATTATTTGCCCAGCCAAGTTTTGAGACAACTCCACCCTGGCCGCAGCCTTTCTTTTTTTTCTCTCTTCTTTGCTTTTGCTTAGTCTTTGCCAAGTTCGTATTCACTACCAGTTTGGCTGGCAACCGCGCGCGTGGCACGTACAAAGTTTGTCTACACACTCTGACTAGGTGGCATGGACGGGGGTAAAGGGCTAGCGAATGCTAAGTTGAAGCTCAAGCTGAAGTTGAATTTGAAGTCGTAGTCCAAGTCCAAGTCCAAGACGAAGTCGAATGATTCATGGCCTCTGCAATTTAGCTGGCAACTCGCGAAAAGTACCGGAAACACATTCATTTTCCGCATTTTTCACATCAATAATAAAGTGCCTGCCTGGGCATTGGCAAACATGAATGGCTGGCTACGAGAGAACTTCACCAACTCCAACTTCCCAAAAACAGTGCCATGAGAATGGAGAATTGAAAATGGTGAATGGTGAATGAAGAATTGAGAATGGTGGCAAAAAGTGAAACGGACTGCAAAGTCTGCAAGCCTAATTAAGTTTGTAACATTTATGACTTGCTAGCTGTGCTCCAAACAGTTGACTAACTAACCGACTAACTGAGGAAACAGTTTCAACTAAAGCCCTCCTTCCTTCACTCCTTTCTCTGCCACTTTGAATGTGATTGCTGATTGCTGGCGCTGGGTTTTTTTTTTGGTCACTGAGCTAATGGTAAATGAAGTATGATGAATATGATTAAAGAAGCTGCAAATGACAAAAGAAAACTCAAATTATAAGTTACAGTTATAAAAATTAAAAAAGGTTATGCTCTTTAATGCACTCCATTCTACTGTGCTTTATTCCACTACTTGAGCTCCAAAAACATAATTTTCATCTTTGCTAGCTCCTGTCCTTTATTTTATTTGTTAACCCAATTCATTAAATTTCAAGATAGCAAAAAAAAAAGAGAACAAAAGTAGCGCACATAAACTGGAACTAAGCTATGTAAAACTTCATTCATTTCACGCTTCGACTGTTCTCCAAATGCCCGCCCCAAAGATGTCATCGTTATAGTCATCGTTATCCGCATCGTCCATAAGCAACTTCCACTTTCGTGTCCAGCCACACGTATTGAACTTTTGTGTACCGCAGTTGTCTCTTTCACTAGGGAAACGATGACAGTTGCGCTTTTTCTCGCCGCTTTCGCTTAGATTTATACGCAATTTTTTATGATTTACGAGCGGAACACTGAAACAGGGTGGAAGAAGGGGAGAGAGAAAGGTGGCAGAACGGCATCATTTGAGGTAATCTTGGGCCAGCTATTTGGCTTGGCTGCCAAATCAATTTGCTGGCCAGAGTGATGAGCTTGTTGGCCCGTCGGTCGGTCGGGGCCAACCCAGCCTAGGCCAAAGATATTACCGGCTAGAGTCCATAGTGCGCCTCAGTTGGCTAAACCTTTTCAAATTTCCAAGCTGCGCGCAGTTGCTTTTGCAGCTGGCTTCATGGCACTGACTGTCCTCAATCTTCACCTCGGTCAGAGCAACAGCGATGCACTCAGAAAAATAACTCAAATAAGGTGCTAGCGAATGTCTTTAACAAAGTTTTTCCCTTTACCAGACATAATTTGTGTAAATAAGCACTTTGAAAAATATAAAAATATATTTTATAGTGTATGAAAAATCGAATTTTGGATCTTTGATTTAAGAAAACTTTCTTTAGGAACAACAATATTATTTTTAAGATGAACTAATTTTCTTTTATTCAAATGTTTGAAAGACCTCATAAAATACTTTAAAATACCTTTATCAACTAAAAAATAATTATCTCAAAACAGCCTAAATCCAGTTAAATTCAATTGTACTTGAATTGAAATTTTTATCTCCGAAATTTTAATTGTCGTAAAAAATCATGTTCAAAGTAAAGAATTATTTCGCTCTGTGCATCTATCCATGACATTCTTATTGTTTTGCTCGAGTGAGTCGCTGATAAGACACCGACCCAGTCAGCAGACCCAACGAATGGACAACGAACGAACAGAGGAAGGGAGAGGGAGCGGGAGAATGGTGGACGGACAGCTGACCCGGCTGCTAACTGGCCGATAAGCAATGGCTGCAATGTGAATGCTTCTGCCTTCTGCCTTCTGGTTGCTGCTGTTCATATTTCAGACTTGTGTTTATGCAGCTTGGAAGTTAACACTTTGGGACTTTTAGCTTTGCTGGCGGCTGGCTTGGTGGCATTAAAAGTGAAGCCGTTAAGCGGCTTATGGACACATTGCGCATACGCAGCGTGAACTTTATTAAACATAATTATAAAATACACAGACACAGAACTAAAGCAACAAAGGGAAAAAAAAAAACAAAAGTAGAGCGTAATAATAATAAAGCATTAGCATAGAGCCGCACTTGAGATACTCTTACTCCTATTACGAGAGCTTTTGTACTAAACTAAACTGTTATCAGGACTGCGCTCACAGCCAGTGCAAATGACACTGAACTCCAGCTACTCCAGCTGGCAGCACCACCCTTCAGACCCATAGCCTCACTACGCTCCCGGGTGACGCGATCGATGACCTGCTGGCAATTGGACTCCTTGCGCACATAGCGGAACATCGACTCCACAATGTTGCTGGGCGTTATGTTGCTGCACGTCTCCAGATGACGCACCACACAGCCCTCGAACTCATGCAGATCGCTGCACTGACGCGGTCCGAGGACCAGTTCGGGAAGCTCCGCCTGCGAGATGTTCAGCTGGCTGGGCATATAGTGGCCAAAGCTGGTCTGCAAGCAGCTGCTCACATGATCCTTGTGCTCCTCGAGGCACTCGGGTCCCTGCTCGGCAATGAACAGAGCGATCTGATCGCCATTCTTGTAGCACACGAAATCCAGCAGCTTGCCCAGGATGCGCTGCATCATGGCATTGTGCAAACGCTCCTCCTGCGACAAACAGGGCAACAGTGCGGTATTAAAGTCCGTAATGCATTCCCTGGCCTTGGGCATGCGTAGACAGTACTTCTCAAAGACCACATCCAGATCGCCACGTGGTCGTGCACGCTCCACCTCCTCCATCACCACGGTGATGTTGGCCAGTCCATTGGCGCACTGCATCAGCTTGCCGGCTGCCTCCTGTATACCTTCGCTCAGCTTCGTTGCATTCGCCTCGCTGGTGCCAGCATTGGCCTTCTGGCACTTTTGACGCAGCAAACGTTGCAAGTCCTCCAGTGTGACATTCGGTTTCATCGCTCCAAAGTGAGCGGGCAGGTACTGCGCACCCAGCGCATCCAGATCCTTGGCCGCATTCGGAGGCAGCGCCAGCTGTGCTGCACTTAAACAAAAGCAGCCGCAGCTAACAATGAATATTAGTGCGAGCATTCGACGCGTATTGTTTAATGTTCTTTCCATGACTGGCGAGCTGGGTGGAACTGTGGAGCTATCGTCAGAGAAACGTGCGCTTATCTAATCAGTCAGAGAGCGTCGTCGTCGTCGTTGTCGACACTGTTTATAATAATTGGAGCCCTAATGCGACTGCGTCTAGTGCGAGAGATTAACGCGCAGAGCTATGCGCAGCGGTCAATGTACCAGATAATCGTTAGCCAACCGCAGCACTAAAAACAAAAACAACAATTTCATAATCAAAGCTCGTGCGGCTACACAAATACGTATATGAATAGTGTAAATGTGTTTGTGTTTGTGTTTGTAGCAAACAATTAATCAAGGCAATGCTTAACAGTAAAAGGCAACATTTTTGAGACTTAGCTAAGGGGGGGGGTGGCCAGCATAAATCGCAAGAGCGGAAATAGTTGCAACTTTCTTGAAATGTTAGATTGTTCTCTGCCACAGATGGCAAAAATGCAGCATTCTGTGCTGGAAATATTTAATTTAGGTATCTGTTTTTTCATAATTTGATTATATTTTCTGAAAATGCATTCAAATAAGCCAAAAGCAAATACACGCCAGCGGCAAGTGTAAGTAAATAAACCCAGACTATGACCTCAAATGTCGATTATGTGGAATGATAAGAATTAATCATGATTACCCAACATTTTTTTGACTTGGATCGAACTTGATCCATGGGTTATTTTCAATTAAATGCTGATAGCCAGCCTATGGGGAAGTATTTATTCCAACTATCAGCAGCCACTTGTAAACAATAAAAACAATCCCTCACCCAACTTTTTAGTGATAAGTTTTTCGTAGTGCCTTCCACTGTGCAGTCCCTAAAATGGAGGTGAAATTTGAGCAGCAACAGCTGTTGGCAAAACTCAAATAGAAAAACGCAACACAACAAACAAACGAAAAAAAAACAAGCCAACAATTTATCTTCGTTTGTAACGGAAGTTGCAACGCAATAAACAACACGGCAACGGGAAAGGCGTAGACCAAGGAGGCGTGACTTGAGAATGGGGCAAGGAAGTACTAGTGCTACAGCATAGGGTGCATTACACAGAGAATTTTTGGCTAGAAATAATACAGAAATTACAGCCAACAGACGAGACGAAAGGGGAAGAGGGGAAAAGGAGAATTGAAGTAACGGGAAAGGCAAACTGAAATGAAGCGCATGAAAGGATTCTAAAAAATGATGGCAATTAATTGTTGCTGCTGTTTCTGTTGCTGATGTTCCTGATGATGGTTGGCTATGGGGCGTAACCCAGCACAAAGGATTGGCTATATACCCGGATACAGGGGAAAGGGCGAGAGGAGGAGGAGGAGGGATTGCAGGCGAATTGCGTTTGTTGGGTCGCCTTAACTAGTTGGCAGCAATTAGTGTGCGCTTGCATTTCGCAGAAAGCGCAAATTTGCATTTATCAAAGCTGCCACCACCATCAACCGATAGATGGCGCTGTCCGCAATTTCGGACATCTGCTTCTGCTTCTGCTGCTGCTGCTGCTGCTGCAGCTGCCTCTGCTGGCTTAGCTCTCGATTTGTGGATGCATTAAGCTGCAGTCAACTGCATTTACTGCACCTTTAAGCTGCTCAAATTTTGTGATTTGTGGCACCACTCAATTTTCTTTTTAGGACATAACCTTGGGCTGTAATTTTCATGCTCAACTTGCAGCATAATTGGCATGAAGCAAGTTTGCCAAATCCTTTGCCAGCCGGCCACTTCGGAAGTGCGGCCAACTAATTGCAGCTGCCAATAAATTGCAACTGTTTAGTCGACATTCAACTTCGACGTCAGCGTTGCCATTTGCCAATTGCTTTTTCGACGTTTCCGTTTCCGCTTTTTGCAGTGCGTGTGTTGCCATTTAGATAGTAATGATGATGGTGCACAATAATGATGATCCGCTTGGCAAATTAAGTTGTTTTATTGTTACACACACACACACACACACACATACACATTTCCAACAGCTGTCTGTTTGCCTATCCGTACATATGTCTGTGTGTGTGTGTGTGTGTGTATGTTTGTGTAAATGGCAGCCGTGTCAGTTTGTATGTATGTATCTGTGTGCACTTCAATGCAAACATTTAATTTTCATAATCAGGCGATGCATGAGCGACAAATTGAAGCGCATACAGGAATCCTATTATATATGTATGATACATAATTATGTGTGTACACACACACACACACACACTCACACGGAGGCATAAATGGGGGCCGCTTAAACATTGATTCTAAAGGTCTCCGGCTTAATAACAAAAGCACAAACTGTATGCAATTAATTAACCCAACTTTGAAAACAATTACCTTTACACACGACATGCCTTAAACTGTTGATATATTATTAATATATTTAAATTTATCTTTAAGTGTTAAGTTCTCTGGTTTTTCTATTTAAATGCTAGACACCTTTAATAGACAATTGATTTTTTTTCAAGTTTAATACACAAGGTGCGCCATTTAAGTTAATTTTCAATTACAGTTCAAGAATTTTAGTTTTTAGTTGACTCCAGTCGATGATCCAGCTATAATCGCTGTTCAACTGGCAACTGTAACAGCTGAAATCCATTAAGGAGCGCATCGCAATTAAATTGAATACAAACCGCAAACACAAACTCCAAATGGCAAATGGCAAATGCGGCAAATGGATTGAAAATTTGCTTGTTGGTGCTCCGCAACCAATTGTCGCCTGCGTGAGGGGATTCGGGGGGGGGCGGAGTGTGTTGAGGGCTCCAGCTAGGGGCTTGTGATGGCTTTACTGCGTAAAGGGGGAGGCGATTGTCATCGCCTCGAGCACTGGCAACAAAAACAAATACATTGTGGGATAGAAGTGCAATAACTAAAACCCAACCGCAACAAACTTTTAACCACAAAAAAAAAACTACACAAAATAGAAAAACAATCAAGCAAACGAGCTCGACTAACAAATACTCTATAAAGTAACTAAAAGTGTGCAAATAGTATTCAACTTTAGTAGAATTCATTTTCTATATGCTGCTGGTCAAGACGTGAACAATATAAAGTTCTAGAGAGTATTCAGAGCCCCTTCTCACTCGTCTTGTGGCAAACAGGGTGTATAAACTGTGAAATGTAAATCCATAACACGCGTTTCAGCTGACAGAGACGAGCACCATTGAAAATAAAATGATGTGGAGGGCGTCTGAACGGGGGGTTAAAATGGCGCTGTGCTTGCGATAGTTGAGTGCGCGTGACACGAAAGGGGATCAAAATCAGAATCAATAAACTGACGAACATTGTGTCAAAAGGCTGAGTGCCGCAACTATGGAAAACAATTGCAATTCCACTGGCTGCCTGGCAGCCTGTCTGGCAACTTGAAAATCGCTTGCGACACAACAAAGAGAAAGAGGCAGCAAACACCCCATCAACCCCCACAACCACCCACAAGGAGCTCAAGCTGCAATCTCTGTGTACGTGTGTTCATGTCTTTGTGCGTGCAATGCTTGTGTGACAATGGCAACAATGGCAATGTCGCGTGTGTCAAATGCCATACAGCTTGATATCTGTCAAATTGCATGGATTTTTAGCTGATGCTGTGCCCCAATGCCCAAATAACAATAACAAGGAATATGTGAGTGAAAACAAAAAAAAAACAAAAAAAAACAATGCTGCAGTCCAACGGCAATCATTAGAGCAGCGATGTCATCGTCACTTTCATGTCACTTCTGTCACCATCCATTTTTGGACATTTTGGTCACCGCCGGCTGATCATCATCATCCTCATCAGCAGCAGCTGCTGCATTGGGCAGCATGGGTTCCGTTTTGTTACACAATGCTATATTCACAATTTGTCGATACGTCGAGAGAGAGGTGCCATTGGCCATTGGTGTCCCAATCAATGATAATGATGTTGCTGTTTAAACTCACACAAAAACATTTTGCAACAACCTGCACAAGCCACATGTTATTTTATCAACAGCCCACAAGTATGCAATACAATTGAAGATATTATTACTCTGTGAATTTAAAGACCACAATTCCACAATATTCAATGAGAGAAACAGTTATTATAAATTATAAGGCGACGAAACTTGTTATTAAGAACCACGTCATACACCCAAGTTCTTGTACAGCTGTACTCATATTAGGGAAAGAATGGCCATCAACATATGAAGCTTAAGCTAAACGCTTGGAATACCAAACACCAAAATGTGTAATCGTATTGTAAACTCTTGCAAATATTAACAAGTGCATTGTATTTGTATAAAAAGATATCGTTTAGGGGCAAACTTTCAGCACAACAATGTGTAAGCTAAATTTGTTTTGCTTTTGTGTTGTATATATGTGTGCGTGTGAGTGTGCTTAGACCATAAATAAATTTTTGACTGTTCGCATTGTATTAAAAACTTAAACATTAAACACACATTCTGTACCCATTTCAATGCCAATCGTTTGACTGGCTGGCCGCACAGATAAAGTCAAATAATATGTGCATTTTATAGCCGTTGGCCCAAAAATCACTCAGTTGTGAATTGAAACGTTCAACGGACCGCGGGAAGAACCCGTCTTCTTTTCATACATACATATTGCGACAGGTCGGCTTCTTTTTGCCGCACAGCAATCGCAAAAGCTCAAGGACTGACTGCTGTCGATGATTTTCAGAAACGATACGATACGTGTGTGTGAGTATTTGATACAGCATCAACGAAGGTTTGTAGCATGTTCGAATGAGTTCGTGTTTAACCTGGCACCCACTTGAAATTCAGTTTTGTATTGACGGAAGGTTTTTACCAATTTAAATGGAGCAATATCGAAGCTTACTGAATCTTTGATTACTTTGAAAACAAACAGAAATCCACAAACCCTACCGAATTAATCTGGATACAATAGGAATTCAGCTATCCTTGCATATCAAAACTATTGCAGGTTATTCTCACTTTATCATTCGTACAACATATATTTGCTAAATGGCTTAAAGATAAAGCTGTGAACCGAAACACGTAGCGATAACTGAAACAACTCTACTACCAGCAAGCGTTTATCATAGTGAACTCGATCCGGTTCAGTGCTATTGGTTTATATTTGCCATTTCTCTTCTTCTTTTTTGGGCCGTGTTGTATTCTGTTGTTGTTGTTGTTGTTGTTAGTGTAAGTCCCTTGAGTTTTTCATGTTGGCTGCGTTTGAATTTCCGCTGGTTTGTCCCCAGATGGCTATGAGCTATGCATGCATCTCGCTGGCTCGCCATTCATCGTTTTTTTCTGTACTGCCGAAATTCATTGAATTTGAGGAATACACAAATCTGAAGAGCGGTAAAATAGACAAACAAGCAAATAGTTCTATGGCTGCGAATGCTGCAGATATACATATATATACATATATGTGGGTTATATGTACATATGTATGTATATGTAGGCAACCCAAGCTCGTACAAACATGTTTGCATTTCAAATTCGAGCGCGCCAGTTCTTTTCATTCCAAGCCATAGACGACGACGGCTCGACATTCGAAATTGCATGCCACATATGAATGTAGTATATGTATACATAGAGAGAAAGTGGCCAAAAGAAGGGAACACAAAAATAAGAGTGAAGAAAAGCAAGAAAGAGTGAGAGAGATAGAGTTACTCCTGCCCGGCTGACTGACTGACTGACTGACTGACTGACTGGTTGTCGTCATGTTTACTTCTGTAAATTGAGCACCCCTCTCAGTGGGCGCCTGACGTGAGTTTATTAACGTTTGGCTTGGGCTCTAGCCAACATTTTCGACTCAATGACAGCAAACATTTACATTTTGCATGCTGTCAACCAACCAACCAACCAACCCCCCTTTGCCTTTGATTCGTTTTTTTTTTTCTTAAGGTTACGCGACTTTGAAGCTATGGATTTAGATTTATTTTCTTTGTTGCGTTTGCACCTTTCTCTTGTTGTTGTTGCTGGCCTGTCAATTGATAGGATGTCTGCCATTTGATTTTGCTACTAAGCAGCTCATATCTAGAATCTAGCCAATATTTATTCGGAGCCAAGTCAAGCGGCAACTTAACCGATTGCCTCCAACAATAATAAATTCAACATATTGGCAAGCTCTTAGAAACTTTTTACAGCGTTTTAAATTTTAATGCGTTTGGTCGTTATATTAAAATTTAAAATTACTTAAGCTCTAATATGTTTGTGTACATGAATCTAAAACGCCAAAGGCAAACTTCTCAAACTGTATCACTGAGACTCAGCTAAGACACAAACCAGGCGAGCTCAGAGCTCAGCCTAAACGAACACACATAAACCTAAAAGAATCTCAAACTGTACGTTTTTTCTTCCAAATTATAGCTTGAATAATTAACGTATCAGTAAAACTAGCCACGTCGTTGTTTCCATATATTTGGTCTTTATCAAAAATTGTTGCTAGTTGTCTTCACAGCTTGAATTTCGCTGAGGTATTCATAAAAATAAATAAACAATATGGTTTAAGCTAGAACGCCCAACATTAAAACTACCCTGGAATGCACCTTTTCTATTGCTCTGTCACTGTTAAAAACCATAGAAATATGCAACTAGTTAATCTACGTTAAAAATCGAGCAGTATTTAGTTTTCTAATTTTTTTTAACAACTTACACAGATATCTATATTTACAGAAGATGTCTGTTTTCATTTTGTACAACTTCATGCAGCCCCATTGAATCGCAGTTTTTGTCAACAGCGTATATTCATAATTAAAAATCGTCATGTGCTTAAAACAAAAGATAAAGTAATAACAACACGTCAACAGCTGTTTATCATCAAAATTCATTGTACTTTGTCAACATTTTACAAAACTTTAGTTTTAGTAGGAGCCGCGTTTGCCACACTGCTCCTGGGGAATACACTTGCCAGCAGAGTCACGTGCGTATCCTTCATTGCAGTAACAGCCGTCTGGACACCGAAAATGCCTAATCAAACAGGGCTCATTCAAGGTTGCGCATTCTGTTTGGCAGCTGGGTCCGCATGGCAGAAACGACTCATTACGTGGGCAGTCACGAGGAACTGTAAACAATATAGTGTGAAAGGATTGCTATTGGCAGTTAATATGCGTGTACTCACCTATCCACGACTGGGCAGCTACAATGACCAGCAGGCAGCCGAGCAGTAGACATACATTCAGAATTTTGGAAGCAGACATCATACGCTTGTTGTTGATATTTAAGTTATGTTTTCAGTTGTAGAACTTGTCGTCGACTGAATTGATTAGCATGATTCAAGCGTGTTTTTAATGTGCGGTCGAGAAGGTTTGATTGCTTTTGTCTGAAGCTGGGGAAGCACCTCTACACAACGATCACATCTGAACCACAGTAGCTTAAAAGTATGCAACAGAATTGTAATAGCCGATTTGATGCTGTCACATACTTTTAGTCAGTAGGTCTTTTGTCTATTCTGGTTGAATATCTCCAATAATAAATAAATATTTAAAAAGCCATTTTATAGGCATAGGCTGTTATAGTAAGCAGGCTTTTGCAGCTATTTTGTTTTTGCAACCAAATATTTTAATGTTGTCACGATAAGCGTGACGCTTTTAACTGCCTATCGATCGCTATCGATAGGATCGCTTTACTCATACAGCTGATTGCCCACATTTCGTGCTGCCAGATCAGTTGAAGCGCGTTTTAGAGCGCCGAACGCAGATTGAGCTGCTCAAACAGGTAAACTAGTCGCAAATACTTGTTATATCTGTTGTGTACCTGTTTTTCTTTCGCTGCTGCGCTCCACGCTTGAGTTCAAGCCGCGCTCTCACTCTGTTTGTGCAAGTCGCCGTCTCTTCCTTCGTGTTTGGCTTAGTTGAGTTTTGCATGCGGCGCGTTCAACAACGAGCAAAAAATAACTCGACGCGATTCGGTACTTTGTTATTAATTTGTTATTTCACTGGCTTCTAGCCATATCGGGTCAATAACAACAACAGCAACAGTGAACACAGTGCTATTTTTTTTTCTCCAACATTGTTTTGTGTATATTTTTTTAACTGTGCTAATGCGTGAGTTGCTTTTGGTTTTGGTCATGTAAATTGGCCTATTGTGTCGAAGAAACAATCAACTGGCCGCGGCCTTTGAACTCTGACAGTTTTTGGCATCTGTTGTTCGAAGCTTTTTGGTCGCCCACTCTCTGCATCTCGATTTATATTTTTTATTTTTTTTTTTGTGTGTTTTTCTTAATTCTGCTCATTCACACGCGACCTCTCTTTCTCTCTCCCTCTCCCTCTCTCTCTCTCTCTCCCTCTCCTCTCTCTCTCTTGATCTTTTGCTCACTCGCTCGCTCCCGCTGACTCCTTCTCTGTTGCTCTGCGTGGAGTGCTAACCAGGCCATGCATTTTTCTGTTTTCGCAACAAGACGTCAATGGCCAAAGGCGCTGCCAACATCGCCGTCGTCGTCATTTTTCGAAACGTTCTCGCTTTGTTGCATTCCAAAGTAAATGCTACTAATAACAAAAAAGCAACAAAAACAACAGCAAAAGCAACAACAGCATAGTGGTAGTAGTTGTAGTAAAGAGAAAAAGGAAGGCAATCCAAAGCGGCGGCCGCTTCCAATAAAATGAGGAAAAAATAAAAAAGTTGCCTGACTTGTTTCAGCCACGTTTGAGTGTGTATACATATGTGTATATATATGTGTGTGTGTGTGTGTGTGTGTGTGTAAGAAGGAGAGAAAAAAAGAGAGGGAGAAAGAGAGATTTTGTGTGTCAGTGTATGTGCATTGCTTTAAGGCGGCTGGCTTTGGGCATGGCCAAATGCCATTCTGGCCAACTCAATGGCTTATGTACTGTATTCTGCCTGATTGACTTACCAATTTTATATGACACACAAATGCATTAAGTTACAATATGCAACGTAGTCAAAAACAACAAATTTGGAAGCTGCATGATCGAAATTCCATTAATTTAAACTGCTTTGAAGCCAAACAAATATTTGGAAATAGTCAAATTAATGCGTTCATTAACAGCTACTTAATATGTGTGTGTGTGTGTGTGTGTGTGTGTGTGTGTGTGTGTTGTGTGTGTGTGTGTTTGTGTATAGACAACAAGTTCGTTGTCTAAATCATTTGTACGATAATAAGCAAAACCGCAGCAGCAACAACAGAAGCAACGATTGCAGTTAATGAAACATAATCCCAACGTAGTTTTTTCTTTTTACAGTAGACAAAGTTCAAACACAGAGAACAGAAACCGCTGAAAGGCATTAAAAAGCCATCAGTTGTAAATTATGCACTGTAAGAAACTGCAAGCTATTTAGCCACAAAAAGGTTTTGACCTTTCCTCTAACTTCCTGTCTATAACTCTTATTTTTAACAATTACACAAATTCAAGCTCAACAAATTTAATAACCAAATGAAAATTCTCACGTGCAGCCAAAAGCAACCTAGAAACCTGAACAAATTAAATACAAATACCAATACGAATACAAATTCACAAATACATGTATATATGAGCAACTGAAAGGCGCACAACACACAAAATTTACGACGACTGAGAGGCGTCGGCGACTCCAATTCGGACGCTGTCGCCACATTCCATGGTAAGTGGCGGCTATAAATTTTCAGTGAAAATTTTGTAGCCCGAAAATGCTTAAACATGAAATTTATTAGACAAAGCCGGAGGAAATTAAATATTTAAATACATACCGTATATGTTGAGAGAGAAAACAAAAAAAATATTCAGCATCTATAATACAAAAACATTCATGCATTAATTCAAGAATTTGGGCTGCTGTAGGAACTTAAAAGAATAAAGGGGGGAGGGGGAGGCTAGCTATTGCTATTATAAGCTGGTTGCGGTGGGTCATTGCCATGACATGGGATACGGGAGAACGGTTAACGTAAACGTTAACGTTGCTAATAACGGGTCTACGGGCAGGCAGGCAGACCACTTTCTAGAGCTCCTTTTGGCTGCTGCTGCTGCTGCTGCTGCTCACTGTTCGCTGATCGCGCTTTAGTCTAATGATGTCAATTACATCGTGCCACTCGCATTGTGGGCAA
Organism: Scaptomyza hsui; assembly: GCA_018152825.1. NCBI lineage: Eukaryota > Metazoa > Arthropoda > Insecta > Diptera > Drosophilidae > Scaptomyza > Scaptomyza hsui. Next base: position 9,070,605 of record JAECXO010000001.1, read on the forward strand.
CAACAAATGCATGCCAGCTTATAAGGCAGCAACAATGTGGCTTACAGCAAAAGCAGCCGCAGCAACAGCAGCAACTAGCAACAAGTGTCTTGGACTTGGCTACAACTTCGTCTTTGTCTTCATTAAAATTGCTTTTCATTTTGGTCCATGTCTTACGTACATAAGCTACATACATACATATACATATGTACGTTTTGGCTTCTCGTGCACAGTTTGTTGGCGTTTCATGTAACAAACAAAATGGCCAAATAATTTTAATGAGTTTTAATGAAATTGTACGAGGCAAGTTACCAAGTAAAGACCACAACAACCAAAACCGTAACCCAAACCAATCGCAGCAACAACCGCAAAAACAATAAAAAACATTTCACTACATATTTTTGGTTCACTCTAATTTTGATACCACACTTACAAACAAAAGACTTAGGCAACGAACTTGAACGAATCCATTACTATTTCACATAGAACGAACTCAGTTCGATACGTGCTCAAATCGCCTTGGGCAGCACACACACACACACACACACACAACCAACAACCACACACACACACATGACATGATGATCTACAAATTGATTGTTTTTTTTTAGAGTTGGCTTTGTTCTCAAGTGCTTATTAAATAAAGTGCTTGAGAAATATCACCAAATACTTAAACAGCTATGACTGTGTTTATTTCTCTCCTTATTCGTACTCTGTGTGTGCGCGCGTGTGTGTGTGTGTGTGTGTGTGCCACAAAAGTGGGCTGCATGCTAATAAACTTTAAATTTATGGCTCAATTTTTTCGTTGTGCTTAAGTTACTTTTGGCCCCGAAAAAAAAGTGCATGCAACAAAAAAGAGAAGAACGTAACAAAATCGCTGCCCGTCACGCCCACGTTTGCTGACTCAATAAGGAGGGGTAGAGGGGGTGGGCAGTGGCAGTGGCACCCTTTTCACATCGGCTGTTTACGCCCAATTTGTCACACATTTCAACAGGTTGCAAGCAGGCATCATCAAAAAGCGAACGACGGCGACGATGACGATCAACAAGACTCCTCAACCTGGCTGGCTGGCTTGCTGACTGGGACGATGACTTAGCTCCAGCTTGGACCTGGGCTCTAAATCTGATGATGGCTCTTCTCTGCTTTGCCTTTGCGTCGGGGTAGGCGTTGTCTTGCGGAATTTTTGGCCATGCCTGGCGGGCGTTATGAAGCGTGAGGAATTTCTTTTCGTCGTTTTTCGTTAACATCCTCTGTGCCTTAGTCTTAGTCACTGTTGCTGTCGATGTTGCTGTTGTCCTTTCTAAGTGAAAAATTATGCAAAAGTGTTTTATTTTAATAGCGGAAATCATTTATAGATGTTGTAATAAAGACCCTGCTTGTTCGTTCGTTCCTTCGTTCACTCCCTGCCCTGGGCAGTGTTCTTTCTGTACTCGTTAAACGACCGCCAACGAAGTTTCCACAGACGCGCTGAAAAGGACTTGAGGGTGGTATACAACCAAACAACATTACAAAGTAAAAACAAGTGAAAACGTTGCAGTCGGACACAACCGACTGCGGAATACTTTGATGCCAGTAAAAGACCGGATGGTAAGGAGTCTGCTTGCCGGGTGGTTAACATCGCCAGCTATCATGTTACCAAATTTGGTGACTTTAGCTCAAAAACTGTGGAAGATAACTGAACTTCAAAATTTAAATGGTTGGCGGCAGAGGTGGGTGTGGCATCCAAATTTTTGAATCAAATGTTTTTAGCTGTCACCATTTATCTTCCTACCAAGTTTGGTGGCTATAGCCCAAAAAATGTGGAAGATGCACGCATAACCGTTTTAACAACGGCTCTAGCCCAAAAAATGTGAAAACGATAGACGTTTCCGATTTCAAGGAGAAGGGGGGTGGGGGCGGAATCCGGGGGCGTGGCATCCAAAATTCATTATCTATATTGACACAAAATTTGGTGGCTCTATCCCAATCTTGACACTTATCTGTCACGCCTATAGACAAACATAATTGCAAAGTTTCAAGTCTCTAGCTTTACGGGTGTCGAAAAAAGTTTCGTTCATACGGACGGACAGACGGACAGACACAATGACGGACATTGCACAAAACCAATATACTATGAGACCTTCGGTATCAAAGTATAAAAACCCACAACCAAGAAACATTATTGACACGTTTTAACTGAACTTATATTGAGCAAATTGTTTGTATGTTTTCTAGCATCTTAGTCATTCTTGGTCACTCACAATAATGCTAAAACTTAAGTGTCAAAAGTAGGGTTTTTTGCACTGTTGTGCTTTAAGCGGAATCATTTCCCGTATGACTTCATTTTAGATCTGTAAATAAACAAAAACCGTCAAAGACTTGCGGCACGAACTCGCCAGGCAAAAATAAATTAGCCGACATTGCTCAACTTTGGCCGACACAATCAAAGAGCTCTTCAATATATATGTATTTCGTTTCGCTTTTTACGCTCGACTCTTTAATATCAGAGCTGCCATAAAATGACCGAGCTAAGTACAATTATAAAACCATTATTGCGGCTAAATGAGCTCATTTGTAATGAAACGGGGCTTCGTAATCGTTAAAAAAAAAATCACTTAAAGTGAAAAAAAGATGACAAAAAGTAAACCAATAAAGGGGCAAATGGAGCCGCGTAAAATGCCAGCTGCAAGACATGAAAAAACAATCAAAGCAATAAGAGCAGCAATTGATAAGCATTTTACGCCAATCTCGAAAAGGGTGAATCAAGAAAAAAAAAAAAATAACACATTTATGGCATATGCAGATTTAATGGCTGATTGCATAATGATTCTAAAGCGGAAACAGCCAGATTGCAAAAATTTATATTTTTAAATAAACTTATGCAAATGTGATTTCTTTTATCATATTAAATTATAATACTGATAGTCTAAGAAAATATATAAAAATGCCAGCTAAGCTTGCATATCATTAAGAAACCGCAACAAGTTTGTGTCCTAAGTCTTCAGTTGAGTATGCGGCATTTCACGTTTGTCGCCCAAGTCTTTTGTCATTGCGCGTAACATTTCAATTAATGTTAAGCAAACACTATTATATGGCTTCTGTGTGGCGAGACTGCAACCACGAACCGCAGCAACATCCATTTATTGCCCATCTGAAGAAAAGCAATTTTAACACTCTTTGAGTGTTGTTCTTATAAGAATAAAATTTGATTGATTTGGTCAAATTTTCACATGGCAACCGAGACCGTTTTGCTTTTAATTAATTTGAAGTTAATGTAAAGTAAACTTTCTCTTACAACGTCAACGACAGCTGCCGACAAACTCAATTAAATGATAACAAATTAAATATAAATACAATGTATTTTCACAAGAAGCTTAAGTTGCTGCAGCTGCTCAGCGACTTGTATTGAGAATATATAAGGGACTGGGATTGAGTCTGAGTCTCTGAGACTCTGAGACTGGGGCTGGCCGATGGTCACGATACTGAGGCGCCGCTGGCGAGTTAAGCGGCAGAATTCGCACACTGTGCCCCGTAGGCGCGGACGACACGTCTGCCGGGAAGCCAAAAACAATTTATGGCCACATTCAATTGTCAAGTTTATGTGACTGTGGCTGAATTTGCATAAGAGTTGCCGCCGATTTGACGTTGGTCAGCGGCAGCAGCAGCAGCAGGCGAACTTCTCTAGAATTCTCCACGTTGAGGCATTTGAAAGTTTTGTCTCATTGTCTCCATCGCTCTCTCTCTCTCTCTCTCTCTCTCTCTCTCTCTTTCAATTCGCATAAACATTCTTGCTCTTTTCTCTCTCGTAAATTTTGTATGTTTATCTTTGTCTCTAATGCTGTGATTGTTTGTTTTTTGTTTTTCTTACAGACTAAAGGCATGCTGAAGGCACATTGATGGTTTTTGCATACAAATGACGAATTATGAGAATCTTAAAAATTTGCCATTAAATTTTAATGCAAATAATCATGCAAATAGTAATGAGAACAATGGCAAAATTGCTGTTGGCGAGCATCTATTGAATAAGATGTCGCAGCGGGATTTCTCCGAGGTAAGTCTGGGAATCGAAAAATTCAAAATGGGAATATAGGCAAAGTCGATTTTTTTTTTTTGTTGTTACTGAAAGAATTCTTGCAAGTATGTGCAAGATGATTGCTGATCATGTCAACGCATCTATTCGTGTTCTCAATTTGTGCATCATGACAATTATTTGTGGCCTTGACAGAGACTTGATTCATTCAGTGCGCTTAAAACTTAAGATGGATAACAACTACAAACAAAAATGAAAAATTAAAAACAAAACGAAAAAAAAAAACAGCAAAACAATCAAGGAAGCCAGGGCTAATAATCAAAAAGATGGCAAAATGATTTCAATGTTGATTAACTGAGCGGCGAGACTACAAAAGGGCTAAACTACAGCAACAAAAGCAACAACAATGAAACACACGCCAAATTAAACAAAGCGCAGAGATAAAAACGCCAAACACACATACACACATACAGAAAACCATTTCCAGCTCTGACTACACCCTAGGCCCTTTCATCATATTCCGCGCTGTCATGTCATGGGCAACAGCAACAACAACAGCAACAACGACAACGTTGTGGCTGATGCTAAAGCTAAGGCTGTGACTGAGGACGACAACGTCAACGATGTTGGATAAGTTTGTGGCGCATGTTTAGAAGCTCCCTGCAGCTGTCTCACTATCTGACTCTCTGTTCCCCTGTCTCTGTCTCTGTCTCTGTCCTTCCGCCTGTCTACGGGACTGACTGACTGATCCGTCTGGGGTTTTGGGAAGACAGCAAATTGTTTCTGTGCATTTTTGGGCAGCTCAGTTTACTCATTGAGCAGCAGCAACCGGATAAACTTAAAAAAAAAAACCAGTGCTTGGAATGGGTTTTCCTTTCTTCTTGTTGTTATTGTTGTGGTGGGGCATATGGAGAATGGATATGAGGATATGAACAGGAAGCGAACAGCTAATTATTTTATTACGCGTTAAATTGCAACAGAATTGTTGACTTAAGCACAAAACATGCCAATGTGCGCCACAAGCAATCGTGAAATTGTTGGCATTCCGATGCTCGCATCTCGAGGCGACCTTATCGATGTTGCCGTCGGGAGACGAAAGGCGTTGCGGTGTGTGTTGCCTCTAGCCGCACATATGGCTCGGGTTTTGGGCTCACACTCGGACTCGGGCCACTTGGCAGTTTAGCTAACCGATAATTCCCCTCGCTCTCCACTCTACTCTTCCACACATAAACTACAACACGGTGCATGTGGCATGGCAGGCAACAACTTGCAACCAACTGCTGCTGCTGCTGCTGCATCTTTGGGTGCCACTTTTTTTTCTTGTTTTTTGCTTTGTGCTGTTGTCCGCCCAGGCGCAAGCAGCCAAAGCGCGACCAGTTCTTGAATCGCTTTTCTTTTTTTTTTTTGCCTGAACATTCCTGGCACTCTCTCTCTCTCTTTCTTTCTATCACTCTCTGAAAAAGTTCTTGGCCGTTCTTAACTATTTTCTAAAATGAGTGTCCGTTCTTGTTGTTGTGGTTTGTTTTAGCTGAAGCGTATCAATTTACATGACTTCTCAATGTGGCCTTTTGGGCGCCAATCCCTAAATTGTTACACTGCACGACGCATGCAACACGATGCGAAATGGCATAAGAAAGAGAAAGAGAGAGAAGAAGTTGTTGTGCAGCTCCATGCATAATATTGCATTCGCAGTTATCTGAAAATAAATATATATATGAAAATTTAAATGGCTTCAGCGAATTTAACAGATTTAGATTGCAATCGCACTTTTGATTTATCTTATTTGTCAACTTGACAAAAAGTGTATAAAGTGAGTTTATGATTAAACCCTTTGTAGATCCTACCTTATCCCTATAGTTCACATAGATAGATATTAATCACAAAAGGGTAAGAATTTGCTGCTTATTCGCTCTTATCCGTAGCTTAGCCCTTTGCTTGGATAAACGTCAAAGTCAATTTGCCCGCATTTCGGGTACTCTTTGTTTCTCTCTCTCTATCTTTCTCTCTCTCTCTCTCGTTGTCTTCCTCTCTCTCCTTGTTCGCTGCCAGTTATTATTATTTTGCAGCCAAGAACGATAATATCTGCTAATATCTGAAACGAACTTCCCCCTTCCGCTCAGCATGGCCTTCGACAGAGGAGGAATCTGTCTGTTTGTCTCTGGGTTAGCCTGGGCATGTTTTGTGCGTGTTTATTTGACTTTGACCATTTGCTGTCCGTCTGTCTTTCTGTCCGTCTGTCTTTGGCAAATCTGCTTGCTGAGATCTGCGCTAGCAACGCCAACGCTGTGGAAAAATTTTATTTTGCTAAGATATGCGAGTGGTTTTTAAAGTTGTTCGACGTTTCGGCAATATGTGTGTGTGTGTTGCTTTTGTTTTTCTTTTTGATTGTTTTTGGTTGAATTCCACTTCTTCTACATCTTCTGTGTATTGTAACGCCCACTTCATTTGGCTTATCGGGCGACTGGACGATTGGATTGCTGGAAACGGACGGAAACAGAGAGAGGGGGGGAGGGAGCACGGTTGCGCTTTAATGGTTGCATAAAACATAAATTTTGTTCTGCATCTGTCAGATACACTTGGCGGCTGCTCCCGCTGTTGCTGCTACCAAAAAAACTATATATGTATACATATATGTTGCCTGTATCGAGGAGCTGATTTATTCACATTGCCAGGACCCAAAAAAGAAAAGAAAAGGAACAACAACAGCAGTAACCGCAAACGTTGCTAGAAGGCTAATCTAAGCACGTTATCCATAACCCACGCCCCAAACAATACACCCCTAGAGGGAGAACGGCACTTGGCACTTGGCATTTGGCACTTGCTGTGCACGTTTTCTAGGAAACCGCTCATCGCTTTGGTCTTGGATTCGGCTGAGCTAATGCATTTGCATACTCATTCCATTTAATTGCTTCAAAAATATGTAAAAATTCTACGCTCTTGTCATGGCCGCAACTTCCTCTTCGACTTCGTCTTCGTCCGTTCTCATTCGCGTTCTCGAACGAGACGTTCGTGGTGTGGCTTATGCCAAAAAAGGCTCAAGCTTCAACACCTCTCTTTGGCTCTTAGCTCAGCTCGTCGTGGCTTAGTTCTTGGACCACGAATTCGTGGAATTGCTTCCGCATTTGACGAACAGAACTTCTGCTTCTGATGCTGCAACAGCAATTGGAGAATGGTTGCCAGTTGCCAGTTGCCAGTTGGTAGTTGGAAGTTGGTCGGGAAACGTGACTCAGTGGCCGCATACCTGTAGCCTGGATTCGCGACTGCGACGGCAATTTAACATAATTACAGCGCAACGTTGCACAGTGGGACAAATGTGTCATTATGCAAACGGTATCTCATTTCATAATTTATTGCGTAATGTTCTTTTCGATCCCATTAAGAAACATCCATTTACTCGCCTCGACATTAACATCAATCGACTAATAATAATGTTATTCCCTTCCTTGCAGAACGAACCGGAATGCACGCCGGAGCTACCCGCCGCGAATCGTGCCCTCTTCCTGGAGAAGGTGCGACAATCGAATGCTGCGTGCCAGAGCGGTGATTTTGCCACCGCCGTGCTGCTCTACACGGACGCACTGCAGCTGGATCCGGGCAATCACATACTGTACAGCAATCGATCTGCGGCACGCCTCAAACAGGGTCAGTTTGCGGCCGCTCTGCAGGATGCCACACAGGCGCGTGAACTGTGTCCGCAGTGGCCCAAGGCCTACTTCCGGCAGGGTGTGGCCCTACAGTGTCTGGGTCGCTATGGTGAGGCACTGGCCTCCTTTGCTGCCGGCCTCGCCCAGGAGCCCAGTCACAAGCAGCTGCTCGCCGGTCTCGTCGAGGCGTCCCTGAAGAGTCCGCTGCGTGCGGCCTTGGAGCCAACGTTGCAACAGTTGCGCGCCATGCAGCTGCACGAGTCCCCGTTTGTGGTTAGCTCGGTGGTGGGCCAGGAACTGCTCCAGGCCACACAATACCAGGCAGCCGTTGCCGTCCTGGAGGCCGCCCTGCGCATTGGCAGCTGTTCCTTGAAGCTGCGAGGATCGGTTTTTAGTGCGCTCAGTTCGGCACACTGGGCGCTCAATCAGCTGGATCAGGCCATAGGCTATATGCAACAGGATCTGGCTGTGGCCAAGTCCCTGGGCGACACGGCTGGCGAGTGTCGTGCCCATGGCAATCTCGGCTCCGCCTACTTCAGTCAGGGCGCCTACAAGGAAGCCCTCACGGCGCATCGCTATCAACTGGTGCTGGCCATGAAATGCAAGGATACACAGGCTGCTGCCTCCGCTCTGACCTCGCTGGGGCATGTGTACACCGCCAGTGGAGACTATCCCAATGCCCTGGCCTCGCACAAACAGTGCGTGCAGCTGTTCAAGCAGCTCGGAGATCGGCTGCAGGAGGCACGGGAAATTGGCAATGTGGGTGCCGTCTATTTGGCGCTGGGGGAATGCGAGGCGGCCTTGGATTGCCACACGCAACACTTGCGGCTGGCCAGGAAGCTGCACGATCAGGTGGAGGAGGCACGTGCCTACTCCAATCTGGGCTCGGCGCATCATCAACGTCGCCAGTTTGGTCAGGCAGCCGCCTGTCATGAGCAGGTGCTCCGAATTGCCCAGACGCTGGGAGATCGCAGCATAGAGGCGCGTGCCTATGCGGGATTGGGTCATGCCTCGCGCTGTGCAGGAGATGCGGCTGCCTCCAAGAGATGGCACGAACGTCAGCTGGCTATGGCTTTGGCGGCGCGGGACAAACTTGGCGAGGGCCGAGCGTGCTCCAATCTGGGCATTGTGTATCAGCTTTTGGGAGCTCATGATGCTGCACTGAAGCTGCATCAGGCCCACCTGGGCATTGCCCGGGCGCTGGGAGATCGGGCGGGCATGGGACGTGCCTATGGGAACATGGGCAACGCCCATGCGGCAGCTGGAGCCTACGAGGCGGCCGTCAAGTATCACAAACAGGAGCTGGCCATCAGTCAGGCGGTGAATGATCGCAGCGCCGAGGCAGCCACGCATGGCAATCTGGCCGTGGCCTATCAGGCTCTCGGGGCACATGATGCTGCACTGGCGCACTATCGTGCTCATCTGGCCACAGCGAGATCGCTTAAGGATGCGGCGGGGGAGGCGTGCGCATTGCTCAATCTGGGCAACTGTTTGAGCGCCCGTCAGCTCTATTCGGAGGCAGTGCCTCACTATGAGAGCTATCTAATGCTCGCCCAGGAGCTGGGCGATGTGGCCGCTGAGGGCAAGGCATGTCATCTGCTGGGCTACGCACATTACTGTCTGGGCAACTATCGTGCGGCGGTTAGGTACTATGATCAGGACCTGGCACTGGCCAAGGATGCACAGCATCGGCCGCATATGGGACGCGCCTATTGCAATCTTGGCCTGGCACATCTGGCTCTAGGACACACTGCCGCGGCTCTCGAATGCCAGCAGCTGTTCCTGGCCGTTGCCCATGCAACGGGACAGCTGCCGGCGAAATTCCGAGCACTGGGCAACATTGGCGACATCCTCATCCGGACGGGTGCGCACGAGGAGGCCATTAAGCTGTACCAACGCCAACTGGGACTGGCTCGAGCTGCCGGCGAGCGCGCCATGGAGGCGGCTGCTTGTGGTGCTCTGGGATTGGCGCATCGTCTGCTGAGACGCTGGGATAAGGCATTGGGGCATCATACCCAGGAGCTGACGCTGCGCCAGGAGCTGGGAGATCTGGGCGGAGAGTGTCGCGCCCATGGTCATCTGGGTGCTGTCCACATGGCACTCTGCAGCTGGACGCATGCGGTCAAATGCTACCAGGAGCAACTGGAGCGCGCCCAGGAGCAGCGAGATGAGGCCGTGGAGGCCCAAGCGCATGGTAATCTTGGCATTGCCCGACTCAACATGGCACACTATGAAGCGGCCATTGGCTGCTTGGAGGCGCAACTGGGCACACTGGAGCGAGTCTCGCTGCCATCGACGCCAGCGGATCGGGCTCGAGCGCTGGGTCATCTGGGTGATTGCTATGCCGCCCTGGGTGACTATGAGGAGGCGCTCAAGTGCCATGAGCGGCAGCTGCAGCTGGCATTGGGCCTGGCAAGCCATCGGGATCAGGAGCGTGCCTATCGAGGCTTGGGTCAGGCGCGTCGTGCCTTGGGGCAGCTGGCAACGGCTCTGGTCTGCCTGGAGAAGCGTCTGGTTGTGGCTCACGAGCTGCACAGTCCCGAGATAAAGGCTCTCGCTTACGGTGATCTGGGACATGTGCATGCTGCATTGGGTAATCATGCCCAGGCGCTTAACTGCCTGGAGCATCAGCGGGAGCTGGCACGTGGTCTACAGGATCGCGCCCTGGAATCCGATGCCATGTGTGCCTTGGGCCAGGTGCAGCAGCGCATGGGTCACTATGCGGACGCACTGCAGCTGCACGAAGAGGATCTGCAGCTGTGCACGGAGCTGGCGGCGCCTAGCCTACAGGCACGAGCCGTTGGCAATCTGGGTGCCGTCCACGAGGCACTGCATCAACAGGAGGAGGCGCTCAAGTGCTACGAACGACAGCTGGCCCTCAGCACGGATCGACTGGGCAAGGCGCTGGCGTGTGGAGCACTTGGAAGGGTTCATCATCAGCTGGAGCAGCATGCACAGGCCGTGGAGTACCTGAGACAGGGTCTGGCCAGCGCTCAATCCATTGGCAAGTCGGAGGAGGAGGCCAAGATAAGACATCAATTAGGTAAGTGATCTCTACACATTGAGAATTTATTGTCCTAACTAAATTTTTTTCACCTTTGTAGGTCTTGCTCTGCGCTCCTCTGGCGACGCTGAGGGCGCTCGCATCCAACTGGAGACGGCTGCTCAGCTGCTGGAGTCTGTACGCCAGGAGCAGCGAAGTCCGGAGGCGAGACTGGCTCTGTACGATCTACAGACGAGCTGTTACCATCTGCTGCAGCAGCTTCTTGTCGCCCTGCAACGCACCGAGGATGCTCTTGTTGCCGCCGAACGTTGCAAGGCGCGGTGTGGTGCCGATGCCTTGACCAGCAACGACTCCAAGTCGGCAACAGCAACAGCTGCAACATCGACAGTGGCAGGATCAACAGGTGCAACTCTAGCCGACATTGAAGCCATATTGGAGGCAGTGAATCGGGGCAGAATGCCCGTGCTTTACTACAGTCTGGCCGGGGAGCAGCTCTACGCCTGGCTGCTGCAACCTCAATCGGGCATTGTGCGCTTTCATGCGGCACGCATCGACTCACAGACGTTGCAGCTGCCACTCTCGCTCAACGAGTTTCACGAAGAGGAGGAGGAGGACGAGCTGGAGGAGAGTCACAGCGAGCAGGATGAGCTCAACAAACCAGCTGAACAATCCGCAGCTGGACAACAGCTCCTGGAGCGCTATGTTAACATGGTGCGCGACACTCTTGGTGTCAACTCTCAGAACCTAATCCATGAGGGCGATGGCAGTGGCTGGCGTGCCAGCAGTGAGCAACTGCTAGAGGATCTACCGGGAGCCGGTGCTGGTGGCGGTGGATTTTTGCGCATGGTCAGTCGGAATCAGTTATTGAACTCATCGAACTACTCGCTCAGCTCGCTCTTCTCTCTGGGCTCGGTTGCATCGCTGCAGGGCTCCACCCGATCCGTGGGTAGCCGCAGCTCCCGCCGAGCACCCGCTCCACCCGCTTGGCGCGGACCCGCCTGTTTGCACACCCTGTACAATCTGCTGCTGGCCCCCTTCGATGATCTCCTGCCCAGCGTTGCAAGTGTCTCCCGGCAGGGCAGACGTGAGCTTATCCTGGTGCTGGACAGCGCCCTCTATCTGGTGCCGTTTGCCATACTCCGTGCAGCTGGCGACGATGGCGAGTATCTGTCGGAGCGATGTGCTCTGTTAACTGCACCCTCGCTGCAGGCGCTGCGCGGTAGGCCCAGGAGTAAGCGGGATCGTGGCAGGCCGCCCACGGCTCTGGTTGTGGGTGGACCACGTGTGCCGGCTGCTCTCGCAGAGCGCTGGGGTTGGGCCGGTGGTGAATCGCCCGCGGCACTGCAGGAAGCCGCCATGGTGGCGGACATGCTCCAGGCGAATGCCTTGGCTGGCTGCAATGCCACCAAGGAGAGTGTGCTGGCTGAGCTGCCTGGTGCGGAGTGTGTGCACTTTGCTGCCAATCTCAGCTGGAAGCTGGGCGCCGTGGTGTTGAGTCCGGGCGATGTTGTCACCGCCGAGCAGCAGCAGCAGAAGGAGCCGCACGAGCCGCAGCTCTCGGACTTCACACTGGCCGCAGCGGAGCTGCGTCAGCTGCGTCTTGGGGCACGTCTGGTCGTCCTGAGTTCCTATCAATCTGTGGAACCTATAACCGGTTTGGGTGTGGCCCAACTGGCTGGTGGCTGGCTCTTGGCCGGCGCTGGAGCGGTCCTCATCTCACTTTGGCCGGTGCCGGAAACAGCCGCCAAAATCCTATTGCGCGCCTTTTACTCGGCCCTGCTTCAAGGAGCACGAGCGGCACGGTAGGTGAAACAGCACAATGACTAATCTCTCCCTCTAACTGTCTCTCTCTCTCTGTATGTTTTTCTTCCTCTAGCGCCTTGGCGGAGGCCATGCAAACAGTGCAGCATACAAAGCACTTTGCGCATCCAGCCAACTGGGCCGGCTTCCTGCTGGTGGGCGCCAATGTGCGTCTATCCAACAAGGTGGCGCTATTGGGTCATGCACTATGCGAGCTGCTGCGTACGCCGGAGCGTTGCCGGGATGCGTTGCGTGTGTGCCTGCATCTGGTGGAGAAGAGCCTGCAGCGGATACATCGCGGTCAGAAAAATGCCATGTACACGACGCAGCAGAGCATTGAGAACAAGGCTGGACCAGTGGCTGGCTGGAAGGATCTGCTGATGGCTGTGGGCTTTCGCTTTGAGCCCGCCGCCAATGGCATACCATCCAGTGTGTTCTTTCCCCAAACGGATCCCGAGGAGCGACTCTCCCAGTGCTCGGCTAGCCTACAGGCTCTGTTAGCTTTAACACCCGCCACGCTCCAGGCGCTTGCCAAGCTGGTGAATAGTGCTGAGCATGCGGACGACATCATTGCTGTGGTGCGCAACATCTTGGCACAGTTCCCGGCCAAACCGGAAGCGGAAGCTTGCATCGAGATGCCGCTGAGTGTGCGACTGTGGCGCGTTCCCGGCTGCCACGAGCTGCTTGCCTCCGTTGGCTTCGATCTCACCGAGGTGGGTGCGGATCAGGTGATTCTACGCACAGGCAAACAGGCCAATCGTCGTCATTGCCAGTTTGTGCTGCAGGCTCTCCTCGCTCTCTTTGGTAAGTTCTCTCTCTCTCTCTCTCTCTCTGTATTTGCTTGCTTTTAGTTATTTTTTAATTTCCACTTTTAAATTCCTTGCAGACACACACGAGGCACCCAAGAGTTTGAGTCTGGACTCTGCCGCACACAGCAGCAGCAGCTGCGAATCCCTCACCGAGCCCGATCTTGATGCAGCAACCCTACAACCAGCGGGCAACATAAGCAACGGCAGCTGCAACCCAACGGCTCCCACTGGCGGCAACAACTCCACACAGTCGCCATTGCCGCTGCATCCGCGCAGCGCTTTCATCTCGTACGTACGTCGGCGGGGCGAACCGGATGGCGGCGGTGGCCTGGACTCCAGTTTGGCAAATACTACGGATAGCGAGCACTCGCTCTCCGATGGTTATGCCACTCAGGCGGGCAGCAATCAGCCAGCTCCGCGCCTTGGCTATGCCAGCCTGCGTGGACCTGTCCGAGTCTCCCGACCCGGCGGCGGTGGGGAGAGCGATGCTGCATTTACTCCAAGTCCGCCCGTGACGGATCCCAGTTTGTCGCTGGCACTGGCGCATCAGACGCGCATACGTTGCCTCTACGCACAGTCTGGAGCAACGGCGGCTTCTTCTGCTTCAGCGACAGCTCCTCAGGTGAACACAAACCGAAGGCCGGATAGCTCCAGTTCGGCCAGTAGCACAACAACGGATTGGGAGGGTTCCGGACATGCAACGGTGCTAAGGCGTGGCGCCGCCGTCGGTGCCCAGCATCAGCAGCAGCAGCATCAGCAGCAGCAGCAACATCTACAGCATCAGCAGCAACACTTGCAGCAGCAGCAGCAGGTGCCACCTCTGCCGCCACCACGTCCCGGTGTGTATAACAATTTGGGACGCAGCAAGCCGAAGATTAAGCTGGGCAGTGCACAGAGCTCGCTGGCAGCTCGGGTTAACAAGGAGCATGCCCTGTTCATGGATCGCTTGAGCGTGCGCACGGAATTAAATGCACCCGTGGTCAACGTGGGAACAACTGGAGCAGGCAACGTGTCCGGCAGCAGTGGAAGAGGCAAGGCAGCGCTGGCACTGACCGAGGAGGAGGCAGCCAATGTGGCCTACAATCCGGCCAGCCTGTACTTCTCGCCAGCCGGCGATACCGAGGGACTACTGGGTTGCGAGCCCAAGCAGGCGCTGGAAGAGACGCCTGTGAAGCCGAGTGCCAAATGCATTCAGGATAGCATCATGAGGCACATGAATCGGGAGCTAACGCCCAGCATATCGGAGCTGTATCATGAGCGCAACCTTGGCCTGGGTCTGGCGCCGCCGCTCTCCAAGCTCCTGCTTAGCCCCAACTACGAGGAGCAGGAAGCAGCCAACGGCAACGATAACTCCGGCCAGTCTGTCGGCAATGCGGCTGCCATTAAGACCCTCGTGGATGCTGTCAATGAGCTGGAGCTAAGCGGCAGCTCATCGGGTGCCACAATACCAACTGTTGTCGGTGGCGACCCATCGGAAGCAAATGCCGTCTCCAGCACCATTGACTCCACGCCAAACTGCTCCATATGCGGAGAGCACGGAGATGTTGTTTGCCGTTGCAAGGCGGCCACCTTGCAGAAGAAGGCCAGCTTAAAGCCCTGGCTAAGCAATGTGCCCCCCAGCAGTCTGGTGCAGGCCAGCGAGCTGACCACGGCCGATATACTGGAACGACGACTGGAGACGGCTGTGCCTGGTAGTGCACCCTTTGCCGCCGAACTGTGTCGTCGTGACGAGGGCGACGGACGCTCCGTGGCGGACTCGCAATGCAGCAGCAACTATAAACGGGTGCTTGCCACAGCCGGTGCCGTTAGTCTGGTGGTTGGCATTGCTTCCAATGATGCGGAGGTGCAGGGAGGTGCCACATCGGGTGCTACCTGCTCGGCCGCTCGCCTCGTCTAATGATATTAGCATTAAGCATTTAATACTCACGCACAATAGAAGTTATCAATGTGTGTTTATAGGTTTAGGCTAGAATTTGATGTTATGTTTATGTATGTTATAACTTGTAGGTTTTTAATTGGAGACACCCTGTACTGATCATCCTAGCATTAGATTGTATGCATTTCATTTATTTATTGATACAATTATTATTGCTACACTTTATTTTATACCCATAACCTACACCTGCATTTGCCTATTTATAATGTTTAAACAAAGCCACTGATTAAATTGTATGCATTTATGTAAAACATCTTTTTTTTTTTTATTTAAATCCATGTACTATATTAACTTATGTGAGATAATACTCGCTTTTAGAATGCAGCACAAATAAAAAGTGTTATAACAAATGTAATCGAACGCTCTTAAATTTGGTTATAGGTCAGGCTCAACTGTATGACAACAAACAATTACTATAAATGCTAATGTAATAGCTAAAGTCTTTTATATGACTGTTATACGTCGGAATATACTAAATGATGATAATGTTTAAAATATTGTATAATCTAAACTTTGGTCATATTCAACTATCAGCGAACAGTCAGCGACCCGAGCTGTCAGACCTGGCCACAAGATGAGTTATTGCAAACATGTGCAAAAATCTATCAACAAATATATTAATAAATTCATCATACGCAAATATACGGAGCCGAAGAGTTCGACGAGCGTTTCAAAATTGCCCAGAAAAAAATGCGAGCAGACAAATATGATTTATTAATAATTATTCACTTATTATTTAATTTAAGCCTTGGTTGGCACAGTGAAGCGACCATGCAACGACACATCATCAGCACTGACATAACTTTAAAATCAAGTCGAAAACTGTTTGTGTCTTCAAGTTATTTGTGGGTCAGTTGTGTACTGACAAAGACCAAGGAAAATAGCCAAAGTTCTCATTAAATTTTTTCAATTCTCTTAAAGTCACGGCCTACTGTGCTCATCTGATTAAAATTCAGTCTGCACTTAGAAAAAATATAAGCTACAAATGTAAATTTGTCTGTATTCAAAAAAAGTACGTTTTTTTTAACGCTTTTATATAGTTGTTCAAACAAGAAACGTTTGAATCAAAGTTTAAAGCAACAATCCAAAAACAAAGTGATGAAACATATTTCCAAAAATATTTCTAATAGTTCCCTATATCAAAGTAGTTTTAAACCATCATTGTTTTTTTAGGTGTCGAATTTCCTTTTTAAGCTGTTTGCAAACCGATTGAAGATTTAAACTGCATCAGCATCATGATTGTGGTTTATTTGTTTGTTTGTTTGTTTGCGCTTTTGTGGCTACTTAATATGCGAGTGGCTTGTCAAGCAGACATCCTGGCCTTTGAGCTCAACGTGAGATCTCTCTTTTATATCAGCGATTTATATTTATGACTTTTTAATTAGCGTGCCGTGTTCATTAAAGTGATTGATATGGTTGTGGCATCAAAGGGCACAAACGAAGCCTTGCTAAAGAAATTTCACTGCTTTAATCTTAAATTCTTCATCTGAACATGCGTATGCAATTTTCCATTTGGTGATGCAATTTAATTTAAATAGTAAACATTTATTTGTGCAGTCACCGGATTCTATTAATTGCCCGCGCGTTTTCCTTGCTATTTTAAGTCGTGTTCAAAGCCATTTTCACAATTATTCCGTTCCGAACATCACAAACACACAAATATTTTGAAACATCTCTATTGGCTTCAAAACCACAAATATAAAATTCTCGTAAGCAAATTGCTCTCCGTGTCAGTTGCTTCAACACTATACAACATAGTTGTTAAATTAAGTGTTTGACTACGGTTATTAAAAAAAACAAATACCATTCTATTCAAATTTAACATGGATTTGTATATTTATACATTAAGCAGTTTTTATCATTTCTAATATCGAAATTTTTTCAATGTGTGAATGTGATGAGATTTATATTTGTTAATCAGTGCTTGGCGCAGTTCTAATAATTGATAAGATTTATTGACACCACACACGCGATCGTTACAAATTGACCTTTTTGTAATGACTACTGCGTCGCAGAGAAACGAGCCCCTAAAACATCTATCCAATGATCTAACAACGATCGATCAGCCTGTCCAATCCTGGACAATAGGCTCTGTTCTCTGTATTTGCTTGGCGTCAAAACCCGGAGCCGGTGTCCGACGTCATATTGTTTATGTATACATATACATACATACATAAACAATGTGGATGCTACCGTGCTGACTGATAACTTTTCTCTACGCAATCCCCCCCTTGATGGCACATTATTACTGCGCTTGATGACGCTGTGCTCAGATTAGACGGCATTATTGCGAGCTTGTAGGTTTTTTTGCCAGTACATTGGAATCTGGAGCACTTGCCCTTGCCGGATTTTCGTTCAAGGTGATGCCAAAAGCTATAGATGGCCATTAATATAGATTTTTGTTTTTAAATAAAAATTGCACCCACAGTAATAAGTGCCAATGCTATAATTATATTATAAAAACGTTTGTGGTTGAACCTAAATATAAAACTTAAGAGTGGTGTATATGTGACATACAGGGCACTCAGTATTCTGTAGAGCCTTTTGCCTTATTAAATATATTGTAATATATACTATAATGTAAACAACAGTAAAACATGTTTTGAATTTCGACTTAGTTCAAAAACAAGTAAACAGCTATAAAATAATAATTAAATACCTTATAAAATGCGAGTAGTAATGCGAGTACGTAAACATATTTAAATTGATAGTATTATTATATATTCATAAAAACAAAACAAATGGATGAACTAAAATTTCAATCAACCCAACTAAACTATTTGTGTGCATTTAGAACTTTTCAAGTGACATTCGATGATGCAACCATTAGACTGGGACTTGCACTTGCTCCATTGAAAATCTCAATGCCATGGCTTTATCGGTCAAGTGTAGCCTACACAAATTGCATTTGAATTACAATACATACACAAACATGATGATAAATACATTGCACACACATTGAGTTTGTGTGTATAGAGACAGATAAGCCTGGACTAGAACGTGGGATGCGGATGTGGCTCAGAGCCTTCTGATAAAACTCTGGCAAACACTTGCCCGAGTTTATATAGGCGAACCCTGTAGTGTGTGGGCCCAAATTGGTCACATTTCCTACATCCACATGAGCAATGATTTGACTGGGGTGCTACATTGATAACTGATTAGGTAGTGTGTTTTGAAAAACAACAAAAGTGCTATAAATCATATATGTATACTATGCCCCATATATAAATATTGTATGTAGCCTAGATGTGAGAGTTATATAGCAACGATTTGATTGTGATTTCTGCCGTTACGCTCGGCGATCTATAAAAACGTGCTGCCAGTCAAGCAAACGATTCAATAGCATCTCGTTCAGTCATCCGTGCGGTACTTGAAGCCAACAATTTGAATTTCAATTGATATCCATTACTTATAAGTTATTTTTTTTGTTCGATCAAAATGAGAATCCTGCAGGAGGTAAAGAAAAAAGAAATGTTAAACGAAACTAATTTAGAAGTGAAATAATATGAAAATATTTTACGTATATCAGCACCAAGTACATTTGCTGGATCCTTCGGAGCTGTTGCGACCGGAGCCCTCATTTGCCGACAAGAGTCCATCCAAGTTTCGTGACTATAGCATCGATACTGAAGATCCGCTCAAGGAACGCGTACGTCGCACCTATCGTCAAATGCATTTAAATCAAACAGTGGACTTTGTCAAAGGTAAGAATATATCTTAATGTCTTTGACGAATCGTGTGTGATCAGCTTGTGGGATTATTAACACGTCTTTGCAGGACGTCGTGCTCGCTGGCTGCAGTTCAACACCTTCAAGATGACCATACGCGAGGCGTTGGAAAAGCTCAACGATTTGGTGGACGAGTCCGATCCCGACCTGGATCTGCCCAACATAATACACGCCTTCCAGGCAGCCGAGCGTGCACGCGCCGAATTTCCCCAACACGATTGGCTTCACTTGACGGCACTGATCCACGATCTGGGCAAGATCATGGCCTTCTATGATGAGCCACAGTGGGCCGTTGTGGGCGACACCTTTGCCGTGGGCTGCCGCTGGGGCGATAGCATTGTGTATCGCGACGAGAGCTTTGTCGGCAATCCCGATGGTAATAATCCCAAATACAATACCGAATACGGTATGTATAAGCCGAACTGTGGCTTGGATAATCTGCTCATGTCCTGGGGCCATGATGAGTACATGTACTGTGTGCTCAAGCACAACAAAACCAAGTTGCCTGATGTGGCCTGCAACATAATACGCTTCCATTCGTTCTATCCGTGGCACAATGGCGGTGACTACAAGCACCTGGAGGCGCCCAAGGATGAGGAGACCAAGAATTGGGTGCTTGTCTTTAAGTGAGTATATACATTATAATACCTTTATACTCAGCATACTTAATAATAATTAAAATCGTCTGCTTACAGCTGCTACGATTTGTACACGAAGAGTGAGGTTGTTCCTGACATTGAGGCTCTGTGGCCCTATTATCAAACGCTCATCGATAAATATTTGCCTGGTGTTATAGAGTTCTAAGTTACTTACATACATAAACGATTTGTATATCCTTACTAACAAAACTTACTTATATAGCTAATAACTACTGCGTCGTCTATAAGAGCACAATGAAATTATACATTTTTTTTTTATTCTAAAATCGAACTACTTATGTATATACTATACTATTATACTATCTAACAAGTTTTAAGTTTTCAAATACCATTACGTTATACTCAAAATAAAAAAAACTATTTAAATAACCGAAGCTGAGAATTTATAAAGGCAAAGTAACAAACTTTTTACATTCTAATATATAAATGGCTAAAGGATTCCATTTAAGCACTTGGTCATATTTCTTCAACTTTACATTTATTACACTCGGTGAAAATCGAAAGATCGAGCGCTTCAAAAAACATTTTGCTCAACATTTAAAAGAGAAAGGAAATGTACAATTTTCAAACTTAACAGCTAGACTTCCTTAAAACAATGCACGGTTCATGGAGAGACGGATTCGCCACCGCTGCTGCGTCGACGTCGCTTGTGGCGCTTGTGACTCTTTTTGCTTGCGTGTCGCTGATGATTTTTGCGCTTCGAGGATGTCTCATCCTTGTCCCGCTGATGTGACCGATGGCGGCGCGAACTTGTGTGGCTAGCGCTACGACTACGACTCCTACTCCGACTGCGTTGCTTATGTCGGGAGCTGCGCGTCGAGCTCCGACTCCGACTACGTCGGCGGCGTCGATGCTTGGATGTCGTTGATGCCTTATGTCGCTTGTGTCGCTGCCGATGAGAGCTGCGACTTCTGCTACGACTGCGACGGCCACTGGCATTGCTGCTGGACGAGGTCACGGGAGCATCTTGTTTAGCAGTGGAGCAGCCCTTACTACTGCTCTGGCTGCGACTACAACGTCGAGCTTTACGATGCCGTCTAGCTGACGATGGTGGCGCTGCGGCAGACACCAACTGCACATCGTCATCATCGGAGAGCAGGACTGCAGCTGCTGCATTCGTTGGCGTTGTTGCCTTGATTCTGAACGTATTGGTGCTATCATCGTTTAGTAAATTGTACTTTTCCAAATCACCATCATCATCGTCCTCATCTTCGTGCTCAGCCTTTAGTGGCGGCGGTGCTGGTGCCTGCGGCAAGCCCACCATGTTATCGTTGCCCCCGTCATCGTCCCCGTCATCATCATCAGGTCCAAAGTAAGTGATGGGTATGGAGCGTACCGATTCGCTGGAGTCCCCATCGCTATTCGCTGCCATTGCCTCTGATTCCGCTTTTGTTGCAGCCGTTGCGACCGCTGACGGCTCCGTACCACCATTTGCCCCAAGGCCCTTCACCTAATATTCAATTGAGCGTTTCAATAATTTGTACAAATTTAAGCTTTAATATAAACTATAACAAACCTTTAATTTGATTTAGGAACGCCATGGCCTTGCGCTTACGCTCCAGCTGGAGCTGCTTCTCTCTCGATATCATGCCGTTTAGCTTGTCGCGAGCTATAAGCGCCAGCTTGTCCTTAACGCGCTCCTCTGCTGTTAAGTATAGATTTAATAATTTCATATCGTTCTCTTTTCAACTATCGGTTTCTGTCTCTTTCTTATTGATACACACCTTGACGATGGTCCTTTTGTGGAGATCCAGTATGAGCAGTCGCCGTGCTGGAATCTCCAGAGCCAGTTGTTGCTTTCGATCCGCCAGATCTGGCCAGCAATTGTGTTTCCACCTGCTTTATGGCACGTTGCACGCTATCCGGCATGCCAGGACGTGCTTGATCCGTATTGGCTTTGGCCTTTGTCTCATCATCGTCATCGCTGACCTCCTGTCGCATTGCGGGCTGCAGCGGAGCGTTCTCATCGCGGGCACGAATGGAAAAGCAAACGGCAGCTGCAAGAGATGCGTTCAAAGGATTAAAAGAGATTTTCAAAACGTGTCAGTTGAACAAACCTTTTTCAGTGCTAATGCTAGAGGCAGCACCGGTTGTGGCAGAGGCAGCTGCGGCAGTACCATTGTTAGCACCACCGAGCCCCTTTTTGCTCACGAGGGCTGCGGCAACGGCTGTCGCTTTACGAGTCTTCTCCTCCTTGGATGCAGCGTCCACATCACCTGTTATCTTGTACATGTAATATGCATAGAACTTGTGCTCCGGCAGAAGAAAGTTAAAGCGTTCCACACTCTTGGTGCGCAACGTCTCCTCGAACTGGCGACCGTTCTTAATCACATACGTCGCCGTCTTGTCAATGATGTGACGTAGACTCTCCTCCGGCAGGGGAAACGTAAGCAACGTTGGTGGTGCAAGTGCCACGGGAGGCATTGGAGTGGCGGTGCTACTTAAAGCTGTGGACTGTTGTAGTTGCGCTTGCTTAGGTGGTTGCTTCTGTTCGCTGGTGTTGTCATCATCTGCCTCGTCCTCCTCGTCACTATCAGAGCTGTAGTTTTGGGCAAGTGCTAGGGCGCTGGTATTTTTCAACAGCTCCACCTTGGGCGGTTCATCGTTGGCGGTCACCTCCGGCTCGTGGGTAAATGTGCTGCCATTGTACTGAAGCAGAACGGGCGTAAAATCCACACTGGATGCAGCGCCACCAGCAGCAGCAGCACCAACAGAAGCGGAAGCAGAAGACGTGCTTTGACTCGTGCCTTCGGATTTCAAGCTAAGCGTTGGGGAAGCAGTGCCGCCAGAATGTTGGGAAGCCACATCATCGTCCAATACCGCCTGCAGCGGCACACCCTTAATCTTGCTGATGAGCTGCGTGTAGGCGCAATTGGCCGACGGCTTGTATTTTATGGTGGGCACCGTTATAATCTGTTGGCTACGTTTCGGACTGCCTGGCAACGAGCTGTTCTCAGCCTTGTCCGCTTGTGTCGCTTCCGTGGCTGCGGTAGCTGCATACTTGCCCTGCTTGATGGCACTCAGCAGATGGCGATAGTATGGCTGCAGCTGGCCGCCTTGCGACAGAAAGTCAAACTGTGCATTGTTCGCCTGTTTCGCCTTGATCAGAATCTCCATTTGGGCGCCCTGAGTAGCAATAAAACGAGCTGTCTTCTCAATGATCGCATGCTGTTTCATTGTCTCCGGCTGCAAATAGAGAGAAGACGGTTACTACAAGATACTTATGAGCTTGTGGAAAGCTTACCAGCTGTATGTCCGGAGCGGGCGCCACTAGGAGATTGTTGGGCAGCGTGTAGGGCAGCTCACTTTCCTCGGACGGCGTGGATGAATTCGTCAAGGCTGTCGATGCAGTATCCACAGAAGATGTACTGGATGTCGACATGTTTTCGTATTGAAAACTCATCTGGCTATAGCTGCCGCTCGAAGTCTCTTGCTGCAAACGCTTTAGATCCTCCTCTGTACATGTATGGATGGAGGTGTCCATGGTGTTGGTGTTGGTGTCGGTGTGTGTGTGTGTGTGTAAAAGTATGAGTGTTGGCAAAAATAAGAAAACACAAGAAGACAAACGCGTGACTTTAGTACAACAGCATCAACATATTGTGAGACATCAGAAATTGATTACAGAAACATTAATAGAATAAGCTTTTTGACTTTTGGATTAGATTTGATTTAAGGTTGGAATTTTTTTCTTTCTTTCTTTTCTTTTCATTTTTTTTCCGGTTTGTTGAGTTGAGAGAATGGACTCGCTACTTCCAAACTGGACGGACAGCGGCATCTGCAAGAAAGTGTTTAGCTTGTTAAATGTAAAGTGGTTTCTATTTACCTGAACAACGGCGGTAACCAGAGGATGAAACTTACGATGATTGTTGTTGTTCTTGTTGCTGGATTGTTGGGATTGATTTGATTGGTGGTTTGGTGCTACATTGGGTTCGACTTGATTCTTACATTTCTTAGCTTGTTCTCATGTTAATTTTGATCTTGATTCTTGTACACTTTTGGTTTTCTTGATTGGTATTCTTGCTTTACGTTTCTTGCATTAACGCATTATTCTTGCCACTTAAAATTTTAATAGTAGTTGTACATACAATTCGCATTGAGGAGACAGTGCATACGTTGTATGCCGGCAACGTCACTTACCTTGCTGCATCCGTAGCTCTTCTTCGTTGTTGTAGAGGAACAGGTAACGCTCCTCTTCGCACAGCTGCTCCGCACGCTGCTCCTCGGCGCTCAGGTATTCCAAGCGATTGCCATAGCCGCCCGGTGGCGCCTCGTAGGCTGAAAGTTCGCACAATGCTCCACGCACGTCATATCTATGGTGGTGTGTGTGTATGAAGAATGTGTGTGTGTTCCAAAGAAAAGAATCAGAGAAATATAAACGGGAAAGAGAACGTTGTTAGTGATATTGAATCGATATTTGGACGGCTGCACGCACTCACAAACACACACAGAAAATAAGTGACACCAAAATAATCTTTGATCGTAACCAAAAAGAAATATGCATGTTGAACATTTGCTTCACACAGTAGTTAAATAAATTGTTGTATTTTGTATTGTTGTATATATATATATATGCTTGATTAAATTATATGTCTATGGATATTTATATATAATTATGTTTATATATAAATTATTATGTCTTAAACATTCATACATACCGCTCCGGATGCTAAAAAAAAGTTAATTGTTTTACAATTACAGTTTGAAATTTAAAATATATTTATGTAAACAAAGATTACAGTTTGCGAAGCACTGAAAAGAGCTGTTATTACAATGAGAAAACGTGATCTGTTACAGTTGTCGAGTCTCTTTGTTAGTCGCGAAATGAACGTTTTCAGTCCCGTGTGTTGTAAGCTTTAAGTTTGATTATATATAAAGGATTTTTTTGAATAGTGTTTGTTTTTCGTTGATTTCAAAATTAAAATTGGTCTAGGTCGTGGACAGTTCTGGTCGATTTAGATGTGAGCTACGGTTAATAAGTGTTTTTATATTTTTTGAAGATTTTGCAAATACAGTTTGCAGCCTTATATCTTCAAACACATGATGTACACACACACATGTACTATATAGCATTTAGAAGGTGCACATTCGTATACCAGATTTGTAATTAGATATGCACTAGCAAATGTGGGAGTTGTTCTTCTTGTACATAAACATATGGAATCCAACGAGTTACGTACATATGCATACATATATAGGTATAATATGTACTATATAGGTATATAGGCGTATTATTATAGTAAATTTAAATTTAGGTGCCGGCTGGCAGGCAGGCAGCAATTATTAACCTGTCTATTTTGAGATTTACATCGCCCATCCAGGGTATCAGCTGTTTTCCCTGATCCATATCTCGTGCCTTCTCATCGTCTCGGAATATCTTGCACGCATAGCCAAAGACAAGCAGATCTAGGGCTGGATGGCGTGGATCCGTTCCGGCTGCCATTGCAGAGCCATATGTCATATGCCCGTTGGCGCCAATACTGCAGGAGTTGCCTGCAGCCGCTCCTGATTTGCGCAAAATGCCATTAATGCTGCCGCCAGCGTACTCACGTACCATGGCATTTGTGCCACAGGCACGCATGTTGTAGGGCATCATTTATAAACACTCACACATACACACACAATTACAAACTCAAATGCACTGATGCACTTTATTGGAATAGAGCACTTTTATATCTTTGCAAGCAGTCTGAATTTGCATTTTTTGCTGCCAAATGCGTTTTTCTTGTTGATGTTGGATATGCATGTGTTGGCCAGGCAGTGTAACCCTGGACAGCCCAAACAAATATACCAGAAAAAGGAAAACTAAAATATATGTAAGGTCACACTGTGACTAAAAATGGTTCAGGCGGTTGAAATATATCGTTATCGCTTGCTCGCACTCAAGATACATCGATACCGTCGTTATGCTTCAAATTTTAAATACATCTTGGGCTGGGGTGTTTCAGCGTTTCAAGAAATTGTTCAATACAAGTGGTTGTTGCGACACGTTTTAAACCCAATTGCTTTGCCGCTTTCTATTTACATTTGAAATGCAAAAGTAAAGATAACTGCAATTACATGGCAAGAAAAAAAAAAAAATAATAAAATACCAAAAGCAATATAAAAAGTTGTAATTCATAATACACATTATACATTGGTACACATTATTTTAAAAGCTAGTCCTTTGCATATGGAAATTTAAGAGTTCGTAGCTTGGAGTATATAATATCCCAGTCTACATAGGCTCCAACGAGATGACGCTTGTTCTGTGGTGAATCCTCGTACGCAGTGCGACCGTGCAGCATGCGAAGATTGTTAAATACAAAGACGTCGCCTGGACGCGTCTTAAACTCAACGGCCTCGGCCTGGGCAAGTTGCAGAAATTTGTCGTAGGCCTCATACCATGCTACCGCCAGCTCCAGCGGCACTGTAAATCGGCTGTCGCGCTTTGTGGCATTCTGATTGATGCGTGCAAACTGTCCATCCACATCCATGCATATCACTGGCGCACGCCACAGGCTGTGAAAAGGCTTGCCAGCATCACCATCATGTCCAATGTCATACCAGTTAACGGGCACGCTCTTCAAGATCTCAAAATACTCCGGATACTCTCGGCGCAGCTTGTCGGCTATGAAAAAGCCATCCGTCATCATGTTGGCCCCACCCGGAGACTCCGATTGCACCAGCGTGTGCAAAATGTTAATGCCCGCCTTGTACTCATAGTATGGCATGTCCGTATGTAGCGGAAGCGGCACCATCATGTACGCATAGTTCCCGGCATTTGGTTTTGACTTCACCTCGAACACATCTCTAAATAAAACAAAAATAAAGAAAAGTGTTAATGAATTTAGAGACTTTAAATGTCTTTCTTCTATTAACCCGTATGTTGTCTGCTTGATGTAGCCAATGCGTTCGGCCAAATGGCGCGCGACTTGGACATCGTGTGGAGCTCCACGCAGCAGAGCGAATCCCTGCACTGCCAAGGCCTCGAGCCATTCGCGCAACGCCGCATCCTGCTTGAGTACATCGTGGTAGGTAAACTGTCGAGTAACCGCACCAAATGCAGACTTTCCCCAGAGCTGAGTGGGTGGCTTGTAGACCTCATCCAGATAACGTTGCCTAGAATCGACGCCAAAGTCGCGTTGCTGCAGCCAGTCCAAGTCGTAGCTCGAGTTGTGTGCATCTTCCCAGTTAACGATCAGCTGCTGGTTATTCTCATCGAAGCTGACACGATCCGGTTGAACACGTAGCGGGCCGCGCTCCCAGTGACTCTTGCGTGCTCGAGTTGCCGAATGGAAGCACTCGGAACACTGACAATTGTCCCGCAGCCAAATGCTGGGAAACTTCTGTTGCCGACCGTCTGGGCGCGTCAGCTCGACATAACGCTGATCCAGCAGCCTGGCCGTAACGCTACTGCTGGCGTATCGCAGCTGGCCAATCATGCGTCTACAACTCAGCATGTTGATAAACTGAACACTGAACGATTGAAGAAGTGCCCAATTAAAGAGTGAACAGTGAACGTCGAACAGCCGATGCTTATAATCCACACACAACAACACACACTCTGCTTATCAACAAGTGTTAATTCACGTGCCCTGCGATAAGCCAGCGCCATCTTCAAGTGGTCTTATCACAGCTCTTTTCTGTCATCGTCTCCCTTTTGCTTATTGCCATCTGCGTCCGATAGTCTGTCCAGAGTTAACACTTGAACAACTGCGTCTGAGCGCTCCAGCCAACATTCGTTTTGTATGTTGACCGCAAAACGACGATGAGCCCCACACAAACTGCACTCCAGATGCAGACGAGCGTGGTCGTCGATATTGGCATATTGGCACTCATCCTTTTTCGGAGCAGCTGCTCCGGTTTCAGCATTATGACGCTTGCCACGCAATCGTCTATGGCGAGTACGTGGTTTGTAAGAATTTGTTGCAGTCAAATCTTGTTTGGGTCTCTGGTCTTCCGATTGCTCTTGATCCTGCTCCTGCTCCTGCAACTTGAGCGTCGTATTGATACCTGGCAGCAGCGGCAGAGAGCAGCGTTTACATAGTGTGCGTTTGATAGCCGGTGACCTACGACAAGAGTGAAAGAGATATGTTAGTCTAATTTGTTTAACCTGTGTATAAGTAGTACAGCTTACATGTGCATAAGTGCCTTGGTGCCCACGTTGCGGCAGAGCTTGCCATAGTAGGCGGCCAGAGTGTTATTGTTCTCATGCGCCATGAGATTGGCCGCCTGATAGAGAAAATTCATCCTGGAGCTAACGTGACGCTGCGTTAGAAGCTTCCGCTTGCCTTTGTTGTTGTTACCCATTACTTCAGTTATTGTATGTTTTCAAAAATGTTTGCTTGTATATTCAAAACAGATTGGCTGAATGTTTAATACCAAAGCGTATGGCAAATGTATCGGTATTTAATATGCCTGATTATCGCAAGTATCGTATCGATTACCACGATTTTTTGCAATTGCAATTTTAAACTTAAATTAAAAGCAGACTCAAAATAATTTAAGGTAAATTCAGTTTTGCATTTTGCATTTTGGTTAGTTAGTATTTAGAAGTATATTTTACAACAATCTGTCCTTTCATTTAAAAACTAGAATGGGCATCACTGATCTTTTTGCCATTAACATCGCAGCACGGCCACACCGAACAGCTGTCGATTTCCCGCCTTAATTCGATCCCGCAGCTGGGGAGCATGCAGGCCACAAACTTTGCTGAGAGCTCTACTACAAAGTGCAATCAAGAGCGAATCCAACAAAATGCAACGCACAAAAATGGATCATTAAGTGCAGCAAGAGCAACATAAACCATTCATTAACAAATCGCAATAAGTGCTGTCAATCGCGAGTTTGGCTTGCACTGTAGTATTTATTTGTTGTTTTTTTTTTCTGTGTATCTTTGTACTGATTTGTGACACTTGAATTTGGAGTGCGGAAAATGTTTATTGAGGACCTTAAGAATGACTTTTACGGGCAGTTGATAGGCAAACGAATTCTCATCGTTGTCAACTATGATGTCGACGCGATCTGCGCCAGCAAAATACTGCAGTCGCTCTTCAAGTACGATCATATGCTGTACACCGTAGTGCCCATAATGGGTGTAACGGGATTGCGTCGCGCCTATGCGGAACATCAGGGCGATGTGAAGTACGTATTGCTGATCAACTGCGGTGCCTGTGTAGACATTGTGGAGCTACTACAGCCGGCAGAGGATGTCACGTTCTTCATATGCGATTCACATCGTCCGCTAGACGTCTGTAACGTTTACAGTGACCGACAGGTGTGCATTTTGGGTGATCCAGCTCTGGAGGAGAATATACCGGCATTTGAAACCATATTCCATGACTCGGATGGTGGAGATGATGAGGACGACGACGATGATGATGATGATGACAGTGGTGCCGGGGATTCAGATAATAGAGATGATGTGGTTAGGCAGCTCGCACCCAAAATGAGTCTTATGGAGCGGCATGAGCAGCGAATATTGCGTCAGCGGGCAAGACGAAAATGGGAATCGGAGCGGGATCGCATCATGTTCGACTACACACAGTTCAGCTATTACGGCCGATCGACAGCGTTGCTCATATTTGAGCTGGCCTGGAAGCTATCCAAGGACAACATGGATCTGTTGTGGTGGGCCATTGTTGGCATCAGCGAGCAGCTGTTGCTGGGCAAGATTGAAAGCGGCGCCTACACGCTCGAACTAGAACAAATACAGTCGCATGTTTCGCGCCTGACCAACAAAACGAATGATCAGAACACGATGAGCGCTTCGAAGATTTGCTTTGAGAATGATTTGCACTTGGTGCTCTACAGACACTGGACGGTAACCGAGTCCATGCGGTAAGCGTTACAAACGTTGTAAGCGAGCTTAAGCTCATCACTTAACTTTTTATTATTAGCTACTCCCGCTACGCCGCCTGTAAGATGAAGCTGTGGACCTTGAAGGGCGAGAAACGTCTGCACGAGCTGCTGGTTGAGATGGGACTGCCGCTGGTGCACGCACGACAATCATATGGTGCAATGGATCTGGTATTGCGCAAAGAGTTCTACTCCATGGTGGAGAAACTGGCCGAGAAATATAGCATACCGGACATCGTCTATGGCACCTTTACGCTCAGCTATGGCTATCGCAGTCGTTATGCTGCCGCCGATTATGTCTATGCGCTGCTTGCCATTCTGCAGTCAGTAAAGAAGCACAAGACACCAGAGGATTGTTTTATGGAGGCGTCGGATGCGTTGAGCCGCCAACACAAGCAGATGCTTAATGCGGGCATCGATAATGCCAAGTTTCTCCATGCGGCCATCTTTCGGCAGGTGCAGAGCTGTCTGGAGGCCCATCAAGTTCATTCGACCGGCTCCTTCTTCTATTATATACTGCAGGAGGAGCACGCGTTCTTCTCGTATCCATATGCGCTGGCCCTCTTGGCGAAATTTGTGTTGCACGGTCATGTGGCCACGACAAGAGCGCGCCAGGCAGCTGATTTACCGCTGATCGCTACATGCCCAGTAGATGCGACGCAGGGCATGTGTCTGCTGGTCGGCATTGCGCCTGTGCGTGAGGACTCGCCAAGAAACTTCTTTGGCAAGGCATTCGATCAAGCGGCGCAAAAGAGCAAGGTTAATCTGCTTCAGGATTTCTTTGAACCGTCCATTGTTCAGCTGCGCCAGAGCGACCTGACCCGATTTCTAGATGCGTTGACCGTGCTCTTGACCTAAAGTTCAATGTACTCCCTTTTAGTTTAGCATTTAAGTTATTAATCTAATAATGTAATCGAACTTTGCTAATTCGTATTTAAGATAGTCTAATTTATAACCGACAAATTGTTTTTATTTTAATATACTTAATTTTTTTTTTTTAGCTTCTGCGTTTTGGACTTTTATTAGGAGATTATGCTATATATAAATGCGGAATATTTAATTTAAGTCATGCGTTTGTTTATAAAGATGACAAAATGAAAAATATTAACCATAAGCAGAAACACAAATATATAGAAAGTAACCATATTTGAAGCATTCGATTTGAAATTGTAAAATGCAGATCATAAATACATTATTTTATAACGTGTTTGTCATAAGAATTTATGTTGTTTTCTTTCTTTTTGGGACAATTTAAATATGGTAATATAGGTCGAGTTTCTTTTCAGAATGCTACAAAAAAAATTAACTAGAACATTTTTAGCAATCTTCATAGTTAATAGTAGTTAATTTTCTGATATAACTTTAATTAACACATGACGTTTTAAAACAACTCAATATAGAAAACATTTATTTAAAATTTAAAGGAACATTTATGTACAGACTTAAACCTATCTAGTGAGTCCAAATAGGTGTCTAGGCAATAACTATTGTTCTAAAGCGGCTTGTTTCATTTCTTGTAGTGGCTCTCCACACAAAATGCGTGCAGCGCCCAAGCAGGCCACATCGTCATAGAAGACTGCATATTGTCCCGGTGTGATGGCGCGCAATGGCGCATCCAGCAGCACCTCGCAGCCACGCAACTCACACTCGACGAGTGGCTTGGTGTGCTGGAAACGAAAGCGACAACGCAGGCTACCATTTGTGGCCAGCTCTTGGCGTGCCCGGCTACACAACCAATTGATTTCGCCAATGTGGATGCGAGTGCTGTGCAAGGCGGGATGTTCGTGGCCAGCTGCCACATAGATGGTGTTGCTGGCGGCATCCTTGCGTGCCACAAAGTATGGCTGCAGGAAAGAGCTCAGCCGGCAGCGTTGTCCCACAGTCCACTGATGAATGCCCTCGTGGTCGCCGACCACCTTACCGCTGTCGACATCCACAAAGTGTCCCGGCTTGGATGTTATGTACTACAAAAGAATTTAACAATTATAGCAGAAGGAGCACAATAGATTTATGAAAAATGATTATTAGCGTACCTCCCGTATAAAGGCCTTAAAATCGCGCTTGCCAACAAAACAGATGCCGGTGCTCTCACGTTTTTCGGCCAGACGCTGTAGGCCAATGTGGCGAGCCAGTTGCTTCACCTCAGTCTTTAATAGTCCACCCAATGGAAACATAGTGCGCTGCAGTGCCGTCTGTGGTATGCCCGCTAAAAAGAAGGTTTGATCTTTGAACGTGTCGGCTGGTATGAGAAGGCGCACATTCTGTGGTTGCTGATTGGCGCCATGCTCAAGAAAGTCGCCTAGACTATTGCGGGCATAGTGGCCAGTGGCAACAGCATCATATTGCAGTGTATCCAGTGCATGTCGGTGAAACAAATCAAATTTGATATGCTTGTTGCACAATATGTCTGGATTGGGGGTCAGGCCCTGCTGATAATCATCAAGGAACTGGCTAAATACCGCTGTCCAGTACTGCTTTACATAGTTAACTTGACGCAGCTCAACTTGAAGTTGCCGGCAAGCCCATTCTGCGTCCTTCAAATCCTGCTCTCCGCTACAACGGCCGGCTTCATCGTGCTCATCCCAGTTGCGCATGAAAACGCCGAGTACATTGTAGCCGCGTTCCTTGAGCAGATGGGCGCTGACAGCGCTATCTACGCCGCCGGATATGCCCACCACAACTCGTCGTATCATAACGGCTTATCCAACATTTGGTTAGGCACAAATCACAAACGAACTTCGACATTCGACTGTTTTTTTAGTTTTAAGTGTGACCACTTTTAATAGCGTAGTATTTTTCGGACTACACATCGTTTGCAAATGCATGCTAGTATTTTTTGAGACGTTCTCAGTTTACGTGACTTTTTAAACATCTTAAAAGAATGCTGTTGAAATTGGGTAGATTTGTTAACAGTCCAAATGATATTTAAAGCCGTTTTGTTGGGTTTCATTGATAAAAAATTATTTATTAATCAGTGCAACATGTACATTCAGGAATAAAATTCGTTGGGATACCAGTTTTTTCGTTTACTTATTGTGGTAGTTGTATTCATTTTTACTGATAAAAGCATATTTTGACTTTAACTATGTTGATTAATCTGTTAACGATTTTTTGTATTATTAAAGTTTCAGTAACTTGCAAGAGACGACAAAAAAAAAAACAACAAATTAAAAACGAATCTTTTATTCGGAATGCTACTAGTGTATCTGTATATTTGGTATTTTTTTGTTATATTTTAAATGGTCTCACCGTTATTGTTCTCGACAACGGACACCGAATTTACAGTTAGTTGCTCGTCAACCTTCACGCGTGCGTCACTTCAAGAGAAAGTATTATTTTATTTATTAAGAAGAATAGCATTCGAACGAACATTTTGAGTTTCAAAGTGCTTGCACTCGGTCATAAACAAAAACATTGACACAATATTTTTTTCAAGTGGGTATGTGATTTGCGTTTTATATGTGCTAAAAAAAAAAAACAAGAATTATAAATGTCTATGCTGCGGCGTTGTGTGTCGCATTGTCAACTTATAAATATTATTTGTAATTTATTTTAGCGCCACTAGGACGGTTGACTAAAAAGCGGCCGCGTATTAGCTGCAGGAGCAAACAAACATCCATAAAGGTAAGTACCCTAGTTAATTTTTAATATAGTTTTAGTTCATTAAACACATTTGAATGCAGCTTTGTGACCATTTTGTTTAACGGTTTGCTTGCAAAAACGCCGTTTCGCGAATGTACAAAATGGATGACATACATGCAATGTGTTTGTTTGGTTATGTTAACGCTGTTGATCAAGTGTTGAGCGTGTATGTGTGGGAATGTAGCTTTGTGGACGAAGACTGTCAAACTGTTAGATTTTCGGTTGTGCATGTATGAGTGTGTACGTTTGTTTGCACACGTGCACATACAATGCATATGTGTTTAGAAATTCAAATTTAATCAAAACAAACTGTAAAAAGTTCGGTAGAAAAGAAAGTAGCGAAATAAACGAGATGAAAACAACAAGACCAAAGCAAATATGAAATATTGACATGACAGAATTTAAAATCTGTACCCTCGGGGATCTGAAAATTAAATTTTGTGGGTTAAAAAAAAGTAAAGAAAAACAGAACATGTTTGAGTACTTTGGGACAAATGGCAAAAGTTAATTATTTTACCGCGTTTTACACAGGCTTATTAAATTGAAAACTTTTTCGTGTCAGAACCACAAATCTTTCCTTCTCTAATAGACAAAAGCACACAAAATAAATTGGGAAAAATAATAAAGAAAAGGTAATTATGTAGCTGGGCTACAAAGCAAAGACCCTGATTACAAATTAAACCCAAGTACAAGAGCAAACAAACAGTTTCCTGAAAGTGGCAGATATAGGGATTAGAAGTTGCTGCAGCCAATTGAAATCCGAGTTGGGCTAGGCGTTAATTGTTGGCCAACTTTTGATTGGCTTACAAAGCGGCTCAACTAAAGGTTCTGTGAAAAAGCAATTAATTTAATTTTTTGTCATCTGACAATTTTTACCTTCTAAGCTTTCGTTCTGCTATAATTTTTTTTGCCTATTTATTGTTCGTGGTGCGATTCAAGAAGGCCACAAACTTGTGGCAAGGTTGCTTAGCGTCTTTTTTTTAAAGCTGTGTGCATGCATCTTGTCTTATATAAAATGTCGTCCTTCACGCAAAATAATATATTCTTGACACAATTCGGTGCAGCGTCGTAAACTTTTCTTGTTACACAAAAACTTGAAAATAACCCAAATATTTTAACAGAAGCAAAACAGTTTGAAACTTCACCAAAGGGAGGCAAAACAATAAGAAAACGGAAACGGAAATGAAATGGACTAACTAAACATCAGAATGTCCATTTATATACTTGTTGAGGTGTCTGTATATATGTGCGTGGTTAAAGTTGTTTGTTTGTTTGTTTGAAACAATTACAAGACACTCAAATGGACGCCACATTAATCAAGAGCGAAGCTCCAAAAGTAGAAGATAAAAGTAAAGAGGAGAGGAAGGCAAAAAGAAAAGGAATCCAGTTGCCCCAAGTGACAAATAGGGAAAGTATACACATACATACATACATACATACATATGTACATATGTATGTGTGTAGAAGCATAGAGACATTCACATTTGTTGATCGCTAGTCGGTTGGCTGGCCTGATGGCCAATTCGTGGGCTTAATCAGTTTAAAGGAAACAGGAAACGGGAAACGGTGAAAGTGGTTTTCAGTGGCAATCGGCTTTGGGGCAACGCTTCGCTTGATTCATTTTGCAATTTCGTATTGCTCTTGGCCCCTTTTGCTGCAGGTCCTTCATACTTATATACCTTTTTTTCCGTTGGCTGAGTTCAATGCCTTGCTTTATCTCAGTTTGCCTTCCCGCTAAGACTTGCCAGCTTTTGTATCCTCGGCGTTTCGCGTTGACTTTGTGAAAGCAAAAACAAAACAAAAACAATTTCCGCTAAATTTACGAATGTATTTTGATTATGAAATGACGCACGTGGCGGGCTGCGCGGTTAGGGGCGGTGGACGGGGGACAGCGATGAAACACTGGGCGTGGTCGCACTTGAGACTTTGCCAGCTGTTGTTGTTGTTGTAGTTGTTCTTGATGTTGTTCTTTGCTGTTTGTTGTCGTTTGTAGCTGTTACGCTTATTAAATTTGTTTGCTTTCTGTTTCTTTGGGGGCGGCTTGTAAAGCTTGCTAAAAGCATCCCGCCCATCCCCCACCCCAGTCCTCATTTCTTTCTAAAAAGTTTCAGTTTGTTCACTTTGGACATGTTTTTGGCGCTTGTCAGGCAAGCCAATGTCGCTTGATTCTTGAGCTCGTTTCTCTTTTGGCATTTTATTTCTCATACATATGCATACTTGACGCGCCCCCTTCACAGGGACACCCTGTACAACAGAAAGCTTTTCAGCTTTGATTACAGTTAATTGCCACACAGACATCACTCATCAGGGTTTGTTCCTTAGCATTTTTTTAATCTACGGCAACAGATACAAATAAAGATAGCCAAGTGCTTTATAGGTCGCATTTTTCCATCTGTGCAAAGTCAGGATTTTAAAATGTTTAATAGACACACCTCCAAATTGTAAAAAGACGTACTTAAGATAAGGCCTTACATGTAACACCTAAAAGTATGCTAGCTAAAATTTAAATGGTTACTAATCTTAAAGTGAACCAAACCTCGGATACATACCAGAATATGGCAAGCTAATTTGTTGCAATTTGTTTACAGAAATGTCAAAGTTGCAACAAATCAGAAGGTTGTTTGCAATGTTGGGTTGCAAGTGCAAATATTGCAAGGCATACACACTAAAACACACACTCAAATGCACAGACGCACACACACCTAAAGGCTAAGACAATTTGCTTGTCATTGGGTTGGCAAGCTTGCGAAAATGCAATTTAAATCATAAATATAATTTTCAGTTAATGAATTGGATCATGCAGCAAGCTTCTTCAGGCGCAGGCGTATGTATGTGTATGTTCTTGACTGCATAATAAACACTAACAGCTCGCTTCTGTCTCATGGCATCTCTGACGTGCAACAAATATCTTACATGAATTGACTCAAAGGCAAATGACGGCAAAACTTTGCACATAACAAAACTTCGCACAGTTCACAAACACACACACACACACACACTTGCAACCTTGCTCCTGCAGCATGCGTCAGCTGTCTCTTAAAATACTTTCGCGTTGTTTTTTGCATCATCAACTTGATTGAGTGCATAACTTTACATTGACGCTAGCTATGAATATGAATTGTTAGGAACTTGCTTTTGTTACAGTCAGCAACAATGTTCCAAATACATTTGTATCTTCACTAATAGTTCTATACTATATGCAAACGTATGTACATATGTATATATCTGTGATCAAAAAGTGCCTCGACTAATCCCGTTGCCCCTTACCAATCTAGCCAGACTTATGGCTGCTGGGTTATGCAATACAGTAGCTGTCAGCTGTCGCACAATCCCATCGCACGTAGCCCGTTACCTGTCCAGGTTTGGCCACCCTCTCTCCTCACCCCCTGCACCGCCCCTCCAAGAAACGACAGGCAGTTACGTATACAAAAGAGCTAAAAGTGCAACACAATGGCGACCTGCGGGTAACAAGGAAAGCGGGCGGCGGGGGTTTGAATGCTGGAAATGAGGATGGCCTTGCATGTCCTTGTGGCATGACCGAACCCAGACCCAAAACCTAACCATTACACACCTCAACCCACCCCCAACAGCACCAAAATGTCGTCTGCCATTGTTTGCTAGTCGTTTGAGAGCAACAACAACAGCAACAACAATAAAAATAAACAACAAAAAGAACAATAACAAAACGCATTCACCTAAAATGAAAGAGAAACATACGAAAAATGTTGGCCAAGCGTAATCCAAGTGGCCAACGAATGCCTTACCCTGTACCAGGGACGCAAGGATATGACACGGTTAGAGGAAGCGGAAATGGCTTGTGGGCGACAACAAGATGTTGGCCTTAATTGGTAAAAATATTCCTGGTTTTTGTGTACAAACTTCTTCAATTACAATTAACTGACGAGTTTAACGACTGTCGATAATTGGAATCGATATGAATGTACTTGTTTTGTTTAATCAAGCAAACTTTAGATTTAATATATCTCCACCATAAAACGTATTAAATCAGCTAATTCTATTTGTATTTAAGCTGCTTAAATCGCATGGGTTCATTGATGTCATCAACAATGACTAAAACTGCAACAGAAGCAGCACTAAATCAATAAGGTCATATCTGTCAATTTGACAGGTTATAGTAATATTGCGTACACTTACTCTTGGTTCCCTTCTCCTCATCCGTCTCGACGACAATTTACTTGCCAGCAGGATGCTCGAGGGCCAATGCCAAGCTATTTTTCAGTCGGTGTCAGTTAACGTTTACAAAATGAATTAAAGAGTTTGTGTGCAGATACTAATTCTAATACTACAGACAAACTTCTCTATTCCGAATTTCCACACAGCGATGCTTTCTCTATAAAGAATAAATTTTAACAATACTGCAATGTATTAATTTAAACACAAGTTTTCAAACAATTCCATGTTATAAATTTTCGTTTTAACGAAGTTTAAAAAATAAAACTGAAGAGATTAAATTATATCCACTGTGCTAAAATATAAAGTGAGTGGACGGAAAAGAACTTTGGGCAAATGACTGCACTTTGGCCTTAAAGATTTGCATGCATAAGATATAATTGAAAATGGTCATTGGGACTAGCAAAGGCGTGAAAGGGGGCTGGGTCCTGAGTGCTATCCAAAATGCATTTGCTATACAGCAAACTCGATGCAAATTTGGTTGCTCTTCGCTATAATTGAATTTCGCATTTCTTTAGCATATTTAAATTTTCATTTTATCAAGCTTCAGGCATGCCTTATCGGAATACTCTGCAGTCTCCCAAGAGTATTCAAATCAAAATAAACAACAGCACGAAATAAATTTTATAGACAAAAAGAGAGAGAATGGAGTGATAGGTACAGAAAATGGAAAGAAAAGGGTAAAAACTAGGTTGGTTTAAAGTCTAGTATTTTAAGTAACAGTCTCGAAGTCAACAAGATACCTAACCCAAACACCGTTAAGAACTGGCTTAGAATTGGGCGTCGTATATTGAAAAAAAAAACACACTTTTTTTTTTTGGCCGGCAGGCAAACATCAGATTTATCTTGTTATTTTTGTTGACATTCAAAGCCAACGTGAAGCCAGGCTCTTTTTGATCTCAACGGGTTTTTTTATTGTTCCTGCCAAGAAGTACACACACATCCAGCATAAGCCACATCATGAGCATTAAGTATACATAGTATGCATTTGTTCAGTGCTTCGTGGTGTGGCATGTGGTGTTCTGTCACAAATCCACTTGCCAACAAAAAAGTTGTCAGTTTTGAAAGTGTAATAAAGGAAGTTGGAGCCGAAGTACATACATACATACATACACTAACCTTGCTGTGTATGTGTGTGTGTGTGTGTGTGTGTGTGCACAACAAATAACGAACCGAAAATAAAACGCATGCAAATAAGGCGATGAATACGTAAAATAGATGAGGCGCGGAAAATGCAAATCCACAGTCGTATTCTGCGTTTGTGTGTTCGAGGATGTGTGTGTGTGTGTGTGTGCGTGTGTGTGTGTGTGCGAGACTTTGGTTATAAGGACAACACAGCTGTCGGGCACACGATGACGTCAACAAATAAAAGGCTTAAAAGGAGCGTGAAGCAACCATAAGAGAACAAGCACAACAAACACACAACCACACACACAGCATTACATTTTTCATATGCATATGTAAGCGTATGCATGTTTAAACATTTGCCTCCAAAAGGGGCAACATTTTTATTGGGTTGCTTTTCTTTACACAAATCTTGACGTCTTAAAATGTCTTTTAAATAACAACATAATTCGAACCATAAGAAATTGAATTTATTAAAAAAAGAATATATTATTTAGACAAGATAAAGCACCACGTGAAGGAAATGTTTGAATGACATCGCTCTTTATAAATGTTTTTTTTAACGACATTAACAAAACATAAGCAGCATAAAGAACATGTTCTACTTCATTACGAGTATGTGTTAGTCGAGCGTACTAATTTGGTTGTTTGCTTTAAAGTTTGTGTTTAGTTTTTGTTTCTGTTTCTGTTTCAGTTTTTCACTTTCTGTTCTTATTGTGGCCTTTCAGTGAGCTTTAAAAGCAGTTTTTGTGAAGTTTGTATGTTGCTGTGTGTGTTAAAGTTAAGTGTTATTTTTGTTAAATATAAATATTTTCTTGCGTTTAGAGAAAAAAGCTTTAATTTCCCCTTTTTGTATTAGCAAAGTAAGTTATTTGGAAAACTTTAGTGATGACTAAAATATGATCCCAAAAAGTATACAACATAAGTTATGTTATAGTTTTACTGATTATAATTATTATAATTATAGTTTCTGATTATAATTATGTAAGCACGATTATATTTAAGTTTTCATAGCCCTAATTATTTTTATTACAATCCTTCAATTTTTATTATACTTTATTTGTTTTGATTCAACATTCCTAATACTTAATCTGTTTAGTTTTTTTTTTTAGTTCATAGTTTTTTTAATTCAAACACAAACTTGCCAGCAAGGTACTCAAAATATGGATGAAAGTGATGACATGGATGACAGGGATGACATGGATCGCAGGGATGACACGGATGAAATGGATGACGATCATCCATATTTAAGTGAAGATATGGAGATGTTTTACAGGGATAGAATTGATGTTCACGAGCACATTTTTCGCCAGACTTATGAGATTAGTAAGCATGTGCTACTCGAAAAACATAAGGAAAATGAAATGATCAAGAATGGACAAGTACCTCCAAAGCTAAAGATTTCACCTAATCTGGATCGAGAGCTAGAAGCTGTCGATGAGAAGATAAAGTCACTTGACGAAGACTATAAGACGCTTATAAGAAACCAAATTAAGGTGCAGCTCAAAAGATGTCATACTTTGATGAAGTCAAAACAACTTCTGATTGACGAATACGATATAATGATAAAAAAGCTTTCCATTCCAAATAGATGAAAATGAAACGCTGTACAATTAATACATGGATATGTAGCAGATATCGCTAAAGGTAAATCGGTTTTTTTTTTGTTTGTTATCACATACCAATTAATTTTTTGTTGGTATTTTTGCGGTTTAATTGATTAGATCTTACTCCCCATATCATCCATACTGATATTCTAATTAAAACACGTACTAATTATTAAACACATGGAAAACTTTGGATCGTACTACAAGCATCACACTATCTTGTTGTTATCATTCAAACTCTGCGTTTGTAACTAACCAAAAGATAATTTTTTGTACGTATTTTAAATTGTATTATATTAATTGGAGTTCAAAACGACATTTAACTTAATATAATTTGAATTGCATTTTATTCAATTATTTTAATTTGCTTGCTGGGAATTGTAACAACAAAAAGTATAAAAAAAAAATTGACAACTGTCATGAACTGTCATTTATTTGTATAATAAATGTAACTAAAACTAATTATCTATAAAAATTAAGTTTTGTTTTGTAATCTTTGTTCGTTTGGTTAAAGTCTTTTAGTTTATGTCTACATTTGTGTTATTTATGTCTACTGTATAATTTGTATTTGTGTTGTTTATGGTTATTAAATGGAATTAACACTAACTAAGCTAGCTAGAAAGATTTAGAATACTTTTCAGAAACTGGGCAGGCGAACCCTT
The DNA here is from genome assembly GCA_018152825.1 of Scaptomyza hsui. Classification (NCBI taxonomy): domain Eukaryota; kingdom Metazoa; phylum Arthropoda; class Insecta; order Diptera; family Drosophilidae; genus Scaptomyza; species Scaptomyza hsui. The sequence continues at coordinate 9,111,237 of JAECXO010000001.1, forward strand.
TGTGGTTGTGCTAGAAATTAAATATTTCAGTATGAGTTTCGAATATAGTTTAGTTGTTCAAGTATTAAAGAGAAGAAAAGATTCTCTTAAGTGCATAACCAAATTTTCAAGATATAAAGTCTATATCTATTGCTTAAAAATTTTAAATTCAAAATTTAGCCATGTCAAATTCAACTGCCGAGGCAGCTTACTCGCCAAACAGCAGCAAGGTGCGCCAGCTTATCCAGATGTACGAGCAACTTTCCACATGTGGCACAGCAACTGGCCGTCCACCCGTAGTCCGTGCCGTAAATGTGACGGAGTCGTCAAGGCGACAGCCATCCACAATTGCCGCAGCGATCACTTTGCTGGTGAACGGACGTCGTGTGGCGCAAACCAAGTCGCAGAAGCGGAACACTACTGAACAGATGATGGGTAGTGTGCCAAGGCGTTTAGATGCAAGAACATGATGTGTGTTTTTGAAACTTCAAAATCTCTGGTGAATTTATCAAAACTTTTCGATCTGACCTATTGATGTATTTTTATGTTTGGATATACAGTGCTCCCTGAAACACTATCTATTTCGAGTGGAAAAAAACAAAAAAAAAATCATATAATATGAAGTCAAAAATTTTTTTTAAATAAGCTGATATTTTGGGTTTGCATAAAACGTTTTTCAATGCGATTTCTTTTAAAGTTTAAAAGTCTTTGAGTTAGCTGTGGTTCACGCTTTCTTTCACAGCCCAAGATATGGTTTGGTAAGTACGTCAACAGCGACAGAGTCAGATATCTTGACATTTGGTTGATTCACCGGATTTTAAAAACCCCCATCATTTGTCTCATCGTCTGAGAACTTATCGTTATTGTGTTGGTTTTGAGCATCAATATTTCAATTCAAAATGTTTGAAGTCGATATCGATAATCTAAAACAAAAGAGACAAAATTAAAAGTATTAATTAGATCACTTACGTTTGGATTCAAAATGTGCAGCAACTCAAAGTTTTACTGTAGCAAGGACTTATAATCCTTGTTAAGCTTGACTCTTAGTTCACTAAGAGGAAGCAAATCATCAGGATCTTTGTCTTTATGTTCATAGGTTAGGCTTAGCAGATTTGTCCAGCTTGTTTTTAGTGTGGTCTGATGGTCCATTAAATGATTTGTTGTTCTTTTTTTTTAACTCGTTAGATATCAATCGATTCCCCGCTCCCTTTGAATCTATTCGAAAATTATGCATGCTTTAATACGAAAACATTGTGCAAGTGCCAATCACTCAAGTAACCCAACACTCAGGTCAATGTGAGTGAATTCCGTTAATGCAAGTCCAGCACAATGGACAAATCCAATTCACTTTCAAAGTTCGTCTGGTCAAAAGTTAGCCAACTTTTCTATGGGCCTACCGTTTGTGCATTCTCTTCAAATGGCATTTCTTGTCCAATCGGCATTTAGTTATGTTCATGTTTGTCTGCACTCAATTCTAGCAAAGTATCTTTCATTTGGCTAAAATTTTCAAATTCAGTTGCAGATGGAAGAATTTCAAGTCACATTTCAAGCATTTATTGTATGCAAATATCCGCATTTACAATATTATTTTATTATCATATTTTGAAATTCCAATGCAACTCAATTACCCCAACTATTTCGCAACTCTTCTCCCCTCTCTCTATCAATAGGATTATCCTGCTGTCAAAAACAGGCAAATGCAATCCGCGTTGTTTCTGTCTGAATGCATTTACCGCAAATTAACTCACTGAAAGACCACCCACGAACACAATAGCAACAACAAAGACCAAATGTCATGCACACACACACACACGGAATTGTACTGGAATTGACATTTGATTACTTTTATCCAATATTTCATTTCTTATTATATTTTGAGCATTTTATTCAAATTGTCATTAAACAACTTTTAAAAGCAATAAAAAAAGCTATAAGAAAATTGAAATCCATATTAAAGTTCATTAAATATATTTTCTTTAAAAGTTTCTTTATAATGTTTAACGATAAAAAAAAGGGAATAAATAGTTACTAACAGAAAGTTTAGCAACCTTGCTCTGCAGACATCTTTAGGTTTATTTGTATGAGAATGTCTTGAAGCTGAGCTCCTTAACTTGACTTTGTGTTTTTATGCTAAGCAATTTCTTATAAGAATACTTAATGCCTGCTTAAATAGTTTTTAATTATATGCGCACTCAAGCCCTGTTTCCGTGCTAAGGCAATTTTAATAATAATAAGATGTTTTCCCCGTTTTTCATTATTCTTGTTTGTCAAGTTTTCCTTAAGTTGAGCTCCTCAGCTTATAGCAAGCCATCATGGGAAGTGTTCGCTGCGCTCATAAGAGCCCTACTAACTATTCTGCACGCATAACACCAACGCACACACACAAATACGCACACGAAACATGTGCATGACCTTGTTTTATTTGCTTGGCATTGTTTGGCGCTTTGCTCGAGTTGTTAAAATTTTATGTCCCAAAATTTACGTGTTGCACACAAAATGGGCGTTTGGGCGTGTCACTCCCACTTTGTACAGATACATAGTGTGTACATATTTGTGTGCTTGGTGGCTGTTTCATTTATTTATTTGTTTGTTTGATTTTTTTTGAGTCATGTGATTTATGCGTTGGCAGCGTTTTAACTTTGCTGCATTCATATTTTCCTTTTTTTTTTTTATGCTTCGTTCACTTTTAGCTGCTCGTTGATGTTTTCCCAGTGTAAATATCACGCATACGCCTCGCTTTACTGCCAAAAATTCGCTACAGTTGCCCCACAAATGCTGTTGCGTGCCACAAAAATCGCCAACTGATTTACTACTTGACTGCCACGCCCACAACCCTAAAGCAGAGATAACAGCACCAAACATCCCGCGGCAATATCAATTCAAATTAAACAATAAAACATTTGCCCAAAAACAAAAACACAGTTGCGGTTTCAGCCGCTTTGTCGCTGCGGCTGCTGCTGCTGCCCATTTGTGGATTTTTCCAGGCTCAAGCGTTATTCATGTGCTTTATGCGTTCTGCGGTTAACCGCATACCGAAAAAAGGGGGCGGATTGCGCCATTGTGGGCGTGTTGCGGTGCTCTATCCAGCTGCTAACAAGGCACATATGCTTTTATGTAATAGAACATTTTGTGGCACTTTTTTGCCAACTAGTCGTTGAAGGGGTTGAAACTTATTTTAACCACGTTTAGTTTGGGTTTAAGCACAATTTATGACCGCATATCTTTAAAGCCTAAAGCTTGAACCAAAACGAAATGTTATAAATTGTTAAACATGATTGTTTTTCAACCAATTATTGACTCCGAACTTTTCAGTGATATACATTAAATAGCAAAACTTAAACAAGTTGCTTAAGTATAAAGTGGAGTGCAACTTGTTCAAGTTTCAAAAGGTGAAAGTGCTTGAGGCTATATTGGCCAAGTGCCAATGAAAGGATAATATCAGACAGATTTTAAATAAATTCAAATGCAAGTCGAGTAGCCAACAGCTGTGCCTGAAGCTTGTTCAAATCTATTAAAACTTTGCACATCAACTTCATTTCATTTATCAAATGCTCATCACTTTTAGTTACCTTAACCAAGCCCCTCTCTTTTCTCTCTCTCTGTCACTGTTGGAGCAGCTGGCTGCAACTTTCAACTTGCAACTTTTCGTTGCAAAGCTTCACTTTCTGAGTTGCTGCTGCTAATAAACAAATCAACTGCCGGGCTGACAAAGTTATGCAAAGCGCATTAGTGCCGCCACGAGGCGAGGCGGGAGGGGGGGTTGGTTGGTGTCTTCATTTATTTTATGTCAGCTGGTGACAATTTCGTTCAGGGTAGCCAGTTAAAATTTGTGTAGTTAATGTGATAAAACTTACTAAAAGGTGTTGGCATACTATGTATATGTGTGTGTGTGTGTGTATGTGTGTGCGCGTGAGTGTGGCATGCAAATTGGAATTGCAGGAGGTGTAAAAGGTTGCAGCACATCAGAATGATGATGATGATGCTCATAATGATGCTCATGCTGATGGGGTAAGTTGAAGGGTTAAAACTGTTTAAATGCAAATACCAAAGAAACAGAAATAGAGTTAATGGCATGTTGCAACGGCTTAAAGGCCAGGTTAACGGTAATTATCTGTGGCAATGCGTGTATGTAAATTCATCGGTATGCAAACATTCTGTGGACACCAACAGACCAGACCATCCGCATGCATATTTGCGCTCCTGTGGTCACTTTACATTTTGCCGTAAGAGCGGAAGAATGAAATAGGAAGCGTATAAAAGCGAGAAGGCGAGAAAGAGAGACCTAGAGCAAGAGAATTTAAATATCAAATTGCTTCGCACACACACACACACTTAGATTGTTGTTGTTGTCCAACGACCTCGTCCCTTGTTCACGCCTTCCTTGGCACTTCCTTTTGGCCATTTATTTTGCGGTTTGGCAGCGAACGAGCCAACGAGCCGGCAGCAGCTGCATGTGGGCCATGTCCGTTCATATTCCTTCCGCTCTGGACGCACGCAGGCATTTCATTGTGTGGGCTGCATTGGATGATATTCATCAGAACGAGAAACGAGATGATGAACATGATGATGATGATTACGGCATCTTTTTGGGGCAGACCAAAATGTGTGCGAAATGAAATATAGTCGCAAACTGTGCGCACAAGCAATTGAAATCCAATTTAAAGTCGCCCCAAAAAAAACCGAGCTTCAATCTTGGCCGCTTTACCTTAATTTGCCTAGCTTTTCATATCTTTTGCTTTTCCCTATTCGTTACCCCAACTTTAATACCCTTATTCTCTTTTTATTTTTCTTGTTTTTTTTTTTGGCATATTAAGTTTGATACATCTGTAAACTTTTGCCTTTTAAAAGTTGCTCTTTGAGTTCCTTGACTCCGAAACCTAATCTCACTCCACTTAAATGTATTTCTGCTTTAAATTCCATATTTCTGTTTTCACATTTCTTTATATCTTTTTACTAATTAGATCCAATTGACTATAAGCTCTATTTCCTTCATCTTTATTTTGGCTTTGATGTGCCTTTTTTTTTATATACTTTGAATTACTTTCTGTGACTAATGTGGACGGAGAGACCTTTCAGGCTTTGAATCTATACTTATATGTTTAAACACAGTGAAATTTGAAATTCAAAATTACTTAGGATTTTAAATGGTATTTCAACACATTTTCTCACAAGCAAATTTTAACTATTGATCCAAAACTATAAACTGTTTTCCGTAATGCTTCTTCTTCGTCGGCTTTACTTTGGCACTGCTTCCAGCCAACGCTAGGTGGCGCTACACAGCTACCAAATGCAGCTTTTAGTTGTAGCCATATTATCGCACTCTTCTTTAACTGGGAAAATACATAAAAGAAGCTAGTATTGAAATTATATGAATCTTTAAGATACTTACGATGCTGCCAGCCATTGAAGCTTTCTCTAACCTCAATGTTGGTGTTTGGCGTCAAGGTGTCCGAAGAAGGATTCGAACTCTTCAGCTCGACCGTTATATCTTGCACTGATTCCACACAACACAACGCTTTTATCATTTCATTGTTCTTCTTCTTTCGCTGTGCCTCAGTCAGCTCGCGTCTTTGCACACTCTGCTCCATGGTGGAAACAGAACGTCCAATTGATGAATCACCACAAGTTTGTGGCATCGGCATCACTTGATTGTTGTTCTCGAAAATGGCTCTTGTTGCGGCCACACATCCACTCAAAGACTCGCGACTACCTTTTGCCTGCACTCTAGACCTATTAACCTTGGGCTTGGCCATGCCCTCGAACATCCCAATGAGGAGCTTGACGTTCATTTTGGCTTGCATTTGCGGGCACGAGGCTTGTTTCTTAAGCATGGTAAACGTTAGTTAAATAAACCAAAATTTGTCGATGAATATGTGTATCAAAAATTGTGAATATTATTTTGTGAAATGCTAACAAAAAATTTTGTTGTGAATAATGAAAAAAATGTATTAAAAAGGTTGCTATTTACTGAAATTCAAACAAAAGCCTGCTTAGCTCAAAATCAGAGAGAAAAGAGGGGGGAAGGACACTATTGTGGACTATTGTCCTTTGCTTGTCCTGGCCAGCACATCAATCACAATCACTGTTCCCAGCATTTATGGCTGCTTGTTGGCTGTCAGACTTGGCATATTACACATACGCCCTGTTAGCCTCTACCTCGATGACAGCCCGAGGCAGGCAGTGAGGCAGGGCGTTGTGCCACAAGAGTCTCTCGTGTCACGTAGATTAAACACATTAACGAGACGTGCCAAGTCATTGCCTTCGGCTGCTGAGCCAACCAAGGAGGCAAAGATTATCGCCCATCAACTTGTTGGATGACTTGAGAATGCACAGAGCAACCTCAATGCGGACATAATCATTTGAATGTTGACTATTATTCAGCAAAATTGTGAATGCACATGCCAACTGTTGGCCATTTTTCGATTTTGGCTCTTTCAAAGCATTAAGTGTTCGTTTCAAAACTTTAAAAGGAGCAGGCATTTGACTGAATGTTAACTTATTTGTTTGCCATCGGTACAATTGTCTCCTAGATAAGTTCTTAAAGTCATACAACTATTGATATTATACTAACTAGCGCTTGAGCTTCTCTTTGAGTCCTTTGACTTAGTACTCTACTCACTCCACTTATTTTGCTTTCATCGTTTCTTTTCATTGATTGGTCTTAATTGTCTATTAGCTTCATTTTATGCATTTTATCTGTGCCTTTGACATACAATTTCGGGTTCTTTTAACATTAGTATAGAAAATGGTACAACTTTGTGAAGCTTTGCTAGTGTTTTAAAACCTCTATTTAGTAGATTTATTCCTAACAATTCGCAAATTAGCCACACCTTGTGAAATGAGAATAAATGCACAGCGCGACAAAGTAGAAAGCATTTAATTGCTTAATTGGCAGCAACACATTGCCATTCAAACACGTAGTGCAAAAGAGCTGCGGCTTTCAGTTGCAATTAACGCCAAACCACTTTAAAACCAGATGGCTAATCTCATCTATTCATGTTACTGCTCATGTTAACTGCATGCCATACAATTTGCATGCTCTGCCTGATTAGCTGACAGGTAACTGTATTTCTGTATGCGTGTCTGTGTCTGTGTGTCTGTGTGTATGTGTATGTGCTTCGCGTTGACAACCGCAATACTTGGCGTGGGGCATTGGGCATGGGGCATGGGGCACATCGAGGCTGTTAGCCAGAAACTGAAATTAAAAACGTGCCAATTTGAATGGCAAATGGAGAATGGAATCGTTTGGGAACTTTGCTTGTCGCATCATCAATTGAATTGCATTCACCGAACTAATTGTTTAATTATCTTTTCGATCTCTCGCTGTCTTTTCATAGAATCCACAAAGAGCTGGTTGGACACAGCAAGGAGGTGGACAAACCGCGGGTGGACACAAATGCGTCTAATTAGAAATTTGAATGCCCGGCGCAGCGGTTGAGCATGTTACAGGCAAACTAATTGGGCTCGCAGTGCATTCGCGATATACCACGATATATATGTTCAATTGGCCAAGCTGGAGGAAATTAAATAGCGGGAGCGATTATTAAAGTCCAAAGCAGTTGCAACCAAGGCCGCCACATTGGAAGGAAAACGCCTTTTCACAGCAGTTAATAAGTTTTTAACTGGTTCAACCATTGCCCGCGAGTTGAGGCAGCTAATGGTAAGTAAAAGATCTACCCTTATTCACCTCCATATTAAAATCACAACTTTGGTAAAGCGAAAGAACAAACTTGGAATTTTTATTGGTACATTGTCTCAATTGTTACCAATTTTTGTTGATCCAAACATAAAAACAGAAAATTTTGTTTGTATAATGTTTTTGCTTCTGGTTTCGATGACTGTTTCCACCTAATGCCAGATGGCGCCACTAGGTTTTGGGCCAGCCAACTTCTACCAGAGGCAGCTTTCAACCCTGCGCGGAGGAGAACGCGCTTCGCCACCTGACAAAAGCAAAGAAGAGGTTAAAAGTTAGAGTTAATTAAGTTATTTGAATACTTACTGAGCTCTAAGCCGTTATAGCTTATTACAGTGCCAAGAAGAATGGTTTGGTTACGATATTTAAGCTCTATAGCTGTCTCTACAGTTGATAAGATCCACTCCAATGCTGATTCCGGTACTGATTCCTGCTTCGTGTCCTGTGAGTCTTCCTCGTCCTGTGGGAGTTCATTTGGTAAATCGTTAGCTTTGTCCTCGAATATGGCTCTTGTTGCGGCAACACGTCCATTTAAAGACTCGAGACTATCTTTCAACTGCACTACAGACTTCTTCGTCTCGACCTTGCCTATGTCCTCAAAGACTTGCACGAGATTCTTAACCTTACGGTCGCCGTTAATATTTGCGCATGAAACTTGTTTCTTCATCATTTTGCTGCAGAAAACAGGAGAGTAGAGTCGAATTGTGGAAAAAACGTATTATTGTGTGAATAAATATTTTTTTTTTCGTATTTTGAAATGTGGATTGGACGCTAGAAGCTGATGAATGATAAATGAAAAACAATTTTCACATTTAGCATGCTCAGTTTTGTCTTGAAAGTTGTTGTTCCTTTTATTTTATTTTTATTTTTTTTTGACAGACGAGAAACGCACCGCTCAGTGGCGATGAACCTGAGGAGGAGCAGATGGCGGCCGGAGCAGGTGAAGATGAGCAGCAACAACCAGTTGAGGGTCAGGTTGTTCAGGCACCACATACAACAAATGAGCTGCAGGAGCAACAGCAGCAACAGTCGACAGCAAATCTGCCAATGCAGCGACGTCAAAGGCAGCGGAAGAAAGTAACAACGCAACAGCAACAACAACAAGAGCAGCATCGAGGTGCCAGCCAGTCCGATGCCGACACAGATTCCAGCTCGTGCGAGGCAGGAGGAGGAGGAGCGGGGGTCACAGCAACGGGCGCAACGCGAAACAGCACTAGAGTCAGCTATGCCCAACGCAATCTCAGCGACCAGGTCGTCTACGAGCAGTACAACGATGATGAGGCCGATGACTATGACGAGGATGGCGAGGAGGAGGAGGACTATGATGACTATGAGCAGCTGGTCAGCTTGCAGCGTGCGCCCATCAAAAAGGCCACGGTGACAGCGGGCTCAGATATTGCCTCGGAGCGAGAGATGAGCAGTGCGGCAATGCGAAGCAAGCGCAAAACGAAAACACGTCAATTCTCGCAGAGGGCCAGCTCGTATGCCGTCGATGCTGGTCACGGGGAGGCGGATGCTGATGCGCTGGACAAGCGTCGCTGCATCTCCAAGGGCCAAATGCGTGGTAAGTGAAAATAATATCTTCTTGCAATCAGACTCGTTGTGTAGAGCGCATTGCTTGGGTTTAGAATTTCGAGAGGCATTTCGTCTGTTCGACAAGGATGGCGATGGCTGCATAACCAAGGAGGAGCTGGGCACTGTGATGCGCTCGTTGGGCCAGTTTGCGCGTGTCGAGGAGCTGCAGGAGATGCTGCAAGAGATTGATGTCGATGGTGAGTGTGTGTGTGTGTGTGTGTGTGTGTGTGTGTGTGTGTGTGTGTGTGTGTGTGTGTGTTACAGTTCAACTTACATGCAACCCGGTCTGTCTTTCTGCAACTCGATAGGTGATGGGAATGTGAGCTTTGAGGAGTTCGTTGACATCCTTTCTAACATGACGTACGAGGACAAATCGGGGCTTTCCTCGGCCGACCAGGAGGAGCGTGAGTTGCGCGACGCTTTTCGTGTCTTTGACAAGCACAATCGTGGCTATATAACTGCCTCCGATTTGCGTGCGGTGCTGCAATGCCTGGGCGAGGATCTCGACGAAGAGGATAGTAAGTTTCCCACTCAAGTCCTCTCTCTTACCTTATATCCTTCAATTTCCCATTTGACAATCGCTTCTAGTTGAGGACATGATCAAGGAGGTGGATGTGGATGGTGATGGACGCATTGATTTCTATGAGTTTGTGCATGCGTTGGGTGAGCCGGAGGACTCGCAGGAGAATGATGATGAGGAGGAGAATACAACGTCACCGCTGCCGACGCCCAAGTCAACAGTCTCGCTGGGCTATGATTAGGGAGGTTTTTTAAAAAGAGTTCTTAAATTTCGATATGAAAACGATTACGAATACGATAACGACAACGATAGCGATAACAATTACGATTATATATATATACGCTAAACAAATCGCCGTTTTCACACACTTATCTCACGCTCCATTTGCTCCAAACGCACAGCTAAACGAAATGCGCTCAATATTTAACAAGTAATTAAAAGTAAAATAATTAATCGTTACAATTACTTTATGTGCATTGCGTCACAGCATTAAGCAATATAAAATATGACGATATGTACTATAAAAACTATCATTAAAATTAGATTCGCATTAATTAATTCAATTTCGATAAAAAAAAAAAAAAAAACATTCTCATATATATAAACATATCTTTATTAAAAGTCTTTTTCTCTCGCTTTCTCCTAAAATTAAACATTGAATCAAAAGTACTTTAAGCTAAAAATAAAAAGAACAGCTAGCACCAATATACATTTACTATCTTGAATTTACTATATACTGTATCGAAATCGATTTTTCAAAACATAAACATATCAAAATCGCCTCTGATTAAGTACCAACAACAACACCAATTCACTAAAACATTTCTCATTAAAAAAAACGAGTTCTTCAATCCTGTATTTAAAGTAAATAAAGCAAATACCAAAATTGTTGCCCAATTTTACGGCGCTTTAACAAATACTCAAAATAGCAATATTTATTTATACTTATAAACTTTTTTTTTGGGCTAAGACTTATGTATGTACTTAAGCAATTCTTTTCTTCCAAAGTTCAACATTTAAAAGTAATACTTACATATAAATACTACTGAATACGAATACGAATATATATACATAATATTAAACATTAAACAACATTTATTTAGCTAATACGAAATATTTGCTCAATTATTGTAGCAGGCAGCGTCTACAAATTGCGAAACTTTAATTAAATTTTAATGTAAAATTTTTATTCAATCAGAAACGAAATAAAAACCAAACAAAATAAATACAAAAATATACATATATAACTAAATAATTGCATTTTTTATTCATGGCAAGCTTTAATTTTAGCTAATGGTTTAAAATTTTGGAAATTAATGCTCAACTGGAACTAAAACGTGTTGCAAATTTTGCTACCGTTTTCAATATTGGAAAACGTTAAGCTCTCAAGTTACAAGTGTGTAAGCATTGACTTTGCTTTAATGTTAAGCGACCTGCACACAATTGAGCACACCAGCAAATCAATGCAAATTCACACACAACCGGAACCCTTTTTGCCGTCCTTCAACAGGCAACCCATTTCAGACCTCAACAATTTGTCGTAATTTAAAAATAAATTACCATATACATACATACATATATATCTATATATGTTTGTGTGTGTGAACGCTTTCCAAATACCACTTAGAAACACACACACACACACAAACTTAGACATATGCGTATACTCAGTTGTATAAATATTAGCATGTCGAGTGGACGCATGCCAAAAAGTAGGCAACAGTTTTGTTGCCACAATCAATGAAAGTTACTTCTATTGAATGGACCGTGCTGCGGTCAGCAGCAGCAGCAGCAACAACTGTAGAAGTTGGTTCCCTAGGCGCACATTCAGGCAAAAACTTGGCAAACTGGGAAGCTGCGTTGGCAAAAGTCACATTAATGGTCATGTAAACGACGCAAGTCAAGTGCTCAGCCAGCAAATTATTAGGGGTCCCCAGAGCTCAAATGCAAACACACACACACACACACACATACACATTCAAAAAGGAGACGAGAGCAGGCCCTTAACGAGCTGTGCGTTGTTGTTGTTTTGTGGTTGGTTTCTCGGTAACTTTTTTTTTGTGGGCGTATCAATGGAGCGTATGCGTAATGTTGTTGTCAGTTTTGTATATGTAGTTGTCATATAATCTACAAATTGCCCATTCTTCTATAGATTAGAATTGAAATACAATGTTCACATATACATACATACACACACCCAGCATGCCCATGATTGGTTTTAAGTACTAGTTATTGTTCCTCTCGGTTTCCGCTTTCAATCCCCAATTGCTATTCCAGTTATTGTCCCATGGCCTGCCTGTCAATTTGTTGCCGAGTGGCGACGACGACAACGCAGCTCCCTTGAGGCACTTGATGCCGGGCAAAAAGTTTATTTTTCCGCTCTTATTTTTTGGTTTTTAATTAAAAGCCCTTAAATTGCGGTTGGCTTTTGCCTGATTAACAACTTGGCCCTTGGGGAACCGAATCGTGCCCCAAGGAGCTTTGTGGAAATATTTTTGGCCAATTTGGTGAGGCCATTCAATTGGCAATGTCCATTTTGAATATATAATTATTATCTGTATTTCATGTGCCATTATTTTTAATTAATTTTAATGAGCGCTTTAACAAAGCTATAGCCTGGTCATAAAAGCTGACCATCCTCATCCCCCCTTTCTGCCGGGCTATTATTGTCTGTGTGGATGTGTCGCCTGAATGATTGATATATTGCTAATATTTCTATATTGACGTATTGAAGCTGCAAGTGCGTGCGTGTTTGCCACATCACATATATCACAAGCTGTGGCATCAACATTTCCTTTTTTTGTGTGTTTGCTCGATTTGAATACACTATCTTTGGTTGGTCGAGTTGGCTTTCGTATTAGAACTGCAGTAGGAAGGACAGAAAGTAGTGGTAAGTGTGTACTCATGTCGTTGCATAATTAATGTACTCTTTTTTTATCATTATTATATGCATTGTTACATTGTTGCTTTGTTGTTTGCTGCAGGCATTGTCATAATAATAAATACATAATTACGATTATATTAAATGCATTGTTGTTGACCAAAGTAGAAGCATAAATCAGGCAACTGCCGCCTCTGTGAATTGATGGGGCCCATTAAAGCACGAGCTTGCACTTTGCTACCAACTTTTGTGGCACCACAACTCTACTAAAGTTTGCTTGCCTCAACATTATCAAAATTTATTGTGCTCATTCTTTCATTTATTTTTTTTCTTTTTCTCTTTGGCAACAGTTTGTTCAACTCAAAATTCTTTAAATTTATTAACTGAAATTTATGGTGTGTGTGTGTGTGTGTTTTGTTTTGTGTCTTTGTATGTCTGTTTCTTGTGCTTTTATATATATATATATATGATATGTATATATATATATATATAAATAAGTTCTAGCCTAAGCTAGCCATTAATTCTTGTCAATTAGCTTGGCCTGCAGCAACCGCTCCAGCTTCGAGCAGAACTCCGACTTGGCAATGCCCGCATCCAAATACACTTCCCCATCCCGACGACGTCTCGGTGGCAACGGTGGCGGTGTCTGACGGCCGGACTCTGGCTCAACCAGAGCACGCAGCGGCGGCATCATCACAATCTCAGTCTCCTCCGACTGACGGCCAGTGCCAGCAGCGCCACCATTCCCTCCGCATCCGCGCAAAAAGTTGTAGCCTGGCAGCCAACGGCGCAGCAGACGATCCAGTCGTGCCCAGGGACGTGACTTGGACACACGTATGCTGCTCTGTTGATCGTTTAAGCTATCGACACCACCACCACCACCAGCAACACAGCCACTGCTGCCACTGCTGCCACTATTGCCACTGTTGCCACTGTTGTCACTGTTGGGACCAGTAGCACCTCCAGTCCTCCTACGACTCTCGTATCGTGCCATTGACATCTGGTGTGTGGCCATGTTGCGTGAGGCTGCCGCAACTGTTTCTGGGCTGGAATGTATTTGGGTTACGGGTTGGTTGTCGTTTTTTTTAATTTTTGTTGCTGCTTGAAACAATTGTTTGTTGTGATTGTTTCTACACCCAATGTGTGTGAATTTCAGTTGTGACGTGCCGCTTGCCAGTTTTCAGCATATATACATTTTTACATGGGCTACGTGATTATGTTAACTCGAAACTAATTTCAATTCCTTTCTATTGATCAATTGAAAGTTGTCCAAAGCGAGCACTTTTTATATGCAAAGTCTGACAGCAACTTTAGAATTCTTTCTCCTGATAGCTTTAACAGTTGTACTTTAATCAAACTAGTATTTGACCACGTTTGTGCATAGTTGTACATATGTATGTACATATATTATATATGTACTATGTATAAGTGCTGACAGATCACAGAGTCACATCCCATTGCGCTGAGTACGTGATGGCAATGCTACTTCTGCTATTGGTGTCCTGCATCCTGCAGCTTGATTTGTCGCAGGGCATTATGTGTACTTATTGTGTGTGCGTGTGTATGAGAACCCCTGGATGACAAGGCACTTTCAAGCTCGAAAGAAATAGAAAGAGAGACAGTTGCAAGTGCGTTTTGCCCCCAAAGCTACAACAATAATTCGCCACAGAGTAAAATGACAAGATATCTAGACTTTAAGTCAACGTTTTTACTGAGAACTGTGATTGCAATAAAAAAAGGCTTTTAATATTTATTTTTGCAGCTCAGTGAAAACGCTAACGTAGCCTTTTTCATAAGCCGAATTGAGAATATAGATACATTTATATATATATAAATATATATGCAAATTTAACTGAATTGCAATATATTTTAAGCTCTGCTTATAGCAAATAAATTGTATATTAAATTCCACCATTTGTAAGCACTTTTTATATATCGACATACAAATCATAATTATAATGAAAGGCAAAAGGATAAGCAAGGCAATCAAACAAAGCATCAAAACACATCTGTGTGTGTGTGTGGGTGTTTGTGTGGCATGTGGCATATGTGTGAGTCTCAAGTGTGTCTGTGTGCGAGCGTGTGTGTGTGTAAACAACAATATTCAATTAAACATCACGCTTACACAATATAAAACATAATAAACTGCGTCAAGTTGTGGTTCTTTGTTGTTGCTGTTGTTGTTGTTATGTGTGATGAGGTATTAATGGGAATGAGGCAAGATACTAAAAGCAGATGCTGCCGTTGATGTTGCTGCTGTTGTTGCTTTGCTTATCTCAAAAGCGTTTATAATTGAAAAAGTTTTGCGCTTGTGTGTCGCCATCGCCATCGCTAACGCTGCCTTCCACTTGACTTGCCGTTCACACTTAATATTTCACTTAGAGCCGCCTCAGCCGCATCCTTTTGCCTTCTTGTCTTCTTGCCTTGGCTATGAATATGGTTGGGCTTTGGCTTTAGTCTGCGACTATGGCATAAAGATGGCAGATAGTAGGCATGCCGATACTGCCTTAAGTGCCAGCAGCGAAATGACACCGACTCCCCCCGCCTTCCCCCTCTCAGAAAGCCCCTTAACAACTGACATTGACAGACAGTTGTACAACAAGAAGAACAAGATGAACAACACTTCGATCTGATCTTACCTTAACGTCATGCACTTGTTCACGAGAAAGTTTTGGCCCTCTGGTTGGGTGTGTTTGTTTTTTAACATGTTTATCATGTTCATCTTGTTATTCATTATTAACACGCTGCACACGAGCTTCTTCTGAAGCTGAAGACTTTTCCAGCCAATTTGCATATTTCAAATTAAATTGCTACACGTTGCCAAGAAAATTGAGCGCAGCACCAAGAGACAAACGAAAAAGATATAACAAAACGAAACGAAACGAAAAATGCCAAATACTAGTGCGAGTAGCTTTAAAACAAATTTAAGATCACGTTTTAAACTGACAACGACAATTTCCATATTTAATTTGCTTTCTGCTCTCACTACTAATTTTTTAAGTAACTTTCTAGTGAGATAACTTTATTCCTTTTTTTTTTAAAAAAAAAAAAGAGACTATAAACTTGTCAAACGAATTTAATTTAAAAAGTGGATGAGAAAAGTGCAATCGACAATTAAATTACTGCGGGTCAAGAGCAAGCAGTGCAAAGTAAATATTACAGTTATTCTTTTGTGAATATTAATTTGTTTCCCCAGGCAATATGAACTTTTTGTTTCGATTATTGATGGCACTGCACTGCACTATGGCCCTTTTTCCCATTTCTTGACATTTTAATGGTTTTTTAAAGTTTGTACGATTTGAAAAATTTTGATGGCAAAATGTTAAGAAAAGATCGTCCCTTAGGGCTACATACTCAGATTATTAAATTTCACGCCTATCGATATGTACCAGGGCTGTCAAAGCTGATGTGTTAATCGAAAGCAATTGATTTGCACACCCTGCTTAAGTTTTTATTAGTTTTGCCAATTTGTGTGTGCCAAAAACATAATATTCTAGCCTTTTACAAAAAAAGTGATGATGGCAATCGATGAGGTGGGCTTTTATCTTGCGTTTGGTATATATTTTTAGTTGGTAGCTGCTGTGGTGTCCGCGTTTTGTGTGGAAAAGTACATGTCCAAAAACTGTACTTTTTGTTACGAAAAGTTGACTTTAGATAGAGTTTTCTTTTTTTGTCTAAGTTAGTCTAGCAAGTGGTTATATACGTCTTTTAGAGTGTTCAATTACGAACAATTTGACACCAACCTCAAGGTGCGATTTTTGCGATTCTCTAAGAAATTTGCATTTTAAGCACATAACCTCTAAATGAAAAATACAAAAATTCACAAAATGTGCGAAAAACACAATTTGTCATTTGATGCCAAATATGCGGTTTCGACAAAATTATGTCCATAAATTGTAATTTTGTTAGAAGCTGGTAGGTTTCGACCAAAAATGTTGGTTATTTGAAGCGATATGTATAAAAAAAAAGACTTTTTGCCCATTGTTCCTATAGGAGCTATATGATATAGTGGTCGGATGTTGGATTATTTCGTCCACTTTGTATGGAGCGTAATATAATTCATATTTAGTGAGTTTGGTCCAAATATATTCACATACAATAAGTTTTGTACACTAAAGCTCGATTTTCGATCGATTGTACATATGGGAGCTATATGATATAGTATGCCGATTTTGATGATATTTTGCACAAAGGCTAAGAGCATTAAAACACGCTTATATACCGAGTTTGGTCAGGATATCTTGAAAAACAAAAAATTTGCATACGCTATTATAAAGAAGGAGGGGCGGTGCCACGCCCATTTTGTCAAAAACATTACTAAACGATATATATGTACCTAAGCAACTTACTTTTTAAAAATTGGCCGCGTAGTCTTTGAGTTATTAATTAAGTGTCAAAAAATGGGAAAAAGGGCCATAGTGCACTGTAATTAATCTATAAGCAGCACAATTTTAGCTGTAACGTTACCAATGCCAATACAAATGGTTTAACCACACACACATACACACAGACACAGACTAAGCCACATGTGTGTCAGGGTATTAGGGTGTATGTGTGTGTGTCGTTTCCGCTTCCGGGCAAAACGAAAAAAAAGAAGGAATAAGAGAAATGGCTGGGAAACAAAAGCAACAACGGCGAACGAAGACTGGCTGCCGTTGCAGTTGTCAGTTGTGGTAAAAAAAAAATAAAGAGAAAAACAAAAAAAAAGGAAAAACGGAAAATATTATGTTACATAGCCGCTTAGGCAGCAGGCTCAGGCAAGGACATGCTAGCCAGGACAACGCAATGCTGGCAACGGAAGTTCAGCTCACACCCACACACACTCACACGCAAGGAGACACAAGTGAATTTGAAGGTTACCTAACTGTATGTGTGTTTTTGTGCTGTCTGGTCGCTTAGCTGACACACTTGCAGCTTAAATTAACTGAAGTGTTGCCTACTTGTAGGCGCCCCCATAAGCAGCAAAAGTTACATTGACGTAAAACGCTAAGAAATTAAGACTGAAAAAGCATTGCATTAAGAACTAAAAGCTTGTACAAAAAGCAACGTGAATGGAGGTTATTTGTGCGAAAAAGGAAATGTGACTTAAAATCATTTAATTAATTAAAATGGAAAGAGTTGGGAATTTTAAGTAAATTGACAAAACAATATGAAAAGAAGTAAGTTAATAACTAGCCGGTAACTCATTAACGAACAGCTTGAACTATTTATGGCAGACATGAACTGAAACTGCAATTCCGATGCAGCTGAGGATTGTACACAAACAAAGCTGGTCATTAACTACATACAGATACGAATACTGAATTAAATACCAAAATCTCTCTCTAGCTCATGTCTAATAATCAATTAGCTGAACGCTTTTACCACAATTTTCGTGTAGCCCACAGGAAATGTGCATGTGAATGTGTCTCTGTATGTGTATGTGTATGTGTATTGTGTGTGTGTGTGTGTGTGTGTGTGAGTAAAAGAGCTGCGAATGAAGCAATCATAATTGCCCGTTGCACATAGGAATTTGTAAAGCAGAACACGCAATCGCAGTATGGCGCAAAAAACGTAATACAATTAAAAAGAAAAGTTATCACCAAGAAAATGCAAAGCATGGCAAATGACAACATTCATGTCATTCGAAATGAGCAATGGGTGGTCCTTAAAAACAGATGACGTTTGTCCTGAAACTGACAATTGTGTTGTTGATTTTGATGTGGTAATCTCAGTGTAAGCACACGAATACTTATTTATATTGGCATTTAACGTTGAAATACCACACTGCAGTTAAAGCAAATGAAATGGCAACAGCTTTTAAGAAATTTAATGCCTATATAAATTAATAATATTATTTGTGTGTTTACCTTTATGTTTCTTTATCTACCACTATTATTGTCTTAAATTGTATGATTTTAAATAGCATCAGATAGTTGTAAGGAAGAACGATTGTATTTAAATTAAATTAAATTGTTGACTTAACGGAAATAAAAAGTTAAGGTTTCAAAACATGATTTTCTTTGGGTTTGGTTATCTGCTTTAATTGTAAGAGTACATAAAATACTAAGCCAAGTTTCAATACAAATCCAAGTGTCAAACCCAAATTGTAACCATAAATCCCCAGGGACTTTCTGTATATCGTATTTTCAAACTTATCCGTTGGGAAATATACAAAAAGTCCCTTACGATACATGTTTTACAATTATAGTAAAACAATGCTATAAATTGAACGAAGGAATTATGGCACAAAAAAGCTCTATCGTAAGGAAATTTTTTTGTTCACCTCTAGAATGTGGTGTGCAGACTAAACCCAAAATGGAGGAGCTAAGGAAAAACGCTCTTTCACTCAAGAGACTGCGGTCCGAGACTCAATCAGCGCTTCTAAGCTCACTCAACAGCTTCGGCTGATTTGTCTCACTCGGTGGCTAAGCCGACCGCTGAGTGGCAATCAAAACGCGCCCAGCGGCGTTCTAAGCAGAGGCTCAAGAGCTTGCCTGAATGGATGGGCACTTGACAAGAGCTGATGCTGATAATGATGATTTGTTCCCAGCAGCCTTGCTCACATTTATAATCGAGTTTTCTTCTTTTTTTTTTTTTGTTATATCGATAATGCATTTCGCAAGAATCTGTAGATGCCATTAAGAAAGAGAGTGTTAAAGGGAGAGTTGGTTGGCAAGATGTCAAATTTAAGGTTCGAGGAAATGAGTTGTCAAGCGGGCCGCAACCCGGAAAAGCCAATTAATTTGACAGCGGCCATAAACGAGCAGCAGCAGCAGCAGCAGCAGCAGCAGTTGCACCCCAAAACGCACTCAAGCGTAAAAAACTGTGAATTGTTCCAGAGAGCAAGAAGAACAAGACGACGAAGAAGCAGAAGCAGAAGCAGAGCCAGAAGTCGGGAGCCAGCCTCGGACTTTGACACTGGCGATATGAAGCGAGTGATGCTGCAATGGGAGTACATTGAACTTATGACTCAAACTCAGGGTCGGCTCGGGGTCGGTACTGAACTCTAAACACACACAAACACACACACACGCACACTTGAGCCATAGCTATGCAGGGAGATGGCCGTGGGTGGTAATGTGTAAATGTGATGAAAGGTTCCCTAAAGGGAGCACACTTTTAGGCGAAAAAGGAGACACCAACACCGTTAACTTTGCGGCCGTGCCTCATTTGGTTTTGAGTGCTGCCTGCCTCACACAGACCAAGCCCAAACGAAGAAGAAGATGACTAAATTAATGAAATTCATAGACTGTTGAGACTGTGTCGAGACAGCGCAGTATTCAAGATTCAAGATGCGAGATTCAAGTGCCAAAGCGAGTTATTTGTTGCGCCATTGCTGATTTTCAGCTGGCATTTTTTTTTTTTTTTTTTGTGTTCCATTTTCTATCCTGCATTAAACTCGAGCACAATTTGCCTAATTCGCAGCTTGAATCATTTTCTTTCCTTTTCGTTATCAGTATATCACAGAATTTTTGTAGTTTGGTCATGTACACAATTTCGTTAGGTTTCGATTTCGAGTATCTCGGTTTTGATATTGGTTGCCAATTTCCAATACCTGTTAAGCAGACAGGGGAGAAATGTTTGTGGCTCGTTTTTTTCTTGCTTCTTAGCTGAAGCTTAACATTATTAAAAGTCATAATATTCTCTAGTGATGTGGAAGACAAATTTTTAATGGTAAAAGCAACACGGTCTTAAAGTTATAATTGGTTGGCAATTGAAAGAACTTTTTCACTGATTGGAAAGTTGTTTATTTAGACCTAGACTCACTTAATCGCATTTAAAGTTTATCAAGTTTCTAAAGTCTGACGTCAATGGTTACCTTTTGCCTTGATAAATTCGAAATTTTACGAAAAGAAAAGCTATTAAATCATGTTGTGAATTTTGACTAACACAATAAATTGACATTTATCTATTTCCAAGATATTATTATTTAAAACCTCTTCGCCGTGTCCTTCATACTCTGGCGAACTCTCAACAAGCGCTTTATCGATATACTATCACATACTTTGAACAACGTAAACAACAAAGAAAGTCCTTTGAAGCGAACTTTTCGCATAGTTTCTTGAATTTGTTGACTTGTTTAGTATCCCTAATTGATATTTGTAAGCTGCATTTTTGCCATGCAATACCCAGAAGGAGGTCGCTCAGCGCTCAGCGCTCAGCGTGGAAATCGAGTAAGTTGAGAATACATAAGTACTAGTACATACTCTACATTCAATCTATTTAGCACGGGCATCGTTGGCTCTTTGGTCGACCCTGAGCTAGCTGAAGAAGAACAAGATGATGATGATGAAACGAAGACGAAACCCATTCCCTTGCATTTCAGCTCGTTTCGGTTGAAACTGAATTGGAGACATTACAGTCTATCTCTTGCCAGGCGCTAAACTGCAAGTTTTGGTTGAAAACTTTTACGGATGCCATCATAAATCAACGACTGCTGTTTGCTGCTTGCTGCCACCTCACTCTTTTGCATCATTGCTTCTCTTGCCTTTGCCTTTGCCGTCGCTTCTGCTTTTTGGGTTAAGCTTCCCGTTTTGCCTTTTGCTTTCGTTTGCTTCATTTCGACTTATCATTGCAATTGCAATTTATGCACTAAAAGCGCGGTTGCCCCATTTTATGGCTCTTCATTTTTAACTTCTACGCAATTTTTGGGGTCATGACTATCAAAAATACTTATTGTTGTTATGGCTTTTGCTTACTACAACTATTATTCGTTAGCACTTGCTTGCTTTGGCTTGTGATGCAGCACTTCCAACTGATTGACTGTGAAATGAAGCAAGCATTAAGCGTTTCTTTAAATAAAAAAAAATTTATTTTAAATGAAGTTTTTAACTATTTACACTAGAGGTATGAAGTTTAAAATATGCAGTTAAAAGATGATATAACTTAAGCACAAATTTACTATTTAATTGTTTAAGTTACCCTTCGAACATTTTGTTTTTAATAAATCCAACCTCCAGCCAAACAGGGTATTAAAAGTTAAGTTTACTGATTACACTTTACACTGCACACCGCTGCTTAAACAGTTTACCGAGTGTTGAGTGTTGTGTGTTGAGTGTTGAACGTTGAGTGTCGTTCGCTACTCTTGACAGTCAGAGATAAGTCACATTTTGGAGCTGACTCAGCCGCAGGTGTTTGCAACGCTACAAAGTAGGCAACGAATTTTCGCAAAATATACCTTCGCTTGCGCTGTTTGTTATTGTTGATGCTGCTGCTGCTGCTGCTGCTGGCTATTGTTTGACAAGTATTTTTTACTCACAGTTTATGTGTGCGTGTGTAAGTAACAAACAACCAACGCATTCACCCTGTAGGACTTGGCAACAATATATATATGGAGTAGGGGGTGGCTGGGGCTACTGACATTTGCAAAAAACGTTGGTATTATTAATAAAGTAACTGAAAAAGCATAACAAAAAAAAAAAACAACGAAAAAAAATGAAATTATTGCTGCCACATTGTAATTTTCATAATTTTCTGCGGTTGCATTCAGACAATGCCAAAAATAAGCAGTCTGCAGGTTAAGCGTCGAGCGGTCAGCGGGGGCGTGAGGCAAGGAAGTGAGGGCTTTTGGCCAACTGTTGGCCGTTTCGACCATTGTAATTAAAATGCCAAAAGCGTCCGACACGAAAGCGAGCGCGTCGCTGACGAAAATAACAAAATACAGAATAAGAATAAAATAAAATAAAATAATAATAATGGTAGCCAAAACGTGCAAAACGGTCAGAAGCGAAACAAAAAAAAAAAACAACAACAAAAATGCTACAACAACCAACGATTTCAATTATTTATTGGAATTTTTACCTACTGACAGCAAACAGTAAAAACAGAAGCTAGCAAATAACAAGAATCAACTGCAAGTTGCCTAAAGGTGAACACAAAATACCCTTACGGACAGCAAAAGTGTTAAAAATCATAATTCAATATGTTTGTAGAAGTATACAGTAGTAAATAGTTTTAAAAAACAAAGAATAAATATTAAATATCAATTAGTTAGGGTTGTTTAATATAAGTAAGATTTGACTCTTTTCTGAATCATTCAATATTTAGCAATATAAAACGATGTCTAAGTTAAGGTACAATTATTTGCAATCAATTTCGATCAATTTCGTAATTACGAAACTTATTTGATACATAAGCTTAAATGGAATAATTGTAAAAGCCAAAATCTATTTGTAAACTTTGGCAAACTTTCCAATGCGGTGGTCAATAAGAAAACACTAAAAAGGTCATCAACTAGGTCAATGCGGTTAGCAAGTCGAGTTCGAGCTTGAGTTCGAGTTTGAGTTCGTTCAAGCTCATAATCAAGACGCCAGACTACGGTACTTAGTATGATTTATGGGTGCGATAATGTGCCATTCAATATGTTACACAGTTCGTGACAGAAGTTTAATACACTTTTAGGGCTAGGGTATAAGGACGACGTATGTACGATGTACGAGCGGAATAACGGAAAAATGGCAAATGGCAAATGGCAAACCAAAAACCGAAAAACGAGAAACGAGAAACGAAAATGTGCGCGGCAAACACACAAAGATTGTTAAATATATGTAAGTAAGCAACAATAAAAATAGCAACAACAACAGCAAGATGAGTTTGTACAGAAGCTGAAGCAGCCAACAACAATAGCAATAACATGCAGTGAAACGACAGCACGAAAAGGACCAAGAGGAAGAGCCGAATGTGGGCGTAACACTTGGATAAGGATGATGTGGACGAGAAGCGACAGGCAAAGCCAATGCACAAAATATCAGCAGGTAGTATGCAGCCGGAAAATATATTTTGGCAGCACACAATGCACAATGGGCATTGAGTGGCATATTAGGCAGCTTCAGACATCGATAACAATTGTTTTAATTAGCTATCGAGCTTATTGTCACGTGATCATAGTTTTTGAAAATGCTTCTCGTTTAATTAGGCTTTTATAGAATTTAATTAAAACGGACATTAAATGCTATTTGTATCCAGGTGGGCTTTGAGCTTTAAGCATTAAAGCTTAGGCTTTTAGTTGGCCTCTAGCAATTTATTGATCCGAAAACTATCTTGTTTAAGTATAAGTTTGAAGTTGCTTACTTTTCGCATAAAAACCGATAAATAAAATTTAAAATATGACGATGTTTAAAGCCATTTTTTCTGTTTTTGTCCCTAAAGCTTGTGTCATTTTTAACACTTTGATTTTGACTTTGAAAGACGTTAATTAAAAAATTGCAATCGCTTGTTTATCGTATTTGTGTATTGAATTTGTGAATCTACATAAAATTCTATACTAAATATGTATGCACATTTAAATAACAACATGTATGTATACACACACACACACACACACAAACACAGAGAGAGACAAATCCGTTTCCATTTGTCATAATCTTTTATCAATGGAAAATGATGCGAAGCATTTGATATGATGACAATTGGATGTGTGTATTGTGCATTGCCTATTGAGCAGGAACTACATGGTATGTAGTAATATGTATATTGGCCAAATCCATGGGATATTTGTAAATATTATGCAAAAGTGGCCCACACACTTTTGTCTACTGTTGTAACTGGCTGCCATATAAGCCGCTCTGCTGCTGATGCTGCTTCTGCTGATGCTATATTTGGGGCACCATTGTGACTCGATGATGCTCTGTGGCGCCAACGTCAGCGTCATTGCCTTTTACATTGGCAACGGCCACAAAATTTGGTTCTGGTTACGTTTTCAGGCTGTTTGTTGTTGTTGTTGTTGTTGTTTGTGGCTGGTTGGTTCGTTTGGCTGCAATTCCCATCTTCTTTTTTTTATTATTATTATTATTCCTTTTTTATCTTATTTATTTCAGTTTATTTTGTTGCTGTTCTCGCTGCTTTTACTGTTTCGGGGGCTTTATACTTTTTCACATATTTTATATGCACACACACACTCACACACACACACAGGCTAGTAAGGTTTGTGGGTGTGTGTTGTTTATATTTATATTTACAGTACAACCTGTTTAAATGAACACACACGGGAGAATTGGCCCCATAAAATTGCCCTTTTAATTGTCCTCCATGGAGCGAGAGTGAACTGTAATAAATCTGTTTTCATTGACAGCTTCAGCTCCTACTCTACTCTACTCTACTCTACTCTACTCTACTCTCAAGCTCAAGCTTAAATCCTCATCCTTCTCATTTCATTTTGCTGGACAAAAAGTGTGTGCGAAAGTATGCAAATTTCTGCTTTGATTATAAGTATATTTGGGTTGCCTGCTTTTCGCTGTTGGAGGTGAGATTTTTCCGTTGTTGGGGGAGCTTAAAAGTTTTTGCCGGTTTAGTTATGGATTTGGTTTTGGGTTTTTCCGTTGCAGTTTGAGTCTCGATCTGCTTTAAGTTTAATTTTCAGTTTGAGTTGCCTCGTTATGGCCAACCAGGCAAATCACTTAACACACACACACACACACACACACACATAGCCACCAACAACAACACCAACACCACACAAATAATCAAAATTTATTGTTCAAATTAGTGCAAATATTTCACAGCCGGGTTAGAACGCTCCAAAGTCAGAGGCACACTGCAGTGTGAGATGAGGGCTGGAATGGTGGGGAGCGGGGTGTGGGCGGTGGTCAGAGGTGGGGCATTGTGGATTGAGACGGAGCTGGGGCAAACAATTTGTATGCAGCGTTGCAATTAGAAATTTCTGACATTAATAAGCAGCAATTTGTGCACATGACACCCCAAGAGAAACAGCTGCCAGCAGACAGCAGACACCAGAAGCGAATAGAAAACGGAGAAGAAGAAGAAGATGATGATGACGAAAAAATGACAGAGATGGAGAATGGGGTATGGGGTATGGGGTATGGCAACAGACGGCGATGAAGACACAGTAGACGGACAGCGAGCAAAGAAGTTGAGACAAAAATGTAGCAATTAGTTAGCTGCTTGGTTGTTGTTTTAGTTTAGGCACCCTGTATTTATGCATAAAGCCTAAAGAGGTCGACTAAAAATCGAGGGGAAAGAAAACTAAACTTTACTAACATATGACAATGTTTTTGAGCAGGTTCAAATAGTCAAAATCAAAAACCTTAATACTTTCTTTTAATGGGTAACTCTTATTCGAGCATTTGAGTCGACAACTTAGATGCCAAGTCATGCGACAGAGTCTTGAGGACTTCAACTCATATTTAGCTTAAAATGTGGATTTTAATTGTCAGCCTTAATGATAATCGTCACCATAGCAGCCAACAGCCAGCTGCCAACTGTCAAGCCCCCTTTTCCAGCACTTACTTAAAATTATTGCCTGTTACGAATCTATCAATAAACACGCAGACTGCACAGCATTAACGAAGCGAACGAAGCCTTGCATTGCCCAGGAGCACTGTTAAGCCGATGTTGAGCTTCAAGTTTGCTTTTAACACTTAAATATTTAAATACAAAACTTATGGCACCCCCAACTACCAGAATAACAACTAAAGCCCCAGGAGTGCCAATCAGAGCAGACAGCATCAGCCAAAGGGTATGGAATTAAGTCATTGGCAAACAAAATTGATTGTTCATATTAAACTCTTCGTACGCGAAAAACTTTTAACTTTATTAAATTGATATCGTCAGACTGAATTTGGTAGATAATTTAACAACATTCGGGTTCAAAGTTACTCGCGTAACAGATTAACTTTCCTATCTGTCGGATATTGCATCACTTTTTGGAGCTACATTTCTATATTTGTAGATTAGTAAAAAGAGCTGTTATTTAAAGTTGTTTTTGATTGCATCAATACTGTATTAAATCAACATTTGTTTGCACACAGTTGTAGATTTATTAAACTCAAGGCCATCTCTTTGCTTGTCATAAGTAAACTCTGAGATAAACTATTTAGCCAGAAAAGAGGTTGCCAAACACACTACAACAATTAGTTTCTAAACTATTGTCTATAGTATGTATGTATATATGGTTTTAAAATTTTAAAATGTTATGCAATAGCTCTGGCCAAATATTGGACAAGCTTAGTTTTGTACAATTGACTACAATACTAAATGCATATAGTACAGCTGTATACAAAATATATTTTCATTTAGACAAAATAAAAAATATACATATATATATTTTATTTGCATTGACTACAATTGTAAATATCCAATATTTGTTTGGGAAGAGAAAATCTTTAATAAATGTCTTTATTCATGCAAACATAGGTTAACTGGTGTAATATTATCATTCTGGGTTATTACAAATAAAAAACATTGTGTTAAAGCATATCATTTTCCTTCGTTTGAATTGTAATTATTGTTTTAGATATTGTTAACTGTGTGTGTTAATTAATATTAATATGCTACGAAACAATACGCTGCTTAAATACATTCATTGTAAAAATTACAATTGAGCTTTAATTGGACTACAATTAGTTTGTAATGGAAACCAAAACATATAAATGCTGCTAACAATTTTCATGCCACACATTAACAAACTGCTTAATATATGTATAATCCCTATGCAGACTTCATTTAAACTGAGTCAAATTTGTCGACAAAAGAGCCGACTAATTCTTAATGGATTGGGACAAGAATCGTTGGAAAAATTAAGGCAAAATGAGTGGAAATAATAATGTGTGTAAGTTGAAGCGGCAGGGGGTGGCGGGTGTGTGTAGCTTTCAATGAGCAATTCCGACGGGTATCGTTACACATCCACAAATGGCTATCTCCAGAGATTGGCTTTCAAGAATGCCTCTCATCTTGGAGCACAAGCTCAACAATTTACGTTACTTAGACTCGTACAATATGGAAGTACTCGTATATTCTTATACAAATGTGTACGTGTGTGTGTGTGAGTGTGTGTGTGTGTTGCATATGTATGTATGTATGTATACAATTTGAGGACAAAGTCAAATGAAACGCGTCGCGGCTCCTAATCACGCGGCGGCGACGCCAATTTTATGGCCCCCTGGCTCTATAGGCGCCGCCCTGGCCCGCCATGCCAAGGAACGAGAAATTGGAGCCGGGGGCAGACGCAGAGGCAGGCACCAAGCGCCAGGCCAAAAGCCTTTGCATTTTCTTATGTGCCGCAACAGCTGCTCCCTAAAACAAAACGGCAAAAAAAAAATCCAAAACAAAAATTGTAAAAAGATGTTGAAGATTGCATACCCTTCCAGATCACAGTCCAACTGCTCTCATATGTGTGTGCAAGGATAAATGTTGTATTGCGTTTATTTATATTTAGTCAAACAATGTTATTGAAATCACTGAAATTTGCCATTTACATGCTGTTAATGGCTTGGGCCTAACAGTTTGTGCTATGTGTAAAGTAAATAGTCAAGTGCTAGAGTGACCATACCACATAAGCTAGGCAAGTACGCTGGTTCGTCGTATGCATGACGAGGCTAGATTGCTACACATTTCAGTTAATCTATGGGCGTTACACATTTCGTGACAAAATTTTAATGCTATTTGTGAGGGTATACAAACCAGGGGAAAGCAGTAGCCAAAATTTTGCAACTCAGGCTTCCCGAACTTAGATGGGTCCCGTAAAATAAAAAGCAAAGTTAACAAGTTGTTGCCTTTTCTCTTACACATAAAGTACAAATACTTGAATGGATTTGTTTGTGTGTGTGGTGTGCGTGTGTAAGCACGTGCTAGTGTGTGTTATGTGCGTGTACGTGTACGTTTGTATTTACGGTATATGTACATTTCAATGTGGCTTTCGAGTTATGAGGCTATGAGCAGTTTTCTGTTATCTCTTTGTTGCCGCGCCGGTAAATGGCCGACAAGCAAATTTTGAACTGCTCATCTTTTTCTTTTCTTTGCCCAATTTCCCCACTTTTTTTTTGGCGCACTTTGTCTTTTTATTTGGGTGTTTTGTTGGCGGCCTTAATATAAATTCGTTAACGTTAACCTTTTGGCAGCTGGCTGGCGTTATCCTAAATCAACAATGCCTGCAACAAGGACTAGGGACCAAGGAGTTGCCTTCAATTGTGCCAATTGCCTGCCGCTTGTCAGTTAATCAAAATAAAAGCCCGCCCACAACCAACCAACAAACAATATAAAAAAAAAAAACCAAAGAAAAATTTTCAAAAATACAAAAAAAAAAAGAAGGAGAGAAAGTATAACAAAGAGTACATTCTGCCAGAAGACATTCACAGGACTCGAGCAGGACGACGGCTCGGGCTTATGATATAGACGATATTGTTGTTGTTGTTACTGCTCTTGCTGCTGTTGTTGTTTTAGTCTGGCGCGCCGCCAAAAACCTTTTGGCATCGAAAACAAAACGCGCATTCTTCTGCTTCTTTCACTTCGTATTTTTTTTAGTTAACAGTTAGTTTGGCTGCTGTTGTTGTTTTTGCTGTTGTTTTGCATTTTGCCAGCGATTTGGCATATTTCTTTCTCTTTTTTGTTTGCGTTCGCCTTCTTGTCTTGCGTCCGGAGTCCGGACTGCGGACCATATTTTAGTGCATCGATGGCGAAATATTTTTCAATTTTTCAACACATTTGGCTGGCAGCAGCAAAACGCTGCTCATATTTTCACAAGCTGTCAACATATATCTTGTTGCAGCTGGCGGGGGGCGGAGGGGCTTGGCTGGGAGGGTGTTTTGTGTGTAAGTGAGATGGTGGATGGGAAGAGGAGGGGAGGGGAGGGGAACAGTGGCGCTGAATGCGGCTGCTGCGTGTGCATTTCTGGCAATAATGTTGCAGTTGGCGGCACTGGCAGCAACAAACAAACAGCAAACAAGACTTTGTACAAGAGTGCGCTTATGCCATGGCCACGCCCACTCTCGCCCCCACACATGCACACACTCACACTGATTGACAAAGCGAAAACAGCTGATGGGCGTGGGAGAGGAGAGTGAGCAGCCAAGGGACTGCTGGCAGGCTGGCAGCCAGGCAGTCGTTTCCTCGACTCAGTCAACATCAAACAACATGGCATCAAAATCAGCGCGCCGACGCTCGCCGAGTTCGCTGGCTTGTAAATGGGCAAAACACTTTTACAAAGTGCAGCTGACACACACACACACACACACACACGCAATAGTGAGGAAGAGGGGACGAGAGTGTGAGAGAGAGGGAGCGGGTTAAACGAAAAGCAGCGTACATTTGTTAACGCAATGGCGCCGCACTTAACACTCGGCTTAGGCGACCCCCCCTCTTCTGCCCACCGCCCCCCGTCACCGCATTCAATTCTCCACTCGTTTGAGGTGTTGCTGTTTTTGAAGAGTGCGCGCGTTATCCGCGCGATTTGATGGCGCTTTTGGCAGCGCATTTTGATTGCTTTTCAGACCTCAGCAATTAAAGTTGACGACGTAAAGCTCAATGCTTAAATCGTGACACGCGCACGTACATATGCGTGTGTGTGTGTGTGTGTGTGTGAGTGTGTATTCGAGTAAATGTGCGTCTGGGTTTGATTTCAATTTAGTTGGCTTATTGCTTTCCTTGGCCGGCCACAAAAAATAATAAGCCAAATAGGCATAAAGTAGAACGATCTCTCCCACACTCACTCACCCAATATATATCGTCTATTTCCTGCCTCTCTCAATTGCCCGAAACGAAAGAAAAACAAAAACAAACTGTAACCCACAATTCGAACCCCAAGCCCTTAAAATCCGAGCATTTCGCCTGCCTAGTCTTGGTCTCGGTCACACATTGGATGCCAATTGATGATGATGATGAGGCGCGTTGAGTGTACGGGGGGGACAGGGATTAAGGGTCGGATAGGTGCACTGGCATGTGAAAATGCGTTCAATTGAAACTGGGTTACAGCTTAGGGGTTACGGTTTATGTGCTATATAAGCTCATGGGTTATATGGCTAATGGCGCAGATTGGGTGTTTTTTTTTTTTCTGGCTTTGTTTTGTGTGTGCATGCGGTCCTAATTTTCTTTTTTCTTTTGGATTATAATTCGAGCACACCACTTTGGCAATGGCAATGGCCAAAAACAGTGCATCGAGGTCAGCTAATAGAAAATTCATCAGTGTTCGTTTTTGTGTGTGTGTGTGTGTGCGTATGTAAATAGGTGTATGATGATTTGGACCAGGAATAGGTCCATCGCTTGTACTCGCACTGGGACTAATTGATTGCCTGACAAGAAATGTCAACGCTTTAACATAGAAACCTTTGTGAACATTCAGTGCACTTCGGTTTTAGTCGTGTTTGGCGACATTTTGATTGATTGTTAATTAATTTTAATTGCGTTGCCAGCGACTGATTGGTCTTGAAGTTAATCAATTGATTGATGGCATAATTTTATGGTTTATTTAGGGTCAAACGAGTTAATAATACATGTGTGCAAAATGCAATTAACGATTATGATTGATTTATCAAATGCATTTGCGAATGCATTAATCGTTGATTGATATTAAATTCATTGGTTTTAAGTAGTCAATTATTTTATATTTATCGCTTAAGAAATGAGTGATTGATGGGAAGCTACTATGATAAATCATTACAACTTATTTCCAAATGTAGCCAGCTGTGAGATATACTGCCAGATCACTTCTAGAAAAAAATCAGTAAAAATCTGGCTACCATCGAACAATTCTTTTCTTATAGAAAAAGTGGCATCCTTTATCAAGTGTGAATTGGTGAATGGCTGGATGTTTCCCTCTATTGTAAAAATTGTGCAACTAAAGACTTAAACCACCACAAAATTACTGAGCAATCGATCAATCGATATTTGTGTATATGGGCAGCACTGCAGACCTTTTACCGTTGTATTGGCGAACGGACGCGCTTCATTCTGCGTAATTTCGTGCAAATATTTTGCAACAAATTGTTAAAACATAGTATAAAAATTACTATTAACGTTTTAATATTTCTGCGTACACTCAATTCATATCGAAGTGCAACGCAAACATGCCGAAAGACAAGCGTAGCCACATGGGGAGCAACACCGAATCGTTTAAAAAGCCTTACAAGAAGGCCGAAGAAGCCAGCAAGAAGAAGCAGCTAAATAAAATTCAAAATGTCGGCGATGCACCGACAAATTGCAATGACGTTCCGATTCAGGAGCCATCTGATCCGACTAGTGCCCAAAATGTGGCAAAGTGCTTTATGAAACACCAGAAAGACTCCATTGAGTCCATTTCAAAGCAGTTCAAAGAATTTGATGAGCAGCTGCAACGTACTAACGCGTCAATTGCTCAGAAGAAGAATGAAAACGCCCAACTAAGAAAAAAGTAGTTACAGCAACAAATTAAAGTATATATCATATTTTAATAAAATCAATAAATATTTGTTTTTCAGATTGAGCGACTTAGACGGACAAGTGACGGAGCTTGCCAAACAATGCTACGACCTGGTTGAATGCCAAAAAAAGATGGAGCAGGAGTGTACTGTTAACATAGAGAAATATTCCAGACTGGAAATATGTTACGACCAGCAGCTTGCCAATTTTAATGCCACTATCAACAGGAAGGAAGGAGTTCTAGCTGCACAGCGGCTACAAAACGCAGACTTAGTCGATGAGGTAAGCAGACAGTTAATAGACAGCAGCCCCAATCATGTTCATTTTTTTTTCTTCGTGTTTTTTTTTAGCTTAACGCAAAGGAGCAACAAAAAAAGCAGTTGGTGTCCCAATATGATACACTATTGAAGCAGAAGGAACAGGAACTGACCGATATTGAGATGAAATTTTCGCAGATGCAAGCTCATATTATAGAGATGCAGGCGGCTTTTGAACAGGAGAAGCTGCAACTGATGCACCAAAAAGAGGTGCGTATTGTGCGCTCAAAACAAATATAAGCTCTTGCAAGAGACCACTATAAAGTAGTAAATGCTGTTTTTTCACACCTTTCAGAAAGACCAATCACAGCTTCAAGATGTGCAGGCAATTGCAATTGCTAAGCAGAAGGAGAGCGCTCTGCGTGAGGCTGAGCTGCTGTCAAGAGTTAAGAAGCTCGAGGATTGTGAGAAACGTTACATTGAGCTGCAGAAGCTAAACCAACAACTGTCGATTGAGGCATCGAGCGTATCGCAACGTCTGAATACAGAAAAGGAGGAGCAAAAGCTGAAACTTGAAGAGCTCTTGAAGCAAAATCAGGATTTGAAGACTGATGAGAAAGTTTATCTAACCGAAATCAAGGCACTTAAAGAGGCCAATGAGCAGTTGACCGCAAAGAAGGCGGTTGACGAGGCCGCAGCTCAAAATGAGCTAAGTAAGCGCGATATCCAACTGGCCGAACTAAAGCAGCAAATCGAGGAACTTCAAGAGAAGCACTTGAATACAACTGAAACGTTGTCAGCTGAAAAGCAGAAGCTGACACAGGAATTGCAGGCTATTAAGCCACAGTATGAGGTAAGTGAGGATCAACATTCAATAACCTTTTGAAATTCCAATGAAAACACAACTATTTTCAGGAAAAGCTGGCTGCTCTCCAGGAGGAGCTTAAGCAAAAGAATGCTGACATTGCCGCTGCCCAAGAGCAATATGGCGAGCTGGGCCGTCAAAGCAGTGTGAGTTACCAACAAGTTTCTTATTTCATGCGCAGCTAACATGTAACGTACCTTTCATGCAGGCCACCATCGCAGAGCTTAAATATAGAATGACTTCAATCGGCAAACATATTTACCAGCCGGTCGGCGCCGCGAGTGTCATCAACAGACGTGACACAACTGATTCAATCGTGTCGCCGGTGGAGCCCGTTCTGATGACTCGCGAGCAGCCACCAAATGTGGTTGATGTTGGTGAAAACTCCAATGACAGTATTGCCCAAATAGCAGCTAATATCGTTAAAGCAAATTCTTCTGCTGTTAAGAAACAGCGAATTGTAAACAAGCGTCAAAAGGCAGTCCGAAAGTTTTACAATTCTGATTTCGCCACCGACTCTGAGTCTGAGTCTGAGTCAGAGTGGCAGCCAAAGCAGCCCAAATTGGTGCGTATCTTATCCTGGCTATATTTGTAATTCAATATTAATTTACTGTATTTATCCCCTTGAATAGATCAAAAAGAACTGGAATGGTAATGGCAACGGTAAACGCCAACGTGTCGCTACCCAAGGAACTTCTGAGGCTTTTGATGCATTAAAGAACCAATAGACTTCACATTTATTTGAATACTTATAACAAGTATTTGCTGTTATTGTATGCTTATGCCATGCGCTTAAACATTCGAATAACTTTCATTCACTTTTGTAATTCATAGACGGACTATACCAAAGTTTTTAAATTGATTAACTTGGTGTTAGTTTCATCTTATTACCTTCTTATCAAAACAAACTCATTTTAAAGATGTTTAACTGATGATTCACTTACAAATGTAATTCAATGCAAAACTTCTTTGCCAAAATTTGGCAAATTCGGAGTTGGTTTATTTGATTTAAGTTAAACTATAACTTTTGTCAAGAAGCCATTCTTCATTTGCAACTTTTTTTTAAACGAACTCTCTATGACTTTGTTTATTTAAAATTACAAAAATCTAAATATTCAATATCATTAAATAACTAATAAATGCGAACTTGTTTAGTTTTTTCTTTTGCATAACAGACCATAGAATGTAACTCTAATTAATCTCATTGGGAGCATGATGCTCATTGATACAATGATTAATGCCCTGTTTTGGACTTGATTAAATGATTGATCTCAGTGCGTCTGGCTAATGTATGTCAATTGCTTGTTGTTGGTCTATCCAACTGGTACAAAAAGTACTTTATAAAATGCTAACTCTTCAACATCAATCCGATTTTAACTTTGATTAGCATTTTGCAAGCACACACACACACAGAGAGGGAAAGTTTGTGCGTATTGAAGAATCTGAATCATTAATATGATTCGTCTGCCCAACTCGCTCTCCGCTTGTCCGCTTATCCACTTAACCATCCATCACCATCGGGGACAGCACAACGCCCAGTCACAATTCAATAAAGCTAAAGCCACAACAGTATTTCCAGCTCATGGTCAACGCATTGCCAATTCTCCGCTCCTCATCTCTTGCTATGCTCGCACCACAACAACCATTGCTAATTGTATTACGGAGGGACAAACGCCGCAATCCTTTCAGGCGCCTCCAACCGCAGCCAACAGCGGCGACAGCGGCTGCTGCGGCAACAACAAGAGTCAACTGTAACTGTAATAGTTACGAAAACAACAACACATTGATACGCTTTTTTGGGGGAGGGGAAGGGGCGACATCAACCGCCAGCCACGCCCACACCGCAAAAACTAAACAGGCCCCTCGGACGCTCGGTTTAATCACAAACAAATGCGTCCGGCCACTGCCAAGAGTCCAAAGAGTCGCCACCATCACCACCACCATCACCACCACCATCACCATCACCATCACCATCACCACCAACAACAACAACAATCGTAAACAATACCCGTTACTCACGCCCTTCCTCCCCCCCAACCTTCCAGCTCAACCCTTGCCATCAATCGTGACAACTCCTGCCTTGTTGCGCACACAATAACAAACCGTTACACATTTTAGCCCGCTATTAATTTTCGAAAAATATTCAAAAACCAAACAGCGAAAGTTTTGGTTTCGTCTGTTTAGCCAAAAACAGCAGCAGCATCGGCAACAGCAACAGCAGCAGTAACAGCATCAGCAATAGCAACATTTTGGCTGTACAAATATTATTCGAATTTCTCTTGGGGCTGGCTGGTGGGGGGTGTGGTAACTGACTGACTGACTGACTGACTGACTGAATGACTGACTGTGTGGGACTTTGTAGAAGGTTCCGTCTCTGCATTGAAAGTACACAAAAATAATTATCAGCGCTCCGATTTGTGTGCCCAGCAACAGCAACAACAACAACTGCAGCAGCAGCAACAGAAGTAACAACAGCAACAGCAACAATGGTAAATCACTTACTTACGCTACGTTTATCCAAAAACCCGTGCGCCCATCCTGCTCAATACTTACTCCCCTCGCTCCTAAGCCGCAGGCATTTGATGATTTGTACGCCCGCTCGATTGCAGTCAACAACAGAAGCAGCAGGAACGTTGATGATTTTTGCCGTTGCTTTTGTCGTTGTTACAAGTATTTGTTGCAAGGCGCATAAAAAGCATAAGCGCGTAAATAAAGTCAACCTCATTTATTTTGAATATAAACTACATTTTTTACGACTGCCAGCAGCAAACCAGAAACCAACAACCAGCAGCAGCAGCAGAAGCAGCCGGAGCCAAAGTCAAAGCACTTTGCAATAGTCACCGTTTGCTGTCGGCAGCAGCCGTCGCCCGAGTTTGTTACAGGAGCCCATCATCAGCTGCTGCCTGGCAACCGGCCATGACAGCTAAGTAATGCAGTTGGGTCGCCACCTAACATTTCATTTCAAACTCTTCAAATCTTTTCTATAAATAAATTCTTAAAGTTTGCAAACAAACTTTCCCACTACTTAAATCGAAGCGTACAATCTTTGTCCATTATCTAAAGTGAAGCTGCTTGCTTTGAAACTTTGAAGCGGCTGTGTTGCATCTGCTACCAGAGTGACCATCACTTGATTACTAAACACAGCTCTTGTAAGTGATCAGCTGTATCAACACTTATTTTGCACTTTTCCCTGATTTTTAAACTTGTTAAGTTAAGCTAAGGCTTTCTTGATTATAGAGCATTCGCTTTTCGGCTTCGACATTTGGGTGATTTCAGTTATTGTCTTTATACCCTGTAACTTAATACTAAACAGTTTCTCACTCAACCGGAGACTTTGCCAAAAGCATAGTAAATCTATAATGGTTTTGACTCTGAACTTTGTCACAATAAATATTTTTGTCGAATACTTCGGCCACTTTTGTTCGTTCGTATAGATGAAGAGAAAAATGTTTTTTTTGAAAGTGTCGCTTAAAGTGTTATTTAAATAAGGAATTTGACTCTCAGAAAAGTGAGATTAGTGTTTTTTTTTTCTAATATTTTAATGAGATATTTGGTAAGTTTGCAATTTAATAACATATTTTTGATTACATAATTTTGTAATGGGTATCACATGTGAAATATTGCTCAACTTTTGTGCGCTGTTTATTTTATTTTATTTCTTGCTCTTTTTTTCTACCTGCTTATTGTTTTTATTACATGGGGCCATTGTTGTTGTTGTGTTTGCTGCTGTTGCTGCTCATATTGTTGTTGTTATTGTTTGGCATTGTTATCGTCTTGCCCCACCAAAGGTAAGCAATTTTTGTTGGGGTCTCGACATTAAACGCAAAAATGACATACAGCTTACACAGTGTGTGGACATGTTGATGCGGGGACGGTTGCCATTTTTTTTTTTTTTTTGTTAATTTTTTTTTTGCCGGTGATGGTGATTGTCGTTGGGTGGCATGGGGGCAACAGTTCATTGCCGTGAATGTTGCTTGTTTGTGCCCAAAAATGCAAAGAGCAAGAGAGCATACAAAAACAGTGAAAGAGCGAAAGAGAAATAGAAAGGGACAAACAATAGCCAGCAAATAAAGAGGAATGAATGCATTTGTCATGACCTCGAAACGGAAACAATTGAAAAGAGCTTGCCTATCGCGTTGCGGCTGCTGCAAGCAAACGTCGAGGCGACACCGCCTGGGGTAGTCAGGATCGGGAGCAGCAGGAACACACTGAACCGCAAGTCGACCCCTTCACACACATACACGAAAAAACACACACAAAAATGTAACTGAGGCGTAACACAAAAATGCAACTGACATAGAAAAACGGCTTTTTATATACCCAAACTTACACACACAAACACAATGTAAGCTCGAGTTGGTTTTAGCTCAATATAAAGTCCCTGGCTCCGTTTTGCTTAGGTTTAGTTTTCTTTCTTTCGTTCTTTATTTTTGCCTCACACAATGCAGCAACAACAAAAAACAAGAAACAAAATGAAGGAAAGTAGAAAAAAAGAAATGAAGCAACTGCCAAGAAATTTCTTACTTTTTTTTTTTTTTTTTGCCATTTTAGCAAAGTAAAGTAAGTCAGTCGACTGGCCAAAGGCACAAGGCACATGATGCTCCCTATCCCCCTATGTAGGGGGTAGGGTGAAACGAAACCAATGTTGGCCAGTTGGTTAGTTGGGATAGTTCGGCCAAAGGCTGTGGCGCCTACAGTCAGCGGCTGCTGCCGGCCGAGAATTGAGCATTTCTTGTGCTTGGCAGCAGGTCGACGTTACCGTTAACGTTGACGTTAAGGTTGCACGTTAAGCGTTGCACGTTGTATGTTGGCTTGTTCGGGTGCGTCAACTTCAAATTAATTGCGCTTCAACTTCATTATTTTGCATGCCTGAGCTTGTTGGTTGGCCTAGCTTTTTAGCCTTTTTTTTTAAGATGTAAGGGGTGTTGCCTACTTTTCGGCGCCTGCCTGACACCATTTTGCGCTTGGTCAATATTTCAAACAGATTAGAGCAAGAGCAACAAAATGCGCCTTAATTGAATGCCACACGCCGTCCAAAGCCAAAGCCAAACCAAATCCCAAACCCAAACCCAAACCCAGGCCCCCTGTCACCCAGAATCCAACCGAGGCATCCTAACGACCCAAGCCAAGAGGCAGTCAGCCAACAGCTGCTCAGCACAAGACATACATATTTAATGAGCCTCGACACGTCTTGCGACAGGCAGCCGCAGCCTAGCATCAGGAGTTGGAGATGGAGATGGAGATAGAGTCAGTGGCTGTAGGCAACTGGTTCCAATTGCTGCCACACTCCAGCTTCACCTCCTACACCTACTCCTACTTCGTGGCATCGTTAGCGTTTGCCGCAGTCGCAGTCGCAGTCACAGTCACAGTCACAATCGCACCTTGGCACGCACTCACTTACATACACACACACAAACACGCACACACATTCACATGTATATGTAGGTATAAGCCGAAACATAAATTTCGTTAATCATTGAACTGGAAATTTAATAGCCAAGCCATATACACAGGCGGCATTAAGCGCCAGGCAGTCTACGCACACACAAACACACACATACACACACATGCACACTCAGCCATTTACCCATTTTCACAATTTTCCAACAGGACTCGGGCCGCATTGCAGTTAAAGTTTCGTTCGCATTCACAAAGCAAGCAAAACGCAAAAATTCCATTGCACAGAGCACGTAGCCAGTGGGTGGCTGACTGGGTGGTGGCTGACTGGGTGGTGCCTGACTGGGTGGTGGGTGGCTGCTTAAACTTAAAAACTACGGCAAATATAATAAGCATTTTACTCTACAAAAAAAGAAAAAAAAAGAGCGCCTTTTGGGGCCAAACCTGACCTTAGCGCGACGTCTCCTCTGTCAATGCATTCCGCTGTTGGCCAAGCTAAAATACATAATTATGTGAACGTTATAATAATGCGAGTTGGCGCAAAGTTCAAACAACAAAAACAACAACAACGGCAGCAAGAACAAAACAAAATGCCTAAAAAAGTGCGGCCCAAGGGTCAGAACGTGCACCATGAAGATATATACACATAGATCAGAAGATAGCTGAAATTGCCAAAATGGCCGCACTTTTCTTTCTATTCCGCCCTTTTCCACCTTTTTTGTTGTTGTTATAGCCTGAAGTCTTTTGCTCTGCCGCCCATTCGAAAATAGATTAAGCTTTAAATGCCACAATGTGTAACCGTAATAAGGTCAATAGAGATGGCTAAGAAAGAGAGAGAGAGAGAGAGAGAGGGAGCACCTTAGCACCTTGGCCACATTAGCATTCCGCCTCTTTGTTGTTAGCACTCGTCTCACAATGTGGTAATATATTTAAATGGCTGAGCAGCAAACAAGTTGAAAGCAATTGCCGTTTGGAATTTTCGTGCATCCAAGATCTTTGCCACAAGCAAACATGCCGCAATGCAATGCAATGATAATACATACATTTATATTTCATACTATATGTACTACATATAGTATATATGTAGTAAATACACAGTAATTGAAAACCTAGAAGCATAATTAGTTGTTTAGATATAAGTATACAATAATTACAAGCTGCTACATCATAATTAATTTAATTAAACAACAACAGGTGTACCTAAATGCATGTTTAATTCAAATGTTGTTGTTGTTGTTGTTGTTTAGTTTGCGGTTTCAATGAAAATGCATTCATTCATTAGGTTCACGAATTTCACTCCTAATTGGCTAATTGGCATCAAAAAGGGTTAATTCGAGGAAAATGGGTAAAAAGGCATACATGCTTATAATAATTATGTGTTATTTGTTCCTTTGTTCAACTTGATTTTCCCAACATCTAATTATCTATGCAAAATCTGCCCGCAAACTTGTTAACCCAATGATAGGGATAATCGGCTTAGCAGAGTTTTTAAAACAATTTTCAGTCAAAATTGTGCAGATGACAAGATTTTTGCGCACGCTTTTCACATGCATAATGTAGATGGTAATCTGATTAACCACAAAAAAAGAGCAAAGTTTAAAACGTTGTAAGCATCAATTTAACATTTCACTTAACTTTGTCTACAAAAATCTCTACATAAATATACATATATAGATATGTTTAATATAGATCGCATTGTTTTTATACAGCCATGTGAATATAAAAATTGTAATAATTAAGAATGGCATATAAAATTTATACAAGTGTTTTTTGTGTCTGCTTTTGTTTGCAAAAGGAAAAGTCGAAATTGGATAAAGTGTCAAATGGTGGGCGATGAAGAACAGGATGCAGGCAAACGCGACGTAAAGGAAAATCCGTTTCAACTTAAACGCATCTGATTCGATTCTTTTTATCGCATCTGTGTCGTTGTCGTCGTTGTCGTCGTCGTCGTCGTCACCGTCATCGTGTGCTGCTTATATGACCGGATCTGGACTGCAAAACCTGCGCTTGGGCAGCTGGCGGGCCATAAAGCGAACAGTGCTAAATCCGCCAACAATTGCAACGCCAGCTTGCCGCAGTCAAAATGGCCTGAATGCAGAGAGGGAGAGACGAAACGGAGGCAGCTGTGGGACGAACGTTTGAGCTGAGCTGAGAGCACACTGAATTGTTGCACAAAACTTTTGCAGCAGCAGCAAAGGCAAAAGCCCATAAATGCCAAGCACCCATTGAGGAGCAGCTGCAGCAGCAAGTTGGCCGGAACACCGGAAAGTTGAAGTGGGAGTGACAGTTGACTGGCAACTGTAGCTGTTTTTGATACGACTGCTATTGTTGTTGTTGTTGTTGGTGTTGTTCTCGCTGTTGTTGTTGCAGCAGTTATGTCTTATTAAGCTAACTCACCTAAGTGCCCCTAAGTGTGGCACTTTCAAAGGCAATGGCCTTGGCATTTAATGCAGCTGAAGTTGTTAGCTGAAAGCTGAAATCTCAAGCTATAGCTGATGTTTCATGTGGGTTCTGGGTATAATTTAAGAGTGGCCAATGGCACCAATCAATTTGCACAATAGACAACAAATACACTTAAACACGAGAAAAAATAAATAAAGCACACACACACACACACACACACACATATATGACAGCTAGCAAATAGTTTAAGTAAACAAGCAAAGACACTGTCAAAACAAGAAACAAAGCCAACAACACTCAACGCTACCCTCCATGTGTGCACAGCACTCTATATCTTCACACACACACACACACACACACACACACACACACACACACACACACGCACATAAAGTTAGTTAGTTATATACAAATATGTGTACAAGTGGCTATCCAAAAGTGCGGCCAGTTTAGGTCAGTTGGAAAGTCAAAGCAAAGGCCAGAGCCAGAGTCCATTTGGAGTTGAGTTCAGTTGAGTTGAGTTGAGTTAAATTGAGTGGAGTAAAGTGAAGTGAAGTGCAATGGGAATTGACAGATTGAATACGGTATTGGAGATACAAATGTTCCAAACAGATAATGTGCTATCGATAACTGCCAAAAGTGCGTCAAGAATGCTGAATGAGTTATTGCAGTAATTACTCAATGAAAATGCAATTTTAAAGTTGAAAAAACTATCTTTCTAGTCTAGAGCAAGTTTTATTAAACCTATTTTTATTTCAGGGTAAAAAACTACGCATTTTAAATCGTATCGAAAAAATCCACTTATGAAAAGTGTGGCAATAAATTTGCAATAAAAAATGCAATGCTTAGCGTTTAAAAATTAAAATTGATTTAATCCATCGGCTATCAACATTTATTTTTTAGCCAAGGCAATTCGTTTAAATGAAACAAACTTATGGTGAAATAAAATTTTTGTTTTTCTGAATTTGTATGTGCTCTGAAAGGAATTTGAATATTCAATGTTTAATTGAGTGAATGCTAGCTGTCAATGGTCAATGGCTGCTTTATTTAAGTACATTTTTAAATACTATTTTATCAAATTTGTTTTTATTTATCTTGTTATTCATTCGCTTTTCAATTTGAGTGTTCATTGTGGTGGCTAACTTGCCCCAGTTCGTCTCCGTTTCCTGTCTCATTTTGACTTTATTTAAAATCATTTCTATTTTAAGCTTTTTTC
The DNA here is from genome assembly GCA_018152825.1 of Scaptomyza hsui. Taxonomy (NCBI): domain Eukaryota; kingdom Metazoa; phylum Arthropoda; class Insecta; order Diptera; family Drosophilidae; genus Scaptomyza; species Scaptomyza hsui. Next base: position 9,153,130 of record JAECXO010000001.1, read on the forward strand.
ATTTTTTTTTCGCTTCTTCTTTTATGTTCTACTCAGTACGGTTCCGTTCTGTTCTCTTGCTTGTGTTTTTTCCACCTTTTTTTATACTTTAATACTGAAAGTATCATAGTATATTGGTTTTGTGCAATGTCCGTCATGGTGTCCGTCTGTTTGAACGCAACTTTTTTCGACACCCGTAAAGCTAGAGACTTGAATTTTTGCAATTATGTTTGTCTATAAGCGCGACAGATAAAGTGTTAAGATCGGGTTGCCACGCCTACTAGGAGGCTGGGAAATCGAAAAAAATCGATAACTGAAAAATTATAAAATCATATATTTCTCACAATGTTTCAGCTAGAATTACCAAATTTTGCACGAAGATAGCTACTCACGTCCTTCAAAAAACTCCATCAAAATTTTGGATGCCACGCCCACTTCTTTCGCCCCATCTTCCCTGCTCCTTGAAATTGGAAACGCCAATAGTTTTCACACTTTTTGAGCTAGAGCCACCAGTTATCTTCCACAGGTTGATCCAAAGTCATCAAATTTGGTAACATAATAGCTGGCGTTGTTTACCACCTGGCCCACCCCTTCCGCCCCTGCATTACCCCTTTGCAATGTGACTCCTTACCATCCGTTCTTTTACTGGCATCAAAGTATCCCGCAGTCGGTTGCGTCCGACTGCAACGTTTTCACTTGTTTTGATATTATTTTGTTTTATTTTTATTTTATTTTATTATTGTTGCTCCACTTGATGGTCGCTATGCGATTTTTATTTGAAGCGTCGGTTTTACAGCTTGCTCTTCTTTATAGGCCAAATGCATGGTATAATTTTTATAATAAAAAAAAAAATACAGAATACCGAAAGCATCAAATAAAAAAATGCTAAACCAAAAACTGCAAAACAAGCCCTTGCACAGCGGAACTATGGCATAGAAATACAGCTCCCACATAGTGATACACACACAACACACAGCAGTTAAAACAACAAGTTAGAATACTCATCTCATTTTACTATGGCAGTACCCAAATACCCTAACTTTTATGCAGGGCCTAGCTGTGAGCTGTAACTTCCACTCTAAGTACACTTACCTTTAATATTTGTATATGGTTCAACAAATTGTATTAACTTGTTTGCCTTTGTACATTTGTATTCAATTACCTTTTAGATGCAAAACAAAAATAATAATAAGTAAATCAAATTTAATTTAAAATTTTGATTAGACTCGATTAGTAAAAGTGTATATTATGTGTAATAATCATAGGAGTGAGTCAAAGGTACAAAGCTCTAAAGCAAAATTGTTCATACCACATACCTTAATTTGAAATATTAAATCAAATAAAAGAGAAAAGTTGTGAGTTTGAATAATGTGTGTGTGTGTGCTTCAATGCGTTGCACATATCGTGACAAAAATATCAAACTTTTTGGCAAGGGTATAAAAACAAAGCAGTAACAAACACAACAGCAACAGCACCAGCCAACAACAACAACAACAACAAATGCAAACACAAATGTATTACGACTTTTATTTGCATACTTTTGTGTGCGCACACAAAATGATTTAAAATGATAATTTCGGCGTATAACAACAAAATAGAATACCAAAAAAAAATTTAAAATAAAAATTTGTATAAAAAATAATGATAAAAATGAACAACGAACGCAAAAGAATGAATGAAAAATGCAAAACCCCAAAAACCCAACACCAGCAATCCACAGTGCTAGACTGGATGTATAATTTAGCTTCTTTGTTTTTCACTTTATCTCAGTGCTTCTCGTAATTTCAATTAAAATTATTCTAGTCGTATTACATGGGGCATGGCTTGGTAAGTATGTATGTACATAAGTAGTGCGTAGAGTGGTGGGCGTGGCCAAAGAAGGTGGGGCTGCACTGCTGTCAGTCTGGTCTGCACACAAGCAAGCTGTGAAAGCCAACAACAATCGAGTGGCAAGTTTACAGTTAAGTAATACGCACTCGTCGCCTAATGGTCCGGCACTGCATGGACCGCAGTCATGAACAAGCTGCCTGCCTGTGGCAACCCTAGCGTCCCAGAGCCAACACCAACGCCAAAGGCAAGGCGAACGCCAACGCAACTAGAGGATGACTCTAGGACAGTCCATCAGCGGCCGAACATCGTCGCACTGTCCCAGAGCGCCATTACCGCACAAACTTTAACGCTGAGTTGTGTTAGCAGCATCAGCAGCAAACGAACTTAGGAACACAAACACGCGCGTCACACACTCACACACAAACACACACAAACACACACACACACCCACAAGTCCATCGTTAGTCCCTAGTCCAAACCCAAACATAAACCCAATCCCAATCCCAATCGCAGTCAAGCCGTAACAAAACACTCGCAGCAAGACGAAGGCGACATTAACTTGGCGCGTCAAAGCTGAAGTTGAAGCATAAACACACCACTTTACCCCAACCAACAAGCTTGAGTCATTTGCCCTGCGCTCAGTGAGAGCGCGTGAGAAAGAGAGAGAGAGAGTGAGCTTCAAATTTCTGCACAAGCTACAGGAGAGCTTTGGCTGCAAAAAAGTGTTGCCTACATTTGAGCGCTTTTGCGTATTTTATTTTTGAGTGCAAATCGCAGCTTGAGTCGCGACTTGAGTAGCTAGTCATTTGCTGCTGCTCCGTTTAGATCTGTGCGAGTGTGTGTGTGTGTGCGTATGGTTTTTTTTAGCTGCTCTTCAGCGGCAACTCTTCCATTTGATTTCTTTGATTCTTTTTTTAGTAGCAACTGCAGCGTTGGGCAATGGTGGCTCATGCCAAAGACCAAAAGTGGGTCAATTTACGTGCCGTCGTCGCCAATGGAACGTTGAAAGCCAGTATGCGTGTGTGTGTGTGTGTGTGTGTCTGTGTGTGTGTCTGTCTGTCTCTGTGTGCTTGACTATCTGTTGTTCTTGTTAAATAAACCATGCTGTGTATAACTACTATATAGTATTTGCAACAGAAAATGTATATATAGTACAATGTATAGTATATGTGTACGCTGAGAGCGGAGACAGGACGGAGGACAACTTCGATACGCGTGGGAATTTAATTTGCAACCTAAGGAAATGCAAGTAATGATGGCAAACTTTAAAATTTTGATAATGCCAACAACAGCAGTAGTTGCAACAGCAGCAGCAGCAGCAGCAACAGAGTAGTGCAACAAAAGCCAAAATACAAAAGGTTAAATGTAGCTGCAATTCTTATCTTAGACGAGATACATATGTATGTATATGTAATTCTTTTTTGGTGTATAGTATGTAGAATGTGGCAAAGTAGAGTGTAGTAGTAATAGTAGTATATATGGTTGCCCATCTATCTCTATCTGTGGCATCTATCTGAGAAGCAGTTGCAACTGCAACTGGCAGTGGCAGTTGCAGTGGCAGCAGCAGTTGCAACTTCATCGCCTTTGCCTTCTTCAATTTTGCGTAGTTATTTTCGTAAGTGCAAACGAGCAATTTGAAGTGCTTAAATATTTGATATTGGTTTTGCTTTGCCTGTCGTCGACGACTACGACGGAGGCATCTTCGTTCATGCAGCAGTAGCTGCAGCAACTTAAGCTCTGTGCAACTATTTAATGAAATTGTCTGTGTGCATTCGCATCAACATCAGCAACAGCAACAGCCAACGGACTGCATCATGACAGAAGTAGTAAAACTTTCAAATAAATTTATTAATACCACGTTTTGTAATAATTATTGTATAATGTTAACTAACATTCAGTTACAATTGATAGCTGCTGAAGTAGATTGAATAATTTAAAATTGAATTCCAAATCACAACTACTAATGCCATATCAATTAGGTAATTGTAATTGTGTGTGTGTGTGTGACGACATTTATTGAATTGGCAGCAATCGAGAAGACTTGGTTCGGAAATTCGTATGTTTTTTTTGGGGTGCATAAGTTGTTCAGTTGTTCAGGCTTGAATGCCTGCGCACGGATTAAAGGGGCAATAAATAGGCATTAAGTGGGCAAACAGCAGCAAAGGAGGAAGGATGAAGGAGGCAGGATTTGGGTGCGACCAGGCAGCAGACAGTCGACAGCTTGAAGAGCACCACAAAGAAACGTAAGTAAGTCGCATGAAAATGTTTTTGCAATTTGTTGTGGTATGGCTGATGTTGATGCCGTGGCTAGAAGATGGAAACTGAGATGGAGATGAAGATGGAGACTGAGTCTGAGTCTGAGAACAGAGGCTGAGCTTGAGGTTGTTGCGAGCGAGCAAAAATTGCGGCTGGCTTCAAGTGGATTGCTGCTAGACAGGCTGAAATGATGGCGTATAAAAGGCCATGAAGTGCAGAAGCAAAAGCAGCAGCAGCAGCACCAGAAAGCAGCAGATGCCATAGACAACCACAACAAGAAAGAGAGAAAGTAGGTTGGATTGTAGTGCAGACAGTGCTGCCTGCCTCTTGAGGAGTACAGAGTGAAAAAAAAAAAAAACAGCTAGTTGAGCCAAACACCCTGTTAAGTCGTGCACAAAAAAATAAATGAAAAGGAATTAAACAGAAAGAGGAAAGGGACGACAAATAAAACAGCTGATTAACTACTTATGATAATTTACAGCAAAGTTGCCCCGTCTCCATTTACATCACAATTTTCGAAATATATAAAAGTTTCTTTTCCCTTGTTAAGCTCAACAAAAGAAAATAGGCCAGAGAACGAGAGGAAGGCTTGATAACCTCAACAAAGAAAAAAAAAAACGAAACGAGTTTAAAGCAAAAGACCAGAAACATAATCCAATATGATGTGAAGCAAAGTCTGCCTTGCTCCATCGATTTGGATATTAAAGTGCAAGTCAAGTGAAACGCAATGCAAAAAAAAATAAGTAAATGATACAACTGAAATTATATGGAAATGCTCGTAGCAATGTTGTAAAGAGCAACTTTTAGAAAACAGAGCCAAAAGAGGCCATAGGATAAGTAAAGCTAGAGAAATGCTTCGAATGTAAATTCTTGTAAACTGAAAATGATTTGCGAGATTCCTTTTTCTTTTGGATCATTCTTGCAGAATATTGACTGAGATGCACCTCAAGTGACAGCAACTAACAGTGCTTAAAAAAAATACCCTGTAATAATGTATAAATAAAAATATTGAGGTATGAGTAAAAACAGTAATGAGAAAGTTAGGATAGAAAAAGTGTCAAAGTTTGTTATGTACTTTTGGGTTAAGCTCACTTACCTGACCCCACTTGCCACACTTTTCACTGGGTATATGGCAAAATATTCAAGGAAAAACAAAAAACTTATTCTTTGTTTGCATGGTAACAATCTCAAAATGAAATTGAGAAATACGGAAGAACAATGATCCGGGGATGAATACTACACGTGAAATGGGAATTGAGAAAAATACTCCGAACTGAATTGCATTGCAGAAAGAAAGAATTTGCTCATTAGAAAAGTGGAAAACTTTGGCGAAAGTCTTGCGAATACCGGCTTAAAAATATACCGGAGAAAGGAAGAAGGTCTTTTGTATGCCACTCGCACAATTGCATGCTGGATGCTATAAAACTCGCTACCAAACATGCATGCAACGCACACATCATATTCATTCCAAGTTACCCTTTCTCTCCCTCTCCCTCTCCCACACACTCTCTCGCTGAGAGGCTTGTCTGTCTTGCTCTGTCTGTTGCCAACTATGTGGCCAGAGAAGTGTGCGCCAAGCATGTGGAACAAAACGCAAAAGTTGTACAAACTTTTGCGGCGATCTCTGGCTGCGAGTGCTGCGGAATGTTAGGGTATGTCGGTAAATGCGGTAAATTGTATGTGTGTGTTTGTTTGTGTGTGTGTAGTACGTACTTAGGACTGGGTTAATGCCTGAGCAAATGAAGCGTAGCACACACACACACACACACATATATATACACTCGCCCAACGTGCAACGTTCACATGCATGCCGGGGTAAAAAACAATACATTTAATTAAAGTTTAAGATGAGTTGGCACAACACAACAGACAATAAACTTCACACTTTTAACATTTTCTACAGTTTATGCAAACCTTAACTAAAACTATGTTAAAAAATTGTTAACGCTCTGCAATAGCACCCAGATTTAATTAAAATTATAGCCCCAACAATATCTGAGCAGCAAAACTTTAAGGCGTAAATTCTGTCTGTCTGATTGTCTATCTTTCGCTATCTTCCCCCTCCTCTCTCTCTCTCTCTCTCTCTCTCTCTTTCTCGTTCTCTCTCTGTCCCTGTCTTTTTATATTGTCTGTGTCTCTCAGCCTGGTTTTGGCCGTGTGGGCCGCTTGGGCCGCTGCTGCTGCTAGTTTGTTGGCTTGCAATTTATATCAACGTGCCTTGCAGCACAGCACAGTCAAGTTTGGCAAAAGAATTATTCGCACTACACTGGGCGAAAGACAACCTTACTTAACCAATTTCAAATGCCTAAGCTGTACTCATTTGCAAATACAACTTAAGATACCTGATGAAATGCTCTTTACTAATTTTACTCTTGTTAAACATTTAAGAGCTTACAATTCGGAGAATTTGCTCTAAGCTAAAATAAGTACTTGCAACATTTTGCCGACAGACTTAAGAGCCTTGTGTTACTTAGGTAGGGATTCAGTGTGTCTTTTAATAAAAGATGTATTACTTTTTCCTGTTTTATGGCAACAATTAAATTATACAAATGATGCAAATGTGCTTAAGCTGAAAATCTATAAATTCAGTTGATTTATTTATCAAGTTTTGTTTGGCTTTTTGGAAGTTTTTACTGTATTACTATTTAAGATTCAATTCATTACTACAACTATTATTTTATGCGTATGAAACTTTCTGGCAATGAGTATACACTTATATAAAAGGTCGAGATTACCGTCCTTAATTGAGCACTTTGCGAATTTACATAAAACTCATCGATCTGCAAATTAAGATATAGTACAAGAAGTGTCTTAAACTTATTGCAGCTCAGCTTTTGAGCTGCTATCATTAGTTTTATAGTAACTGTTTTTACACACACACACACACACAAACACTATGCTCTCTCCCTCCCTCTCTGTCTCTCGCTTCATCTCTTTTTCTCGCTGTGTGTCGTGATTGTTGTCGTTGTTGTTGTCGTGCTCCTGCAACTGTTAAACAACGCTCAACGCTATCTAGTTGATGACTAAAAACTTTTGCACAGTAGTCACGTCGAGTGGCACACCCCCCCTACACACCCCCGCACACACCCCCACAATTCGGAGGCAAAGGCAACCGGTGCGTGATTGTCAAGGCATGTTTTAAATGTTGCCCAACCAAATTGGACAAACATTTTCGAAGCGCATTCGCGTTCGCATTCCAAATTAGCACATTTAACACACAGCCCCCACCTCCCCCTCCGTTGTAGCACCGCAACGTTTTTACAAATGATGGGCGTGGCACTAGTCATGCTCGTTTGATATTGAGTGTGCACAGTTTGCTGGCAGAAAGACAGTTGGCAGTTGGGAGTGAAGATTACTAGCGACATTTGTAATTCAAAGTACGCCTTGCGTTGATTTTTGCTGCTGCTGCTGCTTTCATTCCAATTCTATATGCACTTGCCCAAGGTAGATAGAGAAAGAGAGGGAGTGAGAGAGGGAGGTTAAGTGGGGTGTGTGGTCATGCGGCAGTTTCAATCGCAAAATGCCATTTCCGCTGGCTGCCAACAAGCGCGCGGCTGCTAACAATTTTCCAAGATGCCGTCGACGCTGTCGGAAGGCAGTCGAGCAGTCGAGCAGTCCGACTCTGTTGACTGCAAAAACAGTCGAGCTCTCATGTCACGACTATGTACTATGTGCATGCTGTGTTGTGTGTGTGTGTGTGTGTGTGTGTGTGTTGTTTGTGGTACAACAATAAATGCTAATTTCCTTTTGGTTGCAACATGAAGCATTCTTAATTGAAAAATGTTGACAGAAATGGCCGCAACTGGAACAGCAGCCGGTTCAATGAGCTCAATGATCGGCACACACCTTTTCGCCAGGTGGGCGTGGCATGGGGCGTATTGAGAGCTACTTAGCGTTGAGGTGAGATGCTTTTGTTTCGTTCCCGTTTGACGCCCACCGTCAAGCACAAGACAAACAAACAAACGAGTAAACAAACAAACAAACAGACAGACAGACAGACAGACAAGCAAACAAATGACACACACACAGAAACACACACAGAAACAAGCAAAAACAAAGTGAAGGGAAAAACAAATGGCCAAAGTTCGCACATGGAGAGCGAAAGATGTTGACGAAGTCGCGGCCCCAAAGATGAAGGAGATGGAGGGGTACACATGATGGCACAATATGAATAAAATGAATAAATTGGCATATGTAATGCGTTTGCTTTGGCAAGGGAATGCTTCCGGCTCCCTGCTGCCTGCCCCCCCTCATAGATGCTGCCTTCAACACACTCATAGAAAAACAGAGAGAGAGAGAGAGAGGGCAGGTCAGGGACCGGGGCCCACCTGGAGATTTGGTTGAATGCGGCACTGATTATATGCCATGAGATTTTCATGGCGCGTTATCATTGAATCTGCGCCACGTGTGCTTAGAGCCCAGGATCTGAGTGGGTGTTGAACTAAGCGACGGGAAGTTTTCTTGAAAAGTTCAACAGGGGAATTGGCAAATGCGACTGCGGCCAACGAATTGATGGCCAAATGGTTGTCGGAATGGCAAACTAAATGAGTGCGCATAAATCGATAAGCAGCAATCGATGACAAAACGATTGTCCATCAAATGCGCAGTTTTATTGAATGCTCACACATTAAGTATTACAACTAGCTCGTAAATAAACTATAAAAACGAAGAAAATATCTTGAATTTGCTGAACATGGCATGTTAGTTCTCACAGCAATTTTATTACCAAATTTCCTGATTTCTTCTTGTGCATTCCCCTTTAAAACAAAAGAGCTAAAAGGGCTTACAGCTGGATTGTTCAAATTCCGATAATTTGTTGTTTCCATTGCCTTTTGTTATACTGCCTGCAATAATTATGCCCACAAGTTTAAATAGTTGCGTACAATACTCAAAACATAATGCCATTACAATTGTAAAGGGGATAATACCTTTAGCTTTTGTGCTTTGATGTACAAGTTTTGGCATTTCCCAAAAGTATGCTATGTTAAAGCTTTTACATTAAGGAATCTCAGCAAACAACAAAGGACAGTGGGCCACCAAACAGGTGTTCCAGGGCTTGTGTGCAGCTTGTATTCAATTATAAACTTCTGCATATTTAGGCATGTTTGAAAATGGGCAAAGTGATTAAAATAACAAAAATTGTTTGCCCTGATTGAAAATCAAAAACTGCAATTGCGAATGAATGCAATTCATTTGCGAAAACGAAAGCAATTAAATGAATTTATTTGAGCAATTTACATTATAATATGCGCAAACTGTTTTCGGCAGTTATGCAGTCAAAATAATGTGAGCTGGTGTGGCAGCATCATCATCATCAACAACATGCTTTACTCTTACTACCTACTGATGGTGCTGGTGTCTTCTTTATGCCACTTGCCTCTGCGCTGCTCTGCGTGGCTCTGATCCAATAAATTTGAAGCTCTGCCAGCTCACATGGCTGCTTTATGTGTGTAATTACAAGCTGCCTTTTTGCACTGGGGATGCGCTGCACTTGCTGCACACACTCATACACACACACACGCACACGTTTACGTATAGATACACACGTGCCCTTCTCGCACGCACGCACACACACAAAATGCCACGACATTAGCATAATGTGATTCTCTAAGCATCTGATTTGCAAGCAGTCAGGATATAGCCAGAGGGCGGTCAACTTGTTGACTTCGAGAGCGAACAGGCATGGGGGGGGGAGGAGGAGTTAGGAGGTTGAAGCATCCTGCAGCAGCACCGGCAACAGCGGCATCAGGCAACGCTTCCTGCCACTTTAGCCGTAAACGCTGCAAATGAGCAAGAGTCGCATTTACCACACAACTCCACTCCCCTCCCCTTCCCGCCACCCGCCACTGCCACCGACGCACACACACACACACACATACGCTCAACAGCTGACAGTTGCCACCAGGTTGACATGGGAGTGTGGCTGCCATTGATGATGCAGTCATTCATTTTTATCAGCGCACAAACGTAAATGCAATAAAAAGCGAAATCAACTTGCAATGCAATTTTGCAGCAAGGAAGTGATTGAAAACACGAATGGAGTCCTGGAAAGTGAAAAGAAAGGGGGGTGTGTGTATGTGTGAATGGCACTTGTGTTTTGTGTGCTTGGATCTGGCAATGCTTTTTTGGCTTCCCAAAAAATGTTTTACATTCCCATACATTGTGGCCATAAAACTTTGGTACACGACTTTGATGGCATTTATTGTGGTTGCATCTACACAATGTTGTTGTTGTTGTTATTTAGCTGTTGCTGTTGCTGAGATTCATTTGGCATTTCAATACGGAAGAGCCCGGTGCAGCGGCATCATACAAAACTCATTTCCAATGCAACTGGCAGCTCTTCTGTTCGAGAGAGAGAGAGAGAGAGAAGCAAATGTTACCAGAGGCTATGGAGGTTTTATGCTTGGGAAGCAGGTGAAGGTGGAGGTGGTGGAGGAGGGGGTTTTTTTGTTGCCTTTGATTGCACTTGCAGTGCATGGGAGCGATCTATCTTTGCTGCTTGTCTATCTTTGCGATTGTCTATTGCGATATAACCAGCACCTTCGGCTTTTGTTTGCCCTTTTTATCGGCATAGCTTTCTCGTTCTGGTGGCATTCAATCTATCTCGCTTTGTCTGCGTGGCATGTGGCATGCTGCATAATTTACCGTTCGAGTCAATACTGTTTTCCCAACTTTAATTAAATTTGTGCTTCTCAGCATTTGCCAATACACTCCACGATGAGGGCATGTATATGTATTTCTGTGTGTGCGTGTCTTGGGTGGGTTAGTGTTGGCATTGTAGATACCCGACACGCCTGCACTATGGTTCAAAGGGCCAACAAATCGCTGAAACTTTGTTGCAGCAACACCAACAACACGCAAGCAGAAAGTGACAGGTGGCAGCAGCATCGCCTCAGGGCGTTTATCAGTTAATTGACATCCACACGGTCGAAAGGGTGCGAGAAGCAGCAAGCAGCAGCATCGGTAGCAGTAGCTGCCCCCATTTCAGCTGCCCCTTTGGGGCACATTTAGCTAACTCTGTTGTGTGTACTCATTGAGCGCTACGTTCGGCTAATCGCATATAATTATCGAAATTGTTTATCACTTTGCCAATTATGCTGTTATCTTGCTTGTCCTGGATTGGATGGGGTTACACTAATTTCAGCAGTTAGTGCAAACAATTGAGCGCTAAAGCGAGTGAAATATGTATGTGTGTAGAAATACATATGCACAAGCCCTTTTAATCAGGAATCAACAATAATAAACTTTTATAATGCCTTTCAAATCCGTTTACTTATATTTACAACACTTTTGACTCTTATCGATAATTATCGATTTATGTAAATCGTGTATCAATCAAGAGGAAATGTTAAGAAAAATAAATTATCGATATATGTATATGTGTAATATCCTTCTAATCATAATTTAAGCAACATTTGCATGGATGTTATTCAATTGACATTAGTTGTTATCGATAATTACCGATATGGTTTATATCACGAGCTAAATCTATTTTCAATTATTTGAATCCCATTTTTTGCACCGCATCTTCTGTATTCTCCCATATTGTTTTGCGATTTCCTTTGTTTGCCCAGCCAGTCAGTCTGTTGTTTAACCAATGCCACCAGCTGTGGCACCACCCATCCCCTCCACCCACACAATCATATCTGTGTGATTGATTGTGTGTGTGTGTGTACAGCAATTCTATCAATCGCATCACATTCAATGCGCTCAAATTGCTTCTCAGCCGATGGCTTTGCGGTTGTTGCTGTTGCTGTTTATACCCTGTAGAAAGCGTATTGCGAAGTGTTGACAGACACGAGAAACATTTGACATGGCACTTTCTTAAAATACATTATACTAATTTATAGCTACTATATTAAATTGCTGATTAAAACCTTAAAGGATATATTAAAGTCTTCCTTTCCATCAACTCTTGCACTCTTTATTTGTTTTATTTGTGCTTTTGCTGTCGCTTTCGCTGTTGATGTTGTCGTTGTCGTTTCTGTTGCCTGCATGCTTCCTGCGTACAGCTTACGTCACGTTCCATTGCACCCGCAGTGCTCGTTTGGGTGGTTGTGGCCACATGCGGGAAACTGACAAGGGCAGGACCAATAGTCAACGGAACTGATGCAGCTCCATCAGCGCCTGCTCATCATCACCATGAGAGCATTAGTTGAAGTTGGGAAACAACTTTGGCTGCGTCGTGACTGTTCACATGTTTTGTTTGCTTCTACTTACTGATTTGCTTGCACATTAAAACGACATTTAATCAATGCTGTCAGCCATTGTATGAACCGCACGCACAAGCCTCAAGCACACACACACACACGCAAGGATAGGAAGTAAGGCCAACTGTTGCACAGCAACAACAACGCTCCTTAATGCGCTCTGCATTTTTTGTGATTTAATTAAATGACACTTTGATCGAAATAACCTTATTTATGCCATACATGTGTGTGTGTATGTGTGTGTGTGCGTGCTAGAGTGTGGGGTTTAGTATTTGATCCAATAATCACCACGCCCGCAACTCGTCAACGTAACCCGCAGCTCTGGATCCGGCTCTGGCTCTGGCTCAGGCAGGCGTAAGCAATGCAATTAATTATAAAAGAAATGAAAACAAAAGCAATGCGCCAAATTGAATAATATGCAAACACACACACTCACACACATAACACCATGGAAACCAGAGGACATTTTTTTGTGTGGCATCAATTAAAATATGCAAGATTTCATTTATCAGCTTTGCTGCCCTTTATTTACAAATTCAACGCCAATTACCAAATCTGCAACTAAGGCAAAAATTTTTTAAAAAGTAGGATTAAAAATCCTAATTTATTTAAATGTATATGTGCATATTTATGTAAATTATAGCTTTGACTTTGTCAAAATTCGTCATAAATAGTCAGGTTTTTGCTGTCCATTAATTTAACTAAACTATTTTTGCTGTGGTTTTGGTTTAATCAGTGAAACATGAATAAAACAGACTGTGCAAAAAAAATAAAAATTCAACAAAGAATTGAGTTATGTGGAAATGACAAATGACAGGCTTAGCTCTTTTCTCACCAAAGTTCAAGTTGCTTGGCAACCTTTTGCCTTTGATTTGCACATAATTCGTGTATTGTCTTATATTTCTATGCAAATATACGGATTTCTATTTTATATAGAAATTCTATTATGTACAATATTAATAAGCGTGCTTTGTCCAAACATTTGAATAACGTTACGGGTTTTTGTAGACAATGATAATAAGTAACGGCCAGTCTGTAAATTAATATTAAATTTTAAAGAGAATATCATTAAACAAATAAACACACATTTATTTCGCCAAATATTATTCAAGTGAGCAAAAAAAAAATATGTTTATTTTTGTTCACGGCTTGGTGAACCAAATGGAATTCAGGTTAAATGCTACATTTATTTTTTTTATTTGCGAATTAAAATAATTCAAATGGAAAATATGTTGTTGTCTGTTACGCTTAACCTGTTAATATTAAATCCATTTAAAAAGTTAATTAAATAGAAACAATCCATAAAGGGCCATTTTCACACGCTGAAACGGAAAGTCCTATAATTGTCTGTCAGTCAACTTTTTTCCACTTAAAGCAAGGGTACGTACATATAAGTTACATATAGCGGAATGCGCACAAAAACATTAAAAATAAATGCGTGCCAACTTCTCAGGTACAAACTATAAGCAGTCGTCACATTTTACCACAAATAGCGTCAATTTGGCCCAAGGTGGCCCACAAGCAAAGCGTCCTTAGCGTATGTAAAGAAGTGTTGCATGCTTTTGGGCACGGCCTGTTCATAAATTGACGCCCGTGTGAGAGAGAGACACACTAACTGACAGACTAACTGTCGAGTGTCGACTGCTGTACGGCCTTTCTGTTTACGGTCTGTGGCTTTTTGTGGGCTTTAACTCTTACGTACATACGTTAATGTAGACTCCCCGTCGACATAATTACAGGCAGGTTGTGTTTTTTTAATGAGCTGTCGCCAATTTGATGGGTGTGGTACAAGTGCGGCAGCAAATGTGTGGTTAAAAGGGGGCTGGGGGCTTGCCACTCGACTGGCTGTTGGAGGAGCCAATAGGCAAGGTCATGTGTGGTATGTTTGTTGGTAAGTAGAACGCTTTGTTTTGTTTTATTAGCCACAAACTAGAAATAGACTGATTGAAACATTGCTTGCACTAGAGTTTCTTAAAACGCACGGCAGAATCGGTCTTGGACCAGACACGTGGACGAGTGCTATCAGTATTATTAAGGCTGCGCCTCAGTAGTTCATCCAGTTGAATGCAGAACTCATGTTTGGAGATGCCATTCTCCAGTATGAGTCCACGACCATCATGCTCGATCTCCTCACCAGCTGCACAACGTTCCGTTGACCTTTGTGTTGTCACTTCTTGTGTTTCGCTTGCAATTGGGTCTCTGGGCTGCAGTTCGATTTGAGCCTGGGTCGTGATTGTGATACCGTTTCGGGGATTTGATTTGGCGGAAAAGCAGGACGGCATCTCTATGTGCATCTCGTTGAGCTCCAACTTGGCTCCACAGTGTTTGCACTGATGAACGCGTTTTATTGCATGTTTTGCCCTGGTCGTGGGACGCTGCTTAAGTCGACGATAAAAACGGGCAATCTTCGCAAAAACGCGTTTAGCTAGTGGCATAACAAACTCAATTAATTTGGTTGTAAAAATGGATCGAGATAGAACGAAAACTCTGGCCAAACAATGCGGGTAACAATTAGAAAATTTTTGAAAACAAAATAAAATTTTAATACTGTAAATCGTGCGATTTGTGTGTGTGTTTTAGTGTGTGTAGAGAACTGCCGAACGGGGAACATGGAATGACAGTTAAGGCCAGGCTAAGTTGCTGCTTGCTACTTGCTGCAAAGCCAGGCAAGTCATTAAAGTAAGTTAACTGCCTTAACCCGTTGTTCGTTGTTCGTTGTTCACTCTCTTTAACCCGTCAAGTGGCTCGTTTTGGTGTCATAAAAGTTTTATTGCCTACTTTTTGGGGCGCGCTCTTTCAATAAGGCGCTTTAGTCGGCCTGCCAGCATCAATTATTAAGCGTCATTAAATTATAAGTGGTGCTCGGCAAAAGTCTAAGCAGCACCAGCAGCAGCAGCAGCACAGAACCACAACATTTTTGCACCACGCTCGCTCAGCTCTCTGGTAGTTTAATTAAATTTGAACAAAAATTCTCACGCCAACCACTGAACCAAACGGTTGCTCTCTAGTCTAGGCGTTCCATTCATTAACAATGCATTGCCCGGGCACAGACTGGACTTTCACTGGACATCAGGCAGCACTTTCTGACAGACAGATAGAAAAAGGGAATGGAAAACGGAGAGAGTGAGAGCGAAGAAGGCTTCGCAGCTCATTCGAGTGCCTCTTGAAAAGCAACCATGCGTTTGAGCTTCAAAATAATCTCTTCTCAAAATTTATTTGTATTGGTATTGTCCTTTGTTTTTGCCCACATTCAGAACAAGTTTTTTTTTTATTCGTTTTTTCTATTATTTAAACTTGATCTACTGGCTTAATTGAAAAGTGGATTGGGTTACACAAAATGTAATTTGAATTCTTACTTAATCAATGCAATTGCATCCACTTCAAGTTTGAACTATTTTACTAGTTTGTTTGTTAGCCAATGTTCAAGTTTCTAGCAAGTTGAGTGATTGCCTGGCCCCAGAAAAGGAATTTGGCATCACTTTAAAAGTAGTTTGAAATACATTAGGGTAATTTATGGCTTAGTTTAGGGTAATAATGCATAACTTTTCATTTTTAAATGTATGATTCAAATATTTTTATTGACCACAATAGCTTTAATTTGGCCCAAAAACGTCTGCTCAATTATTTTAGCAAGTTCTAATGAAGCGCAAGATTAAATTTTTTCGGTTTTTTTTCATAAATTTCGGCACGTACCCACAAACATTTCATCTTGTTAAGTTCTAGTTTGAAATTGGATTTCTAAGGCGCCAACACAAAATAAAAGTTACTCGCACCACACGCACACACACACACGCACACACAGCAGCAGCTTTCTGGCTAGCGGCTAAGGACACTGCAAATGTAATGCCATTTATAATCGAAATCTTTCATTAAATTAAGAACATTGTTTGTGACCGCGAGCCGCGCTGCCGTCAACATGGCATACACACACACACACACACACACACGAGCTCACACACACACACACACACACACACAGTGGGAAACACACACATTAACATACATAATTACAATTTAATTAGCGGACATGAATTGCAGCGTCGCAACAACCAAACTGACCAACTGACCGACCACATTCAAGGCGCCCAACCAATCTGCCACCCACCACCCACCACCCAACCCTGCAGGCGGCACATGGCCCTGTTCTTCACACTTACACCTTACCCTTACTCTCCCTCTCTCACTGTGTGTGTGTCTCTTTTTGTGTTGTGGCTGCTTGCTGCTGCTTGCGAGTGTTGGCGCTGCTGTCGTTTCCTGCCGCCCATAAACTTTTTGCTCATCCGCTCATTACATTTACACACACACACTCGCACACACACTCACGTACAGCTGGTGTTGTACATGCAGAGCAGATATTGTGCAGCAAAATATGTATATACATTTGTATATATTATACAGGAATAAAAGTAAACAACAACAACAACAAAAAGAGGAAGAAAAAAAACACGATGATATTCAAGTGAAATATGACACTCTCATATATTCGCAATTATTTGCGCTATTCATTAAAGGCCGTATTCAGCCAGCACGAAACTTCAGACACACTGCACAACAAGTTTTCCGTCGTTCCTGCCTGATACTGGTAACAACAACAACAACAGCACAAGAAAAACAGCAAATTGAATAAAATGTAATGCAAAGTTTGCGATCTGATGCAAAAGTGACATTCAAACTTGGGGCTAAAAAAAACAGGAAAAAATGCTAAAATTGGAGCACGAGCTTCAAGTAGCTTCATTTAAATTCACATAGACATTGATACTAGAATCAACATGCAATCAAATTGCCTCCCGCCTATCGCCCTTTCACCTTCTCACCCTGTTTGACTACATTATGTGTCTGTTTAATAAACCGTACAATATCAACTTGTTCCTGCAAAAAAAAAAAAACAAAAGAAAATTTCAAATGAAAATAATCAAAGAGAGAGAAAAAAATGCAACATTTTGCGGTCATGAAGCAATTTTCTCGTTATTTATTTATTTAATTGTGATTGTTTGATTTTATTGGTTTTTTTTTTGTTTTGTAAATGTGAGTATCGCATTTTTGCCATATTTGACATATATGTTTCAAACTTGATTAACTTCGTTAGGTTCAACTTAATATGTTTTCATTTTAAAATAAATTATAAATAACAACCAGCAACAGTAGTTTCAATTTAACCACGAAACAGTGTTGAGCAATGGCACTTTTCAGCACTCAACTGTAAAACATCACACTTTAAGCTTATTAAGTAAGTAAACACGCGGAAAAAGAAAGAAATTGCTCACTTAATATTGAAATCTCATTAATCTAGGCACATTTTTGCATCTGGCGCTGAAGACTTAAAGTCGCTGGCATTGTAACTTAATTGGATATTGTTATTATTGGGATTAATGCAAATGCGAGTACGAACATTTTCGCGAGCGAGCGAGCGAGATCTGCATTTGGCATTACCAATTGTGGTATTAAATTTAATGAGCCGATTTTGGGCACTTTGCCAGTGGGCGCTGCGCGTAAAAATATTAATTTTCTCATTTCCCGCCAGTTATTATTATTATTGTATTATTTGCCTTGCGCTTCGTTTCGTTTGGTTTCGTTTCGTTTCGCATTCCATTTCGCATCATTTTGTCAGCACTGCTTAATGCCATTTTATTAAAGCACACACACACACACTCACATGTGTGTTTAAAAAAAAAATGACGAGCATGCATTCAGACAGATATGAAGGTGGGTGTTAAAAGTGTGTGTGTGTGTGTGTGTGTGTGTGTGAGTGTGTGTGTTGGTTGTTTGGGCAACAAACAAAAAATTCGCTTTAACAGCAATTTTCGTAGCTGTGTTTGAGTTCGAATGTGCGTTTGACACAGTGTCAAAAAATACCGTAATATTTGTCATAAAACTTTATGATGCACAAAATTAGTTTTACAGCACTGGCACACACCAACACACCCATCTACCAACACACACACAGAAAAAATATGCCACTCTAAGGACGCTTTGTCAAAGGGCGCGCGCCCCTCGTCAATGGACGCCAATCGATTTGGCAGCCAACACTTATGGCCTGGCTTTCTATGCGGCTCTTAGCATTGTGGCAGATCCTCCTCTTCTACCCCCCACCCATCCCTCTGCTTTGTACTTATTTATTTATGCAATGCTCGTGCCAATGCAAGTAATTTATTTATTTAGAAATTTTCTGCCATTTAAGCGCGTAATTGTTTTAGCATGGCAGGCCAATTGAGAACTTTCATTTACATTAAACTTATAAAAAAACACACACACAAACACACAGGCACGCGCACATTTTGTGACAATGATAAATAGTTTGTTGAAAATGTGCAACGACCGTAGGACAATGCGTCGGGTGACGGGTGACGGGCCACCGGCATTTAAATTATGAAAAATAAACAAAGTTATATATGCATATAAATTGGTATTATTGATACTATTTTTTGTTGTTTTTTTTACCACCAAGTACACACAAACACAAAAACAAAACTGTGTCAAAAAGACCAATGCGGAATGATAAAAATGGGACCTCAAACTGTGTTTGCATCGATCTATATTATATATAATTGTTTGGAGAGTTAATTTTAGTACGCATTTTTTGTTTGTGATTATTAGTTTCTTGATATTTTTTCTAAAACTTAACACAAAGATTTCAGAAACTTTATTACATACTTAAAAAGTCTTAAACACATAAAAATAGTTCATTTTAGTAGGTATTTTCTAGTCTAGCACACACGCTATAAAAACATTCATGCTTGGTTTTGCCCGTTTTTTAAATTTTTTTTATTTTGTCCTTACACTCGTGTTATTTTTGATTTGTGTATGTTGCGCACTGTTGTTGAAGGCTTCATTTTGTTTGGATTTCACAGCCGGCAAACTATGGAATATGATTTCAATGAATTCCGTTCGCTATCGATTTCATTTCGATTATTTCACTTTGTGTACTTAAGCATATTAATTTAAAAAAAATGAAATATATACACTTCATATGCATATTATTATTAATAATATAATCATAATTTTTAACGCCTGCATTAATTTCATGGACCATGCCACGTCTGCCACTTTAAATTGTAGTACACGTTTGTTGCGCATACGCCGCGTGCGCTCACTCACCCAACCATAGACCTGTATGCCCTAAATGAAAGCACAATATTTGCGAATCATCTTAGCATGCTGCTACTGTTCCACTTGTCTTTCAGTTGGCCTCACCCTAATGATGCGGCGGCACCTGGCAACGTTTGTTGAACATTGCTGCAGCCATTCTGCACAACATGGCGTATGCGTTGAGAGAGTACGCATAACAAAGCCGTGCGGAACAATGGCACTGCACGCAGAGCAGAGCCAATACTGCTACATACATGATGCTATTTGGTTAACCTAGACATAATTATAATACAACAGTTTGCCGTTGTGCCGAGAAGGACTAATTTCAAAAATGTTATTCATAAATTTAGCTTGAAGAAGTTTTTTTCGAGCAACGTTTAAATAAACTGAATGCAAATAAAAACTCTGACTGTTTTTTGCACACTTTGAAATCCCATAAATATGTCAAAGCCGAAACCGATTGTCAGGTAAAAATAGCATTTTGTTTATGGATAAAGCCCAGTACATAAATTATGGATCAAATATTTATAAATTTCATTTCTTTCCCGCTCTTCGCCCATTGTAAGCTGTGAAGTTTTTAATAAAGTTGCGAGAGACGGGGAATTAGAACAACTTTACAAAATTTATACAACATCAATTATGTAGAGAGCATTTTTATGTTAGTGATGGCGCTCATAACTTTTTTGTTTTTTTTTTTTTTTTTATATACAGCAAGGCCATTTCAATTTAAAGCCGGAAATCCACAAAAATATCGAAAGTCATTCAAGCAAGCCAAAATCGCTGCTCAGCTGTTGGCCAAGATAAGGCGCAAAGGAGCAGCAAAATTGTTTAAGTAGATGCTTCATCACCTTTTGGGGTTAGCAGCTACTTTAGCGTGGGGATGTTGGCCTCTTTTGCATGCCACATGCCCCACATAACGACAAATCATTGCCGTTGCGACTGCGACTGGGATTTGGATTGGTTTTTCGGGCGATGAAATGTTGTGTGCCTGCAAAGTCCCCATTGAGATTGAAGCCGCTTTCGACAGCTACAGTTACTCACACATTTGACAAAGACATCAGCCAAAGCGCAATGACGAATGCGAAAGCGAATCCGAAGGCGAATCTCAATGTGAATATGAATGGGAATGTGAATGGGAATGTGAATACGAATGTGAATGTGAATGGAACTTAGCAGTTATTCCATTCCACAGTCTGTCAATAAACAAATTTATGCAATCTGTTGTCGCTGTCGATGCCACAACAGGCCAATTCTCTCTCCTCCCCCTCTGTTGGCCACCCCGCTGGCTGTGCTATATTACTTCAACATATGCGGATTTCACAGAGTCTCACAGTTGGTTTTTGCTTCTTTTCACTTGTTTCATTTGTCTTTCCTAATACTCTAGCCAAAGGGTAGTTCAACTTAATAACAACATTTGTGTATAGGTAGGATTTAATGTAGTTTCTCCGAAACGTCTAAGAAAAGTATTTCTAAGGTAGAAGATTTTCTCATTTTTGTTACTGTGAACTTTGTAGTAAATATACCCCATTTAAGTAGAGACATATCCTCTACGACAAACCCAAAAAAAAAGAAGAAAAATACTGTGGTTTCTTGTTAACTTTGTTGTTGGTTTATTTCTTTTGCTTTTTTGCTGTTTTGTTTAAGCAACAAAGGCGCATATAAGTAATATAATGTGTGCATGCATTATACACACACACACACACACACACTCGTGTACATCTAGTTGAATTCATTGTTAGCCATAATACAGATGAATATATACTTATGAGCATGTGTATTGGATGTGTTTCTGGACCTTGTGTAGAATCGTGTTGTGTTCAAATGTAGTTACATAATTTGCTGCCGTTGAAGTTGCTGCTGTTGCTGACACACAAATTACACAGCCATGGCCATAACAGTCATGTGCCGGCGCAGCTCCTAGAAATATGCAATAAAATGAAACTACACTTAAACGCCAGCTGCCCAAAACGAGTGTCATTGAAAAGTGCGGCAGAGTGGGAGGAAGCTCTCCCCTCTCGGCAGGGAATTGGGTCGAAGACATGAATAATCAGCGCATTCTAGAGAACATAATACGCAATAGCAAAAAAAAAAAAAAAAAACGGAAAAAATTGAATGAAAAAGAAGACAACGCAAACCAATCAACAAGCAAATCCAATACAACAACCCAAGGGACGGACAAACTCCCTAACCTATGACCCCCCGCCCCCCCCTCCCCCTCCTTCGAAAGAGAAAAAAGAAGCTTGCGTCTCAGTACGAGGAGGATACGAACACTAACTAACAACCTTGTGACACAGCCACGCCCCTGTTCGCTGGCGCCCACATAAAGAATTCAAATCGTATTGCCACTTAAACTCAAAATGCTTGGCTACACATGTCTTGTGTGTGTGTGTGTGTGTGTGTGTGTGTGTGTTTGTATGAAAATTCCCGAGTCCTGCTGTGCTTTCAATTATGGCTGCCATCAAGCCCCAAAACTGAAATGTTTGAATACATAGCCATTTAGCCCACGACAGGGGCAGCTAAGCATAGCGCAATGATGAGCATAACACAGGGGTTAGCGGGGTAAGTGGGGAGGCGATGATTTTTGGGGGGGTCGGGTCGGGGTGGCGTGCCAACGCATATATCACGAGTGCGACACAAAACGTAAATCAAATGATATGCGAGTGCAAGTATGACAAGTATGTATTATGTTAGTAACTACGAACGAGAGGGAGAGATAGAGAGAGAAAGAGAGTATATGTATTATCAGCAACGCCATATTGTTCCCCTCGCTATAGCCCCCCCTCCACGTCCCCTCACTCGTTATAGTGCGTGCTGTGGTCCCGTTGTGAGTCGAATTGAGTTTTTTTCTCTCATCTCGTTTGGTCTAGTCAGTTAAGTTCTGAGTTCCCAGTCGAGTCCTCCATGGTTAGGCTGCTGCCCGTGACTGAACAACAACAACAACAACAACAGCAGCAACAAGAACAACAAACAGCCAGAACAAGTCAGAAGTAACAACAGCAAAACGAGTGACATGTTTATCGCCATATTTTCCGAGCCATGACTAAAGAGGCAAACGCATAAATACTGTGAAAAGCAGGCGACAAAAGTTCAAGAGCAATGATAAACGGGAGCGGGAACGGAATCTGGAATGGAAACGTTTCTTTAATGAAACACAAGCAAATGGGACCTGAAAGTTATAGCAGTCGGAAACTAAGCGCAACGGGGAATATAATAAAACACAATCCAACAACTTGAATACAAACTCATTTAAAATAGTTTTAGATAGTTTTCTTCAATTCTTAAGCTATTAGCAACTAGTGGGTTTAAACTTTAAAGCTTTAATAGCCAAACAAGAATATGAATAGAAAGCTGGCTTGAAGCTCGTCCAAAATCCTATCGATTAGTTTAGCAATCAAAGGCAAAACAAACACTAAGCCTCCTGCATAATGGTCATAATAACTGAATTGATTTCAGTTTTTAGAACAATAGCTCAAATTGAGCTGATGCATATATACTAGTTGACTTATCGTTAGCTTAACTCAATGGAGGCCATCAATTATTGTGTTTTGGGCCATAATAATTGAATTGATTTCCACTATTTGGACACATTTATCGATAACACGATTTGAGCTGATTGCCATTACAGATTTTCCGCTCGCGCGTCAAACGAGTGACAAAGTGCATTACACAATGTGACAGCTGCTGTGCCAAACATACATGCATACATACATATGATACATACATAGAGTGGGTGCTATACATCCGTTGTGATGTTGTTGTCCATCAATCTGCATGCATAGCATCCATCATCCGAAAAAACAGAGTCAGATACAAATATGGCGACACAGAAGCCATTTGCAAATACCTACTCCCATCTGTGAGTGTGAGTGTGTGTGTGGGTGTGTGGCAAGCAACAAACAAAAAAGAAAGAAATCAGTTGCTTTTGTCAATTGGCATTCCCATGGTACTATATGGTGTGCCTAGGGGGTGGGTGGGGAGTATTTCTGTTGTGAAGCGTAAAAAAGCGTCATTGAGATGTCAACTGTGAAAAGTGCGACCGGGAACGCCGGCTACATCCATGTGGTGAGCCAATAAATATCGTGTTTAAGCCAACACCCAAACAAAGTGATGCGAAAATAACACACACACACACACACACACACACACACAGCGACCGTTGTCGTTTGTCCAGCGGGCCGTAAGGAGCGTGGTGCGGGGTGCGGGATGTCAGCTTTTGGCCGATTGTATACGCACATGGCAAACAGTGTGAAGGCGTTGGAGCATAAACAGTTTTTGACATTGTCCCAGGCCCAAGACACATGCTAATGCCCGGACAGCACACGCACACACACACACACACCGAGCACACACTCAATATGGTGAGTGTGTCCGTGTCGACTTTGTTGGCCCGGTCACACACGGCTTGTCCAGCCAGCCATAAACGTTATCTGCTCATTGCGACAAATGCATGAATAGTTGCGTCTTCTGCAAACGTTACGAATCGTTATACCCTGCAAAACACACAGCCATGTGCTGTAGAAATAATCATATTAGCCAAAGAGCAGAACAGCTTATTTAATAACAGTAGTCAAAGTAATGCATTAAGCTTAGTAGGTATTAAATACTACCGAGTAATGAAATTGAATATGTTAGACGGAAATGCCACAAACAACATTGAAAGTTTTCTTGGAATTTGTTAACATTCTGATCTTATTGGGCTTACATTTTATTCATGAGCAGTTTTTATGTTTCTGGCAAACAACGTACTAACTTCTTGCAAACAATTACTTAGAATGTTATTTAAAACCAATTGCTAATATTTATTTATTTATTTATTTGTCTAATCGCACTTAGATATTCATCTATTCCAATGAAATTGTTGCAAAAACATTTTATTTAAAATGTTGTTCAAATAGACGTCAAAAAAACTTACTTTTACTTATAAAAGTAATTGAGTTTTTTCTTGTTTTTTTTTAAATCAATAACATTTGTTTACTTAACTTTCCTTTGTTTTTTCAGCTGTATCAAACATGCAGGCCTTAAAAGCCAATTAATTTCCATATGCATAAGCAGAGAGACTTTGAAATTTATTTATATATGGCTTAAAAGTTAAGCTCTGTGTATTTACATTTGTTTATGCAGATAAATTGTTTTGCCTATTTGCTTCAACAGTTTACACAGGGTATGTGGATTGTAAGTTCTTCCTGTCTTCGCACTTAAAGAGGTCGAAAGGCGTAACATTTGCACACTTTTCAGTTTGCCACACAGACTCACACACACACCAATATCTAACTATCTAATCGTGCTGCTCACATATAGTATATATACCAAGATATATATTGTTTATCTGATGCTTTTATAGCCTGGCCGAGATTCACGTTTGTGGCTGGGCCTTTGACTTTATGAAGTCCATTTCGTGACTGAACGTGACATGAACCACAATAACAACAACAACAACATGTGTCTGGGAAGCTGAGAACCGATTTGTCATTATTATTGGAGACACACGGCAAAACAACCATAAAAGCCATGCATGCAACAACATCAAATGATAAGCCACACGCTCGCTGATGGGGCAGAAAAGTCGAAACGTTTACAAACAGCTTAAAATTGAGCGTTACGTTGTACGTTGCCAGCACACGCACACACACACACACACACACACACACAGAAATACATATGTAAGTACTCCTATATACAACACAACAACGGTTTTTGTGAAGCTTACGAGCACAAACATCAAGTTTTTAACACCCTCTTACCATCAAAAGGCCAACAAGTATTAGGAAAATCTAACTACAACTAGAAGATATCATACGAGAATCGATAGGTTGAAAAGTTGGGAAAAGATATTTAATTTGCACAAAGGGGAATGTTTACCTATTTACGGAGTATCTTCTAGTTGAAACAGGAAATCATTTTTTTTTGTCAAATCTTGCATTTAAGTTCCAAAAAAAAAACCCTTTATATCTTTTCTTTTTTTATATGTATGGCAGATAGGCAGCTTAAAATTGACGTTGGAATACCTGGCCAGGATTTATGGAAACCATCAGAAATGTTTAGAGTTTCCTATTTGAATCTTTTGCTACACACACACACACACACACACACACACACACACATAGCACTTCAGATGGTGAGTGGAGTTGAAATCGGCTTAGTGTGCAAGGAAACCAAACTAAAAACGAAACAAACAATAAAAAGAATAATAATATTCTCTCTTTGGTTTCTTTCTGTGCGTAGAACGAGCTTTGGTTTAATGTCTTTTCAAAACTCGGACCACCATATGTTAAGCCGCCAGCGAGTCTACATTATGTGTATTGCGTGAACGGTGGGGGGACGTGGGTGGCTGGGTTCAGGTAACGGCGTTTTGCGATGATGCCTTCAGGTATAATTGTAATTATATGCTGCAATGCTGCAGTTGCGAGTTATTGGCTGCTGATTGTTGGCTCTGTGGCTCTGGCTGGTGCATTTTTGGTTAAATTAGGCTATCAGGCACACAACTGTGCAACTGGGTTGGACATTCAACATGAATATGGATATGAGTGTGTGCCAGCTCGTTGAATAGTTGGTCGTCAACAAAGCATTAATTGCAGGCAACACAAGACAAGCTTCATACATGTTGTGTGTGTGTGTGTGTGTGTGTGTGTGTGTGTGCAACGCTTTGTGGCAGCTCGTTATACACGTACTTGCTATGCGAGCCACAGGCCTTTTGGGGGCGCTGTCGGTAGCGGCATGCAGCCAAAGCTTAGCTGCTTGCCACAACCATTGCGCAAATCAAATAAGCCCAGTTTCGCTACCTCTCTTTCTCTCTCTCTCTCTCTCTCTTTCTCTTTGAGGGCCATCTGTTTAATTAGTTGTAAGCGCATTTGTATTCAATTTCTCGTTGGCTCGCTAGCGTTTTCTGGCCATAAATTATGTTGCCTCCAACTTGGCAATTAAACTCAGGCAGCACCAACGTTCCACCAAAAAAAAAAAAAAAAGCGCAACTACTGATACGGCTGGAGCCGCTTGCTCCATCAAATTTACACCTAACAAACTTCATAACAAAGTCATAAAAAAGACTCAGACCCTTTCCACTTCACACGAAATCCATTGGCCATAAAAATGTACATAAGCTCCGGCAAGCGGCAAGCGGCAACCCATAACCCGTAACCCGTAACCGGAAAAAGGAGGGAGAGAGAAAAGAGAGACACACACACATACAAACAACGTGCTGGGTAAAAAGCAAATGGAAAGTCAAGTCACTATATAAGGTGGCACATGGCAAGCTCTTTAAACAAGTGTATACCGTGCTGTTGCTTTAACCCCTCCTTCCCGCCTCTTTAATGTCTTTACTTTACGGGCTGAATTCAACATCCGGCGATTGCTCACTCGTTCACTATGCCCAAATATGCATATGAATATAAAACTATTCGGACATTTTGCACAGACCAAAACTTTTACACACCCGACTAAAACCGGACAGAGAGAAAGGGCGAGAGGGGAAAGGGGGAAGCGTGGCAAATAGAGGGACAGATAGACAGAGCATGTTCAGCAGGTTCAGTGCCCAATCTTTAAGCAAAATCAGGCAGGCACCAAGCTGCAGGAAACAGGCAGGTCATGTGCCAAGGGCAGACACACAGCTAGGTTTCAGTTTCAGTGTTTTTCTCTGTGTGTTTCTCTGTTTACGGTTCTTTGGTCTCCCCTGACACCGAGCCTGTAATGTATTCTAATTGAATGTTGAACTTGACCAGCATAGAACATATGCAATTGCTGGTAAAACTAACACAAACACACTGAGAACTGAGATGTTAGCGTGTGTCCTTTTCCCATGTAGTGTAAAGAAAGAAAAGAAAAATCCTTTAACACGATATGTTCGTGTTAGAAAAGCCAAAGCACAGATTACTTGACGTGAAAACAAAAAGAAATGGATTATTACAAAATTAACCACTTTATTTGTAGTTTTAAGTATTATTAAGATCTCAAAAGTTTGGGAACAATTTAAATAGCAATTCTCATAGAAAATTACTTAAAAATTAATATTTTCGATACGACTTACTATTTTATATGATCTTATGATTATACAAGTTTATATAATTTACCATATATATAGCTTTTTTAAGAGTACAATCATTAGATATAGAATTATTTCCAGTTTCGTTTCGTGTTTATGCAACACAGTCAAATATTAAAGCATACTTTTAGGTCAGGAAATTGTAATCGACCAAAATTTGGTTTTGGGATGTAACAGTAAGCGACACGAACGCATCACTGGCTGAAAACTAAGGCACAGTAATGGTTAGAAAAAGATTTTTACTGCAGTTTTCGGATGTGTTTTGTGCGAGAACAATGCGCATAAAATAGAAAATAGAAATTTCGAGGAAAAAGCAGTTTGCATAAAAGCAAACACACACAGAGAGAGAAAAGTGAATTTCGCAATGCGCTGCACAAATGTTTAAGCATAATTTTACAGATGGTTTGTAATTTTATTAAAAACCATTGCTAACCAACCACCAGACACGCCCCCACCCATAAATATGCCCACTTTTGACGTTTTGTGTACATTGATTGCATTGTGTGCAATGCGCGCAAATATCAAAAGCAATATATGTATATGTATATATAGAGTTTGGAACGCAAGGCAAAAAAAAAAAACAATTTGCCAAAAATGGCATTGCACCAAAGGCAATTTCCATTACAAATCAAATATTTTATTGCTTTAGCCAAATGGTCAAAAGGCAACAAGGGAGGGAGAGCATTTAAGAACCAAGGCTTCAAATTTCAATTTTAAAGCATGCAAACAAAGCGTTTCCGCATTGAAATGTTGAATGTTGTCATTGCCACATGCCACATGCCAGTCGGCAGCAAGGAAAACCATGATCCAAAATGTCGAATCATTTAAATTTTTATTGAAATCAATTGTAAATATTGTATCAATACAGGGGCGCAATCCATCACTCTGTCGTTCCAAAAAATATGCATTCGAGTTTGTTTTTGTTAACTTTGACATTTGAGGTTCGTGTTTTGTCTACCCTTTGTACAGCATATTGTATTCATGTCACATAATATTTGAACCTCAAGCACACACACAAAGTCTACAAAAAAAATTTGGACTCTTCACAATTGAAAAGGTAAAAAGCAAATTGTATAATCCATACAATCTACAAAAATTAGGCTGCACAACAGTTGAATGTATTTATTGATACAATTTTTATTGACACGAAAATAGCTTAGGCTGATTATTTCAGTTTTTAGACACAGACATTATGTATTTAAATTTTGACTGTAAGCATTTTCTTAATATTCAATATTCGATTTTTATAAGCTGCTTTTATTTTACCATCACTTTAGCTTTCCGTATCCAATGCAAACATTATGGAAAATGTTAGATTAGAATGTGTTGAATAACAACAACAACAACAACAACAACAACGACAACGAGGAGCAGACAGATAAAGCTTCAAACTTTAAGCACACATGCTGTGAGGCATGTGGCATGAAGAGTGGAAAATTGGGTATTTTTGCCTTGAGGCTTGGCCTCGTTGCACAACCCAATTATCAACTGCAACTACAACGGCAAACTAATCAGTCGAGTGGAAGCTTCGATGCACTTGTTTCCAAGATTAAAAGCTAAAAATTGTTGGGCAGTAAGCCGTTTAGCAAATACCACCAAATGCTGCCTTATTGCCCAATGGCCAGCCACTCCACAAAGTTGTTTTTAAGCCTACGAGCAGTAAATGTGTGTGCGGGTGTGTGCGGGTGTGTGTGTGTGTGTGTGTGTAGTTGCAACACTTGCCACTGATGCTACCCACTCATTTTACTCATCCCATTTGCTATAGTCATTGTTGTTGTGGTAGCGGGTTAAGCGTCGCTGAGCTGTGTCCAGCTCCAAAGCTGTTCCTGCCGGACTCTCTCCCTCTCTTTCTCTTGCTCTTGCTCTTGCTCTTGCTCTTTGGGCCGTGTGTTGCAGCCGTAAAACAAAAACGTTGAAAACGTTGAAAACCACCAAACACCAAATGCTGTCAGCAAGAGCTGAGCAGAGCAGAGAAACCCAGAAGCAACAACAGCAGCAGCACAGCAGCAGCAGCAGCAGCAGGATGTGAAGGTGGTATCTGGCAACATTGTTGTTTTTGGTGTTTGCGTAGATGGCAACTCTGGAGCAGAGCAGAGCAGCCGTTAGCGCAACTGCTGCCAGCTGTTAAAGTTCACACACACAGCTTTTAAACCCGTTTTCCTCTTTCTCAGTATGTGTGTATATAATGTGTGTGCTAAAGTGTGTGTGTGTTTGTGTGTGTGTGTGTGTTGATGCTGTTCATTTGCGCATCTAATGAAGCTGAGCGCTGCAAATGTGCGTGGGCGGTTAACGGGCTGTGGCTGCGGCTGCGGCCACCACGACAGCCGTCGCCGTTGCCGTTGCCGTGGCTACTACAAAAAGTTAGTCAAGCAGAGCGATGCCAACGCCGACGTCGACGTCGCAGCGCCAGAGTTAACGCGAAAGCATAACGTTCCATTAGAGATGAGCTGATAAACATGCATCCCAGCAACCAGTGCAAAACCAAAGCAGCTGAAAACAGGCGACAAAAAGTATAATAAAACGGAATTAAATATGTTTATTGTAAATATTTACCTGTTTTTATAGCAACAACGTTGCACTGTAACTAGAAGTATTCTACACTATACTATATTTTGATTGGTTTTGTTTTAATGGGCTTTAACAATCTTTGCCATTTATGCTGCAAAAGAAAAACAATTTTTATACTTTTTACAAACACATTTTTATTAAAATAATATGTTTTTAATAAAAGCTTATAAGAACAAACTTAAATTAGATAACTACTTTTTGGTATTAAGAACTAGGATCAAACAAATTATATTTTACTTATGTTTCCAAGTTATCGAAACATATTTGAAAACTAAGCTTACGATCGTCCTTTTAAAACTCCTACACGAAGTTTTTATGTAATTAATAAAATTAAACAAGTATACGCACTGTTAACATGTAAAAAACTGCCGAAAACAAGCGTATAAATGTTTTTCAACTTTTTGTATTGGGCAATCAAACGGTCACACTGACAATTAAATCAGCCTGTGCAGCTGAATTGATACGTTTTTTTCTTATCACAATACTCCTGTTTTTTTTTAATACACAATGTTGAGCACGGTACAGACCTGATTGCAATTATCATAAGTATGTCAGAGTTCAAGTAAAATGCACAATTGCAGCAGCAGCAGCAGCAGCAGCAGCAGTGGCAGCAACAGCGGCTCGTCCTTCGTCATCCTTGTCTGTTGATCTTTCGCTTTAGTGCCAGAAGGGACCGGCTGCCATCACTTGTCGCCTGTGCCCAGTACGGAGCTCTTTTTGTCCTCTGCTGATTCTTCCTGTCCTCGCAACACATACGTCACACGTATGTATGTATGTATGTGCTTTCATGTGTAAATGTATACTTGGGAGTGTGGTGTGTGTGCGGTGTGCGTACGTGTGTGTGTGTGTGTGTGAGTGTGTGTGAAGCAATTGTTGTTTTGTTGCTGGCAGTTTTGCATGGTTTTTTGTTGTTGTTGTTGTTGCTTTCATTTCCGTTTGTTGTGTATGTTGTTTGTTGTCTGTTGTTGTTGTTGTTGCATTTTGTGTTGTCGGTGGCCCTAAAAAATTTCACAGTTTCTTGTTTTGGATGGGTGACCAGCGCAGCGTTCGGTGGCTGTCGCGTGTGGTTGGACGCACGACAACAACAGCATTCAAATTTGAGTGTGCCACACACACACACACACACACACACACATATATATATAAACACCGACAGAAAGCTTTGGCACGCAAATACAATAACAAATTAGAGGCACAAAGGATTTAGCATGTGCCATGGCTTAGCTCTGCGGTTGAGCCTGCAGGCCACCTTCCCTAACCCTTGCCTCCCCCCAAGAAACACCACCCAGACCCTCTCTCTCTCTCTCTCTCTCTCTCTCTCTCTCTCTCTCTCTCAGCATTGTTGTTGTTTATGCGTGCAAATTGCGTTCCTGGCCCCGGAACTGTGCAACGCAGCGAACAAGACCCCCTCTGGCTCTTTTTGTTCTCCCTCTCTCTTGCACACACTCCTCTCAGCATTCAACTTTAAGCGGGCATTACCCGCTATTACCCCGTTAGTTGCCGGGCACAAAAAAAAAATACAAGCACTAGCCGGAAGAGTTACGACAAAGCTCTCTACGCGTACTACTGCGTATGTGTCTGTGTTAGATTTTGTATACAGTGAACAAAAATGTTGGTACTAGAAACAATATATTTAAATATAAATACTTTCTGAGAATAAAGTTACCAAATTGGATCTTAAGTTAGGTAGAGTTTTACTTGATTTATTTGGTTCAAATAAAGTGTAATACAAATTAAGTAGAGTTGTACCTGATTAAAAATAGGTTAATCTAATTTAAATAGAGTGTTACTTAATTTTTGTATAATATTGTTAATTCAAGCAGAGCTTTACTTGATTGAAGTGGAACTTTACCTAATTTAAGAAGACTTTTACATGAATTAAGTCAAATTCAAGTAGCTTTAATATAGTTTTACTTGGTTAAAGTAGTGTTTTACCTAATTTGAGAAGATTTTTATCTGATTTAAGTAGAGATAAAATTAAAGCTGTGTTAAGCCTATTGCAAGTTAAATTTAAATCGATTTTATAAAATTTAAATTGATTTTCATAAAACTTGACTTAATTTATGTAGAGTGTTACTTGATCCAATATAAGTTTCTTCTATTTTAAAACCAGTTTTACTTGATTAAAGTATTTTTTACAAATTTTAAGTTACTCGAATCGATTGTATGCATCACAAACACTAAGTTCAAAGTCCTTCAAACTTAGTTTTGTTACATCGGTTTTGTCTCTGTGCACACATACATATAGAGTGTACATGCATATACATAGATATAGGGTTCCGAAACGCTTTCGTTTCCCATGCGCGCAAATTTCCTAAGCTTCTTTAAGCGTAAAGTTACGAGCCGAGCGGCAATAACAAAAGCAACACAGCGATGACAGCGTACACAATGTGAAAATTAAACGAAAGTCCAAGGTGGCAATGGACTGGACATACTAGTAGTAGGAACGTAACCTTATACATATTATATACACACATGTACATACATACATGTTTGTATCTGTAGAGTGGCTCAGAGTTTAAGTTTGTAGCAACTCATTTGTCAAACTTTAAGGCAATGTAATTACTCAACTATAAGGCCAGTTTTGCACATGCTCATGTCAAAGTTCATGTTAGTTGTTGACCTAAAGTTAAATTGTAATCCGGTTTCTCTCTCCCAGTCCCCCTCTCTCTCTCTCTCTTCCTCACTATCTTTCCCGCAACGATATTGTCTTTCATGTTTTCTCATACACTTTTTATTTACAATTCTGGCACGCTTGAAAGTTGGCACTGCGCAGCCCGATAAATTTGAATGCATGTCCTTTAAGTAAGTATTGCGCTTTTCGCATTTTATTGTTGATACTTCGTGTGTTTGCCTTTCCGTTCAATTTAGCTGAAGGTCACTGTAAGGACAAATGTAGTATATATGTGTGTGCGCATGAAAAAATGGCTGAATTCTCAGTAAGCGTTCAAATGTTGAGAAATTACTTTGAGTTAACACAAACATGTTTCATACTTGTTCGCAATACGATAGTAAATATTAAAATGCAGCCACTTTGCAGCTCAATAAATATTGGTTATTGCTTATCGAGTGCTTTACGCACTATCGCATTTTTTATGCAATTTCATTTTATTTGATGTATCTTTCCTTTATGACTTGAGTTAACTTAATGCTCGCTCGACTGCTTAAAAGGAAACTTAACATTTTTACTGGCAATAAAAAACTCGCTAGTTGAATGAATGGTCACAATAACTACTATAGCACAACTATTTTTATGGATTAGATTACCAAGCGGAAAAAGCGAATTATGCCACTTATTTTTAATGCTTTCAACACGTTCTGAATGTCACCTTTATATTCAATTATTTTTCAATAAATTGTTCCATGTTCGTTTGGCTTCAACTTTACGTATAATAGGTGCGATTAATTGAATTTTGTGTCAATATATTATTGCCACACGTAATTCAGTATCACGTTTTATCACATACGAGCGAGCAGGTGAGGCAACCACACTGCAGGCATTAAGCGACATGATTAATGGCTTGATTGACTGCGTGATTGAGTGATCTACTGAGTAACTGAGATGACGGCACCAACTGCAACTGCAACTGCATACACATGTATATGTACTCTATGTGTGTGTGTGTGTGTGTGTGTGTGTGCAACAATTTGATACCAATTTACAGCTCCATCACGCTGCTTGCACTAAGCTGTCAATAACCCAAGCAGCCGCTGCCAAGAGGCTTGCAACTAGTGTCAGCAGCAACCCACTCTAATGAGCATCCCGTCGAACTCACGCTGCCCCAAAATGAAATAGGGCATAGATTGCACAATGTATAATGCACTGAGAGAAACCTTTAGTGTAAAGCAAACGTTATTGAAAACAATAAAACATCTGTTTAACTTTAACAACTTTGAGTTACAATCATAAGCAACACAAAAATAATTTTAAACGCATCAACTTTAGATTATAGAACAAGTTTCTTTCTAGAAAATCCAAAGTTTTTAAAGTGTTGGTTTAATAAATATTTATAGTTTTTTTTGTCATGTATTATTTGTTGTAAAACTGAAATATAATATTTTAAAGACTTGTGAAATGTTTCACACTTTTTGGTTAACTAATGATAGTAAGGAAAAGCTTGAAAAAAATAATATTAAAATTAGATTAAATCCTAATTTCTCCTTCTCTCCAAAAATTAAATTTAATTCCTTTCTCTTTAGTTTTTCCTTGCCTATTGAGAGCAGTTTTTGAATAAAACAACTCTCAGTAGACTTTTCTCAGTTTATTTGTGCAATGTATGTGCTTTAGTGTGTCTGGCGCCAGTTCCTGTCACTCTCTCCCCCTCCATCAAGTAAGGAATCGTGAGTTGGAGAAGAAGGCAACCCAATGAGCCGACCGGAGTCGTAGCACCGTTAAATGCAATAAATGGCGTAAAACTTTGCGGTTTTCCGTGCCGCACGGCTCCAGTCATCAATACCGGTTGTAGGTGTACCCGCAACATGCCAGATGGGTGTTTAAGTGGTGGTTACTGTGTCTACCTATCCACTGTACCCAACCGGTGTACCTTGCACCGCTGAATAAATCAACTTAAAAACGTCAATGAGGGGGACATTGCATTATTGAGTTGACGCTGGCCGTTGACAGGCTGACTAGCAGCCTGCATCCTGCATCCTGCCACCAGATGGGATGCCGGCGTTGTTGGGTTGCCAGCTGCACTTGGTCCTGCACTGACTTCCGTTGCAAGCTCCACCTGGTTGCCGCATTGTGGTGGCACTTGGGTTGTTCGCATTAGTTTGACATTTACTTTGGCACGTCGTTAGCTGAGTGCCATTTTCTAGTCACTCCGCCACCCCCCACCACCCACAAAACCCAATGTCATTCCATAAGTGTGTCTGTGTGTGTGCGAGTGTGTGTGTGTGTGTGTGTGTCTATGTGTGGCACATTAGAGTGCCTGCTCGGCAATTCAAATAGTTGAAATTGTTTGAGCTTGATTTAGGCGAGCACACTTTGCCACACACACACA
Source organism: Scaptomyza hsui (assembly GCA_018152825.1). Lineage (NCBI taxonomy): Eukaryota > Metazoa > Arthropoda > Insecta > Diptera > Drosophilidae > Scaptomyza > Scaptomyza hsui. The sequence goes on from JAECXO010000001.1 coordinate 9,188,097, forward strand.
CCACACATTTATATATATATAAATATATAAAAATATATATATATATATATATATATAAACACGCATACCTTAAGCATATTTAGCTGGCCGTGGTGGCGTCAAGTTATTTGAAGCACTTTAGCCTGGTTTGCATCTTAGGGCACAACAATATTCAAGCATTTAGAGTGGGCGGTGGGCGGTGGGTGGTGGGTGTGGCTCTCATAATGTTTGCGCTGCCAGACCCGAAGCTCAACAAATTAAGCCTTTTAGCAAACACAAACAAAAGTCCAATTTGTTGCCAAGTTGCGATGATGTCCAAATGGCCAACGCCTAAGAACTCGCGCATAGTACATGCCACGGCATTTTTACATGAAAGGGGGCAAAGGGAGGTGAGCGGTGCGCACCTCATCTCTTAACTTGACACTTTGGCCAGGCTGTCTATCTGTAGTAGATTTCTGTTCGTGTTGCTTTCGCTGTTTCGCTTGTTTTTGTTTGACTTTGATAATGGAGGGTGCGAGACAAGAAAGAGAGATTTTTGTGCTGATGTTGATGAAATTTTCACAAAATTTAGAAGCGTGAAAAAATTTCAGTTAAACACTCAGCTACGTCATATCTTTTATAGCTATAGCTTATGGCCAGACAGTGGCATCCAAAACTGAAATAAAAATTCACACACACACACACACGCAAAATAAATAAATAACAAATTTAATGAACCGACACATTAAGCAAATAAAAAGCTGGCGTAAAGTCTCAATTATCATATTTCAATTGAATGTTTTAACATTTAAGCATATTCAATTTGAAATATTTAATTTTCTGTTTGTGTGTGCTCTATTAATTTAATATGGTTTTTGAACATAAGCGTATTAAATACTAACATAAAATTTGTTCCACTGTGCAGCACTTAAACTGTGTGCCACATGCCACAGCAATAGAAGCGGCAAGCGGATTAAGCCTGCTCCCATCACTTATGCCAACATCTTTTCAAAAGCCTAGAAATAAGATTGCCTGAAATTATTTCAATTACTATGTTGTAATGAAAAATGTGAGTCTAACTTTTGTTAGTAAAAGGACGCGTCTCCATCAAATCAAAATTGTAAAAATAAAACCTGCACAAGCATAATCAAGCCAAAAGTAAAAGCAACGCAAAAACTTCAGCGACAAAGCATTTCACAGTTTACACGTTTCTCGCATGAAAAACATTTGTGGTGTTGTTTTTTACTTTTTCCCCTTTTTCTTGTTCAGCACTATTTGCTTCCCAAATGCTTCACACACACACACACACATTTGTGAAGTGTGCTGCATTAGAGAGCTTTCGAGGTAAAGGAATTCCATTTTTTCACCTCCTTTTTTTTTTGCTTTTTTATTATTGTGAACACTTGAGTTCACTTTGCGTTTATCGGTTCCGCTGTCTCTGCACCACTGTGCACCACCACGTTCGCTCTTGTGCAAACATGAGCACACGCCATATTCAGTGGTAATGCCATGCATCGTTGTAAGCCAACCCATGAGTAATCCTAAATGCTTTTTAGTGCCCTGGGAACAAAACAAGCACACATACCATGGTACAATATAATCATTTCAATTAGTGCGCTTAGCGATTATTTATTCAAAGATTTCTTTCACTGCTTGCTGGTTACCAGGTGGCCAGGTCATTATCAAATTGTGGACACTCCCCCGTAATGTGGCCAAGATGTCGTCATAGCATTTAACAATTGCTGTCGTGACAGCGAACAAATCTCCGGCGTGTGAACAGCCATTGCCAGAGTGATCTGAATATTTGCTTATCGCACTAGATAAACAGATGCGAGGCGCTAAATTTGAGTTTAAGATACGCAGTTGCTGCCACTTGTGCTTTAGTAAGTCAACGGCCACGAGTTAGCGATGAGCCAGCTAGAGGAGGAGAACAACAAGAAGATGACCAAGATGGAGCAGGAAGCAGCTCCGACGCCAACAGCAAAGCCTGGGCAACAGCCAGCGGACTTTGAGACGGCCATCGATGCAGCAGGTTTCGGCATGTTCAATATACTGCTGCTCCTGGTGGCTGTGCCCGCTGCCATGGGCACAGTCTATGAGACGTCTACCATGTCGTATATACTGCCCAGTGCCGAGTGTGACCTGAAGCTGAGTCTGATTGATAAGGGCGTGCTGAATGCCATCACATATGCGGGCATGATATCGTCGGCCATCTTTTGGGGCTATGTGGCCGACACGAAGGGCAGGAAGAAGCTGTTGGTCTTTGGCTATCTGGCCGATACGATATGTGTGCTGGGCGGTGCCATCAGTCAGAATGTGGTGCAGCTGATGATCTTCAAGTATCTGGGCGGGTTCATGTAAGTTCTAACCAACTAACCACACAAAAAAAAGAAATACTCGAAAAACTCGACGATGTACATTTGATGTACATCTCTAGTATGAGCGGACCCTTTGCCGTGCTGATGACATACTTGACGGAGCTGCATGGACGACAGTATCGTCAGCGCATCATGATGATTGTGGGCATTATGTTTTGCATTGGTACGCTAAGTTTGCCCGGATTGGCCATGGGCATACTACCTCTAAACTTGGATATTCACTTTTGGGGTCTGTCATGTAAGTAAATTCTGTATATCTGTCCTTGATTATCACCTTGTCTTAAAACAAGTTGCATACTAGATAATTTGTGATACTAGTTGAGCTCTTATCTAAGATAACAAGTCGTGCATTAAAGCAAAACAGCTGATAGTTACCCGCTCGCTATCTAGATAGCAATTTGTTTGGGTTTTAATTAGTTTGTTTACACACTTCACACACGCACACACACACACACACACACTTTACAGTAGCGTAGAATTTAATTATTGGTAATAGTTGTTTTCCAACATTTTCCTGTTTTCCAATATGCTCGCCTGTTGACAGCAGTTCAATTGTGTGCTTTATTCCCTCAAGCTCCTCCTGTCTATTAAGTTGTCTCAATTTCACAAATTTGCAAGTTTTGACGAATGTTTAATAAATGTTTGAGATTTCAATTTAACTGTCAATCAAAAACATGTTTTGCGGCTGCTCTTGGTGTGCATAAATAAAATAAATAAAAATCCTATTTGAAATGAAGATCAAAACCTGACTTTTTTTGAGTGTACATTCTCCTGCATGTTGATTTACCTGTTATTTAATTGAAAAATCAAATTTAATAATTGATTGTTGATTTTTACACGCATATTGATTTACGTTTACAAAGTTTACTTTTAAAATCAATTTTAATAATTTATTATTAGGTTTTACACCACAATTTTTTTGAGTTTACTTGCACATGTTTACATATTGACTTTATAATTAAATTAGGAACAAAATTTAACTTTTTTTGAGTGCTTTTCATATAGGTTGAATTTGATGATTTTTCTTTTGTACATTTACAGTGCATGCCTGGCAGGTATTTGTGGCAATCAGTGCTGTGCCCAGCATCTTGAGCTGTGCGCTGTTTCCCTTCTTTCCGGAGAGTCCCAAGTTCCTGATGTCCCGTGGCCGCAACAAGGAAGCACTCGAAGCCTTTAAGTTCATCTATGCGCTAAACACTCGCCAGCCTCGCGATTCATTTCCAGTAAGTGTTTCTAAAAGTAATCATAAAAATAATAAATTAAACTCAAATTCCTGCAGATAAAACAACTGGCCAATGAAGTACCTGCAAAACCCAATCAACCACAGCCAGAGTCTGAGTCCCAGCCAGAGCCGAAGGCTACCAAAGAAGTGGATGTTGAGCAGCCAAGTCGGCCCAAGAGTTCACTGCATTCGGGATTGCTGCAACTGCGTCCGCTGTTCGTCAAACCCTATCTGAAATTGTCCCTTTGGGTTTACCTGCTCAACTTATGCGTTCTACTGGGGTGAGCATTTTTCATTAACTTATCAAAGGCAATGTTTAACTATCTATCCCATTTAACAGACAAAACACAATGCGCCTTTGGCTTCCACAGCTGTTTGCCTCCATAACCGAGTACGATCAGCTGATTAGCAATCAGTTGAAGGAGGAGAGCGGCACAAGCATCTGCAGCATCGTTGAGTACAGCGTAAATCGCACAATGATGCAAAAGGCGGCAGCTGCTCTCGGTGACCCACTGGCTGAGTGTACGGTTAATGTTAGTCCTGCCAGCTATACAAACAACCTGATTGTGGCCTTGGCTGGCTTACTTTCCTATATGCTAGCGGGCTTTTTGGTCAATCTAGTCGGCTTCAAGCTTATTATGTGTGAGTTGTAATTGTAAAACTCAATATTAACTTAGTCACTGACTTCTTCTTCTACTTGTTTATAGCTCTGTGCCTCTTCACTGCCGGCTCCTGTGCCCTGGGCATGTACTGGTCCAGTTCGTCAGTGACTACTGTGGCACTTGCCTCCGTGTTTGTTACCATGGGCAGCATTTCGTCCACCTCGCTCATCAGCGCCTCGCTGAGCATGTTTCCCACCGCCTTACGGTAAGCTCAGAGGTTCTTACTTCCTAATAACTATACTAACTTTTATCCTACATGTTCACAGCACAATGATCATCTCGCTTTGTATGATGTTTGGTCGCATGGGTTCTTTGGCTGGTAACATATTTTTTCCGGCTCTTATGACCATGGGCTGTCTGCCGCCCTTTCTTATGGTCAGCTTTTTCATGTTCTGTAGGTTTCAATTTGCAGTTATTTAACTTTCAAGCTTATAACTCTTTATTTCTGTTTCTCTCTCTTTTTAGTTGCCTGCTTGTTGGCCTCATTTTTGCCAGTGAAGAACAAGGCGGCACTGAAATAACTCAATTTCCATATTCATCAAATCAATTTCTCACAAACTTCTGTATATAGTCAATGATTTTAAGTTAGTTTGTAGTTCTTCACATTTTTTTTGTTTGTTTTTTTTTTTTATACTAGCTTGTCTGCAGTTAATAAAACATAATTTATTACAAAATGAAACGTTGCATTAATTTGTATGCAATTCCAACTGTGCTTGTTAATTTGCATAAACCTTGTTCCTGACACTCCCTAATTGCAGTCACTTATTAATTCCTCCTTGTCGCGCATACATTAAAGCCAAACAGAAGCAAACTTATAAAAGCAAAACTGACTGAAAAAATGAAAAAAATAAAAAGTTGTTCTGCATTAATGCATAACGACGATAGCTGGTGTAATTGACTTGATAACTGCGAATAGCAAAGAATTCTAATCAGTTTGGTAGCGAACATTTTGCATTGCGTATCTCGTATCTGCCAGATACTTAAGTGCTTCTTTGAGCATAAGGGAAGTGTGCACTTGGTATGCTAGGATGATTTGCTTTTTAAAGTTTTATCAATAAGAAACGCCATTCCTTTCATTTGCCATGGAATTTTATTGGACAAGTTAAGGAATGGAATATTTTTTTGTTTATACCATAGTTGAGCCACATTAAGCAACTACAGACTACAACTATTATCATAATAAGTGCTGCGATGATTTGCAACTTTTGTTATCGCACTCATTCTCATTTTCAATCTCCATCTCAGTTCGTGTGTTGCACTCTTTTTTTCTTGGCCTCGCACATATATCTTGTGCACGCTCTCGTTGTTGATATATGAGCCCAGCCAGTCAGCCAGCCAAGCAGCCAGCCAAGCAGCTCGCCTAGCTCTCTGGCTAAATGGAAATGTTAATTATCTGACAACGGAAACGCTTAAAGTTAATGTGAGGCAGGCAGCAGACGCTTAAGAGGGCCCAAAACTAGTATATCTGTAGATATATATATATGTATATGTATGTGTAGAACACGGTATCTAAATCTCAGATTGAATGAAATGGAGGCAGCGGCGTCAGCTTGGAGCATGATTTCACAAATGTTTGAAATCACAGAAGCCGCAAAAACTTTTAATTAAAAACTTGTCGCTTGACTTTACCCGAAATGGGGGCATGGTCACACAGCCAGCCTCCTTATGCAAATCCCTTCCAACTACAAGACAGAGCATGGGATGAGTTAAAACGGAAGGAAAGAGACAACCCGCAGGTAAATAAAACTTTCAATGCAATACAAGTGCATACACATAAAGAAAAGAGCTCGATTTAAAACCGCAAACGGCTTACACTCTTTTTGTTTCGAGTGTAACTCACATTTGCGTCACTTGAGTTGATAATCTTATCAGTGCTTTTGGGGGGCAAGCATACACATAAATGCCCGGCGGGTGAAGCACGGCCGGCACAGTCGAACAAGATGAGCCTCAGTGACAAGGTGGTGATTGTGACGGGTGCCAGCAGCGGCATTGGAGTGGCCATTGCCCAGGTGTTGGCACGGGAGGGGGCCATTCTAACGCTGGTCGGACGCAATGTGGCCAATTTGGAGGCAACGTTCACGACGCTGCAGCAGCAGACGAAGGGCGTCCAGGTGCTCAATGTGTTGGCAGATGTGACCACAGATGCGGATGCAATAATTCAGCACACCATCAACAAATATGGACGCATCGATGTGCTGGTCAATAATGCCGGCATTCTGGGCAATGGACCACTTATCGATCTGGACATTGGCGAGTTCGATGCGGTGCTCAATACAAATTTGCGTGCCATAGTGCTGCTTACGAAGGCAGCCTTGCCGCATCTGATCAAGACCAAGGGCGCTGTGGTCAATGTGAGCAGCTGTGCCGGCATCTGTCACTTTCCCGGTGCACTCAGCTACGGCATATCGAAGGCAGCGTTGGATCAGTTTACCAAAATTGTTTCGCTGGAGCTGGCACCGCAGGGTGTGCGTGTGAATTCCGTAAATCCGGGCTTTGTGGTCACCAACATACACAGTCGCATTGGCATTGTGGATGAGGCATATAAATCGCTGCACGAACGAGCCGTCAACTCTCATCCCATGGGACGTGTCGGTGATGTCTTTGAAGTGGCCGAGGCTGTTGCGTTTTTGGCCAGCTCCAAGGCTAGCTTTACCACAGGCGCTCTTCTCCCAGTCGATGGTGGCAAGAACAATTTTACGCCACGTTAAATGACACCAAGTATTTTGTATATTGTTAATAATCTTAAGTGAAATATAATGAATGTTATTTAAAGTCAAAAACGAGTGCAAAACGACCCCAAAATGACCGCCATGCGTTCTTAGACACTTCACACGATGACAGTCTTATCAGCTTATCAAAAGCAGCCACAAAAAACATGACTAAAAAGAAATGGAATTCCTCTAGACACATTGTCGGCCAAATAATGTCAATCAGCTATCTCAGACATCGGGCAAGCATATAAATAATGAACTTAATCTTAAGGTCTGCCTTTATCACACACTTCAAAATATTGGGGTTTTCTTTTGTTGGGGAAGGAGGAAAGCTTTAAACATAGGTTAACTTGTCATGAGGGGAAACTTGAGTACATTGGGAATTTGACTTTTGGTACAACTTTGGGACAGCTTAAAGCTTTCACATGCTGGTGTAAAGTTTTTTGGTGAGTTGCCATAATTTCCTTCCATGGACTTAGCTTTGAGGAATACTGATAGGAGTACAACCATATGGAACTTTTTTCCCTTTAAAATAGTTAAGTGAAATTATTAAATAGGAAATTCTTCTAATAATAATACGATAACAAAGCAATTAAGCTGGATTATGATATTTTCTACTCCAAAGTTGCATTTTATCGGAAAAAGTACAAGAAGATATTCAAATCAACTTGCTCAATATTAAACTTGAAGGAAATGCAAAATCAATGCTCGACGGCATTTAAGTGAAGCCTTATTCTCAGCTATACTATTATCCACGCTTTCCACAATAGCAGTACTTTTTTGATATTATCGTAAAGCAACTATGACAACCTTGGAAGGAAGCTATATCTGCTTTACAAGTTTTAACGCTTATATAAAAACAAAAATTTCCTCTTCGCTGGATAATGCATTAAAAGAGTCCCATCTCAAAAGCTCGTCTCATAACAAATATTGGTTAACTTTGGTAAGCTTTCGAGCTTTCACAACTTTCTCCACCAAAAAAAAACAAAACAAAACGATGTTCTTGTCAATTGCAACCCTTAAAAGTGTGAAGCTTTAAGCTTAATACAACCCCATTGACAAAAGCTTGACTGCATTGGAAAAGTGGATCTAACTGTTAGTACTTCAGGAACAGTCGACACGACTGCAATCCAATCAGCCCATTGGCCTTGTTGCCTATGTTTTTTTTTTTGTTTGTGGCGAACCAACAACACTCGAGACACAACTACCCACACTCACATACGCCCACACACACAAACCAACACACACATATGCACATACACTAGCACACCCACACACTTACACGTAGACATACAGAAAACAAGGAAATTGCCCAGCTGTTAGTTAGGAAACTGAGCAACTGATTGATTTTTCACAATAGAAACTGGAGCGAAGGAAGGTTGGATTTAAATTGTGTGTGTTAATTGTGCGAATGAACTGAGGAGACACCCATATGGATATCAATGCCACGCTGGCCGAAGGTCAGCCCATAACCGCCAGCTGTAACAATGTGCAACAAAAAACAACAACGACATCAACAACTGAAACGGCAGTTGAAACTGCAGAGGGGAAAAGCTTGGAAAGCCAATCATATCCAGAAGCAGATGGGGATGTCGATGCAGATGCACCATTAAGTGAACGCTGGTCACCCCTGGGTGCCAACTACGATGATGCGAACAGTGCCAGCTCGGAGCTGCTGACCACATCCGGCGATTGTGAGCTGGAGCCAACGTTGCTGCAGCTGGAGAAGCAGCCACAGTCACAGACTCTGGCGGCAACAGCTGGTGCGGAGAATGCCAATGAGTTGGCGCGTTTGCGCAGCATTGAGGAGGAGCAGGAACTGCTGACCAGCTCACTGCTGGCCCTGACCTCACAGTTTGCCCATGTCCAGCTGCGTGTGCGGCAGATTGTGGAGGCGCCCACGGATGAGCGGGATCAGCTGTTGCGTGATCTGGAGGACTTTGCCTTTCAGGGCATACCCGATGTGAGCCAGACGCAGAATGGCAGCGAGAGCGGTGAGGAGGAGACACAGTTGCAGGCACCACCCGATGGACAGCTAATCGAGCAGCTGAAGTCACAGCTGACGGAACTGGAGCAGCTGGCATATGATTCGGGTGCGCCGGGCGTCTTGCCGCAGCATGTGCTGCTCGAGAAACAAAAGTTCATACTGGACGAGCTGCGCACCAAGCTCAATCTGCAGGTGGAACAGCATCAGCTGCCCACACTCAGCACCGATCAGCTGCGTCATCAGGTGGACAATGCAATTGGCGAGTTTGTTGGCCCCCTCAAAATGAAGGAGCAACTGGTGGCCCAACTGAAAACCCAAATCACCGATCTGGAGCGTTTCATTGCATTCCTGCAGTGCGACACTGCGGTTGGTGCAGGCGGCACTGGTGGTGGCACCACCAGCGCCAGTGAGAAGCTTAAGTTACTCAGCGGTGCCTACAATAGTTATGCCGCCAAGCAGACAGCACGACAGAAGCCCGCCCAGCTGCCAACCAATGCAGCAGAGGCAACAGCAACAACGGCAGCTGCAACATGCAACAATAGCATAGCTGCAGCGAATGGCACATCCTCCTCGGAGCATGCAACAGGACGCGAAAGTCTGCACAGCAAGGCGCATGGTTTACTGGACAAGGCATCGCTCCTAATGCAAATGTTTGCCACAACGCACTTTGCCAAGCGACAGTCGGACTTTCAACAGAACTCGCTGAAGAAGACGCACAAGGGCAACCACTGGGGGTGAGCACAACAAAAACTATCCATAAGATACAATAATATATTGCTAACCTTCGAAGCTCTTTACTTGTTTTGACATTGACTGGTGGGAACATTCTCGTTTTAACGTTTTAACTCTCAGGCAAATTAAAATTAGGTAGTTGGTAATGATGGATAAAAGGTCCTTTAGAATTAATTACAATAATTTCACAGCCATCACAAATTAAAACATTTGGTCTACAGATAATAGAGAATCTTATATCTAAATGCTAACTGACATTCATGTTTAACAGTGATTTGCGCGCACAGCTGGAAGTGGACATTCAGGAGGTGGCTGCATTGGCTGCCACATTGAGCTGCGATCGCGAGAAGCTGGCGAATATTAAGCGAGCATTGCGTCATCAACAGCAGAAGAAGCATCAGCAACAGCAGCAACAGCAGCAGCAGCAACAACAGCAACAACAGCAACAGGCTTCCAATGGCAGCAGCCCAAGTTCCAGTGGCTCATTTGATGCAGAAAGTGGTGCATTAACCACATTGCCGCCACGTTGCAGGCGTGCTGTGGCTGCTGTCGTCGGCCACGAGCTGACGCCGTATGCCGGCGATGCAGCTGCTGCGTCATCCGATTCAGATGACGAGATGTACGAGCGCTACGATTGGGACAAGGACAAGACGCTGGGACGTCGAATTGTGCATATGCGGGGCGATTCCATAGCCACCATTGGACGCGAGCTGACCAGTGTGGTAAGGAAGAACTTTGCGCGAACGCTGCAACAGCTGATACAGCATGGACTGCGCATACCGACCGAGTCGGCTGCCTCCAGTTTGATGGTGCCATTCATGCGTTGCCTGCATCCGGGTGCACAGCGAATGGCCGCAGCGGGTGTTGGGACAGCGCCGGAGATGCAGTTCCTGGGCATTGGTCGTGCCATGCACGCCTGGGAGCTAGTGCTGGAGTACTACAATCTGAAGAATGGCGAAGAATACAACAATACGCCGGCCCGCAAGTTGTCGCAAAGTTTCCAGCTGGACATTGTGGATGCGCATGCAGTGACGGCTAAACAGAGCCTGCTCAGCGCCATTGGGATGATCCTGGCCATGCATATGCCGTACAAGCGCAGTTATAATGCACACTTCAAGGCGCTTATCTGTGCGGGATTGAAGTAAGTTACATAAGTGTTTTACAGGGTTAAACTTTTAAAATAACTTATTTACACTTACAGCTCACATCTTCTGGTGGAATGGCTTAATCTGATACTCAGCTGCCATGAGCTGATTGACACTTACTACACGTCCAACAGCTATGTGGCAAGCACCGGTTTTCGCGACTCCTTGCGCTCCATTGACACACTGTCCAAGTACGACTTTGATCTGCCCGTGGATTTGGCCATACGCCATTTTCGCAATATCTAAAGCTGCGTCTTCTTTGATTCACATTTTTTTTTGTGCTCCCTCGAAATTGAAACTAGTCCAAATCAACATAATTATTACTATATATATATATATAAATCTATAAATACGTGTATATAACTTTAGATATGTCCAATTAACTAATACCTACTAATACAATTACTAAACCTAAACTACTTAAAATCACTTGTGTAGAATCGATGGATGCATTCGCTCAGCTTCTCACCCAAAGGTCGTTGTGTGGGTCCACAACTCAATGTTGACAAAAGCAGACGCGCCTCCGACTCATCCTGGCACTCATCATATGCATCAAATAGCAGTCGCGGCGTCGCATACCGCTCCACAATTGCCAGCGCCCGGTCCAGGGAAAGTGAGTGCAACTGCAACAGCTGCTGGACGAAGACCTCGCGCACTGTCAGTTGGGCATTGCGTGCCGAATCCTCGTAGAGGGCACGAAACTTGAGCAGACCAACATATTGACAGTCTGTCTGTCCCTCCAACTGGCTCTTGTCGACGCTGTGCAGTGACTTACGCCCTTTCACATATAGCTGCTGCAGAACGCTGCTTACTCCACCCAGATAGCACATGGAACGATAGTGATTATTGGCGCGTACGATCTGGATGCCGGTGGACTGAATGCGTGCATTGGTCAGTGCCTGCAGCAGCGACTCAAGCGGCAAGCCCAGCTGCTCATTGTCGCCATAATCCTCGATCAGATAGATAATGTGCGGCAGTCCGCACTGACGCAAGCGATGCTTTTGCTCGTGAAAGCGGCCATCGCGTATGCTGCTGGCCAAATCATCCATACGCTTGCGCTCCACAATGTAGGGCAGCACCAGCTCATTGCCAGCTGCATCGCACGCTATCCACAAAAAGTCACCGACTGTTAACCGACGCACTTGATATTCGACGCCCAGCGATTGTAGATAGTTGCGCGTTTGGTCCAAAACACGCTTGTTCTTGCCACTTGTCTCCTGTGTGTCCACAAGCAATACAATGCGATAGCTGCCTGCTGGCATGTTTACAACACGTTCTCGTTCCTCAGCAGCTGCAAGCTCCTGTTGTTCCTTCTTTGTTAACTTTTTGGGCTTCTTCTGTTGTTGTGGCTGTTTATTTTGTTGCTGTTTTTGCACAGCTTTAACCACCTGCTGCACCTGCGCCTGATATTCCGCACTGTCCACAGCTGGTGGCAGCTCTGGCTGACTTGCCAGCAGCTTGTATTGAAGCAGCTCATCATCGATCAGCTGGCAGAGCGTTGAGCCAAATCCACGCAACACGGCACATTCCCGACCGGTATATAGCGGCAGCGGATAACTGCTTAGTGCTTGCAGCGCCTGGCGCAGTCTGTGCTGCGATTTGCGATTGCGCTGCTCTGCCTCGTGAAGCCAGCGCTGCAGCCAACGTGCAAACAGCGGATTTGGTTCCTGCAGCCTAATTTCTAGACGTGTTTCCATGTCCGCGCCAAAGTACGAAATGGAGTTGCCACAGAAATAAACTGTAAAGTGAAGCTGCCACCCAGCGAAACTACAAAGCCGAGCTGCCAGCTTGCTGAATATGTCAACGTAAGTGGGTGAATGACAAAGGGAAATGTGTCGCCATCTATTGACAGTTTATTAACATCCTAAAAATGTATTCCAATTGGAAAAATATGTTATCGGTTTTAAAGAAAGTATTGCATAAATACCAAATTTATTAAACCTTTTCTGCAACTATACAGTTGCACACAGTAAGATTATTTGCAATTATTTTTAGTAATGCATACTGCCATCTATGGTTAATTCTATTGTTACAGCTACCAAATCATTAGAAAAGAATTGGCCAAAGCAGCCATACTGCTGAATATGTTTCGCGTTGCGAGTGCTGCCAGATTTTGCACATCAGCGTCACAATGTGAATGCTTGTAAACTTTAAAGCGTGCGTATTTGTTTTGCCGCACAGTAAAGTCGAAATGTCCGCCAAACCATCCAGTGGCAGCAGCAGCACTATGAGCAATGCAACTCCCAGCATAGATGACATCCACCTGGAGGCGTTGGCATTGAGCGAGGGCATACGGGATGCGCCCGTTTGCATCATTGTGCTTGGCATGGCCGGCTCTGGCAAGACAACGTTTACGCGCAGCCTCATCCAGCATGCCCAGACTAAGTTCAATCCGTATGTAGTCAACCTAGATCCCGCATGCCGGGAAGTGCCGTATGCTGCGCACATTGATATCCGCGACACGGTCAACTACAGGGAGGTGATGAAACAGTACCAGCTGGGTCCAAATGGCGGCATCGTTACTTCTCTAAACATGTTCACCACCAAGATGCCCAAATTTACAGAGCTGGTGCGGCGCGCTGGCGAACGTGGCCACAAATGGTGCATTATCGATACGCCGGGCCAAATTGAGGTATTCACTTGGTCGGCATCGGGCAGCATTATCACTGAGGGTCTGGCCACGATGTTTCCAACCATAGTTGTCTATGTTATGGATGTGGTGCGCTCTGCATGTCCCACCACATTCATGTCCAACATGCTGTACGCCTGTTCCATTCTATACAAGACGCGACTACCCTTCCTGGTGGCCCTCAACAAGGTGAGTTTGATGCAGATTTCAAATTCGAATAACTCTAAGCTGCTTTTTCCATTACACAGATTGACCTGAAAGATTGTAGCTTTGTGCAGGAGTGGATGACCGACTTTGAGGTGTTTCAGGATGCACTGGAGGAGGAGCACAGCTACGTCAACAATCTGACACGCACCATGTCCCTAACACTCGACACATTCTACGAGAATCTAGTTACATGCGGTGTCTCAGCCAAATCAGGCGTCGGCTTTGCTACGCTTATGACGCACATCCTCAACTGTGTTACCGAATACGAGCGCGACTACAAGCCGGTGTATGAGAAGATGCGTTTGCAACGCTTGGAACAGCAACAGGCAAATCCACAACCAGCGGCAAACATCGACGAAGCTGGCACAGCGGTGCCCTTGGGCCTAGATCTGAGTGTAAGTGGGCAATAAATAATATCATCGCTCACGTAATCTAAGTATCTTTATTTTGCAGGATCCGCCAAGCAATTCGGACAACAGTGTATTCCTGATGGCGCCGAGTTTGGTGCCGCTGCAAATGGATACAGCTGGGGATGTCGAAAGCGATCCCAAAACCAATGCTGAGGAACAGAACTTTCAGAGTTTTGTACAAAATCATCTAACAGCGCAGCAAAGTAAACGCGATAAACAGCAGCTGGAGCAGCAGCAGCAGCAGCAGGAACCGAAACTTTAAGTGATAAAACCAATGGTTAAACGATCATAGCTTTAGGTTTAATTATATACGTATGTATGTTTATATATACTATTCAATTTAAAATGAATTCTTCACAAATGTTGCAGTTGGTTTTGTTCTTTATTTTTATTCACTTTAACAAGCAAAAACATTCAATATAGTGTTGTGTTCTTTTTGGATTTTCTTCTGTTCTTTTTTTTTTTTTTTTGTATATGTATGTATGTGAGTGTATAATCATAATTTATATATAAAGTTTTATATATATTTTGTGTGAGTGTGTGTGTGTGTGTATAGTTTGCATGCATACTTCTCTGTAATATGGACTTAATTGTTTAGCTTCGCAAATTATTTGTAACAATTACAGTGATATATGGCGGATATATACATCCATTTTGGGAATCTTTGATTTGCTTTTTAGATAATATATAATATATGTTTGTGTCTATGTATGTATGTATATATTTATAAGTATATACATATATATATGCACATACATGCAGTTTTGTATGTAAATGCAAGCGGTCGTGTTTTTGTTGCCTATAATTATATAGCAAATACTTTAAATATATGTATGTACATACGAGACACAGACACGTCTTTGTATATGTACGTATGTATATGCATTATAAATAGTTTATTGAGCAAATCAATTGTGAGTGCACCTTGCCACGCCCAGCTCGCCTAACCGTACACATATAGATTTTTGTTAAATATTACGCTTACAAAAATACAGATCATCTCAAATTACAATTACAACTCTCAATGATTCACAGTTATACACAGTTATATAGATCGACATACAGTTACATACATATTCATAAATATAGTACATTTATATATTTAGTGTACACAGTGTACATAGTATTTCATTTTATATATCATTCTTATCAATCAAACTATGAACTCTTGAGCCCCAGAGCTCACAACTTGATCTACATATCTCTCTATCTCATCCAATCAACATTTATGTTTGTATGTAATACTATGTATGTATGTATGCAGCTCTTCCCCTCCAAGCACCGACCAATCTTCAATTCTAAATCCTTGCTACAATCCACAGAAAAAAAAATACACTTAATCCATACGTTTCAAAACCATTTTTTCTGCATTCGTTTTGTGCTTAGAAGTTTTTGTTTTTTAAAGACTGGACTTAGTGAGTACTTAAGTACGTGTTTTCTACTTGTGTGTTTTGCAGATAAGGTGTACGTCCAATCGGCTCCTCATCCCACCCCTTGCACCTAGCTATGCGTGATAAGTTTTGCCCATTTGCGTCAACGCATTTTAAAACACTCAAAATTTGTAATTTTAAATGCATTTTAAGCTTTACAAAATCTTTGTGCTAAGAATATATACTGATAATTGTATAATTATATATAATATGTATGTAGTTTGTGGAAACAGGCACACACATACAATTAACCACTCATTAACGCACGCACGGGAATTAAAAAATTATAATAGATTTTGTGCAGATAGTATATAAAAAAAAAAATTGTTTGGTATAAAGAAACAGCTTACATAAAGAATCCTTAATATGTTTTCAAGAAACAGTCTTTTCTAGATTTTTTGTTTTGTTTTTCTTGCGTCTGGTTTTGTTTTTTTGTTTACTTTGGAAACATAACAATGAAAATTGCTTGAGTGTGATTAATTTTATCAACGTTTTCATTAAATTATGCGGTGTTGCGTAGCTTAGTTTGGACAGCATTTTTGAAAATGTTTAAGTTCTTAATACATCTATATTATATAATATATGCTCTTAAGTATATACCCAATACAAATATGAAAATATGTGCAAGCATTAAAGAACGTATTTTAGTGGGTAGATTGGAACTTGCTAAATTTTGTATGTATTAATAATAGCTTTTAATCTCCTGCCTTTTGAACACCTTTTAAGACTTCAATTGGTCATATGATTTATATTCAATAAAGTAAATTTTTTCACTTTTTGCATAATATAATTTTTAAAAGTGGAATTAATTTTTTGAATTGAAATAAATTTTGTTTCAGGGAGAATATTTTGTGCACACGTTTTAGTATTTGCATAGGGTATATTTGATTAAAATATGCTTTTTATATTTTTGTGTTTATGTATCAAGCCTTGTGTATTTTCTTAATCAAAATGTGTTTTCTTGTTTTATCTATGTATATATGCCTGTATATGTTTTTTGTATATACTACCATAAAAATATGTAAATACATATAATAAATAAAAGACAAAAACAAAGACATCAAAAAGCGATAATTAAAGAAAACATTGATTCACACGCACTGATAAAGTTTAAGTTGTTTTTGTTCTTATTCTTGTTGTTGTTGTTGTTTTTTTTATTATATTAAAATCCTGAATTAATCATCGTCGGACAGATTTGTTGTTGTAAGCAATGTGGCATTATCCTCGGCGCCCTGCTCTTCAATATCCTGCAGGAAAAATAAAAGACAATTGTAAATTTAGTTACGAGATTTGATAAGTAGAGTCGCAGAACTTTTAATGTTTCTCCATTTCCGCCCAGATAGAAATAAAACCAACTTGATTTTCTTATACAAAATATATATATATATATGTATTATATATTTAGCAATTTGTTTCATTTGTGTTACATTTTGTTAGGACGTATAAAAACCACACGATCAAAATGATAAACTAACATTAACAGTACATATGTATACACACTTATCTATGTATATATATGTGGTATATAAACAAATCAACATATATATGCATATATATGCCTGTATATTACATTGCTTTTCTTTTGATTCTCAATAACACACACATCAACACACACACACACACTTATGGAAGCGAGAGAGCGAGACGAAAACGCATTTTTGTTCACATAATTTTGATTTCATATTTGTGGCATTCTTGTATAAAAATAAAAAAATTTGTATATATCAAATAAAAAAAATATATATGTTGTGTATGTATATGTTAACATAATATTAATAATAATAATAATAAAAAAAAATCGACTTAAAATGAAGCAAACATTTCGGTTTGAATAAATCTTTACTACGAATAACTTTCGCCCCCGAATGAAAAAATTGTAAATGCAGCGCGACGGTATAAAAATGGTTTTTCTTGTTGTTGTGTGTTGTTTTGTGTTTTGTTGTTGAGTGTATGCTAGTTGTTGCTTGAGTGCTTCGAGTTAGCTGATAGTCTCTATTCCGATTGTGTTCTTCTTGTTGTTGTTGTAGCTGTTTCTGATTCTGTTACACTAGTTGTTGTTGTTGTTGTTGTTGTTGTTACACTTGATTGAGCGTCTGGAAGTGTGCGGAAGATTTTGTTGTTGGAACGGCAGCAGCTGCTTGAGCCGAGGCTTCACTTGAGCTTCTGCTTGACGGGACTGGGCGACACCTGATCCGCCTCAGGCAGATCGCTCTCCTTCTTGCGCTTCTTGTCCTTGTCCTTGTTGGTCGCCTTCACCTTCTTCACCTGAGCCGCCAGCAGCTTAGCCTCCCGTTTCGCCTCTCGCGTGGCGCGCAACTGTTCCGTAATGAACGAGAACACCAGATAGCCCTGCAGGGCAATCAGTCCAATGAGCGAGATGATCGCACGCAGCTTATAGCTGCCCCCGGAGCCGGCAATGCCATAGTACAGTGTCAGCACACCAATCACCGAGGTGGCAAAGCGTGCCAGCACAAAGCACACGCTGTTCACAATGCGAACGCGTGCGAGACGCTCCTCGCGATCGAAGACGCCGATCAGCTGGAAGACGTGAGCGAGCAGCTCGCTGACATAGTGTAGGGTGAGGAGGACGATCGCCAGACGCTGATAGCTGAGCGTGTAGGCGAGGACGATGAGCGTGAAGCCGCTAATGGAATGTATGATCTTGGGCTGTTGCTCCTCCTTGGCGCGTATCTTCTGGAAGTAGAGTTCCGGCAGCATATGTAGATAGTATGACAGCTGGATGATGAAGTAGAATTTGTGGAGGAAGCTCATCGCATGCTCGGGATAGCCCTCCCACAGCAGCGCCACCTGACCCAGGTAGCCTTCGCGCAGTGCCACATGTGCACCCCAAACGAATGAGAGCAGATAGAAGGCAACCAGTTGGCCGGACTCGTTGAAGCGGGCCAGCTTGAATTTGGACAAGTGCAGACGCTTGCTAATCTTGTCCAGGACAAACTCCTGAATGATGGCGTGCATGATGATGCAGGTGAGCGTATAGAAGAATATCGCACAGTAATCCTTAATGCCAGCCACATAGGTGTATGGCTTGCCATACGGCTGCTCTCGGCTCGCCTCCTCGCCGCTCACATTGTGGTGCAGCGATATGAAGGCGCTGGCAAACGATGCCGTCGACTCGTTCATGAGGCCAACAACGAACACCATTGCCACACAGGAGATGATGTCTGCGTGGTTTTGTATGACAAACTCATGGCTCAATATTGGCGGATTCTTGCTGGTTGTCTTGCGTCCGATTCCTGGTTTGATGGCCATGTTTGTTTTGTTGTTGTTGTTGTTCTTGTTATTGCTGCAATGTGTAATGTGGATTGGGTTTAGTTAAGTTTGCAAATGCCACAATAAAGTGTTTTGTTCTCTCTCTCTCACAAAACGCGCGGTTGTGTGTGCGTGGCGCTTGCAACGTCAGCAGCAGCTGACAGCGGCAGCGACAGTCAAATTATGGCCATGTGCATGCCATGCCTATGCCAATTGGCCTAAAGATTCAGTGCAACAGCAGCGTACACGAACACACACACACACACACGCAAACACAAAAGCACGCAAACAAACATGCAGCACAAATTTGCCTTGTTGGCACAAACACGCACACTCACACACACACACACACAGTGGAGAGAGAGAGCGCACGCAAGCAATTTCTTTCTTTTTATTTTTTGCGCTTTCCACTCACTTACGTTGTTGTTGCTTACAGGATTTAAATTTGTTGCTGCAATTTACAGACGTTAACGTCGTCCAGTGAAGTTAATAATTTTTGATTTATTTTTTTTATAAAAATTATTCTCGACTTATTTATTTTTGAGATGTATTCCAGTGCGCCTGTGGTCCAGCCGCCTCTGCTGCCTGCCTGCCTCTGGCTTATAGATTAGCTGCTGCTCACCTGTGCGTGAGTGAGTGACTGACTAACTGACTGACTGACTGACTGAATGAAATGTGTGGCTACGTTTCACCAACAGCGCTCTGCGAATGCCAAGGCGGCCTACTAGCCAACTACAGAGCCAAGCAACAACAAGAGCGCTGCCAGCAGCCGCAACAGTCAACAAAAAAAAAAAAAAAGAAACTGCCACGCAAACGACTCTCGGCTCCAACGTCGCGTTGTTGTTGTTGTTGCTGGTGCTGGTGCTGTTGGTTCACTACCACTTGTTCACGTTGTTTGTTTATTGCTTGCTCGCTTGCGCGCACACAAGTAGGCGCCAACTTATTGCCGGCTAAACTCAAGCGCTCTCGTTTTCACACGCCCAAAGCGCCACAATATTATGTTGGGGCGCCCACTCGTTTGGCCACGATGTCCGTTTTCATTTTCGTTTTGCTTCGTGTGCCAGCCGACCGTGACGTGTAATTTGTTTTATGTTTGTGTTATCGATATCCACAATACGCGTCATCAATGATTTTACAACTCTGCTTAGTTTTCTGTCCATAGGCACAATTTTAGAAGGTCACACACGGCGCACAAATATTTGATGTCACACACTCACAAAATCACTTATATGAATTTTAGCAATATGTTTTAGCCAAAAATAAATCGATCTCATAGAAATTAGTAAACGTGAGGCTTGTCTGCAGCTTTTAAAGTACAACATTTTTGTAAATCAATCCATTCACCATTAGGTGCTGACGTCATGCGCAGAAAAGTCATATGTTGTACGGAATTCTTGTATACAGAGTTGCTACCTTTCAAACATCGTGCCATTCACAATATAACGTACACATCGTTAACGTTACGCTTTTAAAAAACAAAACAAAACTGCAACCACTATTAAAGGTTTTTCAAATAACAAATGCGATCAATATTTAATGTTTTGATGAGAAGTAAATATGTATGTAATGCTAGGGATAAATTATTTTCTTCTTTACTGCTACAGGCAGTACACTTGTGCCATATGCACGTCCAATTTGGCTTGATTAGACCTATAATTGCACTAGGAGCAATCGATCAGACGGGTTTTTGTTTGATACAGCTCTTTTAATAGCCAATACAAACTAACATCGGATATCTATATATGTTTGTATGTACACAATGCTTGCAATGGAATTATTGATTTGCTGCGCTTATTTAAAATAGATTATTTACGTCAGCAAAAAGCTGCAGCAATAACTTAATAAAACTTGATTGCTTTTCTTCTTAGCTTAAATATATTGCGCTTTTGTCCCATTTTGCTTTCTTTAGAATAACGAATTCCAACGAATTCCTTTCGAACCAAAATACCTAGTTTGAATAACTAGTCTTCTTGGAATTTTGCTTGTTCCAGGGACATTGGTATTGGTATCAAGTTGCACAAGTACTCCACGGGAGCCAATAAAAAATACGTTGTTACTTGGAATTTAGGTGCAAACATGTACATGCGTACAACGATGTAAATGTGTATGCATGTATTTCAAGGTTGTTTCAGGAAGGTAATTAAGTTGCAATTGTTGTTTACTCACGTTACGGTTTCGCTTGCGCACGGAGGAAACAATGGTGCGCTTGTTGCGTGCCACCAAGCAGACCGTTATAATTAGAATCATGCCAATAAGTGCAAATCCAAGTAAGGCGGGCAACAGCACGCTATCCTCTGCCTTGTAGCCCTATGGGGGAGGGAGTAGGGAGAAGTATTAGAAAAGGAATATGGGACACAGCAATAATCCGAGGTCCAATTGGTAAGGAAGCTCTCGATACTTACCGACCACTGGACATATGTGGATGGAATATAGGCCCAGCGTGTATTCATCCAAGCATTATTGTTGTTATTATTGATCTTGCTGATCTGTGCCACATCTGTGTTGCTTGATTGTTGTTGCTCCAGTTGTTGTTGCTGCTGTTGCTGTTGCTGCTGCTGCTGTTGGGTGCTCTGCGTCTTGGCCAACACGGGTGGCATAATTGGTTTCTTGGCTGCCGACTTCAGGAGCGGTACTTGTATAATGCGCGTGGTTATCGTTCCTCCCAGACGATTGTACGGTGGCGGTTGTGCAGTTGATAATATTGGTGTGCGAACTGTGCTCACCAGCTGCTCATATGTGGGGGCTGTTGCTGGCGGAGGTGTTGCTGTGGTTGTTGTTGTTGTTGTAGTAGTAGTAGTTGTGGTTGTTGTGCTGCTAGTTAGAATCGTTTTGTTGAGTTTCAATATAAACTGTTCGACACCATTGCGATTTACGATCTGCACAGTTTGACCCACTGAGGCCAAAGGAGCCATTGCTGTTGTTGCTGTAGGTGGAACTGCTGGCGGTGGTGCAGGTGGTGCAATGTGTTGCAACTGCATCGGCAGCTGCAGCTGCCTCTCGCCACTGTGCGTGAAGGCCGCCTTCGTCTTGAGGAACCATTCTGTGGGACTGGGCAAACACTCGGCGGAGACCAGAAATGGTATCAAGACGGCACCAACGATCACCGTGCAAACAAAGATCAGGCCCAGATACGCAAAGGATGTGCGACGTTTACGTGGCGCTGAGCTGCTACGCTTGGCGCCAGCAGCTACGCAGGGAGTGGACGAGGAGGCGGTGGAGGAAGCGGATGCGGAGGCGGATAGGGACGATGAGGAGGAGTTGGTGGTGTTCGCTGGCAGGCAGCTGGCGTTTTTTAATTTTCCCTCAATGCGAAAATCATCGTTTTGCGGTAATATTGTGTATTGCAAACTGTTTTCGCCGTGTCGTATCGTTTTGTACATTTTAAAACTGTTTCTTTTTGTTTTTCTTAAGCTTTTTCCTCTTTCTTCCTGTTTTTTTTTTTTTTTTACTTTTTTCTGTGTAACTAGCGATGTTGTAAACTACTGCATACACTTTTTGTTTTTGCTTGTTCCTGATTTTCAAATTTGATTTGCGCTAATCGCTATTGTTGTTACTGCTGCTATTGTGCCAATTGTTGTTGCTGCTGCTTCTGCTGCATGCATACTCCTTGCGCACTAATTTTATGTTTTTATTGATTAAGCCTTGTTGTTCTGTTAGCTCGCAACGAGAGAGAGAGAGAGAGAGAGAGAGAGATGAGCGGGCAGGAAACTCGAAAAATTACAAATGTTTGACGCAGTCGCATTTCGTACTTGGCGCAGTGTGCCAAAACTTATAACGGTTTAATAATATATGCACTTGTGCAGTGCTGCAAAACGCAACTTTACAGTGCCTGCCAAGCACATATGCACTTTCTATAAGGACATGGTAGTGACAAAAAAAAAAGGCCAGTAATAGCTATCAAAAGGAATAATAATATAGCTCCATTTGCTGCCTTTACTTAATTCAAAGTTTAAGCTTTAGCTATAAAATCAACACTCACTTACATTCATAACAAGAAGAGATATTTTCACGAACTTACTGTCTAGACGACTGACAAAAGCTTGTTACATTTTAGAACGGACTGTCTTGATAATATGACAAATGTTTATTGATTTTCTTGCTCACTGCCTGACAACAGCTAAATGCTATGCAAATGAAAATTAAACGCAACCCGGAAACATTCCGGTCTTCATATCGATTGACTGATTTGGTTTATGATATACTACAATCAGAAAATAATCAAAAACAGAAAACATTGCCATTGATTTATGAGCAAAAGCAAATGCAGCATTTAATTGAGCAATCGATGTCCAACACTTGCTCTATACCAGCAGGTGGGGGAGGGGGAAAGGGTTGCAGGTGCGACCAACTGATAAGAATTTCATATACTAGATAAGTTTACGCCGTCCTCGATAGCCTCTGACCAAGTGCCTAATGCGCTAGTGTGTGTGTGTGCTGAAAGGTGCAAGTGGGGGAGGGCTGAGGCATCATCGACTGCTTATCAACGCAGCTGCTAAAATGGTTAAGAATTTTGCCAATGCAATACTGGAAGCCGCTCAGTCACGTAAATGTCCATCAAGTGCGAGCAACATGTTTATTCTAACGGTCATCTGTCTGAGCCTGGGCATTCTGGTTGCGCTGCTCAGCCTGGGTTTGCTGCTGCTCAGCCAAAAGTCGACGCGTATCTTTGGCAAATATCCGTGCAAGGGCGTTTTCTATCGTCTGAAATATGGGATTGCGTTGCTTGTGCTGCGCCAGCTGCGCTATCGCATCTACAAGAGGAACGAGGAGCTGCTTAGTTCGGCGGCACATCTGGCCACTTTGGATCGGCCACAGCCATTGACGAATGATCCACAAAGCTATGATGTGGTCAGCTTAATGGCGGCCAATGCTGAGGGTCAGAAGCTGATGGTAACGCTGGAGCGACGCAGGCGAGGATTGCTAAAGGCAGCTCTGTACTTATGGCTACCCGGCACTGGTCTATACAGTTTGCCCAAGCTGCCGGACATGGTGCACTTCACCAACGATGGCAGCAAGGAGAGCACCGAGTTTCGTGGCGCCGGCTTCCATCTCTATCCGGTGGAATCCATGCGCCGCTGGCGACTCAAATTCGATGGCCAGTTGTGCAAGAGGTCGGAGGATGCGCAACCTGAACTCCTTGATGTGAAGCTGGATGTGGAGTTCAAAAGCTCCCCCGATCATTTTAACTACAACCGAGATCTGAGCTCCTCGCTAATTGCCGACTCGATAGCACGCGAAGCATGGAACGAGGAATTCTACAGCATGCTCAAGTGCGTCGGCTACCATGTGGATAAGCGCACACACTACGAACAGAATGGACAGCTGGAGGGCAGCATCGACCTGGCCGGCAGCAAGATGCAGTTGAACTTGTGCGGCTTTCGGGATCACAGCTTCGGCACCGATCGCTGCCTGAGCTCCATTAATCGCTATGTGTATTTTGCCTTGTTGCTGGACGATGGCAGCAGCATGGTCGTTGGCAATCTTAGCCAGCCCTCGTTCTTCCTCTCCTCACTGAAGATGGGGTACGTGTGCACGCCCAAGGGCGTCTATCAGCCCATCACGGCCAGCAACTTTGAGCTATATTCGTATGGGGAGAAGGGCATACCGCCACAGCATCAGAATTTCATAGTGGATACGGCAGAGCGGACGTATCTGGTCCAAGTACGTGTGGAGCATACGGCTGTTCGGTATGTGGGCGATGACTGGGAGTCCAAGGTGTATAATCAGTTTGTGTCCTGCATTGTCAATGGCATCACTGGCCAGGGACATGCCGAGTATCTCTACAGGCACAGCAGTGGACGACCCGATTCCATTGCCGACCAGGATCCACAGTGGTATCAGCGCATTAAGCGCTACGAGCGCAGTCTCAGCAACATGGAGGTTGGCAGCGAGGAAGACTTTATATTCTAGGTCCATAACTATCTTAATGATGATGTGTATAACTATGTGATAAAAGATTTTGTTTGTTTCTATTTTTTTTTTTTAGTGAGTTTAATAAACGCCATTAGCGAATTTCATATATAGAAAGTTGTTGATTTGTTTGCACCCTTGAATAGAATCCGGTTTCCCCAAGATAAGAAAATACACAGATTATTACTTAACGTTACAAACAAAGACTGCGAATTTGTTTATTGCCTAACAAAACATTCATACAGAATGATATATTGTCACAATCCGCGACATCTCAACGACCATTTTTTTGTGCCAAATTATAAATTGTGATTTGTGTAACGTTTTGTTTTTTTTTTTTTTAATCGGTCCATCCACCCAACGCCAGGTTGTGCCACATGGCTTGGACTGTGGACTGGTCATCGATGGTATTTACCATATACAGCTTTTGGTTTTGCGCTGGACTTCATACTCTAATTTAGCTGCGAGATAGAGAGAATAGGAACAGGACATTTAATAGATTAGTTGTGTAGTTACTTACATGGACTGCAACCAAGCAGGCTGGGGTAATCATCCACTTCCTGGTTCTGATCATTGGTGGTACTAGAAGCTTCCGACTCCAAATCATCGTATGGATCTAGAAATATGTCATCATCACCTTTCAACAATTTTTGCAAAGCTGTCAGCACCTTCTTCTCCTCCTCCTTCTTATCTTTCATTGCCCCCTGTAGCTTTACCTCTTTTTGATCCTGTGTATTCTTGTTATTCGCCTTCTTAAGCCCCTGCTTATTCCCAGTATCATTCTGTACCTCGTTTATCTCTATCTCTATGTCTTCCTCATCCACCGTCACTAACTTCACAGGATTCGGCTTCTTCGGCATCAAGTCGACCGGCGTGCGATTCTTCGGTCGATAGCCAAATGCTTGCGGCACCGGGATCTGCAGTTTGCTCTTCTCGAACATGGCCACGGTTGCGGCAACATGTCCACGCGCAAGTTTAATGTCTCTAGCCGGCTGCCTTTCCAATTTCCGTTCCTGGCCCTCGCTAATGCCCTCGAAAATATTGATCAAGAGTTGGACTTTTTGCTTTTTCGAGCCTTTAGAAATTTCTTGCTTAACCATTTTGTTTCGAGATATAGTAATACGATTCGCGACAATAGATACACTGTACGAATGCCTAATACGTGTATTTATCGCGCACGTAAAAAAATTGAAATGTGTATATGTGAAAAAATAAGTTTTTTCAAAATCTGAAAAAATGTTTGTTGCTGAGAACTGTGGAATAGGAATGATGTGATTTTACCTAATGCCGAATAAGACAACAGAAATTTGAACAGCCTGCTTTGATCTCAAACATTTTCCTGAAAGCATCATATAAAACAAGTAAGAAGGCTCTAGTCGAGATTTCCCGACTAGGAGATACCCCAAACCCCATACTTAACGCGTACAGTCATATTCTGTATGCATCTGTGACTAAACTTCGATCTTCGATTTCTCTGGTGTTACTCAACTGATTTCGATGAAATTTTCAGAAAAGTTACATTACATTTTCCAAATTCGAGATTTTTTTGTAATCGATTCCATGTGTATATCGGAAACCAGAATAGTTATCGATAATTTTAAACAAACTTGTTCTGCTTATGGTATAGGAGAACTTATATTCAAAATTTGACGTCTGTAGCTTTTGTAGTCTCTGAGATCGACGCGTACATACAGACGGACGGACGGACATGGCTATATCGACTCGGCTGTTGATGCTGATCAAGAATATATATACTTTATAGTGTCGGAGATGCTTCCTTCTGCCTGTTACATACGTTTGCACAAAACCATTATACCCCTATTACCCATTTCATGGGTTTGGGGTATAAAAAATAAAAAACCAGACGTTCCTTAGATATCAATTTCTTTTTTTTGGTTTTTCAAAACACTTTGAAAGCTTCTTGATATCCACATATTGATTGCATTGTCATATAATCCACCATATTTTGCTAGTATTGGAACATTTTCTTTATTTGCGGACCACCAGAAAGTACTCTAAATATTTATAAATAAGTTTGTCGCACAACACTTGAGCAAGACAAGCGGGTTGAGGGGGAGGGCTGGTGTAGTCTTTCATAAGCAAGCAATGCGGGATAAGATTACAAAATTATTTGGGATTTTCTATCAATAAATAAAAATAAACAGCCGAGGCCGTTACGTATTGTACGACTATATCACTTGATTTATAAAGCCAAAGACAACAGCTGTCTTATCGAAACGGCAAGCATATGAATCTAAAGCCAGGGATTAGTAACGATCCAGTTTAGCTGGCTAGGAACGTGTAAAGTCCAAAAAGTACAGAAAAAGGCAACATACGAAATGGAAGAAAATCAAGAGTTAATCAATTATGCTGAGTATGCTGCTTTATGATATGCCTAAATGTCGATTAAGGCGTCACTGACCTGCGACAAATATTTGGTTTTTATGTTTATGACAATGATAAGTAAACAAGTTCTCCCCACAATCTTTATAGCCGAAGTTCTAATTAAGCTTTAATAATGATAATGGAAACGATCTAAGCTCAAGACTTTACGTAGATATCGTTGAGTGGTTTTTTCAATACAGCATAATCCCAAAAAATAATTAACTCTAAGCAGAATTTAGATCATCGCAATCGTTATATATTAGCCATATCTCTTTGAGTGGCCCTTCGGTCAAATACACTTTAGAAATCTTTATCTTGATGGACAATTCAAATGCTATTTTTGTTTGCCACGAAACGTGCAATGCACAAAGATAGGTGCTTGTTAGATTTCATTTTGTTTTCAAAATAAATCAAAATAAATACATAAATTGTTCAAGTTCAAATTCTGTATCAAAATTCTTAGGTTTCAAGATGCTTAACGTTGGATCCAGTTCAAATATGGGCTCAAACGCAACCATCATCACTGTCAAAGAGACAATGAAAACGCCAACTAAACAAACTCACAATCGCCGTCGTAGTAGAAGCCGTAGTCGAAGTCCAGCAGCCAACTCTAATGGTATGCAATTGAATCCGTCGGATATGCCTTCGAATAGTCGTCGTGCCTTTCTGCAGCATATGGTGGATAGCCTGCCGAAGACGGTGCAGAATCGTGTGCTGGCTTTAAAACACAATCAACTGCAGCAGATCAAGATCTCGGAGCAGTTCTTTCGCGAGGTCTATGAGCTGGAGAAGCGCTTCTATGGACAGAGCTGTACGCTGTTCGATGCCCGTCGCGATATTGTCGCCGGCGATGTGGAGCCACCGGCAATGGAGCGCTACTGGCACGAGGAGCCCGATGAGCTGCTCGAGGAAATCAAGGCGTCCGAGGAGTTTACGCAACTGACCGAACAGCTGCAGCATTTGCCAGATAATGCCATGGGTGTGCCGCGTTTCTGGCTAACCGTCTTTCGCAATGTGGCACTCATCTCGGATCTGGTGCAGGAGCATGATGAGCCACTGCTCGAGTGTCTGATGGATGTGCGCATTCGATACGAGTCCGACAGCTACACCGTACACTTTCAGTTCCGGCCCAATAAGTATTTGCACAATTCGTCGCTGCTGTTGACCAAGAAATACATTTTGCGCCACGAGGCGGACAAGGACTATCCGTTTATGTTCGAGGGTCCAGAGATTGTGCGCTGCGAGGGCTGCCACATACACTGGCGCGATGGCTCCAATCTTACATTGCAGACCGTCAAGCAGAAGCGATTGCGGAAGGGAGCACGCAACTTACCAAAGGTGATGCCCCGTGAGTCCTTCTTTCGATTCTTCTCGCCGCCACAGGCAATGGATCTCTCGCTGGCCGATGAAAAGACTAAAATGGTGCTTGGCGCTGACTTCGAGGTGGGCTACTTGCTCCGCACACAAATCGTACCCAAGGCCGTACTCTTCTACACCGGTGACATTGTGGATAATGTCAATGATGAGCTTTGCACAGCGGACAATACATCGGCATCGTTATCCTCCGAGTCGCATGTTGATCAAGAAAACCATCAGGATCCAAAGGATCTACCCAGCACCAGTTGTGTTTTCTCTAAGTAAATATTATAAGATAGTTTCATTAAACGCATACACTGTTTACTTTACACATAGATATAAATACGAGAAGCTAACTGTTTTCTTAAAACTATAACTATACAACTATTTAAATATGCTTGTATAGTATTCCTCCTCCAGATCGTATAAATCCATTGCCATCTCATCTCTTAGTTTCATCAACTTCTTATCGCACTCTATTTGCGTCGCCCGAAATAGCTGTGAGTTGTTTGTGATTGCCTCATTCACAGAATGAAAGTCATTGAGTATAAGGTATTGCTTAAGATCTGCCACCAGCTTCATTAACGATTCACCAGCTCTTACTAAAAACATAGAATATAAGTATAGCATTCATTTAAAATTGGTAACATTTGGCGTTCACTATTTTCTTGGCTTAAAATTAGGAATTTACAAAAAACAATAATAAATTGCAGATGTGTGCAGTATAAAAATAATAAGTTCAAGCGCTTTCCTCCTGTTTCTAATACTATCAATTTCAACTCCGTTCGAGTAAAAATGTTTATTTATTTTGTTTTGTTTATAAGTGCAAGCTTACCCATATTCGCGGATCGCACCTGCATCTCAAGGGCATCCTGCTCGCATTGCGTTATTTTTGAAATTTGACTATGACTCTCCCGCCTCGCCAACTTCAGAATCTCTGTAAACAAATGCATTAATAACAAATCAATTTACTTTTTCCCAGACTATAGAGTCGAGTGCGTGGGAGAGTGTGGCGTCAAAAATGTGACGCTCGAGAGTGAGAATAATGTTCAAAGTTTCGCTCTTTTTTATGGGATAGCATAAACAAATGGGCTTAAAGCGAGGCTTGGGCTTGGTTGCTTTCTGGACACTGCAGTTGGAGTTAGAACGCTCTGGGATCTTGTCATTTGTTGATTGCAAAGCGCAGAAAATTATTTCGAACAATATGGGCACTTCATTTTCGTATTTCTTCGATCGGTTTGCTGCCAAGGAGGATGTGCGTGTGCTGATGATCGGCTTGGATGGAGCCGGCAAGACAACAACGCTGTATCAACTTAAGCTGGACGCTGCTTTAACCAACATACCGACGGTTGGATTTAATGTGGAAATGATGGAATACAAGCGGCTGCGTCTGACCGTCTGGGATATTGGAGGGCAGAAGCGTGTGCGCCCCCTGTGGCACTATTATTACAATAATGCAGCTGCTGTTATATTCGTGGTAGATGCTGCCGATGAAGATCGCTTCTACGAGGCAATGTCCGAGCTGCACTCGGTGATGTGTGTAAGCGAGCTGAAGGACAGCGTTTTGCTGGTGCTCGCTAACAAGCAGGATCTACCGCATGCTATCTCACCGACCGACCTTGCCGTGCGTCTGCGTTTGCATCAGCTACATCAACGCTGGAAGGTGCACGGCATCAGCGCCACCTTTGACAGGGGCCTTCATGAGGGAATGGATCTGCTGTATCGCATGATACGAAAGCGTCGTCAGCGTGCTTGTACTGAGCGCCATTTTAAGACACTTCCCTAGGCCAGCTCGTATACAACATACAAACATTTACCTTCAAAGTTTTCCAACATGCTGCGAACATCGTCTTTAAGGCGGGCATTGTAGGATTTCAGTAGTGCCTCCTTTGACTGCGGCAATGCTGTGATCCGCGAACCGCTTGCCATGTGATGTGAGCGAAGCTGTTGCAGGACTAAAAACTCTTTTTTTTATTTGTAGTTCTCTTTTATAATTTATATTCCTTAAATATCTTATTTATGTTTTGTTTGTGGTCTTTGCCGCGTTTTATCTATCAAGCAGGGTTGCGTGTATCTATCATGGTGTGAAAAATCATCGTCATGACAAGATAACGCCGCCCAATTTCGATAACAATTTGGCTGCTACGTCATAAATGCCGTTTGCAACAAATGTCCTTCAATATAATTCATGCTGCTTCTATGCTGTTCGTTAAGAATCATATCAACAAAATCTATAATTTAAACATGTAAAAGCAGTGATAAAACTGCACAAATAAATAATTACAGATATAAAAATTTATCAGCCATATACAAATAAACTTTCTTCCTGACTGCTTTCAATACCATAAGTGTTCATTTTTTCATTACATAGTAATTAGTTTTTAGTAATTTAAAGAAAATGTAATAAACACAATAAAGATTCACACGCATGAAGATGGCAGCACTGTTTAAGGCTGGCATATCGATATATCGTGCTTTCAGCAATAGTATCGTTATTGAGATGTACATTTTTACTATGTGCCATCGCTAGTTCTTGACCTGCAGAGGTAGTGAAAAGATACTTTATCAACAACATCGATATAGTTAAGCAAGGCACACAGCCCTGCAACGTAAATCCGATCAAGATAAGCCAACGAAGGAGATTCTACACCTGTAATGCTTTAATGCTAAAGTCCATACTCGGCGGGGACACGAATGGTTCTGCGGAAGATATACCAACCGGAGGCGTTGGCGGCAGGAGTGGCAGTGGCAGTGGCAGTGGGTGTGGCAGCGGAGGTAGTGGCAGTGGCAGCGGTCGAGCATTTAGCCGAGCCACTTGCGGTCTCGGCTCCAGCTCAATATCCAGCGGCCTAAGTGCTGTCTGCGGCAGTGGCAGATCAGGTGGTGCAAGTGGCAGTGGCAGTGGCAGCGGTGGCAGTGGTGGCAGTACACCAGCAACCGTTTATTGCCCTGCGTGCGTGGCCGGCAGCTCGCAACAGCCAGAGGCACTGCAGCAGCGCGATTCGAAGTCGGGAAAGCGGCAAAAGCCGCGCAAAAGTGCATCGACAGCTGGCTGCGTAGACGTGCAGCATATAAGGAACAATCTGATTATGTCCACATCGAGCTCAACGCGCAGCACACGCGGCGGCAGCAACAGCAACAGCAGCTGCAGCACTGCCTCTGCCACTGCCAATGGCATTGCCTATGATGCCAACAGCAATGGCACCTTCAGCTGCAAGGACAGCCCGCCGGGCAGCTACAGCTACAGCTGCAATGCTTTGAACGTTGACTTCAACTCCTACACGGCAACACATCAGTGGACGCGCATGCTTGAATGTGCCGAGTTCGTCGGCGCCAAGTAAGTAAACGATAGCTAAGATGTCCAAACCAAATCCTAATGTTCTCGTTAATCAAAAAATATAGACGTAGCAAGCACACAGTGGTTGCCTACAAGGATGCCATGTTTGTGTTTGGCGGCGATAATGGCAAGAACATGCTTAACGATCTGATACGTTTTGGTGTTAAGGACAAGTCATGGGGTCGAGCATGTGCAACTGGAACGCCGCCAGCGCCGCGCTATCACCATTCAGCTGTTGTCGCCGGCAGCTCGATGTTCATCTTTGGTGGCTACACCGGCGACATACACTCCAACTCGAATCTGACCAACAAGAACGATTTGTTTGAGTACAAGTTTCTCAGCGCCATGTGGGTGGAGTGGAAATTCTCGGGCAGGTAAGCATCCTAAATAATGTGCTTTTAGCAAATACAAATACACTTCAATTTCAATTTCGAATGGCAGGCAACCAGTTCCACGTTCGGCACATGGCGCAGCCGTTTACGACAACAAGATGTGGATTTATGCTGGCTATGATGGTAATGCTCGATTAAACGATATGTGGACGCTGAACCTAACCGGCGAGAATCATCAGTGGGAGGAGGTCGAGCAGCAAGGAGATCGTCCGCCCACCTGCTGCAATTTTCCCGTTGCCGTTGCACGCGATGCCATGTATGTGTTCTCCGGTCAGAGTGGTCTCCAGATAACGAATTCACTGTTTGAGTTCCACTTCAAGACGCGCACCTGGCGTCGCATTTCCAATGAACCAGTGCTGCGTGGCGCCACATCAGCGCCACCATCTCGTCGCTATGGCCACACCATGGTCCATCATGATCGCTTTCTCTACATATTTGGCGGTTCAGCTGATTCAACGCTGCCAAACGATTTGCACTGCTACGATCTGGAGTCGCAGGTGTGGTCCGTCATACAGGCGGAGCAGAACTCAGATATGCCGTCGGGTCGTGTATTCCATGCATCGGCAGTCATCTGCGATGCCATGTACATCTTTGGCGGCACGGTTGACAATAGCGTGCGACGCGGCGACACGTATCGCTTCCAGTTCTCCAGCTATCCGAAGTGCACGCTGCGCGATGACTTTGGCAAGTTTTATCTCGACAAGCAATTCTGTGATATACAGTTTGTGGTTGGTGCCGAGGAGATACGCATACAGTCGCACATTGCCTTCGTTGCGGCGCGCTCGAAATACTTGCGCAACAAGATATTGGCGGCACGCGAGGCGCGACAACAGCAGATGGAGAAACTTTATGGCGTTGGACAGGTGGATACGTTGGCTTTGAATACGGGCGTCGGCGGGGATCGTGTGCCTATGCTGGAAGTGCGCTTGGCGCATGCCTCACCCGAGGCTTTTGAGATTATACTCAGCTATATCTATACGGATCGAATTGATCTGAAGGACTCGTACAGCAAGAACATCATCATACTCATCACGGACATCTATCAGTTGGCTGGTCTTTTCACTATGCCGCGCCTGGCGCACGGCTGCATTCAGTATCTGGACTATAAGATCAATAAAATCAATGTGCTCGAGGCACTCTACAATGCGGACAAGAACAAGTAGGTCTCGGCAGTTATTTAATTAGCAACTTATTGATTTTTATGTTTTATGTGAATTTACGTCAGCATCAAAATCATTAAGGATCATTGCATGCAGTTTATTATCAAAGAGGAGAACTTTACTGAAGTGGTCATGTCCAGTGAGTTTAGCGATTTGGACAAGCCACTTCTGGTCGAGATAATACGCAAGCGTTTGCATCCCAGCAAGCTGGTTATAGACACTAGCTATGAGTCAAACATTGGTGAGTACTTATACCTTTTTTCATATTGTAAATCGAAACTTTCCATTGCCTATTCTCAAATACCACAAACACAGAATAAATACTAACAATCACTTTATATAGGTTTGGGCTGTACTTGTACGTAAAAAAAATATTCATATATACACAAGATCGGGTTTCTTTATTGTAAGAAATGTTAGAAGCTTTAGTTCACTCGTGCAATAAATCTATAGTGTATTTTTTATGTTTATTCTTATATATATATTTGTATTTTTTTAGGCACTACGCTAGAGCATGATTTGTCCATGTTCTTGGAAACAACGGGCAAGGACTTTTGCGATATAAGTCTTATACTGGATGATCATGTGATTTCAGCCCACAAATCTGTGTTATCATCACGTTGTACCTACTTCCAGGGCATGTTTCGCTCTTTTATGCCACCGGATAATACTGTCAATGTAAGTACATTTCTAACACTTAAAATATAATGTACATGTTTATTAATGCAATCCGAATACAGATACAAATTGGAGAAATTTCCCCTTCACTGGAGGCTTTCCATTCGCTGCTGCGCTATATATATTATGGGGAAACAAAGATGCCGCCACAGGATGCACTCTACTTGTTCCAGGCACCCTGTTTCTATGGGCTGTCCAACAATCGTTTGCACGCATTCTGCAAATACTCATTGGAGCACAACATAACGTCGGAGAATGTGCTGCAAACGCTCGAGGCGTCTGATATAACCAAAATCTATGACATCAAAGATTATGCATTGAAACTAATTGTCAAAGATTTTGCCAAAGTGGCCAGGCTGCCCAAAATAGCCGGTTTGTCGCGCGAACTGTTGCTGGAGATCATACGCGCTGTGGCCGATTCGCAAGGCGAGTTTCTCACGCGCATCAATATCAATACAGATATCTGAAAGCTAGTGCTGCTACAGCCGGCATTGCAGTTGTTGCTCGCTTGGTTGCAAATCGGACGTAGCACGTAAAGCAGCAGTAGCGGTTGGTAGCGCAATAAATCCTCCCACTTCCCACTTCTACTTCTTAAAACTCCTGTATACCTGTTCCTTTACACCAACACAGACACACCTACACACACACACACATACGAAATAGTAGCAGAAGTCAGCACAAATGAGAGAGAGATAGAAAGTACGAAAGAGTGATGGTATTTTGTGGTAGTCTTTAGTAACATAGTAGCTGGTAATTGTTAAGGTAAAGGCATGACTAGTGCTCCTGGAACTAAACGATTAAAGCTGTCCACCTAATTCTATTTAATCAACTTTACAAGAACGAAAAAAAAAACACATTGCGGTGTCAAAAATTAATAATTTAAAGTGATAAGCAATACACATTGTGGAAATCAAAGCAACGTTTAAATCAGGGCTATCAAAATTTAATATATACAATTTTCTAATAATACTAATTAACTATATACATAAAAACTCCTTTTCATATAATACAAAAGACAGTTGGACTTATCTACTAGGTCTTTCTAGTTCCAGGAAAAAAGGTGTTGTGAACATACAATGAGTTAGGCTAGTTCATGGAGTCTTGACCGTGATAGCATACACACATATATCTTTAGAGTTCTGACTAATAAGCATACAATTTTCATGAATTTCCTCAACTACTATATAACTGAATAATTATGATAGTTATTGGTTGGGCAATACTGTCATCAGTTCTCTGTTGAATAAACTCATCAACTTAGTCGAAGTATCGATCGAATAATTGTTTAAGGATAAATTGTTTACATTACTGCAGTTATTTGCAATTGTGTCGTACAATTAACTTTTAAGCAAGCCACACATTTGTATTTTTATAAAATAATTAATATAAAGTGGCCGGATTCCAATTCTTTTGTGACAATCTACCAGTCCATTGATTACTTATAAGGAAAATCACATCTGTTACAAAAAAAAAAAATGTGTGCGCGTTTATAAGTCTTCCAAGTCTTAAGAGGTTTTTTAAGTCAGAGATAATGTGAGAGCTTTTTTATTAGAACATTTGGGCCAACGATTGAAATTAATATTCTGATGCGGTCTTTCCCTTAAATGCAAGTACAAAATAAATATACAACAATTAATTTGTTAATGGACAACATGATTGTTACGCTAGTTTCTAGCGATAGTAGTTGACAACAAAATAAAAATCGAACTAAAAGTGTTCAGTTAAAGTACATATATACTTTAAAATTAACAAGTGCTTTTTAAAACTTAAAAGTGTTCATTGATGAGTCTACTCAAGGGAGATAATTTTTACTAGCTGAAGATATTCCTGATAAGATTAACAAACAAAACAAGAAAAAACGATACAGAAAGAACTTAGGGGAAAGGAGGGGTAAAAGCAGAGTACCAAATTGGGCAAAAGTGGAAGAAACTGGAAGGGGATGATGCAAAAGCAGGGGCGCGTGCAACATACTCATGGA
Organism: Scaptomyza hsui; assembly: GCA_018152825.1. Taxonomy (NCBI): domain Eukaryota; kingdom Metazoa; phylum Arthropoda; class Insecta; order Diptera; family Drosophilidae; genus Scaptomyza; species Scaptomyza hsui. The sequence continues at coordinate 9,224,034 of JAECXO010000001.1, forward strand.
ACTCTACAGATACATACAGAACCAGAAGATTTGTATGGTTTGAGAAAAATTGAAGAAGTAATTTGTGCTTGTGGAAAACTCATAATTTGTTGTAATTTATATGTATGTGCTGAATGACTATATACCATCTACAGTAATTGTTCAATACAAATTATTACTCTTATGCTATGACAAGTAATGTTATACTATTAAACAGATGCATGCTATTTATATATATATACACACACAATATGCACATAGAATTTTAGATGTTCTTGTTATGCATGAATATTCGTCAATATGTTATTTATAATTTTCATTATATACTTATACCTATAACTAAAACTGCAATTCGAATAGGCTACTTTTGACTTAATGTCCAAGCTCAAAGCTAATATTTATACATACATATATAGCACACAAACAACAACAAACAAAAACAAACGAACAAATCAAACATATATTAATTGTTCAATCTTATACTGTCCGCGTGATTGTTGGCAAAAGAAACAACAACAACAACAACAAAAGCTTTAAGTCACAAACGCAAAAAAAACACGTCTATATAGACCTGAAAGCTACTTTTATTTTTTAATTGGGTCTATAAACAAAAGTTTGCAACGCACTCAAGTAACGAAAACATTTAAAATAAAAAAAACAAAACATATAAGCAACAGAACAATTAATAAACAAATAGTTAACGTTTTAGAAATTCAAGTTTTTACAAAAAAAAAAAAAAAACCAAACCAAAAACAAAATAATAATTGTTGTAAAAATTTTGGATGTCAATTGCTTTTGTTTTGCATAGTTCTTGCCAGAGACGTTTATAGGATAGAATTGTGATAGATTGTTTCTGTTTGAACAGATTGTTTATAGTATTAGTTATTAAATTTATCATTTAGTTTGTATTGTATTGTAACCTTAAATAAGCAATATTATTTTAAGGCTCATATTATTTTATGCCAATTCTTATTTGCAGTATTTATTTTTGTATTGTTTTTGGAAATTTAAAATAAACTTATTCGGTTTACTTTAGATAAATATGTATTAAGATACGAGTATAAATAATATAGCTAGAGTTCATAGCAGTCAATAATGATAATGTTAGTTAGCTGTTCACAAACGTTGTTAGTTTTTTGGATTATTTAATATTGGGCTACAAGACTTGGGGGCTCCATGCGCAATTTGTAGTCCAGTCTTCGATAATCAAGTGTTCAAATAACAGAAAAACAAAAAACAAATACCAGAAAACAATCAAAATATCATTCCCATTTTTAGATTCATACGTCTTTTTTTTGTTAGGAATTTGCATCGGAGAATGTAGACTCGCGACTAGTAGAAATATTAGTAGCTTTCTTATTAAGGACACATGAGTGGTTCCTTTAGTGCCTTCTCAAGCTACAAACATACCTAAGTCAGGACTTATAATAATACAAATAATAAACACACAAATCGAAACGAAATCGTATTGAAATGACACTGAACGAACCAAACAAGTGTCACTTATATGCATAATCAAAATATATACTTCTTCTCCCTTGCTTTTGCTCACCTTTGTAGTTCATCAAGCACCGTCTTCAAATAACCTGTATTCTTATTTGTTCGCATTAAATCGTCTTGCAATTTAAATCAATTGATTTTTATTGAGAGGATGACACTTTCTTTTTATCTTTTGAGCTTAAACTACATTTAGACTTTCCGGCCATAATATACACCGAACATGAATCAAAATTAAAATCTAATCGAGGCAAATTCGTAGGCAAATTAATTATAAACACTTTTTAAACATTTTTAAGTGTCATCTTAATGCTTTACAAATTATATGACGATCGGACAATAAGTGCAGAAGTTATTTATAAATCAAAACAAACAATTGTGGGGCTCTGGAATCAGAACATAAAAATCTTTGCCTAGCAGCAAATGAATACTTGGGAATATGTGATTGGGAAAACGGGCTCTCCCAATCAACATTATTTTTGTTTGCTGTTAGATAGATGCATTTGTATCTCGACTGATTCTAACACAAGAAAACTGTTTTATCTTTTCATTAACAAAAACATAACAAAACGAAAAACACATAATTAAAGAATAATAAATATTAAATATATATACACACATATATACATACATGTTAAGTATAAAGTTGATATACAATAAACAAGTAAAATATACAATTGGTATGCATAATAAAATTATGTTGTGTTTTTTTTTCAAGGTTGCTTCTCAAGTGTATAACAATAATATGTATGCAATTTTCAAACGATGCTCTTGGGTATTTTTAATTTCTGTCAGTTCAAAAAAGGATGTGCTAATGTACATACTATACGTACGTAACTTGACAATGGCCTGAAGGGGGCGTAAAAGTTACATGGGCAACAATAAACTGAACGAAACGAGTATGCGAGAGAATAGAAATAGAAATACAAATACCTAATAAAATTGTACACAAACAAACGGGCTTGCATTGAGCCATTGAGATAGGGCATGATGGCAACATCTACGAGATGGATAATATAAGATAGTAGCAGCTGAAGGCAGCAGCATCAGAAGGCAGCACACAGCTCAATGGAATTAAAACAAAACAAAAGGCTGCCAAGGACAAAGCCAAATCGAGTTGAGCTCCGCCTCTTGCCTCAACTTCTGCTTCTTGCTTATCAAATGCAAATTACAAAATCAAATATGCCAAGACCAGAGAGTCGGAACCCTCGGGCAAATAAGCTGACAGAAAGCAGGCATCAGGCAGTGTTTTTGGCAACTGTTATAATATGGAAGAACGCGTTTAGAGTTGACAACGTGTCGTGCCTTTTTTTTCAATTCCACAAACTTAAGGAAGACAACAAAGATTACTCGACATACAAAAGAGGAAGTACTTAATAAATACAATTATTTTCTGTATCGATTACTGCGAATTACTTAAGATTGGAAATTATCTTTTCGAGGATATTTTTACTTATTTTCCCATTAATAACTTTTATGTCTCGGATTTTCTAATAAGTATAAATAAAAATTCTTTGTTTTGTTTTGCTATGATTTTAGTATTTCTTTTTATAAAAAACTTTAGTTCTTGTAATATTTAAATATTTATTTATATTTTTTAGCGCAGACTCAATAAAACACCAAACAAATAAAGAGTTGATTTTAGTGAAAGATTATTAAAACAATTATTATTAATATTGTCTTCTGCTTGCAAAGTAATTAAAGATTATTAAAATTAAGATGATTCTATCTTTCTTCTATGAAAAGTGTTAAGTCTTGCTTTCGTGAGAAACTTGCGGAACAATTTAACACGAGTTCATCTCTGATTCAAGCACAAGGATGAGCTTGAGGATGTGTTGGCCTTGTGTCTGTCAAACTTTCAGTTACATATACAAAAACAGGAAGAGAAGTGCACGCTTTTCAGTGCCTACATTGACAATTCAATTTATTGGCATGGAAACATGTTAAATTATTTGAAAACTATCATATGAATTGAGAGGCCCCAGGGTAAGTGTGTGTGCGACCACAATACAATTGTCTATATCTGTTTATCAGAAACTTTATGTGTACTGGAAATGAAATTAGACAATTTCGTTAAAGTTTTCGCATGCATATTTATGAGCTTTGCCCTTTGCCGTTTGCAATTTGACTGCTTGTTTATGAGATATAACTTATCAAATATGTATAAGCTTTCAAATAATAAAGAATTATCGATGTTATCGATTTCCCAGTAAGACAAATCTAAGCAGGCTTAATTCTGTTTTTTCTTGTCGGCTTCTAGCAACACATTTCAGTTTTCATATTTATTCATTACAAAAATATCTTCACACAACAAACAGTAAATTTAACGTTTCAAATTTTCGACACATAAAATATACGCAAGAAACATAAATTTTATCTTTTTATTTCGTGATCTTTATAATATACATTTGCACCACAATAATGACGCAACATTACTCTGACTCCAACATGCTGCAAAGCCGCAATGTCCAGATCCTAATTCAAGTATTCGAGAACATGGACAGTGAGGACGAGATGCAGATAACTGAAATCCCTCCGTCTAGCAGCCTTCAAAGTTTGGATGGACGCGTTGCCGCAACGGTTGCCCTATTCGAGAACAACCCGCCGGCGTCTGCAGCCGTACTGCAAGCTTCCGACGATTCTTTGATTGAACAGCTTGTGGCAACTACGGATCGATATATTCAGACCGATCTGGACGACGAACGCAACAACGCGAATGAGAAAGAAAAGAAGAAGCGGTCAGTTACAAAATCCGTAATACTCAAGACTATCAAGAAATCTGATTTCTTTACTAAGCAATATAAAAAATTTAAAGCCACCTATAAGTCGCGCAGGGCACTGAAGTTTCAAACCTCTTTCAATGGCTTAAGGTTATGTAAGTATCTAAATGTAATATTTCTCTATTTTCTATGCGTCATTCTGTTTCGTTTTTTGACAGATACTAGAGTACGCCGATTTGTAAGCCGTACCCTTAGCCGCGTGTGGCAACCAGCTGCAAACTACTCACTCTGAATGCCTAGTTAGACAAATACAAATTCGCAGTCTTTGTTTCGTATAATTATATGTGTGTTTTCAACGGCTTTAAGTTATGTAAGTATCTAAAAGTAATATTTCTCTATTTTCTATATTTTAATCTGTTCCGTTCTTTTGACAGATACTAGTGTACGCCAATTTGTAAGCCGTTCCCTTAGCCGCGTGTGGCAACCAACTACAAACTACTCACTCTGAATGTCTTTGTAAACAAATAAAAATTTGCTGTGTAACGTTTAATTAAATGTTTGAATTAAATTCAATTGACTCAACATTAATAAATGGTTAAAATTGTGTTTAGTGCAAACCTAACTTGAAACCATCTATCTAATTCCCTGCCAATGTCAGTTAAGCCTGCCCCACCCTTACACCAGAAGACGGAAAGGACAAAAAGGAAAAAGCAAGAAAATGGGAATTCCTTTGGCGCCTGTCAATTTATAAGTTCATAATTTAAGCCAACAAAGCCAAAAGCGATCGAAGTCAATCAGCTATATAATATGTCTATATGCAGGCGCATTCTTAATAGGCCCAAAAAGACTCGGGGTAGTTTTGGGGTTGATGCTGATGCTTTTTAATATCCGTTTCATGTGGATTTATGCGCTTTAAGTTCACGCTGAGCGCCAACACATAAATTTCATGGCAATTGAAGCACACCAAAAAGAACTACAGCAACAATAGCAACAACAACAAAAAAAAAGAAGAGAAAACCCCCAACAACTGACAAAGGGTTAAACTCGTTATGGGGCTGTGGGTCTGCGGGAAACTTTACTTAAATTGACTTGTGGCATTTTTCAAAGTATTTTCTCTTATATATATATATTTTTTTTTTTTGTGTTCTCGTTCGGTTTTTGGCTGCTGACCAACTTCGATTAATTTATTGGGTTAAGGATTTGCGCCCCCCTCTCCCAATGGATGGGTCTCTCATAAAGTGTCATTAAAGTGGCTGCCTGATTAAAGGCATCAATTTGGTGCCCAATTCGCTGGCTCCTGAACAAGCGACCCAAACTCAATTCAACCATTTGCCATTGCATATCCATAGAGAAGTTTAATTAAAAAACTGCGCCCCAAGCTCCCGAAAACTGGCAAGGCCACACATAATTCTGACTGACTATAGAATACCCTGCATTAACTTATAGCTAAATAAAAGAATCTCAACTGTTGCAAGTAGCATCAACGAATTAATATACCCTTGTGCCTGGTGAGCATCCTTGGGGTATTAAAACAACAACACCTGGCAATTGAAGTTTAATTGGGCAGACAGAGAAAAATGCAAAATAAAGTAATTACGCTTTACCTGCTGCTGATGCTGCTGATGCCACTGATGCCGCTGCAATGGCAAAGTTTAACCGTTACCCAATGCTTAAAACTTGGTACAGTTGATCCTCTGGCAGCTAGGCGTACAGTCAGCGCAGAGGCATTTAAAATCTCATTTGCAGGTTAAGTGAATGCTGTGACATTCGCTGAAGGGCATTTTTTCGCTCTGTGTGTGTGTGTGTGTGTGTGTTGTTGGCATTTGGGATTTGGGCCAAGCCGCGCTTATCGTCATCAGCTTTATGGCCAGCGATAGTTTTCATCTACTTTATGACACTTTCATCTACACTATTTGCTATTGTATGTGTGTCAAAAGGTTAAAGTTCAATGAATGGCACTTTGAATACAAGACACACAAACACACACAACTAAAATCATGCCATGTTGGCACACACAGAAAATGAGAGGAGGAAAGTTTATTTTTTGTTTGTGCTTCAACTGATTTCCTGTCGCGACGTCAACGCTTCCTTTTCTGCCATTTAACTTTTATATGAGACCTAGCTGCCACAAATTCCCCCTTCCACCCTGCCACTTCACGTGTTGTAACATGAAATCCGTTTGGCACATGACATTTGGGCGCATCGTGTGCTTTATGGACCAAATGATTGCCTGCTCAGGGGCTCAGTGAATTTGGCATGGCGTTGCCAACCAAAACGGTAAAAAAACACACACGACAACTCTTCTCCCCATCTTTCTAGTAAGTCAGGCCATAATAGTTGTATATGTGTGTGTGGAGGGCTTCACATACGTATGAGATACTTTTGCTAATAAGTAGGACTCTTGAGTAGGCTTCCGGCATCGTTGGAGACGCACACACACACACACACACACAAACATGTTTACTTTTTTTATATTACCTGCAACGTGTTTTTATAGTAACTCTCAGCAGCAGAGTTGCCAAACTTTGTCAATTTTTTTATGCGCTTGGATAGCAATAATTGACTTGGAACCTCTTTTTACAAACTTATTTTCTCTTTATGCTTTAAAACATTTATTTTTAGCAATTTAAGTTAAGTGATTATTTAAATGTCATAAGAAATAAAATATATATATTTGTTTTATTTTATTTAACAACAGTTTAACTGCATTTAAGTTTGAGTTGGTTTTAAAAATGTTTAAGTTTATTTTACCCTCTTAAAATATTTTTAAAAACAAAAAATTTAGAAAATTCCAAAAAAAATATATGATTAAAAATTAATTCAAAATGAAATGCAATTTCAAACTTTTGAAAATAAATGCAATGTCAACAATGCCTTCTAAGAAAATATTTCACAAATTTTCCATCCTTATCCGCATTCATGCAACACAGAAATTGTTGTTGCAAAGTGTCGAGTTTAAATGTCAGCCGCTATCAAATTATAATGAATGTGGCAATGTTGAAGGAAGACTCGATAAAGCATGGATGCCGTAACAATAAGACATTAATTGAATTGAATTAAATTTAATGTTGTGCTAATATGAAATATGTTTAAGCTGATAATTCGCATAAGTAAAGATGTGTGCATGTTATTGTTGCATGTTAATTGTAAGCAGCATAAAAGCATAAATATTTATTCAGGCACATTCACAAATGCGAAATGCGAAATGTGAAATGTGTGTCCTGTTTGACAATGGATTGCAAATTCATAATGTTGGGCTATCAAATAAAACATTGTCTGTTGCCGCAGGCCAATAGTTTCTTCTTTTGCTCAAACTCAATTGCAAATGCATGGACCACACACACAAAGCCACAATTTTGAGGCATGTAATTATCGCCACACACAGACACGAAGTTGCAAGGTGGAGAGCCACATTTGATAGACACTGTGTGTATGTGTGTGTGTGCGCCTAATAAGATTACAAATTATTTTGGCTAATTGCCTCTGACATAACTAATAACAACTGCAACAGCAGGAGCAAAGCTTACAAAGCTACTCACATTGCCAGCTGAAGAAAGGGAAGAAAGCAACCGAAACGAAGGAGGTGGGGGTAGGGGAAGTTCGGCTCACGTACATACATAGCTCAAACGATGCCGTGCCCGTGTACGTGGCTGCTAGCATTTCCGGCCTGCGCCTAATTGTATGCCATAAAATAATAATTACATGCCATGCATATGCACAGGATGTCGAGAGTTGAGAGCCAGGAGTCGCAAGATTTCCGTTTCACCCAACCTACAAATGCATTGCATCCCTCCCCCCCTTGCAAATGCAGCGTTAGAACTAAGGCCAATTCTAAAATATATATACCATGTTTGTGGTATACACAATCATCGTATTAGCGGCAAAGCAGCTTAAGAGCTTCAAAGGGATTGTTGACTAGGTGCAAGAGCAGTAAGCAAAACCATCAGCATTATTAGCTGATGGAAATCGGGTATTAAATTTGGGTATTGATAAGGTTTAAGCTGAGATGGGAAAGGTTTTTTAAAATTTAGTTGCTTATTGAATATAATAAAACAGATATTTTCCATATTAAAAATGATGTTTTTCAAAAGAAACTCAACAAAAATTGTCATTTGTGTTAAATTAAACATAAAAAAATATTTAATCTGATTAATTTTATCATCCAATATTATTTAACGTAGTGAAAATTAGTAACATTAAGTTAAACGGAAAGCTTAATATAGTATTTTAGTTAATAAACTTTGCCAGACTATTTAGCTAAGCTTAAAATGCAAGTGTAAGCATAAAAAAAATTAACATATGGTGTATGTTCAAGTAATATATATACTAAATGTAATATACTGTATATATTGGTGTGTGTTTTGATATTTGTGCTTAAGTCATGTGCAGATAGACGCACAAACAACAACAGATTGCCATAGACTTGGATGGCACTTGAGCCTGTCTCTTGCACTTCTTGAGCCTCAGCTCACGTCGAACGGTAAATGTTTATGACGTACTCAAAATTGTCTATCAAGTTCAGCTGACGATGTCGCGATGTTGCACAGTGGGCACTGTTGCCCAAAAAAATTGTAAAGTAAAACAACAAACAAAGTTTATTTATACATTAAATATATAATTATTTAAATTTAATGTAACTTCTCGGTCTATTGAGAGGAAGCCTCTCCTTATAAAAAATATTTTGTTCGAAAAAAAAACTTTGTTATAGAAGGAACATGTTTGGGTTTTTTTTTGTTTATATTCAAGCTTTCTTCATTCAAATTATTTTTGTGGACGACTTTTTCTTAAAACAAAATATGTTTACAACTTTAATTTATTGTTAAATTAATAAAAACCATTAAATTTAATAAACTTTTTTGAACCTTTGGCTTTTTTATCAGTTACACTTTTATTTGACAAACCTCGTTTTCGGCTCCACTGTGCTTTGCAGCAGCATTCAGCGCAGTCATAAAATGCCACTTGAAACAAGTGAAGCAGCAGCAGCAACATAAGTGGGCGGGGTGATTTGGGTGGCATGTTGGCTGTTGGCTGTTGGCTGTTGGCTGTTGGGTGGCTGTGTTGGCATCCAGCTGCGTGGCAACTTTTGCCTTTTGTTCTTATGATTGAATATTTAATTCAATATGTCGCGCGACCATTTCGTTGAGCTCGCTTTTTTATGGCTTGGCGACCGACTTGTGCAAAGTTTTGCCTTCTAATTAGACGCATCATAAACATTTTATGCCAGCAGAACAATTTGCCAAAGGACTAGGAGAAAAACTTAAGAATTAATGTTAAGCAGCCTCAAAATTTATGCTTCTCCTTGCTCAAGTTTATGGCAAGCAATCAAGAGGACACTTTTCCAAATATTCATTATTTATAGTTTAATTTATAATTAGTTTTCCCTGGGATATCAATTAGCTGTTCTTACGAAAATTTAATTGTTTTCTTGTTCAAACAGCAGAACAATAAAATTTATGATCATTTTCAAAGCATAATATATGAAATGTGAGGGAAATTATTAATTTTTGGTGTGTTTTGTGACCCGTTTTCAAAAATCATTGAATCAAAAATATTGAGAAGTATTTTTTTGCTCTATCAAAAATTTTATTTTCAAGTTTAAAATATATAGATTAGAGCTAAAACAAACAAATAAAATATATTTTTGGGACAACTACCTATAAACAGCATAATGTTCTTAGCTAAATAAAAATTTTGTTAATTTTATTTACCAAAAGCAAGAAACGTGACCTAATTAAGCCAAGTTAAGTAATATAAGCTTGAACTTAAGATAACGCTGAGTTTTAGAGTTGAACATACATTTTCGAGGGTATTACATGATTGGCTTGCTACCGATTGTTTTTTCGTTTCATGTCCGTTATTCAGGCTTCAACAACAGCACCAGCTGCACTCATAAAATGCTGGACTCGCTGCCCAAGCGGAAAAACAAAACGAGAAAGATACAGAATGAGAGTGAAGGTAAACTGTTGGAGGTTGGGGCAGGAAAGGGAGTTTGTAATTTATGGACCAACAAACAACATTGTTGACATTATTGACAAGCAGCAGTCCGACAGCATCAACAACAGTTTACTTTTTCTTCGCTCTCTCTCAGTGGACAATGGTCGTGGGGGGAGGGGGCGGGCTGGGAGGGAGGTGAATTGCTGTCAGTTTTGGGTCCCAAAACAATATGCTTTTTACGATGGTATCATTCTCTCTCTCTCTCTCTCTTGCTTTCTCTCTTATCGCTTGGTCATAATTTGGCAGCTGCCGACCTTTAAGTTAAGTTTGTCCCCCCTCTCGCCACCCGCTTCCTTTTTTTTTGGTGCTTTTCTGCATTGACCACTTTTCGTTTCCGTTTGTTTGACTTGCACATAAAATTTATTTTGCCAATTTTAATGAAACATTTATACGTTAAGTTGGCATCAGAGCGAGGACAACTGAATTTGCTCAAGTTAAAGGTCGAATACATTTCTGATTAGCTACGAAAGTTACCAAAATTGACGTAAATACTTGAGAAATATTAATATTAAGGTTAACTTTGTTTAAAGTTCCAACCATATTATGTATTTTTCTAAGCTTAAAAATAACGCAATTCTGATACTTGCCAGAGTTGTTTTGAGTAGGATTTTATCTTTTCTGTCGAGGATTATTATTTTGAAAGGTGGAAAATTGATTGAAAATATAAAATAATCTTTACTCCTACCATTCTGTTTCATATTGTTGCACTTTGTGTCCATCGCATGACAACCAAAGACGGATTCGCATACAAATCCCCGACAGGAGATGAACTGGCATCTTCCACTCTCCCTCTCTGTTGGTAATTTGCGCACTAGTCTCGGTTGTAAGCTGGCAGATATGCAGAAATGGCAGCGAGGCGGGATGCCAAATAACGCTTTGCACTATTCTAAGCCAATAAAAATCATATTACGCATACGCCACCGTTACCAGCCACCAGGGGCACACACACAGAGCTATATATACATATATATGTGTATATATATGTACATATCAAAACGCATCAAAATGTTGCGCTTAACTTTATTCACAGGCTGCCACAGCCGCAGGCATTGAAATATGAAATGCAAAGAAAAATACCAAAGTAACAGAGCTTATGGCAAGAGGAAAGGGGAAAAGAGAAAAAGAGAATGGCTGTGTTATGTTTGTGTGTTCGTGCCACAAACGGAATGCAGAAGCATGGAAAGAAATATGATAATCAAAGACCACCCACACACAGAAAAGAGCAAGAACCACAACGATGCTTGAATACTGTTTTAAAATAGATAGAAAAAGTACCTTACAGAAGTACTTAAGGATAAAATGTAAAAGAAGGTTCGAATTTTAAGTTTACTAATATTACTTTCTATTTAAATACATTTTTCCAAGCTTTACACTCCCCTTAAAAGCTATGACAAAAGGCTTGAGAAAGTTAAAATGACACAGCCAGTGTTGGGTAGCGTCTAACTGGCGATGAGCTCAAAAATGTTTATCCTTTGCAGCTTTTGGCGTCGACAACGTTGCGTAGGAAATGTTATTGTTAAATGTTAGTTTTGTTATGCAAACACGTACACAGACAGACTTACCAACACACACACACACACACACACACACACACACACACACACACACACACACACACACACACACACACACATACACAGTAATAGTTGTGAAAATATGAATAGTCAAAGTCGAAGTCGCAGCCATATGTTCGCCTCAACTTTATCCCACAAAGCTGTCGACGGCTTTGGGGCAGAGTTGCAAGCGTTCTGTTTGTTTTGCCACGTTAGGGGGTGGAGGGGTGCAGAAGGGGTAAAGAGCTAGCAGTCAAATGGCAAAGCGCTAATGGGAATTTGTGCTGTCTGCCCAATTTTTGGGGCACGCACGTCTTGCGCTTTAGCTGCAATAAGCGTGACTGCAACAGCTCTAACTGCAATCGCAATTGCAGTTGCAACATTGCAACATTGAAATGCAGTTTTCATAATATAGGCGACAACAACAACAACAACAATAACAATTCATGAAAACTGCTAAGTTTTGCCACGGATTTCGGGTATTGTTGCAGAGTTGTCTCTAAGTTTGCCACATGCCCGGGGGGCAGCAAGCAAAAAAAAAAAATTACGCATACGCCCAGTTAAATCCGTTGCAAATTCCATTTATGTTTGTCGGTCGCATGCAGCATTTGTTTATTTATTTATACTATGCTCAAAATATGAATGCAAGGCGTGCTCCACACAAATGCTGCATACTTTTTAGCGTGCATGAATATTCAACAAACAGCAGCCCAACAAACGGTTCATGGTCTATGTTTATTTATTTTGCACATGAATTGGTCCATTGCAGTGGCAGTGCCTGCGGCCAGTTTGCGACTTTTGTTGCAACTCAACTTAAATGTAAACTTTAATGCACCAAACACAAACAAGCTATTAATAATATGCCCTCTTGCAGCGTCTCGCTTTCTCTTTGCCCCTTTGCTTTGTTTGCGCTGACAAATGAGCAGGGAGCCAAAAACTGAGCAAAAAATGATTTCAATTTTCGTCCAGAGCAGAGTTTGCTGGTTTGTTTGTTGGTTGGTTGGGCGCGTTAATGTTGCAATCCATAGTTGCCGCTTGATGGCCAGCAAATTGAAAATGTCAAGTGCACAAACACAAACACACATACACACACACACACACACACACGCAAACATACAGAAGTGCTGACAGGCCATTTTGTGATAAATTTTGTTCAAAAGCTAAGCAAAGTGTTTGCTGATTTTAAATAAATATACACTTTGTATATAAATTTGAGTATACTTTGCACTTTTGCTCAAATCAAAGGTTAAACAAACTTTTATTAAAATTAACCAAATATTATTATTAAATCAATTTAATTTGTTTCTCATTTATGTCTTGTTATATCTTGGTATTGGTCAAGAGAATTTTTGATTGAAACTTTAAAGGGCACAAAATGAAACTATAACCCAAGCATCAAAGTGGCAGGAGTAGCAGCTGTGTTAAGGACCCGTTTCGTATCCACACACACACACACACTAGCACACACACACTTGTTGTGAGTGGGGATGCTAAAACAAACTTTTCAATCACCGCCAGGGCCGGCGAGTCAACGTCATTGCCAAGGCATTAAATGAGAAATGTAGCAGAGTAAACATGCAGCAAATGCAGCGAACTCCAGGATGCCAGGATCCTCATAGGTTTCTGTTGTTGCGCAGGATGTGGCTGCCACTGTTGCTGCTGCAATGGCAGTCAATCAGCGAGCAGTCAGCGCAACAGCGAAAAAGAAAAATAAAAAAAAAGGGAAAAAAAGTAAAAGGGGGAAGAAGAAAATAAGTCAAGAAAAATAAATAAAATGCTACAGCGTTTAAAAACAGACGAAGCGTGCAGCGTGGTGTTGGAGTTTGAGCTGGAAATGTTGCAGACATGTTGGCAACACTTGCAGGGTTGTGGCAAGGAGAGGGAGCGGCATGCAACACGAATGACGAGCAGCAGTTGAAAACTGTGTGACAAATACAAATCACTTTAGATTTATTTGATGAAATTGTTTGATGATGTAGAAAAGGATTAACGCCAATGATATTTGTGTAACGGTACAACTGAATAACGCCAACAATGCTGACAACCCTACCAGCCTTGCAGCACAAAATTGATTCAAGATGAAGACGAAAACGAAGACAAATACAACAAAACGCGCTGCATGACAGTAATCAATGATGAATGACCCAGGGGTAAGTGGCAAGTGTCAGACATTGACTTTGTGAAAAGGTCGCTCCAAAGTTAACGCAACTAGGGTTGCTGCACACTTCAAGAAGCTTAAAGTTTAATCAAGAACTAATCTGAAAAGCATTATTAGCACCTACCTAAAAGCGTCAGATTTACTTGCAGTCTAGTAATATTTTAAACACTTTTTTGTTACTTTCAGCTGTGTGTTTTAACATAAGCAGCCCTTACAGCTGCTTAAGATAAGTTACGCTTGCTTAACCCTATCTGAAATTGGGTCACATCTTCAGCTTTGGCTGCAGTCGACAACCCTTAGCTCCTATCGCGTGGCTTGACCCGGCTCAACTTGTTTTTGCAGCCTCTGTGTTTGTGGTGGGCCGCCTTGTTTTATGCAACGACTTTTGAATTATGTGCGAAATCGCTGTTGAACGATAAGCAAATACGCCAAGACAGGGGAACTGAATGTGTGTGTGTGTGTGTGTGTTTTGTGCCCCTTTTGATATAATCGGCGAGGCATAAATCTCAAGACCTGCCCGGCGGCTGCAATTTACGGCACGGCCGTAAATTTTTATAAATGTCCTTGTAAATAAACTCGCAAATATGCTGATTTAGCATATTTGTGATATATGAATGCGCATGGCCTGGTGGGCGTGGCAACACGTCTGTGGTTTATGCCACCTCCCTGTCTCTGAGTGTGGCAGTTTTATTGTGCGCTTTCTGTGTCCTTGTTGTATTCCACATATACATATACATATATATATATATGTATATTTTTTATTGTATTTCCTCCTTTGATTTTAGTCTATTTTTTGTTGGTTTTGTTTTTGGCCTGTGCCCTAGGGGCAGCATATCAAAAAACAGCAAGAAAAAAACAGAAAGACAAGAGGAATCTACTTTGGAATATCCTGTTTTAATTTTGAGATATTGGCCTTTATGAAAAAGAATAACGACCAAGATATTTGAGTTCGTAGCATTATTAAAAATTCGCTAAAATATTATTTAATCTAAAAATATTTTAAAATTGACCGTAGACAATATTTTTTAGTCCTCCTTTGACCCATTTTCAATTCGTACAGGGTATATTAAAATAAACAAACACAAGTGATAAATAAAAAACGAAATTTTATATTGCATTAACTTTTGTTGTTGTTCTGTCGCTGCGACGCATAAACAAAAGCATATGTGTAATAAAATTTATGCACATAAACAGACGAAACAACAGCAGCAACCAAACCAACAACGACCATTGAGACAATGAAAAGCAAGTTAAATATTTCATAAAGCAGCCGTAAAATATGCAATGCTATTTTCACCAGCTGTAAACTCCGTTTTTTCCTTTTCATATCAAATACAGCTATGCTATATTGCTTTGTTACCCCTGAGGGGGAAAACGCATATAAAATGCTCATAAATAGTTAGAACAGCTCAGTAAGGAAGCACAAAATATAATTATAAATGTTTTCTATCGCTGTTAAAGGATCAGTTTTAAGAAGAAATCTTATTCAATCTAGCTAAAGCTGGCAAAAAAGTTGAATGCAATTGGCAACTTATCAAACACGCATATTTATCTATTATTTAAAAGTTAATTTTTGGCCCCCAGCTGCCTTCAATTTGTGATTGTGAACACTCGTGCATGGAGTGCATTTTGGCCACAATTGCAGATTGCCAGCGAGAGGGAGATAGGGAGTGCACAAATAGCCAGCAAAGTGGCATTGAAAGCGATTTGCAATCGAGCTAAATGCGTTTGGATGCCACAAAGTGACCACAAAATGCCAAATGCATTCACTCCAGTGTTGCCAAAAAGAGATTCACAAATGCCATTGCCAAAATCTATATATGCACAATTTCAAATTATCTATGTTTATTTTGGCCAAATCCATGGTCGAGAGCTGTTTATGGCTTACATTAAATTAAATCAACTATTTTTAAGCTTTTAGGCCACTGTCAACTAAATGTGTGTTAAAATTCCAAAAGAGCTACAAATTTAAATTGCAATATATATTGCAGATACACTCAAAAAACAAATCACTATTTAAAATTGTCAACAACTTTCAGAAAGTTTTTACTTTTTTCAGGAATAATCAGTATAAAAAGAAAGTTTTGTTCTTAGTCCAAGAACCAAGTCTATGAATTCTTTGTTTAAGTTTTCTAATTATGAGTTCAAATAATTCGTGGAATATGTATTTTAAATTTTGATCGTAGACTTTGTTTTCTAAGGCCAAGTGTGAAAACAATTGATTCAAGTTTGGCAATACTTAAATATTGAGAACTTCAAATTCCTGATATAAAAACTGTTTTCTTGACAAGTACGAAAATACTTAATTCATGTACTTCAATTAAATGGTTTTTTTTCCTCCCTTTATTATTAACAATCTTTGTGCTTGGTTTCAATTTGAAATACTCCGTGCTTGTATCAGGAATAAATTTTAATAATCGCAAATACTTAATTCGAGTCAAAGCAACTTCCACTGTTATCGATAGCTGCACACTGTGTGTATGTCCGCCATCTTCTATCGACTTTGGAGAGCCAAGCAATGTAATTTTCTTGCAACTTTCACATATTTGTCACCAGCTTAACGCTTAAATTCAACCAAATTTATGGCCATTCAATACACAGCGGGCGTTTCCCTACAATTTCTCCTTTATTTTCTCTTTCTCTCTCTCTCTCTCTCTCTCTCTCCCCCATTCTGTTTGGCTCTCCCTGCCATTTTATTGCAGGGCTGTCTCTGTTTGAGTCTGTGTTCCCCTCACAATGTGCTCGACCCCGTGCTGCAGCATTGTAATTTTTGCTCACTTACAACAGTAATTCGTGTTAACTTTTCGTGTAATGTGCAAATTTATGGCACAAATTTCACACTCAGCCCCTTGCAACGCATATATATGTGTGTGAGTGTGTGTGTGTGTGTGAAATAAAATGAAAGTGAGTGTTAAGGGCGGACGACAAAAGGGTGCGACAGAATTGTTCAGTACAGTTCCCAATGCGACTTATCGATAGCACTGAAAACTTATCAATATTATTGAGAAACTGTGGCAACTCTGCCTGTTCTTGATCAGTTTTGGCACCAACCAACCTTAAATACTGCTCTTGCAAACTTTTAATGCTTACTAAATTAGTAAATCTTATACTCTATCGATAAGCTGTCATCGATAGATTCTTAAATCTATTTGTGCACCCCTGCGAAAGCTCTTCACATCCTAGCGACTATTTATTGTTATATCCTTCTTTTGTTCTCCTGGGAGGGATTCGCATTCGCAATCCTAAACTCAAATATATTGCAACAAAATGCGCACATGGCAAATATTTTAAAGCCACAAGCGATTGTCCCCCAATGGCTGCCCAAAAATGTCGCTACCAGCACTGCACTCTACCCCCAACCCCCCACGTACCTACGTACCTCTTGAATCCTGACTGCAGGAGCCCCTGACCCGCTGCAACTCTTACCCCCAAAAAGTCAAAGTCATCGTCGTTGTCGTCGGCGACTGTGGCCATAATTTACAAGTGGCTGGCGCGTACCAATTGGCTGCAGTGCATCCCCCCCTCAACACACACACACACAAACATACACAGGTACTCACACATATATATGTATATATATGCGGTGTGTGTGTGTGTGTACTGTAAATGTTCTTTGTCTTTGGCAATTTATAGCCGCTGGCAAATGCAGACAGCGTAAGAGGTTAATAAAGTTTAATAATTTTCTCAAGTGTTAACTGTAAATGACTTTAATTCTCCAGCCTAAGCATATGCAACGGTTTTTTCTCTCTCAGCCAGCCAGCTGGTCGTCATAAAACATACCAAACACAAATACATCGTAAATATCCAAGAGTACCAAAAGGAAAAAAAAAAAAAGTCAGTCAAGAATTCATTGGGAGTCAAGTCTTCAGTGTTCTCGTTGCCTCACCTGGGTCGCTGCTTGTCGTAAAAATATATAAAAATAAAAGCGTAGCAGCTGCCCGAGCACAAACGCATCTATCAAAAATTTATTTTTACTACACACAAAAATTAAATTATATAGTCAGTCGCTCAACTTGATGAATAAGCAGCCGTAAAATTGTGAAGTCCGACGGCCAGTGGACTGCAGCCCCGGACTATTTCCGTTCTTGAGACTGGCAATTGCCGGACGAACGTCAGCATAAAAATCAATCTAATTTCATTAAAGTCAGTCAACATCATAAAAATGGAAAATGTACAAAAACATCTAACGGCAGCTGGCCAAGACAATGGTTAAGCTAAGCTGCTTGGAGCACTGGACACGCCTCCCATTCTCCTCTTCCTGTCAGTTCACATTGGAAATTTAATTTTGAATACGTCTCAAATGGGCGGGGCGTTGATTTGTGTTGTGAACAGCTTATTAAAAAGCAAAAAAACGCGATGAGTTAAAAGAGGAATATTTTTTTTATATATAAGAGAATGTCTAAATCAACACACGAAAGTCTGTTTGATTTGGAAGGTCTTTACAACAATATGTAAAAACGTTTCTAAAGTTAAGTAAAGTTAAAGTAAATAAGATAAGCTCTTGTTAAGTAGAGTTTCTTGGAAAAATAAATAAAAATTTTAATGAACATTTTCTCAAGTAAAAAGTTTACTTTGACATTAAATTTGTTTATTGCAAAATAATTGAATGCTTTAGAAACAAAAATATATTTGTTTACAATATTTTTAAAACAAGATTTTTAAAATCTAATATTTAGAGAATCTTATCTATTCTATAAATATAAATAAAACATACCTTGGCTTAAAAATCAAATATTTTGACAACTTATAATAACATCTTATGTAATTCAAAGTTAATTTAAGGAAGTTTTACTTGACTTAAGATTGTTTCAAACTGCGTACAGGCTAAAAAATAAAGTCAGGGTGGTTAAGGGTAGGGGTGGCGAAGGGGTGTGTAAGGTAAGTTGACGCTAATTTCTCAATCAAGATGTTTTTGCGCATAATGTAAACATTTTTTTTATTTTGAGCTCAAACATAACTCACGGCAACAAAAAAAAATAGAAAGTAAAAAAAACACGCATGCAATAAAACATTTACCATTGCTTCTTTTCTTTTTGGGGCCCTCTTTAATGCTGCTAATGACACGCCCACGCGACGCACACACACACACTCGCACACTCACACACACATCAGACATATGGGTAGCAGAGCAGCCATAAATTCAATTCAATTCGACCAGCAGCTGCTGCTTTTGAGCTGAGTTTCGAGTGATTTTCTTAATGTAGTTCTAAAGCCAAGAGCAACTGCCAATGGAATGGGAAAGGGTTTCCTTTTTTCTTCGCATTTCTTAAGTGCTTAAAGTAGGGTTGGTGTGAGCTGAAGGGGTGCCAGATTGGGTGGTTGGGGGGAGTAATGCATGAGTTGCCCTTTCCTAATGCCTGGTCTAATAAATTTTCACAACGCACAAGGCGTCGCCGTAACTGATTTTTGAATAATATTCTACTTGCAGGTGAAATGTATCATGTGTGTGTGCGTGTGTGTGTGTGTGTGAGTTATGTGTGTGTTTGATGCTAGGTGGTTGGTGGCAACCTTTTTCCTTGAGCTCCTGGTGTAATTGTCTGAAAAATTACCTTGTCTACATGACACGCACACACACGCACACTCTGCCATTAAATCAAATTTCCAAGGTGTGTAATTATTTGCTAAGAAGGGAGTGAGTGAGTGGGAGAAAGAGAGTGCAAGTCTGCAAAGCTAAAATTCTGTTGCATACTTAGAAGAGCGCGGAAACTACTAGATGTCAACAACTTATAAAGAAAAGGGATCAAGAATCTTTTTTATAGTCACAAAAATCAACTAATCTTATTTCGTTGATTTTTCCTAATTTTACAGACTTTTTTATTTTATTGATTTTTTTTTTTTTTCATAGAAAGTTTTTTTTTTTTGGTGATTTAAATCTAAGCTTCTATTAAATCGCTTACTTTAATATCTTTATATTTGTTTTTAGCATTTTTCCTGAACATGCAAAATATAGCAGCAGATATTAATTAAATCTGGCATCTGATTTAATCAACCAAATTCATCTGCATCTGAATTTCATGAATCAATAAAATGAACAGCAATAAAATACGATTTTGTTGCAACGTTGTTTATCTGTTGTTGCATGTGTTGTTGTTGTTGTTGGGTACAGCAGTGTACTTGTTGTAATACACATGTGACAGCTGTCAACCGTTTGTCAGGTGGCACTTAACACATTTTTTGTTGCCACGCCCAATACACGCGCACGGAAGGCGGCTGTCATATCAAATCTCAGCGTTTATTTTATGTTTGATTGAAACTCTGATTAATTTTGGCTGGCACTGAGGGCCCAAACGAAGTCCAAAGCACCGGTTCCGGTTGCCTGCCCCACATGCAACACACAGCAGTATCTCACGTTCCATTGCCCAATTCGCGATGGCGTTTATATGCCAACGCACAGTGGGACTAACTCATACGATTTGTGTTAAAAGCCATTTAAATAAAAACACAGCAATTAAAATATGTTTTCTTTTCCTTAAAGAAATTTGATGGATTTGATTAATTTATTTCAATTTACCTTTAAGATATTGTTGCTCCACTGTGGCCGTTGTCTGGCTGCGAAAGATACTCTAATGGCACAACAATACATCGTTTGCCATCCAGTTCCATCTTGAATGGCTGATTTCATTGCTGTTGTTGCTGTCGTCGTTGTTGTTGCTGTTGTTGTTGTTGTTGTCAACACCTTGGCACAGGTGTTTCATTCGCCGGGGCTTTCATTTGTAATGAGTACCGAGGCAGTAAGTATTGTACACGTACCTCCCATTGCCAACATGGCTGTATCTCTCTATATGTGTGTGCGTGTGTGTGCGAGTGAGTCCCGCACATTCACAGGACACTCTCAGGGACAACAGGAAACGGAGACAGCGTTTTCTTCATCCTCCTCCCCAATTGCTTGAAATAATCTGTCATATGGTCTCGACATGTCCTACTTCAATTCGCGGAGGGTACATTGGTTCAGAGCATTGTTACAGTTACTACAAATTAAAAACTCTTCAGAGCATGACGTCACAAATTCAATTTAAGAAATTGTTTCCTCTTTCTGCAATTTGTTAATGTATCGCAAAAGGTATTAAAACATTTAATAAATTTGAATTTAAAGAGTGTCAGTTTTTTTTTGTTTTTTAACCTTTGGAAATTGTACAACAAAAATCTAAAATATTTTGCATTATTTTTAAAATATTTATATTTTCAAAAGCAGCGCTTTAGTTTGTTCATGCTGACCGAATCTGTTTGTTGCCTAGTGTATTTTATGTTTATCAGTTCGCACGTCTTATTCTTATGGTTTATAGTTCAGTTGCAACAGCAACACCTTTCTGCCACCCAACTCCCCTTCACCCACCCTTAGCTGCGTTGTTGCTGTTGTTTATAACTTTTACGCGCCAGTCGTTGTTTATGCTCACTGCGTGATCACATTTAGTATCAAGGTGCTGCTGCTTTATACCATTTCCTGCTGCCGCTTGTCATCCTGAATGTCCTGAATCTCTGTAGGTTAAGCAGCGCCTTCAATCATCGCCGCCTGAGCTATACAATTGTTGCTTTAACTTGACAGAGCGACACAGTTTTTGTAGATTTTTGATTAGCCCAGAAATTGTCACTTTAATACATTTCTAAAGAAAATAAAATATCTAAAGAAATTCCAGTTATATTAAAATTATTCCGTTTGTATTTAATTAAGTGCTTTTCCATTCAATTTTCTTGCACTGCCTAAAAGTATGCTTTAAAAATTATTAAGATGTTATTTGTAGATACTTTTTGCATCTTTTTTGAATGAAAACACTTCAATTAATATTAATTAACAGCTTAATTGGCGCAACATAAGAAACAAAAAGCCGAAAACACACACAAACTAATTGTTTGACAAATTATTTCGACCGTTTTTGTTTTGCTGTTGTAGGAAGGTCTTTTGTTGCACACAAAATCACGGCAGATATAATAGAGTAACGTCTGGGAGAACCTTAGCCTTAACTGACCACATCTTGAGCAAGTTATCCATGCAATCCTGTGCAGCACAAGCAGCAGCACATTATCCTTAAAAGCTTGTAAGACGTTGTGGCCATAACAAAGTTAAAAGCAACTAAAATAGACACCTGGGACAATGAGGCGAGGACTCTCCTTTTGCAGCCAGGTGCAACATGGGTCGAGGGTGCGGTGTTGCAACATGGAGTGGCTCAGCGAGTGGATACTGAGGCTAAATAAGTGCAGCTCAGTTCAGCTCCGTTGGCCAATCCAGTGCCACAAAATTTATTGACTTTGTCGTCGTCGTCGTCGTCCTCGACGTCCTCGACGTCCTTGGCTGCTGTCGTTGTCGCTGTGTACAGTTGCAACCAAAGCCAGTGAGTGTGATTGTGTGTTGCCTGCATGTGGCAGTATGTGGCAGGATGCCGCTTACGAGCCTGTCTTAATAATTTGGCATCTTGCTAAATTAAAACTTAAGTCCGGCCACATAAATCTTTAGGGCCGGCCGCATGATGAGCATCTGCTTTAGTCAGGCTCATGATGTTGTTTTTTGATACCCTGTAGCCATTCGAAATGTGTAAGAAGGGCATCTTGACAAAATTACAAACTTAGTCAAAGGAGACTTTAATTTTAAATTATTTAAATATGTTTGAAAGAAATCTCAAAAGCTTGTGCTTAAATTTTTTGGTGCTTGTAATTGCAGGGTATTTTCTACTCGGACACACTTTTTTTGTAGCACTCTTTGTGGCGTTCTTGGCACTAACAACTTGGCCTGTTTGCTGGCATTTATGTTGTTGTTTATGGCCACGTGTAATCACTGGCCAAAACGGTATGGTCCATGAACCACTTCATTGCAAGGAGGCACCTGACTGCATTGTGGCAACACTGGCCGGAAGCAACATCCAGCCCCTCTCCGCCCCTTCGCCCTGTTGACTGTCTGGTCAGTCAACGTTTGCTTCATTTATTGTTGCCATGGCGCATGTTGAATGTTGAATGTTGTTGTTGTTTCTGGCCATGTCACCGACACTTGGCCACTTCAACTTTAGATGACTATGTTGTTGTTGTTGCTGTTGTTGCACATTATTGTAATTGCAATGCCATGATTGTTGTTGTTGCTGTAACTGAAGTATCCTTGTTGATGATCCAAATGTGCATGTGTGTCCTGTGATGAATGCTGATGCATCAAGCACTTCAGTGTTAAATCATGAAAGCTATGCGAACCTATTCTATACAGGTATGCATATGTGTGTGTGTTTGTGTGTGTGTTTGTGTGTGTGTGTGTCACTTGAAAGTCCATCACTCGATGCCACTCTATTTGCCTTGTCAGAGTCAGATTCAGATGCAAGTTTCAAGCCTCACTTTTCATTGCAAAACTAACTAAGGTCCTCTTTTAAGTGGACAACTTTCTGTTTAAGTTAATGTTACCTACATTTTAGAATTGATGTTTGAATTTGCCAGGAAATATTAAAAGGTTTTCGAATTTTTAGGTTTGCAAGATGAAAATGTTGAATGTTTCTATTATAAATTTAATTAGCTACATCTCAACGTGTTATTTAGAATTTCTAGCCTAAAATTTGGATTACAGGTTTCTACAAATTAATTTAAAATGTCGCGTGTAAGGTTTTGTTCTACAAAATGCCTTTTCTACACGCGCCGTGCAGCTATCGCAGCTATTAAAACAGTATGCAATTAGTTTGGATTTTTTCCTTTGAAGTGCCGGAAAGTCATCTCAAAGCACAATGGTACTTCTCTCTGATTCTGCCTCTCTCTTCTTCCTGTGTCTTACAAAACTTGAGTGTTTGACAATGCTTGAAAATTGATTGCATCAGTTATAAAGCAATTAAATTGATTGCAAAGGACCAATGGATATTTTATCGATGCAATCACAAACTTGAGAGCCGCCTCACAATTATCCAATGCAACCCTGTGCGAGAGGTGGACTGAGGTGGGAAGAGGTGGGTATGGCAAATTTCTTTGAGCAGTAGTTACAACTGTTGAGCAAATAGCTGACCAGAGGAAAGGACGAAGGGCGGCACACCTGTTCAGGCATTGCAAAGAGCCTCCTTACAAAAGGAACAAACTCACACACACACACATTCGTACGAGTAAAAACATATGTATGTGCATGTGAATGGGCGCATTCCTGTGAATTTTTGTGAATTGCCATTTTTGAAATTTCCCGTCAGTCTGCTAGAGGCCAGACACATTGGAATGCCGTTAATTGTTGTCATGCCAGACGACATTTGCTACAGGACATTGAAGGTGGTAGCCGTAGTCCTGGTTCTTGCACCTAAACCTGACCATGCAAAACGAACGACGATAAAAGTTTAGTTCAGACTCTATCAAGAAAAACTTTCAAAAGGATCATAATATGTGTTCCAAATGATATGAAATGACCTTAAATTTGCCAAAAATTCTGAACTTTTTCCCTTTAAACTTCAAATATATCGAATAGCTAATTTGGATTTGGATTAAGCACATCAAAAGACTTCCGATTTCTGATCACAAAGTTAAATTACACCAAAATGTTAGCCGGATTAGTTTTTAGTGTGTAATGGAATAACAGTCGCTTTTTAACAGACAAATAAAAGTCTTATGTTATTGGGGGGCTTGTCCAGCTGTAATGTTTAACAGCGCACTGTTAACACAAACAACTGTTGAGCAAGCTTGAGAGCGACGACGCTCTCGCTCTCTCGTACAGTTTGTTTTGTGCGAAAAAAAGAAGAAAAAAACGTTGTACAACGACAACAAAAGCATAGAACACGCAACTAACAACAACAACATGAGCAGCGCGCGTGACAGCTGCGACGCCGACGTAGCCTGACTACGCTGCCTCGACATGTTATACTCTCTTTCTTATTGGGAAAGAGCAGTTTTTCACCAGCCGTCAAGTCGGGCCCGTGTCGCGGTCGCGTCGCTCACTGTGTCGTCGTCGTTTTGACTATTTATTCTAATTTTTAGTTAATACTCAATGTATATAAATATCAAAATATATATAACGGTTTTTATGTTGCTTCTACTTGTTTTGTGTGCTTTTTGTTTTTGTGCAGTCCCTTGTGAATTGTAGAGCGTACGAAATTAACAGCGCGCGTCTTCAGCAACAACAACAACGAAGACAACAACAAGTGCAGCAGCTGCAGTAACAACAGCAACAGCAACAACAACAATTACATATGCACGATGCAACATCGACAGCTGTTTGGCTAGTTGACAAGTGTCGCAAGCGCGAATCTACAATTAATTTATAGCCAGTCAAAATAATACAAACACCAAACTAATCCAAAACCAAAATTTACCGTTTTTTGTGTGCTGTGGTGACAGACGGCCAGAGTGTGAGAGGAAGAGAGAGAGAGAGAGACTCCATTCAACAACGGTTACCGCAATAAAAACAACAACAACAACAACAGCAGTGGCAACAAAAAGTGTTTTTGAAATTGTAATTTTTTGTTGTTGCTTTTGTTTTTTTTTCTCCTGCGCAGTTTGGCGCTCTCACGTGTCTGCGCCGACTGCGACGCCGCCAGCGACGCTTCGCCTTTTGATAAATGCACAGAAATTCCCATGCGGCCGTTTAGTACATTTTCTACAGCTTATTTTGTGTGCCG
Organism: Scaptomyza hsui; assembly: GCA_018152825.1. NCBI lineage: Eukaryota > Metazoa > Arthropoda > Insecta > Diptera > Drosophilidae > Scaptomyza > Scaptomyza hsui. The sequence goes on from JAECXO010000001.1 coordinate 9,249,487, forward strand.
CCTACTGTTATATTTCCTCAGCCACTGCTACTGCTACTGCGGCGGTCATGTAGTGGGCCATTCATATACTTGGCCTCTGCTGACGTCGTCGTCGTCGTCGTCTTCATCATCTTGTCTTCTTGTGAGAGACAGAGAGAGAGAGACAAAGGTGAGTAAATTTGTTGGTGGTCATGATCTTCTTCAATGCTATAACGGTGCTTGATCAATGCAAAAGAACGAAGAGACTTTCAATAGGTTAGCATTTATATTTTTAGTTAGAGTAAGGAGTTTGGCACCATTTGATGGTCACATTATTCGTATTATTTACAGTGCCTGCAGCCAGGCAGCCATTTGCTGCTATTTGTCCTCGTTGCATTTCGTTGCAATATCCTCTCATCGCTCTCAACACCCCGTCTCCCTGTGGTGCTGCATGCACAGTGCCATCAATAAGTATGTCAACCGAGTCAACAGCATTAGCACAGCAGATGGACACCGATGGAGGGAGAGGGTGGAGGGTGAAAAAATAGCATTTGTCGCCGATGTCGTCGCTCATTTGACCCCCCTTACCCCTACCCCACCCACCCAACCGAAAAATAAAAGTAAACGAAAACCGAAAGCAAGTGCCAAAAAAAAAGAAGTAGGAAAAAGAATCCACTATAGAAGTAGTGAAAGACAAATCAAGGAAAAAGGCGTTTAAAACTCTCTTCACCCTCCCCTCTCCCTCTCCCACTGTTTGCTGGCAAACATGGAGCACCAACAATGTACCAAACAATTCCATTGATTTTTCTTGTGGGAATACGAAAAATATAAGTGCCGAGTAGTTGGTAACAGCAGTTCATAGACATAGACATAGACAAAGACATAGACATAGAGATAGACATAGATATAGACAAATCCACCACAACTCCCTCCCCCCCTCCCGGCTACCCCTCTGCGAGTCCTTTCTGGCACCCTTTGCGGCGGTTGTTTCGTTCGTTCGCGTCGTTGAACTTTTTGCAACATGCTTCTTTTCCTATTCCTATTCCTATTCCTATTATACCCTGTATCAATAAAAGCGTATGCAAAGTGGGTATATACCTTTTCACATATCATGATGTATCTTGAAAGAAAGTTTGAGTTCTCATTTGTATATTCTGTTTTTAAACTCCTTTAAATAATTTTAATAATGAAATTACAGGGCATCATTCTAGTCGCTTACCTCTAACTAACCCTTTCTTACTGTACTATTCCTCCTGTGTTTATTCCCACATTTTTCTTTTTTCACCTTTTACTACCCCTTCCCTTATCCAAGCTCTCCAGCTTGATCTTGGCTTGGAAAACGGAATTTATGTTAATTTGGTGCTACATTCCAGGAACCATGTTCTGTGTCTTATTTGTTTAGCTTTGGCTTTGTTTTGGTTTCGGTTTCGGTTTGACTCTGCTTTTCCTTCGGTTAGTTTACTGTTCTGTTCACTGCTCTCTTTGGGGTAGGTTAAGTTTTACGGTTAAACCAATACGCATTCCCCGCGCCTCCAGTTTCATTTACCGTTTCGTTTTGTTTTGTTTTGTTTTGCTTTGTTTCTTTCGGTTTGTCTCAAGCTTAACATTGAGATATTTACGTTGCAATCGAATATTTCGCATTTCTCAATTCTACGGAATGTTCGGCGGTTGAAACGGAATTCAAATAGTTATTATACTATACTGATAAGCATTGGGAAATCCGAGTCTTGAGTTCTTAGGCATTTTAAAGTTTGCTTTGTTTGTTGTAAATACTTATGTTTATGAGAGTCTATTTCCATATATTTTTCCGGAATAATCAACTCAGTTATTTTTTAAGATTGTATTACCCTTCACCGGAATTGACATTTTCTAGGTTTTCACAATTATCATTGAATTTTTGTCTTCGCCTTCGTTTTCAATTAATTTTCTTTTTCTTTTATTTATTATATTTGTTAAATGTGAAGGATAAAAAATGCAAGTTACACAAATATTTGACCAAATATTTTCTTCACTGTTTTTGTTCATTTTTTATTTTTCTTGAATTTGTCTTCATAAAAAGTAGTTAACATAAAGCGTATTTTTTAGTGCATTTCCTTCAATTACTTGTAAAACAAGCGTGTCTTTACTTTTTTGTGTTGGTTTGTTTGCAACATTCACCTACAGACCTTTGACCTTTGCCACCCCCCACCCCCCACAGCCAATGTCTGCCACAATATTGCCGCAGCGTGGCAAAATCGCTGTTGTTGTCAGTTTCGTTTTGTTGCATTTGCGATTAAGCTTCGATTCGTTTTTGTCGCGTTCAACAAGAAAATTAGTTGTGTCTAATTGATTTCTTCTTCTTCTTTTTTCTATTTTCCACTAGTTTGCTCTACCATGTTTTCTTGCTAAGTTGCCACAGTTGCTTGCAACAAATTGGGTCAAGTAAAGTTTTCTTGATCAGAGTTATTTTTCTTTCTCTTCTTTCTTTTCGAAGGTCAGGTAAACTTGAACTTGTTAGCCAAAGCGACTTTCAAGTGGTATTTAACAAGAATATTTAAGTTAAAAAAAAAATATTCGAAAAAATATATGAACAATATTTGAATCTAATATTTTTGTGCATCCATATTTACATATCAGCACCTTAATTTAACTATGAAAAATTTTAGTTTTTCTTGATTTCACATTTTCACGAGTCAAGTTTACCATATTCATGTTTAAGATGAAATTATATCCGAAAATAGTTAAATTTACCATGAATACAACGTTTTTTTTCCTGGGTGTTGAAGCTTTTAAATATTTAAATGCAAATTGCATTCGTTAGTTAGTTTTGTAACAAATTTCGAGTTTTAAGTTGGTTTTCAGTTTGGCATCAGCTGGCTTCGTTTTCAAATGCGAGCCTCAAATGCCAATTCCATGAACTGTGCATGCCACAACACACACACACACACATACACACACACACACACACACACACATACACCCTCGCATATACAGCGAGACAATTTTATTTTCGTTTTTAGAGCATTTTTTTGTTGGCTCAAAGCATCCACATATGGCTAAACAAGCCGGCCAAGAAAAATAGTTGTCAACCAAAACAGAAGAACAAGTATTTTTAGCTTTAGCATGCAGAATATTAAATGCTCTTCCGTAAAATATATCATTATCTTCAATATACATATAAAGGACAGATTGCGAATAAAGTTAAATGCATAATAAAAAAATAAAAAATATAATAAAGTTCCATTTTCCTTCAACTAAAAAAATGAAATTCTGTTATTTTAGAAAAATCAAATACTTGAATTATTTTTTTTTTTTTATTTTTTTATTTTGTTTATTTAATTATTCTGTTATTATGTGAAAAATTAATTAAACTTAAATGCTTTTAAAACAACTTGTTTAAATGCTAAGTAATGAAAATTTGAATGGAATCAGAACACATTACCTTAATTTTTTTACATTTTTATATCAGAATTCAATTTAATTTTTTACTTTACTTTAAATGTTTTATTTTTAACTAAGTTTTAGTTTAAATTAATTTTAATTTTATGCTGTTCATAGTTGACAATAAATAAATAAAAAAAAAATTTATTTCTCAGCTAAAAACGAAAGATCTTGAATGATATAGGGTTTATTCTTTCAATAGTCTTATACGAAAACTGAAATTTCTTGAATATAAAAAGAATTTCTCCTGCTTTAAGACTAAATTGAAGCTTGGTTCAAAGAAGCTAAATTTAACAAGAACTTAACTTTGATCTTAGTTTATGCAAACATATACTTTTATATCTTTTTCCTTATTCTTCTTATTTTATTACTTTTGTTTAACTAGAATAAATATAGAGTATACGAAAAATGAGTAAAAAACTTGGAGAAAAACATGTCAAGAGCACTTTTCGTTGCAGCCAACAGCACGTTGCAACAGTGCCAGAACTAATGATGCCCACGCAACCAACACCAATCACCATGCCACCCCCTGCACCCTCTCCTCTTCTCCACTTCTCCTCTTTCCAAGTCAAGTTGAGTTGCATTTTTTTTTTTTTTTTGTGTTTATTATTTTTGTTGTGGCCACCAAACTATTTCTGTTTGTCCACCCGCTGCGCGATTTGTTGTTGTTGTTGTTGTTGTTGTTGTTGTTGTTTTGTGTGGACTTGACCAAGTTTATTGCCTGCCATATGCAATTGCCGTAGATTATTTTGGCTGTGGCAACATGGCAAAGGCGTTAACGCCAGTCGTCGTCCAGTAAAATGAATCTTTCACACCCACTGCAATCATACACTGCGCGAAAAAAAACGAAACGAAACCTCCTCCTCCCTCCTTCACCCCCCTTTGAATTGAGCCGCTGGCTGGCTCTACGTGATTTTGGCCAAGTTGCCCAATTTTGGGGCACGCGGCCTGCTTTAAGAGTGCGCCACTTGGTGTTGCAAGTGGGGCAAGTGTGGTGCAAGTGGTTGCCTCATGCAACAACATTTTCTTGTTGCCTTTTAGTGTCAAGTGCAGCTGTTGCACTCCATCTAAGGCCAAAGCTAATGGTGCCAACTAAATGCAAAACGATTCGCAATTTTGAGCAAAGGTTCTTTGGCACTTTGAACTAGTTCCGTTTATAGAGGAGGGGGTGACCTTAAGACTACGTCCCAAAAAACCAATGGTTGAAGCGTAAAGCGACAAAAATCAATTAAAATTTGTTCATTTCGAAACCAATACGTAGAATATCTTTGAACTAGTTCGTTCATTTCGGAACCATTTTTTACTGAAAACTAACTGGCTATGACTGTTTTAAAAGCAAATAAACTTTTAGCAAGATTTGAAGGCAAAAAAGAAAAAAAAAATAAAAAAAAAAAATTAGTTCATTTTGAAACTTTTTCAACATTAAACTGTAAAAATAAAAGCTTTCACTTGGAAGCTCCTTAAAAGCTAAACTGAGGAGAGAAAGTTATTTAAGAGTGTTTAAGCCTACGGAACTAGTTCCAGAGAAAAATGCTTGAGTTATTTGTGAAGATTTCCAGTCGAAACGTTAAAAAAAGAGTTAAACGTTTCGTTAGGCTTTTGCCAGAGCTTTGAGTACAGTTTAACCAAAAGCCAGATTATACTTGTCTAAAGTTATTTAACGTTCCGAGTCCGAATATGAACTCTGAACATTTTTTGTTTTTACCATATTTAAGGTGAATGTCAACTCGAAGGAAACATTTTCCTTTCCTCTACAATTTGTATTTTTATTTAACAATTACAAACTAAACTGTTAAACCAATTAACTAAACTTGAACCACTCTTGCGAACCAGTTGAACGGCAACGAGCTGATTGGTTCAATTGATTACTTTTATGCACACACTCTTAACCGCTTTAGCTACAGTTTATATTTGTGATTTACCCGATTTTTATTTGCCACTTGGCACCTACGATTTAAGTGTGTGTGTGTGTTAGTGTGTGTGTGTGTGTGTGTGTGCGATTGAGTGAATGAATGATTTGAGATTCACTTCCATTCACATTCATTCAAGCATTCATTCAAGCATTCATGCATCGCCATTCAAATCGCCATTCAGCTAAACGAAGTGGTTTTTTTTCATTCCCTCCACCCTCCCTCCCTCCACTCCACTCCCCCTCCCCCACATTCAGCCACAACATACACCTTGCAACGTAAGGACCAAAACTGTTGTACATTTAATTAATTATTTATACAAGAAAAGGTAAACGTGCCACAACGTTCTATGCCCCAAAAAAAAACTCAACCAAAGCAACAGTCAGTACTGTAGTTAGGGGGGTGAAGGGGGGTAGGTGGGTAGGGAGGGTTGCCGAAACATTTTACATCGGGAAACATCGTTCGCTGTCGTTGTCGACGTTGGTTTTTTGCATAATTGATTAAATGACTGGCCATATAACGAGCAATACACACAGCTTTTGCCTTTGCTTGCAGCATGCCACGCCCCCACACACACACACACACACACACACATACACTCGAAAGCAAACTCTTGCAACAGCAGTCCTAAAAATGTGAAATTTACGGCGGCAAGAAATTGAAGCAGCTATATTTCTACATGGAACCTACGGCAACTCTGTTCGTGTGTCAGTGTGTGTGTGTGTGTGTGTGTGTGTGTGTTTTTGTCGAAGTATGTGTTGAGTGTTGTATGTTGAATGTTTGTTATGGCGTCTGTTAAGTGTTGTGATTATTGGCTACATTTAAAATGTAAAGTGAAAGAAAATCTTGGCTCCGATTTTTGCTCTTCATTGAAACAGCTTTAGGAGATTATTTTTCCGGGAAAACTGGTAAGCAGTTACTTATGAATTCATATGTATATTACTTGGAAATGAGTTTGAACTTAATCGTATGAGAACTAAGAAAGTTTCATACAAGGGATTTTCAGAATTTTCCAAAATGGCTTCTTAGTGCTAAATTGAAGCCTAAAAGAAAACTACTTTCAAGATTTCAGCTTTCTAGCTTTTCTATCTTGGGCTGTGCATTGATAGCACATCAGTCAGTAACAGTGTTGCCAGGTTTCGAGCTCCCAAGTAAGCTAGAACTGCCGTAAAAATATGCTAAAAAAAAAAGCTAAAAATAAAAATAATTTGCTGCAAAATAAGCTAAGTCGAAATGAATAAAAATACACAAAATAATATGTTCTTGAAATATTTAATTTTAATTTAAATATTAATATTAATATCAAATATTCTTGCAATGTATATTTTTCATTTGATGACACCATATTTAAATATATATATTTTTTAATACGAGTTGCATATCAGTGAAATTGAAAATAATGCAAGCATTATGCATAATATTGCATATACTGTTTTTAAATGCATTTTGCTTCTTAATTTCGTTATTTGAATGGCCGACAAACATTTTAAAGTCATAAAATATTTGACAAGTACACATAATGAATATTAAAATATGCTAGATTTCATGCTAAATTTATAAGCTTTTCCATTTTGAAGAAAAGCTAGAACTAGCCTGAAATATGCTAAACTGGCAACACTGGTCAGTTATGACAAACTCTTTCCTATTTGATGACTTTTGAATAGGACTTGTCAGATTCTATAATTGCTTATAACAACTTTTTATTATTCTTTTGATTGGTCCTTTTTTTTTAATTTTTATTTTAATGCCTATGTCCTGAATGCAATTGTTTGGGTTCTAGTATGTGAGTGTGTTTGTTGTTCTGGCCCCATTTGCTGCTTGAACTTTGAACTTTTTTTTTTTTTTTGACATGCCTTGGGTCGAGTCCTTGTTTCTCCACATTGCCTATGCGGGCCCAAAATAAACATCCTTTTTACACTGTGCTTCGTGTTTCGTGTTGTTGTTGTTGTTGTTGTTGTTGTTGTAGGGCAAATAGCAAGCACTCTTAAGGGAATTCCCCTTTCCTTTCTGATGCCATATGCTAATGCCAGCTATGTGTGTGTGTGTGTGTGTGTGTGTGTCAAGTGTATATCCTTTGGCAAAGGGAGTGCATTTTCTTGTCAACGCTGACATTTCCTGCACTTCGGCCTTGTTTTCCTCTTTTTTCCCCTTCGTCCTTCTTCTTTTTTCTTTTTCCTTTTTTCTGTTTTGCTGTTGTCATTTCCTTCGTTTAATGAGCATTTCCCCTTTGTTCTTTTTGTGGTGTCTTGTTGTTGTTGTTGTTGTTGTCCTGGTAAAAGCCAAGAATTATGATTGCTCCACATTTTTTTTGGTTAGTCAGCGGAATGAAAGCTCTTCAAAAATGTGCACAAAAGTTGTAAGGTTGCTTGGGAAGAACGAAAATGGTTTTTAAAATGTATTCCGTGTACGTAAAGTATTTAAAATGTTTGTTAACTTTTAAAAATGTTTTCTTTTTATTGACGAATTGTTCTAAAATTTAGAATAAAAGTTAAGTTCTTATTCCAATATTTTATAGCCTTAAAGTAGGTTGATTAATATTATAAAAAAAGAGTTAAGTTCTGGTGACAATACAATTAAAAATATTAAACTTATCAAAAATTCTTTCCGTTATCGATATACATACTTCCTTTAACAGAGTTTATCAATACATAATAAAATATTTTAAACTTTTTGCCATTCGATGACTTTTTGAACATAGGAAAATTTTGATTCTTGCACCGAAATTAAATTTATTGAGAATGCGCCGTCGCAAAGCTTTGCCAGGCAGTCAACACCACCAATACCCCTCCCCCCCCTCCCTCCCCCGATATCAAGGTCAGGGTTATCTTCGTCATCCATTTGTACTTGCCCCCCAATACTCCCCCTTTGCCATGGTGCTTCGTTCTTGCTGGCAATTAAGAGTTCATTCCACAAAAACAAATCTTTCAGTGGCGCCAAAATTTGTTTAATCGATGGCGTCAATTGCTGCACTCAACTTTATACAGTGAATATTTATTTTGTATAAGATACAATGTTGTTATGAGTATGTTCATTTAGTATAAACAAAGTATGAATGATAAACATTTGCTAAGCAGAATGAAATAGCTGAAATATCATTTATATAAATGAATATTGTCCTTTTCATAAATTTGTATAACACCCAACCCATTAAAAATGTGTATATTCCAGTTGTTCAAAATGTGTGGAGCAGACAGAAGAAAAGGTAGCAAAAATAATAAAATCAAATAACAGCGCAGTCCACTTAAAGTAAACAAACAAACTTGGCCTGGCTTTTTTTTGTTTTGTGTGCTCTCTTTGTGCGCCTTTTGCTGCCGCAGCAATTGTATAAGCAACTGCCTGCTACCTGCCGGCACACGCCCATTTAGTTTGCATTATGCAAAAACAAACAAACAGCAACTACAACGGCGACATAAAAAGGAAGAACAACAATAGTTGCATTGTAAAATAACAACAACAACAAGAGACGTATGTTAAGTGCTAACAGCGGCGCAACAGCGCTTGTCAATGTAACTGGACTACTACTCGCAGAGAGCAGCCAGCAGCAGCACAAAGGGAGAGAGAGAGAGTGCGAGAGCGCCAACTGAGCAAGTGGGGGAGCAGCGCAGCCGTCGCTTGTAATGTGCGGCTGTTTTTGTTGTTATTTTCTTTGCATTTTTCTCCTTTCTTTTTTTTTTTTTTTGTTTTTGTTATTTGACGTTGACGTTTTGACTGCTGCTGCTGCTGCTGCCGCTCCGACTGCAACTGCTGCAGCCAGTTGGTTTGTTTGTTGTTGTTGTTGTTCTTGCTGTTGTTTTTGCAGTCCATTGACTTTTTCAGTTTGCTCAGTTTCTTTTGTTGCTGTTGGCGCTATGCGCAGTTGTCACAGTTGTTGCCGCTGCTGCTGCTGCTGCTGCTGCTGCCGCTGCTTTTGTTACTGCTGTTACTGTTGTTATTGTTATTGTCATTATATTGTATAGATTTTTTTTTGCTCTCAGTTTTGCATGGTTTGCTTCTACTTTATTCATACGCATGCATAAGCCCGTTTTGTTTATTAACGATAAAGCTTCAATCTGTAAGCTGACAAACACATACAAAAACATATTTTTACAAACATACATATGTAAATACTGTGTGTATTAACTTCTGTCTGGCTGCTGTGGGTGTTTTTTTTTTTTGTTGTTTTGTTTTTGATACCCTTTAGACAATAAGAAGAACAGGTGCTCGCAACTGAAAGCAACTTAACGAAAGTCAATCTAAAAAGTTGTCTCTTCCCAAACATAAAGTCGCTGCACCTAGAAAAAAGTTTAAAAAATATACAGGGCATTTTCTAGTCAACCCCTTTGCCGTATGCTGTTGTTGTTGCATTTTAATTAAGATAACTTCACTTTATGACAGTACACTCATCCACACACACACACACACACACATGCATATTAATGTATGCATATCAGTTATTGTACAAAGTTCGTTGTGGGCTGTTTATAAATTAATTGAAGTTAAGGAGTGGGCGTGAATTGTATGCACAAAGTCAGCGATCAGCTAATGGTCGATTATACCCAGACCTATTATTATTGTCATGCAAGTACATAACTGTAAAAATGTAGTGGAATATGAACGATAACTGCACACATATACATATGTAGTGGGGCTGTTATCTCTTTTGTCTAACGAAATGTGATTTTAAATGTGGAGGTTTAGGTACAACGAAAGTAGGCAAAATGAAGTATGCAATAATAATAGCATAAACATCAGTGTTGGGTAAACATCGTTCAAATTCAATTAGTGAACTAGTTCGTGCTTTTTGTTCGTTCGATTTTGTTCCATAATTTGATTTTGTTCATCGTTTGTCTCTGTTCGTTTTTGTTTGATCTTTATTTATGCGGAATATTATGCCACAATTAAATATTTATAAATTAATTTTTATTTGTAGTTTGTAATTAAAAATATTTCAGGTACAAAAGGGGATCTAATGATTTAAAGTGAGCAACTGAATAGACAAGAACGATGAAGATGAACTTATTCAGTTCGTTCACTTCAGTGAATAGTTCTTTTTTGTTCGTTCGTTCGCGAACGACACAGCACTAATAAGCATATAGTATATATGTATGTAAGAAAGCTGTTAATCCAACTTTTAAGCTTATGGCAACTGCAGTCGTTTTTGAGGCTCGTTAGAAACCTACCTCACTATTTCTCTCTCGCTCTCTCGCTCTCTCTCTCTGTCCGTCTGTATGTAACAACTTTAATTGACTTTAATTAAATGCAAGTCGTAAAGTCAAATGTGTGGCTCGGAGAAGAGAGCAAGGGAGAGAGGGAGAAAGGGAGAGAGGGAGAGAGAGAGCTCGTGGAATGCCTTACAATTTAATTAAAGGGAACGCGAATGCGAATCATAAATATTATAATACCAGCGCATTCAGCAGCTGTAAAAACGCAATTGTCAAATAACGGGACCGGGCCAAACAATGTCGACTTCCAACACAAACAGAAAGTGGGCCAACTAGGCTTCTAACAAAACAGTTAACAGCTCTAGCAACGATTCCTGTTCCTGTTCGGAATCGGTTTCGAAATCATAACGTTGAAAGATTTATACTTATGTGGTATATTATTGATTGGATTTTTGATACCCTGTACCCATTAAATGGGCAAAAAGTGTATAATGGTTTTGTGCAAAAGTATGTAACAGGCAGAGAGACTTCAGATTTTGAATACAAGTTCTCCTATACCATAAGCAGAACAAGTTTGTTTCAAATTATCGATAACTATTCTTGTTTCCGATATACAAATGTGATCGATTACAAAAACAACTCGAATTTGGAAAATGTAAAAATGGGGGTTGAAATAATGAGTAACGATAGAACTTTTCTTAAAATTTCGCCTAAATCGGTTAAGAAACACTGGAGATATTTTGTATTTAAGTTAAGTCAAGAAAAACTGCACTACTGGAAGTCATTTTAATTCAGGGTATCTTTGAGTCGGGATTTCTCTACTAAAGTAAAAGTAAGAATACTTGTTTTTATATTTTTCAATGAAGTGTTTTAAAATCCTTCTAGAAAAGTTTATCTAAAATTGTTGTGGTTTCGAATATTTATGATTTTTAAGATTAATAAATATGCTATATGTCTGTCAGGGTATATTAACTTCTAGGTTTGGTTTTTTCTTTGGGGTCTTGCCAACTTGTGTTTGTGAATTGAAGCCACAAACTGCAAACTGGTCCAAACGAAGGTCGTTTCGTTGGGTTGGATTTGGGCTTGGGTTTTGGGTTGGTCTTGTCTGGTCTGGTCTGGGTTTGCTTTGGATTTGTTTTTGGTTTTGAGTTGGTTTGAGAGTCTGTCTGTCTGTTTGTCTGTCTGTCTGGCCAACGACATGTCTCTTAATTAGCTGCTTATGTTTGCTGCTACTTTGTCGTTGTTGTTCTTGCTCTTGTTGTTGTCTCATTAGAGTCAACGCTTTTTTTTCTACTTTTTTTTTTTTATAAGCGGGTGGCCAAGTTTTTGTTAACTATAACAGCAACAGCAATAACAACGAACCGGTTTTTTTTTTTTTTTGGAGCAAAACAAAAATTTATATGACTTTTCTGTAAAGTTAAGTTGAGTTTATTTCAAAGAGTGTTTTTTTTTCATTATTTAAGTTAAGTATAGATATTTTGTGGTCACATCTATTAACTTGATATTTTTATGAATGGTATGGTTGTGTTTTAATTTATATACACCTTTTTGATACAGAAAATTTCTGCACATTCTGTATCTTTATCGTTTAGTGTTTCTTAATGGATCTTGATTAAATTGTTTACAGATGATCAATATTGTGTAAAAGTTTTTTAAGCAATCTTAAAACTTGGAAAATGTACGATTTGATTGTTATCGATTACAAATGTGCATCGATAAAGTGATGAGTTATCGATAATATAAAACTATTTACCTTGTTTTTATTATAAGCTTTATTTTAATTTTAATTTATTTAATTGATTCGCAGTCCATTGAAAAATTCACTTTGTTGGACATTTTTTTTTTAGAATTTTCCTTGTAGTCTTTTGCAACACTGGCTTTGCTGTTTGGCTTGCATTTTGATGAACTGAGCGATTGCAATTGCATTTTGCCATGCATTATGCAGTTTGCCATTAAAAAACATAAAAGCACCCACAATGTATATATAGTATATAGTATATAGTATATATTTACTTGATCTGTCCTTTTAACTGTCACGTAGGTTACAGAGAGCGACAAACTATTTCCCCTCAACCTTCCCCCTCTGCGCTTATGTGCATGGCCAACACCTTGTTGTCTTCTTGCCCCAGAAGTACTTACTTACCAACTAGCATAAACAACAACAACAACAACAACAACAGCAATAACAATGACAATCATTTTATTGCTAAACCGCAGCGCAGACAGAAAGGTTCCAGCCGTCCAACCTCCCACCGCTCCACCTCCCTCCTCTCTCTCTTTTTATGTGTTGCATGAGGCAATGTGGCAAGGGGGGAGGGGGAAGGTTAGGGGAGACAGCTTACCAATTAAAATGCGCGACATCACATGTGCACGAGCATTTATTATAAATTTTTCGTTGGAATTGACTGAAAAATAGTTGGTAAAAAAAAGGCCAAGAAGAAAAAATAACCAGAAAGAAAACGAAACGAAAAAAGGAGAAAAAAAAAAATAGTAAAAGCGCATAAAGAGTAGATATCGGGATGCGGTTTCATAGACGTGTGGCGGGGTGGGGTGGGGTGGAGGGGGCGTGGTAGTGGGAGAAAAGGCGGCAACTCTGACGCTGAAACTCCCGCTTCATCGCCCCCCCCTCTACCCGCTCCTGCGTTTTGTGCATGTTACAATGTTGTTAATATGACGCTTAGTAGTTGTCTCTTACACACACACACACACACACACACACACACACACACACACACACACACACATAGAGAATGCAGACAAAATATGCATTGACAATGTTTTTCAAATTGACGACGCATTACAAGAGTGTGAGTGAGAGAGAGAGAGAAAGAGTGATAAAAATGATAGCTTAAAAGGGACAGAACGAGAGGGAGAGAGGGGGAGGGGGTGTGTGTGTGTGAGGTGTGGCAACGTGGTGTTGCCTGGGGGGCAAGTTGTGTGGAAGCGTGGCGCTGTAAAATTATTGGCATGCGAACGATGCTGCAACGTTTATTAAATTTTTGAAGTGCCACACACACAACACACACACACGCACACACGTCAAGGGGGCAAACAGGGTGCAAGCAGACACATATGTGCAAATATACACTGCACAAAAATCAGTTCTTCAATGTGAAAAGCAAGCCTTAAAGAGATTATGTAGAAAAAAGTCAATTTGAAATGTGAATGGTTTTTTTTATTATAATTTTTTTTTTCAGTGTATAAGCACATATGTAAAAGCATGGGTGTGTGTGTGTGTGTGCGTTTGACATTTTATGTTGTATTAATTTTACAGCTTGCATTTTGTAGCTTTACAACATGGCCAACATACACATATGTACACATACATATACATTTATGTATGTATTATAGCCAAATACGCTTTATTTTCAATGTACGTATGTGTGTGCGTCATGTACAGTGGCATTGCTTTATGCAACGACAAGTGTTGTTAATTTTGCCATCAAGTTGATTTTATTTTGCACAATTAAAACACAATCTGTAATTTTTATTAATTTTTATTTTAATTTATTGCATTAACTTGATGTTAATTAGCCAATTGGCATTTAACTGGCATGCGCACTTAAATCAACATCGATTCAACTTAATCACAAATATTATTTTAATGCAATACGAGTATGTACAAAGTACAAGTTTTTGTTGCATGTGTTGCAAGTGCAGCAGACACATTTATTTGATAATACATAAATAGAACATTGTCTAATATTTGCCAAAGAAGCAGAAGAAGCTCTGAAGCAGCTTAACTGTCGTCTGGGGGTCTCAAATTTGCTTTTGCTGTCGGCGGCAGCAGCAACAACAACAGCTTGCAACATGCCGCACTTCATTGCAACTAAACAAGTTTGCTAACTATTTGAGTGAGTTTTCATGCGTCTTATACTTATTTGGTTTTCCATCTATATGCATGCGGCTGTATTAGGTGTGTGTGTGTGTGTGTGTGTGTGTGTGTGTGTTGCTGCAAGGCAAAGAGCAAACATACAGAAGACAATAAAGTCGCAATACGAGAACTGCACTTATCCACTATTATTCTCTATAGTCTGGCTATAGTGTGTGTTAGTGTGTGTGTGTGTGTGTGTGTGTGTTAGTGTGTGTTAGTGTGTGTGTGTGTAGGTAACTCCATATTAAGCCGTGTCACAAACATGGATAGTTACGGCACAATATAATACTTGGTAACTCTACTATTTTGTCATATTGCTAAGCAGCTTATGATTTCAAAGCTTTAAACTTCTCCCTCTCCCTCTCCCTCTCTCTCTCTCTCTCTCTCTCTGTCTCTCTCTAATGAGTTCATTCAACTTGCTGCAGTGTAAAAAGCATGACAATCCATATGAAACGATGATTTTTGCAATTTGCTTGCAACATGTTGATAATTGCTGACCAGGCGGCAAGCTGCAAGCTCAAAGGGCCATGTTGCACAGACTGTAATTAGAAACAATTTGCTGTAACTGGAACTTCAAATTGACGCCCTCAAGTGTGCACATTTTGTCAAATCAAAAACGAAATTTGAATTTCAATCAACTTAAATTAAATCAAAATTTGTCAAAATGAAGTGCAGAGCAGAGAGAGAGAGAGAGAGAAGTTTGGAGGCAGTGGTTGCAAGCCACTCGATGTTTAGGAAACTAGAGAGAGCTCTTAACTTCAATTTCAATTTCAATTTCATGGGCAGCTGCCAGTTGTCGTCCTTTTGCATCCTTGTCGACGTTTAAGCGTCCGTCGTCTTCGTAATCAGCACGAAAATTTGAATATAATTCTCATGAATGAAATGATGCCCCAAGAGTTCAAGAGAAGCAGCTAAAAGAAGAAGAAGAAGAAGTTGGTAAAGGCTTTTGGCCACAAACATTTACAGCAAAAAACAGTCGACAAATGCATTGCTGCTGTTGTTGTTGTTGTTGTAAGCCAAAAGGTTCGGTTCGGTTCGGTTTTTGGTTCAGACAATTTTGCTGGCACTTCTACTTCTTCTTCTGCTGCTTCTTTTCTTCTTCTTCTTCTTTTTTGGGCACAAAAGATGAAAGACGAAAAGGAGAACTCTTTTCTTGCCGCTTTTCATTCACTTTGACTTTGATTGAAGTGGCATGCTTCACCTCAACCGTCTGTTTGTCTGTGTGTCAAGTTCTTTTGACTATCATCACACACACACACATATTTTGTGGCACATTCAATTTGCCAAAGTTCGTCCTGCACTTTGGCCATAATTGCTTGCTAGCCAACTCACAAGAAGAGAGAGAGAACAAAACAAAAAAAACTAAACTGAACTGAACTGAACTGAAATTTCTTGATTAAACATTTCGTACACGTAATCGCAATTGACGCCCCAGATTCGCGCACCTGTTGTTGCCACATGCCACACAGACATTGAAACCGAACAGTTTGCCAACACTGTTAACTGACACAGACAGTTGTTGTTGTTGTTGTTGTTGTAGTTTCCTCTTCTTAGTTTCCCAAATTCCTTTTCAGCTATGCAACTAACTTCCACTTAAGAGTCAAAGGTTGCTCATTCGCCATTGATTTGCCTTCTGCCACATGGGTGTTCTGGTTTTGTTGCAAGGTGCAAAAACAAACATGATTTACTATGCAAATTATCGATTTCTTAAGGTTTTCACAATTATTTTCGATCGATTGTTTGATTGGCTTAATCTTTTCATCAAGAATTTAAAGCTGAAAATTAAAAAAAAAAACAATTTATAAAATATAGAAGTTTTAAAATTCCAAGATCGATTTAAATCGATTGTGACTTTAAGCGATATTTTTTTTTTTTTTGATTTACATTTTAAACCTTTCCATTAACTGAACCTTACTTTCCTATATCTCTTTTCTTATTTTATTGTATAACTCTTCTTAAATAAAGTCAATTTTATCTTTATTTTCTTGCTGCAGCTGACGTCGCTGCCTTAAATGTCTGACGAAGTGCCTTTGGGTCGTTTATCGCTTATTTTCGATACGCTCACCAACTTACAACAACAGCAACAGCAGCAACAACAGCAGCAACAACAACAACAACAACAACAGCAGCAGCTGCACGCGATTGCAGTTGCAGCTGCGGCAGAGCAGCGACGTCGTTCTGCTTCTTCTTCGCCGTCGCCGTCGGCGAGCGCCTCAGCGTCGACTTCTGGCCGTGCCACGCCCTCGCAAGTGGTCGTGGGCGTGGCCGGCACACACTCTGCACTCTACTACACGCACACGCACAACTACTTTCTGCGGCCGCAAGATGGCGCCAGCTACCTGCACACCTTTCCGCAGCATGCCACACACTACTATCAACAGCAGCAGCAGCAGCATCAACAACAGTTCTTGCAACACCAGCAGCAGCCCCCCCTCGCTGCCCGGACGTCTCTCCGGACCGGGTTCGGGTACTGGTTCCGGTTCCGGATCTGGTTCACAGTCGTTGCATGCCTCGCCGCTGCTGGCGAAGCGTGCCACCTCGTTTAGTGGCCAGATGCCGCTGACCCGTGCCGCACAGTTGCATGAGGCACGTCTTGTGGCAGCCTCAACACCGAACAGTCCACGCCTTATGCCCCGACGCCAGCCACGCCCCCCGCCCATACCAGCCAAGCCAGGCGCCAAGGATTCATCTCCCACTCCCACTCCCGCTCCCGCTCCCGCTCCCGCTCCCGCTTCTGTTCCCCCTTCCGCTCCGGTTAATCCTGTGCTGGCCGCCTTAGATGCTCCGGATGCACCTTGGCCGCACTTCTCCACCCTGACCGAGCATCTGGACGTGCATCAGGTCAACAACTATGGACAGGCATTGCCAGAGGTGGGTTCAACCAGAGCTCCTCGATCGCACTTTTCATCTTAACATCTTCTTTCCTCCCAATGCAGATCAACTGGCAGGAGCGCTGTCTGGAGCTGCAATTGGAGCTACATCGTTCCAAGAATCAAGCAGGTCGCATTCGCGATATGCTGCGAGAGAAGGTGAGTCTGAAAAGTCTTCTATTCAAATGTTTACAATTCAAGATGGAGTGGTTCGCATTGATAAATATGAAACGGTTCAAACTGATTGAAAGTATTCCATTACCAAAATAATGTGTGAAAGGAACAAAACTTTGGTTCACCAACCATTTTTAAGGATAGGAATTTTTTTAAATCATGTGTTTTGCCCTTTTTTAAAGGGTTTATATAGGAACTATTGGTAAAAAGTGTATAAAAATCGAGTATATGGGAAAATTTTGAAATTTTCCAAGCCTGTATACGGTTCCTTAAAAAAAAAAAAATATGAAGATTAAAAATTAAATATCCATACCTTAGAAAACCTGCAGCATAAAAAACCTTTAGAAACTCTTGTTAAAAACCCTTTTTGAATCTTAGCTCTAAACCAAAAACAGCATACTCTGACGAACCGGTTCAGTTTACAGTTTCGGTTCCCTTTTTATTGTGGAGTTCATAAGGCACAGAGTGTGTTTTAGTCTCGCTGTTTTTGGTGGCGCTGTGGGACTTGTTGATTAGCGTAAATGAGTTAATAAGTGAACATAAAGAAGATGACTAAAAAAAAAAAAACAACAACAACTGTGACGCACAGACACATTAATTACACACATACACACACACACACAGAGACAAGGGGAGAGGAGAGAGAGAGAGCCTAATGCACATCTTGTGCTTAATGATGATTTATGGGGCCCATGGTTAAAACATTTTTATGACGGCCCCTTACAATAATCAGGCCAAAAAGTAATCTACTTGCCAGAAAGAGAAAGCCGCCACCAACACCCCACCATCCCCCCTCGCTAATATGTAGCGGAAATAGTGCAGCTGTCTGTTGACAGTCGCTAAGTATGTGTGTGTGTGTGTGTGTGTAAGTCCTTTTATGATTAGGCTAATTAAGTCATTAGGCATTTGGCCAAAATGGCAGCAAGGCCTCGAAGCGATGATGTTCCACACACAACAGTAACAGTAACAACAACACAGCATTGTCATTAGGCTTATTGGCAGCGCCATCTAGCGGCGCGCATAAAACCGAAAAAAAAAAAAAAAAAAACTATATGAATTATTAAAATGTGTTGTGAGAGAAAGATTGTTACTTTCATCTCTCTTCACACATGCTTTCATGATTCATGACATAAATTAATTACACTTCAATGATTTCTCTGCCGTTATGAATTATGCATGAATTCAGCATCCCATTTGTGTATAAATACGGGTATATATATTGTAGTAGTGTGTTCGGTTCTGATCTTTTCTCATCTTGCCGAGTTGCGTTATAATCACATCATAATTTGTTAAATGTACGCCTCAATATAAATAAATATTAACGAATATATGTATGTATGTGTATTTACATTGCATTAATGTATGTTGTTTCGGGGGAAAAATAACATTCGTTTGTAATTTTATTTTATTTTATTTTTTTTAATGGTATTCTCATAAATAATGTATTTCTATGGTGATGAAATCCGGAATTCATTTGAAATATACAATTACAACGCAAAAACCGAAAAAAATGGCGGATTTAAAGTTTAAGAGTTTAAATAAAAAAAACACATATAACACGTTTTTATACTTCGATACTGAAAGCATCATAGTATATTGGTTCTGTTCAATGTCCGTCTGTCCGTCCGTTTTCGACACCCGTAAAGCTAGAGACTTGAAACTTTGCAGGTATGTTTATCTATAGCCTGTACAGATAAAGTGTCAAGATTGGGGTGCCACTCCTACTAGGAGGCTGGGAAATCGATAAAATCGATAACTGAAAACCGATAAAACCATATATTTCTCACATTCTTACAGCTAATATTAGCAAATTTTGCAAGAAGATAGCCAGTCACGTCCCTCAAAAAACTGCATCAAAATTTTGGACGCCACGCCCATACCTTCCGCCCCCATCCACCCTGCTCCTTGAAATTGGAAACGCCAATAGCTTGCACATTTTTTGAGCTAGAGCCAGCAAATTTTGAGTCAAGATAGGTAATGAAGTTTTCCAAAAAGCTCTCTCTTTGCTGGTATTAAGGTATTCCGCAGTCGGTTTTCACTTGTTTTTGTTATCTTGTTAGTGAAAAGTATTTACAAACTTCTGTTTATATATTCCGTTTCTGATTATATTTTTAAAACAAAACAATTTCAACTACGAATAAAACTTTATACAATGAAAAATCACACTTTTGTATCGTAGAATTTCTAAGCTCAAGCACAAATCTTGACACATTTGCAGCAATTTTGTAAGGTTAGGTTTGAAGTTTCTTTTTCGCCTTTCCTCTTTCTCTTTCCTCTCTTTGTGCGAAGTTAACATATAACCCGAAATGACCTCTTCAAAAAACTTACTCAGTTGCAGCAAACTGCATTGTTGTTTTCTCTAGTCAAGGTGTGTGCATGTGTGTGTGTGTGTGCCTCTATTGCGCCTATTGCTATGCAAAAGTTTTTCCAGCACATTGTTGATTTAAGCGAGTGTTGGCAGAGTTGAATGTGTGTGTGTGTGTGTGTTGAAAGCATTTGGTTTGCTTTGTGCATTCTCGCATGACGTTTTTAATGAAAAAAATTGAATGGTTTTTATCACAAAAAAGCAGAGTGCCTGTTTTTAGATTGCATACGCATTTGGATTGGGCAGTCGGCTTATCTGAAATGTTTGCCCAGCACTTTTTAATATTTAATTCGCAGCAAAATTCGCAAAGTACTCGACAAAAAACTATACACATATTGTAAAAAGTACATAATACAATTGAAAATAGTGCTGCGCAAAAAACAAAAAACATTTTAATTGGTGCTGTTGGAATTCTAGATGCCCTGTAAATAAAAAAGAATAACAACTTTATGTAGTTATTTTCTTGCATTCTTTTTATAACGCGCAGTTAAACGAAGTTTAAGGTTTCATACTTTGAAACAGCTCGACTTGATTTGAAGAGTATTAAGGGGTATTTAAAATATGTGAGCAGACTCAAGCAGAATATCAACGCATAACGAAAGTCAAATGAAAAATATAGCAACTGGAATGACTAAAAGTATGCAATGAATATTTTATTTTGTTTTATGCATTTTCCTATTTGCCTTTTGCCTTTTGTCGCTTCCTGGTAAATTTGTTGTTGCTGTTGTCGTTGTTTATGCCTTGCGCCTTGCAACTTTTTGCTGCAGCAGCAGTGGCAGTCAGTGCGGCAGCCGTTCAAGTGCAGCATATTTTTGTCATCATAAATTTTAAATTAGCTCCAACAAACTAGCAAGTTGGCCATCGAAAAGCTGCACCCAACATTATTATTATTTATAATTTATTTTGTATTTTCATTTGCGAAAAAAAACTTCATTTAAAAACGAAGCGAATCTGCATAGAAACATTTTTGGAAGTGCTTATAAAATGCAAATTTCTCATTCAAGCACAAATTTTTGTTTGTCGCTTACTTTTAAAATGTCAAAGCCAAAAGTCCTTGCAACAATAAGAAAAATAAGAAGAAGAAGAAGAAGAGGAAGAGGGCGAGGGGTATCCCAAAATAGCAATCAAAAGAGGCGTTAAGCTAAAACCACAAAATCGGCTGGGCTTCCGAATGTTTTTTGGCAACAATGTGCAAGACGTGAAATTATGGCCAAGCATATTGCAACATTCTTGTACGACAATAAAATTCAAGTTTATTACCAAGCCAGCCAGCGAACCAAAAACAAACTCAAAACTCAAACCCAAACACAAACTCAGAGCCAAAACTGGGCAGCCAACCAGGCGAAGAAATGTGCCGAAAAGAATACCGAATGAATAAAGTTTTACGTACTTAGTAGCTGGGCCACACAATATCCGTATATATCGTATAAATGTACAACAATAGTGTTTATAGCTGCCACGTTGCCAAATTTCAGTTTTAACACTAAGTAACGTAGGAAAGGTTTCAAGTTTAAGTTGATTTCATACAACGTTGAACTACTTTACAGCGTTGCCAATTTTAACAAACTCCTTAAAAACTTTTGCCGTTCTATGCAACGTTGTCAAACTTCTTGATTGCGTTAAACGTAAAATTCAAATACTACAGCGTTGCCAAACTTCACTGCAACGTTGTTTAATTTCAAATAGTCAATAAACACCACAAACACAAAACTCCTTTATAACTTTTTATCTTATGAAACGTTGTCAAACTTCTTGATTGCGTTAAACTTTAAATTCCAATACCTTGTGAAGAGGTCAGCTCATCACTATTGACTGATTTTATTGTTCTGTTCCGGCAAAATTGCTGAACACAAAAATTTCATTCAACATTGAACCAACTTGTTAGAAGTTGAAGTGCTCTTTTGTGCAGTGGCTGCCTGTGCGGCTTTCTAGTGTTAAGGCAACGGCTTTTTAAGAAAATGCTATTGCTGCCATTGCCAAGCGACGACAGTATTTGGCCCACTCAAGTGGCATTGGCGGTCGTCCTTCAATTCTTCTGTGCTGCGCGCACATTGTTATGAAATTTTGTTTGTCAATTGCCAATGCTTTCTCATCTTATAACTTCTATTCCTACCTCCCCACCCTCCCCTACTTGGCTTTGGCTGTATTTTATGCGACCGCCATGGCCGTAAATGGGGCTCATAAATCCGCAATGCCAGCGGCCCGGTCGAAAAACAGTCGGCACCAAAAGTGGCCACATTAGTGCCATAAGCTATAAGCCATACGTGATCTATGTGTGTGTGTGTGTGTGTGATCAGCGCGTTAACGCGTTGAAAGCCACGCGCTTTGAGGCATTGCACGCCATTTCAATTTTCCCCAATTGGTTGGCAAAAGCCTACACGAAAATGCAGCGTTTGGTGACAAAAGCTTGCATCCATCCGGATGCACCAGAATATGCATGACACAAACAAGTGAAGTGAGGAAACATTAAAGTTGTATCGACGCTAAGATACCCTGCAATAAAACATAGATGAAAAACTATATGAAATTATTTATATAATTTTAGTTTAGAGTTCAACAGCTGTTGAAAAAAATACCCCATACAAATACCTTATATGGAGTATAGCATATCATAGCAGCTGGAACAGGAACATTAATGGGCACACGTAGAGCCCTGTGTCCGGTGCAACACCAGCAACAACAACGAGAGTCACATTTGACAGAACTCTCATTTGGTTACGTTTGCTTTTACGTTTGGTCGTTGACTGCTGCGCTTTGCTTTTACAAATGGGCAACGCATCCGTGTGTGTGTGTGTGTGTGTGTGTGTGTATAAGTGTGTAACAATGCCGCATCCGACAGCGAGCCCAGATACTAGTACTAAAAACGCCTATAAACGTGCATTGCGCTGATTTCCAAACAGAAAGAGAGAGAGAGAGAGAGAAAGGAGGCGTTGCCTTTGTTTATGCGCATTATGCAATGGGAAATTGAAAATGTTGAGCCGGAAGGATATGTCGCATGTGTCTCTTCGCTCCAGTTGTAATGGAGTCATATCTATTTGGAAGATCTTGTTCCTAACAAAGTTTCTTTGATTAGTTTAAGGAATTCGACATCGCATTCAAATGTCGAAAACAATTTCACACTTAAGAATTTCAAGTTCTTAAGCACTTTCCCTTTATTCCCACTCAATTTTTATGACCTGGCCACAAATTTACTTGGAATCTGTTTTGGGGTGGCAGGGACATGGAAAAAGGGTTTGACGAAAATTACTTGAGGACACTTTGCTGCTTTAATTAAAAATTTTGGACAGCTTCGTGTCGGAGCATAAATTGCGCATCAATGCTGTCAATGCGCCAATTTTCGACCCACAAACACACACACCAAATTTTTGCTCAACTATTTTAGCAATTAGACGTCGCTCGTGGGCTTAAGGGCGGGCTTAGTGGGTAGTGGTGTGGGGTGGAGGGGGTAAAGGGTGTGACATTTGCGTATAATTAATTAGTAGCCGAAATGCATTGCATACTTTTGTGCGCCTCTCTCCTTCACTCTCTGTCTCTTTTCCACTCTGCTATGTCTGCTCTTGGCATATTCTCATGTCCATTCAAGTGTGTGTGTGGTTGTGCTGTGATGTGTGTGGATTTTTGTTTATGACAACTTTTAAATATGCACACACACACACACACACACACACACACACAGTGCTGGGAGCAACATGTGCTGCCTACTTTTTGGCGTCGCCTGTCTGGCAACTTGCATGGGGGCAAGGCGACAAACATTGAAGACGAGGCAAAACTAACTGCCAAGCGACTGTGGCCTGCAAAATTAATGGCCATCAGTCGCATAATAAATGAAGCGATGTCTTTGCCAGTTACGCCACGCCCACACGCCCCCAAACGCCCACGCCCATGCCCTCGCCCACGATGATGGCAAAAAGTTCTAAAGTTTTGTGTCTAAGGCCTGCGCTGCTTTGGACTCTCTCTCTCTCTCTGTCTATGAGTGTAGAGGGGGTTTTGAAGGGGGGAGATGGCAGTGTGGCAGTGTCTCCAAAAGAGACAAGGACAACTCATTTTGTGTATGCAGCGCACACATGTTGGCCACGCTCGTTTATTCATTTGAATTATTCCCAAAAGCGCATTTAATTTTAATTATGCGTGACAATGCCTCATACAGAATACAGCGATGATGCCCTAGGCCAAAGACCCTCCACAGCCCCCCCCTATGCGCCCCTTCTCCTATGCGCCCATTGCTGTCAAGCTTAAAGACATCTCGAGTGGTAAACTAAGGAGCTCCCCATTTTTGCATATATTGTATGTAGTTTTATAATTCTTTTGTTGAAATTTTCATAACATACTACAGCGACACTGTGACTGCAAAATAGCATTACTCTTAATTCTTGAATAAAGAAAAGAAAAGAAAATGAATTGTTTTATTTTTGTCATGCTTAAACAGAATGTAATCCAGCAAAAGCGGTGAAAATTTAGCACACAGCCCGCCGCAACAAACAATAAGAAAATGGCCAGGACAACAAAAAACGTCATTAAAAAAATAAAACAAAAGCGTTGCATAAAGTAAGCAGTACAAGTCAATAATGCGTGACTTCGAAATACCCTGTTTGATATACTATTAAAATTGAGAAACTCAATGAACAAAGTTAGTTAGGTTTATATATACCCCTTAGTACATAGCTTATATGGCATAGGGTATCAGATTCAAATAAATATTTCAAGGCAAAAATAATTTTTTGCCCTCGCTATTTTCTTTTTGTTTGTGTTCCTTTTGTCCTTTTTATCTCATCATGCTTTCCATTTTTTTGCCCCATCCAGCTATATATTTTGAGCAACTGAAAGTGAGTTGATTTGAGCGTGATTTTGCCATGCTTGACTTATGCATGTATGTGTGTGTGTGTGTGTTTGGTTGCTTGCTGACAACAGCACTTGAATGTGGGCCAAGCTGGTGAAAAGTTGTCTAAAAAACCAACCAAAAATGCTGCCACAATAGTAAAAATGTTGTTCCTTATTAACCGATAAACGTTTGATGAATTAAACGAGTTATCGATAAACATATTCCAACAAAAGCTGATTTATTATGTTAAATATAGTTTTTTTTTAAGCTCAGGCTACACCAATTAAGCCCACTGTACTCTAAATTCTTTCTCCGCTTTTGTTGTAAGCTTTTAGGCGCATGGCTTAAATAAGTTGCATGCATGCTTTTGACTTTGTGTGGCATATTTCAAATGCCTGACCAAAAACGCAAAAACTCAAAAAAAGCGAAAAACAACAACAAAAAAAAAGAAACAAAAAACAGAGCTAATAAATAAAATAAAAAGGGGCCAGCGAGTCTGCTGCGGTTCCTTTTAATTGTGACTGACTAAAGAGGCGGGGAGAAAGGGGCAAACTACTGCTTTAGTTTAGCCAGTTTTCCCTCCAAAAAAAAAAAAGAACGGCAAATATGTTGCCATTTTTGTGCTGTGTTGCTTTCTGTGCGGTCGAAGCATAAAACATGATTATGAACGCCTGTCGGGTTGGTTGGGTTGTGGTCGGGAAGGGGGAAACTTGTGCCTGCAATTAAAGCCGCGAAGAGTTTCGCAACACAGCACTCCACCCTTCTCCCTCTTCATATGTACATCCTACATATAAAATCCAGTGTACTCGGAACTCTGCACAAAAACCGCACTAAAGTTGTGTGTTAAGCGGCTTTTCGGCTGCGTATTTAAGCCGTTTATGTTGTTACGTGTAACTGCGAAATACACACGACTCACACACACACACACACACACACACACACACACACGAGCTATAGCTGTATACAGTAACGGTATTTCATACCCCTTATGGGGCCATGGGCCGTATGTCAGCTGCAATTTGCGCCAACGCCAGGATCCTCGGATGGGGTTTACCAAAGAAGGAAACAGATGAAGGAGAAGAAGAAGAAGATGAAGGGAACACAAACGCTTACAACGCGACACTCAAAGTAATGCCGAAAAATGATATTAAGCGGATTGCTCAACGACACAAAGGGATAAAGTAAGAGAGAGAGAGAGAAAGAGAGAGTGTGAAAAGAGTCCAGAATCGTCTCAAATTTATGAAAAACTATGTGAAAGGGCAACAACAATAACAATAACAATAACAACAACTACAAAAGGCAAACACCAAAGACCAATAATACTTATGACCACACACATACATCGTATACACTTCTAGATGGAGGAGTGCGAAGATAGCTTCTAGGCACTACTAGCATTGTATATTTATGGCAATGGGATTAAAAAGGATATTAGCCAACTGTCGCTAGTGCTGCTGCTGCTTGTGTTGAACGAACAAGCGGCTAACAAAGATGGCGACAGGCGACAAAAGGTGAACGAAACCAGTTTGTCAATAAGTCAGGAAGCTCTATAGGTATAGAAATAGGTAAAGATAGAGATGTAGATGAAGATGTAGAAGAAGACGTAGATGTTGATATTGATATAAATATAGTTGATGATGCAGGTGGCATTAATATATGTATAAATATTTACATCGATATTAAAAGTCAAATTTATAACTATGTTAAAGATAGAACTACAATTTTTTATTATTAACTTCATGCTACCATAACAATGTTAGCTGATCATTATATTATATTTTTATATATTAGTTAGTTACTAAGCAACTTTGAAAATTCCAAAGGTGGATTTTAATTTGCTTGAGCTTAATAACAAAAATCAAAAAAAAAAAAAAAAATATTTTATACATTTTCCAAGTCAAACAAGAACATAATTTGAAGCTAACAGATATTTTTTTTCTATTGTAATTCTAAATTGTTTCACAATAAATTACCTCCATACTGGAATGCAATTATTCTAATATCTGCTGCAGAAATTAAATTTTTCAACTGCCAAATGGAATGCTTCAAAGTATTATTCATGCATTCATAATTTGATGAATTTAAAGCTGAAAATAATCAACACATATTTAATTACATTTGAACTGTGCAAATATTTGCCGGAATGTGTTTTGTTCAACTTTAGCGCCTGGCAATGCCCCACAGGGTGCATATCACACACACACACACACTCATGCATTATTTTGCATGTATTCGTATTCATTTGCAGTTTACATAAATTCACAGAGTTGGCAGCTGGTCTGGGTCTCCTCTTTGGCTGCTTTTTGGGGGCGCTGCCTGGCGCTTAAAGCGTTGGCTTAATTGCTCAACAAGTTGGCATCATGCGGCGTCTGCCCAGAGACCCTAAACCTGAAAGCAAAAACGAAAAAAAATATATATACCATATATACGAATAGAAATACAATTTAGCATTCAATTTAAGCATTGCCATTCCGTGGCAGAAGAGACCACCTGCCAGGCAGGCACTGTGACACACCAACTACAACAACATCTAATACCATGCTGCTGACAGCTATACATATGTATATAATACATATATGTATGTATGTATGTGTGTTTGTTAGTGTGTGGCAGGTATGAATTTAGGGCCATCTGGCAATCTTGTGTGTGGTTGGGATCTACAATTAAAATGTTTGATGCTGTCGGCCCTGTCTGTTGTTCGCTGATCCGTTAGCTGACATGTCTTAAGTCTAAACATTGTTCATGTGCCACGCTAATTGACTGGGCCCAAAAAAAAAAAAAAAAAACAACATCGTTTTTCGAGGCCAAAGGTCAGATACACAAAATCAATAGCATTTGCCGTTTGTCTGTCATGCTGTCATCATCCTTCTGGCCCTAAGCTCAACATGCAACCCACTTTCCATCCCTGCTTTCCTTCGCCGCTATCATTTAAAATTCAAATGCAAACATGTTTTGGCAACGCGCTGTGTGGCAAACGGGTCCAACACTGTTAGCCAAAGTCATTAAAATTCGCGGGCGGCCCAGCAAATGTTGCGTCTTTAAGGCTAACTAACTTTGGCTTTAATACGAGCACACAAACATTCACAATCAGCGCACGAAAGTATGCTACACGCACACACAAAAGGAAAGGGGGGTTGGGTGTTAGTTGTCAGCAGGCAGCTGAAATACGAACTCTATGCTTTTTCACCACACCATCAGACAAAATGTCCCTCGCATGAAAAAGCGGGAAATTTTATTCAAAGTGTTGTTTTCCACCGGCAGTTCTCAATTTCGATTTCGCCAAGCAAATAGTTTCTGCATGAAATGAATGTTTTAAGTAAAAGAATTATTTATGTTAAATAATTAAGCTTTCAATAGAATTTTAATGTCTGGAATATATATTGAAGAGCTTTTAAGTAGCTTTAAGATCGGAATGATAACAACCATCACTTTTGACTGCTATGTTCTAATTTTGCATTAACTTAACAAAATCCATATTTTTAAATTTAATCTTAAATTCCTAAATTCCTTCTTTGTTGGGATTCTGTTTTAAAATATGCGCGTTGAGGCTTAAAAAAGCTTTTAGTAAGCTTACGAAACTGTTTAAAAGTTGTCATCCTTAACATATTGCCATCAAATTTTAATTTTGTTTAACAAATTTATATTTATATTAAATTAAAGCTTAGTCTTATTATCGAAAGCGACATATTTTTCAGCGTCTTTAAAGCATATGCGTTCATTGATTTAATTTTTTGTAATGCTTCAGCGCAAAATCAGCTGTTTGTTGGTCACTTTTAATATCACACACAAAGAGAAAACCCTATTTTTTGGCCATTTCCCAGCCAAGTGGTTGATATATATGTGGGGAAATTTTGCTCACCACGCTTTGCTGCTGCGATGCTCTTTCAACACTAAGAAACACACAAATACACGCATACACAGTTAGGACAGCTGTGGCATGTGCGCATGTGTGTGTGTGTGTGTGTGTGTGTGTGTGTGTGTGTGTGTGTCTGTGTCGTTTAGCTCGTGTGTCGTTTCCTTGTTGTGCTACTGACTCCGGCACTGACTGGGACGCTTGTCGGTTGTTGGTTGTCGGTAAATCACAACCATGGCACGGCACACGGCAATCAGTTTGTGTTTGGCTGTGTAACGCGTAACGCGTGCTTTTCACACGGCCTCGCTTTCGCATTTTGTGGCTCGAGCGTTTTTGCTTTCTTTCGCGTTTTCGACGTAACTTGTCGAAATTTAGACCAGACCAGACCAGACCAGAGAAACAATAAAGCAAGAATAAAACTTTAGTCGCGACAGTTTTTTGTGTGATTTGCGCGGAAAAGTGAAAGGCGACAACAGTTTCTATTTGTTTGTTCTGTTGTTTTTTTTTTCAAGTGTGTGTTTTTTGTTGGTTTGTTAAAGCTTAAATATGGTTATTTAAGACAAACATAATATTCAATTGTGTGCGTGTTGTGAAGCAATTGTTGCATACTTCTGGGTGCTCAGCTATTTAATTGTATTCATAATGTCTTGACAGCAACTTCAAAATAGAAAGGTTGGGGGCGTGCCAGCTTAGCTGTTGCCAAGGCCAACACAATAGCAGACGCACTGGCGCCAATTTCAAGCTTGCCTCTAGATTTACATATATAATAACATAAATATATATGACGTGTATACGCAGCCAGCAGTTTTTTTCTTTCTTAATGTTCTGTTTTTTTTTTTTTTTTTTTTTTGTAGGCGATCGAATTGAGCTACGTTTGTGTTTGCTTTTCATTTTGTTGTTGTTGTTGCTGCTGTTGGTTTTTTGTGTGTTCCCTCTGTTTTTGTTTTTCTCTGTTATTTTTCTTGTGCCGTCTTCATATGCTCTTAAATTGGGTATTGTAATTTTGTCGTCAAATGTGAAACGTTTTGTGAAAGATATTTAAAATTTCGACGATTTTCTGAATTGAAGAATCTAATTGCCGATTCAAAAGTGTTTTTATTTCTTAAATATACTATTTTAGGGCTTAATTCAAGGATCAAAATATTCTGAGCTATTTGGAAAACACATTTTTTTTGAAAAGAGCATTTCATCTTCGTCTGTCGTCAGATATCTGTTATTTTTTGGGATATTTGCGTTTTTGTTTTTCGGTTTTTAGAGCGCGTTTTTTGTAGCATAATTTCTGGCGCAGCCAAGCAAATACACGAGCATATTTGATGAATTCAGCTGCCAAAAAAAATGCGTGCTTTTTTATACATACACATATATATTTGTGTGGGTGTTATGAAGGTGTGCGTGGGTGTTTATATACATACATACATAAATACATACTTGCCCTTAATATTTGATGAGCATTTCAAACGAAAAAATGAAATTCAAAAAATCACAAAGAGTAGCATATTTTGTTTAGGTCCGTAAAATATTGTAAAGAGAAGATTTTTGTGGGTATGTAAAGCAGTTGACATCTTGAAAGTTAGAATTGCATGCGTTGCAGCTTTAAGCGCGTCGTCGTCCCCTTCGTTTTAGTTGCAAGTCAGGCAGCGTGTCATTAATATGCCTTTCCATGTATGTATATATTTGTGTGTGTGTGTGTGTGTGTGTTGTTTTTGTTGTGCGTGCATGCAAGGCAATTGCATGACACTGCTTGTGCTGCTGCTGCTGCTGTTGCCTCTTCATAGTATCTATAAGGCTCTACTGCCAAGGCAACCAGCCTGCGAGAAAGCCAGCCAGACATATGTATATTATCTCTAGTGAATTATGGCCTGGCCATATAGATTCCAAAACGGCTTGTCCTTACAAGAACAGCATCAGCAACAGCAACAGCAACTGCTGGCCAATGTCTACCAAACACACACACACACACACACATGCTAAACAGGCACCTTTTTCTTTTACACACAAAGAAAAAGTATACGCAAAGCATAATTCTAACTTCAATGAAAATATATTTTATGTTCTATGAAAATATTGCTCAAAATTAGCAAACAATTGAAAATAGACGTAGTTATACTCAACATATCTTCTTGCATATTTGCCAACTGTTTTCTCACTGTGTATGTGCCTTCAAACTGTCTCCTCTTGGCCAATGTCCATGTATGTGCATATGTGTATCATCATCGTGCATTGTGGCACACATTGTTAAATGGACGATACAAAACTTCAACTCTCGCACCAGCTAGATTGGGGCATGGGGCAACATGTCCTGCCGCCTGCCTGCCTGCCTGACTGTCAAACATGTCGCCTGGCACTTTGGTGTCCACCACTATTCTCCACTGTCTGCTGCCTGTTTGCCTGTGTCGAATTACCCGACTCTTGCTGTGCTGTGTTCTGTGTTCAGTGCTCTGGCAACTTGAAATTAGATCTCGATATATATGCTACTATATACATAGCATAACACGCCGTCAATAGCGCTGCCAGCATGCAAGTCCGCAGGTCCAGGGAATTTTAAATCAGGCAATAAGCTTTTTCGTACCATTAATTGGCAGCAACGCTGATGCGATTTATCCATATTCCATATTCCATATTCCATATTCAAACTTGTTACCATCCACCCACCCAGATTCAGCCAGCTAACTGTTTTTAGCTTCAGTCAGACAGCAGCTCTTCACTTGGCTTCAATCCTTTGCTAATTTATTGATGCCAGGCAGCAACAACAACGCCAGCAGTCAATGGCTAATGCTGGAAATTGAGTTATTTA
Organism: Scaptomyza hsui; assembly: GCA_018152825.1. Taxonomy (NCBI): domain Eukaryota; kingdom Metazoa; phylum Arthropoda; class Insecta; order Diptera; family Drosophilidae; genus Scaptomyza; species Scaptomyza hsui. The sequence goes on from JAECXO010000001.1 coordinate 9,280,665, forward strand.
TGCTTCAGAATTGATTGCTGTTTGTTGTAAATTGCCCGCCCTATAACCGACTCCTACTCCGAGGCCAACACCTACTCCTACTTTTGTGTCTGGTCAAGCAAGTCAAGCGTGTGCTGGCATGGTAAATAACAAACACAGCAACAGAGCATCAGCAACATTTTCGTTGCCTGTTTGCATATTTTGTGACATTTGCGCTTCAAAGTATGCTACGATATATGTTTTTTTCATTATAGAAAACCTTTTTTTCTTTTTTTTTATTATCAATTCGCACTAAGCGTTCGGCCTTTTTAACTTAACCTTGTAAAGTGAAGGATAATATGGGCGAGGGACCTTAAAGCTAGTATACTTTGTATTTGCAATTTATTTTCATAGCAGTTAACTGTAAAAGCTGAAAACATTCCGATAAGAACAAACATACAAATACAAAATCTATAATCAAACGCTGGCATTGATAAAATTCTATGAGTATTGTCAGCTGCAAAAGATTAACTCAATTTCACAAAAAAAACTTTGTAATTATGACAGGGTGCAATCATTCAAACATTTTTTTTGCGTAAACTTAATAAGTTTTTTTTTTTAAAATTTTTTGTGTTCATTTTTTGTTTATTTTTTTTTTTGCTGCTGTCTGCTGATGAATTATTGAATATGCACTCACAGCTTAGCATTATTGGGGAAGTAATTGCAATTGCATTTTTTTTTAAGTATTTATTTATTGCTTTTATTATATTTGTTGTCTACTTTATGGCGCTTGTCGTTTCGATTTGCGCCCATCAAATGGCAGATGACAACAATCAGTTTTCAGTTTCCGTTACTGCAGCGCATTTGTGGTTAACAACAGAGTCCAACACTCAGCCCCTGGCACCCCTCCGCTGTGCAGCTGCGTTCCCCGGGTAACCATTAATCATGTGGGTGAAGCCTAAAAGTATGCAGCAACTGCTGCGGCATGCAGCATGCGGCATGCAATTAAAAAGCAAACAAACGCAACAGCAAACATAAATTTACCAGCCCAGACAGACAGGATAGAGACACACGTAGGGGGTGGGTGGGGGTGGTAGACAAACAAGCAGCAGCATTCAAGCATGCAACAACATTCTTTGCAACAGATAAACAATTTCGTAGCCAAATTAAGCATTGCATTATTTTAGGCGTAAAGTGTTTTCATAGCCAAAAACGAAACTAAACCAAAAAAACAAAACAAAAAAAAAACAACAACGAAATGCAGCCTTAAACAGTGTGACCAGAGAGCTGGAGAGACATTTTTTGAAATTAAACAAACACACGCGATCTTAAAGTGGAGCCCCACATGGATGTCTCCGGCACGACGCTGATGCTGGTGGATGCAACGACCACAGAGAAGCATCTATCGCATCCACATTCGCATCCACATCATGGCCAACAGCGGCATTCAAGCGGCCAAGCTTCAAGTGAGCTCGGTGGCGCCACACAAGCCAATGAGCTGTGTGGCACGTCTGTTCCGGCTGCAGCTGGTTGCGTCAACGGTGGCGTCTCCAGCTCAAATGCAATCCTAACTGAGACAGCGGCAGGCACCTCGAACAGCTCGTCGGGCAACAGTTCGCCAGCCAAGGCGTACATGCAACATCATCACTTGCATCACAGTACGCACTCGCATGCGTTGCATCATCATCATCATTCGCTGCAGCTGCACCATACAGCGCCACCCTCACCCCTTGCCACGGTGCGTCATCAGCAACACCAGCAGCAGCAGCAGCAACAATCTCTTTCGGGTGCCTCGCCACCCCCCGGCGCTTGTCTGGCCGTCTGTTGCAGCTCGTCGGCGGCCTCGTCACATCATCATCTGACCATGGGCCATGTGCCACATTTGGCAGCACATCATCAGCTCTATCCAATAATGGCTGCCGCCCAGCTGGGCTATGTCAGCTCCAGTGGGCCCAGCTCGCTGGTCAACTCACCCGCGTTGGGCAGACGCAAGCGCTACACAAGCACCTCGTCTAATTGCTCCAGTCAGTTCAACAACAACTATGCCGGACTCGATGTCGACTCCCTGGATGACATGCTGCGAAAGGTAAGAACTGGCACAGAAATCCAGAAAACTGTTCAGAAACTTGCATATTGCTTAAAGATCTAATTAAAAACAGCATGGTTCATTGCCTACTTTTAGGCATGAGCAATAAATCGCAGTGCAATTACATGTATCTATTTCTCTTTGTTGAGATCATATGTGTATACAAAATAATTATAAAACTTATAAATATGTATTCAGAACAAGTTCATATTTATATACTTTATCCGATTAGATTGAAAACTTTTGTGCTTTCCAGGAAGTACTTAATAATATACTATTTATCTTTGAGGGTTGTTTTCATGAACCAAAATCTAATGCGACTTGTGCAAGCAGAAAGTATCATAGCTTTTTTTTTACGTCAGAGCCCGTATGAGCCTTGTCTGCCTAGTATAAGCCCTATATCATCTTTCACATTGTACGACAGTGTTATTAACTCAACCTTCTAAAAAAAAACTACTACCATATTAACCATAAGCTTGCATTTTAAACCTTTTTTTTTTTTTCAAATACATACGTACAAGTATAATGCTCACATTTGAGGGCAATGCCATTGCGCCTATGTAATGTCACAATAGAGAACTAGAGAATACCTCTCTCTCTCTCTCCCCCTCTCCACCTCTCTGTGTGTAGTATTTCATTCAGTGCTGCATCCACTCTAGTCGTCGTCTATTATTCGTCTTTTTGGGCCTGTCTGGGCCGTCTGCTGTCTGTCTGACGGTCCATGCCATGGCCATAAATCTTAAGCCTAGTCCGGTGGCACAGCGTGTGGCACGGCTGTTGCAGCAAGACGCGCAGTCTGCCCCAAAAAAAGTATTACATATACTTTGTAGTATATGCAACGCTTTTTACGTGTTGAACATTTTTAAAACGCGGAGGCGACCCATAAATAATATGCGACAAGTTTTTTTTCTTTTTATGAATGGCATTTTTTTTTTTGTGGGGCAAACTGCATGCAAACAATTTAAATTTGTAATGCGCCCCGCCGAACGAATGCCTAATGACCAAAATGGTGGGGTTGACGGGAGGTTGGGGGCGGGACAATGCTGCTGACCAGGCTGGCAATGTGGCCAACGCAGTCAGCGTTACTGTTTTGAGGTTATGTGTGCACATATTTGCATTACGTATACGTATACGTATTATATGGGCGACATATCGTATACGTACACGTATATCGTTACGGCTTTTTGGGCCGCTTGCATTTTATTAGCGATAATGAACTCCAACGTGCGCCAGTGCGAAACGATGCGAAACTAAACGAAACCGTTGCATACTTTGTGGCGCACTGTGTCCCTTAACCGCACCACTCTTTCACTGCAGATACCCTGTACGCTTTGAAAATGGCTTAACAGGTTAAAACATCATTGACTTCTGCTCAGTTTATTCTTTCAATTAACTATTTGTTTAGGGTATCTCCTCGTCTAGCATTGTTTACTCCACCCAAACTCTAACTAGCTTCTATTGTGCAGTGTCGCATTGCCACAGGTTTCACAAACGTGAATGTTGGGTATCGGTATTTGGGTATTGGTATTGGTACACTATGTATGTATGTATATTGGTGTTGCAAGCACTTTTAGCTGCTTTTGCTGCTGCTGCATTGCATTTGTGGCGGCCGTAATGGGTTTGCTGGGTTGCGGAGCTGCGGATTGTGGCGCGGCTGTTGCTATTGCAATTTGCTATTTGCTATTTGCCGTTCGCCGTTTGCCGTTTGCGATTGCAATTTTGTTGTTTGGCATACTTTTAAGCCAGGCGCGTGCATAATGGCAATTTGAATAATGTGCCAAAATATGCAGAAATTTGCATTGTTTGCCACAGTATACTAGCGCAGCCTTACAGCCCGCACTCTCTCCTCGCTGCCGCTGCTGCTGTAAACTGGAACACTTGGTGGCAATCAAAGTTTGCCACGATTCGTTTTGACGTTTGTCATAAACACACAGCCGGCAAATTAGATGGACTAGAAGCAAAAAAAAAAAAAAAATCTAAAACTTTTACGGCAATAAACGAATGAGGAGGTCAAAGGCAAAACGCCAATAGACACGGATAGAGAACCTACATAAATCGAATTCGTAGGACCTGAAAAACATAGACAACAACAACAGCAAGTCGAAAGTTGTTATCGAGTTGCGGCGCTCAAGTTTGAAGCATTTTTCGCAACACATTCAAACAAACTTTGTGGTCTGCCCTTTTTTTTGAGAAGTGTTCGAAAAGACGACTTTACTTGCAGCTGTAACAAATACTTATTTGCGTTTTATTAGGCAAGCTGCTTAGCATGCGCACAGTGTGCCCAGACGCGGTTTCCAGTTAGTTTCTGAATATCTTTAAAGGCACGAAAATCGTTGCCTACTTTGAGGCTTTAATGTGAAAAAACTTGAGGTCAATTTTTAATTGGGTTAGATAGAGTATAGGCGGACAGTGTGACCAGCTTAAGGTGCATCTTCACTTAGTTCTTAAGCTTCTGCTTATCTCTCACTTATTTTTGTGTTTATTGGCCTTATCAATGTCCATTTTATTGTGGTGAAAACGCAAACCAGCAGCAACGAAAAAAAAGAATGCCTGGCTAACAATTATGCAGAGCGTAGCATAATTACACGGATGTCAGCAGGAAATAAAAAGGGGGACAAGCCCTTTTAACCTGCATGAGGCTTGTCGTTTGGCATTGGGTTAGATATATGCCCCAGTTGCTCGTTAGCCGCCATAAAATGCCTTCGTTCGGGGAGCTGCGGCAGCCAACAAATGAGCAGCGGCAGCCCGCATGGCGCCACAATTGCTACACAATACAACACATCTCAAGCAAACACACACACACACACACACACACACACCCACAAACAAAGAAATAAACAAACACCAGACGCATTCACACACCGCACACACACCTTTAACACCTCCATTGTGAAATAATGTTTTTATAAGCCACCTTTATGTAATGACAATGGGGAATCATTAAATGTTTATTTGCGCTTTTTTCTTCAATACTCTGTAACATATTGCTTGCGCTTAAGAAAGGGTATAACGTGCTTACAAATAAGATATTTTTAAATAATACTTTTATACACTCTATGATTCAACTTATAGAAATTCTAACAAAAAACAACTTTCAGAAGGCATTTCAGTATTTCTGTAGCCTTACAGGGTATCTTAATGGTTGATTACACCGCTTTGTTCTTATGTTTTATCGCTTGAGCTACGCTTTTAATACCCTTGCAATGTGTGGGTTTTTATATGTCGCGAAGTGTGAAACGCATTAAAGAACATATCTCTCTTACACCCCAAATGTGTCTGTACTCTTTATAACCTAGTTTTTCTGTTCGCTTAGCGTGACTTGTGTGAATAATTGTTTTTTCTTGCCACTTACTCCTACACCTGTTTGTCAGTGCACGTAAATGGAATAGTTTTATGATGAGCTTTGTTCTCTTTCATCTTTTCTCTTTTGCTTGATAAGCTTTAAAGTCAGCTGATGCTGATAAGAATTGGGAATCATTCTCATTTCACATATCGTCCAAATCTACTTTAAGCAAAGCTAACGGGACTCGAGTGTATGTGTGTGTGTGTGTGTGTGTGTGTGTGTGTGTGTGTGTGTGTGTGAAGGGAGTAAGAGAAAAACGGGAAAGCTGATAGAAGCAGCTAATTTTGAGACGCCACGCATTTATCTTGCGCCACATGTTGGCAATTCTGGCAGCAAACTCACACACACACATGGATGCTACAACCCTTCACAATAGATTTCCTTAAGCGCTACTTCTCAGAATAAGCTAAAAAAAAAAGAAAGCGAAGAAAATAGTAAAGAAGCAAAACAGTAAAAATAGAAAAAAACACACACACACACACAAAGCGTCATAAAATAGCAAAACTAACGAACTCGGGCAGCACAACCAGCTCACAAGTAGCACAACAATGCACAAGTAGGAAAGTTTTGGTCTAAAATGCCCGACTAGGTGATACCCTGGTTGTAGATGTGGTGCCTTAGGTCAATTTTATTAGAAAAAAAAACATTCTCTCAATAATTTTCAGAATTTTAATAGTTTTCAGGTTGTTTTGCAAGTAAAAATTCTGGCTATTATCGAAAATCGATTTTAATCGATGATAGAAAAATCGAAGCTAAACTTAAACTTAATATTCTTCGTTTCTACCTCTCGCCCTCAATACCCTTCTTACCCATTTCCTTAGGGTACCAAAAAAAAGGGTTACCGCTTAACCGCTTTACCGCTCCAACCCCACTCCCCCACTCTACCGATCCCTTTAGCTATGTGCGTGTCCATCAAGGGATTTCCCTTCAATTAGGATTAATACTCAAGATACCAAAAACAACAAGCAACAAAATAGAAGGAAAAACCAAGAAAATAGAACAACGAGTGTTGCGTACGCTTAACTAGGGTAATGCCTTCCATATGCACACACAAACACATACATATGTGCATATATGTATGTATGTCCAGTTTCCAAAAAGGAGACCCTAAAATCACCTTCCTACCCAAAGAGAGCCAAACCTCATGCCATCAAGCTGGAGCCCTCAAAATGGTGCACAATTGAGGCATTATTAGTAAAGTAGTTTTACATATCTTAAAAAATAGAAGCAGCAAACTCGACTTTCCAATGCCCTGCAAATGAAAAAAGTAAGAAGTGAGGACTGAGGACTGAAGAAATATTCATTTACTTTTGAGCTAAGCTTCTGGCTGATACTTTTTTTTTATAGTTTTCACATGGCCTTGCAGGGTATCGAAGAGGGATTGTCCAGCCTGGTCAGGGACTTAACCTTTTTTTCTGTGCATTTGTTTTGTATCTTGACACGGACATTGACGAGGGACCGCTCTATTTCGGTTTGCTTTGCTTTAACTTTTTCTCTCTTTGGACGTGTTTTTTTTTTCGGTTTAAATTGCTTAAAAGTACAATTTATCACAATTGGCAATTGGATGCTATTGAGCTTGTGTGTTTTCTTTTAGCTGACTTGACCAAGTTTTTCCCAACTAGGAAAAGGCCTTTCTCTCTGATTACAGCGTCAAAATGAGTTTTTCTCACATTGGACGTAGCCTTGCCTAGTTTTTTTTTTTTTTTTCTTTTATTGCACACAACAATTGCAATCTTCTTATCATTCTGGTTTTGCCCCTATTTCAGGCCCATTTTCTGACACACTCTGGACTGGGTTATTTTAAACTTTTTCGTTCGTTTCTTTGTTCAAAAATTTGCTGAACATTGTGTGTGTATTTGTGTTTGTTTGTTGTGTAAGCCTTTTAACAATTTATCTATAATTGGCCAAAAACTGAGAATTGAGATTGTAAAATCTTGTGAACCATAATCTTGTGATTGAATGAAAGCTTATGAATAGGATCTTAAATGTATTTGTAAAGACTAATTATAACAAAGTTTCCTTATGCCATGAAAACTTGTATATTGCCAATTTATTGATAAAAAGAGTTCATGTTGTTAGCTTATCGATGAGAGCTCAGCTAAATCACTTAGCGCTGCTAAACAAACTCAACGCACTCAAATATGCAAATTTAATATGATTTTAATTTGGGCCAACAGCAACAACAACTACAGACATTGGCGGGGAGTTGGGGGGAGCTCACTTTTATCATTTTATGTCGCTGCAGTCATCATCATCCTCCTCATTGTCAGGAACCAAACTATTAACGAAGGAGGGGAGGGAGAGAAGAAAAAATGAAAATGGAAATCTCGTCGCATGGCTTTTCGGTTCGCTTCTTTTCTTTAGCATACTTTTGTGCGCGTCTGCATTCAGATTCCCAGATACCAGTTGCCATATCCAGGTTGCCCCCTTTTGTGTGTGTGTGTGTGTGTGTGTGTGTGTGTGTGTGTGTGTGTGTGTTCACGTGTAGATTTTATTAAACATATGAATTCATTATGCAAATGCGACAACATCAACCAACGAACGAACGAAACGAAACGAAACGAACGAATGAAAATTGTATGAAAATCGCCTTTTGTTGCCTGCTGCTCCATTTCCACATTACATCCCCCGCCATACCCCGCATCCCTTTGGGCACACTGTAAGTAGTTTGAGCAACGTGGGGTTAATGGGTTATGCGCTGTGATTTTCAAAGGCAGCGAAAGGAGGAGAAAGAAAGGAAGAGAAAAATGCTTGCACAGAGAGTCTTTTGTTGATTTTTATGTAAAGCGCAAATTGATTTGCCATTGGGAGCAGCAAGAACGGTAGCAGCAACAGCCACGGGGCAAGCAACAGGAAGCAGCCATAAGAAATTATTAAAATTTTCCATGCAACAAAAGGTGGATGCTGCGGCTTTTATTATACGACTACGACTATTGTTGTGTTGCATAATTGAATTTCAATTGTGTCCAACGTGAATTGTATGCACTCGAGTTACAATTATAGCCAAGCAGGTGGGCGCTGATCGGGTGCAACGCTGTGTGGCATACGTGGCATGTGTGGCAAGTGTGGCAAGTGTGTGTCTCAAATCTGATTTTCCATTCAACTACAACGTCCATCTTCAATCTTGTCTGTCAGTTTGTGTTCTTGTTGTTGCTGTTGTTGTTCACACACAATTAACACTCAAGCAGAGCCTTAACAAGAAGGGGGCTGCTTACGTTGATATGATGGACGGCGAGAGAGAGGGAGGGAGGTCGGAAGGGGAGACGTTATATGTGCTACACATACCGTATGCCACATTCTGGCCACCTACAAACACACACACACACACGCACATACATACAGAGAGAATAACATGCCACTTAATTTCATTTCTTTTCATTTTGGCAACAATGCGACGCACAGTGGTGCAAACTGTGAACAAAATTGTGTATTAAATTCATATAAAAAAATATGATTGATAAATATTTTGTATCAAGGTTTTTTTAAATGCCACCTTTTTTCTTTGTTTATATAACAATAATTCCAAAAATATAGATTATTAAATTTAATTGTTAATTTTTCAGTTGTTAAGTTATATTGTATCTAATCTCTGTATTATACACAAGCAAACAATTAATTATATTTATCACACAAAAAATAATACTATTTTATTAATAATATTATTATTACATAATAGTTTTCCCAAAGTTTTTAAAATATAAAAGAAATTGTTTTAATCTTGGTCTAATATAAATGCTACATTTTAAAGGTTCTCCAAATTTTTTTCTTATATCCATAACTTTTAAAACTTAACCTTCAACTAATATTCAATAATTGAATAGTTTTTGACATGCTTTGGCCCAGTGTGCCGCAGCTGATTGTTGCCGCTGCTTTTTCCATTGTTGTTGTAGTTGTTGTTGTTGTTGCTGTTTTCGTTTGTCATAAAGCGGCGTGAATGTAATCAAGGCGGCTATTATTCTTAGATTTGAGGCGCAAATGAAAACGCCAGGCAAAAGGCGACGAAAACAGCAGCAGCAGCCTTCAGTTCTCTCCCTCTCTTCTCTTCCACTCTGTCCAACCAAATAGTCTGATTGTTCGTTGGCTCTTGGAGTTGGGGTTCAATACAAAACAATGGCCATATGTGTGTGTGTGTGTGTGTGTGTGTGTGTGTGTGTGTGTGTGTGTGTGTGTGTGTCTGTGTCTGCCGCAGCAAAAAGGCAAACGCTCTGTCGCATACAAAAGCCTCATTGTTTGGAGTTCGCGGCCAACGCAGCTGCGTTGTTTTTGGAAAGCAACGTGAAGGTGATGATGAAGGGTGGGAAGGTGGGTCTGGAAGGGGAAGGTTGTGGCGCAGACATGTAAGTGTTGCGGCTCATGAGCACATAAATGCTTGTCTGTGTGTGTGTGTGTGTGTGCGCCATTTTTTTGTGTTTTTTTTTTTGCGCACATATGTATTTTTAATTAACTTCGCATAACTGAGCACGATAGTCCAGAAGCTAAAAGCTAAAAGTCCTAAAAGTATGCAATCAGTATGCACTTTGAATCAATTAATCAATTAACACTCTCAGACTGAACGTCACTTTTGGTGACTTTTGCTTCATCTGAGATTCGGCTTCAATTAGTTTCATAATGAAAGTGCATCATGGCTTTAAATTGATAATGACAGCCAAATGGCCAACACACACACACACACACACACACACACACACACACACACACACACACACACACACACACACACACACACACACACACACACACACACACACACACACACAGCAGTCTGTGTGCCCAATTTCCATCTTCTCTTCATTTTCTTTTTGTCAAAGAGAGCTCCAATGTTTGTGTGTGTGTATGTGAGTGTGTATTGGAGATCCGGTTCCGGTTATGGTCGACTCTTTGGTCAACTGTTCGAAGAGTCGCCGCCGCCTTGTGCCACCACGTTGCCAAACAATTGCATTGTGATTTTTTGGGGCAGGGCTGGCAACATTGTTGCTGTTGTCAACTTTGACTGCAGTTTTGCCTGCCATTTTGTGTCTTTTGCCAATGCCACAAAAGCCACTCGCAATGTGTGTATATGCTGGTGTGTGTGTGTGCGAGAGCAAACAGAATTATTGAAGCGCGACGTGAAAAAAAACGAGAAGAAGAAGCTGAAGGGAATTGCTAGCCATATTCCACTTCGTCCCTTGACCAATGTCCTCGTCATTCTCAATGTTGTTGCATGCCGCTTTTGCTCTTGCTGCAGTTGCAGTTGTGCCATTGTGGGTGCTGTGGCTTGTGTTGGGATCGCTGTAAAAGAATTAAATTACAGCAGCGACGAACGCATGGCAAAAGACTTGTCTGTCTCCCTCCCTGACGGGTCAGTGATGTGCTGTGCGTCGATATGTCCATAAATGGAATGTATTGAATGCTTGACTTTGAGCTCTTCACTGGAATTTTTCAACTTTCCCATCATAGCTGCCATCTAAACTGTTCAGCTATTATACTGATTGTTCCATTTGATGTGTGAATTGATTGAAAATCACGTTTAATGGCAAAGTGAGGACATAGTTGGAACAGAGATTGCAGCAGTTGATGATGCTTTGAAAAACGGAAGATGTTTTTAATATGAGATAAACATTTGTTTGAAAGGTTTGAAACTTGGCTGACAAATGGTTGATGCTTAATAGCTTCAATCATAAGTCATAAGTAATCCTATTAGCTTAATAAAACAGAGCGTTTTGTTCTACGATTTAATCGTAAAATAATGTGCAAAAGCTAGAAAACCATTTTTTTTAGATCAAACCCTCATTTTTATCTGAAGAAAGTTGATAGATTTAACAAAAAAATATTTAAAGAGATTTTAAACGCTTTTTTCGCTCTTGACAACTTAAAATTAAACAAAAAATTACCTAAATCAAGTCAAAAATATATTTGAAGCAATTGAATGATTAATTTAAATCATTTTTGAAAATTTAACTTTAAAAATCATCTTTAAATTAGTCACAGATTTTCTCAGACCCTTCTTAAGTTGATGAAACTTTGTATTGAATAATTATTAACAGCAGAATATTTGAAAACAAAATAAAAAGGCATTCGTTATTGAACTTATGGCTAGCTGGAGAAAGAGAAAGAAAAGGAAGAATTCAACTTTAAAAGAGCAGTTAACTAAGAATATCCACAAATACCAACCCCACCACCAGAGACCTGCTCTCCCCCCTTGGGCTGAAGCTTTGTCATTTTTGTAGAGCCCGTTGGCTTATTTTTTATTTTGATTTTTTTTTGTTGCTGCTTCTACGTCTTTGCAATGTCAACAGCCGCAGATTTTGCGCTTGTTGTCGACCAATTTTTGTGCCTCAACTTTTGACTGCTCAAGCAGCAAATCATATTGCTTTATAGCGCACTCCCTCTCTCTCTCTCTCTCTCACACTCGTTTGGTCGTGCACTTGCAGTGACTTCAGTCACAGCTGAAACTTTGTCAACAATGTTGAATAATTAAAATGCTCCCTCGACAACACAAGTCTGTGCAAAGACTAGAGCAACTTGGGCCCAGCTTCAAGCTTTCAGTTTTCAGCTTTCAGCTTACAGCCTCTCAGCAAGTTTGCCTCACAGTTTGCAAGTTTGCGCTCGCTTCCCGCTGTTGCTTGCATTGCAGTTGTTGTTGTTTGTTGTTGTGCCAGCGACTTGACAATTTATAGAGGGGTTAAAGCCAAGAAGAGGGCACAGTCTTGGCGGGCCTGCTTGTCATTGTAGGCAGTCAGGCAGGTAGCAGGCAGGCAGAAAGGCAGAAAGGCAGACAGGTTGGCTGGCTGGCTGGCAGCAAAGCTCATCAGCAATTCTCAATTGCTGTTATAATATTTTTTTCTTTTTCTTTTGCTTTCTTTGCTTTTCGTTGGTAAACACCTGATACAATGGCAGCTGCCTCTTTGCCTCTGTGTGTGTGTGTGTGTGTGTGTGTGGGCAAGTTTTGCTTAATGCGCAGTCCCCATGCAGTGTCAGGCTAAAAATTCATCAACTTTGTTGCATAATATTTCAATAAAGCCCAAAAGCAAGAACGAGACGGCCCGATTGCCTGCCATCATCAAATTAAAGCATGCCACACCCCAAAAAACGCTTCGCTTGTTGCTGCGGCCCAACAATAGTGCACTGGGGAGTGTTTTAGCTTTGTGTTGTTGTTGTTGTTGTTGTGCTGCAGCCTGTAAAAACGCTCCTCTACACTGCAATGACTTCCTTCACATCCAGGGCCAAAGAGCAGCAGGCAAGCTCTCCCAGCGGGCGGCAGAATGGTTCTAAAATGCGAGACGCCAGTCAAATTAGTTGGCTGTGCATAATGACAACTTGTCCTACATCATTGGCCTAATAGAATTTTCCATTTGGCTGCTTAAGGGCAAAGGGCACGACGAGCTAAGCTTGCTCGTATAATTGGCTCCCAAAAGTATGCAGTGATTTTGTTTGCCTAACTAAACAATAAGCGTGAATGGTAAATACCCTGGCTTAATATTTAAACTTAGCCATACGAATTTTTCTCAAACAACCATATGTGCGTATACTTGATAGTTAGCCATATATGCGTATACTTGATAAATATGCAGCTCTCTCTCTTTCTGTCGCTTCGCCCTGCAGACTGTGTATAATTTTGTATAATTTTAATCCAATTAAACTTAATTCACTAGCGAGTATGTATGTGTGTGTGTGTGTGTTTGTGTGGTTGTGTGTGTGTAACTGTAAACCAGTCGACATTGTGACTTTAACCCGGCCGCTGTGAGATTCAGATTCGTAATTATTACCACTTACGGCTAAATACTGAAGTTTCAAGCTGCAACAACAGCTGAACACACATGTATGCCTGTGTGTTTGTGTGTGTGTGCTGGCCACAAAAAGTTTTGTAAGCCACAAAAATTTCCGTATCATGCAACCGCAACAACAACAACAACAACAACGACAGCAACAACAGAAATAAAAACTGCACCAACATTGAAAAGTTTTAGCCGAAAAAAAACAAATCCAATGACCAGAGTTGAGTTTTCCGAGGGATAAACTTTTTGCTTTAATACTTTCGCTGTGGTTGCGACCGTTATTTGTTGTTGTTGTCGCTCCTCTTCTTCTTCTTCTTGTTGTTGTTGTTGTTGTTGTTTGTTGGCTTCTTTTGGGTGAGTTTGCCACGCCGCTCACATCTTCTTTTTTTGGGTGGGTGGTACATTAAATTTATGCTTCCACCTTTGGACAAGGCATAAATCTTTGTTATGCCTTTAGCTTTGTTTTTTGTTTTCTAGCCAGGAAAAAAAGAAAAAAAAAACCCGGAGCGGCAGCCGTTTTCCGGCCTCGGTAATTATTTTGGACATTTCACTTTTTGTTTGTTTGTTTTTTATTTAATTTTTTTTTTTTTTTTTTTGAGTTTTAGCTTATGATTTTGTACATTTTATATTTCAGTTTTAATTAATGCTAGCTGAAAACTGGCCCTCAATTAACATGACTTTTTAATGAGTTTAAATAGCTTCATGGCAACCGGACATTCATTATATCCCTCAAAAGCTGATTGCAAAGTTTGCCCATAAACAGAAAGTGATTTTACTTGGAAGAAGTCTTCAAACACACACACACTTTTAATGCTGAAATAACTAGACCCAGTACCTAGGAAAACACATTTATCTATCAATCAACTTGTTCGTTTTGAAATAGGCCATAAACTATGTAAATGCTTCCTGGAATTTACAGTTAGTAAAAGCTCTCTTTGGAATCACGCAATGCTAGCTCCAAGTGTTTTTTTCATTGGGGTTAAGCCATTAAAAACTCGCTGCTGGTGCGGTTAAATGTTTCAATTTCCGTTTCCGTTTCACCATTTCCGTAAGCATGCCGCCATTAATAAGCCTTTGATTGCCTTGAGAGATTTATGTTTCCCCCTGTCGTTTTTCTACTACTAAATTCAGCTGCACGCTTCTTGTCACTTTGCGTTATTATAGAAACGCGCTGCGGCAAAATGCGATAACAAGAGAGAAAATAAATAAATACTGGCAACAACTGCAACAACACACACACATAAAACCTAGTTTCCTCGCACACACACACACACACACACAGTTTGCCGCCTGACATTGCATTATTTATCGATAACAATTAGCAGTGATGCATGAAATGCGATAACATTAATTAGCCCCGACTCGAGGCACACAACAATAGAGTATCCCCTTACCGCACACCTACCCCTACCCCTACCCCTCCCTCCCTTCCTGCTCTGCCAACAATTGGCGCCTTGTGGTTTTGTGGCTATGCATATAAAGCATATGCTGCCTGTCCTTTGGCCTTTGGTTTCATGAGCGCGCAACTTTGAATGCCTGCTCTCGGGTCTGGCAACTTGATTAGCAGGATTTTGGCAATAATAATAATAATAATTATAGCACACATTCACTGACTTGAATTTCTGCTTGGGTTTTTGGGTGTGTGTGTGTGCTTGTCATAGATATTTTCATTATTTGTGCGAATGAATTTGCTTTGCGTCCATAATTCATAGTCCAACACATTCAAGTATTGCAGATAAATAGCAATATTTGTTATCAATGCAATTAAATAAAATGAATACTTTAACAGCTTGCTGGCTAATAAATAACAGAATTTCAGCATGGCAGCTTGGAAATCGATAAAAATCGATATAGGTTTTTTGAGTCTTTAAACCTTTTTAATAAACTAAAGTAGCTCAAACTTATTTCAGAATCTCTTGCTTAGCATTCAGTAACTTTAGTCAGTTTTAACAAAGGGTTTCTTTAAATAAATAAGAAATCGATATATATCGATTTAGCGGTTTTTGTTCTGGTCTCTTTGTTTATTAAACTTGTAAAATATATTCAATTCAGTATTTTCCTATTGCAATGCATATATTTTGAAATATATCTTTCTAAGCTTTATAAGCTTCTTGTTGAATTCTATACGCATTGTTCGATATTTGTTTAATATTTAAGCGATTTCTATGCTCAAATTACTGATTCTCGCTGGGTTATGTGGAGGTTAGAGGTAGAGGACATTTGGAAAGTGCGCGATGCGCAGGAACCACACCTCGTGAAGCGACGCACAGTGGAATGACACAAATACGCGACGACAGATGCCACTTACTGAGTGGAGAAGGGGGAAGATGGGGGGTACGGGTACGAGTGTGGAAGGAAGTAAGGGTTAGGAGTATGTTGTACGTAGTGCCTAGCCAAGTTGGCAGCCATGTCAACACTTATCTTTATGAGTTTCCGCTTTCTGTAAAGTCATTGACATGTATTCCTCCTGCTGACTGCCGCTGCATACTTACAGGCGCGCGGCGATGCCAAAAATAAACGCACAGCTGCCGCGCTGGCGAGATGGCG
Source organism: Scaptomyza hsui (assembly GCA_018152825.1). NCBI lineage: Eukaryota > Metazoa > Arthropoda > Insecta > Diptera > Drosophilidae > Scaptomyza > Scaptomyza hsui. The sequence continues at coordinate 9,296,353 of JAECXO010000001.1, forward strand.
AGGTGTGCAAACAGACCGGGATGAACACAGCGCAAAGCGAGAAACAGAGAGAGAGAGAGAGAGAGAGAGAGTAAAGAGGAAGGAAAGAGGGAGAGGGTGGAGTGTTAGAAGGGGGGGTGTAAGTTAGGGAGAGACGTCAGCAGTCAAGCAGCTCGTAATATTCGCGCGTGTTTATTTGCTTGTTGTGTATACGCTCAGTATGTGCACATAAGTATGTGTACAATTGTGTGTGTGTGTGTGTGTGTTTTTGTACTGCCTACTTTTCGGCATCATTTGAAAATCTTACAATAAGAGTTTCGCTGTGTGACAGCGACAAAAGCCCATTGCAAACAACTGCGTCATGGAGCTTTACCAGATGTCAGATGGTCGGGGGTAACGAACGGAACTCAGCTTTGCTATAGGTCGCGACATTGAGTTAAATTGTTGAAATCGCTAGTGTGCTTTTAGGCGTTAAATGCTATAAATAACATTTCCCAATTGCATATATAAGCGAGAAGCTGTGAAAACTTTTACAAAACGTTATTTTCCTCTTCACCGCACTAGATCCTATAGAATGTTCATGCAAGGATAATTATAAACATGCATAGACAAGAACAAAACTTGCTCACACATTCATAAAGCAGGATAAAAAAGAGGAAATTTTTGCAAAAACTTTTGCAGCTGGCAGCTTTAAAAGGGCAACAGCTTGAACAGCGCTCACGCTTTTCACTTTTATTATCCTTTATGTGCGATTTCACACCTTCAATTGCACACACACACACACACACACACTTAGAGAGGGAGAGGGAGAGGGAGAGGAGATAAGAAGAAAATAAGATGCCACACGTAGCAGCAAATCAAAATCTTGAATTTATTCCACATACGAAGCGCATGAATTTCAAATTACTGTGGGAACAGGGCACACACACACACACACACACACACACACACACACATACACACATACACACACACAAAACAGAACAAGAACCAGAACCAGAAACCAGTTCCAGTTGCGGGAGTTATTTCTTCTACTTGTCTTCTTCGTGTTACGTAGGTTGTCCAAAAGCCTGCACAAAGACGTGTGAACACTGACCCGGCACACACACACACACACACACACACACACTCACATAATCTTTGTCTCTCTCTCACTCTCTCTGTTTAAGTCGACTGTCTCATTCACTCTTCCTTCTCTTCCTCTTTAGTGCCATTCTCATGTTTATTTCCATTTCCATTGCGATTCACACTGCTTGACTGGCAGGCGAAACGTGTGCAACACGTTAGATTTGCCACACACACACACACAACACGAGAACAAGAATGAGCAAGAGAGGGAGAGGTGGGTGGGGGTGGGGGGAAGGGAGAGAGTGCTCTAATGACTGCGCTGTGACCGTATCTTAACATTTTTATTTTACTTTTTTAAACCTTTTTTCCTCTCTCTCTCTCTCTTATATGCCTTTTGGTATTATTTGGCACCTTTTTTTGTGTCCAGGTGGGTGGCAGGCATGTTGTAGCATGTGGCAATGTGTGGTGGCATGGGAAAGCGGCTCATTTGAAATTCATGCGGCCACTCACTGGGTGCATAAAGCAATCAAATCAACCACAAACACACACGACTTGCCGTTGTTCCCCTCTCCCTTTCCCTTTCCCTCACCCTCACCCTCTGCTCGCCTTTGCTTCATCTTCTTCTTCTTGTTTTTTTTTGCATCTGCTGCTGGCTGGCAGGGAAAGAGGCAGGAGGCTGGAGGCAGCTTAGTTTGTTCAGGTTTTTAGCAGCTCTTTTCGTTTCATACACGTTTCATTCGTGTAAATAATAAATAAGCTTAGCATACTTTGCGGCGCACGCTGAACGCTGAACGTGCTAAGGCCAATATTGGCGGCATAAAAACGCCGACTATCGATTGCACCAACAACAACAACAACAACAGCCAAATCCCATCAAAGCGCAAAACGAAAGCGAAAGCTTGCCACTTGTGCAACCCTTTTATTATTTTATTTTCATTTCATTTCTTTTTTTATTTGCGCTTTTCTTTTATTTTATTTCATGAGATTTTTTTTTGTTGTATCCTTAGCAGGCCAGCCATGATTTATGCATTGAGTCCTGGCCAGAAGGCAAAGCTGTGAAAATTCTACCACATTTGCATGTTAAATCAGCACACGACAACCCTACCACTACGGTTTGTAGTGAAAGTAGTGAGGAGGGGTGGGTAAGGTTAAGCGTAGGTGAGATTTGCATTTAAGATTGGGCTAATGCGGCGAATTGATCTGCTCATGATCTAGCCAAGCGACATCAACATTGAGCCTGTAGTCGAGAAAAAGGGTTAAGCAAAATGTGAACAAAATATGCAAATAGAAAAACTAAACTGGCTTAAACTCAACTGACAACTTGACTTTGCTAATATTACAGCTCTAGAAAGTTTTCATAATGGTTAAGTAAAATGACAAATTAAAAAAAAAATGTTTGTTTTTTTTTTGTGAAAAAAAAGAAAAAAATTAAATAATTTATAAAAAATTTTTTTATAATAAAACAACAAAAAAAAAAAAAAAAAAATAAAAAAAAAAAAAAAAAAAAAAAAAAAAAAAAAAAAAAAAAAAAAAAAATTACAAAACTAAAATAACAAATTTTTTTTTCTTTTCTTTTTAAATGTTTGTTTAATGTGTAGAATCAAGAATGCAAGAATTCTTATGACAACACAAGTTTCTCAATTTAAGTATTTGACAAACAATTTTCTTTCTTTTTATTTTAATTATGTCAGCTTTCGTTTATTCAGAAAGTTTACAAATTCCAAACAATAAAACGCTTTCGATATTCCAAAAGTGATTATCAAATAGGTTTTTATCCAAAGTGTCATTATACATTCAGTCATTATTGTGAACCTCGAATAGTGGAAGTATTTTAACAACTTCTGACCTACCCCTTCACCCCCTGGCCGTCATTCTGCTTGCTGCTGCTTTGCTATGCTTTTTGTGAAACCAATTAGTAATGCAATTCATGAAGCGCAATCTGTAAAGGAACACAAAATAAAAAAAAAAAATAAATATAAGCAAAATTGGAAACAGAATAATGAGACTGGAAGAGAAAAAAAATCAACGCAGCGCATAAAAGTATGCAATGGAAAATAAAAACTTCTGCAGTAGAAGGAAAGAGAGAGAGTGAGCAAAATTGAGCCAGCATTGAAAGGAGAGGCAAAAGCAGAGGCTTCTCAGGTTGAAGCTGATGCTGATGATGCTGCTGCTGCTGCTGCTGCTGCCAACAGCAATTTGTCTTTTCATTAATTATTTAGCAAGCAAAGCGAAGCGCACAAACAACACTAGATAGGAGAGAGAAAGAGAGGGGGGAAAGGAAAGAGGAGGCGTGGCACGCGCTCGTGCTTGCTAGAATATTGACAGTTAATTAATTGAATCTGTTCAACGTGTTGCAGCAACGAGCAGCAGCATCGTCATCATCATCATTATCCTTTCAAACATGGCTAGCTGTAGCTAGTATTGCCAATGTGGGCGTCTGGGCAACGGGGCGTGTGGGCGTGGCGCATGGCAAAAGTTTAAAGTACAATTGTGCACGAAGAAAAAAAGTTGTGCACTTAATTGTCTGGGCCAACGGAAATGCTGGCAACTAGTTACAAACTTGGCTTTGGTCAAGTTGCAAGTGGCAAGTTGCAAGTAGCAAGTAGCAAGTTGGCAACAACTTGCAACCAGCGCATAAAGTCATTAAAGTTTCAATTCGATTTAGCGCCCTATGCTCGCCCTACACCCCCCCACCATATCTCTGCTAATGCTGACAAATAAGCGCCAAAAAACCAAAGGGCCTTCCTCTACTCCCCTCTCCCAGCACTTATGCCACTGATTAGTGGCAGCTGATGAAAACTCTTCACTCAGCAAAATGCGCAGCGCCAAAAATCAATGTTTCCAATTGCTTGTTTGTGTGTGTGTGTGTGTGTGTGTGTGTGGTTTGAGCGTGGGTTTGTTGGTCTTGCCACAGCCTGTCACTCTTGTTATCAGTCAAGAACACGCGCCTGCCGCTCTGCAGCTGACATTTCATTTCATGCAGCAGCAGATTAAAGTATATGTAATTTGCATATACGGACATTTAATTGGACCATTTTCATTTCGTTTGTCGCATTTATAGCAAGCAGCTTTCCATTATATACGTTTTGCTAATATTCATAGCATACATTTTAGCGGTGATTCTTTTCGAGGGTATTTTGAAAGTAATGAATGTTTTTTATTTTTTGATCAAAATATACTGCATTTTGGCATCAACTTGCTTTGTGGTTTTTTACTGCCGCTCTTCAATTCTCCGTTTCACTGCGTGCTGAAGCCAAGAAGCCGCTTAAAGGGAACACAACTCTAAGGCGGGTCTATCACACACTTACACATACATACATGTGTTCACATTTGAGCATATCGGGAGCACTCAAACCCTGAGGCTTGATTGGTCACGTGCCTGGCGCACGGGGCGGCCTGGGCCTTCAATTCGTTGTGATTGCTGTGTATCGATTACAAAATGCATTACAACATTGCCACATGATAAATAACATTGAATGGGCGGATCGGTGGCAAGAAGGGGCGGCACGCCAACATAAGCGTGTCTCGGTACTTAAAACGAATCGAAACAATGAGCAACAAAATCAACGAATACGAGCTTCTAATGCCGTGCTCAACACACACACATGCACAACGTCAGCGTCAGCTCATCTATCACGAGCTTGTTTTTATTGATTAAATATCAAGATTAATCATCGATCAAAACTGAACAGAGGAATATTCAATTGCTAGTTAATTTAATTGGAATATACGGATATCATTTATCACAACTCTTCTAAGGTTACTTTACTTAATTTGATAGCTAACAAAGATGAATTGAAGTTTTACTTACAATCTTTATAATCTTTCATTTCTATAAATATTCGAAGGCGACAAATCAAGTTGACAGATTTTGTTTGCTTAATTCTTTTCTTGGCTAAATTGAATGACATTTGCTGTTTTCTGTCCTTTGCTGACTGTCATCAAACTTTGTTCAATGTGACCATGTGCTATTAATAACAAATGCACAGCTCTTATTGCTGTTGTTGCTGTTGTTGTTTGCCATTAAAGCATTTAATATTATTGTTGTTGCCATGACACAAAAATAAAATAAAATGCAATGCCGTGATTATTATACAATTTGTATGAATTTACTCCGGCAGCAAAGGGATTATACTTATTCTGTGCCACTCTGCACCACCTTGCACCACCCAGAACCACTCTGTGCCACCCACACGGCGATACGTATGTAATTCAATGTTTATTTATGCATTTCAATTGATGCTTGTGGTTGGCTCTAAATGCCGCCCTTAAGTTGGCTTTATTACAAATGGGAATTATTATTGATATAAGTGGTTGTGGTTATATTCTCTGCGTATGTGTGTGTGTGTGTGTGTGTGTACACGTTAGAACTTGTCCAAACTCCAGGGAGTCGCCATACTTACTTTGGTAGGGGATGGGGCAAGAAACTTAAGACATTGCCACAACGTGCCGAAAGTTTTGTGATGCTTGGACAAGCGCCTGTCACACGCATTCAGCCCAATCCCAATCCCAAACCCAAAAACCACCAACACACACACCCCTCTCTCTCTCTCTCTCTCTCTCTCTCTCTCTCTCTAGGTTGTGTCACTTGTGTTGCTTAAGTTTATTAAAGTGGCATAAAAGTGTCATTGGCGGTTAATGGCTGGCGATTAGTTGCATTAAGTTGACCAACATGAGTGAACAATCCCATCCCCGCCCCGCCCCGCCCCGTCTCTCTCTTTATCTTTAGCTGCCCTCTCGCAAAACGCCCATCAACTGAGTGCGTAATTGAATAGTTTCTTTGGCGGGGGTGTGGGGAAATTGCTGCAAAATCCTTATGTATCAAGAATATGGCTGTGTTTATTCTGTAGTTGACAGTCAATCAGTTAATGGAAACTTGGCTTGAGATAAGAAATTTGATTTCGTTTACATTAAATATAAGTTTGTTGTTATTTGTTATTTGATCTTGAAGCATTAGAAAAGTACCTGGACTAAGTTTATTACAAGTAACTTTGAATTAATGCAAACTGATCCGTCTGTATGTAATCATCAACATTCTGTTTTCCATTGAATATTGCTCCAGATCTCACATTACCCAACAAAGCTTATGCTTGATTTCAAGTTAACTAATGCCATAATATCAATAATTGTATCGAGTGCCATTAAATAAAATACGATACAAGATGCCATATCGTGTAGCGCAAAGTTATAAAGATATCGCCGCCGATTACAGACTTTAACAATAAGTATAAATTTGAATTGCCAGGCACAAGTTTTTTTTTAGCTAGAACTCGAGTTCGCAACATGGGCGAAAAACTTATTGGAAACTCATAAAATCTATAAAAAATACAGCATAAAAAAATGCCTTTGTCAGGCGCCAGAAGAGTGCCGGAGGGGGAGCGGGGGGGCGTGGCCAAAAGCCTTAACTTGTCGCAAAAGCCGCATAAAATAAATACAGCAAGAGTGGAGCGCATTAAGGGCGGATGAGAAGGGGTGAGCAAATGGGATATAACCTGAAACACATTATGCCAATGCGATAAACCCGCAAAAGGCAACGAAATTGTTTTTGGCTTCGTCTTTTCGTCTTTTCTTGCTTGCATGGCATTTTGCTTTTGTAAATCATTTAACACGCTCTCGATTTTTATTTTAATGGCGTTGCCGGAAAGTTTTTAATGGCTAACGCAACAGCAACAGCAACAACTACAACAACAACAGCAATTGACTTTGGCTTCGTTCTTAGCATTATGGCCATCGATAATGTTAGCAGCGTTTTTTTTTTTTTGGCTAAGTGGCAAGCATCGAGGCATCAAAGTCCTTTTAATGGCACATGCCACACAGCCAACACTCAAAATGTTTCCAACTCCCATTGAGACCGATGTGTGTATATGTGTATGTGAGTGTGTGTGAAGTAAAAAAAAGTCTACTTAAAGTCTGACAAATTTGTGAAGAAATAATTTTGAATCATAAAAAAAATCACTTTTTACATTTAAATTCTTTCGAGTAGTCAAATTAGTTGCTATCCAAACAAAGCATGAAGTAAACTGATTATTGAACATAAATAAACCAGAACTTTGTTTATTTATTGTGCAAGAAGAAACAGTTTAAAACCCACAACCGTTCAATTTATCATTAAAGTAAAGTTATAAATTAAAATACTTGGCATATTTGCGGTCATGTGTCAACTAAAATGCCAGCTAGCTTGTTTGTGTTCCCTCTCTCTCTCTCTCTCTCTCTCTCTCTCTTTGATTTGCCTCTCAGCTTGCATATGTGATATGCACAGGCGTCAAATGTTAGCGGCAATGTCAGCAGCTAGGAAAATCCTGCAGGATGCTTGTCATGAAATAACAATGCATGCAGCTACAAAACACAACACACACACACACACACACACAATGTGTAATGATAATCATGAATATTATGTTGTGTGTGTGTTTTGTGTGCTCCTGGGCAAAAGTGTTTGCCTGTTTGCCCAACAACAACAACAATATTAATATGCTGAGACGGCAGCGTCCCCAAAAAGTCAAACCACCAAGCGCATTCATTGCCTAAATATTTGATTAGCTTTCGGCTTCTTTCGTCTCTTGTACCTTTCTCTTTTTTGTTGGTGCGCAATGAAATCAACTTAATTAAAGTTAAACAAGCAGCTAATCAAATTTTTATTACATAGTCTTAACCACTTGCCAGCAGCACCCAAAGCTCTCTCTCTCTCTCTCTCTATCTCACTCTTTCTTTCGCCGCACCAGACAGTTAACTAAACGTGGTGTAATTTCATTTTAAAAATGCATGCTCGTGTGTGTGTGTGTGTGTGTGTGTGTGTGTTGGTTTCTGTGTGGCTTACATGAAACTATTTGAGACCAGACAATGTCTGGCAGCGAGCAAAATATTTGTTTGCTTTTGTCGGTGTGTGTGTGTGTGTTTATTTTTTTTTTTCCAGCTTAGCATCACCCTGTAACCATTTTAAAATAAATTAAAAACATGCTTTTTACTCGTAATAATTAATTTATTTTTATTAAAGTTTTCTACTGCGGAAAAATAACTAAAAAGTAAACTTTAAATAATTTTTATTTTTTTTTAATATACATATTTTATTCAATTAATACACACAACGTAGGGTATTTTTTTTTGTTGCACACTTTATTGAACTGCGTTTTTCTTTTCTTTTTTTTTGTCCCACTATTTAATGAAATTTAATTTGTTCCCCCTTTCCTTGTTTCGGGTAGCAGCTGCATTTAAAGAGCTTTGCTCCACAAAATGCTTATTAGCTGCTGCAGCTACACCTGTCCTACTACGTATATATATGTGTGTGTGTGTAGGGTGTGTGTGTGTAGGGTGTGTGGTGCTTTAGAGTATTATGGAGGAGAGCTGGTCACCGGCACCTTGAAGCCACCAGGCACGCCACATGGTCGGTGTACGAGCTTCATAGTCATCGACATTGTAATGCTCGATGTCCTCGCTGTCATTGATGATGTTGGGACGTTCCACAACACTGAGCGGAGCATAGGAGCTGAGATTGTTCAAGCTGCTGTTCTGCGGCTGTGTTGTAATGGTGATCATCAGGTCGGGCGACAAATCCTTCATCTCTAGATCCTGACACGGCTCCTGGCCATTGTCCAAGGAAGTGGGCTTCTTGCCACAGCAGCAGCGACAGAAATTTAGACTCATGTTGATGGGTAACTGCATAGAAATAAATGAGTTAATAAAATGGGGGAAAGAAAACTAATGAGGTTGGGAAGGTAAGAGATGTTACCATAATATTATTGAGTTGAGTAGTTCCAAAAATAAACTGAAAGAAACTGAGAGAAAATCATAGAATAGTTTTTTTTAAACTATTTTTTATTACAATAAATTTAAGCAACTTACATAAAATTGAAAACACCAAACTTTTCACTTTACAATATTCCCTCTTACTGTGGCAGTTACAATTCTCGACTGTTGCATGTGTCCATTGCGTGGCAGCGTTTTATATAGCCTTCTATACCCCCGCTTCCAGAGAATTAGTTACTTAACCAGCTTTTAAACGGTACCAACTAGAAACTCGTCTCCCATCGCAAAGTGTTTATAATTTATGTATACTATATTGTTAACAGGAATTTTTGCGCCGGTGCTCGGCAAATGTTTTGCCAGATTAAGTGGCAGACAGCAATAAAGTGAGAACTGGGGCGGGGTAATGTATACAAATTGTAACTGTATATTGTGAGTGTGTGGCGAGTGTGTGTGTGCCTTGATAATCAGTTGGCGCATTTTGTTGCAATATCATGGAAAATGTTGCCTGCCATCAATAATTATGTGGATTATTATTAAATCACTAATTTAAATTATAAATACGAGTACATGCATGTGTGTGTGTCTGACTGTTTGTGTGTGTATGTGTGTGGGTGTGTGCATATAAATTATTATAATTATGTTTTTAATACTGCGGCCATTCAATCAGCTGCTGATTATGACTGGATTTCGATAGAAATGTGAGATTGTGACATATTGTTATACCAATTTGCAAATGCAAATATACATATGTACATATAAAATCAATGCGTTGGTTGACAGGCTGAAAATGATGCTGATGCTGATGCTGAATGACGTCTTCAATTTCACAAACGAGAAATCATGTCAACTAAAAGCTTAACTCGCTAGCTTTAAACATTAACTGAACTTTCGGTGTGTCATTCGAGTTGATATCAAAGTGAACCTTTGATCTTTGTTATATGAACCTGTGCTTCGATTGATTTCCACCACCTGATTGGGCTGCGCGTTGGCTTTGGTTTATAGGCAGGCATAATACCGTGCACCGTTGCCCAACTCCACATCCGTATAGATTTCAATCTCGTCCCGTATGGCTATGCCCGAGTTACGCTCCGTCACAGCGCCCGAAATTGGAGCTGCTCCTTCGTTAGCCAACATCAATTCTGGCCGCAATTTGTCTGCATGCACATCCGCACAAATGTTCACCTCCTCCAGCCGTGCCGGTGAATGCGAGCCGCGCACTTTTACACTGCCTTCTCCCCTTTTGGCCACTCTCAACGTTTCCACAATCAATTCTGGCTCAGGTTCGAGCTTCGCCTGCTGCTCGGATTCAGGCGGCTGCTCCTCCGGTTCGGTGTGCTCAACTTTAGGGTGTTCGATCTGATCGGCGGTGAGGGTTTGCTCATCGTCCTGGTGTCGCTTGAAGCAGTAGGCAAACAGTGGACAATTGGCAAATACGCGCATCGCTTGGCAGCCCGGCCAGAACTGGCCAATACAGAACGGAACTGAACAGAACAGAACCGAACCGAACCGAACCGGCGGGCAAATGACACTGGTTTTTATATGGTAGCAGTGTATGTAGGTTTATGTGGACCAGCAGTTGGTCACTTAATTGAAATGCAAATTCATTTTTCACATCACTTTATGAGGCTTGTCAGCTGTTTTTCTTATTTTTTGTTTTTTTGTTTGCTTGTTTGTTTGTTGAACCATTTCACTTTTCAGTAGCAGCTGCTTTTCTTTGCGTTTTATCGTTGGCTTAAGTAAAGTGTTTTCAGTCGGTGGCCAATCAGTTAATGACCTCATCGTTTTTCTATGATCTGTTTTAAAACTGTGATACAAAACCGTTGCCATTTTCAATTAGCAACATTTGGTTGAGGGGTGCCAAACGCAATTTACACTTGCCGTTGCCTACTTTTGTGCGCCCAGACCCCAAAAAACTTTGCCTCTAATGAGTTTTGCAATTATGCAAAGTTGAATATAATTACAACAGCAGCTCAAACACACACCATAACAACAATAGGAGAACAAAATGAAATTTTATACAAAAGCATAAGCAGAGAGAAAAATGAAAAGAAACTGACATTATAAAGACTCCCCTCCCCCCCTCAATAAGTTGATAAATGCCACCCTCAAAGAGAAAGTGAGACATACAAAGGAAATGTGGCAAAGAAAAGTGCTTTATCTTTAATAATTGTGTTAAAACATATTCATTTCATTTCCATTTAAGTTCTTAGTAAAGTTTGAGTAGATAATTGCATAATACATATTTATTGAATTATTTTTCCTTCAATTGTGAAGTATTTAGAGTTATATTAAGTATACGACTACACATATTTAATAATTATGTTAAAACATATTCATTTCATTTCCATTTAAATTCTTAGTAAAGTTTGAGTAGATAATTGTATAAAACATATTTATTGAATTATTTTTCCTTCAATTGTGAAGTATTTAGAGTTATATTAAGTATACGACTAATTTTTTATACAAAAAATAATCCAAAGATTGTTTTTAACAATTAAAGTAGTGCATTTTACTGTCTCTGTGTGTGGTGTTGTAAAGATAGGAAAATTCTTTTTGGCAACTTTGCTGCCGCAGGCAAACTAGAAAAATATCAATGTCACTTACAGGCCTTTGGCCAAATTGGGGGTTGGCTTTTATCACTGATGTATTTGTGTGTATGTGTGTGTGTTCGTGTTCGTTTGTGGTTGAGTGGGTGGTTGAGTGGGTGGCTTGCTGTTGTTGTTGTTGTTGTTGTTGTTGTGTGTTATGTAATGTTAGATGTCTGTTTCGTGTGTTTGGTGCTTTGTTGCTTTGTTGCTGGGGCACATCATTGCGGTTTCAGTTTGCCAAGCCCGGCGATTTGCCACTATGCACTGTACTATATTGAGAATTTTTGGGTGTTGTTGCTTGCTAGCTTGCTTGTTTATTTGGCTTTGGTCTCATGGCTGTCAAACCAAGCGCATAACCGCAGCACACACACACACACACGTATAGAGTGTGAGAGGGTGGAGGGGAGTGGTTTGCAGACTTCAGCCATACTGCCACCACCAAGTGGCCCCTTGTTGCACGTTTGCTGGTTGCCACGCAGCTATTTTCAATTTGTGTTGCATACTTTCGAGCGGCGCCCAACTAAACTGAAAGCTGCTGTTGCTACTGCTGCAAATCTCATTTACTCACTTTAATTCTTTCGTTTTTTTTCTTTAGCATATTCCATCATCTTCTCTTTCTTTTTTTTATGTGTGTACGGTTTCCTTATTCGCTTTTTGTTGCTGTTGCTGCTGCTGCTGCTGCTGGCAAATCCGTATCGCATCCCGCACTTGATTCAACCCCAAATTGAGAAACCATCCGTTTCTACTTTGCTGTTATATTTTTCTTTTTTTTGTTGCTGTTTTTGTGCAATTGGTTTCTGCGGCTGCTTTGCCTGCTCGATCCGCTCGTCCGTCCGTCCGTCCACCCCTTCCTCCACCCTTCCACCCCTGTTGTTGTTGTTGCCTCTCTGTGGTCATGCCCACTTGATGCGTATTTAATTAACGTTAATTGAAATTGATTTATGTATGCAGTGTGCGTACGCTCCCCCTGCTTCCCCCTTTTAGTTACCCTTCGCAGTGGCAACCAAAAAATATGTTGCTACTGCTGAAAATTTGTGGCAAGTTGTTGGGTTTCGCCAGCGACGCGTCGCTGCTAGCTAGCATTCATTGCCAGCAAACATTTTACTGCATATTGAAGCATGAAATATTTGCGGCTTCATTAAATTGATTAGGCAAAATAGAAATTTGGGGTTTTGTGCCACTGATTTTTAAGCAAATTAATGTATTTGAATTGAAATTTCGAAAATTGATTATTGAATGAGTTAGGAAAAAGAAAAAATTTAACTTTTTTTCAAATGTTTGTTTGTGTGTGAGTTGTGGGTGTGTGTGATTATAGGTGTCTATGAGTATGGGTGTGTATGAGTATGGGTGGATATGTGTATGGGTATGTATGAGTAAAGGTGTTCTTCTTCAATCTTCTCGTCCTTAAGTCAATTCTACAGAAAAGCGATTTCTTCCAACAAGTCAGTGTCATATTCGGGGTCAACATTTGAAGCAGTACACTGACTGAAATTAAATACGAATCCTTAGCAATCATTTCTCTGGCAGGAGGGGGGGATTGACTACCAATTTGATTTTTGATGTGTTTGATGTAAAAACTAATCAAATCAGCGAACGCGAAGCAAAGCAAAGTTCTTGCTTTTGCCCAAAATGGCACATAAAATTAACGAGCAGCGCCTGAAAGTATGCAATGCGTTTGCGCAATTTCCACATCATTAATTTTTTTTCATTTGGGAGCCCGGAAAAAGATGCGCAGCAGCAGCAGCAACACAATTGCAAAACAACAACAAAAACTGTTCCCCTACCCCTCGCCATTCCCTTAACACTCGCAGCAGGCAAAAATACATTAAAAGAGCTTGCCGGTAAACACATGTGAAAGGAGCTAGAATTGCTGTTTTTAGCTTTTTATGTTGATTTAATTAGAAAACGCAGCAGGGCGCAACTTTTCGCTGGAATCTTTTTTATGGCATATTTTTAGGGACGCAACCAAATCGAAGGCATCGTGTGCGGTGCCCAAAGCACCAAAGACAATAAAACAAGACAAGAGAGCACCACCTGCACCACCCTAAAAAGGGAGCGGAAATGGTATTTTATGCGTGCGCAAATAAATGTATTTGCCTGCTTTTGGCAACGCATAAAAACAACAACAGAAGCAGCAGTCATAAAATCACTCATACGACCTGTTAACCGTTTCTTACAACATACATTAATTTCTTTTCTGCCTTTTACTCATACAATCTTTCACTTTTCCTTTCTTTACAGGTGAGTTGTTTCTATCCTACAAACGGAATTTCTTTAGATGGCTGTGAGTTGTTTCTTTTATATATTTAATTTTACAGGGATTAGATATGCGTAGAAAACGTATGATATGTAAATTGCTTATTAAATATTTCAACCCAGATTAAAATCTCAAAGCACGTTACGAACTTATGTTAAGTGAGTTTAAAGTATAACGTTTTGGCCAATTTGCCATCGGCGTCTTTTACAGCTTAGCACTTTTGGCTTACAAATATTTATGATTTGGTTTGTTAAACTTTAAGGGAAACCTTTTAAAACTAACTTTCAATTAGTTAACAGTTTTGATTGCAATTTGTTATACAAACTTTTAAGTTAAGTTTTAAATAAAATAAAAAAATTAAACTCATTATAACAGTTCTAATAAAAGTCCCTAGTTCATTAAAGTTTTTTTTTTTTTTTTTTTGGCTTTTTCTAAATCTGCTTGCTGCAAGAACAATTTAAATCATTATCAAAACTAAACTTGCCGGCGACTGCCAAAAAGTCAGTTTAGTCGAGGAAAAACGAAAAACCCAACAAACAACAAAACAACAAAAATAAAAGGAAAAACGAAACCATTTCCGTTTCTACTGCTGCTGTTGTTGTTGTCGTTGTTGTGTTTTTCTAATTCCGGGGCAACAATGGAACGTTCTGTAGAAATTTTCCTAATTATGCGTTAGCTGCACGTACGCAACTTGAGTGGAATGGGCGAATGGAGGATACAACAGATTTGCAAATGGTAACCCCCCCTCTCCCTCGTCTCATACCTTTGCGTATTGCCAAGTCAATGGACCACAAAAAAAGAAGAGAAACCGACAAAACAATAGCGGCAAAGCGGGAGGCAACATTTTTGAATAGCTGTAGCGAAAGCAAAAACCAAATGCGTTATGTAAATTTTGTGTGTGTGTGTGTGTGTGTTCTGACAACAACAAGAAACCCCTGTAAAAAGCTCTACCCTCCAACCCCTACACACACACACACACACACATACACACTAAACATTTCTGTGATTAACAATTACAAAACAGCAGCAGCAAAAACAGAAACAGAAACCTCAGAAGCGTTTTCCGTATCCAAAAAAAAAAAAAAACAAACACACACACAGCAAACAATACACGCCAGTTTCTTTGTATCAGGGGTGAAGAGTGGCTTGGAGATGGCGGAGAGGTTTGGGGGGGGTTGGGGTGGGTGGACGGAGACTAGCTTGGCATTTGCTGGCGTCCGCTACGTGCGTTGCCATAAGCAATTTAGCTAATTTTCTACAACGACGACTAACGCAAAATAATCGAAGCGTAAGATAACAAAAACAGTTGAGCGCCACTGCTCCCTCCCTCTCCCCTCTCCCCTCTCCCACGCTCACCGCTTTGGTTTCAACAGCATCTAAAACAAAACAAAAGCATTGGTCATGGCCATGGCAAGCAGTTTTGGTTTTTTTTGGCCAGATTTTTGTAGTTGTTACGTGGGATTTGTTATGCGGTCGTTATATGGAATATAAGTATATATATTTTTGCCACATTTTGCTGCAGGCAACATGGCAATTGTGTGTTGTTCTATGTACGCATTATCATTTGCAATGTTGAATCTCAGCTTGTGTTTTTTTTTTTTTTTTTCCAATATGCAACTGATTTAACAGCAATTTTGTCATGAGAATACATGCAATTTTTATAATAATTTAAGCTTTAAATAACAAAGGATTAGTTTGTAAACCTTTGAATCCTCTCTGAGGAGTGAAGATTTTGATGCTTCCCTTTTCTTAAACTGCATTTTCTAGGAATTCAAATCTATTTTCAATATGTTTCTCCATACATATTGACTTTCAAGCAATCTCCGAAGTACATAAATTCAAATTTACACTGTAAGTAGTTTCTTTGTTTGTTGTTCCTGTTGTTGTTGTTTTGTTCGTCCAGTGCATAAACATAACAATAAATGTAATGCTCTCTGTTGTATGTGCGTAGTTTGTAATAATAATCATCATCATCATAATCATCATAAGCGCCATAACATTGGGTTAGAGTAGAAGTATCCTCCCTCCTTCCCTCCCTTCACTGCCTTGTTGGACAGGTCGTTTAATAACCGTTGCTTTTTATGGCCTTGCACATTGTTGGCCAGGCTTAGAGGCAAGCGCTGAATGGAGGCTGTGTCTGCAACGCGTTTCCATCCAATGCAGCAGTGTAAAAATCAAATTTTCCCTTCGATACAAACAATATTTCCGAGACGTTTTCCCTTTTTATCGCCTGTTTAGAAATTTTGCCCTCAAGCTCAATTCATTTGATTAAACTTTGAATAATGCCTAAGAAAGTTCCCAGGATAAGCTATATCAATTAACACTTAACAGGGTATCTTTTCACCAAAGTCTGTTTCCTTAAACAGCTGACTCTACCTCAATCTTCCCCCAACTCCCTCTGCGTGTGTGTGTGTGTGTGTGTGTAAAAGTGAATTAAATAAATTTCGTTGAATTCCCGTTGGCAAGATAAATGCGCTTATTGACTTGAAATGGTCGCGCATAAATTTTCCAGCTGCTACTTTGGCTTATTCTGCTCCAGCCAGCCAGCCAGCATGTTGGACACGGGGCAGGCAACCTTCCTCTCCCTCTCCCTCTCCCTCTCCCTCTCCCTCTCTCTCTCTTTTCACCTGTCTCTGTATAAATTAACTGCAACTTTAACTGTCGCATGCACACAGTATCCCTCTCTCTGTCTCTCTTCTGGCCAGTCTGTGTGTGTGTGTGTGTGTGTGGCAAGGTGTGACAAATGTTCGGGTCTGAAGATTTGCAGCTCAAGTTCCTGACAGTTGTCTGGCGGACTAAAAGCGCCATGACTTAAGCCAGGACACACAAGACACAGGCACTTAAATTGATTGCACTGCATTACCGTTATGCAGTTTAAAACACACACGTGTGTATTATTCACTGATTAGCACTTTAGACATCATCAAAGAGATTCTAAGCTAATTTCATGAAGCAAGCTAGATGTTAAGCGTAATTCTTTCTCATTCTGAGAAATGTTTAAAACAACTTAATGAAAGCATTTTTGAAACCTATTATATATATATAGTTTCTTTATTTGTCATTCTGTTGTTAAAGAGACCTTTTGTAGTTACCTTGTATTGAATTACATCATGAATTCCTACTGAAGGCCTTTTAATCAATCAAACTTTACTCCTTTTTCATTCTCCTTCATCTTTGTTCCTTTGTCTAGCTTAGATTCCATTTAATTTCTCCTTCGCCTTCATTCTGTAATCACGCAGTAAACTCAAGCACGTTCTTAAGCTTCTTTCTCCCTCTTCGACTCTATCTCTATCTGTCTTTCTCTCCCTCTATCTCTCTCTCTCTCTCTCTCTCTCTCTCTGTCTCTCTGTTTGCTATCTCATAATTGCATAGGCGAGTTAGTACTCATTAAAACCGTTAATCGCTGCGCAGCGCTGTCGTTTCGATTACGCTTTTATGTGTTTTGCATTTGGAGGACTTTACTTTTAATTCGGTGCCGAAAAGGGAGGATGGAAGGCGTCCCTCGCATCCCAGCGCACAAAAACCGATTTGCATAAATTTTCGCGCTATTATAGACACCATACCGTCTACCCTACCCCTCCTCTAACCTCTGGATACTCTGTGATGAAACGCTGTCGTCGCGTCACAAAAAACCCCGCGGGTGCTGTCCACGCCAGGAACACAGACAGAGACAGAGACAGTGATGAGAATGACACCAAAAACTGGCTAAACTAGTCGACAAAAAACAAGTGTAATTTAGTAGAGAGGAAAAAGTGCATGACTAGAAGTTACCTTAGAATAATCTAAAGAATCCCATTTCCTGTGCTATATTCCTCACCCTTGTTGGCCCTCTTTTCCATCAGGGTATAGAAAAAAAAACGGCACTTAATTAAAATTTTTATTACGAAAATTTTGCTTTCGTGTCAATAATTTTATGCTTATCATCAGCACTGAGCTGCTGCTGCTGCTGGCTGGCTGCTTCTAATTTGCAACATCAGCGCTTCGTCATTGCTCCAACATCAGCTTCGCTGCCACCTCCAGCTCCAACAAGAAAAGAAAAGGTGTTTTTCGCAAAAACGCTCCCTGAATACAAAGACAAACGCGCTGCTGTATCGCCGGCTTCCCCCCTTGAACTCCTTGCCACAGTTTGCAGCCAGCGGGCGCAAACACATAAAAACGGAAATTAAAAAGGAAGCCAACTCAACAAACTCACTTCACGGCCAGCGATAGCGATAGCGATAGCGACTCCGACTTCGACTTTGTCCTGGTCTTGGACTTGGACTTGGGACTTGGATTCGATGTTGGTGGAAAGCGCGCGAAAAGAGGAAGCGAATTTTGTATATTTTTTCTATTTTGGACGAAAGTTTTCGCTTAATATGCAGGAAATCTCATTAAAGTCGCTACAAGTTGCACAGTGTTGGGTAAGGGTTAACCGGATGTAGAGCAGTCTGTCATGCGATGATAACAATTAACGTTAAAGAAAATCAAAATATTAATAACGTAGTACATAGATTTTTTGTTGAATAGTTTTGCGTTTGAGTAACGTGAACTTCAATTGCATTTTGTACGTCATTTTAATGTCGTTACAGCTTACTTCTTGTTACGTTTAAGGGACGTAAACCAAAAATACGTTACGTGAATTTTTGTTGTGTCCTAATTAACGTTTTGTGAAGTATGTTTGTTTCATAACAGCTTACGTTACGTATTAGCATATGAACTCAAACTTAAAGTTTATTGCATTACGTAACGTAAGAGCTTACGATGAATTTTAAAGAGCTGCTATCTGACAGAGCCTTACGTTAGTCGTATATCAGTCAATTAATATCAAAGCTTGTCAATTTAACGTAAGGTAAAGTTGCTTTTCTTTGCTTGTGCCAACAAGAATCGATTACGTGTCGTAACACCTCAAGTAACGTGACATCTATAACGACAAATCGAAGACACACACAGACAAACATTGTTGTTGTTGTTGTTGTTGTTGCTGCACATAATTGATATGCAGGCTATCGGAAGAAGTGCTGCCCACTTCTGAGATGGCCCATCGAGCACAACTAATGGCCCTATCAGAGCTGTCTGGCAGCAACAATTGCCTCAATGAGTCGCTTTGCCACAATCAATTGGACAGGCGGCCATGTGGCATGCCGCAGCGGGCAGCAGGCCAACAAAAATGAAGAAGAAGACGAAGGCGGCCAGCAAAATGAGTTTCAATCATACAAACACGTCAACTGTTACGCCCATTATGCCACATCCACAAAGAGAGAGAAAGAGATAGAGAGCGAGAGAGAGAGCGCGCAGTCGAAGCCATAAAAAATTTAAGCAATGCGGCATTTTACACCTTTTGCCAAGGATACACAAACAACAACACCTGAAGCTGAAGCTGAAGGAAACTCAAACTCAAACTGAAACTGAAACTGAAACTGGAACCGAACCCAAAACAGTTCCAGCTTCTGAGTTCTCAGTTGCGAACTCTGGCCATCAGTGCGGCAATCAAAAGCAATGATTGTTGCTCATAAAATGAAACGGTTATGTTTATCTGGCTTGCGCCCAAAAGCGGCCTTCTTTTTCAGAGACGGGGGGGTGGGGTAAAAGTGGGCAGCCTTAAGTAAAAGAAATGAGTGCGCGAAGTAAATATTTAATGGCCCTCCCCCCGAAGACCCATTCGCATCCCAGTTCCCTGTGCGTAGCTAATGGACTCACTCACTGTAAACTGTAAACTGTTAGTGTTGTTTTCTGTTTTCTGTTTTCTGTTTCTGCTTCATCGTTTTGCTTACTTTTTGAACGAGTGTTTTGTGGCATTTCATTTTATTTAATTTCAGTTTTATTATGATTATATTTTCAACATGAACGAAACGAAAATTACTTAATACACGAGCTAAACCGCTCCTGTGCAACCAACCCGAATGCGCTCCTGGACTGCTGCTAGTTAGATCTTTGGAATCAGTCGCGCAAAAAGGCAGCAAACAAAAGCCAAAGCAAATGGCATGAAAATTGAAAATGAAACGTAACACGCCGCAATTCAGGAAACAAATGGATGCCAATGCCAAAGATGGGCAACTGAAGCAAAAGACCTCTCATCCCTCCAATCCGCCCCGTCGCCCGTCGCCCGTCGCCATGTGCTATGCAATTTCCAGTTGCAGGAAAATTGCAGCAGCAAAAAAGACAAAGTAAAAAACGTGCAGACATGTGCCGGGGCAGTAAACGATAGTTCACCAGCTACCAGCGGAGGGGCAAGGAATAATAGGTGGGGAGGGGGGAGTGAGTATAGTTAGAGAGTAAGCCACCGACTTGGGAACGAGCGCGTAACCCACTGAGAATGGGGCTCAGTTAAACATTGGCAAGCGCTTACGCAACGTTTTGTTTGAGTAGAGAACCATGTTGCCGAGTGGGAGGCACTGGGGCATGCCACGTGGCACAGTGCGAGACAAATGGCTGCCGCCCGGGTGGCAACTGTCTGACAGGTGCACCAGCAGCAGCAGCAGCAGCAGTTGCAGTCATCCATAGTGGAGCCGCCCAAGCAAACGGAGCAAACAACAGCAACAACAACAACAACAACAACTGACTGCAAGTCACTAAAAGCTCTGGGAAATAACACAGACCTCAGACTGGGTGGTAGGGGGAGGTGAGAGGATGCGAAAAGGGTCAGACTATTTTTTTTTATTTTTTTTGCCTTTCTCAAATTTACATAAAGCAAATGAACCTGAAATGCAAGATGGGCAACTGCAACTAACAAAAGAAAAAGAGAAAACTGCATACCAAAAAGAATGGTTAGAAGAAATAATAGCTTGCAGAAGAAAAAATACCCTCGAACAGGAAGGATAGGAAAATGTTTAGGACAGAATAATATGAAACCGGTAATTCAGATAATTGTTAGAGTTTGATGTTAAACCGTAAAAAAAAAAATATTTAAATTGTAGAACAAGTAAATGAAATATATGCTTAAAATGTTTTATGTGGGTTTGGAATGCAGTGAAATTAAATTATTTCTAAAGCTCTTTTACTTAAGTACAAGTCATAGAAACTATTTCATAATTTTTGGCTACTTGGAAAGAAAACACACAAAGTGTATTTTCCAGACTTTTGCTACTAAAATTCTTAACTTAAGAATGCTTAAAGAAACTTTTACAGGTTTTTCATTTAGGAACAGAATACTTATACTCGTTATGCATATGTATCTATTCATTAATTTGAAAATGCGTTATACACTTTCTAACCTTAATGAAGCTACCCTCTGCTAAAGTATGTAAGAATATTAAATATACAATGTATACCCTATATGTTTATGTATAGTGTGTGTGTGTGTGTGTGTCTATGTATAAGTAGAATGTTTGCCTTGACCAAAAAGGTAAATACTTCAATTTGCGCAAAATGTTGTCAGGTAGAAAGCTAGTGTGCGGTTGTGTAGGGTAGCGAAGGGGAGGGGGAGGGGGTTGGTGTGCGTGGCAGTCGGTGGGGAAAGTTCGCTGTGTGGGTCAGTTGAAAAATGTAAGATAAATATACTCGCATTTGTGTATTTGCCTCACACACACACACACACACGGATAGACAGCTGCAACCAGCACAGCAGAAGCCACCACAGCAATACAAAGTGAAATGGAAAATTGCAAAAGAAATTGAAAAGTTTATCCATACAGACACACACACACACACACACACACACACACACAGGCACTCATACACCCATGTCTCCCTTAATGAAGCTGTCGGTTTGCGGCTGTTGTTGCTTTTTCTGCTTTTCTGGATCGTTGCTTGTGTGTGTGTGTGTGTTTGGTTCATTTCTGGGCTTTAAGCTGCTGCCCATTGATGGTCTCATGTTTGCCCAGTGCAATGCTGCTTGTTGCTCTCAAATATCAACCCAGCCACCTTTCACCTTACGCAGAGGCCCAAAAAGAGGAGGGCAAAACGTCAAAGAGCCATCTAAACATGCAAAACTGTTGAAGAAGATTAAGGTTGTGTGTGGATAGTGTGTGTGTGTGTGTGTGTTCTGCTTGCTTAAATGATGCAGTTTGTAGGATAAATCTTAGATCTAACTATTACACTTTAAACATAGCTTGATACTTCAACTCTAACATCATTTGAAGAATTTTAGTTGTAAAAATGAAAAGATATAATGAGTAACTGCAGTAAGATATAAAGTATATTCAATTTAATCCCAGGTTGAGTTAAAACAGCCGTTTGATTTAATATTCCCTGTCTTAAAATTCTCATAATGTTCTTAATGTCAGCTTTATAAATAATAAACCCAAGTCTCAAGCTGTCGTCAAGTTAATACTTTTCACCCACGACTTGTTCCCAAAACAAAAAAAAGGGTCGCTTTGACATGCTTCAACTGATTACTGAAAACACAAAAACCATTAAAAACACACAACAAAAAAGCGAAAACGCATCTCAAAGCCGCTTTAGCTACCTGAGCGCATCAAAGACAATTCCGAATACCAAATTCAAATTCCAATTCAAATTCAAATTGAAGTTGAAGCTTAAGCCAAAGTTGAAGTTGACTCGCGCCGAGGGACACTCGGAGTCGTGGAAACGTTCTAGTATTCCGCCAGGTGCGCCATTGGAGCATTTAAGAGTTTCGCCAATAGAATCCTTTCGACTTGTATTGACAGCTGTTGTCGTCGTCGTCTCCGTCGTCGTTACTTATGCGCCACGTTGCCAAATGCCAAATGCTAATGCCAATAATAAAAGCACAAAAAAAAAACCTTTTAATGTATTATTTTGCACGCTTTGTGTTGCATCTTCTTTTTTTTATATATACATTTAGATACTTTTTATTTTCGTTCCCTTTTAATTAAAAGAAATTAAAATGTAAATTTGCTCTCAACAGTTTTTTTTTTTCGCTTTCACAGTTGCTGTTGCTTTTAGCCCAACTGTTGTGTGTGTGTGTGTGTTGTTTATGTTTATGTGCTGGAGCCTTATTAAAAAAAAAGCACGAGCTTTTCTGTACATTAGGGAGCGAAGGCAAAGAAAGACAACCAACTGCTGCTAAATAAACCAAAGTACAAATGTAAACAACAATTAAATGTTCACTAAGCAAACAATGTGCCACCTCAAACACACACCGGGTCCTTGCTTAGGATGTGGCATGTAGCATGTGGCATGCGGCATGTGGCAAATGGCAGTTGTAGGTACTCCAACAGCTGTTAACTGTTTTGGCTGCGTTGAACGAATTTAACGATTGAAATTTGACTTTTATTCAATTTTTAACTTGATATTATAATTGTATTTTAAACATTTTGTAATTTTAATTAGTTTTGTCGCTTTTGTTAGCCAAATTGAATTTTAATCCCCAACCAAATTATTTATTTTATATGTAACTGCATTGGCATCGCTTACATAAAATTCAAATGTGTTTTCTGCCAATCAGTTTAAGTATTAAATTCAAAGTTGATTTTGTCTTTTTCGTACATTACAATTACTATAAATAAATATTAAATTTAAATGCAACCAAAAACAACTGTCAACTGTTTAATCAAAGATTTAATTACTCAGCTTATCAATAATAGTACTTATTGCTAAACTCAATCATTCAGTTAGTTAGTTAACTTAAAATCGTACAGCAATGCTGACAGTTTTGCGCCTTAGTTGCCTTTGGAGTGGCGCCTGCATATCCTGTCATACTCGCAAGCAACTGGAATCGCAGCCGAACCCATTCGAAGGTATAGAACCGGAGAGAGTTGAATGCAACCCAACGAAAGCCACAACTTCTGCACCAGTTACGCAACAATTCGCTTATCGCACGAATGCAGCAACAACGTCTCGGGAGTCCCTTAGTTCAATGGAGGAGCTATGGCTGAGTACCGAGATGAACCTGGATTTTAATCCCTATGATGTGCGCTTTAGTGTGCAGTTATGCAATTGAAAGAAAGTTGAATATTTTTTAAATACAGTTTCAATACAAAAGTATTCCAATTCCAATTGTTGCATATGGTCACACTGTTGCACGCATATGTAGAAAAACTTTTGTGTCTCTCGCTCTGTCTGTGATGTTGCACGTAGCAAATCCAATCAGAAGCGTTTTTCTTTCGCCTGTGGTCCTTAACTTATTTGGTGTTACTTTGCGGTATCATTAACCTTTAAACTTGCAATGCAAGCGAGCGAACCCAGCGAAAAAAAAAGAAAGCAGAAGAGAAACACAGACAAGAAAACCCAAAAACGAACGAAAAAAAATATTGTAAACTTTTACACTCGGCAAAAGTTTGTGAGGGCCGCAAAGTTTTTGCAGTCAGTGTCGCACTCAACATACATACATATACATATATATATATGTATGTACGCTACGTAAAACGTAAAATTTTTAACTTTATTTTCGATTTTCGTTTGCCGCAAAAATTGTATTTGTTGCGGCGATGAATGCCTGACTCTATAAGGATAGGGGGGAGAGGGGGCGAGAGGGG
The DNA here is from genome assembly GCA_018152825.1 of Scaptomyza hsui. Lineage (NCBI taxonomy): Eukaryota > Metazoa > Arthropoda > Insecta > Diptera > Drosophilidae > Scaptomyza > Scaptomyza hsui. The sequence continues at coordinate 9,320,361 of JAECXO010000001.1, forward strand.
CGCGGTGGTTTTTCATGTGTACCCAAACTTAATTTGCGCCAAAAACTTTTGCTGCTCTTCACTTCTTACTTCTTTTTAAATGCAATCAAGCGGAAATTGATACGTCACCGAGGGGTGAGGTAAGGGTAAGCGGGTGGTGGGGGAAGGTGTACCCCACACAAAAGTGTTGCCAAATTGTTGCAAATAAAATTGCTGATATGGAAATTTTATGCGCAAGTTTTTCACGCCACACACAGAGAGAGAGAGAGAGAGAAAGAGAGAGGGAGTGAAGAGGAGAAATGTCTTGAGTCGTGTTTTGTGCAGGTGAACATTGTGAAGGAGGCGCCTGTCTCCGTCCCGTCTCTGCGACATTTTGTGGCAGCAATGTCCTTGGCATTTAACACCAGCAGCCAAGTGGCAACTGCGTGGCATTTAAGTGTTAGTTGGCGGATACTCGACTTGTCCAAGACACACAACACAGGCGACGCATAAATTGCCCCAAACCCAAACCCAAAAACGAAAAAGAAAACAGCCAAGATGCCGGAAATGCTCTGTTGCCGGAAGTCTCTGCCAAAAAGTGGCAACAGCAGCAGCTGCAGGCGGCAAACTGTTCACCACTCCCCAATTGTGTAACAGTTGCAATTTCAGGAGTCACTGTCTCTGTGGGCGTGGCACATTGCAAGTCTTTGCAATGCCATCAAGTGCAAATTTTGTGTGTGTGTGTGTGTGTTCCATTTCCATTGTTTCCGCGACATTTAATGGCAAATTTGTGCTTTTCCCTGTCCGTTTCATTGTAGATTTAAGATTCTAGCAAAGATTCAGCTTAAATTGTGAAATAAATGACGTCCGCATAAAAGTATGCTACAATTTATTTATTAAAGTCCAACTGATTAGTTTGCCGCAACATAGTAATTTAAGGTGTAAATTGAACGGCGCTTAAAACTGATCAAATTTAAGTATGGTCATCAATGCAGAGAGCTTACAACAATGCGCCAGAAACTATGTAAAGCCCCTCTCCCTTTTGTCCCCTGCTGCTGGCTTAGGGACTCCAAAATGCCCATCAATTTGAAACTTAATCTAGCCGCACAAATAAGCCGCGCCAAAAGTTAAGACCTGGCCCTGGCCAACAAATGACTTGAACGTGGAGCGCGCTCAAACTGAAACTGAAACTGGAGCTGAAAACTGAACTGAAGTTGGCAAAAGGGGCGTGGGCGTAGAGGGCGTGGCGCAGCTCTATTGTATGCAAACAATTCACAGCGCAAATGGACGGCAAAAGTTGAAAAAAAAAAAAAAAAAAATGGAAGAATAACAGCCACCAAAACAAAAAAACAAAAAAACGGGCTATGAGATTGAGTTTTGCAGAGAATGAGCATGAAAAACTAGGCGGCGGCGTCTCATGCATAAAACTGAAAATGAAATACAAGGCGCAGGCTTAAAAAGCCAAAGAAAATAACAGCAAAATGAAAATGAAAATGTGTGTGGGGCATCAGGAATAATTGAAATTCGCCGCAGAGCGAACGCAAGCTGAGCCTGTGGCATGAGGCATAACAAAAGTCTGCGGCCTCGGATTATGAAAAGCTCTGCTTCGGTCCACCCCAATGCTCTCTCTCTCTCTCTCACTCGCTAAGTTTTATTAAAGCAACAGCTAATTTTTTAATGCGCTGCGTTCACTTTAACCACGTCAACATCCCAGAACTGTAGCCAATCGTAAATTAAGTCAAAAGCTTATTTTTGTTCTACTCTGCATATTTAGTTGTTTTTATTTTTCCTCTTTTTGCGCTTTCTTCAACTCGTCTTTGGCATGATTCTTCTTCTGGGCTGAAGTGGACAAGTTCAAGTGCCACTTGGCTGTTACTACGCCGGCAAAAATATTATTGCATACTTTGTGACGCCGGGGCCTCAAGTATGTTGGCAACATTGCGCACTCTGAATTGAACTTGTGAGTGGCAATTACGAGTGGCACTTGGCAATGTGAAAGTAAAATCCAATCACAGCCAACTAAATGACTACAATTACGCTAATTAGTATGCACAAAAGAAAGAAAAAGAAAAAAGTATGGGTTTGTGTTAAACGAACTTATTGATACACTTTGAGATGGTTTCAAGTTAACCAAATAGATTTCTGTATGTAAAATTGTATTAAGAAAAGAGGACTAAAGGTATATCATGAAGCGTATAAATATATATGTATATATATGTATATATTTGATAGCTAAATATATTCTTTTACAGCTTGATAACCTTCTTCAGGCCCTTAAAAAACCGTTAAACTGACACATTAACTACCTTAGGACTAAGACGCAGTTCTTCCACCTTTTTTTTTTGGTCGTCTCCTCAAGCATTTTGCCAGCTAAAAGCCACCCCCTGCCCCCTATCTCCAGCTTCTTTTGCTAAGTCGCAGTCCATTAACAATTGCTGTCTTGCTTTTGTTATGCTTTCGCTTCGTCTCCTCTCTCTCTCTCGGCTTCGTCTCTTCACTTGGTTGTTGGTCTGTTGTGTCTGTTATCTTGTTTTTTGTTGTTGTTTTTCTCTGTTTTCTGTGCGCAATTAACTTGATTGCGCCTATAAATATGCAGCACTTGGCTGTGATTATTGCTAGCGCATCTTTCCATTTACCTTTTGTGCTGTCTCACTTTCCTTTGCTCTTCCCATTTTTTTTTCGTTCCTTGTTTTGCATGACGCTTCTAAGCCTAAAAGTATGCACTAATTGCTATTCTTGCCATCTGATTGCGCAAGTTTTTGCACAAATTGTTGGTTTTTTTTTTTGTTTTGGGCCTTTATCTTGAACACTCTTTTGGCCGCAAGTGTTTGGGATCGCTATCAACAGCTAATAGACTGCGGCATCGTTTTCTTCTTCTTCATTCATTTTTTAAACAATAATTTTGTTGTTTTGTTGGCATTGTTTGAGTTTCTTTTCTTTGGTTTTAAGTGTTGCTCATTTGGCATTTATCTAGCTTAAGCGCTCACATTTCTTTCATTTCATTAGCATGTAACTTTTTTCACATTCTTTTTTATTTCCTTCATCTATCTTAACTTTAAATTAACACAATTCTGAACAAAATATATAAGCCACAGCATTTTGCCTCAATATGATATAGTACAGGGGCTCAGGTTCTTCTGCTTTATTTATTTTTTTTCGCTCAAGTTTCAAATTGCTTTGAACAGCACTTGAAACTTTTGTGGGAAACGAAGGAAAAAAACCCAGCTTGTTTTACTTACTACTTCTTTGCTTCAGCTGTGTGTTTCACACAAAAAATTCTTAGAGAAAAAATTTCCTTTAGCTTGTAGCTGCAGACAGCTCACAAAAGTTGTTTAAGTCAGGTGATATAGTACTATATACGTTTGAGGTTATAAAGAGTATGTAAATGCAAACAGGTTGATTTTTTAAAAATAAGAAAATATTTTTTTATGATTTTCCTCAGCTCGCATAAACTTTCTACAAGAATGAGTATTTTATTATGATTCATCGAAGGATGTTTCATAGTTCTCAAACATGGGACTTTCTCATTTGATTATGTTTAATGCTTTTATCTAATTGCCATTCCATTCCGCAACGTTCCTGCTTACCTTCTGTACCGCTTTCCTTTCCACGTTTCTGGTTTCGGTTTCGCAGTTCTTTGTCTCCTTTTTTTTTGTTGTTCATTTTGCAACACTGCTTTTGCTGTTGGCAAGCGGCTTAGCTTTTTGTCATGCCACAAAGCAAACTAATGGTGGGCGTGCCGCCAGCTTCCTGACTGACTAACTAAAATCCGAAGCCGTTGTAAGCTTGCCACACCACCCCTCCCCCACCCGCCCAGCCGCCCATCCGTCTCCTGTCTGCTATCCCCTATCTGCTGCCGTTGTCCGTTGTCTGTGCACCGTTGTTAATCTTTAACCTGAGTCCTAATCCGTGCGTCATGATTGAAAGCAGCTGCAGAACGTTGCGTGTCCTGCCTCCAATTGAGGCACACTCACACACACACATATTTAGGGGGGGATTTGTTGCAAGACGTCTGATAGTCTCGCACATGATGATGAGCACATTGACGAGAAGATTGTCGTCGTTGCCGTTGTCGTTGTCGTTACTCCTGATAATCTGATTGCCATGATGTACTCTCTCTCTCTCTCTCTCTCTCTCTCTCTCTCTTGCCCCTTGCCCCAATTTGTGTCAATTTGTGTTGCTAGCTGTGCAACCCCCCCGCTCAAGATGGAACTTTAAAAGCTGTGCTGCGCCTTAAGCAATTTTTTGCGCTACTTTTAAGCAAGGTTCTTCTTTTGCATCTCAATTAGCCTGCAGCACAGCCAATCAAGTTGCACCTGAAAGACGCGGCACAGTTGCATAATGAGCGCTGCGTGTGGTTGGCTAATGAGGCACCTTAACCCCAGTTAACCTACTTCTTCACCTTCTCCTTCTCCTTCTGCTTCTTCATGTTTTTGGCCATACCGCACTGTACTTGACCCAAAGCCAACAACACTTGTCGAGAATAACGCACAGGTAAATAAACCAAAAACATTTTTGTGCGTTTCTGAGTATAGGTTGTGTGTGTGTGTGTGTGTTGGCCTTCATGCAGTTGACACCAATTACCAACGCAACGCAGTTGGCCTGCTTTACGCTGCGCCACTAACAAAAAACACACACTAAAACAATAATAACAAGTTGGCAACGAAATATGTGCATAAAACATGAAATGTTTTTGTGTGTCCTTTGACGCAGCCATAAAATAAATCATTATATTCCACTTATGCACAAAGTGCAATTTTATACACTTTTTAATGGTTGTAGAGTATATCAAAATTTGTACGTTTGATGCTTGAAGTTAACATTTGTAAGTGCTTATTTTTTATATTTTTAATTGAGGTATAAAACTAAAAAAATTAATTTTTAAATGTTGCAAAAATTGCGTTGATTTTTTTCCAAACAAATTTTTTTTTTAGGATTTCTTTGTAAGCAGTCTTAAGCACTGCAAATAATTGTTATTCAGTTATTAAGTCATAAAGTTGGCGCCCTCTAACACTAAGTGCGACAACTCTTAATTAAAATAGCCGCCAGCAGAACAGAAAATAAAAGACAGAGACGGACTGAAAATAAAATACGTAAAGTGAACAAACCGATGAACGTGCCACGCACCATTTGCAGTTGCATTTTCTCTGTTTTTCACCCCCCCAAGGCCCCTACCCCTTACCCCCTTTTGATGCACCGCACGCTCTGCTTTAGACAAATTTTCATTGCCCCCGCTCACTTCCCACTCTCCTTGACAAACCATTAATACTATTTTAAAACGAAAGCAGCTGTTGTGAATGCGTCGGGATTGAGTGCTGGGGGATGTAGGGGGGTGTCAGAGAGGGGTGTTGCAGCGGGGGTGTGAAAGTGCATTATGCAAATGTGTTAGCCATTCAATGTAATGGCCAGGCGCATAAATGTAATTATATAATGCACTTTATGCACCCATAATGCATTTGATGTGCCAAAGGGTGTGTGTGTGTGTGTGTGTGTATAAATATGTTTACAAAATATTTACATAGATATATATTTATTATTCATAATGCCATAACAAGCGAGTCGCGTCCAAGCTGCATTTAATTTTAATTAATTTTGCCATTTGTATTTAACTATTTATAACAACCCCTATCCCCGACCCCCGACCCCCTACTTCTTAGCTAACTTTGTGCAACACCTTGCTCTTTCTGTTTAATGCACAATATTTAAATATTTAATTATTTGGTTTTAGTTATTGCATAAATTCACACTTAACTGCTTAAATGGAAACAAGAACAAAGAACAAAACCTTTTATAACTTATTTTTTAATCAAAAGCCACACACTCTAGTATTTAGATAAAAGATGAAGATAAATAAAGATCATTAAAATGTATTCCAAATCACATATTTGTACTTGTTTAAACTCCAAAAATAAAAATAAAAGAAGTGGCATATAATTTTTTTTCTTAACAGACATTTGCGAATTTAGGCCAAATTAGAAACAAAATCTTTTAATTCTTAGCTTGAATGTACTTTAAATGCTTTATCTAATATAGATTGTTCTTGTTAATGGGAAGAAAAAAACTCATAAATAAATAGATGGAAAGCTTTTTGAATTTTAAAACCGTTTAAAAATGAAGAATTATTGGGTAATGAATCCAAAAGAGTTTAAGATATTTTTATGTCGCACAAGCGATTGCGAGAAAAGCAGCTGGCATTAGAATAAAAGCAAAAATGTTGTGCCACCTTGTGCCGCATCCAAATGTAATGCAGCTGCAACAGCGAACAACAACAACAACCAAATATAAACAAAAGGTTCCCACATACAAAAGCAAGTGAGCAAGGTTTTTATTTATCAGTTCGTTTCGAGCAGTAATGGTTTTCAGATTGTTGCTATGTATTCTATTGGATTTCTTCAAGTGTACGAAAACAAAGGTGGCACCACCGAACGAAAGCACAGCCACAAATGCGCAACATTCGCCTGCAACAGCGCCAACCACGGCGGATGCATCCACATCCATTGATCTGGATTTTGCAGATTGTGAATCGGCTCAGAATCTGGAATTGCATGTTGTCGAATTGGATTTGGATGTGGATGATGACTTTGGCTATGACGATCCCCGACTGCCCGAGTTGATAATTTAGTTGATTAGTTTAAATGCGCATTTTTGTATTTCACTATTTTATTTATATTGCATTTTTAATTTTGAGGTTCAATTAAAGCGCTCAATTAGCCAATTGACAATATAAAGCAAATAGACAATGGGAAAAAACACAAAAAAAAAACAAAAAAAAAATTAATCAGGGGCCAAATGACATAATGGCCGGACAGCTACAACAATAAAATTCAATTACAACAATTTTTAATTAACTTTTCGCAATTAAAACAAATGCACACGAGAGAGAGAGAGAGAGAGAGAGGGAGGGAGCGATAGAGACAGCTGTTTAAATTACGCATAAAAAAAATGTAAATAAATACGGGTGAAAAAAATAGAACAAAATAAACACAAATGAAATGGATAGAAATTTAATATCACGACAAATTAATCCGCTTGTCAAATGTTTACTAAAGGGGTTGCATGCCCCCCATGATTGTGGCACCTATTGTTGGTATCATATTGTGCCAGGCATTATCAACGCATAAAATATACATTCCCTATAACTAAAACAATTCTCTCATAAACAAATAAATTCAATACCAGACTGGCTTTTAGTTACATTTTATTCTGTAAATACTGAAAGTTTTGTTGAGGCAGCTTAAATTAACTGTGAAATGCCTGAGGTTAGAATGCCTTTGTAAGATTTGGATTTTCTTTGTAAGTTTTGTACCTAGGAATATTAATAATAATTTCCATTTTAGTTTTCTTTCTTGAGAAGTCAACGAGTTTTTATATTTACCATATTGTATATTTTTTTTATTTTGCCTTTAGCTTGAAGTTAGCTTTCTGACAAAAACAGGCAATGAAATTAAAGTCAACTCTTTTTTTCCTGGCTAATAGATACAAACATAAACGCCCACATGCTTACATGTCTAGCTGCCAGTCACTTTGACTGGTTCAATTGTCCTTCCCCTCTCTCCCTCTCTCTCCCCTCCTTACCCCATGAAGCACACTGAACTGTTGTTTGTCTGATTGTCTCAGCTTGTTCATGTCCCTTTGCTGTCTGTGTCTGTTTCTGTGGTCATTTGTTTGTTGGCCAATTGCATTCGTGGCTGGCAAATGAGATTTGTGATTGCCATTCGGCTGTTAGCTGCAAACTTGCAAACTTGGCCCAAGTTATGAGCAACAACAACAACAACAACAAGTTGTTGGAACGCCCCATGCAATTAAGTCGAAATGTAGCTGCTTAAAGCCAAAAATCGTTTGTTTTTGTTGCCGTGGTCAAAAGTTCTAATTAACTTGCCAATTGGCAGCAGCAGCGGCAGCGCCTATAATTAAACAGCTACAGGCAACAATTTGCTTTGTGTGTGTAGGTGAGTGTGTTTGTGGTCAGGGCACACCTTGGCAGCACACACACCTGCCACCTACCCCCCACCCCCCACTTTGTATACTTTCACAAGAGAGAAACAAAAATGTGGTAGGCTTTTTTTGATTGGCATCAAATTGGTGAAGCTCAATGACTTTCAAACTGTTTAGTCCTGAGCTTCGCTTTATTAAAGCGAAAAATGTTGAATGTTGTAAGAAACCTAGAGTTTTTTTTCAAGTGTATTTGCTTCCGCTTCCCTTGCTTCTCCTGCTACTTTTCCTTGTTGCCAACAGGCACGCAAGCCTCGCATAACTTTTGGCCAGCTCGCACTTTGTGGTCCTAATCCATTAGCTTTTTCGTTGGCAACAACTTTTTTCCCACCATGTTCACAATATTGATAAGGCATTTGTAGGGCTCGAATTATTTTATGGTTGCTCTTTAATAAACACATATGTTTTCTTTGAGCCTTTATGTATTCAGTTAACACCATCTTCCTTAACAATTTGATCCACAGCTTCGTACAAATGACAGTTGCAGTTGCAATTGGGATTGTTCTGCTCTCGCAGCCTGTTTATTCGGGACATGGGTAAGGGCAGCGAGGGTGGCGGTGCAAGGGGTCGCGTCGGACGTTGGCGACGCAGTGGCAGGGCCATGGCACTTAGATGGCTCAGTGCCCCCAACTGTTGCCGGCGGCTTAATTCCGGATTATGCTCCAGTTCCTGTTGTTGCTGCTGCTGTCGGTGGCGCCGCTGCAGCTCAAACTGCTCCTCCTCGTCCGTCTTGGGTGCTTTGGTGCAGCTGAAGAACTTGCCCAGATTGCTGCACATCTCTGTCTCTCGACCGCTTCAACAAAACTCTGATTTGGTGCCGCAGGCCAAGCTTCTGCTTTATAGGCCGACAGCATGATAAACCAGCAGAACCCAGTTGATGATTTATAGCTTGATTGACAACTGTTTCGTTTACGCACTTGATGCATTTTTCTATTCTTATTTTTTTGTTTGTTTTTTTTTTTTTTTGCTGCGCTGATTCGTTTTTGACAGTTTAGCTGAAACTCTCATCGTGCAACAATTGAGCATGTGGCGGAATATTTTGGGATGCATTTTTTGTCGCTGCTGCTTTTGGGATACGTCTGAAAATGCTGTAACTACTCTAACACTGGAGATTGTCATCGTTGACGAGGATCTGGATAATTTTTCGGAACTAAGTCGCAGTGCAACATGGCCCAATTTAATGGTCCTGTGACCTTAGTTTCAAAACTCACTGATATTCATTATGTGTACACAGTTAAGAGAACTTGTAGATATAAGATAAAGTAAAACAAAAGAATTTCTTATTTCTCTTGAATCTATGAAGTTAAAATTCGCGATTTCTGTGTACATTGTGTCCAAGTATTACATGAACCTAAATAACCTAAAATTACAATGATCACAGAAATATCCATTTCTCCGGTCGAAACGTTTAGAGGAGTTAAACGTTTCGTTAAGCTTAACTCAGAGCTCTGACAAAAGCTGAACGAAACGTTTAAATCTTTTTACTAAGATAAACCGCCTAAGCATCAACATAAACATTTATTATATATCATATTCACCAACTTTTTCGTAAAGTCTATCAAGCACTCAAACTGTGAAACCTGATCTGTGTTTGCCTTTTTGTTGTTATCGCAAAGAGTTGTTTTATTCAAACCTCTTGAACATTATTAGTTGACTTAATCAGCCATTAAATTTGCACTTGGCCATCATCCGTTTATCGTCAAGATAAGGTTTCTCAAGCAGCTGCCTAAATTTAACATCATCGAAACATTATCCGCCTACTTTTTTCTTTTTTTTTGTGCACCCTTAGGCTAAATAGCATCTCTTGAGTTGATGGCTCTATGACTTCCGCACACACACACACACACACACACACCTACCTGGGTGTTTATATTATTATAGTATTCATTGAGCGTTTTGTGTAGGTCCTTCATATTTCTCTGGCACATCCATCAATCAATGGAGGCCGCCTTTCTTTGTTTCGCACTGTGAAAACTCACGCTCTCCTCAATGGCCACTTAAATGCCATAAAAAGCGCAAATTAATGCACTCAAAAGCATTCAAATCGAGGGGCGAGCCAAAGGGGCTGGATAAAATGCTTAAAACCCATGCTCTACTTTATTACGACGGAATCAAGTTGTCGTTGTTGTTTGCCTCGCGGGCCACTCTGGTGATTAATTGATGGCATTCCAAGAGTGCCTCGACGCAGAACACACCCACCGAAAAGCGCCAGGAAGTGGATCAGGGGGGGGGGGGGGGTTTGGTGTGTGCTTACTTTCGCTATATCCGTTATGGGCCTGTTAATGGCAAACCATTGAGCAGTTAAAAGTGCGAGATTAGCATTTCCGCCTAGTCAAAAGCATGACCCCGAGCAAACCTCGAGCTGCTTTGACAAGTGCCTTTCCGCCCATCCGCCCACCCGCCTACTTCTCCTCCTCATCCTTCCTGCCTTTGCCTGTGGCTGCTTTAAGTGCTAGCAAGGGGGGTGCAGCAAGGTGTGGCAGCAAAAACACAAAAAAAAAAATAAAAATAAAAGAACACCAAATTCCCCAATCGGCCCAAATGGCTAGTATTGTATAAAATGTGTCTACATTTGGGCAGACATTTTGGCGCCGTTCCCTCAAAATGGACCCTGGGACCCACCCACCTGCCGAACTAAGGCATTATAACCTTACTAGCCGCAAATTGACTGTCATTTGCTATGATTGATTGATTGATTGATTGAATGAGTAAGTAATGTGGATAGCTGCTGGCATTAAGATGAGTGAAGGGACAACAGCACCTGTGGCGCCACCTATCAATGGTCGCGCGCAACTCAACACACCTGCTGCGAAAGCTTTTTCAACTTTACCACAGCAAATACAGGGAATTTTGTTCACATTGGTGAGCGTATTAGCTGCACTTGGTGGCTGTCCAAGCTAAGCGTGCTTTGAAACTTATCTTAGTCTTTTGAAAAGCACATGCCAGGGAAGGTTTGAAGTAATAAAGTTTAAAGTGTGATATGTTTTTACTTAGAAATCAAGTCTTAAAGTTTGAACTTAAGCTTAATGCTTAATGAAAACAAAATCAATAAAAATAAATATGTATATTGAGTTTTTACCGAAAGTATTTTGTCTTAACTTTATCAAAAAACTTTTAAAGCGCTCCTTTTAAAGTACCATACAGAATGTTGAAATTTGTAAAAGCTTAGGTTAAGACTCTAATGTTTTAAACGTTGCCAAACTAAGAGTCCCTTAAATTTGTCAATTCTACTTGAAGCCTTAAATGGTTAAAAGTTTCTTTTACTTTTCCCCCTTTTCACAAAAAAAAATAACGTAACTTTAACTATTAAATGTTTTGTGGTCTTGTGCTGATAAACTTGGCTACTCGATTATTTGCACATGATTTCCGTCGTTTAAGTAACTTGAAGACCTCTCTCTCTCTCTCTCTCTCTATTTCTTTATCGCTATCTCCTTCTTTAACACACACACACGCACATACACACATATTAATACGCCCTTCAATTTTTGGCTTACTTGCAGTTAACGGAGCTCGAACAACGCGTCATCGAAGCGGAAGAACGCGCCGAGGAAGCTGAAGATAAGGTAAGTCATTAAATGGCTGACAGCTACAAGCTACCCCACCCCCACCCCCCTTGGTTCCCTTGCCCAACCACATAGGACATAAAGGATATTAAAACACAAGGGTAGCATCCTTGGCCAGAAGGCCAGAAGCAGGCAGCAGACATCACAAACCGCGTGTCTGGCTCTGCAAAGAAGCGCCTCATTAGAAGGCAGTTTAAAGCATTTATGCGCGTGCAGCATTTACATGACAATAATAAGCCCCTGCCCTGCCCCTTTGCTCATCAACCAACCAAAGTCATGGTCACAACTGTCTTTTTGCACAGTGTATGGCCGTGTAAGCAAATGGGGTATATTAGATTATGTTTGACGAACCTTTGAGTGATTTTAAATGTTGCATACTTTTAAGCTGTTTGTATAAAATAACAACCTCACCTTTTGCCTCAGAAAAACAGAGCATTGCATAGTCGTTACAACATAGAAGATTTGAATACCAGCTTCAAACTGGAGTTTCTGGTGTTTGTTGGTTGTTGGCCATCCTGAACTTCGATAGACAAGAGCCCGAAACTTTTGGCACATGCGGGCAAACATGCAACAACAACAACAACAACAACAAACCGAGCAACAAAATGTTGTCACCAACTGTCCCCAGACATAAAAATTATATATATATATATGTATTCATACATAAATCGACTTCCGCTTCGGAGCCCGGAAATACGCATTAATGCAACGCTGCGTACGCTGTCCACTCTACCCCCCCCACCCACTAGCCCGAAGTTCGTGTGGCTGCAAGCGATGCTGGACTTTGGGCTCAAAGCATGTTTCTGTTGCCTACACCCCCCGCTCTGTACTGTGCACAACAACAGCGCCAGATAAAACTACCCCGAATGCGACAAACAAACAAGCAAACAAACATTCATCCCACCCAACCCAACCACCTCACCACCCAGCACCACCCACACTCTATATACGCGTTTTCAATATCAAATGCGCATTGTTTGCATTAACAAGTCCCTTGGGGTTTTTGGCTTTTACCTACGCAACAACAACACAACAACAACAACGAAACTCCCATTGAATAAGGCAGGCGAAATGCAAATATTTTCCAGCAGCTTCTGGCAGGTTTATCTCTATGCCAAGTCTGTATCTGGAGCTGGAGCTGGAGTTAACGGCTATCGTTGTCGCCCTTCGTTGAGAGCCCTTTGGCTTTAGCTTTACCGTTACCGTTAACGTTAGCGTTGCCAACCACTGTGACAAATTGAATTCTTGTTACTTTGTTTGCGCCGAGATTAAATTCATGCTGCAAACACGTGTGTGCACGAGTCTCTGTGTTTGTGTGTTTATGTGTGCTTGAATGTTAGTTAACTGGCTGCAAACCAGGCAAATCATAAAAGGGAGTTAGCTCCGTTAAATCCTGGCTGGCAACCCTTCGTTGCGGCTTTCAACAGTTGCCAAAAAGCATTGAAAGCATTGAAGTCGCTAACAGGCTCATTACTTATGCTTCAATTAGTCTTTAGGCCTGTCGACCTCTCAAAATTGCATCATTCATTATAAACTATTAGCCAAGGTGGCAAGAACAAACAGGCTGTAGACATTAAGCTCAGGATATAAGCCTTATGAGAGAGTCTTGATTGACATTGTAAAGCTTACTTGTAGATGATGTGTTTTAAGAGTGAAAAAAAAGTATGTTGTGTTTATAACGTAAGAAATTTCATATTAATATCCTTCCAATATAGAAAACAAATCCTTTTCAAATATCATATCTAAACGCCTAAAATGATAAACACATTATTAACGATAAAATATATATACATAGATATAATTTCAGTAATTGATTTATTTTTTAACTTTGAAATTAGAAGTACAAAAAATCTTTCTTTTTACCGAGGACAATAGTGAATTTTTAGCTATTGCATGAAATAAATTTGAGTAAAAATTTAAATGTTACGATTAGAAGTTATATCTAAAGTAGCACAAACGAACTTTCAAAACTATTATATTTTCTGAGTATAAAAATACTCTATTATTTTCATTGATACTTTAAAACAACTCTTAGCGACGTTTTTTCAATCTTAAGCCAAAATTTTGTGAATAAATTTGTCTAACATATTATTAAAATTATTTAAATACCATTAAATACAATATTAGCAACTACGTTCTAGATAATCCGTTGCACAATTTACAGCAACTTTTTAAAGTCTTTCATATTCAAAACCTTTTATTCACACTCACACATAGATCCCCTTTTTGTTTTTGCCATTGCAATTTTTGTTTTGTGTTCCCCCCTTATTTTTTAAGTGTTTCCTTGAGCCAATCAAATTAATTATGCATTGAAAAGCAAAAATGTAAACATAAACGCACTTAAATCTGCCTCAACGCCGATGGCAATTAAGTGCATCGCTTCGTCCCTCCCTCCCCCCTCAGGAAGTGCGGCAGATTTCAAGTTTGTCGGTGTGGAAACGGAGGGTGGAGCTGCGGTGGGGCAGAGACTGATTGTCGCTTGAGGGGCTGTGAAAGGCTTAAAGTGCCTTAAAGTCGTTTCGATTTATGTTGCATACACAAAGGCGCACATGACACACATAGCAGAAGTGCAGTGTTGCAAAACGCCGGTGATGCAACCAAACCAAAACACAATGAAAAGCGCGCGCGCGCGCGTTGCGTGCGTAAATACTACATGTGAGAAAACAACAAAACAAACAACTGGCAAAATGCATGTCAAACCGTATCACATTGCCTCTCAAACTGTGAGCACAATTTTGGGGGTTGCTTTCGCCTCAAGCTTGACGGCAAAAGCAGCTGTCCGAGAGAGTGAGAGAGAAAAAAAGGAAGAAAGAGTATGTGAGAGAGATTTATGAGTGTGTGTTTTTTATGATTGTAATCAAGCAACTGGACGTTTATTGAGCGGCGACTGCAAGCGAGAGTTTTATGCTTAATACAGCTGTCCTGTGCACAGGATAGGACCCTAAAACGGAAGGGGCAAGGAGAGGAGAGAAAGCGTCGTCGTTGTCGTTAAGAATGAAAAGAAAGTCCAAAATGTGAAACAACCACCGAAAAAAAGCTGACTGACTGACTGACTGAGAGCGCCGAACCAACGAATGAACGACTAAAAGGAAACAAACGAACGGAACGAAACGAAACGAAAGCGGATAGAGCACTAAAACAGCGTAACAAAGAGCACGGCGCAAGAGTTGTGCAAAAGAAGACTTGTAGCTGCTCCGACGCTGCTGCACAGGCTGCGTTTTATTTTTGCGTTTCCATTTGTTTAAACAATTTTCAACCACCAACATTTCGGCCCACAACGTGCTGCAACTGAAGCCCAACAAAATTAACGAGCCAACAAACCTCAAAACGCAGTCAGCAGCAAAACAGTAGCAAAAAAAAAACCAAGAACAACAATAAACAACGAGAAAGACGGTCGCGGCAGTGTTGGAAATAATAAGAAATTATACTAGAAAAGAATGTTAAAATGAGTGAAATATTCAGTGCATAGTGAAAGGCGCGCGGGGTGGCACCAAAAACACACACCAAAAATAGGAAAACTTTGTTTCAACAACCCAAAAGAAAAGTTGGCAAAAATTGCAACATTTTGGCAAACTGTAAAAGAATTATACAAAATCGAAATTGAATTCCTGTAGTTTTCGGAGTGTGTGTGAGTGTTTGGTTTATGGTGACAGCAAAAAGTGCTAGACGTAGTAAATTATAGGCCAAATTTCGCATTGTATTGCGCAAAAATATACACAAACCTACAAACACACACATTTACATATATAGTGTGGCCATTCACATTCACAACGTGCATGTGCGTTTGGGTGTGTGTGTGAGTGCCACCCTACGCAAAGCAAGAGAGAGTGCGAATGCAGAAAGGCACGGAGAGCGCGAGAGAGAGCTACAGAGAAACCGTTATGAGAGCGAGCGCACATGTCAATGACAGACAGCTGACTGGCCAGCCACAAAGCAAAAGCAAAAGCAAATAAGCAAAAAAAAAAAAAAGAAAGGCAAAAGAAAGCAGCGCACAGCAAAGGAGACAACAAATAATAATAAAATATAAAAAACGTGTGCGTGAATTGTGCATAAACAAATACAACAAATGAAGTAATCGAAGCAAAGGAAGAACAACAAAAGTGTCTCCACACAGACAAACATATCAATACAGACACACACACACACACACACAAGAAACGTCCATTTACAACAAGAACAAGAACAAGATAAGTAAAGATAAGAACAAATTAACGGCAGTAGCAGCAGCAACAACAACAAAGCCAGAGCTTTCTATCCCTGTCTCGCTAGGACGCTGGCTGCTGTTGCTTTCAGCATTGCCAGCGGCGTGCATAGCACTTAAGCATTGCCAGACTAACTGAACAGCCACTACAAGAGGCAACAACCAACAACAAATTGTTATTAATCCATGAGCTAGGATGGTGCTCTGTCGCCGCGTGGCCGCCAAGCGTCGACGCTGCTGCGTTTGCTGCCGCCACAAACAAAGAAAATGCGAGCAGCGGCAGCTTCACTAGCTGCTGTCCACAGCCAATGATAGATAGATAAATGAGCCAAATATATCTCCGCCCACCCGCTTTGGCAAAACAACTAACATAAGACAACGGCAACAACGATAAGGATAAAAACAACAACGATAGCGATAACAACTTTAACATTAATATTAAAACGAAACGAACAACGAATTTTATGAATGGATAACTATAGGAAAAAGGTAAGCCTCTTAAAGCTAAAGTCTAAACTCAGCTTAGAGTCAGTTATTCATCAAATAAATCAAAGGACATGTCTGAGGATTAAATATTAAATAACATCTTGGGGATATAATGGGAAATTTGGGAACAAAAAACTTTTAGAACATTTAAATTAATCTTAAATATTATTCAGACATACGAAAACCTGGATTAGCGTATTCATACGATATTTTAATACTTTAGAATTGATATTTTTGAGTGTAGATTGATTCAGGTGTTTATGACAATTAAAATTAAATATTCAGCCAATCCTCTTCTTACTATCTTATGTCTCCAATAAGTCAAGAAAAGCAAGGAAAAGAAACGAGCAATGCAAAGGAAACTTTACAAACTCTTTAAACCACTTTTTTTTAAAGAGTTTGTAAAGTATCCTTTTACATTTAACTTTAACTTTTATACGTCACCTTCTTTTTTAAAAAAATATTTGTGAGCATTTATTTACCTTAACTCACAATGATTTTTTTCCTTCACCCAACAGATATACTTAAGAAGAAATGTACCTAAATCTAAATCGCTTTCAAAACATTTTCAAAATTCTCATGCTCGTTGTGGCATGTGTAGAATTCGCTTGGGTAATCAATTCCAATTGGTACGCCCACCTGGCTAGCTGCAAGCTGACATCGTTGCCGCCGTTGCCACCATTGCCGTTGTTGCCACTGTGTTGCATGTTGGTGACCGAATTAACGAGCTGCAATCATGCCACGCAGAACAAATTTTAATATTAATTTTCACGTTTCTTACAAATGAGTTGGCTAAAATTAGAGGGCCCAGTTTAAATACCCTCCCCCCCCCCCCATGTACCCCAACCCCCTTACCCAACCTGGCTATCAAATCTGAAAGCAAAGTCATAACACTCAAAATAAAAAAAACGTAAATAAAAAACTGACTAAATTTATGTCACATTTCAAAATCGCTCAGCCGCTGCAGCCCATAAATTATATCGCCTCCCCCCCTCCACCCTTCCTGTTGCAGCCACATTCGGGGGACTGGGACTGGAACTGGTAAACAGAATTCAATTAAAAATTGCTCATTTTGTATTCGAACTTTTAACCTTTTCCGGTGGATAATGGCGAATTGGGTCAATCTGATGCTGCTGATGGGATTTTTCAATTATTTAGCCACTTATCTGTTCGTCGTCATCTCTTTGTTGCTGTCTGTTGTTGATTGTTTGTTTGTTTGTTTGTTGGTTGCCCCTTTTCGCGGCATTCATTCATTCATGCAGCACACACAGCAACCGTTTGTTCGTCAGGCACAAACACTGCAAAATCAATTAACGTGCAACGTGGGCGTTGCATGAGTTGATTGATTGCCACTGGCACTTGCAACCCAACTCGCCACTGCCCCAAACCGGCTGACGATTGATGCAACAGCAGCTTTTAAGTTGCATTTGCTGAGCGGGGCACGTGGCAATCGCAAGCAATGCAACAGAATGTTGCATGTAGCAGCTACACAGAGTCTGTCTCTCATCTCCTCCTTCCTCGAACTCTATCAATTTATCTATTGATAAACAAAGCGCAGAGATGATTAGATTGAGACTGAAACAAACAGTTACAGTTGCACGTCATACTTCTTCTTCTTCTTCTTGCCCTTTATATGTGGGTCAAATGGTGATTCCTTTCGCCAGATGATTCATTATTGTAATTTAAAAGCTGACATTGGAATATGGCTTGGAGAAAAACTTTAAATAAGATATTATGGAGGCAATTTTTATTTTCTTTTTTTTTGAGACAAAAAAAAGTTAAGTTGATAGGAACATCGATTGAATAAGTGAGGAACTTAACTTAACTTAGTCTTCTCGTTATCCTTAACTAATACTCTTTTATACCCTTTCTTGGCTAGCTGCCTTTCTTCTCTTACCTTTCTCACGTTAAGTGCATCTATTGGTCGCATTGTACCAAGTCTGTAAACCAGGCTATTTTCACTCTTTTCCCCTTACCCCGTTTTTTACGATGATTATGCATAAAAGTTCATAGAATAAAAAAGAGAAAAAGCAAAGCGCGTTGGCGTTTTCCTCATTCAGTTGTTGTTGCAGTTGAATTAATGATGCATGCATCCGTCATCCGCGTACACAGCATAGACGAAAGACGACGTCAACGTGGATGACGTTGACGTTGACGCCGACAGCAACGGCGACGGCGCCACTTTCGCTTGGAGCCGCCTCCGCATTGGCCGCCCACTCTCACATCTCCTCACAGTTCCTCACAGTTCCTCACAGCTCCTCACAGTTGGCCCTCGCAGTCGGCGTCGCAGTTGCAGTTGTTGTTGTTGTTGTTGTTGCACATTTGAAAGACGTAATGCGTTTTATGCGTCGCATTTTTTTCTCTCGACTTAAGTGGTCTTTTTATTATACCCTGTGTGCATTAGAATGTGGAGAAACAAATCAAAGGGTTGCATGAAATGTTGCAAAGGTATGTTTTATGATTAGGAAGAAAGCTATAAGAAATGTATATAGATAGATAGAAAGATAGATGGATACACGTTGAGAAAGAAAGATAGCTAGATTTATATGTAAGCAGATATGGATAAATAGATAGAAAGATAGGTAGATAGTGGATGTATTAATGGATAGATAAAAAGATAGATAAATAAATATGTACATAGATAGTGAAAGGTAGATAGTTAAATAGATAGAAGAATAGATAGGCAACAATATAGAATATATAAAAATATATGAATATGTGTAAAAACAGATAAATTGATAGGGGGACAATTATGTTGTTAATATTATTATGCTTGAAACGATGTTCAACTTCCTTTTTACATGCTTTTATTTAACTTGACTTGTCTGTTTGTTTGTAGCGGATTATTGTAATCAAATTTGCACCAAGTTCCCGACTAGCTAGAGCTCTGAAATTTTCACCAAAGATGTTTTTCAGATGACAATACAATTCACGAAAAACAGTTTTCCCTTTTGCTTAAATTACTAATTTGACTGCCAAAATTCAGAAGCTCTGGTGGCATGAAGGGAAGACTGCCGTTTCACAGGCCGAAGATCGTGGGCTCGAAACCCGACCGAAACATGCTTTTTTTATGGTTTTTATTTTTATTAATTTAAAATCTATTACAAATGTAAGCAAGAAAGCGTATAAAAGCATGTCTTAAAAAATTTTTTTTGATTTAATTGTTTAGTTTTTATGTTTCTTCCGGCCACAGGGAATCTGCAAGTCGTATACTCTCTCAAAAACGTTGACTTGTTGTTGTTGCCATTGCTTTTCTTTATTTAAAACTCATCAGAGAGTCGACGACATCATTTGGCGCGCCGCAACGCGACTTGGCTACAACACACACATGCACATACACACACACACACACACACACACACACACACATTTATGTATTAATATGCATTTAAAAATAGCTCCCCATGCGGCGGGATCCATGCAACAGTTGCTGCATGTGAATGATGTGCCACATCGCTGGCAGCAGACACTTTGTTATTGCCAGCTTTAAATTATGGCCGAAATGCGCTTTCCCAAAGCCCCAAAAACAAATTCGAATGTGGCCTAATGGCGATTTAATCAGTTACTTATTGAAAAACTAACTGCACTTTAACAGCTAAGTGCGAGGGGGTAAGGGTAAAAGTAGTCGTTGTTGTAATTTTGGCTGCCAGCCAGTCTAGTCAGGGTAAATCCTACACTTACATATGTGATTATAAGGAGGAGGATGCTGATATTTTTTTTGGTCATTTCTTATACCCTAACAGAGGGTATATTTAGTTTTAAATATTCTCTCTTTCTTTTTTTCTATCTTTCAATTTACAATCAATAAATGATATATATTTTTTGTTTATTTTTTTTATTTTCTACAGGCAAAACTGCATGATAAACGAAGGGTATTTTTATTTTCGGTAATTCTCTTAAGTTAAACCTTTCTCTTTCTATGGTTGGATTTGGTTTTTATGTTTGTTGTTGTAGCTGTTTTTTTTTTGGCTTGCATGTGTCTAGCCAATAATCTTCATGCTGGCTGGCGCTCTGATGGATGCCGAGGACGACAATGAAACTGACTCATCTCGCATCTCTCATATGGTGCTCAATTCTTACGCCCCAAAGCTTGGCTGCTTTGCTTTGTTGTTTTTTAATCAGCCAAATTGTTGACACCAACCGCATACAATCAGCTAAAGAGCTTCCAGATTCGTGGCATGGGCAACATGTTACAAGCATCAACATGCCACACACACACACACACACACATATATATATGTATGTATACATATATTTAATAGTCCGAGCTTCTGTTTTGTGCGTTTTTGGGTAAAATTTGGCTAAGAGACCAAGCAAGAGAGAGATAAATTGTGTGGCGAGATGGATGCTATTACTGCTGCTCCTGTTCTCAATGTTGTTCCCGACACATAATCTGACAACTGACATGCATCTCAAACCCCGCCTCCGCCTCCGTGCCACACTTGCTTTTCCACATGACACGCACTTTTGGCCGGAAGGAAGCCAGAAGGCAAAGTGACTGATGTTTGGTCTGTTGCTAAGACCATCTCCCACGCCCCTAGCCCCAAGCCCCTCGCCCCCCCACATCTCTGAATCTGAATGGAGCTCGCAAAAGTTGGCAAAAGTCATTGACACCAGTCAGCAAACTCACGAGCTTCCAGTGGCAAAATACCCTCTACCATATATGTGTTTAATACAAGGAAGAAAAAAAAGATGTTAAAAGTATTGAACAATTTGTTACCAACTTCTTGTGTATGCCCATTTATTGTAATCCTTGAAAGCTTCGGGAACAGAACACCAAACCAAAAAACCGTTAGCTTTGTCATCCCTGCGTGAGTCATCAGAAAGGAATTGCGTATTTTATTGCTATACATTTCATTTCAACTACATGGGCATTGAGCCCATTAAAATGGAGAACAGAACCATGAATCCTGATAACTCATTGATATACAAATTTCCCAAGTTTTGGGTTGGAACTGTAATATATGCTTATTTAGTATTAATGTAAGTATGTACGTGCAGATATATAGTGTGTGATATATGACATATATTACAAGATGAATTACCTGCCACCCCAAAAATAACTAACACACACACACACACACACACACATACACAAATGGTTTGCTTCGCTTGGCTAAAAACTTCCCTCGCTCAGCTGTCACTAAAATTCCCACCTCCATGCACAACAGAAATTTCCCACATTTGGTATTTGCCAGCTTGTTGGCAGCTACTTCGCTGGCAGCCGGTTCAGTGCTTCAGAGTTGCTCGACTCGTGCGCGTCGCTTGGCGGTGTCTCTTACTTGATTGAACGGTACTTTTAGCGGTACCAATTGTTGAACTGTTTTAAAACGCGTCGCTGTCTTTATTGTTTCATCTTAATCCAAAGTGATTCTTACCGTGTTTGTTAATTGTATTCAATTTTCTTTATTTTTGGTGTTTTTCTGGTGCGTTTTCTGTGAAGGGGTGCCTAAAAACAACCCTTAGCAGCTGAGAACTCGCGATCAGCGCCCGCTACTTTTGCTACCCCTGCCCTTCTCCGCCCACCACCAAACCGGTTTCTACTCAAAATAGTTTGGCCTCGCGAATTATTATAATACAACAGTTTTTTTTTTTTCTTGTGTGTTCGTCAATTGGAAAACAACCCCCAACCCTTATGACAAGCACATATGATGCCAATGAACTTCTGATCTAATAAGATTCGTCATTCGCGTTTGTGTTTTATATATTTTTGTTCATAGTGCTCACGTTTATGAAACTTTTTTAGTGCTAAAAATTGTATGAAAAGTCCTATAATAATGGATCTGGCTAAACGCGCAATGTGCCCAAAATGTACGTAATATCTATCCAAAATCAAGAATTTGTAATTTAAGTATTTACTGTAGACCAAACCTTTTAGTATGGAATTATAATATTTATTCTAAGAACTAATTATTTCTTACAAAATGTTTAATTTTATGGTACAAAAAACCTCAAAGCTAAAATACAAGTTGTGTTGTATTCTCAAACGTGTTTTCAAAAACTGTTATAATATTTTAAATACCAGGAAATGCTATAGGTACAACTGTGAAATGTTTAAATATTGTAGGAAAACACTATCAAATTATTCATAGTACTTGACAGGTACTCGAACTTGCCCCACTTGAGTTTTCTGTAAGAAATACAATTTTAATCAACATTAATTAAACTTCATTGGTTTATGAAGCAAAACAACCTTTTCTTTATTGGTATACAATAATTTCTAATTTTTGAAAACGTTTAAAGAAGATATGCCGTAAGAAAGTATTGACTACAAACAAGCTAAAATCAAACCACGATGATGCTTTTTATCCGCAAATAACAATCTTGAACATCTCAGGACAGGTTCTATAATAGCATGATCTTTTTTTTCAGCTGTGGCAAATAGTCTTAAGCAGTGTGCTTTGCTATAAAAATCTAATATTTATGAGCCGCAAAAAATAGAGAAGAGGGAAAATAGGAAAACAAAAACTTGCCAAGTGCTGGCAGAGAAACAAAAAGAACAAATGCAACAATGAGTGGGGGGAAAATGCTTTTAATTGCTTACAAGTTTTCGTCTGTCTTATTCTTGTACTATGTTTTCTGTCTCATCGGTTGTGTGTGTGTATTTTCCGAGTTTTCACAACGTCGAACGCTTCACTGAACTCCGCCAAGGAGAATTTGGATGAAGTTGTCTTTGCCTTTGTCGCCGTTGTTGCTTAGTTTGTTGTCGTTGTTGTTGTTATTGTTGGGGAGTTGGGGAATGTCGCTTCACGCTTAATTGGTTAGCGACAACGAAAAGGTCACGTTTATGAATTGTGATCGAAAACTTGGCAGCCAGCACCCTTTGCCCCTTTTTCCCCCCTTCATAGTTATGCTTAAAGAAAAGGGAAACAACAGATACACAAATGATTTTTTAGGGTGTTTCCAACTTAATTGTAATTGGTTTTTGAAATTTTTGAAAAAATATAGTTTTGTCTATGGAAAATTTATTTTCTTGCTTTAATTACTTAACTTTTTTAATATATTACCGTTTTTAAAAACTCATCATTCAGGCATTTTTCATAAGCTCATTACTCATTAATAGATGGCGCCACTTAAAGCTGTTTTGTATTTTTTTGAAAGTTATATACGAAGAGACAGTTGCGACACCCCTCTCTCTATCTCCGCCTCCCCTCTCCCCCATCGTCGCGCTTACACTTGAATGCACTTTTGTTCTCTGGCCAGGCTAGATATGCACAAAGGCCTTTTGCTAAATTAAAAACCAAAAAAAAACACAAAAAAGTTTCGAATAAAAAGGGAAAACAAAGTGCAACTTGAAGCGGAGGAAGGTGGCGTTCAGCCAGACGCCACGCTTTGTTGCAGCTTGTGGGGTTTCCTCCCCCCGCACCCTTCCTTGCATAATTAACAACAATGGGCAATCGTTGCCTAATGAATTGGGTATTTTTGTTTTTTGCAGTGTTTTTTTTAGTCAGTTCGAGAGTGTCTCGATCTTCAATTTTCCATTTCCATTTCGAAACTGAACAGCGGGCAGCTGCAGTAGTTGTCGCCACTCGAGCGTAAAAACATCATTTGCACCCAGGCACAGTTGGAAAGGGGCGTGGCTTATGCCACCCACTGTCAGAAACAGTTGGCTTCAGACTTTGGGGCGCATCTGAGAGGGAAAAAGAAAAAATTATTGAAAATCGCACAAATATCGCTAACGATTTTTCTCATTTTCCTTTTAATACTTGTCCATTTTCTATGCATTTTACATTTTATACAAAGAATTTCTTCGTTTTTTTTTGTCGCGAAATTGTCGGCATCTTTGCTTTGGCATCTGGCTGCGTGGGGCAGCCAGACACAATGCCCCCTGCTGCCGCCGACTGGGGCACATTGTTTGCCTTTTGACGCTCAACAATGTGACCAAAAGACACTCGAGCCGGTATCCGTAAGATACTTTGCTAAATCTGAAATGCGAAACATATTCCCAGTCGATACACAAGCTTGGAGCCCTAACCATGGCTCCAAAACAGTTCGCACTTTAAATCCAACTTCCCCACCCTAAAAATGCGGGGTAAGGGGTAGAGTTTCAAAACTTTTATCAGCAGCTAAACTTTTGTTTTAGTTTATTGTCTACCGAAAGCAGCAGCTAAGTTTTTCTCTCACACTTTTTCGCTCCTGCTGAAAACTGATTAACTTTAAATAGGCAGAGGGGCGGTGGGGGCGTGGCTGCTTTCAAGTTTTCTAGGCTGTCAGCTGCAGCTTTCAGGCAAATTAATGAAGATGCAACAAGCTGCATTTTAAGTATATTTCTCTCTTTATTTTAAAAGCCACTTTCATCTTATTAGTTTCCTGAATGATTAAGTCATTAGGTTTAGACGCGATAGGGTTACCTATTTTATCATTGAATAAAAAATTTCTTTTCTTAAAAATAGAGAAAACCTCTTACTTGAATTCTAGAAATAAAAGAAATAGAAGCTGCTAAATGCGATTATTGTTGCATCGCTTGCTTTTAAAGCCGTGTTTGACTTGTAAAAGACGCCACAAAGTATGCAGCACTTTTCTCTAAATGACACACGTCAAGCAACGGCAACATAATGCTATGGGCTCAACACTCCTGACTGACGAGTGCCACTTGTGATGGCAACAAAAAAAAATAAAAATTAAAAAATAGGGAAACATAAAAAGGATGCAACGTGCAGCAGCTGCAACGGCAACGGCAACAGCAACGGCAGCCAGGCAACCGCAATTACAGACGTGGCAACGTCCGCGAGATTTTTAATTGTTGTGAGCAGGAGACGAGGGAAGAAGAGAGTGGAAAGTGGTTTGACAGCAGCTGGTGCAGCAGCATCGGTGGCAGAGGCAGCCATGTCGCGAATAATTTGCAACAAGCACATTTTCAATTTCAAAGCTGCCAAAACATGTAGCAAATATTGACATTGACTCTAATGGAAAAATCATCAGGGAGACAGCGACGACAGCGAAGTTGCAACAGCAGCGGCAGCAGCAGTCAAATGACTAGCTGCAACATTATGTTGCACAGTATTTTGTTTCGCTTCGTTTCGTTTTTTGCTAAGTTCTATTGAATTAAAATTTGTATGGCGTTGCCAAGGTTTAAAGCCGCAACGGAAGCTGGGCGCAGTCAGCTAAGTGGCAAGCAGCAGTGGCAGTGGCAGTGGCAGTGGCAACTACCCCAGACAAAAAGACGACGCGTCGCGTGCCACCATTTGGTGTGGGGCAACAAGAAGTGGAGAGTGGAGTCAACAATATTTTATGGAGTGTTGTCTAGAGTGGCTGCTGCTTCAGTTGCTGCCGCTTTGTTGACTATAAATAACAATGGAATCATGACTCGAAATTAAACGTCGAAAATGTGGCATGACAAGCCAGAAGAGGGGGGAAGTGCTGTTTGCTCAAAAAGTCTAAGAAACACACACACACACACACTCACGAGAAGAAACGCAAATAAAAATGGGGAGCGGCAAATGTGAAAGACGCCCCAAAGATGATGCACAGCCAAAGTAGATGCCACGAAACAAAATGGGGGCTAAAAGAACGAAGAAGTTGAGACAGTTGGACAGCTATTGACATTAATATATACATCTGTGTGTGTGTGTGTTTAATATGTAGTAACAAATTGCCAAAGAGGGCGGCGTCATCAATTTGTGCAAACAGTCAAATGATACAACTTAATCTAACTACACCCCAACTCAGCTGTCATCCTCCATCTCTCTCTCTCTCTCACTCTGTGCAACTAATTTGTGGCACAGATAGAACAGCTGCCAAGATAAAATACTAGATCGAAGCCTGGATTTAAAGCTAAGAGCAGCCAAACCAGGAAATAAATAAAAAGCTATGGAAGTTTTTTCCTTTAGTACTAAATTTATATAATAATGTGTGTGCCATCCACTCTGTAATTAGAATAACTTAATTACTGCTCATAATTACCCTTTGGAGATATATTTGTCTCATTCCCCACACAGTAGCGCCATCTAGCGTTCACATTAGCGCTCATTACAAAATTATTTATCATCGACTATGACAGCAAGTTATGTAAGTGTGGGTAAGCCTGCAATTCCCTGAGTCACCACAAATGGCCTTTCTATTACCCCTTACCCCTAGCCCCTAACCCTGCACATGCCCCTACAGCCATTTACGCTCCCCCCTGCTTCTCTACATTCACATTGGAACATGGAGCAAGCTCTCTAGCTGGGCGACCAAACATTATGGCTCATTGTCGTTAGTCATCTCTGCCCAGCACCCCAGCACCCCATCCCCCCTCTTCACACTCCTGCCCGCACGTTCATTCAACCCTTCGAGCGGACGCAACCTACGCCACTTAATTGCGTCTGCTCATTTAGTAATAAAAACAGGATTCATGCTTGGCGTAACCATGCGACAACAACAACGTGGTGTGGACCTCACTCAAGAGATGTGGAATGCTGTTGGGTGGTTTTTGGGTGGTGTTGGGTGGAGGCAGCTATGAGACTATGACTATGACTATGATTATGACTGTGACTATGAGTATGAATGAGTGCATTGAATAGTTTTTTTTTTATTCGGTTTTTCTTTCTCATATTTTTCCACACAAATGTTCCCATTTGTCATTTGCGTTTCCGACTACGATTTGATGTCTTTGAATTGAGTTGGGTATGAATATTTTTCTATCCTTCGCCTCTTTCTTTTCCCCCAGTCAAACACATTAAAAATTCAAATCAAAATTTGTATGCAAATGTTCTCAAATTCAAATTGAAGATGAGTTTATTTGAATGAAGTTTATTCGTTGCATAAATCATTTATTCATCTTTCAGTCAGTATATCTTAATAGAATACACTTGCAGAAGATTTTTGAAGATCAGGTTAAAAACTTGGAATATAATTGTCACATACACTAAAATTCGGGAAGGGTATATTATCATCGGCTTGCTTGAGCAAACCCATCGTTCCTTCGAGTTTTGCTTGTCTACTTTTTATATTCCATAATCGGATTGTGCGTTGGGGCAAATTATTGTGTAGGATTTTGGTTTCTTTGCACTTAATGCAAGCAGGCGACGCCAGACGAGATTTATGTGAAGGGTGGAGCGGAGGGGGGAGTATGGAGGGAGCAGACATAAGGGCAGCAGCATTTACTACTACTATTTTCTCCCGTTCCCATTGGCCATTATAGCTTTTTGTCCGCCTTGGCAATAAAAATGTCGTTCCGCAATAAAAATCGAATTGTTTCTGCCGTTTTCTTGTTTTTTGTTCTGCATCTGACAGTTGCAGCTGCGCCCAGCCGTAAAGCGTACGCCCTTTACACTTCACTCCCCTCCCCTCTCCGCTGAACCTAGGACAAGCTCAAGCTAAAGCTGAGACCCAGATCAAGCTGTTGGATTGGAATAGACTACGTTTATGAGACTCAACAGCTGCAAAAGGACTTTAACTGTCTCTCTCCCTTACTCCCCCACACACACATGTATGTGGCAGGCAAATCTAATCAAATGGCGCAAATTGCCGGATTTAGTTGGACTGACGTGGCGCAGATTTATTTTCATATCCTGAACATTTGTTTGCCACCATCGCGACATGCAAACTTAGATAAAGTCAACTCGTTTCCAAGTTTCTATTGCTTTTTGTTTTACTTTTAAGCGCGTCTAACGCCTAAATGCATGCACTGCCAAATAAAACTTTAGTCTTGCATATGTGCAGAAAACACATTCAAAAACTTTTCAGTTTACCACTATTTAAACCAAAAAAAAGCATTTATTGGCATCTCTTTTAGTGGGGGCGCAACGAGAGGGGGGACAGTAGGAGCACTATCAAATTTTATGGCGCAAGTTTTTTGGCCAGAAACTTGTAACCGAAACGACTTGAGCGCAACTAATGTCCTGATTCGTTGTTGCCCAGTTTAAACACACTATGCTAAAAAAAGTTGCATACTTTTGTGCGCCATAAATACTACTTCTGTGACTTTTTTGCGTCGTCTCAAATGCCTGGAAATGTTTTTATCGACTTTGACACTGAAGTTGACTGTCAAGCATTTTTCGGTCCGGTCAAAGTGGAAGCTATTAAGTCTTTACTAAAGTGGCATTTAAATGATTTTGGCTTGAAGTTTTTGTGACTTTATTTTTGTTGAGATTTTGATTGAAAAGTAGTTCGAAATTGGCATTTAATCGCTATATTGTTAACAACTATTCTTTTTTTTAAATTCTTC
Source organism: Scaptomyza hsui (assembly GCA_018152825.1). Taxonomy (NCBI): domain Eukaryota; kingdom Metazoa; phylum Arthropoda; class Insecta; order Diptera; family Drosophilidae; genus Scaptomyza; species Scaptomyza hsui. Next base: position 9,348,709 of record JAECXO010000001.1, read on the forward strand.
ATTCTTTCTTTCCTTAACTAAAAACCTCCTATGTTTAATGGTTTTCAGCTAAAGTTTTGTTTGGAACGTGAAAAAAGTGAGATTGTTTACAAGCAAAGATTGAATATTAAGCAAACAGTTTGCTTAGATCATAAATTCTTCTTTAGTAGCGACTTTGCCTTTGTTTGATGTTAATATCTTATCAACGCTGTCATCAACCAACAACCATCAACTTTTTATCCTTTTTGTGGTTTTGCTTTTGATTTTATTTTTCGGTTTTATTCTCGACTTTGTTGTGTGTGTGTGTGTGTGGAAAAAAGGCTTCTGTTCTCGTGTGGCATAAACTTTGGCATTTTATATGCGTCGCGTCCAATAACCCGACGTTGTTTGTGCTTTGTTAATTTGGCAGTCTATTTATTTTTAACATACGCCAGCTGAGCTTTTAGCTTGCGGTTGAGGCAACTTAATGTTGCAAGTGGCGGGTTCCACGACCTGTGCAGGCCGAGGAACATCGAACATTGAACATTGAACACTTAACACTGAACACCGAACATTGAACATTAGGCAATTGACCCATTTGCATTGTCCTCCAACCACAAAGTGGCAACTAATAATGCAATAGGCAGTTGCCACATTGCCACTTGGCTGGCGTGGAGTGTTGCATTCACAGTGCTTCCGGGTTCCTTTTCCTTCTGCTTTGTCAGCTCGTGTACTCAGTTTCTTGGTTTCCGGTGACCAGACTTGAGGGCAACCTGACAACTTGGCGTGCCAAATGAACTTATTTCTTTCTGTTTCGGGATCCGATGCGCCAAGCTATCTCTTACCAATGCAATGCCTCTGTAAACCACACTCTCTTTCTTTTTTTTCAGTTACATATTAGTTTTTGTCAGTCTTTTAGTGGCATTGCCGGCAAATTGTTGTGTGCCCATTAAAATATGTTGTAGTCCTTGCACCTTGCTGGCATTGCTGGCATGCCACTGCAACTGCAGAAGTGTTAAATGGTCGCCACATTCTGCCCCAAATGGTTGCGTTTAATTACACAAGTTTTTGCGCCAGTGCGCCCCATAATTTAGCTACGCGCTTGACACTCCTTGTCCTCCTAAGAGTCCTTAGAGTGCTTTGCGAGCGTGCAGACTTGAATAATTACTAATTAGTTGTACTTGATACGGAGTTAACCTAAAAACCAACAAAATAGTATCTATAATGTATATCTTTAAATAAGAGCATATTCAGCTAGAGAATTAACTTACCCCTTTTAAAAGCAAATGCAAAGAAACACCCACAATTCTTCTTCTCTTTTGGCAACTTGGAAACTTTTTCCATTTAGCCCAAGGTAAGTAAGTAAGTAGATTTAGCTCAGCTGCAACGCACAACTTGGACAACTAATCCCTGGTCTGCTGCTGCTGCTGCTGGTCATATGTAACCATTAGCCTTGACAGAGAAGGAACATTTCATTTTACAGCCGCAGCTTAGTGCAAATTTAATTGAATTTCACAAAGTTTTTTCCTCTTTCTCAACATGTTGTTTTTCCTCATTACTATTTTGTGTGCAAAAAAAATTAGTTTTTATACTTCATTAAAATGTGGTTCTCTTAGTTGGAAAATTAAAAAATTATTCACAATACTTTTACCAACATCTCTCTCAACTTGTCTTCTTTCTTTCTTCTCTCCCTCTCTCTTTTTTGCTTGCAGGTGCGTGCTATGGAGCAGCGGCTGAGTGAATGGCCAAAGCCCCAAGCACAACAGCAACAACAACAACCATTCACAGCAGGGAACAGCGACCAGTTCACCCATACATCAACAACACCAACACCAACAACAACAGCAACATCATCAACAACAGGCAGTTGCTGCTGCAGCTTTAGCCGCTGCCTGTCAACAGAGCACAACAGCAACAACAACAGGAGCAACAACAGGAGCAACAGGAGCAACAGGAGCAACAAACATAATTGGGCAGCCAAAGAACGAGGCGGAGAAGGTGATCAACTCGTTGGAGTATCAGGTGGAGGAGCAGCGACAATTGCGTCTGCATGACGCACGCCAGATCGAAGCGAAGGCAGCCAAGATCAAGGAGTGGGTGAACAACAAGTTGCGCGATCTCGAGGAACAGAATCAGCTGCTGCGCGAACAGAACATCAAGTGCAATCAGCAGCTGGAGCTGCTCAAGAATCACATTGCCAATCAGTCGCAGCGTCACAGCATTGTTGGACCCGTGCGGAATAGCTTGAGCCTGGATGTGCAGGATTTTGCGAGCACGCCGGAGACGCGACGACGCAGCGAGAGTCTAGATCCGCAGGAGATCATAAGCCGACCGTTGACCAGCTCGTATCCGCATCATCAGCATCGACGCAATCTATCCATGGAGCCGCAGGAGCTGGAACGCAATCTGGTGGCGGCCGTTGATGGTCTCACCCTGGCCCCACTCTCCAGCATCTCCAGCAAGGCAGCCACACAACCGACAGCAGCAGCAGCAGGAGCAGGAGGATCAGCTGGCAGCACACGTCCAGATAGCTCCGATACGGATACAGCGCATGACTATGCGGAAATCTATACACCCTCGTGCGAGAAGCTGCCCGCCTGGATGAAAAACAATCCGGCGCTAATGGCCAGCGGTGGCAACTCGAGCACCACAACAACCACAACCAGTGAGGTGGGTGTGCCCAGGCCGCCGACCCCGCCGCTGCATCGCTTTCCCAGCTGGGAGGCCAAGATCTATCAGGTGGCCAACGATGGACTCGCCGGCCCAGGAACCAACAGCAATGTGAGCCATGCCACCTGCAATGAGCCGACGCCGGATGTGCAGGATGGACACAGTCATCAGCTGGGCGGCACACTCTCCAATGGCCGGTCCAGACATGGCGGCCCAGATGCCAATGGAACATTGGGCAGCAGTGGAACACCGGGCACACCGCAGCCAACACCTCCAGCGACGACGCGGCAACAACAAACCGCCAGCGGCGGCTTCTGTGATATCTCTGTGCCGGTCTATGCCACTGTGAAGGGGCGTGCCTCACAAATCCGCTCGATGCCGTTCACGGGCGACTCCAGCGACGATTCGAGCGATGGCGAGGATCATGCCGTCATGCTCACACACAACTCGCACAACTCAACCAGCACGGACAACACGGAGACCTCGACATCGGGCAGCGCTTCGAGTCCCTCGAAGAGCCTGAAGACCTCCTCGAGCCTCAGTCCGGCCAAACGCAGTGGCTCCGAGAGCCCCAAGAATGCCAAGGCGCGTGGTATGTACAAACCCAACACCCTCGACCCCACCGACCCACCCCTTAAATCCTCGCACGCGTAACCTGCCCAGTAAATGAGTAAAAAAACCAGTTAAAGCGTATTGGTAGCGGTAGCGGTAGCTCATCATCACCATCGTCAGCAACCAACGACAGCAAGTACTACAAAAAGCACTAACCACAGGAACAACAAAATCAGTAACAATAACTAACAATTAGAATACTATCCTATGCCTGTTCCTAAAATGTTCCTTCAGTTTTTCTATCCTTCATTTTATTACCCAATTGCATTTCTCCTATACCTTCCCTTTAACTATGAAAAGCCGATTTTCTGTTTTAACTACGTATTTTATTGACTTCGTAGTCAGTTTTCTATTTTATTCAAACGATTATTTATTTGCATGCTAAAAACCTAACTTATAGCAACACATTATTATTATCCTCTCATTATTCCTGCACGAAATTTGCTTTCCAATCCGATGACCTCATTTTCCTCATTGAGATTATCAATTCCCTTCATTTTGATTCCAATTCAATATTTATATATCTTCTATAATATTTTCCTTTTGCGTGCTCGCAGTGTTAATTCCTAATTGAATTTATATTATAAATCCCTAATCCTCTTTCAACAATCCCCCTTAACTTTAATTTAAGCTTGAATATTTGTTCTCTTTTCCCAAATTCAAAAAATCCCTTGCCCCAAAAGCAATCCTGAAATACAACTCTATGACAACTACTAATTTGTAATCCGTATTCTAACAACATCAAACTGGTTGCATCTCCTACTTCGCCTCTTCCACCCCCACACACACACAATGTGTCTTGTTGTGCGGGCCCTTTCATTTGAAAAACAACCAATGACCGCTAATAACCACCACCAATTTACACTTCACCCACCATTAACTACACACACACACCTACACACATAATTACACACAACAACAACAGTTCACACACGCACATACACACTACAACCACAACACCAACAACACCAACAACACCATTATCAGCATCATCAGACTTTGCCACACCCACAAGCGCCAGCGTTGGCGCCGGTGCACAAAGCACAGAGCACGCTGCCACGCCTACATACGCCCACTGGCGCGCAGCTGACGCAACTGCGCGTGAGCCCCCACATGCGTGGCACAGTAATTTCAGATCTTTCCTTTGAATCAGGCCTCTCCGATGACTACGCCCTGCCACCCGATGCCGTTTCCGAATCCACATGCATGGACGCCTCGATGCCATCGCTATTAATGCGTCAATCCTACGTCGATTCGCCCAGCAAGAAGCTCGAGTCGCTCGAGAAGGTAACAACAATTGTTTTAAAACTGTAAAACTCTAAAGTAAAATCCTCATTCGTAGATGGGTCATCTGGCCAAGTTGGGTGGCAAGTTGAAGACATGGCGCAAGCGTTGGTTCGTCCTCAAGAACGGCAGCCTCAACTACTGGAAGAGCCAGCACGATGTGCAGCGCAAGCCCCAAGGACAGATCCAGCTGGACGAGGCCTGTCGCATCAGTCGGGCGGAGGGTGCCTCCACCTTTGAGATCGATACGGGCAAGAAGGTGTACTATCTGACGGCCGACTCGCATGCCACCATGGATGACTGGATACGTGTGCTGCAGAATGTGCAGCGTCGCAATGCGACCAAGCTGCTGCTCAGCCGGGACGATCAGAAGCCCACGGTTCAGGGCTGGGTGACCAAAGTGAAGAACGGTCATGCCAAGAAGTGTTGGTGCGTCCTGCTCGGCAAAATGTTCCTCTACTTCAAGGCGCCCGTTGAGACGGTGAGCATAAACACGAAACTCACATCCAAGTGAGATGCTTATCATCTACTATAATTACTTACAGAATCCACTGGGTCAGATCAATATGCGTGATGCACGCGTTGAGGAAGTGGAGCATGTATCCGATTCCGATTCGGAGGAGCGCGAGGATGCCGCACAGGATCAAGCACGCCTCACAGTCGCCATCTATCCGGCACATCAGGGTCCCACCTATCTGATTCTATCCGGCAAACCGGAGCGGGACAATTGGCTATATCATCTAACCGTCGTCTCTGGCGGTGGACCCAGTGCGGGCACTCAGTACGAACAGCTCGTGCAGAAGCTAATGGAAACTGATGGAGATCCAAGTAGGTTCAATGCGATTTGCTCTGAACCCTAACATCTTACCCTCGATTTGTTTTAGATTGCGTGCTCTGGCGTCATCCCATACTGCTGCACACCAAAGATACAATCACAGCGCCATTATCCTCGATGCACACGGAGACAATGCAGCCGGAGGCCATTAAGCTATTCAAGGTAGGATCGTACTTTAATAGGATTTCATTCAATGGAATAACCTTACATTCTTTTACTCGATTCGACTCCACTCCACAGAGCATTCAATTGTTCATGTCTGTGGCTGTCAATCAGCCTGGCATTGATTACCATGTGGTGCTCGCCCAGAACGCACTGCAGCATTGCCTGGACATGCCGGAGCTACAGACCGAAATGATATGCATTTTGATCAAGCAAACCTCCCGACATATGGGTCAGAAACTAAGTGTCGGTGTCCAGGTAAACAAGAAACTGGGCAAGCAAACGCGTGTAAGTTTTTAAGTTGCAAAGCTTCTTATCCTTTAAATGGCTCTTTAAGTTGTCTATTGTCGATCCCTTAACCCAATTAGTTGTTAACATTCTCATTTCCTATTGTTTTCTATGTATTGTCCTTGACTAATCTCAATCCACTTCCTAGTTAGTTGTGTGTACATGTCTAGCACGTGGCCCGACGATTCCGTATCGGGGTAAAGGCAATATTTAAAAGCTCTATTTAAGCTTTTTAATACTTCTTTTCAAGAAAACATTTCTTTCAAAAACTTTACTGCCACAAAGATGTTTTATTGCTTATGTACAGTGTACAGCAAACATCACTAAAAAAAAAAAACTTTAATCAACTCAGAAGCGTTAGCTTTGAAAAGCTTTTTTTTAATCCAGCTTTCGACCGTTACCTTACCCGAAAAGTACATGTTACTAGGTATTGTATGTGAAATACCACGAAAGTTCTTTATTCACCTTTATTTTAATTGCTTATAAAATTCATCGCTTTTGTACAAGAATCAGCGACATTATGCCAGCTTAAAAAAAGCTTTGCTTAAATTTAAAAAAAAGCTTACGAACGCTTTACACTCAATGACAAACCTTATACATAAGTTAATCATATTCACATACCTATACAATATATCATATTCTTGCATTATTTTATTCACGTAGTTTCTTGCATGTTTTCGTTGTCTATCAATCCTAACCAATTGTTTGTAAACGATTTGATTACTCTTTTTCTTTTTTTGTTATTTAATGTAGTGAACAGACAATAAATTTCCCCCATAACTGTCATAATTAAACTATGCTCAAAATTTTTGTATGTGTACATAGTATATTTAATAGCTCTATTCACATACATACATATAAGAACATATATACTTCAAGATCAACCAAATTATCAAAACAAACATCAGCAAAAAGAAAAAAAAAAAAAGTTAACATTATATTCGTGCTTCTAGTTTTTTCTAAACTGATTGATTCATTAGCTATGTATAAAGTATTTGCTGTAAATTTCATAAATTACATAACATGCAATAAATGTACGTGATATACTCTAAATCACTATACATTACCAACTTATAAAGTACATACAAACTATACATACATGCAACTCACATCACTTACAACATAACAAACATACAAAAAACATGCACATACTTACCCATATAAATACATATATAGCAATAGAAAAAAATAATTGAGGTTAAATCAATCTTAATGTACATACTCAAACATTCTGCAGAAAGCAACATGAAAGAACTTTAGCCTTCAGGCTGTATTAGAGTGGTCCGAATACGACAGTTTTTGGAACGGGAATAACTATAAAAATCATACATTTTATACACACACTGTACTACAACCGAACCACCTAATAAACCAATTGAGAAACCACAGTTACTTCTACGCAACCACCATAATAAACCACAATTCAGAGTATACTTTTTCGCTCAGTGTATGTGTGTACTACTCCCACTCTCTCTGTCTTTTACACACACACACACACACATAGATATATATACACCCACATAAACACCCACTCTTGCGCTACGTTATCTCAATAACAAACACTTTGTTATCGATTTTTATCGATAAATTGTTAATTACGTTTAAGTTTGCCCGGATTAAACGTATGTACATATTTACATTGTGTTCGTATTTGTCTCCATCTTTGTTAAACTCTAGAGTTTTCTAACTTGTTTATGGTTTGATCAATTCTGTTGTTCAGTTTGCTGCTTTCTTTTGTTCTATGGCTTTGAATGTTTCGCATTGTTCATCACGTTTACTCGTTTCCTTTGCCTTTTGCGCTTTTAAAACAAAACAAACATACAAAAAAAAAAAATATCAAAAGAACAACTTTTGTAAAGCGTGTTGTTATACATAAAATATCTGTATAAACCATTTAGTGAAAAAAAAAAAAAAAACAAAAAAAAAAACCCAACATTTTGTCAGCTTAACAAACAAAAATTGATCAGCAAATGTTTTTTGGCTTCTCTTCTATTCTTCTATTCTGTTTCGTTTTGGTTTTTGAAACGTGTTTTCCGTTTCGTTTGTATGTGTATCGAACCAAATCCAATACCGATTACCGATAACCGCAAACCCGTAAATACCAACCGTTTACCAACACTGTACCGTACGACGACGACAACAACAACAACAACAACAACGTTCACGAAATTTACAGCAACTACTATTGTGCGCCACCCAAAGCCTGTTCACCTGTGATACCCAACAGGCTGGCCAAGCTCAAGCCAACGGCAGTTCGCCCACTTCGATACAGGTATGAGGGGAAATTTGTCTTGTCATTCCACAATCGATATGCGATTAACGGTTAACGGTTAACGATACATGACATACGTTATTCGTTTGTGTCGTGTGTCCCAAGTTTAAAAGTTGCTTTCATTTATACTTAGTAGTATTGAATTGTAGAGTTGCCTTATCCAAAACCCGTCTTTCCACCTCCATTACCTTTAACATACTAATCTCTTTATTTGTATATTTCTCCTTGATTCTTGAGCAGGCTCCCGTTCCTGCGCCCATTATCGATTGCAAGTCAAATCCGCCCGCCTACAGCTTTGTCCAGGGCTGGCAACTGTTAGCCCTGGCCGTCTCCTTGTTCGTGCCCAAGTCTAGTCGTCTGCTCTGGTATCTCAAGCTCCACTTGTCCCGCAATGCGGACACCAAAACAGAGACTGGCAAATACGCGGCGTATTGTGAGCGTGCTCTGGAGCGAACCCTGAAGAATGGGGGACGCGAGACGAAGCCATCGCGCATGGAGGTCCTTTCGATATTGCTGAAGAATCCCTATCATCACTCCCTGCCGCATGCCATACCCGTGCACATGATGAATACCACCTATCAGGTAAGCACCTACCAGTTTATTCATGGAGGATACAACTTAAAACTCATTACTTCTTCAGGTGGTTTCCTTCGACGGCTCTACCACAATCGAGGAATTCCAGACAACCCTTGCCCAGGAGCTGGGTACCCGCGATGCCGCCAATGGCTTCTGCCTGTTCAGCGACGATCCGATTGAAAAGGATCTGGAGCACTACCTGGAACCGCTAGCCAAGCTGTGCGATGTGATCAGCAAGTGGGAGACTGCGTTGCGTGAGAAGGGCTCAGGGAAGTTCGAGAACTCTCGCGTCATTCAGCTGAGCTACAAGAACCGCTTGTACTGGAAGCACACCATCAAGTGCGAGACGGACAAGGAGCGATTGCTGTTGTGCTACCAGACCAATGCCCAGATTGTGCAGGGTCGCTTCCCACTCTCACGGGAGCTGGCACTGGAGTTGGCCTCGCTGATGTCCCAAATCGATATGGGTGACTATACGCACGAGAAGTCGCGCGATGTGGGCCTCAAGGCGCTCGATAAGTTCTATCCGTATCGCTATCGGGATGCCTTGGGCGCCGATCAGCTCAAGGATGTCCAGGAGCTGCTCATATCGAAGTGGACGCTGCTCAAGGGACGCTCCACGCTGGACTGTGTTCGCATCTATTTGACCTGCTGCCGCAAATGGACCTACTTCGGTGCCTGCCTCTTCCAGGCCAAGCCGCGTCACTGCGAGCCGCATGCGGCCAACAATTCGCCCGTCGCCTGGCTGGCCGTTGCCGAGGATGCGCTCAATGTGCTCGAGCTGTCGACAATGGCGCCGGTGGCGCGTTATCCCTACAGCACCGTGATGACCTTCGGTGGCTGCCAGGATGACTTTATGCTGGTGGTTTCGCACGATGATGGCACCTTGGCCGGCGGCTGCGAACAGAAGCTGCTGTTTGCCATGAGCAAGCCGAAAATCCTAGAGATCACCCTACTCATTGCAGACTATATGAATGCACTGGGCCATACGGTGCCAGGTACACCACAAATGAACTCCCTGACCCGCAACGGTTCGCATCGTTCCCTGCGCACCTCGCAGCGACCAGGAGCTGGAGTTGCTGCTGGCGTTGCTGGCCTCACTAGCCTCACGGTCGTCGGTGCAGCCGGCAGCATAACGGGCTTCTCCACGAATGCAACAACAACGGCTCACAATACGCTCAACTCTCATGCAACCCACACACTGAACTCAACGCATTCACACACTCTAAGCAGCTCACATCATGGTGGTGCCAGTGGTGGTGGTGTTGGTGGTGTTGGTGGAGGCAGTCATCAGGGTACACTCAATTCACAATCAGCTGCCCATCATCATCATCATTCGCATTCACATCCGCATCCGCATCAACCGGACATATTGAAGAGTACGCCCGATCATCAGCGCATCAAGTGAACTTGGAGAGCGGATCGTGTACCAAATACATGAATACAATACATACATATGCATATATACACTCATATATATAACAAACATAGGTGTAAGAGAGCAACTGTACTTTTTGCGCTACTCAACACTACAACAAAACAAAATGGACGTTCTTTCCTAAGCTAAGCTAATTACGGTACTCGTACTCTAAAAACACATACAACCATATATATATTACAAAAAGTTTTTTTTTTATTAGATCGTAAGTCGTGCCGCGCGTTTGGTACATACATATATACACTATTAACAGTATATATCTTTGTAACTCTTTTACTTCTGTTATAATTTGTATTTGTTTCTTATTATGTGATGTTATTGTGTACAGCAATTTGTACAAACTTTTTTGCGCCAATGTTCTGCGCAGGGTTTCTAGCACGTTTTTTCGTATTCTTCTACTGTCACCTATGTATACTCGTAATATATTTATATTCAACATTCTTGCTAGTTAATGCTTTGTCATGAATCTCACTTTGTCCCTCCATGCTCAAAAACTGCCTTTCGAATGTAGAAAAAAAAATAATGACGACGACGACAAACCAGGATAACAAAACAAGCCAAAAAACAAAATAAAATTCAATGACAAGAACTAGAAGCTAAAGCAATATCGAAATAAACATTAGAGTTACGCATGAGCAGCAGGGTGGAAGAATTTACAATTGTATAACCATATTTTGTATAGCAAACTTTTTTTTTCGTAAAAACAAAAATCACTAATTGCGGAATTAGAAAAGATGTAGCATACTTAGATTCTAGATACCAGACGAATACATAGTATAAAGTATACATACTCTTATGATTTCTGCTTTTGTCGTACTAAATAGTTTTGCATACTATAGAGCACTATATATATACTATATTAATGTTGTCAATATATGAAAGGTTTTTTTTTTTTTTTAATTTTATACATATTTTTTTTATTAATTTAAAGTTGTATTGATTTTTATCCCCTCAAAACACATCTCATTTCACAGCGAAATATGTTCTTAAGCCATTTAAAATTCCTTTTTAAAATTTGAACAAGTTATACTATGTGTAAAAATAATAAATAGCCAACCGATCACAGCCAGAGCTTCTAGTAAAAAAAAACAACTAATTTTTGCGAATATAGTAATTGCAATTGATAGGCATGAACAATTATACTCTCGTAGTGGAAAAAATCAAGATATAAAACTAAAAAAAATATACATATATTTAAATGAATATGGCAAAACAATTATTCCGAGTAAGTCATATTTAGAAATAGTCACAAAAATAAAAGAAATTATGGGTCACAAAAACAACACAAACACATATATAGCTTTCTTCAATTTATTTCAAATTTCTACACTTTTGGTTTAGCGTCTTTAAGAAAACATTGCTTCTTGTCGATTGGCCATTTTTGCTGTGTTTTTTAAAGCGCTTTTAAATATATTTTTGAATTCTGTTGAAGCAACTTGAAAACATATATAGGTATACTTATATATACATATATATATAGTCGAGTACACGCATATATATTTAACAAACCAAAATTATACAAGAATTACATTTATAAATGTGTAAATTGTAACAGCGCATTTTTTTCCTAATTGTAAAAATTTGATATTAAAAATTTATATGCAACATCGCAAAACCAAAAAGCGGCATTCAACTATATATACATAAACACACGTACATATTTGTCAGCGCAGTTTTGGCAAGAAATAGGAGAATATATCATCAATCGAAACGAAAGGAAATATATAATGGAAAAATTAATCATTAAAAACTACAACAAAAAAATATGTATAAAGCATTTTTACTGGGTTGTTGGAATTGAAATGGAATACCGGCAAGAAAATCTTACTTATTGTCCAAACGTTAAGCCAGGCACTTTGGCAATAACTCAATAAACAAAATATATTTCACTTCTTAATAATTGATATAAATTGCCTAAACTTGTATTTTATTGATGTTACATTTCATCCATCCGTAATTAGACATTATCATGATCAGCATCAGCATCATATACTATTTTTTACACAATTTCTATAATTTACAATTTCGTTTCGCCTGGGACGCTTCATGAAAGATACAAACTAGTCTTGCAATTTCATTTCTGCATGCAATATAATTCAATTCGTAATGTACAGCAAACCAATTAAATACGATACGAAAACAAGTCATAAACAGAAGTCAATGGAACTGTTGCGCATTATCGCTGGTTTATGAAGTTGTTTCGCTCATCGTTGCCTCTATCTTTTGTTGGGGTTGTGTGTTTTAGTGTGTGTTTGTGTATGTGGAAATGAAATAAAAACCCAAAACAGAAGGTAAATAATAGCGAGCGCGGCGCATGTCAAAATTGCCTGCCCCCAATTTAGTGAATATTATTATTATCTAGCTGTTGATGTTGTGGTTGTTGTTGCTCCTCCTTTCATACTAGTATATAATAATAATTTTAAATGTCTTTTGCCCTTTGTAACGAGCGGCAACACTTGCTGCCGCTTTGTTGTTGCTGCTGCTGCTGCTCCATTCACGACTACGATAACAACAACAACAACAACAGCAACAATCAACAGCAATCATCATCATCGGCGCGTCGCAAACAACGCCAATTACAATTAACAACTAATGCATCTAACGTACGTACATATATATTACAAAACCCAAAAGTATAGTATAAACACTAGAAATATAATGCCAACGGCGGCCGCCTTCACATACATCGATTTGCGATTCAGCAGTTTAGCATCCTTTTTATACTTCTGCGACATCATCGAAAGGTTTTGCGTTTTTGTGTCCAGCTCTGTAAACAGTTAAATAAGCCAATAAGTAACTGTTTTATAATTAGATTTGGAGCTGTACGCACCCGCCAACACAGTGCCACGTTGCAGCACATCGTCAATATTCTGGACCATGATTCGTTGGACATCCTGCAGCTGTGTATTGATGTTACTTATGTTGCGTCTACGGTCTGTTAATTGCTTTTTCGCCTTTTGTATGTACACATCGAACTCGATAAAGGCATAGGGTCGTGTCACCGAGTTGACACGTCTGCCATAGTTTGTGTGAAACTCCTGTGCCAGATCCTCCAGATAGTTGAATGCCAAGCGTTTTGAATACATTTTATCAACCATTACCAAGTAGCAAACATCGTTCTCGATAAGATAGCTGTGTTCGGGTGCGAAGTCGATGCGATTGTGCGATGATTCAATAGAAGAAAGAAAAACAACACAAAAATTGTTATTAGGTCAATTGCTTTCCCATTCATAAATTTCATCATTTCTTTTACTATGAACTCATGAACTTATGTACGTGGGATAATTGAAGCATTGTATATACTTACTGAAATAGATAGGGTCCTGTTTCGATACTGCTGCGTGCCGGCGAGTGCGTTCCAAGCTTTCGAAATAGCATTTTTGCTTGATTTTGATAGTCCAAGATGCTGCGTCCGCTCTATAAACGCATGCAAAAAGTGAAAGTGTATTTATTATACAATATATATACATCGCTATACACATACATAGATGTGTGTGCCTTTGTTTGTTTGTATGTCAACCCACCTGCTCATCTTCCTGCATGGTACCAACCAGTGGCAGCCCATCTATGACACGGGCAATCATAGTTAGCAACGCCATCTCTGTGTGTCTTTAACTTGGGCAACCTTATTGCGTATGTGTTTCTTTTTTTGCTGCTAGTCGACTGTGGCCACGGCTACAGTTTATTGCGGCTGACTTTCCACTTCGTTTGTTGTTGCCGCGGCCGCTACTCCCCAGTGCTAACCGCTATATCAGTTGATATTCCTGTTGTTGTTGGATTTACTGTTGCCAACTTTCATTCAGATCCTGAAGCTATTCTGTAATTATTATCCGTTGAAGTTTTTACCGCAGCAATTTGTCTGACTTTTCAATTTTAAGCGTGTACTATGTTAATATGTTGTCAAAATAAAATTCTCGCACATTTTCAGTTAAATATGCGAAATTATGTTGTGTGAGCTGCACTGAGTCGTGTTTTTGTGTTGCTGGAAACACGTCAGCGGCTGGCGCTGGCCCTGTCAAATAGCAATATTTAAACTATCGCCAAATGTGTATCGATGTGTGCGATAACACCGATAGTTGAATGAGCGCGCCAATGCCAGTTTAATTTAAATTGTGATCAATTATATATTTTTAAAAATTCGAAATTGTAAGAATTTTTAAATCTACTGTTAAGCTAAGAAAATTGATTTATTATTCAAGAAAGAAAAAAAGTAAATTATAGGACAAAATATTTTTTCATATGCCCGAGTCAAAAAATGTTGAAGTTTCTTAAATGGAGAAGAAATTTGTTATTTATTTTTGGTAAACCTATTTTAGTTATTCTCATGCAACAAAAGATAAGATAAGAAATGCAAAAGCTAACACTAAAAGCATGTAGAATGTTTTATAACGTCTGTAGTCTCTCTCGCTCTAACACACGAAATGCATAAGATTGTCATAGATTGGCTATCTCGCTCTTATACACAAAACATACTTAAATTTGGGGTGGTTAACTTTATTTAATAAGTATATATTTTCATTCGTTACTTTAACATATGTGTGTGTAATAATGTAAGCCCGTTTGGTCTGCTTGTTTCATTCAAAATCAGGCGGAATGCAGGCCATGGCTTGGCCATCTCTTAAATACGCTTCGATTTCTTGTGCTGGCTGCTTCTGGTGCTTTTGCTGCTTCTGTTGTTTGTGTAACTGCCGATGGTCAACTAGGCGGCCTGAACCGATTGTTTCTGCGAGGAGCTGATCTTATCGCCCAAACTCAGTGCCATGCCCTGTAGATATTTAAGGAGTGATCAATGTTTATGGCAACTTAACAAAATTCAAATGAAAACCCACCTGACTTTTGGCGCGTATACGTATGTGGCCGGTTACCTTGGAGTCGGGATCATCAACGGGTTTCTCAATGCTAAGATTGGCCAAGGCGTTTTCACCAAAGATCGATCTGATCAAACGATAAGTGGTTGTTAGGGATTGCTGGCTAGACTTTAAGGAATAGATACATACTTGGCATACATATTGGCAGCCATGAAGCCGCATTGGCCGGATAGCGCCTTCTCTGGCGTCAGGCACTTCATGTTGGTGCTCTTTAGCAGGTGCTTGAGATACTCGTGCAAATCTGTGAAGCTGGTGTTAACTGTCACCTTGTTCTCCCACTCAAAGTCCTGCCACATCTGACGGAACTCAGTGTCTGTGCAGCTGGCCGGTATGATGTAATCCATGATGTCAATGTGTATGGTGTTGAGTACCACAACGTTTGTGTTAAGCGCCGTATCGTAAACTGCAAGATGGCAATGTAGCAATGTGGCAATCAGTTAAAAACCAGACCATGTCACTTACCTATATTGCCGAAGATGATGCCGTTCTCTGTGGAGGAGACCTTCACATTGGCCTTAATATTGCAGAAGTCGTGTGGCGCCAATACCACCGGATGTGGACGCTCCACCAGCTTCAGATCGCCCAATGTGGCCAGCTCCAATGTGCAGTTCTGCAACGTGTCATCTATGCAAAATGCACAATTCAATTACAACTGTCAAGGATTTCTCTGATAAGAGGAATAACTTACTTGTCTGGTTGACAATCAGTACGTCCAAAACAATGTCGTACTGGTTAACATTGACGTAGGCTTCGGCATAGACCGGATCGGAAAAGCCGGTCAGCTGGGTGACCTTGTTGAGTTTGTTGTTGGGCGAGGACATGTCGCTAAGCTGGGCGGTCTTGGTGCCAGCCAATGCTTGGTTCAAGCTCGACTCGAACACATTCTCTCCGAGCTGATTGTCACGTCCGTTCGACAGTTGCGCGAACATGACCGGCGAGTCTGGCTGCACTTTGGCTGTGGCACGCTGTTTTTCCTTCTGCATGCGCTGATCCTCCTCCTGCTGTGCATCCAGCATGTTGCCCAGTGCCACGCGGCAATCGTGCATGAATACAGCAACTGCCTCGGGTGTGCGATCGCTAAGCGTGCGCAGGCAAACCATGATGCGATCGGAGTCATCGTATGTGATTGGCTTGGTGGGAAAGCCAGACTTGCCCAGATGCAATATGGAGCTCATAATGAGCATTACCTGTGTGGTAAGACGATTCTGTGTGCGTGCATCTGACTCCAACTCCACGTAGCGCAACGCCAACTTAGTTAACGTAGCCGATAGTGAAGCACCAATAAAGAAATCTCCATCCATTAAATACTGGCGCAGTGGTGGACGCTTCTCCTTCTTGGCAACGCTGCAGACAAACAGGATGAATTAACAATGACAATTAAATTTGTATCATGCGTCGTCTACTTACGGTGCCAGGCTGTAGGCGCTCTGTGTGGCATATGTGCCATCGGAGGTGACCTTATTGGTGCTGCTGCTGGTTGTGGTGCTGCTATTGCTGTTGGCTGAATCGCCGCCGCTGGTGGCAGTTGAGCCCTGTTGCTGTTGCGGCTGCTTTTGCTCCTCGGTCTGGTCGCCGGCAAGACGACGCTGCTCCGCATCCACCATGGGTATGTCGCCGAGTGTCTGCTGTATGGCAGCAACCACTTCGAGGATCTGTGCATCGCCTTCGACGTACTCGCCCAGTATCCAGACAGCGGCACGATGTATTTTCGAGGACTTGATGTGTGGGAATGCCTCAATCAGATGCTTGATGATCAGTTCACGCAGCGCTGGGAACTTTTGTATGGCCTCACGTATAAAGATCAGGACATCGACGGCGGCCAACTCGTTTGTATCGGAGAGGAATTCCACCAGCACGGGAATAACATTGCTGGCCACATCTGGGAACTTAATGGAGCACGTGTGCAGGGTTCGCACCAACAGCTGACGATATTTGCCCGTATCCTCGTGCTCCACGTTGTGCGTCTTGGCCACCTCCTTCTGCAGCACCTGCACCATTTCGTTAATGTTCCGTGAATAGACCAAGTCCATGGCCAGTGCGAGGGTCTTGCGACGCACCTCAATGTCTGGGGCGGCAAGCACGCGCAGCACATCCATCACCAGATCCTGCATCACCTTCTCCATGTTCTCGTTCTCCTTCATGGCAATGAGACGATCCAGCACAATCAGCTTCACATTGTTGTCGCTCTCCTTGACGATCAACTCAATGTAGCAGCCGGCGGCAGCCTTGATGGCCGTCGGTGCCAGCGATAGCGTGATAAGAGTGCCTGCAGATTCGTAGCGCACCGCATTCGAGGACGAGTTTAAGCAGATTATAGATGCAGCGTATGAAGCGTGAACGTTCGGCGGGATTGGCGTGGCAAACTTTATAGATCAGCTCAACGATGACGAGCTGCAAAATGTCGCCAAAGCTCTGCACCTGATCAATGCACGATGCCAGATAGTTGAGGGCACGCTCCTGGTCGGCGTGGAGCAGCATGAGGAAAGCGTTGCGTTTGCACGACATATCCTGCTGCGTGTCCAAGAAGGTCGCAACCAACTCGGGTCCATCCGGCACCAGCCAGTCAAAGTTCTTGTATATGGTGAAGATGGCAAGGACTGCATTGCGGCGCACATACGAGTGTCGATGATCCAGGCAGGCGCGGATTGCGGGCATCAGTGGCTCCAACAGCTCTGGCTCCTTAAGCTTGCACAGAAAGCGCAACGTGGAGCCGCGCAGAAACTCATTTGGATGTTGCAAATCCTATGATTCAATGCAAAAAATAAAACAAAAAGAGGCAAGTCAGCTTTGTCCCTTGATATTGATGGTGATGGACTCACCTTGCGATAGGCATCGCACACAAGTATCATCTCTTGGAGCAGCTTGCCATCGGCGGAGGTCTTCGGCACAATTTCCCAGAAAATGAGCAAAAGCTTCTTAATTGTGTGGTTCTGCACGGGCAGCACGAAGCGTATTATGGTCATGATGAGACCGGGATAGCGTTCACCATTCAGCAGCAGCTTGATCACCTTTTTCAGCGTCTCAATTTTCACATTCGTGTCGCCTTTCTCGAGATCTTGCTTGAGCTGCATTTCGTTCGGCACCTCGAGGTCCGGCGAATTGATGATTGTGTAGCACGGCACTTGTGTCATCTTTGCTGTAAACTAACCAGCAACGCTGTATACGATTTATAATTTAATAATAATTCAATTTGAGTTGTAATTGTGTAATTTGTTGCTAATTTATTTCACTGTTTGCCTCCCAATATGCAATTCACTTGACGTGTCATTTGTTTCGAGGCACGAAACTCGGTGTGACCAGCTCTCTGCATTGTATGACTAGTGCGAGTCGATAAGACCGATTGTATGTATCACATTAATGAAAACAATAAACGGCAGGTGGTGCTGTTCGCAGCGTTGCCAGTTGGCTAGTGCTTTAAATTTAAATTTAAAAGTAAATGGTACCGCTTGTCATTTCTAGAACAAAATTGGGAATTTCAGTTAAGCTTATCGCATCACTGCTAATGCCTGATTATCATTTAAGTTTTGTTTTGCGTAACCACAATAATAAATGTCACTTTAAATTGCTTGTGCTATTCACCTGCCCCTTGTGATGAGCTTTGATTAAATTTGTATTTAAAATTGCCCAAACGTCACTGGGAAAGTCCCGTCGCGCTGGGACGACGCGCTCTGTTTTTCAATTGACCGCTTATTTAGGTACACCAAATGCATATAACTTATACTTATATGCATATATTTATCTATATGCACCTAGATACTTGCACACTTAGGAGCTTACTATGAATATAAATCAAACTAAGTACAAAGCTAGTGTATACAAGCAACATTTAATTGGTTCAACTCGGTGCCCGGCCCAACAACAATAGCAAAACAACAAAAGAAATAACCACAACAGTAGCAATAATAATAATAAAAAATACATAATTAAGTTCTCCCGCTGCGATAATATGAGTAGGCGTATAAGAATAACTTTTGTGATCTTGTTTACCAGACTTTTCCACTGAATTTCATTAAGCTTCGTTTATAAGCCGGCCGCCCACCACAAAACAGACAATTCGTTTTGTGGCCTCCCCCACCACCAACCACCCACCCGTCCCACCCACTCACGAGAATCGCCCGCGCACTTGCATTTTAAATAGATCGCAAAAATTTATATTCGGAAAGGGGCTTCGATGGGGTTGCCTGTACTGTGGGATCTACAAAAACCGGCTTTGACATGCAAATAAATCAATTGTTAGACTAAGCAAAAAGCAAAAGGCAAACTAAATAATGATGGCAGTTGAGCTGCTGCTTGTTGTTTGTTGCTTCTTGCTTCATGCTTCTTGCCTGCTCCTCCTGCAGGTCGGATCACGTCAAGTACCAGAGACTAGATATAGAAAGCGGTAGGCACTTCAAGGCGGGGGTGTTGCTGCATGTACAAGTTTGTTTGTATGCATGTACTTAGGAGACAGACGACGAGTTCGCACTGGGTTGGGCATAAGTGCTTAAGTTGCATTAATCAAATCAGTAGCGGCAAATTATACTGAAGGCACTGCGGTCTAACCGACACTGTTCGGCGATAACCTGTTTTCAAAAATAATCTATAAATATATAGAATTGATGTATATGCCGTATATGTATACAAATATGGAAATGTCCAGCTTGAAACTGTTGACGGATTCACGGAATTGGTAAAGGCGAACGATCATAAAAGAAGTGCTTTAATTAGGCCTTATAGAACCTTCTACTATAAAAGAAATCACCGTATGAAAACAAGAGATAGTGGCATAAAGTCTCAAAAGTTGTTATTTTAAGAGAACGCTTTCTGATCAGCTGATTCAAAGTTTAGTTCTAGAAGGAACCTGATTAACTTGTTTCCACTAATTTTATTAACAAATTAACCTACATATACTTTAAATTTCTTCCCCGAACTGTATGTTTGTACATTTTCAATGGGGGTTTTCATTATTAAAACAGATAAGAGTTGATTGTTATTAACCTCACCTTATTAATTAGTAATAGGTTCATCCACATGCCCGCTAACTGTTGGGAAGCGCAGCTGTCAGCTTGGCTGGGAGGAACCCTCCGATCAGGCCAAAGAGCTCGAGACGTTTCTATATACTTGAACGTAAGTATGTATGTATGTATGTATGTTTATCGTTTGTTTTATTTTTGTTTTTTCTTCGCGGCAGTAGCTTAATGGAAAGATCACCGTCAATCAAAACATTGGCGGGCGTTGCAGCTTAACAGAAACAGACAGAGATAGAGACACTCAGAGAAAGAACGAGAGGAAGACGGGAAGGCAATTGGAAGAAAAGAATCAAACAAAACCACACACAACACAACAAAAACAAATGCGAAAAAGTACCAAATAGAGCAAAAAGTAAGCACATCGCAACTGACGACCCTTGTGGGGGGCTTGGCTTGGCTATAAAAAGCGCCGGCCGGCAAGCTGAGCTCCACAGTTGAGCTAGAGAGCGACGAGATGGCATCAGCGAGAATTACTTTGTTGTTGTCAGCGGCGACGCTGCTGCTGATGTTTCACTGCAGCCATGGAGCCGCCGAGGAGCCCATCTGTAAGCACATATTAATTCCAAAGTGTCCGAGGCAACGACCTAACATCCCCAAAAAAATTCCACATTTTTCTTTGCAGATCGATTGTGTGTGCCTCAAATCTATTTGAGCGATTGCCAGAAACTGCTTGCTGATCCATCGGAGGCGGGTATACGCATGGAGTGCGTTGCTGGACGGGATCGTGTCGAGTGCCTGGAGATGATTGAGCAACGCAGGGCCGATGTGTTGGCCAGCGAGCCAGAGGACATGTACATGGCCTATCATCGTAAGAACGAGGATTATCGTGTCATCTCCGAGATACGCACCCAGGACGACAAGACTGGTGAGTGTTTATAAGCAGTGAAATCGTGAAACTATCAATCTGCAAAAGTGAAGTGAAATAGAAATTCAATTAATCTAGGATCGTGAATCGTGAAGCCCAAGAAAAGAACAGTTTAATAGAAACTGCCGTGTTCACATTAAATCAAATCTTATTCGTTATCGCTTTGAAAACAAAACAGCCGTTACTTTAATTTGGTCGACCCAATAACATTTGTGCGATAATGGAAAAATTTTGGATTCCCCAAGATTCAATGACCTTAGCTTGTATGTGGGTCATTTTCTCCCATGACAAAGAATTTTGATTTAGACAAAATCTTGGCAAATTCAATTTGAAAAGAATGGTGCTAATTGTAAAGTAATCAACGTAAACGAGTTAAATTTATTAACAAAGAAAGTTACACATTCAGCTAAATTTCTCAAATTGCTCTAAATAAAACTATCTTTGCTCAAGAGACTGACTACGATAAATCCTTTTTTAACAGTAGCAACATTGCATGGATTTAAAGTCCTGTTTAACAAACGTTCCCTCTTGCAGCCGACTTCCGTTATGAGGGCATTATTCTGGTGAAGAAATCGTCAGCGATTCACACGTTGCAGGATCTGCGCGGCGTCAAGTCCTGCCACACTGGCTTTGGACGCAATGTTGGCTACAAGGTTCCGATCACAAAGCTGAAGAACACACACGTCCTTAAGGTTTCCGCCGATCCACAGATCTCGGCCACTGAGCGAGAGCTCAAATCTCTGTCGGAGTTCTTTACTCAATCGTGTCTGGTCGGCAACTACTCGGCGCATCCGGATACGGATCGTCTGCTGAAGAAGAAATACGCGAACCTTTGCGCCCTTTGCGAGAAGCCAGCGCAGTGCAACTATCCGGATAAGTACAGTGGCTACGATGGTGCCATACGCTGCCTGGACAAGGGTCAGGGCGAGGTCGCCTTCTCGAAGGTGCAGTACATTAAGAAATATTTCGGTCTAACCGGCAGTTCCGAGGCACCCGCCGCCGAAGGCAAGCCCGAGGACTTTGAGTATTTGTGCGAGGATGGAACCCGTCGTCCCATCACTGGACCAGCTTGCTCTTGGGCACAGCGCCCATGGAGCGGCTACATTTCCAACGAGCAGGCCGTGCACGGAACAGAGAAGCTACATCAGCTGCAGTCACGTCTGGAGCGCTTCTTCACCAATGGACTGCATGCAGAGAATCAGCAGGCCGCTGCCCATTTGCTCATCCAGCCAAACGCCTTCTATCACAACAAGCAGGAGGCCATTGACCCCAAGGTATATCTGGAGCGTGCCGGCTACAAGGATGTGATCGAGCGCGATGGCAGTGCCATACGCAAGTTGCGTCTCTGCGTCCAGCACGATAATGAGTTCTCCAAGTGCCAGGCGCTCCACTCGGCTGCCTATGCCCGTGATGCACGCCCAGAGATCGAGTGTGTTCAATCCACCGACTGCGTTGATGCACTGGCCAACAACAAGGCCGACATGATGATCGTTCCACCCGCCAGCTATGCAGATGCCCGGGAACACAAGTTCATTCCGGTTGTTTATGAGCAGCTGAAGCCTGAAGAGTTGATGGTTGCCGTTGCTCCACCCACACTCAACCGCGATGCACTGCAAAAGGCACCACTGTAAGACAAAGCTTTGTAAAATCCTCTCAAGAACATTTCTTATGTAATTTGTATGCTCTTTCTTCCTCTGCCTTGTTTAGACACTATGATGCCAACTGCGAACGGGCTCGTTTGAGCGCCGCCTTGATGAACAAGCGCCGCAGTCTGGAATGGTGCAACGTTACGCCAAGCGAGGAGAAACAGGTGTTGATTGTGCCAGCCAAGCAGTTGGAGGAGCACAAGGATTGGCAGCTTGTTTGCCCCACTCTGGAGCGTCGTCCTGTCACCGACTTTGCCAGTTGCAACGTAGAGGTGCAACTGCCACGCGCAATCTTTGCCCGTGCCGAGACCACACCTGTCGAACAGGAGACCATCAAGCATCTGTTTTCCTTGATCTCTGACAGATTTGGCGCACATGGCAAATTCGTCGATGTCTTTGCACTCTTTGGGGAGTATCAGAAGGGCGAACATAATGTGCTCTTTGATGTAAGTTGTCAAATCGAATTAAATTTAAGATCCCATTTCGATACTCTTCTTTCTTTGCAGGACAATGCCGGCGAGCTGGTCACTGAGCTGAAGAGCGACTTCCAGAATGAGCACATTTACAGCGAACTCCAGTGCGATGGCAACAAAATCGCGAAGCTTTAAGAAACGCAGCGTCTCATAATTGTGTCTGCAGACTATTATTATTTACTTTAGATATGCATATAATTTTTTTTTTTTTTCCTGAATAAATATTGTGAAAAGTATATACATATATATGTTGGTTTGTTTGAATAGTTGTGGTCTTTATTAAATTAAAAATAGCTTATCGATCCCTAGTGCTGCCAGATCGTTTGTATAAAAATGCGCAAAATTAACGCAACGATAAGCGGTAGCAGCCCTGTTCTGTACAACGGCGTTAAAAATAAAAGCTAGCTTCTCTGTAAGCGGCAAAGTAGACGCCGCTTTCAAAATGTATTTGTAAAGTGAGAAAAATTGTGAAACATTCAAACAAATAAAACAAAATAAATGCAGAAAACTGTTTCATGTGTGTACACAGTATCAACAAATAACACAGTCACATAATGTCAACATCATCAGAACAATCGCTTACCCCAGAGGAACTTGCTGAATTGACAAATGAATCTCCCGAAATTCGGATTCGGGCATTCGAGCAAATTGAAAAATGTTTTATGCAGAGCTTGGTAACTAAAGGGGATTTCAAATTTAAGCCAGTACTGCTTGTAAAACAACTAATACGCTGGTTTGCGTTTACACCACCGGCAGTCCCAGAACGCGTACTATCTCTGTTTTTAGAGCTGATACGCTCTGACTACGGCGATTTAGTTGTTCGCAAGGTTCCGTGCCAGCGATTGAAAATAGAGCTCGGAAAAATACGTCAAATATTGCATGATCAGCCAACAAAGCGTTGCATGGAACTGCTAGACAACATAATACGCCTGATTGACATAATGTATATTAATTCAGGTATACTAAATGCTTCTTTAAATTATGGCTCTTATAATATTTGTTTTTCTAAATGCTTTTTAGATGAAACTCAGAGCAGCAGCTGCGATATGGAATTATCAGTTGAAGGATTCGATCTCCAAGTTGGAGACTTTGAAACCGCTTGGTCCCGCGCCAGCCTAGATGATTTAGCCACAATGGCCACCATTGCGGATGGACTAACTGTTGAAAATGATAAACAGTTGCAGCAGGAGCTGATCAACATAGCAATAAAAATATGCGACTATCCCGTTGAGTATCTGCTGCAGAGCCCAAATCTGTTTCTTCACTTGCTGCACATGCAACAACACCTTCGCCAATCGCCCGAAACCATGTTCCACATCAATCGTGCACTGCTTGTGATCGTCAAGCTGATGCAAATTGGTATTAGCAAACTCGGCAGGACAATTCAGTATGCCAAGAAAACGGATGCGGAGGCCAGCTCACAATTGCGCATTGCCAGCGCCTTGGACCTGTTGCTGATGGGCTGTGTGGGTCAGCTTAAACAGCCGGAGCTTAAGCATTGCGGTCAGAATTGGCACCCGATTGAGCTGATTGTGGAGGTGATTAAAACGTTCGGTCAGCTTGGTACTCCCATTCCCGAGCAACATGTGCAGGGACTTAGCCTCATTGCGAACAGGATAATTAACTATTGCAACAAAAACAATGACAACAACAATGCTGTGTCAAATGTAAACGAAACACTGCACTTGGAACAAGAGCTAATGATACCGCGACTTCAATCCCTCATCTTTAACGGACTGCTGCTGGATGTAATAAAGCAGAATGCATCCACCATCGATCATGCAGCTGGTCGAGCATTGCTAAAACCACTTATCCTGGACAGCACCTATTTGTGCTGTGTTCCGCAGCGCCGTCGCGAACTGTGCAAGCTATACGAGCGGATCGTAAAAGAGAAGACAGCTGACCAAAAGCAAATGGTGATTCTCCAGGAGGCATATAAATTGGCCATGGGTCAGCTACAAGCGAAAACCAAACTGTCGCCACATCAACTCTTGGAGAAACAGCGTGAAATAAGTTATGTGATCGTGCAACTGGACAGCGTGTCCTTGCTACAACAGCTATGTGAGGCAATTGTGAGGTGCACCAGCTTTTATATAACCATGCCAGACTTGCGCAACCAGGCGGAAATGTTGCTTGGCACGCTCTTTGATCTGCCCGACCAGAAATTGTGCTACCACGCCCTACGTTTGCTCAAACAGCCCGTTGTCGAGCACTTCCATGCGTTCCTAAACAACACAAACTATATGGCGGGCTGCACCAACATGCAGCTGGTCCGCCAGCACATCCTGGGTGTGCCGATGAGTACTCGACTCTTGCGCAAGCTGCTCGTCGAAGGTTGGCGGACTCCGCCGTTGGAGTCACCGCCGTTGCCATTGCAGCAGTGGTGCATTGACTATCTGCTCATGCTGCTGGGTCTGTTCAAGTTGATTCCAGCCAAGGAGTTTGGCATCATCTTCCAGATGGTGATGCCTGTGGTGCCGCTGATCGTTTGCCGTGCCATCGATCAGCCACAACTGCAGATGCTGCTGTGGGAGCTGTTCGAGCCGGATGGCCAATATGTGGCGCCACTGCAAGCGTTGGTCGGCAACATCTGTTATCTATTTCACCCGGATGCACAGAGGCGCAAGGATGCCACTGCTCGTGTGGCCTACACCCTTATCGGGCAGGACCCCGAGCAAAGATTTAAACCCACAAAGAACAAGCTGTCGCTGGAATTGCTTGGCCATGATCTGTGCGTGATTAGGCCACCAATAGAGTATGCCAGTATATTCTGTAATCGTGAAAATCCGCCACCCACAACGAGTATGCCGGCGCTACTGCGTCTGCTACGTACGCCTGTCCTGAAGCCGGCTATACGCAAATCGACGCTCGCTCAACTAAACATCCTGATAAACAATTGGCAATCTGCCCAAACCTACACTAGCTGCCCTGACGCCTATTTGCAGTGCTTGAATACCGTGCATGATCTGGTCTTGCGTGCTTCTGCTGATGATGCGGACACACTGCTACCGGCTGTCAGTATTCTTCTCCGTGTGCTCTTTCGCAGCGAGCGTTTCCGTAGCGAGTTCAAGGGAAAGCGCGGAATTGCTGGTTTGTTTGATGCGCTGCATCTTTCTGTTGCCTCACTCGCAACAGCTGCGTGCCGAGGCGAGCATTTGCATATTTCTGCTACTCTTCCACGAGCACCTTACGGTCAAAGAGTTTAGCGTCGAGCTGGACGTGGATCTATCGGCGATGTCAGTGCCCGTCACCTATGAGCTGAACAGCAGCATAACTGCCACATTTGCCATGCAGGGATTGTCAATGCAGCAACAGTTGTTGGCAAGCCACTTTGAGGGCAATGCGACACTGGATGCACAATATTGGCGCCTCTTTCTGGCACACTGTGTCTGTGGCAGTGTCGAGGATCTGGCGCTGTCCGCGATGCATGAACTGGACATGAGGCAGACGCTTAAGCTGAGATCACCGGAGCTGGCCTTGGTTCATGCCAGCCAAGTGCGACGCCAGTTGCAGCATCAACTGATCGAGGCCAATAACTGTAGCAGCCACGAGGCACTGCATCAGCTGGTTGCCAGCATTCAATTGTTCCTGGTATACACGCGCGGCGATATGGATTCGGCTCAATGCAACGCTCTGTGGCTGCTGTTGCACAAGTATCTGCGTATCATGCCCAGCAATGATGCGGATTGCAAGTTGTATACCGCATTGTTGCAACTGTGCCACAGCTGTTTGCGACATAGTCTGCCAGAGGTGATGAATGGTTTGTGTGAAGCTCTCGAAATTGATCCGGATCACAGTTTCTTTTTAATACTGCACGATACGAACGTGTCTCTGCATCTGCTGCATTTGGTCACGGAGTGTCTGATGCTGCTTATATCCTCAGCACACAGCAAATCCGAAGACACCATTAACACCTGGCACACGAAACTCTTCAAGGAGCTGAGCATTGTGGCTCGCAAACATTTCGAGCAACGCAATTTGCAACACGTTCGTTGTCTTCTAAGAGTGCTGCAGGAACTTAGCTATCAGCGATTGGATATTGATGACAACATACTACGAGTGAGTAGATATTTATATTCCACTCCTTATCCCTATTAATCTATCTGTTTGTAGGCATACTGTAAGCACTTTGTGCAGCTATCGAGCAGCCTGAGAGCAAACACAAATACTGGAGCGCAGTGGCAAAGGGATTGTCTGCTGATCATCTGTCATCTGCAGATAAACAACAAGCTTTCGCCAGTATACAGTTACAAGATTGAGTCTGGTCTGAAGGTGCTGCGCTATTTTATGGGTCTGTGCGGGCCATTCCGATAGCGATGTGCGCTCCCTGGCCTGGGTGGCTGTGTCCAACTGGTACAAGAACAGTGATGAGAAAATGGTGAGCGCCCTGCTGGATTTGCAAGATTTTCAACCCAGTGCCCTGCCCGAATGTTGCCTTGCCACATTACTGGATTGCAATGAGCTGATGCTGGTGCGTCAGCTGGCCGGACGTCTCTTTGAGCTGCTGATGTCGCGGATCGGCGCCGAGGCCTGCAACGTTGTATTGAAGCGCCACTCGTTCCTCAAGGAAGCACACTTGGCACTTGGCGCATTGCATGTGTCTGCTAATATCAAGCTCGACGCTGATAGATCGAGCGCAAAACACTCGTGCGAGATAATTAGCTGCTATGTGAGCATTTGTACCCGCTTGATTGTGCTGGAGCCCAGCTTGTGTGCTACTCTCTGCCAGCATGCCTTCGTTCATGCGCTCAGCAATGTGATCAAGATGCCAAAGTCGAAGTTGACAAACCATAAAGCCTATTTGGATTTATGCGTCGGAGAAATCTGCCGGTTTTATGCGCTATGTTATCAGCACAGCGCTCAGTTTATACAGCGCAGCATTTGTCGTGACACGATGCTGCTGGATGGTTACTTCACCTTGATGGACATGGTGCTCGAGGGTGAGATGCGCTTGTCGCAAATGCATCTCACTGAACTGTTCAAGCTGCTGATGGTTTTGTGCAAGGATCAGAGCGCCTACAAATATCTGTTCCTCAAGTTTTTCATGCAATCTAATATGCTATTTAATCTACTCATGCATGGACTGAGCAACGACTTTGTCCAAAGCACCGTGCAGGAATATACACTGGCAACGCTATCGCTGATGCTGGCCAAGGTGCCAAAGTCGAATGAGGATTTCAATGTGCTGCTAATACTTGAAGAATATGTGGAGGACTCCAGTGATGAGGCCGAAGTTGAGGACGAAACTGGCAAAGACAGCGGCGAAGAAAACGACTTGGACAAACAACTAAAAATGATGAGCTTGAAGACGCCTTCAAAGCAAACAAAGCCAACAAAAGTAAAATCCAAACAGTCAGATAGTCCGAAACAGTTATTCGAAGTAACAACAAAACGCACCGGAATTTTACACCTCTATCATCGCATGGATCGGCTGTTCGAGATCCACTATCCCAATGGCAAATACAGCTTCCTGGATCCACCAACAAAAAGTCATGTGCATGTCTGTGAGGTGATGGGCAATCTACTCCGGCTATCTCCCTATGCCATGGACATGTCAGTTAAATACAAGCTGCTACAACGAGTGCACCAACTTCTCGAAACGTTCCTCGATGATCCCACACTGGGCAATGCCAGCAACTATGTACGGCGTGCGGGTGCCCACAAAACGCGTGACATTGTCAGCAATCTGCTCGTGCTGATCAACATGCTGATTAACTGGCACAGTACACCGCATTCCGTCATCACGGATCCACAGATAGCTCCTCGCTTTGTGCGACTCTTGCTACGCTTGTGGCCCTGGCTGTCGCACTCGCCGATACTCAAGAATATGACCGTGCGATTGTCGATGCTGCTCACCGAACACTCGCTGCAAACGTGCAAGCAGGCCTCGTTGGTGATGCCCAACCATTCCCAATCGCTGCTCCAGCTGGTGGTGCAGGTCGCCAAAAGCGAGTCGACTAAAAAGGAGGCGACACCTGCCACTCACGGCCACACAATCGTTGAGGCCGCATTGCGTGTCATGACCAACTGTTGCTGCTGCGTCGAGGGTCGTCTGAGTCTGAGCAAGCTGCGTGTCCTGGACATGTTTGACACAGTCCTGCCGGCCAGTAACAATGTGGCCAAAGTAAGACCCGATGTGCAGCTCGCCTGGCTGACCTTCTGGGAGATCTTCTCCCGTTACGAGTTCGGCTCTAAGATCTGTCACTTCGCCTCGCTGATGAATGTCGTCCGTCGTTCCCCACCGCTCAGTGCCCTGCGTTTGCGCTGCCTTGGTATTCTGCGCAACATGTGCTTTGACCATGGCAATCGGATGCAGCTGATCAACATGAACGATTTCGTGAATCTATTGCGTGACATTGTGTCACAGCCAGTGCAGGCTGGCGGTGGTGCAGGTTCTGCAATCTTAGACTCCTATAAGGAGCATCATCTGGCTGTGCTGTGCCTGTGGCAGCTGTTCGGCTTCAATGCCCAATGCAGGGCAATGCTGCGTGGCACCAAACTACACAAGCGACTAACCATGCTGTCGGATCATCTTGTGTCTATGCAACGTTATGAGGAATTTGAGCAAATACCTTTTGCTGGCGATTTGAGGGACCTGCTCAAAAAGTTATTTGTGTCGATAGAATCATAAATTCCAACTATTACTAGAACCAAATAAGTACAAAAAAAAGAAAAAAATTAAATTATATGTTTAGCTAAATGTTTATCTTGTTAATTGACTGATAATATAAGCAACTTGATTGTGAACGATTTTTATGTAGTATATAAAGAAGTAAAACAATATTCATTTAGTTTTGTTGTTACAAAATACATTTATATATTTTGGGCAAATGGAACCAACCAGCTAGTGTGTATATGTATATGTAGACATATATTATATTGTATATAGACTTTTAATAATTGTATATGTAAAATCGAAAAAAAAAATCGCACGTTTCTCACTTGTTGCTGTGTACTGTACTACTTAGAAGGATGAAGCCTGCAACATTCTTTTTAGGTATACGGAGTTAAACTGCCATTGACAATTGACAAAAGAAACAGCATTGCAAATTCGTTGATCTCCGCAAAGAGGGGCGGGCGGCGAGGGGGGAGTAGGATAGGGGAGTGACACTGAGACAATTAATCGGAGGTCTTGCACTGCTTTTGCTCCGGTGTAGATTCAGTGCCGCTGGCCGTCTCCTCCTCCTCCGAGTAGTCCTCGTCGTGGGTGTGAGTCACCACAGTGGGTGTAGATGGGCGCGTGTGCACAATCGAGCTCTGTAAATAGCAGACGGTTTAAATATGTTCGTTCTACAAAAACATGAACAGAATTCAAATGAAAGAAAGCAGGATTTCATATGATAAGGAAACCGAGTGAACCGAAAATGAAAAATTTGCATAATTGAATTGAATTTTGTAACGCGTTCTCTTAACTGTTCTTTCGACTACAGACTTCTAGCAATCTGTTTTAATATGATATGTTCCATTATGCCAGCTCATATTAAAACAAAGTGCTCTGTTCCTCTGGGCTTGCCAATACTGGGGAAACAACCAAATAACCTAATCAAAAATTTTAACAAAAGTCAGAAATGAACTTTGGCTTTGGTTTTTTTGATATTAAAGATGACGTACGACTTTTATGTGCGCGGCTGCTCCTGGAAATGCTCATATATCTATTGTTTACTATTATAACTCACAGCGCGATGCAAATCCTTGCCATCCTTGCCATCCTTGGCGTCCTTGTTGTCCTTGTTGTCCTTGGCGCTGCTGTTGCTGCTGCTGACCAGAGAGAGCGCCTCATCGTTGCGCAGAGCCGAGCTGAGCTTGGAGGCGCTTATGAGGCTGCTGGTGCTGCTGGCATCCAAGGGGTCAATGGCCGCTGACGAAGAGCTTGAGCTGGAGGGCGGAGCCGGTGGCTGGTGGGCCTGATCGTGGGCCACCGTTGACTCGTGGGGCAGCAGCATGGCCGGAGCGCGGAACATATAGGAGAACGGGTAATAGATGAGATTGAGCAGCGTTGCGGCATAGACATCGGCATATCGCACCACCTGGCTGGAGAAGAAGGTCTGGCGCGAGCCAGAGCGGAATAGTGAGCCCATCATGCCATATGACATGTCCATTTTGTGTGTAACATCCCGGATGCAGGTGCGCAACTGCGATATATCCGGCTTGACCTTGGCGCTCGAGTCTAGATCGCGATACAAATCGCCCAGCTTGATGTCCAGATTCTGTAGCTCCGCAAACAGCTGGCACTCATCCGTCCATACGTGCAGCTCACGCACCAGCTCCGGCACAATGAGGAAGGTGCGCCAGCCGCGTATCTTCTTGGACTTGAGTATGTCGCCAAAGATGTGATCGCCCACATAGAGCACAT
Organism: Scaptomyza hsui; assembly: GCA_018152825.1. Classification (NCBI taxonomy): domain Eukaryota; kingdom Metazoa; phylum Arthropoda; class Insecta; order Diptera; family Drosophilidae; genus Scaptomyza; species Scaptomyza hsui. Next base: position 9,380,018 of record JAECXO010000001.1, read on the forward strand.
CCTTGCCCTTGGCATTGATGAACTTGGTGAACAGCTCGCAGGATCCACCCGAATACACCTGACCCGGCTGCAACGGACCAATGTGTGTGCCAATCTTCAAGCCGCCCGTCTTCGTGTCCACTTGACGCAGCACAGTGCCCTCGTCGAAGAAGAGCGGCTTGCGTGCATCCACCACAATCACATCGAAGTAACTCTTCCAGTCCCGGTGCGGCTCATCGGCCGTTGCGCCATGCGGAAAGTCGAACAGATAGGTCATGATCTCATTGGTGTACGTATAGTCGCTGTTGGTCAGCATGAAGAGCTTTGCTCCGGACTCACGTAGGCGTGACAGGACCGTGGGTAGACGTTTGTCCTTCTTCACATAGTATGCCATGTTCTGTGGGTTAACCTGGTGTTAATAGGTTCAAAATTGAGGGTTAATCGGTGCGTGTCCTACCTGTGTTGTACGACGCTTCAAGTCGCCATCGGAATGCACCCAGTCGACGGCGCGTCGCACGTCCTGGAAAATCGACTTATACGTAAAAAGAAAATCACCAGCTTTGATGCCGCGTTCAACGCTGTTGAGTATACGAATACAGGCAGACAGAGAAACGAGAGAGAGAGAGAGAGACAGATAGTGAGAGAGAGCAACCGAAAGGGAGAGAGAGAGAGAGAGAGAAAGGGAGAGTTGGAGTAAGTTACAAAGAATGGTAGTTGATGGAAACAATAGAATTATAGCCTTCCTAACATCTTGCGAGAGGAACATTTCGAACTCACCGAACAAATTCATCGCTGTTTGTAAAGAAATCGGTGAGACAGGCCAGCAAATAGGTTTCCGGCAAATTGAATAGAGTGTTTAGTACATAAACCCTGGACTCGTCCAGCTTGAGAAACTTGTTGGGATACAGCTCGTAAACCTGGTGACTGATAATTAATTCGTTTCAATAAGCTGTGGTCAAAGTATTATACATATGTAAAAATACTTACTGCTTGATGAACTCAAAGCCATGCACACAGACCAGAATGTTGCCATAGGCATCCACCTTCAGCAGATTGCCATACAGCGTATCGAACCAAAGACCACGCACTGGAAATGTTGGATCATACTCGAACTGCAGTATCTCCTTCGGATAGCCCATTGAGACTAGACGCTCCTTAACCAAATTGAAGCCCAGTTGCTCATATTGGGGCGATTTGTATTCTAGTCGAAAACAATATAGCTATTGTACGTAATTATTTAGAGAAAAGTCTATATATTCTCTTACCTGCGAGTGTATAATCCATATCGAAGCCATAGTACTTTATATTCTCCAAATGCAGCGAACGGTTCACAAAGACTCTGTAATAAAGAATATAGAAAAATATTGTTAATAAGCATTTTTAAAATACTGTTACATTTAAATAATGATTGGAAACATAAGTTAAGATTTTCGATAACCAAAGTTGCATTCGAAAGTTTTATCACTAAGCAAATAATACCTAGAGGAGTCAAACGTCGAAAATCCAATAGCCTAATTGGTCTGATTTGCATCAGGGCCACCAGCGATCGGCTCGCTGCTTTCAGCAGCCGAAGTGCTGGTGGCCCAGATCCAAAGCCGTTTGACTCCTCTATGTATAACAGCTTAGTGGTTTTATTTATAACAAGTAAAAATTGTGTAGCATACTCTTAGGCTGCACGCTTAAAATATTTTTCCTTTGTTACCGCTTTAAGGAAATCGTAAATGTGTTAATTCGTAAACAAATATATGTTTTAAAAATATAAACATTAATTGGTTGATTTATTGAGATGCCATTGACTGGACTTAACGACTGACGTCACAAGTGGTGTGATTAAACTCAATTCAAAACGTCTTATCACTAAAATTGCAATTATTGTCGTCGCTTTTCAGCTCGCTTGTGCTGCCCGTTTGGATTGAACCCCACCACCAGGTCAAAAGTTTATCAAAACGCCTTGCAGTGCACTGCAAATGGCGTTAAAATCGAATTAAATTCAATGAAATCGAGTGCAAAATAGCATATGAAATTGAAACAGTTGAAACAGCATGCGAGCAAAACAAACTGCTGTAAAATGACAATTTTCAATTATTGTTGTCGATGCTTCAAACGACGAAACGAGGACTTGATGCGGTTCGCAGTGTCCCCGATGTACCCAATGTTGCTTGCCCCATTTTGTGGCCAGCAATTAGTGTAAGGAGAAACTTGTTGTGGGCGGCGACACGCCCTCTTCTATCCGCCTGGCCACTGACAGTTGTCAGTGACTGTGGCGGCCACGCCCACCAGCGACGAGCCCCCATTGCGGCAAAACTCATTAGCAGCAGTGTTGCACACGAAGAAGAAGAAGAAGAAGCAGAAGAGACGCAAGAGACTCGCTTGATTTTGGGGTTAGCCTCAAAGTGAGGAAAAATTAGGAGCACAAAAAATGGCATGCGAATTATTTATAGTTAGCAAGTTGAAGTGTACTAAGTATAAAGATTTAACTGACTTGGCTTTAGTTTATAAGTAAATTGCATTTTCGCTAGTTTTACCTAGACTTAAGAAGCTGCCAAAAAAGTTAACAGCAAGCTGCAAAAGCTTTTAGGTAGTTATTAAAGAAGCTTTTGTTAAGTTTGCTTAAGCTACTTTTTACTTTTGACTATACATATATACATATTTATCTTGTTATTGCTTTTGTTTGGGCTCATTGACAGACATACTGCTTTCTCGCTCTCTCTCTCTGTGTGTGTGTGTGTGTGTGTGTGTGGATGTTATTTATTTTGTTGTTGGCCCTTTTTTGCAATTTGCTTCACTTGAAAATTTGCCAAATAAGCGAAAAGTTACATCCTTGCGGCAGACTCCTGCTGATGCTACTATATTTTTTACTGTTGTTATTGTTGTTGTTGTTGTTGTTGTTGTTTGGGTTCGCTTGTTGTTTAACCCAAATTCGAATAAAGTGCATAAATCTGAGCGAAACAGTGGAGAAAGATGGCGGGGTCAAGAATTTATAATATTTGCAAACAACCGACACCAAAAAAATAAAAAAAAACAACAACAACAATAATTATTCAGTTGCACACCCAACAACAACAACAACAACAAATCTTGAACCCTAGCGGAAAGCTCGATAAAATACTAATTACGTTCAATTGCGTCTGCAGCGCCTCAATCTCTGTTTTTTTTTTATAAATAGCAAAAGCCAAATGCAAATAAATTGTCACTAATCTGATGAGTTTATTTAGCTGATGTTGTTTTTGTTGTTATTATGGTTGCCATTGCCACAGACTGTGGCGCATCAATTAAAAATGAAATGACAATTCTAAATAAATAATTCTAAAAATAAATGCACTCATAAATTGCAATGCCATAAATCGCGGTGTTTATTTTAGAAAACATCGCACTTTGGCGATAATTAAATAAACATAAAATTTGCATATGAAAATAGAAAATGGACAAAACAATAACCAAAATTGGCTAAATAAACATCCACAAACAGGAAGAACAAGGAAAAAATCACAATGTAAACTTTAAATGTTCGTTTTAATAAATGTATATAATTAAACTTACAGATTTATACCAACGAATTTATATATGTACAAATCTTGCATATTAATACAAATTTTATTGATTTGGATATATATTTTTGGTATTTTGCTATTCAAGTCACAATTTTCTTGATTAGCCTTGACTTGTAGTGAAATTTTGCATATGTTTTAAAAATGCGCGCAAAACGTGGCGACTACGCACAACACCCACACACACCCACACACACACGACATCAGTATTTATGTGCAACATTGCGTATGAGCAATATGTATTTATGGCTCTGTGTGCTAACGTCAATGGCCATCAATTGGATTTTATGAATTGGCCAGGAATCGTAAAGATACAACTATGTATTCAAGTCTATCTATAGAATGGATCAAGTGATCAGGATCAGGCGTTAAATGTGCGCAATCAAGTGCAAATCTTGTTATTCCAATTCGCTTCCATCTATAAACATACTTGTTTACACATGCACGACTGCATTGATAAGGCGCGATAGGGCGATAATGCCAGGCGGCAATCACAACTGATTAACTAAGTGCATCGGAGAGCAAATCCCAAATCAAATACTAGAAGTGAATGCTCTTTTTCCCTTTCACATTTTAATTAGGCTGTTGACATTTGAATTGAGTGTGCGAAATTAATAACAATTTAATTGAACGAAATTTTTGAAAAACGCTTTTCATTTGTATATCATTTAAACATTATTAAGCTCAAAAGCAATTTTATTTCGAGCATGTTCAAACATACAAATTTGTCGTACATTTTTGCATTTAAAGCACATTCTTGGAACTTGTAAAACATATTTCACTAGCAATATTAAATAAAGGCCAATTTTTTAATAAAGCTCTCAATGCAAATAGCAAAATGTTTATTGCAATGCTTTTTCATTTGGACTTCCTGATAATTTTGGCCGTCATCTTTTTTATTTTTCATCATCAAACTGTTTTTAATTTTTGCTACACAGCTTGTTTCAGTTTTATGTGTTTTTTTTTTTTAAAGTTCATTTGACACTTACGGATTGAGTGACTGTTGCATTGTTGTTGCCACAACACCTGCCTCTAAATGTTGCTGTTGTCGCGTCGTTGCCATTGTTTCCAACTTCATATTGTCATTACAACAGTTTGAGTCTATGTTGTTATTGTTGTGCATCATTGTATGCATTGTATTTCACTTTAAGACTTTTGCATTTGTTCGCGGAACTTGTTTGCTGAGCAACTCAAGGATGCTGCTACTTTGCAAGGGATAAAAAACTTTTCAATAAAATATGTTGCAACTTTTCATCAGCCCATTTTGAACTAAGTGTAACGTAAGGCATTCTTTTAGCCACGCATAAACCACTTAAATATTGTACGCAAATCTATTTATACCCCTAACCCATAAAATGGGTAAAAGGGGTATAATGGTTTTGTGCAAAAGTATGTAACAGGCAGAAGGAAGCATCTCCGACCCTATAAAGTATATATATTCTTGATCAGCATCAACAGCCGAGTCGATATAGCCATGTCCGTCTGTCCGTCCGTCCGTCCGTCTGTCCGTCCGTCTGTCTGTATGAACGCGTCGATCTCAGAGACTACAAGACACACGATCGATACGTCTCGCAGCTCGAACCAGACTGACTCGTGGTTTCGTTCTTACACAGCTACCTAGTACAATGTATGCCCTAACGGGACTTGCACTAACACCAGTGCATCAAGAATATGAACTCATAAAGTAACTTAAGATAGTAAGATCATGTACGTGAATGTTATGTTACAGTAATCATAGACGAATAAATGTAAAAAGACTGGTAACCAGAGCCGGCGATGTTCTGTTAAACTAACATAGCACAATTGCGAAGCATACACAAGGGGAAACAGAATATAGCGAGGAATTTTTGTCATTTGCTTTGGCAGGTTTCCCCTCCATACTCGCCGAATTAAGTCGGCCATTATTGTTTTCATTTTGTTTTGATTGCAAAGTGTGCGATGTGCCGGACAAAGATTGTTTGTTGCCGCACTTCATTTCTCTTGTTGTTGTCGCAGAAATTGAGTTTTGCAATTTTAGACTTTTGCTTGAATCTGGTTGCTGCTACCCTAGCAAGGAAGGGTAGTTTGACTTTATTTAAACTTTGCGTTATTAAATAGATAAACGCAATATACTTAATTATGATATTTTTAAAATGTGTTTTGGCCATAAGGAAAGGCACTCATAACTAATTAAATGTAATTTAAATATCTTAATGTAAAACTTAGAATAACATTTAAAAAACGTACTATGCTTTCAAATACTTATCTTTCTATACTAAGCTTATATTTGTGGTTTTATAGACAATAACTAATTATTGTGACATAGGGTATTTTTAATCTGTGCAGTTTTAAATGTCAGCAACTGCTACTTTAGCTGCCTTGGTGCGTTTTCTTATTCTTCTTCACATACACAATGTGTATTACACATGCATACACACAAATACGAGCCTGACCTAGGCTACGTTACGTGCGTTTTCTTTGCCTAGGTGTCCACAACAATATGCATACACACAAAGACAGGCCAGACTACGCTTTGAAAGTCAGCCGCCGTTTTTATTTTAAAATAAATAATTGTATATAATATTATAATATTTATATAAAACACGAATGTACTATATATTTAAAATAAAAAAGCAAAAAGAAAAAAATAAAGAGTTTGATTAATTTGGCTGGGGGTTGAACTTGGGTCAAAAACCATTTTACAAAGAAGCATCTAGCTAACTCCGCCACGACCGCTCTTGCAGGTTGATGACTTGAGGTTGGTCTTATTTTGTGTTCAATGTAATGGAACACAAAAGGAAATCAAATCAAAAACAAAAGTGTACGCGCGTTAAAATAAGTGGATGAAGGAAAAATAAACCAAAAAATTGCGCGCTTTTAATTTTTTTTTGATACTTTTGTGCTGACGATTGAAGCGACTAGTTGAGATCTAAAGCGATTAAACAAAAGTGCGATATACAACAGTTTTTTTCAAAACTAAAAGCCCTAAAATATTATTTATACTTTTATTTGCTTAATTTTATGTTATTTGTTCCATTTCAATATGGAACACTTTGTTAAAAGAGTAGTTTACAAGTGCGTAGTGAAAAGTTGCGTTGGGGGCAACAAATTGTTCCGCATACCTGAAGAACTACAAGTGGAGTGGTGCGACAACATTAAATTGGATAAAAAAAAAACTAAAAAGTAGAAAAAAAAAATATAAACATATATAAAAACATCAACTCGAACGCGGTGTTGAACCCGGGGTCGAACAACTACAGCAGGCAAGCACTTATCCATACATTTTTGCAGCCAGCAAATAATAATATTATTATAAATAATATATGCTTTTAACTTAGTTTTCTTAATGTATAATACTATAAAAATTGGCTTTATAATACTAATTCAATCGTAATCAACGCGTAAATGCATATTAGTGCACATGCCCTGCGAAAAAAATCATAATCAGCAGGGCATAAACAAAACGCAAAATACAAATATGGCGCCAAACGCAGGTTGAAAACAAAGAAGCAAAAGTCAAAACAAATGCAGCTGTGCGATGTTAGGGGAACTTGCCGCTACTCGTTACTTGTGTATGCTTCGAAAATGTGCTGAGGCTCTCTGTTGCGTTAACATCGCCGGCTCTGGTTACCAGTCTTTTTACATTTATTCGTCTATGGTTACGCTATGTATGCATCGGTCCGACTACAAAAAAAGTCTCGAATTTGGAAAATGTAAAAATGGGGATTTAAATGGGTAACGATATAACTTTTCTGAAAATTTCATTGAAATCGGTTGAGAAACACCAGAGATATCGAAGATTGAAGTTTAGGTCACAGATGCATACAGAATATGACTGTTCGCGTTAAGTATAGGGTTCGGGGTATCTCCTAGTCGGGAAATCTCGACTAGAGCCTTCTTACTTGTTTCATTTTAGAAATATTCTAAAAGCTTGCAGGAATAAGGTGCATTAAAATTAATAATAATAAACAACTAGCTTAACTTTGAGTTAGCCTAAAGCAGAAACTTAATCACTTTTCAGCATTATAAAACACTTACGATAAGTGTAAACAACATTAAAAAAAAAAAAACGTTAAAGAATTGTTCTTTTTGTTGCGTCCTTTTGTCAATCAAGTAACTGGTTGACAGGGATGAGAAGTTTCGAGCTGGCCAGGATGTTGGCCTGAAGGACAATGCGATAAAGAGCACGCGCCAAGGATGTCAAGTGGCTGTTATTGCTGTTATCCTTGCATCGAACTGTAAATGCAATGGCAACAAAATGCCAGCAAACAGCAATAACAACAGCAGGAGCAAGGAGCGAGGATTCGGATTCAGATCAAGCATGATAACGGCAATTAAATGCAGCGTGCAGCATTGAGAAGTGGACATAATTTCAATTGTACATGTTTTTAGTGTAGTATGGCCAACAGAAATTGGTAGCTTAGCAGTGTTGTAAAGCATGGCAATTAAGACTCGCAACACTGCAAAAGTTGCTGTCGAGACGGTGTCTTTGAAGTTTGCAAGCTATGGCGAGACGGAGATTATTTTTCTGTTATATTGTACATAGTATTTCAATTTAGATGACGTGGGCAACCGTGTTGAACGCTGCGTATACGTCATATACATAATGCCCCATTGTTGTCGAAATTGAGTTGAATTACATTCTGAAGTTAAGGTCTTGCGCGTTTTTCTTCTCAACTGACAACTCAGACATGCAAAGCTGCTGCAAATGTTGCCACGTGTCTTTGGGGTTCGTTGCTTACTGTACTTATGTACTTGCAACCTTAGTTTAAAGAAATCCTTCAATTCATGCTTTATTGTTTTCAGTTGTTTTCTCAACTTTATGATTGAATTAGCAAACGCTGTCAAATTTTAATAACATGTTCGCTACCGCTTTTAATACACAAAAAAAAAAACGTAATTAAAATTAAGCAGAAAAACTAGGAAAATTTCCAGGACTGCTTGAAAAAAAAAAAAAATATAATGAATTTTGTAGAATGTAAAATGCGCTTTTAGCAGCCATCATCATATGTGTATGTGTGTGTGTGTGTGTGTGTGTGAACTATTCGAGGTGGTCAATCTCTTTATTCAATTAAACGCAGAAATCTGGCGGCACCCGAAAACTAATTTTCCCATAATGGCCCCCAGGCCTGAATAAATTGAATCGAACATTTCTAATGTTTTGCGTCCCTTTTTCGCTACAACAACAACTACTACACACACACACACACACACACACACACACAGCTGTATGTTCACTCCAATTAAATTCCAAATTGCAAACAAACATCACTGTGCGGTGGGGGGGGGGGGGACGTCAGATACCAGGGCAACAGGGGTGAATCAGGGAGGAATTAGGAGCCTAGGAGGTTGGGGGACTGGGGACCACTTGCTGGCCACATGCGGCACAATTGGGCGATAATTGACTTAATAAGCATGACCACAAAACCAAATAGCCTAACAAGCAACAAAATATATACACAGACAAACAAACAAACAAACAAACACAAACACTTTGATACACATGTGACAATAAGTGTTGTTGCAGCAAAAAACATTTATGCTAGTTAACATTTTTGCAGCTTAAAGCACTAGCAAGAGGATTTAAATATTTAATTAAAACAGCTAAAGAGCTGTAAAGAAGGTAACAATAAAACAACAACATGAATAATATAGATTTAGAAAACTTAAAGGGTATACAACAACAAAGTTAAAGTTAAGTTAAGAAGTTGTCAATGAACTGAAATGTTTCAAGACGGATTAGCAAAAAAGTCTACGTTAAAAGAATTTGCTGTAAAATGGCTCAAGAGAATTTCAAGTTCAAGATAAATCTGAAAGCTATTAACTTAATGAATTCTTGCATAACAACTTTCGTTGCCCCTGTTAGCTGGTGTTCTAGAACTATGGTCGTAACTAAACTAGTAAACTCAACCAATTTTAAGAACAAAAAAACTAAAGCTTTAATTGCTGGCTCAAAAACTTGTAGTTGTTAGAAGAAGTCGATAGTTAGAGTTTTGAACTTGTGGTTTTAGAATGCAACAAAACAATGCAATTAACACACACGCACACACACACAGACGCACACACAAGCCCTTGGGCGACTTAAAAACGTTTTCGTCCTTTTCGAATTGAATACCAACAACGAAGGAGGACGAATTCGCGTCGACTGTGCGTCTGTTCGTCGCGAGCGAAACCAAACTAAAGAAACATCGAAACAACGACCTGTTCTAGTCACATTTAGTCGCAGCAATGTTCCATGTAGAACCAGTTCACCCCTCACCCCGATCAGAGATCTGTCCGTCTGTATGTCTGTCTGTCCGTCTGTCTGTTCAGAGAGAGCTAGTAGCTGCGTGGGTTGCCCCGCTTAACGTTCATTGCGAGTTTCAGTGCGTGTGGCAACTAAATATTTTCAAATAAAAAACAAACTAGAGCAAAAAAAATGTGCTTGACTAGGAAATACTCTGTGTTAGCAGAATTAAGGTAAGGAGAAAATTAAACTTGATTACTTTCTCCACATTATTCACAGTTGAGCATTTTTGGATTTTGTGCAGGGTATCACACTTTATTGCGTGCGACCTTGGAGCATGCAAGGTGACGTGGAAGGTGTGCTCGGTAAGGGGTGAAAGGTAATGGGTGAAGCGCATCTGTGCCCCAGGCTTGCCAATTGATTGAGGGCGGCTTAGCATGTGAATGGCGGGGTTAATTAGGCAGCCAAGGCACCCCTCCCCCTCTCACTTTATAGCAAAATGTCCAAGGGCAACCTTTCTCCCCGTCTCCCTCTCCCCTGCTCTATTATTGTTATTTTTGTTGATTGGATGCTGTCGGTGTGCTTGGGACGACGACAAAAACGGGCAACAAGTGAGCGGCATAATTCCCATTGATCAAATGAATAAATAAAGGTAAATTAAATTGTTTGGAAGCTAAATTTTGTGTTATATACGTGAGAAATTGTGTACTACTTAAATGTAATTAAGAGGCTAAGGATGCTTCAAAAGAAGCGCATCCGGAAGTGCTTCACAAAGAGCAATCAATTTAGAAATCTATTGCTACAAGTGAGAAAGTATATTTAGTTTAATAGGTTCATAATGGAGCAGCTTTAAGCTACTTTAGAAAGCACTCTATAGAATAATAAGAAAGAAAACTAAATTAATGAGCTTTAAGCAAATATCACTAGAAGCGTGATTTTTTTGCGGCGACATGAATAATATTATTTTATTAACTTTAATTACATATTAATGAACTACTTTTTAAGTATGTCAGAAAAAATGTTCATTGAAAAATATTGAAAAACAATATAACTTAGTATTTGTATGTTTTTATAATAAAATTGGGTTGCTGGATTTTAAATTTATTTCATTTAATGTTATTTCATTTATTTCACTCAACATAAGAATTAATCCATTTAAAATGGGGGGACAACCTTGAGATTGTTAAATTAATATCACAGTCACAGCTGGCACAAAACACACATAAAACACTAGAAGAAAAAAAGATACAGAATGCAGGATGCAAGTGGCAAGTGGCAAGTGGCACGTAAACGTTGCAACGCGTTGGCAATGGCGGATTTGAATGCCAAGTGAGGCTGTTGTAAAGTTTTCGGTACCTGTCAACCTCCTTGGCAATTTTCCGCTTAACCGAATTTTCCACCCCTCCCTCGCTAAACGCGTATCTTTTGCGTCATGACAAAACGTGACCAAAAAAAAAGGTTGGCCAGAACAGAGAGAGAGAGAGAGAGGGTGAGAGTAGTGTTAGTCACCTCAAATGTTATTTGCATTTTAATGACGCACTTTGAAATGTTATTTTAATGGGAATATTTGTGACATTGACCACGCCCCCTTCTGCCACAATTGACTGACAGAGCGTGCAACAAAGTCACAAACATAACCAACAAAATATGTGGCCAATTTATTCGATTTATGATGCTGCCTGCAAGCGTTCGAAACTAGTTACATTTGACATTCAATTTGTGTTTATTTGTTTTTCACGCTTTTCAAAATGTGAAAATTCTTGACAAGAATGTCAAATTTGCATTATTCACATTTGCATATTGTTTACTAATAAACGTAGCGATGACAAATGTAAACAACAAATAATTCCCATTGAAAAATAAACAACAATAAACTAATATTTATTCCAGAGTATCTTAAAGTTCAGCACTTTTTGCTTAAGTATTTATTTTGATTAGCTTTGTGTTGTGCTTAGATAAAGAGATTCATAAATAGGTTTCGTGATTCATTTTATGCTGCAATATTTATCAACTGATAAGCTTCTATGGTCTATAATAAATTTCGGAAGTTCGATCAATCAAACTTTACTCAATTATAGTCCAGTTTAATGATGTGATGAAATTCTTCAACACGTTTTAAACATTCTACAAACATGAAATTTTTCATTCTCAGCTTTGTTCGGATGAGGCTTTATCCTTTACGAATGACAAAAATTTGGTCTGTGCATGAGTATCTCAAGATTGATTGTAATCGATAACCGATACATCGTTTAATAAACGATATCTTTTATGCCCAACCTATCATGTTTTCAACAAATTGGCGAACACAAAGCTAGATATTGATTCGCTTTTTGATGCTTAATAAAAAAAAATTTTATCCTTTTTACGCTCGGAAAAGATTTGCATATGCCTGTTATACAAATTTACAAATATATATTTCACGCCGTATTGTATTGTGTTTTAATGGTTCCGGCGTATAAAAACGACGCATAATACAAATTAACACAAAAAGTATAATAAAAAAAATATATGTGCATATAAAATAAATTGTAAATCGACCGTAAAAGAATTAAAATAATAACACAAGCCTATAAAATTGCAATGAAATGCAAATTGAATTAAACTTGCCCCATTTTATGTTGCTGCTGCAGCACCTTTTCTGCTGCAGTTGCGGACTTTTTTGCCAGTTCCGTTGCGTTGCGTTGCACACAAAAAAAAACCCCAAACCAAGTGTGGCACATAGGGGAGATCGGGAGGTGTATAAAGAAGGAAAGTTTTTCTTTTCTTTTTTTCTTTGGGGTGCAGCATTGTGATTTAAGGCAGCGAGTTCTGGCTATTGTTAGCAACTGTTAGCCATGGCCCGTTGCATGAGAACAGGTGCAGCAGGTCACGTCTTGCGACTCAACGAGTGAACGACAAAATGGCGACCCAGCAGAGAGCGGGCAAGCAGCGGGGCATGTGGCACGGTTGCACGTGCACAAACAGAGAGATTCTTGAGGTCTTCGACAAAAGTTTGAAATGCACAAGCGACAGAATAAAAACGTTTGCCAGCTAAAATCACATAAATGACAATTTAACTGATTTACAACAGAGCCCAAAACGAAAGGTTAGAGAGGGAGGGAGAGAGGGAGAGAGAGAGGGTGCACTAATAAGCATTGATTAGTGTGCACAAATTTACATTAATTGACAAAAAGGGGTGCAAGAATAAATAAATGGTCAAATTATAGAAAATTAAGCGACGACATTAATTAGGCTCACTCTTAATTAAAACTAAATGAGATAGAGAAAAAGAGGAGCGACAGAAAGAGAAGATCCTTTATTTCTCTCACACACTCACACGCCTACAAATATGCAACGAGTTTTCTATCACACAGTGTCAAAGTGAAATTGAAGGAGGCGAATATGGAATGCGGTTGCGGTTGCAAGATGCAAATTGAGGCTGACGCACAGCAGATTGTGTCTTCCAACTATGCGTGGAGGCAAAAGCTTAATCCTAAATAGACAAAGTCTTAAGCTTTTAATGAAGATAGACGACTAAATTTATAGAATGTAGAATACGGAGAAAAGATTTGTAAAAAATCGATTTTAAGATAGATTGAATAATTTATTTTGTAATCAAAAAAAGGTTAGGTGAGTTTACTAACACTAGAAATGTAAGGACATCAAAAAGCTCTCGCCTTTAAGTACTAACTGCATATGAAATAATACGACTGCAACAAATGTTTAAATATTATAAAACTACTACTTAATATTTATTTATTAAAAAAAAAAAAAAAATTTTTAATGGTTCTAGCCAGTTTTAGTCGTTTCTGATAATGATCTAAGCATATTTTTAAGCCTCTGTAAGTTAATTAGGCAAAAGTGAGTAAGTGCTCGTAAATTTTAATTTTTAATTTTAAGTACATCAAATCTTAAATGGTTCTGAGAGCATAATCATAGATCATAGACAGAGAGAAGTGAAAAATTGTTGCTATCTTGACGAATGTGATGAGATCGAACGAAAGTTTGCAGTGAACGAAAGTCATCGAAAGGTTTGCCGTCGTCAACATTAGTTGTTATTGTTGACTCAGCTGATAACGGTTTTGAAACGGATGATTGCAACTTTAGCAGTTGCTGTTGTTGTTGTTGCTTTTGTTGTTTTTCTTGCTCACCTGTGACCCAGCTGACGCTTGTGGCCGTGATAGCTATTATCGGCGTTAAGGTGAAGACCATTAAGCACCGATTGATCCATGTCCGTTTCGCCAATAGTTTGTGTGCGTTCGCGTGCCACGGAATTGCAGTTATTCATTTTGGAATGTGGTTGTTGTTGTTGTTGTTGTTGCTTGGGTTGAGTTAGCGGCATTTTCGTGAGCTTTCGCTTACTGCTTCGGCTGCTGCTGCTGCTGCTGCTTCTGCGACTGGTTAGCGAAAAGTGCCAAAGAGCAATGCCAGCAAAGTAGCGAAGCCGCGTCGCTGCCGATAAACGATTCGTCGAGTTCAGAGCGCTCCCCAAAAAGCAAAGCTCAGTCGGTTAGAGTGGGAAGGAGGGAGATAGAGAGCGCAAGCGTGCAAAATGTGGAAAATTTGTGATGTTGTGAGAAGAAGAAGAAGAAGAAGAAGGCGATGTTGCCTTATCAGCTGTATGGTGGAAACGTCACAAATCTATGCGCAGTAGCAGCAGCGGCAGCAACAACAACAAACTGCGTATTGTGTGATTGAGGAATGATCTTGTGCGTGTGAAAAGCACGCAGAGTATTGTTTTGCGTTTCTCTTTTTTTTGGGCAATATTATGCTTATCACAGAAACAAAACACACATGTGTCTGGTATGTACACACAAAAACACACACACTCGAAAAAATATAAGTAATACAAAAGTACTACAACAATAAATTGTGCTTTTTGTTTTCTTTTGGTTTGCTTTTAGCGCTGCTGAGTTTATGTATGACGAGAGCAACAATTTCGGTCAACGTTCGGAATTCAACTGACGGCGGCGTCGACGGCGACGCTCAATGAATGCAACGTAGTAGAAATGGGAAGGAAGCAGCACCAGCAATAATACTAACAACAGCAACAGCAACAGCAACAACAACACCAGCAACAACACCAGCAACAGCAACAGCAGCAAAACGGCAAGCAAGTAAAACTCAGAGAACGAACGCAGTTGAGCGACGCGCGCATCTCTCTCTCTCTCTCTGTGTCGTTGAAAGCTCTTCGTTTTCACATTTGCGTGTCAAAGAGTAGGCGCGCACCGGACAGCTGTGTGCTAGTATTTTCTGTTGTTGTTGTTGTTGTTGTCGTTTTTGCTGTTGCCCGTCATCGGATTTGTGTCGTTATTGCCTTTATGCCTTTTATGCAATATACACAAAGTGTTGTGGGTTTTATTTTGGCTGTCTCTCTTCTTGTCAGGGGGCTTATGCTGGGTGTAACAACTAATGACAAGGCAAAATAAATTTACAAAAACACACACTCAGGCACAAATAATAGACGTTTCCAGATTCAGTTTCAGTTTTGTTCAATTTACTGCGTAGTAGAGCATTCAATGTTCGTTTTGCGAGTAAGGTTTTTGTTTGTACTTGTTTTTTTTTTTTTATCTTCACGCCATGAAGCGAACACTCAAAAATAGCTTGGGAAATTTCCAAGTGCCTGTCGGAAGACGCCGATGAAAGCAAATGAGAAATTATAAATAGCACAAATAAAAGACAACAAACACAAACAAACCAATCGCCTTCAATAATAATCACAACTCAAATATAAGATCGCGTTTAGGCGTTTGATTTTATGCGTAGGTTTGTGACTCGACTAAGTTGGTCTTTGGTTGTTGTTGTTGTATTGATGTCTTGTCAAAAGTGAAACCTGTATTAAAGATCTACATACTTATAAAGCGTTTGAAATAAGGTATGGTCTTGTTTGTTCAAATGTTTTGGAAATATCATCAAGATGGTTTTATGTGTTTTATGCAAATATCTTGATTTTGTGAACGCTTAGACACCTTTGCCTGACAAATTACTTTGATTTTATATTTACACTGAGCATAATAAGTTGGCTTATATAACTTTTATATTTAAGTTCTTAAGTTAGCTTAAAATTTCAGAATAAAAAGTCTTTTTAAATTACAAAATCCTTAAAATAAAAAAAAACAACCTTTTTAGCACTTAGTCATTTGTACGCATTCATTTTGCATGCACTGTTAGCATGTCCAATTATCATAATGATTTGTTGAGAGTGTCTCAGAAATATTTGACATACAGCTTTTTTTTTGGTCTGTCCATATGTAGACATATTAATGCTAGTCTGGACATTAATATTTAAATCATATACCATATTTGGTTGCACGCTTGCAATGCCCCCTCACACCTCTATCCACCACATCCGATTAGTTTTTATTCGTACAGATTTAAGCAGGTGAATTACAGTTATATCCACTCTCGAAAGCTCTTTGCCGTCTTTCTTACTCTCTCTCTCTCCTTCTTGAAGTTATCATTGTGACAACTCGAACGATAAACATGTCTAAAATTAGAGCTTATTATTCATAATTTGCTAGAATTTTGCATGTTTGTAGAGAGTTTTTGTGTTTAGATATCAGTTTCATTTAGATGACCATTGCAAAAAAAAAAAACAACAGTACTTTTTGAACTGATAATCTGTTTATTTACTCTTGGCGGAGATAGCTTTTCAGCTGATTAAAAAAAACTAGGAACGAAACGAAAAGCAGAACCAAACAAAAAAATCCCATGAAACGAAAATTGAAATCGAATTCCATTAAGCGAAAACAAAAATAGACAAATATTGGCACAGCAACTGCCAGGCAATATTGCCTCTAGCAGGCAGAACTTGAGGGAGGAGTTGGGAGGGGGGGGTGTGCAGTGGAGACTTGTGTTGTGGATAGTGTATTCAAATTGAGCATGAAAACCATACAACAGCTAAACAGTTTGACAGTGTGTCAATGTCAAACATACAGACAGACAGAATATCTGGCAAATATGATTAACACTAGACAGATACTTCGTATATACATATGTATATAATTTTCCACTTACATTCATATTAAAAATGCAGTTGACACTCAAAAAAGTAGCAAACTGGTTAATTGTATGAAACGAATGAAAAATATATTATTTATACGCGCAACATCTCATAAATTTAAATACTAAAGAGAAAACATTTTAAGCTCTGATTCACTGTACGTAGAAATGTTACATACATACATATGTACATGTGTGTAAGCCTTTAAAGCTTTAGGCTATTTAAGCTCGCTGATTTTGTGTGCATTAAGAGAGTTGTAGTTGTTGTTGTAGTTTTGTTTTTGCTGCTGTTTTGTTTGCTGTTTAGTCGGTGTCTGTGTGCTTTCCGATAAGGCGATAAGGTAGCCGCAGTTTTGCATTCGGCATTGGCCCTGAACACACACACACACACACACACAGAGTGCTAGAAATACGAACGGTGTAGAGTTCAGCGAAGTATGTGATTTGGGGTATACTGAGAGAAATAAACTAACTAAAATGATGTCTATTTAAACTCCAAATTTATCAAGATGCGATTTCAGTTAACCTTGACACTTGTCACATTGGCCCCAAGAAAAGGTTGCTTCTTGGTCACCTACTAAGACAGGGTTGAGGCACAACAACAACAACAAGAAGTGACACTCAAGATAAGAACTTGGCAGCCTAATGAGCAAAGAAGGAGAGAGAGTTTGAGTTTGTTAACCGTTATCATTGGATCTTAAATTGCCTCCTTTCAAGTGTGTGTGACGTCACAGAGTAACTTATTCGAGGTGTTTTTTGGGTGACATTTATTGATATGCTATTATTATGTAAATGTACATACGAGTAGTGAAAAAATTAGAGTTGAACAATCTTATATTTAGACTCACCTGTGAGCCGCATGGCGATAATACTTCTTGGGTGCCGAACAGAGGCCGGGTGTATTGGGTGCTGAATCACTCATATCGCACTGCAAAAGATATGTGTTATCACAGTTTATAGCAAGACAGTGAGAGAGAGGGAGAAAGGAATAAGTGCAATGCACACACACATACATAGACATTGGAAAATTTTGAGTTAGTTGCATTGTACAAAAGATTAACAGTAAAGTTGATGTTAGGAAGACGAAGAAGGCGGTGCAGTAAAAGCAATTAAATGCACAAAACAACATCCGAGTACAGCAAATCTTATGCTCTCCCGTGTGTGTGTGTGTGTGTGTGTGTGTGTGTGTGTCTGAGTGACACAATTGGTTCAGTAAGCTAATGAGCTTTGCTGCAGCTGATTGATGTCTGTCTGTTGTGTGTGTATGTGTGTGTGTGTGTGTGTGTCTCACTGTCTGTGTCACTTTGTCTCTTGCAAGTTTTCAATTTCTTCGACTCGCTCTCCTTACTTACTTGATAGGGCAAGTCGTAGTACTCTCGTGCAAACAGAGCTGTGGTCTGAGCCTCTGCCAGCTCTTGCGCCACGCTGTCTTCAGACATTGTTGTCCCTTTGATTAAGCTCGCATAGGTGCAGAAGCTTTTGCTTACTTTGTTGTTCTTCCTTGTCTTATAGCGGTTGTTGTTGTTGTTCTTCTTCTGACGTTGACAGTTTGAAATGCTGCTGCTGCTGTTGTTGCTCAGTTGACGCAGGAGGGCGCCGTTATAGGTAATTTGGACTTTAACTGTTGTTGTGTTTGCTTTGTCTGTTTGAGTTGCTGTGGTGGCTGTTCTTGTTGTTCTTGCTGTTCCGCTAGCTCTGGTTATTTTTGTGGGTTTTGTTGTTATTGTTATTGCTGTTCGGATAAACAGCAAATGGTTTGAACCATTGCGTAAGTTCCTTAACACTTGCGACAAGTTAACAAAAGCCATTAATCGCGCTTGCATGCAATGTGTGGTGCATACATACATGTATGTTTGTATGTAACTATAGCAATTCTAATGGTCTGTTTGTATGTATGTATGTTTGTGTTGTGTGGTGTGCGAATAAATACAAATACATATGTACATTATGTTGTAAAAACAATTTACCAAAAATGAAACAAAAGAAATGGTATATTTTGTGGTAATATTATATTATGAATATTCTGTGAATGTCAAGTTTTACCATACAAAATAGGAATAATTAGTGTTTTTAGTAAGATGTGTTTAGATTTTTCAAACTTTTTTTTTAAGTGCTGCAGTTTTGCTAGTAACTAAGAAATAATAATAGGCACAAACAGAAGCAGAAAACTAAAACGAAAATAGCAGTTGGCAGAAGCAAAAGCTATTTATAAGCCCCGCCTAAAAGTATGCTGTGAAAATGAGACCGCACTTGGTATGATTAGCAATTTTACAAAATATGTTCTAACACATATTTTATTACAGTTTGTATATCAATGTGCATTTCTGTTATTGCTGTTGTTGTGAATTTAAATTTTTTGTTTGCCACAAACGATGACTAAGTGAACAAAATTGAAAACAGACTTTTTAATGTGAAATGATGGAGCGTCTAATTTATCGATCTATCAACTGCGCAAATGGGGCCCGCAGTAATAAAACACTATGATGGAGGGACCGGGGCTCTAAAAATAAGCCTCCATAGGCCCGTGGACTATATGTATGCACATTTGTACATACATATATGAGTGTGCGACAATAGCAAACAACAACAACAAAAAGAAGAGGAGCACGGACAAGAAAAAAACATGAGTCATCATTTACAGTTAGCAGTAAACTTTCACACCATTTAATTAGGCAAAAATAATGAAACTGGAATTAATTGAATTAAACTTAGCTTAGTTAGCTGCACTGTTCAAAAACTCACAATATTATGCACCGAAATACAGTTAGAAGAATGGGTAGAATTGACAAACTAAGTATAACACGATTATCTTTTAATAACTGTTCAGTTATGGTTTCTTTCTTTCTTTCGTTCTTCAGTTTTGTTTTAGTATTTGCACAAAGGTTTCATAACACTCTACTTATTTAAAGCAGGTCACGTTAAATACACATGTGTGTGTTATGCACGATATGTTTGAATTATATGTTGTTCCAAAAATGCCTTTTCACTGAGCGAAAACACCAACAAAAAATACATACATAAATTAAATGCTTGTGTGTTTACGCGTCGCGACAACCGAAATGCGAATATGGAAAATTTTATGTGTATGGATTTTGTGATGTCTACCGATAAAAAAAAAACACAAAAAAACAAACTGTGAAATCGCCTCTAATTTATCATATGGCCGGTATTTGTTGCTGCTTTTGTTTGTTCTGTCTTTTCGCTAGCGCTCTGCTCGACTTTTTCTTTTATACATATTTAAGTTATATTTTGTTGTTCTTTGACGACACTCGCTCGCTTTTCACAATTTTTCGTTCGTTAACATTGTGCTACATTGCAATTTTGACGTTTGCAGCGCACGCGCTCTCACCGCCTGACTGCAGACAGGTGGAGCTCGCGACTGAAAGAGAGACACGGAGAGAGCGAAAGAAATTGAAAGAGAGCCAAAGAGTATAGTGCGTGTGTAATGCCGGTCAAAGCTTTCTAGTTGTTGTTTGTAAACAAAGTAAAAGCTCCAACAGTCCTCATTAACAGCTGGCAGTGCTGTTGCTGCCGGCTTCATTACTTTTTGGCGGCACATAACATTCGAAAAGTGGCGCATTAAATCAAATGTTAAATGAAATTAGTTTAAAGTCAAATTTGCAGAATTTAAGTTCAAAATTGTTTTTTTTTTTGTTTCCATAAAAAGTACTTAAAACATTCAAAACTTCTTGGTTGTTTTATTTAGTGTTGTTTTCCAAATATTGATTTTGTGTCAAACTTTTTCAACTCACTTTTATCAATTTGGTTTGTGTTCGAACAAATAAAATGTGCAATAGTTGCTTTCTCACTCATCTCCCTTAAATGTTTGCCACAACCACCAAAACTACCAGAGTTGATAAATCTTCCGCGTACTTCGGCTGACGAGGCACTTCCTTGCACTTGCGGCACTTCCTTTGGCTGCATTTGGTGCACACAGCTCCAAGCGAAGAAAGAAAACTACAAAAAAGAGGGAAAAAGCCAAATGAATGAAAACAAAAACGGTGCAAGTGCCTCGGCCAATGGTGAATGGTAAATTGTGAATGGTAAATGGCTATTTGGAGACTTGGCCATTTGGCCATTTGGCTATTTGGCCAATTGGCGGGCGTCGCCTTACGCAACGTTTTTAGTTTTATCACCTAACCGGGCTAAGATAGTAAGTGTTGTAGCTGGTTTTTCAATAAGCTGGCCATAAAAAACGGGAGCAGTTCAAAGCTGCTGTTGGCTTGTTTTCGCACTTAATGCCTAGGTACGAACGGTAAATAAAGTGAAGTGGCCTGGATGCGATCCGGACAACTGCGTAAGCCAGAAAAGCCGCCAACAACAGCAGCAACAACAACAACAACAACAACAACGATGCTGCTGACCAAAACATTTGCCCTCTTGCCAACTTGGGCTACTTGGCTACTAGCTGCTTAGTTAGCGCAACTTTTTAGCCAACTGCAGGTTAAAGACACAGTTAGGCAACATCTAAATACTCTTTCCAATGCTTATATATATTTTATTTTTTTTAATTTTTTTTTTTTATCATTTTTCTGTTATTATATAAAACAACTCAAATTAAACTTATATGCTGACTTCTAAAACAACTTAGTCTAAAGGCTAAGTAATAAATATGGCATATATATTTCTTAAGGTAGGAATATTTTTCGTGAAAGTTTAAAAGTTGATCATGTACATTTTTTTCATACCGATTTCAAAGAAAAAATGTATAGTTGTTTTTTTCAATCAGAAATTTATTTTAATCGATATTTAAAAATGGAAATAAACCTTTTTCATAATATGCATTTCATATCAAGAAAATTATACAATTTATCCTTCTGCCATCTTCGTTTATATTTTTTATGATACACTTCACTTTTTCGATAGGGTATTGCAAAAGCACAATAAAGAAAAAAAAAAAAACTTGTTGGCCATGTTCATGTGCAAAGTGCAGACAGCGCCAATTGTTGCCTTTAACTATAGCTGCTGCAGTTTTTGTTGTTGTTGTTGTTGTTTCTTTTGCGGCCTCGGCGAATTTGGTCAAAAAATTGCTACGGATCGTACCTTAATTGCATTTTGTGTGCCCGTGTCTGGGTTGGGCTTTTCAAATCATGTTTGCCACTTTTTTCTACTCTTTTTTTTTTGTATATACATTTTTTGGGCAGCTTTAATTAGTCGCGTGGACGGCTTTAATGGCAAAGCGGACAACGCTGCGTATGCGTAATTAACGCAGAAAAATCGCAGTTAACTTTTTTTGGGTTTCCCCCCCCAGTGGCAAAGCAACAATCGCTAGACGTGGGGGGGGTGAGGCAGCTACAAGTGGTTGGGTGGGGGTGTGTCTTGGTGAATTCGAGTTTTAGGCAACTTATTGAATGCATAGAAGGCTATCAATTTTAGTGGATTGTGGGGTGGGGGGGGGGGTGGTATTTGCTTAGTGTCCTGCGCTCTTTTATGCCTTAAGCACAACAAGAACAAAATCGATTCATAAATTAAACATTATTAAAACCCATATTGATTTCTATATATATCTCTCTTTCTCTCTTGCTTGCTGTTTGGTCAAAAGAAGTACTTACTAAGAAGCAGGTAGAAAGAGATGAAGATACGCTAATCCACTTAATGTTTAAACCATTTTAAACATAAAATTACTGTCCATTAGATTTTGCTGACATTGCAAATAAAATACTTAATGTTGCTAACATTTTAGAGGGTGAAAAGATTTTATTGGAAAAATACGAGCAGTTACCAAAAAGTGAAGAATTCTAAAAAGCCCAAATATCAAGCAGATAATTGTGGCTAAGAAGAGAGTTTTGAGATTGTTAGGAAAACAAAAAAAGCAATTATTATTATTCCCGATCTTTAGTTAAGTCCTTGCCAGCTTATGATAAGCTAACCTAATCCTCGACAAGAACAGTGTCTGAGAGCGTATCAAGTTCAGTTTTAGTTGGCCATAATCAATGCACATTCCAATCGACTGAATGCGCATATTGCGACCACATGCCTTGGGCTTCTTTCTTGGCCAACTTGATTCGGATTTTGGCCAGCGACAAACACAGAACAGAAAAAAAAACAACTAATAAAGCAACTCAATTAGGCAGCAGCTGCCGAGACGCGTCGCTGCCAAAAATATTCTCAATCAGAGACGTTTTTAGGGGTTTTTCGCCTCTCTCCTCTTCCTCCTCTTTTCCTCTCTTCCTCTCCCCTGATTGTACTTGTGCTTGTATGGCTGCCCCTGCGGGCCGTCCACGTGGGCAGCCCCAAAATGATTTTCGCTATGAATGCGAATATAAATAAAAATGAAACTAATTTAATTAAAAGGCAGTCGTCGTCGTTAGGCAGCAACCAACAGCGCCACCAGCACCACACCTACACACACACACACACACACACACACACACACACACACACACACACACACACACACACACACATGTGCGTATACATAAAAAGCTTTGAGATCAAAAATCAGGTCGCCGAAAAGTCTTTTTGCAACTCAATAAAGGTATTTTACAGCATGTCAAATACTCTTTTAATATTCATAATGTCGAGTGTATTCAAATAGAGAGTTTTTGCATTCTAGAACAGAGTGTGTTTTTTTTAGTTTCAAATATAATACTTTTCAGGCAACAGAAAGTATGAATAAAAAAAATATAAATAGCACAAAAGCACAAACAAAAAAACAAACATTAAAAGTTAATATAAAGTTTTTAAATATATTTGCAATCAATTAAACAATATTGATGAACAATATTTTATGACTTTATGTTCAGAACATAGGTTTGAATAAACACAAACTGTGAATAAAATCAAACATTTATTTGATTAAAATAGATTTTAAAAAATGGGAATTTCTTTTACTAACTTACTTACTTATTAGCTAATAATAATAAATAAAAATATTTAAACGTATTTAATGATTTTGGGCAGCTTTCTAAAATAGTTTAAACTTAAACAAAAACTCTTAAAGTAAACAAAAAATTATTGATCAATGTTTTCTTTTCACTATTGCATCCTTTTTTTTAAAGGTAAATCGTCCGTTAGTAAATATATTTATATTTTCTTATTTAAGCTATTTATTATGTAGCATTCAAAAGAGTATTTGAGTTTGTTTAATTTGTGACGTTACGTCGTTTAATGGTCATGCTAAGGGGCATTAGAAAGGTAGATGGAGGGATCAGAGGAGAGGGCAGGGCAGGGCAGGGCACCTCTACACAATTATTTATGCGTTGTGTGATTTGTCGCTCAATTCGCGTCACATTTTTACATAAGCCGCCAACAGCTGCAAACTGAAAACTGAAAACAGAAAACTGAAAACTGCAAATTGACAATTTGATTGCCTGCAAATCTTAATTTCGGTTCGAATCGCTGTGGGTCCCACCGATAAGTTTGGCGATAAGCTTGTGGCATTTCCTGGGGCAGCTCCCGCCCGTTTGTTTGTCAATATGCAACATGGGCTGCGCCTTTGGCCACATTGCGTATACGCAGCATTGCCCAAGCCAAGGCAAGTGATGGAAAAAAAGTAAAAAATGAAAATTGTTGAGTGCGTGTTTTAAGTGGCGCAGCTAATTGCTGCACTTATGCGCAATTATCTGTGAATTTTCTAGTTTGTTGTTTGCAACATTTCGTAGCATGCAACATGAACATGTTTCTCTTCTCGATATCAAATTGAATTATAATCAATTATAACAATTAATGAACTGAAAGTCCGACAAAAAAACCACAATTTTGAACGCTTTTTAATAACAGTTAAACTTCAATCAAAGAAACCTAACGGGACTTGAATTAATTCAATTTGCAATAAGCAAGCAAATTGATTACATAAAAGATCTTTGTACATCGATAATAATTAAAAGAGTTGTTGTTCAGGCTGCGTTTTGTGGGCGTGGTCACGTACAATGGTACAGCCGTCAACTTTAGCAATTGTTAATATCTGCGACTGGCGTCAAAAGTTGACTCAAAAACACACACACAAAACTTGGCAACTCTGCGCACTTGCAAGTTGCGTGAGAAAATTGGGGAAGTGGGAAAGTGGGGAAGTGGAAGGGGTGTGCGAATTATCACCAGACCAGCAAAAAGTTCATCAGGAGCGCAGTGACGCAGATTGAAAAGTTTCATTCCGAAAAAGTCAAAAGAAAAAGCATTTACGTGCTATTAAGCTTGCACAAAATGAAAACGAAAGAAAAACGACAAAAAATAAGAGTAAGTAAAAAGAAAAGCAAAAACGACTCTGAGAACTGTTTAGCTGAAGCTAACGACTTGATTAGTAAAGTAATCGGTAGAAAAACACTAATAAATAAATCAATCATTTAAGTAATTATTGCCAGAACGGTAGACTATAAATAAGATAAAAAAAATAAATATATAAAAGGAATCATTAGATAATTGAAGCGTTATTCTAAGTAACAGTTAAAAAGTTCACTTAGCATAATTATAAACTTTGGAGAGAGCAAATGAACTAGCTCTTTATAAGTAACTGTAGATGAACTTTGGTTGAATGGAGTTCACCTTTAAGGTGAGGTGAATAAATGTGGCGTGTGCCTGTTTATCTATGCTTAATCTTATTATCTCAAAAAGCACTGACCACTTTCCCCCCCACCCTTCCCCACCTACTCAACTTGTGTCTTGGCTGTCAATGATGGAATCGAAAACAAACCAAAAATCTATACATAATGTATAGACCAACAACAGCAACAAGAACAACAACAAATAAATGCACAAATTTCACAACAAATTAACAGACACACACACACACACACACACACACAAAAGTTGAGTGTGGGCGGCTTTGATGCTAAGTTGATTGAGATAAAGAAAAAGAAAAAAAATAACAACAAGAAGAGAACAAGAACAACAAGAAAATGGGCGTGTTTGACGGCCCAAACGTTTTTATCGCAGCTGCGGCATCGACACGAACAAAAACAACAACAACAATTCGACTTATGAAATAAAATACTCGCACCAACAAATCTATATATGTAAATAAGAGAAGAACAAGAGAAAAAAAAATGAACGTAACATAGACAAAATCTGGCCCCAAAAAAATCTCAGCGTTGTCTTTTTTGAGGCGTGTTAATGTTGTTATTGCTATTGTTGTTGCTGTTGCTGTTGTTTGGGAGGTGTGCCTATTGATTCCAAAATTGAAGGTTGAATTTTAATGTTGGCTTGGCTTTGTATCTATCTCCAAGCACTTATCTACTTTATTAATAAAATCGAAAGTAGGCAAGTATCTACGTATATTCCTTAATGGAGCCCAACTTGTAACGATGGACCACAGCTGCCACGCCCAGCTGCCCACCCCCCACCCATCAGCACAAATTCAATTGTTGAGCGTGTAAGAGCGACACCTGGCGGTCAAGCTGGCAAAGTTGAGAGTTTATCGAGCTGAAAATTGAATCTAGGATAAGAAATTGGAAATGTAATGAAGAAAAAGTAAAAAAAAAAAAAAAAATGTATTGTTTATGCTAATTTTGTTTGTTTTTAAAGAACATTTTATTCAAAACTAAGGAAGAAGAAGAATTTAAGATTAAGATTGGTAATTTTTAAATGTTTTTACAAGATTTCAAAAAGCTTTTTGTGCACAAGATTAGGTAAATGTTTGAAAAAATAATATATTCAAGCTAAATAAACACTCTTATTATGCCCCTAAAGAGTATTTGCATGTTTACTTTGCACATAAGCTAAGTTATTACTACTAAATTAGTTATTGACTTACCTGGACAGCCTAATTTATTAGACAAGTAATATGTAAACATTGACCACTGGGCCCGAAGAATACCTTACTTCTTATACCCTTCCAAAATAGGGAAGGAGATGTCTTTGACCCCATAACGCATATTATTTACAGCACAACAATACATCATATTATATTCGTATATTCGGCCTTGTATGTGTTTATTATAATATCATGATCGAAGTCATTGTTAATGGCGCTACTTAATTTGAGCACCCATTCATTCAATCGAGAGCTGAACATAAACGTCAAGGTTTGACATGCAAAGGACGTGTAATGCACATTTTGTTGTTGGTGGGTGAGGGTAAGGGTAAGGGTAACGGTGGGGGGAGGGTTGGGTTCGTTTCCAATGCCAGACCGAATACAAATTGACAAACGCCGGTCATTAATCTTGAAAGTCGTGGAAATGCCATGCAAAATAGCAACAGCAAAGAGAGAGAGAGAAGAAAAAAAATTTGCACATTGCTCTCCGCTACCCGCTCTTAGCTTTTTGTCGTGTGTTAATGGCCTGACAGTGGTGAGTATTTAGGGAAACAACAACAGCAACAGGGACAAGAACAACAGCAATAACAGCTTTGGTCAGGACAACCGTTAGAGCAAAACAATGGGCGGGGGCAATAACAACTACAATACGGTACACAAGAAGAAGAAGAAGAGCTTGGACTACAACAACAATGACATCAATAGGCGCAATTGAAACAAGTGTTGTCACTCCGCTGACTGCGACGTCGCGTCGCCAGTGACGTTGACAGCGACGCTGACTGCGGCTAGAATGTTATTGTCCCGGCCTAACGGTTGACAGGCAACGGTCACTCTCTCTCTCGATTTTTTTTAATACCCTTTTCAATGTAGCTTTTAAGCTCTTAAGCGTTTTATGAGTCCAGGAAAAAACCAAAATTACTTTAAAAAGGGTGGTAATTTAATGCAAAAAGCGTGCAACTTTTCAGTATAATTTTTGAAGGTTACATTCTCGGTAATAAGCAAACTGAAAGATAAATAGTTGGAATAAGAAATGCATTGCATTGTTATTCATTTCAATTTCGCCCAAAGCATCTATTGTTCTATTATTCAGGTGTAAATGAGTTATGTGTTTGTCTGCAAGCTCGTTTGGTGCGAACACGTAATTAAATATTATTTTTAATAAAAGCTTCCAAGAATTGAGACAAGAGATGCACTCAAGAATGTAAGCTATGTACATACATATGTATGTATGTGTGTGTGTTCAATGTTATGCAAGGGTATTCAGCTATCGTTTTTCACAGCCCCCAACTTTTGTTATTGTCTGTATTGTCTTTTTGACCCATATAGACGCATAAAGTTGCGCCTGACTGGACACAATTGACAAGGCGACGAGCAGAGACATGAAGAGGTTGGGGGATATGTATATGTATATGTACATGTATATATAGACAAGGACATGCTTGCCTGCACTTTCAGATGACTGTTGTTGCTGTTGTTAAGAGTGTTGTTGTCGCTGCAATTATACAAATTAATTTCGAGACAAAAGCGTGCAGATTGTTTTCCCAAAGGCTGGACAAACATTTGTTGAGTGGGCGTGGCTGCAAAACATCACAAAGAAACTGAAGTAGTAGGGGCAAAATTGAAATATCAGACAGACCAAACAATGGAAGCAACAACAACAGCAATATCATCGATAGCTGCTTTAACTTTACACAACACTGATTCAAAAAAGACAAAAAAAAAAAAAAAAAAAAAACGTAGCTGCAACAATCTCCTGCAATTGCCATTTTTGCCTTGACAGCTGGAGCAGCTCAACGCGAATGCCTCAGGCACGCAATATGGCGTCATCCTAAGCATCCTCAGCATCCTCAGCATCCTCAGCATCCTTAGCATTCGAAGCATCCTTAACATTGGCCCACTTCCAATCCCCACATTGTACATGTGTTGAAGGTCCTTTCCGACTCAATGCAAGCCACTTGCTAACCATTTATATATTTTTCGCTCTTTTTTGGTTTTATTTTTTGAAACGGAATCAAGCTGAATTAGCCTTCAACTCATCGTTGTCATTTTAAGCTGCTGCAATTGCCAATCCTGCCACCAGATAGTTTGTGGCTATATCTCTTAAAGTTCTGGCTGCCAGTGTTTAACAATTGCGTTCAAATGTTAGTTTACAAACAGTTCAACGTGTCCAAAACATATATAAAGTTTTCTTTTTGTTTATCTTTGTTTGATTAATCCAACTTGAACGTTATTAATGTGACACAACAAATGGAGATAAAATAAACTTAGAATGCAAAAGTAAGTTTAGTCATTATAGCTAGAAGTTAGTTCTCGTTAAACTGTTATTAAGGTATGTACTAAGCAGCAGCTTACTTTTTTTGTCTGCTCTTTTTTTTTCTCTTCATTGATTTTTTCAACCTTTTATTTACATGCGAAATAAATGCGAATATTCACAAGCTATTTTGCAACAGCAAAAAATTGTGTTTTTTTGCTTCCTTTATATATACAATATAAAATTTGTAAACAACTTTTTACTAATTTAATAATTCACAAGCTTTTTTCTAACAAGCAAGAACATTTTTGATTCAATTTTGTTTTTATTTCTGCAATTTTTCAAATATTAATAACAGTATTCATGTATAGAAACCTCAATTTCAGTTTAACTCTTAAAGTAACCTCTCCATTTTTTCTTAAACACTAAATATTTTAAAGCTTCGTGCATTTTGAACGACATTAAATTGAAGAATTCATTTGCACAAGCTTCTGAAGTACTTGTATAGTTCATCGTGGCTCGATTTTATTGAGCTTTATTAATGGGTCTCAGTGTTTGAGTCGCAAAATTCAGCTAAAACTGCACTGCCACATTTTTTGGCCTAGTTCGTAAATTTGATTTTTCGTTTTTTGGTTTTTGTTCTCACGCAGCAGCCGCCAAAAAGGCGCGGAAATTGGGCAGCCAGCCAGGGCCAGTCAACGCTATCCATGCGTACCCCACAAAAAACAAAACACAAAAAAAAAAAAAAATGTTGTGCCTCGCTTTTCGCTTTTAAAATGCCTTTTGCAACAATGGATCAGCGGGAGAGTGGTGTGGTGGGTGGGGGGAAAGGAGGGCGGTTGGGGCCTTATTGCAAGTGGTTTGATTTGTGATTTTGGCAGTTTTTTGTTGTCGCTGGCTGCTTAAATTGAGAGCTGGCTTTCGATTTTTGTGGGTCGCACAATTTATGCGCACTTTATGCGTTGCCCAAGTCGTGACTTGGACTCAGCCAAGAGTTACAGTTATGTAATGAGTGCGTATGTGTGTGTGTGTGTGTGGTGTGTGTGTGGGGGCTAAGACAGACAAGTGAGAGTTGCGCCTATTGCACTAGATTTAAACAAAAATAAAAAGTGGGCAACTTTGAGGCAGAGAACAATTAACAACGTGCCACCGCGTGTTGCAAGTGACTGCAATTCAATTACATTTTATTATGCCTCACAATTCAAATTTTGGACGCACAAAATTTATTCAACTTTCGGTCCAGTTAAGGAAATTGACCAAATAAATATTACAAATTTATTGCAAATTATTCCACTCAATCAATTGCCAACAATATAAAATATAACGAATTGCAAGCAATCAAAAAAGTAGCTAGAAGCAGGTAGCAACTAAGTAAAATAAATTACTTTTAAAGTAACGAGTAACGAGAAGTACATATAAAGATGTTGGGTTAAGTTAGCGAGTAACTTGTATATTTTTGTATAATGCTAAAGAACTTATTTAAAAGTGAGAAGTAACTCATTTTATTTATTGTTAAATCATTTATTTTTATAGGTTAAGTGCAAACTTTCCTCTTCGCGTTGCACTTAATTGTAAGTAGTTCTCGTTGTGTTGATTTTGTGAACAGGCTGTGAAAAAAGTTGAGGGGTTTCCTGCTGCCGCATGCCGCAGCAGTTCATTGCATTGGAATTTCCTTGACCGGATCAAGGAATTAGTCAACAACAGCATCAACAACAACAATTTCCAATCAAACAATATCTTTTGATGTGATTTCGATTAACTTGAATTTTAGTTGCAAATCCAAAGGCAATCAACAAATGGGCAGAGCAACAACTTGAGGGCGGGTGTTGGCTGCAAGCTGTAGTGGCAAGCGGGCATGCAACAAGCGGCGTCTGCGTCTGCATTGCGTTGCATTGCGTTGGCCGCCGCGCCTGCTCAGTAGGCGAACATTCACAATAGATTGCTGCTGCCTGCTTTGCCAAAAACACAAAACACAAAACACAAAAAACGCGCGACGCGAATTAGCTGAAAACAAGTTTTCCATGACTGCTGCTGGACCATATATTTTCCCAGCCATATTTATTCATGTGGCATGTGGTATAAATAGGCGCAAAGAACGCGATACTGAGACAGTTTTCATTACGAAGCCCAGCAGCCCGGTGCAACATTCAATTTTTTTTCACGTGCAGCTTACCGCAAACAAAACAAACCACATAAAATGGCATTCAAGGTGCGTAAAGGACTAAAAATACAAAAAATAGTGTGCTAAAGTGTGCGAGTGCGAGTGTGCAAGTGTTAGACAACGACAACAAGGACATAAAGAGATACCGAATGCAATTGCAATTATCCTTTTGCACAATGACTGGCCATTATCCTTGCCACAGTTGGCAGCCAAATTGATTGCATTGCATTTGTGACTAATGCCAGAGAAGGATAATTTGCAATAACTGGGAATCTTATTAGTCCCTCTCGCTTACCACAAAAGATACAATTGCCTTTGTCTTTGTTTACATTGATGGTTGCATTAACTGCACTTAGCGCCAATTATTGTTAACGTTGATGCCAACTACCTTTCAGATTTCTCCTCATCTTGAATCTAAGAACTTTTCTTCATCGTACCATACAATTTAAACATTGAAAATTTATAGTTACACATTTCCCAAGGCTCTTTAGCTTTAACAGCTGACCTGTGTGTCATGTTTTGATTCAATTTCAAGAGTCAACAGCAGAGTAAATATGCAGCGAAAACACAAACCAATTGAAGGCAATCAAGTTGGTGGCAAGTCGAAGAGTTGCATTAAAATTATGCTTAAATTAGAAATAAATGGCAATGGGCAATATTAAATTAGAATATGCAAAATGAAAAGCCAATTAAGCTCAAGTAAATTGAGCAGTGGCCAAGGTTAAGTGGCTTAATTAAATGCGTAATGGATAAGAAACTCAGCATTTGTGTCGAGTATTTAACTCATGTGTTAAATGGCACATCCTTGAAACTGAAACTCAAAATGAAATTGAAATTGTTCACTTAAAGCTGCCTGTGTGTTGCTTGCCAACCTCAATTTGTGTACTATTTCATGTTGTTCTTTTTGCTTTTTGTTTTTTGCTCTTCTTTTTGTTTGTTAGTATGTGTTGGCCCTGCTGCTGCTCCTGCTCCTGCTCCTGCTGCCATTCCTGTCCAGCAGTCAGTTACGCTTAATTAAAATCAGATAAATACCCAAAGACAAATAAAAGCCGCGCCAAGTCAAGTGCAAGGCTGCCACGCAGCGGCAAGGCAGGCACAAAACAAAACAAAACAAAAAAATACAACAAAGCACATAGAAAGGAAACGAAAATGATATAAATTTCAAATAAAAAAGCCAAACACAAGCTCCCTGATGTGCCCCAAACCCACAACGCTTCTTCTTCTTTTTACTTTTTGCTTTTGGCATTTTTAAGCGTAAATTGAAATTCAATGGAATTGTTTACCAAATGTGAAATGCAAAGTCGCAAAAGACAACAAAAGAAGCCAAACAGAAGAAATACACAAAAAAAAGGGAAAGAGGAAAGAAACGAAATAAAACGCACTACAAATACTACAAATTTAGAAAGAATGTAGATAGTGGCAAGAAGATTTAAGTTGTAAAAGCAAGCAACGAGTTGATTTGTGAGAGTAGAAACTAACGAAAAAGGGAAAATAAGTAATTAGCGAGTAGCTATATAAAAATGCTAACCAACGAGTAAATAGAGAATAACGAGTAAATATAAAGTACAAATAGTGAAAGCGAAAAGCTACGAGTAGCTTAGAAGAGTAGCTTACAGACGAGTAATTATTGATAGCGAGTGAGCATGAAGTACAGAAAGAAGTCATAAATGCATAGTTACAAATAGCGTTAAGAAATTAACGGCTTTAAATGCAAATTGTAGCTAACGAGCTGTGAGTAATGCAATTACACAAAACGAATTAATGCTAATACATAAACGAGTTGAGTGATTAGTAAGCGACAACAAAATATGCTGTTTACAATAATTGTTATGCTGTTAAACCGTGTCATATGGTAGTATGTTGAAGCATTTTTGTCAAGCTCCTCCACAAGGCACACAAGATAAAGTTGCGAGAGAGTACCTTACAAATAATACGCATACGCCGCATTGCCAATGGCATTCAGGAAAACAGGAAGAGAGAGAGAGAGAGAGGAGAGTGTGGGGGAAAGTGAGCGAGAGAATTTGAGTTTTCAACTACTTTGCCAACTTAATTAAAAGTTTATGTGCCTGCAATTTCCTGGTGCTCCCTAAGTGTGTGTGTGTGTGTGTGTGAGTGTTTCTCTATGTCGATATGCAAACAAAATACCAAATGAGTTGTCAAGCAGCTGCCACTACACTCACTGATTTATGTGTGTGTGCGTGTGTGTCTGTAAGTATTCTAATACTCCATTCTCAACTTGCAGCTCATCTTCTGCCTGGCCGCAATGGCGATTGCCTGCGCTCAAGCCAAACCCGGCGGCCCAGCTGCCTACTCGATAAGTGCCCCCAGCGTGGATCACGCCTCGGTGGGCAACACACAGGAGCACACGGTCAAGGGTCACTATGGCCAATCATCGCAGTCTGACTATGCCAGCCAGGTGCAAACCGCACACTCTCAATCCCATGTGCAGCGTTCCAGCATCAGCAACGATGGTGGCTTGGCGCCCGCTCACTATGCTGGTAAGCTAGATGACTGCTATTGACGTTTTACAACACTCATTTGCACACGCACAACATGCACACAAAGCACTCACATTGAATTACAATTTATGTTATGCACGTAGTTAATATGCTAACACGAAAACGAAAAACGAAAAACAAAAATATCACAATTTAGCAGCGCCTCAAGCTACTTATGCGGTTGGACACACTGCACCCGCCCAGATACATGTGGCCAGCGGACACGGATTGGCCTATGGCGGTGGTGCTCACTATGCCGCTGCCGCCGCTCCCGCCATCGCCTATGGCGGCCACTATGCTGCCGCGGCCGTTGCACCATCCTACAGCTATGGCGGACACTATGCGGCCAGTGCACCAGCCTATCAGCTGTCAACGGGCTCCTCGCATCTGGGTCTGGGGGTCTGGGCTATGGCTATGGCTATAGTGGACATGCTGCTGCACCAGCTATATCTCATGGCTATCTGGCTGCTGCACCTGCTCCCGGTTGTGAAATACGCTGCCGCTCCAGCTTATGGTAGGTGTCGACGCAGAGAACATAAAATTATTTCCCAGTAGTTGCCTCTAATCTTTAAGCACCTTATGCACCTTAGCTATTACTGCTTCTTAGATCTTGAGTAGTTTTGTACTAATTTTCCAGCAAAATCATCTTTTAACCATATTTGCAGCACGTACTTAACTGATCTGTTGGGTAAACAGCTGACTTTATCTTGCTGGCATTGCCAAGAAAATTTATTGCACATAAACTCGCCAAGTGCACTTGGCCAAAAAACAAACTTGATGCTGTGCAAATACTTGCTACGAAGCAAAAACTTTTATTCGGCGAAGCGAGAGTTAAGGCGAAGGTTGAGGGGTTGCATCGTGATTTCGTAGAAAATGCAAACATTAACTCTTTGAGCCAAAGTCCTTAAGGACAAGTGCAAAAGTGAGATAAATTTCAAGAATTTTTCACTTGCACCAACCTTGCTTGCATTCGTTTCTCATTAGAGAGCTTAACAATGATCAAAGTGTATGAGATTTGTTTACCAGTGAATCCTTCTACTGAATCTTCAAAGGAAAAATCATTAAATTCATTGAAATGCGTCATTTTCGGACAAGTTTTAGTGCACTGTATTTAGTGCCTGTAAATAATAACTTAATTATGGCTTGCAGTCAACAAGACAATTAAAAGTTTTGTGCAATTTAAATGATTCTACCATGGATCGATACACAGATATATTCTTCATCGATCTACATCAGGCATTATGCAATTATCTCGTTAATATTTCAACGCCATACTCATGCATTGTCTGTAAATATGGGCGTGTTGCAAGCTAAATCAACCGAGCGGCGCATTTTCCACAATACAAACTTTTCTTTGCAGGCGTTGCCACAGGCGCTCATTTCAATGTTTGATGTCTGTGTCCGTGTCTGGGGGAAACGAAAAGCGAAAGGGCCAAAGAGTATTCGGGTATTGTCAGTGGGAGTTGGGTCTTGGCCATGTCGGACAACGCATGCCATATAATCAATCATTTATTCATTGTTGCCAACTATTTTAAAGCATTCGACACGTGGCCAAAGCACAAGCACAAGAAGATGATGTTGATGTCGATGTTGATGATTATATGAAGTCCTTGCTGCTCAAGTGGGGCCTTCAGTCAGTTTGTCAGTCATTCGTGGAAGTGGCATTTGGCATTGACAGGCGATGCGGGCTGCCAGAAAAGCAGTTCCCCACTATCAACTATCTGTCCAATACCCAAATTCCAAGAAGCACAAATAGCTTCCTTTGCCGCAATTTCACATCAAAAGAGCAATATTTCGGCCAATGCGAACAAAGCTGCAGTAGCCTTGCAATTGGCTCATTTACACACACATACATATGTTCGTCGAAGTTCTTACAATTACTTATTGGATCTGTGTGTAAGCAGCTTTATTTCGCATTGTTTCTTCCACTGTTGCCACACTTCACATTATGCGCTGTTGCCTAACTTCACCGAAAGGTGACCGTCCGTCACTTGCTGTCGTCTTATTGTCGTCCGCTTTCTTCGGCTGACCTTTTGTCATAGTGTAAGTGATGTGCGCGTATCTCATTTCATGTTCATGCCTGACAATACAAAATTGCAGACCTTGCTTGCCAAGTCACTTGATTGATGTCGACTTGTCAGACGCCACATGCTCACATCCCAAAAACTTCTCTGCAGTTTCTTCTCTCCCCCAAAAATGGCAGGCAACAAACAAAAACGAATGGAGAAAACTAAAATGATTTCATAGTCAGGCCATTGTTAGTGATAATGAGAAACAGTTGTGCTTCGGATTATTGATACCTGTCCGATACCTGAAAATGCTGCCCCAAACAATTATGCATGCGTTTTGAATCTCAGTGCCTGCTGTTAATGCGATTTGCAATTCGGTTTTTCGCAGCACCTGGCATCATTGGACACGGACACATTGGACTGGCTGCACCAGCGGCCTACGCCGCACCCGCCTACGCCGCACCCGCCTACGCCGCACACGCCTATGCAGCACCTGCCTATGCAGCACCCGCTTACACTACGCATCTGGCTGCCGCCCCTGTCCTCAAGTGAGTAATGCCAGTTGGGCTTTTTATAAATAGAGATGGATTGCCTCATCTCTGCTACTTCTCTTCTCTTTCATCAGGGCTGCTGTTGCTGCTCCCGCTTTGGTGCACACATCTGTCTCTGGCCATGGCGTTCACTATGGCTACTAGAAGAAGATTTGGAATGGGATGAACCACAGCATGCAGCAGATAACAATCATTACACTCGCCAACCACCAACGACCCCGAAAACATGGAGCTAGCGGCTAAAAATAGTACTTACGTGGATACCTAACGGTTAATAATGCGATGTTGCCCTGTGACCATGTTAATTGGAACTCCAAAATTACACATGGCAAATGCCAAAGTGCAACGTTGCACATTTTCGTTGAGCCATTATTCCAATTCTGTTTAATTACTTATTTTTTCTTATGTTTTTGGTTTTGTTATTATTTCGTTAGCTCCACGCTCTGTGCGTGTGTTATGTTTTGTTTTTGTTGTTAACTCTCTCTTGATTTTTTTTTTTGTATGTATCGCGGTTAATTTCACTTTTTATTTTAAAGTTACTTTGTACAGAAAATGCATGTGAAATGTTGGAAAAAATAAAAAAATCATTTAATACACAATGACTTGGTTAGAGCTTGTTCTATTTTGATACACATACAACCCTTCCATCACTGATCCCCTTACCCACCCCACTAACAGCAGTTATAGCATGATATATGATGGCCGAAAACTATGCTGCGATTTATATGCCACGCTCCAGTTAAGCACTTGTAGTCGCACTGCATACTTTATGGCGCAGTGCGTGGAATTTATCATACTCACATACACATATGTATCTATATGAATATTTATGCATGTAGCATGTTCAAAGCCAGTCCATTTTATGGTAGATAGATTAATGGCTAACTCGCCAATGTGCCAAATGCCACCAAGTGAATGCCACAGCCAAGGTATTAAAGTTCAAATGACCAAAATCCCTATTTTTGTGTATCACGCATACGCGCCGCCATCTGCTTGCTTAAAAATAGCACACTGAAATGTATTTTTAATATTGAATGGCTAAAAATGGCAAGCGAAATGTGTGAAAATGTCAAAGCTAAGGCCAAACAAAGCGAACAATATTCATAACTTACTTTGTATGCAAAAATTTTAATTTCTATTTTATTTAATTGCACTTTTTTACATATTCATGCTAAAAACATGCTTGACAAAAGAAAAAAATATATCAAAGCCACATATTATAGTGTTGAAATATACCGCAATATTTTAATGACTGCCATCTTACCTCAAATCAACTTCAACAAGTTAAATAAGCTGTAAAAAAACATTTAATACAGTTTTTTATACTTGTTGAAGTTTCTTCAAATATGCATTTTAATATTTGATAACATTTACAGTAAATTGCTGAGCAAAAAAAAATGTTCCTGCACATTTAAAATATCCTTTGAAGCGTTTCCATAGAATTTATATGAATGCAATAACTTTTATTAATCTCACTTTGAAACATGGCTAATAGCGCTTTTTATTTTTTTATCCATAAAAATAAATAAATAAATTTATTCTCATGTTCATGTTAAAAAATTAGTACTTTTTGAGTTGTTTTTTTTTTTTCATTTGAACTGATATTCTTTTGATATAAAAGTTACCACATTTTATAATTTTTGCTTTAGTTACTTTAAAATTGTTCAGCTATTTATAATACTCAATACTTTTCATTTAGCTTAAAACAGACAAAATTCAATTATTTATTTGCTCAAAGTTTAGTTGCAAGCAATAAAAATCATTGAAGCATTCGGCCTTAAGACAGTTCAATTTAAATGTCAGCCTGCAGCCTTTAATTCTTTGGCATTTTGACACTTTAAATGAAGAAAATTGCTAGTTGCTTGAATGCATTGAATTACAAAATAGCTAAGTAAGCTATTTTCCCTTGTAGTAATTGGTTTGACATTGCTGCTTGCATTCTACTTCTATTTATTTGCACTTGTTTTTTGATAATAAAATCTGAAATCAAATACATTTGTTTAGACCTTGTGGTTTCCAACAAAGTGATAAGAAAAATAAGAAAAAATAAATAAATGCGCATCG
Organism: Scaptomyza hsui; assembly: GCA_018152825.1. NCBI lineage: Eukaryota > Metazoa > Arthropoda > Insecta > Diptera > Drosophilidae > Scaptomyza > Scaptomyza hsui. Next base: position 9,417,953 of record JAECXO010000001.1, read on the forward strand.
GTTGTCGTGCAATATGCAAGCAATGTGTTGAATTGCATTCCATTTTAAAGCCAGAAATCGTTTTGTATGAGTGAGAACTCTGAGAGCTCAGTGGGAGATGACGGTAGAATTTAAACAGAATTCGCACACAGCACAAAGTGTTTGTGGTTATTATTGTATGGAGTTGCACTCGCACCAGGCGACTTTGAGGCAAGCATCCCGTATGCCTGCATGCAAATAAAGGCAGCTCGCAAACGGAATGTTGTTTCCATATAAACGCATGAACAGGATATTTCTATATAGAATTGAGTAAATGCGCGTGGAAGTAATAACAGAGTGTGTGTGTGTGTGTGTGTGCTTTTCACTTTAACAAGAATGAAGCGTTATTTTTTTCGTGGGATAAAAATGCAAGTGGCTAATAAGGTGCTGCAACAACAAACATTAGAAAGCACCACAGTTGTTAATTTAAGTTAAACCACAAAGCAACCTCAAAAAGAACAGCTCCAATGTAAAAGACTAAGACGAAGACTGACTTACGTACCACACAGCAAATATTGTTGCAAGGAAAAGAGAGGGAGAGAGAGAGTGAGGGGAGTCAGTCTTGAGCAGGAAAACAGAAAAGCACACAAAAGCAGCTGGATATCAATTAAGATGCAAAGTTATGCTAGAGACACGCCTTGACCGCAGACACTCTCCTGCCACCCTTATCCTACTTTATTCCTTTGTATTTGCTCTGTGTTTGTGACGTGGCTCATTTCATTTGGCCAGCAAGAAGTCTTAAAGCCAAGCACTAAGCCGATGTGGCAACAGTTGTCAGCCAAAAATCTCTGTTTGGCATTCTCATTTAGAGAGCAAGAAGAACTCTGTGTGCAAATACTACAAACAGAAAACACAAACACAAACAAAGCGTCATGTGCCAGAATACAGGACACCTGACCTGCCAAGGACGCGGCTAATGTAAATACGTACACAAACAAACAAGGAGCTAAAGCCATGGAAAAAGAACATCGCAAAGAACACTCAAAGCCAAAACACGACAATTGCATTAAAAATTGCATCTGCAATAGAGCTCAAACACAAAAGAGAGAGACAAGAAATAGAAATAGAAGAAGAAGAAGAAAAGAGTGTGGTGCGGAGCGGCAAGGCCATGTCAGTCAGTCAAGGAGGCAGTGTGGCAGCCACTCAAGAAAACTAAACAAAGCTGAACTCCACAGGAGGCCAAAGCAAAGCAAAAAGCGAGCTAAGTTTGTGTTCAACATATAAACTCTAAAGTAAAAGCAATAAAAATGATCAAATAACAATACAATAAGTAATGTGAAACTCTTAGTTCATTCTTTACTGCACTTTATAAACACTATTTTATTATACCCTTATTACTCATTAATTTTTAGTTGGTTAGAGCATTTTTTAATAGTGTCCTCAGAGGTGCAGAAGAGTAGTTAAATAAAACTCATTTAGCCAAATAAATGAAAAAAATGTTTTACTATCAAACTTCGTGCGGGGGAATTCTATGCACGCAGAGGGTAAGGAGGAGGAGGAGGAGGAGGAGGAGTAAGTGGGAAAAGTGTGGTCAGGAGTACATAGTAACCAACGAAGCATATTTGAATAGAAAATTTCAATTTCAAGCGCAAATCAACAAAAATGTGATGCAGCACAAAGCAATCGAAAAAGTGGTTAGCACAGAGAAAGAGAAAAAGAGAGACAAATAGATAGAGAGAAGAGAGAGAGAGAGAGAGAGCACCTTTTGAACAATGACCGCATGCAGTGTGAAACGGTGTGTCTGTGTCGATTTACGGCGACTTCCTGTTCATTTCCCTAAATGACAGGACACAACAAAGCCAAAATGTCAAGCAATGACAACGACGAATGTAACGAACATGCAACATCAGCTGCACCATCCTCCGCCATCCGCCCCTCTCCATCCATCCCCTCCTTACTAGATAGCCACAGAGACTGATTGCTTGGAGCGGGCCCAGAGAAACCAGGCCGCATTTCAATTTGGCCAACATTGCACATTGTCACACCACACACACGCACACCTACACACACACACACACACACACACACACACACGAGCACTGCTTGACATTTGGCTCAACTGACAATTGCAATTATTCGCTAATTAAATCTCATTCGCATGCATCAGTTGCCCAACAATTTTAAGTCTATATATTTTGTGATTGCCTTGGCTTTAACTATTAATTACAATCTGCGTATTTTGTTTGCTAGCATAACATGACCTTCACACACACTAGCGACTATGTGCAAGTTTGTGTGTGTCTGTGTGTGTGTGTGTGTGTGTGTGTTGCACTTCACATATTAGTTTTCTTTTCGCCCCTTTTGATGCGCTTTTAATTAGCTTATTAAAAAGTTTTATGGCCAAGTTGAAACTATGACAAAAATCAATTTGTGAACGCGCAACAACAAAATAACAACAAAACTGCTACTCGCTTCACCGGAAATATTATTATGGAGGGTAAAAGTAGTGACCGGGGAGGTAGGGGTGGTGTTTGTGCTCTTACACGACAAACAGCCAAAATCAAATAAAATAAATTTCAAACTAAACAACTGGGTTCAAAGAACATGCTCACAACTTTTTCTGTGGGGGTTTTTACTACTAAATATACTATAAATTAGATTACAAAATAAATTTTGATATACAATTTTTCGGGGAAAGCTACTGGAATAGAAATTTAATGTATGTTTGTTTGCTGAGGGAAAAGCTTTAACTTAATTAAAGAACACATACCTGAATAATTTTTCAACATTTGAATAAATTTATGAATTTTATTTGACAATTTTTAACTGAAAATTTTTACAAGTGACTAAACAAAAATATATATATATATAGATACTGATAATTAGAGCTACTAGGAGATAATAATAAATTAGGTCTAGTTGCGAGCAAAAAAAATATGTTTGACCAAAAAAAAAAAAATGTGTGTTGTGATTATCAAATACTCAGTTAGATGATCCACGTTGGCGTACTAGAATCAATTTGGCGCCTGGCATCATGTGGAATCATTTAGAAGTTGTAGTTTAGATTGCCACTACTGAATCTCACATGGGATACGGCTGACGCAGGTTGGTACGATGCAGCACCCAGTACGGAGGTTTCCGGCACGGCCATGCCATAGTTGGTGGTGGTGCTTGGGGCACTCTGTCCGGTGGCAAACTGCTGTGCAACGTTCTCCTGCTGGTGTCGCAGCACATCCTGCTGCTGCTGCTGCAGGAATCCAACATGCTGCTGGGTCGAGTAGAAATTTCCCTGTGCGTCTGTTGCCATTGGCTGCTGCTGCTGTTGCTGTGGCTGCTGTCGTTGATACTGCTGCGGCTGCAAGCCATTGTTGCCACCAAAGAGTGAGGGGGATTGGCGTGTAATGAAGCGACTGCCGATGGCATTAAAGTTTGATTGCTGCTGTTGCGGCTGGTCGGCTTGATGCTGCAGCTGATGTTGCTGCTGGCCGGATACATCGGGATAGTAGGTGTAGAGCTTTTCCAGCAACTGTTGCTGCTGCTGCTCAAACTCCAATCGCTGACGCTGGTAATCAACAAAGGCGGCTTGCATCTGTTCCCCGTAGCTGGGCACATTAGGTTGTGGTTGTTGTTGTTGCTGTTGTTGTTGTTGTTGTTGTTGTTGTTGTTGCTGTTGTTGCTGTGCCAAATATTGTTGTTGCTGCAACAATTGCTGCTGCTGCTGCTGTGCCTTGGCGCTGACTGCAGGGGCTTGCTGCGGATATGCAGCTGAATTTTGTACGCCTTGGGACGCGACTCCGCCGAATTGAGTCGGATTTTGCTAGAGAGTAAAGAGAGGAAATGTAGTTAGTACAAAGAGAGAAAGAGAAAGTGATAATCCTTTACCACTCCACCACCATTTTTGGTTATCTTAGTTGATTTCATCTTTTTCACAAAAAACACACACGCTACAACAATTTTATGCGTTGCAATAAAAAAATAAGAAAAAAGCGAAAAAAAACACAATAAATTTTGTAAAAAATTCAAATGAAATCTGATAGAGCTTACAAATGAGACTGACTGCCCTAGCAACACAAACACACTCACACACACAGCACAGCTTAGCTCAAAGCCTGCCTTGTTTCCACAAACATAACAAACAAACAAAAAAACGAATAAAACAAAATGTTAAAAATCCCAAAATTGATCACACGCCACGTTGCACAGATGAGATGATGCACGCAAGCCGCTTCAATGTTCGACCATAAAATAGACAGCACCAACACGTTGCGAAAACAGTTGCAACAATGCACTTGCGAATGCAATTAGTGCTGTTTGTGGGCGCGGCCCTCGCCCACGCCCACGCCCATGCCCAGAATCCTTTCGAGCAGATGGCCGCAGGTGCATTGATGATGGGCAGCGAGATCATGAACACAGCGCAGGCGGGTGCGATGGCCTCGAAGCAGATGAACTTTGAAACCGGGCTGGTCAATGTGCGCTCCAAGAGTGCCATGGGCTATGGCGATGCCATGCGACCCGTCAACGATGACGACTCATCCGAATCGGATGAGCGCCGGCGACGTCGAAGGCGGGGAAGCAACGACAGCTTGAGCAGACTTCATCAGGCAGTGCATCGGATGCGACGCTCGCCCTGCTTCATGATGATGACCACCATGATGCCGTCGGATGATGAGGTGGAGGCGCGCAAGATTCGTGCTCGGAAACGTGCCGCCAGCAATGCGGCCAAGACGCGCAAGACCAAGAAGAAGAAATGGGTGGTGGAGATGTTGAGACGTGAGCGTCGCCAGGCTTTGACCATGCCCATGGAGCCGCAGCAGCCGCCGTTTCTGGGTGGCGAGATCGGGGAGCGGGTGCAGGGTTTCTGGTTCTCCATCATGGACAACATGGGCGATGTGATGCAGCAGATGGGTCAGAAGATCAAGGGAGCCGCTGCGCAAGCTGCCCAGCAACAGCAGCAGCAATAATTAATTCATTATTCAACTAAATATAATTTTTTTTTTTTTCTTTTGGTGAACTAATTTAAGTTATGCGAAAATAAACCAAACAATAATAATTTTATCAATTAAAAGCGGAAATGGCAAGCAAATTAAAAATGCATCAGAAACTAAATCTGCTCGGATCTACAATAAACAGCTTGTTAGGTAGTGAACATTTCCGACATGCAACATGTGCCACAATCTTGATCTTGGACGCAACAAAAACAACAAAGCCTCGTTAGCATTGTGTCAGTTAACACAATGAGCTCCATTTGGCGTTTACAACTCTTGTGGCTAGCTTCAGTTATGCTGTTAGTTAGCTGCCAGGACGACCTGGAGCTGGACTACTCCAATGAGTACGATGAGGTGCGTCCGCATCTGGTCCATCCGGATGAGCCGAGGCTGGACATGCAGCTAACTGCAGCGGCCCAGGAGGTTGGGGAGAGCATTCGCCAGGCTTGGCAATCCATGGTGGATTCATTTCACAACTACTTCGAAGAGTTGCGCAATGTTTTCGCCGATGGCAACGTGGAGACATTTTCAGTGGACAATTGAAATGGGCTTGGTTCGAAGTTGTATTCGCATTTGCAATAGATGCATATTCTTTTTTTTTAGTTCAATATTAAATAATCAATAAAATTGACTTTTAAGTCAAATGAAACTTGCAAAACTCAATTGCAAAAACATCGATTTTTTATTGAAATTGCCTGTTAACCCTACGTTCCAACAGTATGATAAAGTTAAATGGGGATCCTAAAGCATGAAACCTAAAATTATCGACAGATAATTGAATTATGGCATGTTCTCGAACACTTGAATGTGAAAAACATATTCGTGTGCATCTTTCTGTTATCAATTGATCGCTGTACATCCGATGTTGTACAACACTGGCACACTGTTTTGGCAGTATGTGCATGCCAGCAGCGATTACTATGTAAATTGAGCACAAAAACAGCTCGATAGCCAAGATATTGCCTGAGATTGTTGCCATCATGCAGCGGATGTGTGCAACAGCAACAGCAACAGCAACAGCAACAGCAACAACAATAGTAATTATAAAACAGTGTTGCTGTTGCTGCTAATTAGCCTAATGGAAAATGGGCCGGCATCCAAACGACGCCCCCAGTTAAATAAGCTGCATCGAGCGCCAAGTTAACCAGTCCCACAACCAATCCTCAACAATTTCCATAGAAATGAATTTGTATGCGGTTATTGTTGCTGCCCTGCTGCTGCTCTTCAACGGCTGCTCGGAAGCCAAGCCCCAGGTAAGCTCCACAAATAGTGCCCCAAGTGCATACACTCAAAAAAAAAAACACTATAGAACTCAAAGAAAATGCCTAAAGAGTTAAAAAGTTGTTCTACAAGTATCGTAAAATATTTCTGAGAATAGATTGATATAGAAACCTTAAGTCCTTTTTTTTATGTGTAAACACATGTGCTTATGTCCATTGACAGGACTTGTCCACGGGCATGCTGCTAGCTGTGGCACAGGCCAAACAGTTGGTGGAAAGCGGCGCCGCAGCCCAACATGAGCAGGAGATCGAAGTGCTTGGCCAGAAGATGGGCGGTGGCATGAACGTGGGCTTTGGCGATGCCATGAGTCAGCCGATGGGAAGACGCCGCAGACGTCGAAGTGAGCTCGGGCAGGCGCCCATTGCGTATGCGAATATTAAGTTTGTTCACAAATAAATAACTAAACTTACCACTTGTTGTTGCAACTCGGACTGTGGCTGCTGCTTGGCGGCGCCATAGTAGCGTGTAAAGCTCTGCTGTAATCCGGGTGTCTTTAGCGTGAATGAATTGGTGTTGGCATCGCTGTGGAAGGATAGTTGTGCGTGGCATGCATCCTGCCACACAAGCAACACAATCAGCAGCAGCAGCAGCTGGCACTGGGTCAAAAGTCCGAGCGAGCGTTGAGACATGTTTTCACTTTGAATGATTGATGAGTTGCAGCTAAAAATGCTAATTGTTATTGATTCAGATGCACTTTTCTCTTCCCCTCGCTCCCTTTGCAAATGGCTGCCTTAATTAATCCTCACGTCCAGCAACAATGTAACGTTATCAGCGTGCAACGTCGTCCAAATTGCGACTGTGCGTTGCCCGCCCGCCGTTTTAACGTTTTATACTTGGCTTTGACTGCGGCTTCTTTTTGGTTTTGGTGTCTCTTTGTTGGCCCTTTGGCCATTAACTTGGTTGGCATGCAGCAAAGGCAGCCCACAACAGCTGATGGTAAATGGAAATTTTATTTATTGGCTTTGTCTTTGGCAAGTGCCGCAATTTAAAAAAAAAAAAGCAGCATTACGTGTCAATGTGCGTGAGGTGACAGCACAACAACGTGCCCCTGCCCCCTTTGGCTACCTTTTCTTAAGCTTAAAAGTGTTTGGTTGTTAATTTGATTTAAAGTAAAAATATCTTAAACTTCTTTCTAAACTTTATTTAATTATTTTTTTCTGCTCTTCTATTTAATTAAAAGAAAATACCGAAATATATTATGTTTGTTTGTTGAAATACTTTACAAAATCAATAAGAAATTTGTGTTTAAAAAAGTTGCAAATTAAAAGCCTGCAGAAATTTTGTAATATGCACCAAAAAACTATTTAATTGCTTGGCACACACAACAAATATTTATGTATATTGCACTTTCACACACACAACTTTTTCAATAAATACCTTTTGAAATTGAATGCTAAGCAACAACAAAAAAAAAACCCATGCTTACATAACGCTCAATTTCCCAAAAAAAAGAGCCCAAAAAAAAGGCGGCAAAAATGATATGACCACAGGGGCAACTCGATATAAAGAGCGGCATTAAATGCGATTTATAGAAACGTGCGTGGCATACGCAAAATTCGAACTAAAGATATCAATAAAAAGTTAAAAAAAAATCAAACTGATAAGAAAGCGGGGTTAAGGCTAACAGATAACAGATAACAGACGCTGCTGGCCAACGATTGCATTTGCAATTGGCTCAAATGCTTGCCAACTTTTCAGAAAAAAAAGCGATTATGAAAGACGAGTGTTATGTGTGCACACCAACACAAACACACATTACACATGTATGTGTTAAGCTGAAGTGGTCAAGCACATGGCGTATACGTGATCGACATAAATATTAAGTTTTTTTTTGTGGTCGCTCGCGTTTCATTTTATTTTGCAGACGCAATCGCAATTGAAAGCGCATTTCAAATGATCGAAAGTTGTTTATGTGTGTCATTTGGCGGCAACATCACGTACATGCCATGCCCCCAAGGCGTAAAATAGGTATGGAAATGTGCTCGGATTTGGGAATTGTGTGGCTGGCAGGCCTTTACTGTTGCAATGTAATTGTGACAATGAGCTGACAATGAAGACAGTAAAACAGTCAGCAATAACCTGTTGCCAGATGTTGGCTGTTGCCACTCCATATTTCAGCATATTACAACAATTTACGATATTTATGTACCAATTTGTTGTTGACCAAAAGCAGATGCTTTGGGTCATTGATATCAGAGTTTATCGACCGATTGTGCGAACTTTATGTTAATGATAATTGAAGCAATAAAAAAGGAGCATATATATAACAAATTAAAGATGGTTTTAATTTTATATACATATTTATGAACATTCATATGGTTTTTAAGGCAAATCAAAATCAAAACTTTTAAGAGCCTTTTTATTTGTATTATTATTTTTGGCACCAGAGCACATTAAATCCGTCATGATTCCGAAATCTACTAATAAAAGTAGCAAAAATGAAATAAAAAAAAAAAAAAAATTTAAGAAAATAAAAATAAGAAAAAAAAAGAAATTGGAACAAATTACCCAAATAATATAAATGCTGAAGCGTGTCGCAGCAGCTTATGGAAGGCGAGAATCGCCAAAACATGGCTGCTAAATAACGGTACTTAATCATTTTAGTGGGTCATTCGACCTCCACTGCGGTTCTGCCAACTGACCTCCCCAAAAACCAGAGCAAAAGAGAAAAGTGTAAAGTAAAGTAGGTGCTATATAGACCATGGAGACCAGATACGAGTTCGAGGCTGTTAAACCCCATTGCTGAACTTTTGAACTCGCACACTGACCTCATTGCACAAACAAAAACACACGCACAAACACACACACACACACATACAATTGGTACACAATCTTTCCCTATCGCCATCTCTGCAGCTCTCCCTCTGTTACTTTCCATTAAGTTTATTGTGCTGCGAATTATTTTGGCTCCCATTTTTATACATTTTTTTTCTTACTTTTGCATTTGCACAGATTAAATTGAGCCGACAGGCAACGTGCCTTCTTCTTCCATCTCCAGCTCCAGCTACAGTTTGAGTTTGAGTTTCAGTTTTTCCTTCCCAATCGCATCCGCATCCGCTTACTATACGCAGCTTACCTAGGCCAGCTCCCCAAATACAAACAACAGGCATCAACCTTTTTTATGGCGTCGCCTCGTCACAGTGTCCTAAGTATAGTTAAAAAATGCTAACGAAGAAAAATGTGGTCTAAAAATTGTATTTGTTAAGAAACTTTTTTTTTTTTTAATACATACCTTGCCTCACTGTGCCTGAAACACAAATAAAAGTCAAGAAAAAAAGGACACCAATGCAGCAGAAACATTTTTTTTGTGGGTTTAACTCACATAAAATATTTTTTTATTAGTTTTCTCTCTTTATACACCAAAATACACACAAAAAATTCTAAATACAATAAAAACAAACCATATGCAATACCAGCGCAGACATATACATACATGTGTATATAAGTAAACATATACATATGTATATCCAACATACATATATATATTTATATATTTTATATGGGGGAATTAAGTTTAATGGGTTTTTTTCTTAGACTTTGTTTGCATTTCCTTAGCTGTTTAGATTTAGTGTTATGTGTTTGTGTTTTTAAGTTAAGTTTAAAAAAAACAGTCATGATCATTAAATAGTAAGAACGCTCAGAAAAAATTCAGGAAATGCAATTCTTGGGGCTCTCAAGAATTGTTAAAATGTACGTGAATGCAGCTTTTGTGTTGTTGGTTTTTAATCCAAACAAACATACATAAGTATACATTTTGTTTTTGTAATATGCGCTTCAATATTTTTTGATATTTATTTTCTGTAGTCGATAACATTCAATAAACTGTTTTTTGTATTGTAATTTAAATGTTGATTTCTTATTTTGATATTTTGCGAACTTTTCACACAACAATTCACCATAGATAATAGCTTTGCAATCTTATGTAGTTGATAATAATTAAAACTGTTATATTTGACTTGTTTGTTCTTTGACATTTAAACATCAATTGAAATATGTAACTCTGATAAGATAACAACAATAAGTTTGCATCTTGCATACTGTCTCATAATAATGAGTGTTTTTTTCTTTTCTTGTTTTTTATATGTATGTACAATATAATATGTATTGTATTTTGTGTATTTTTAAGTATTTTGTTCGGTTTAGTTTTAAAAATTGATTTTTTTCTTTGTGTTTGTGTTTTGTGTTGCTTGGCACATTTTGCACGCTTTTAGCAATGCTTTAATATTTTATTTGACGCTGTGCCATTTCTAAGAGTTCTTAGCTAAACACAGCAAAAATTTTTAATGTGATTTTGTGGCTTTCGCCAAATTCGTTTAATATATATAGTATTCTTACTGTCTTACCAAACTAAGTTTCTTTGTTTTGTTTTGTTTTTCTGTAGCGAAAATTAAACATTGAATTTTAGTTTCTTTTGTTGATATTATCGTATATTGTGTGTGTGTTTTTTTTTAATATAGTATATCATTTGATATTTTTTTGTAACGATTCCATGTTTTCTTTCAAAAATATTTGTTTTCCTTATCCTTTATGTGTGTATAACAACTTTTCAAAGCGACTGTTTGCAGTCCCACCCACTTCTCATGGAACGTTAAAAAATTCATGTTGTTTGGCTTTTTAGCAGCGCTTCGACAATGACACTAACTTGTTTTGGGTTTATAATAATTTTTTATTTATGTGTATATAAGCATTATAAACGCACATCGTAATAAACTCACAAATAGTATTGATTTATTTTAAAAATTCTTTGTTTTCCCCCTCCTCTCGTTTTGTGATAAAAATTTTGCTAAAGCAGCTAAAAACTTTTTCTACAAAAAATTTCTCAGCTCTTATTTTGGCCGCTTTTAACCTTACCAATTCGACAATAGCTTAATGCATCAATAAAAAAAAAACACCTTCCCCCCGTTTTGTCACAGCACCCTCTCCCGTTTCACATCGCCTACAAACTACTCCTAAGCTAACGTGTAGAAAAAAGTTCCAGCTGCAAAAATACTTATTTCCTATACAAAAAAAAAAAATTACCTCCACAACACAAACTCTCGGTGAGAGTTCTGGTTTCCTTTGTGCGTTTACAGCTCAGCAAAAATATTCTCCCTGAAGTCCAGTTCGGGATGAGCCGAGTGCGTGGAGCCGTGTCCATAGTCCCGCGACTTCATTGAGCTACGTGCGGAGTTGGAGCTGAAGCTGGTGTTCCTGGGGCTGCTCCGACGCATTCGACCATCCAAGCCGGTCATCTTGTTCAGCGGCTGAGTCGGATCCAGCTCACAGAAGGCGCCCGCAATCAGATCCGTGCCGTTCAGCGAATTGAAGCTGTCACGCTTGGCGCCGCGCGTGTTGCCACCGCCACCTGCCACATGATGCAAGCCGGCGCCAGAGGTCTTGCGGCTTTGCCGGCGGCTATACTGATACTGGTAGGTGGGCGGTGTTGCGGGCTGAGCGGCTGCACTTCCTTGCACCATGGCAGCCTGCATCGCTGGCGGTAAATTGTTGCTGCCACCCGGAGTATAGTTGTCGTAAAAGTCCTGTGGCACCTCATCCTCCTCCAGACGCTGCTGCTGCTGCTGCTGCTGCTGCTGTTGCTGTTGCTGTTGCTGTTGAAGTTGATGCTGCTGTTGCTGCTGCTGCTGCTGCTGCACATGATGATCCTGGAGCGTGGAGCATAAGCTGTACTCAGTGGGCTGACTGCCGCTGGAAATGGACAGGCTGAGTGGATCGCTGCCGGGCATCACCAAAGCCAGAGATGCCTTGTCATAGCCATAGCCGGAGTCTCGCTTGTTCTTCGGGGAACGCTGGGCATAGATCTTCTCAATGTCGGGCAGCTGACGGCCAACGCCTCCGCCAACCGAGAGGCGCACCTTCTCGCCCTGCTGCTCCCGCTGCATCATCTCCTGTATGTCCATGCTGCGCTCACGTTCCAGTAGGTCAATAATCTCCAGGTCGCGGTCCAGGGTGCTCGAGGAGAAGGTGCTGCTGCTGCACTCGCTGAACGAGACGTCCTTGTGTCGCATGCCAGCGGATTGGGGCCAACGTTGTGGCGGATGCATCATGCTGCTAACCACGGAGCTCTCCTCGCCATCGCCATAGTTGCTGGTGCCGCTGTCATCCAGCAGGGAGCTGCTGTTCGCATTGCAGAATGTCGACCCAGTCAGATTGGATACCGAATTGTTGGACACGGACATGCACTCGATGGCCACCTTGTGACGATTGTGGCCATGACCGTGGCTTTGACGTGCTAGCGAGTGGTTCGGATGAGCGTGTACGGTGCTTGGTGTCTTGTTGCGAGTGCTGCTGCTGCTGTTGTCTCTGCTGCTGCTTGCCGGTGGCTGCTGCTGCTTGCGTCCTGTTCCGCCCGGTCCGCCCGGTCCGCCCGTTCCATGTGCCCCATCCGAGATGATGTTGATCTTGACGTCGTGCTTCTTGCCGCGCATATTCTTGCCTAGGTTATTCACAACTCCAGCATCGCCAGGTCCGCGTCCACTCAAAGCATTCCTTTGACGTTCAGCCCGCTCCCGCTCCCTATCTCTATCCCTCTCCCTCTCCCTTTCCCTGTCTCTATCGCGTTCCCTCTCCCCACGCTCGCGTTCCTTCCCGCCAGACTGACCCTGCCTATAGGGTGCACCACTATAGCGATCCGTGGAGCTCAAGCCATGACCCTGATTACGCTCATGACGCACCGTGGCGACTGTTGCCTTGGTCTGCGGCTTGTGTGGCTCAGTTGTTGCATGTGCGGCTGGCTGTCCGGCTCCCAGAATGTTGGTCGTGTTCGTGTGTTCGTCCTTCTCAATGGAATCCTCTCGAAAGTCCTTGCTGCGACGCTTCGACTTGGTCTTACGCTTGGATGACAATCGAAAATAGCCCCGCAGCCGCTCCTGTTCGTTTCTAAGAAGGTCAAGGAGAGAGAGAGGGATAACCCAAGAGTGTTATGAACAAATATCCGTCTGAGAGATTCAATAAATTAAAGCTTATGCTAAAGTAATGGATTTACTCACCTTGGCAATATCTGGGAGGCGTAGATACACGGAAATATGACCGTGGGAAGGAAGGCAATCCACACAAACATCAAGTAGGTGAAGTCGAAATGCTTCTGATTCTCATAGGTCTCCTCGAGCGAGAGGCGCGCAAATCTGAGTATCATCAGTGGACACAAACAGACCACCTGAGTGGCGGCCATGCTGCCAAAGTTGCGCTGCTTACGCTTCTCACGGTTCACGTCCAGTTCGGCGCTGTACAGATCGTAGGAGCGGGTGCTGGCATTGTGTCCATTGGCCAGACCGGCCACGCCCCCACCGGAGTGCGTGCGCGGTTCAGCGGATGTTGTCGAAGAGTTCCTAAAGGGGCGGGCGAAAGGTGAGCAAGAGAAATGTGCGCAACAAAAAAAGTAAAGGAAAGTTATCGAGGAAATCGAAGTCATTAAACTGCCATTGGGGCTGGGGCTTGGAATTGAGCTCATTAGCAACGGGGCCAGAGCCCTAAGATACACACCGAGAGAGAGAGAGAGAGAGAGAGAGAGAGAGAGAGAGAGCTCAGGTGTCTGTAACGTCCCCTATCTCTCTCTGTTTTGTTTCGCCCTGCATCAAAGTTTGTCCGCTCAATCCGTTCAGAAAATTAATCAGTGCAATTAGCAGTGTTACGACTCGCACACGACTGAAACCCAAATCGACGATGCCCAACGACCCGGTTGAGTAATGAATTCACTTTTTACCGATGGCCAACAAGCGCTTAATATTTCAATTTAATGGTATACGCCTGCCTCTACCCACCCTCCCCGCAAGGCAAAACAACAACCGCAGGTATTAACTCAATTCTTTATGCGAGGGGATTACAGATTGATTACAGTTGGCAGAGGGAATGTTTGAATAAGTAATCATATTTAAACTTATTATTATTAATTGGGTTCCTTTTGCAATAAATTTTGTTTTCTAACAGTTAAACCTTTCAACCCGTTACTCCGCACTTACCGTTGTCTCATGCGAACATCGGCTCGATGTTCGTACATCATAACTGCGAAGGGTCCATCTGGAGGACGCAGCTCCTGGGAGGTTCGTATGTACAAGTAGGACAATAAAACGGCCGGACCGCAATACCTGCAAACATGAAGGGAATTCAGAATACAATTGTGGGTTTAAGCAGGTGACTTGACAGTTGAGTCGTTATTTGTTGTTGCTGTTGTGTGGAACCTACATGATTAGAAACAATCCCCTTGAATATTCCTGCATGTCATCCATCAAATTGACAACGCAGAGCCCAATGCCAGCCAGCTGAGGCATGTAGTCCTGCAAATAAAGGATAGACAACAAACACAATCAACACACAGAGAAACATTTACATTCACATTCAGAGCGTATACGTATTATTAAAAACAAACAGCTAACGCAGTCAAAAGGTCAGCGCATGGCATTTAATCTAATCGCATAACGGTTGTAAATTTGTCTTTATAATTACCGTAAATAGTACCAAGAAAAATAGGATAAATATAAAGTAAGTTAACGCGTTGGATGGATACGCTTTTCCTATACAATTTCCTTCACTTCTCTTTCTTAATTTCCCACTTACCCCAAATATTTACAGGGTATCTAGTGTAATTCCATAGACAATTCGTTTAACAGGTGAGTCCCTCGGTCACCTATTATTGATTCTTCGTCCAGCGCATATATTCAAATACAGATAATTGAATGAAATTTCCGCTAAAGTTGAGCACACACACGAAAAGTTCAATTTACTTTTGCCCCTGGCCCATGGCCCTGGCAATGGCTCTTGTGTCCCTGGCCATGGCCATGGCAGATGTCATGCCGTGTTGTTACCAATGCGTGTCCTCTAACACCCACTTTTGACTCGACTCAGCTATTGCTACTGCTACTGCTACTGCTCCTGTTGCTCTTGCTATTGCTATTGCTTTGTCTTCTTCGTCCACTTCGTCCACTTCGCCCACTCAAATTTGTATATTGTTTACACCCATCAGGCATTCCTGCACCACTCTGCGGGTGTGGATCTCCATGCCGCTTACTTGTTGTCGTATTTTGCGTAATTGTAATTACACACACACACACACACAAGCAAGCAAGCAAGCAAGTATTTGCGGGTTGAGGGTGGACGACAGACGAAATTCAACTGAAGTCGGAAATGAATTTATGGAAACAAAGTTATTGCTGTAATGGCCCAAAATGATAACACACATGCGTTTCAGCTGTGTGCAACAAGCGCGAGAAAAAAAAACCGCAATAACAATAATAATAAAAAAATATATGACATTACGAGGTAGTATTGCAAGGGGACATAAGAATTGATGGCATGCATGTTCCTTATCAAAAACTTAATGGAAAACTTCTCAAACTACTCAAACGGAAGAAATTACGTATACGACGGGAGAGGGCATTTCTTGACTTTTTGTCTACGACTTAAGTTTAATCAATTTATAGAAGCTTATTTAGTCTCTAGTTACTTTTCATTTTCAAAGGACAACTCATTTTTTAATTGAGAATATTTCTGTGGCATACTCTTAGGCACTAATTACTATTTCCAATTTCCAAAACGATTAAAAAAGTAATTTCCGATTTATTTATTATTTGCCAGCAGTCCGGAGGCAAACAAATTTTGTCAATTTCTGATAAACTTTCAAAATCGTAATTGTCGTTTTTAATTTCTTAGCCACAAGGCAACTTCAACACACACACACACACATAAAACTAATAAGTAGGGCTTAAGGGATTGCACTAGAATTGAGTAGTTGAGTTCAGTTGAATTAAAGTCCACTTATTCAGGCCAGACTTGAGGTTAGTGGAGCTGCTCTTGATTCAATATGTTAACGTACTCAAGCGTTTTGTGCTAGACGTAATGCTGTCGCAACGTAGCCGATTCACGTGATTATTCCGGCAGAGTGGCCACCTGAGCTTTGTCGACTGGCAACAGGCAGCAGAAGCTGGAGCTGGAGCATCGTGAAGAAGATGTCAAGGATCCTTCGACATTTCCTCGTTAACAAATTTATTTTGCTTAGCAACTTGGCATTTTGTTCAACTTTTGATATTCTTTGCATATGTTTAGTACGCACACACACACACACTCGCACACACATTTAATGGGAGGGCACTCGAAAATGATTTTGTATGTGCAACTATTAAAAAGTTTCCAGTAGTTCCCCCCAAACAACAGACGGCGCCATCCAACTTGAATAAATAAGTATGTATGTATGTGTTTGGGCTGCTGCTGCTGCTACTCAATCCGAAAGTGGAGTTGGGTGTTGGCTGCAAAAAGTTGGGTCAAAGTTTTAAAGGAGCAAAATTACAGGACGTAAACTACCAAGCAATATGCATAAGGAAACAAAAAGCAAAAGTTTTTTGGGTCTAGAATTAGTCTCGTCCCGAAAATGTGAACGAAACCTTTTTGGCGGATTCAGTGCACTAGCCAAGAATCCCGAGACTTCTAACTCCTGCTGCTTGCCATCCCGCTGGCCACAGCAGTCATTTGGGTAATGAACTGTTAGCGCTAAACAATCTGGCTAAGAAATCTGTTTTTGAATTCCCTGGCCAACGCACAACAACAAAATGCAAATAAAGGACAACAAGGACATCGACAGCGATTGCGACGATGACGATGACGATGAAAATGATGACGAGAATTAGAGCGAGAATGAGAATGTGGATGTGGGATGTGGATGTGGATGCGAATGCGGATGATTCCGGAGCTGTTGCCTCCCCATGGCGCTAAACGAGAGAGCCTGTGATTTTATTAGAGCTGCGGCTACGGCCAACCGCGTTGCCCACGGACCACGCCCACGAAACGCGGTTACATTTAACGGCAACGCTAACGTGAACGTAAACGCAAACGGGAAAGGAAGCGAGAACGGTAGCCAGGAACAAAACGGAAGCTGTACGCAATTTAACGAGTCTTGCGGGCATCTTTTTGATACTCCTCGCACAGAGGCAGAGAGAGAGAGAGAAACAGTGGGACAATAACATCACAACTGTGTCATGGAGCTTGGCAGCCCGTTAAAAAGATGATGGTGATATAATAAGCCATACAGTAGACATGTTGACTGATGGCCAGGCAATCTGTATGACCAGCCATGCAAAAAAAGCGACAGAAATATCTCATGCAACTTCTTTAGTTTAAAGTCGATTAATCAGCTTAATTTGGATTGTTAAAAATGTTTTGTTTTTGTTTGCATTTCTTTTCAGCGTGTTTAGTTCAGTTTATTTTAACTGCTTAAAAGATATGTTGGGGGATTGGGGGTTCCTGTCCTCAGTAGAGGCGAATTATGATTGCCTTGGACTCAAGCAGTGCAATTGATTTGCTTCGTGTGCTTGGCACAAATCAATTTGACGGCAGCCATAAACAGTTTATGGACGCGTCAGGTCCTTCTCTCCCTCTCACTCTCTTCATTCTTTCTTCAACAAGTGGCAGCCACATTAAATTGCCGCACATTATTTAAGCTTTACGCCACAAACAGAGCCACGCACATAGAGACTATTACATACAAAGCCATTTCGAATTTAGCGCGCGTTTCAAATAATTCATTGACTATATATCGCAAAAAATAGAACTGAACTGAAAGCGAGACTAAAGCCGTAAGCGTTCTATCGTTCTAGTGTGTGTGTGTGTGTGTACGAAGCAAAGGCATTAATAACAATTTATTTCCGTCATGCCAACAGCTAGCAAGCAAGGAAGCAAGCAAGCAACAAGCAGCTAAGGGGCAAGCAACACAGGCGACATTCCACAGATTCCATAGCCGCAAAGCTAAAGGCAGAATAAACAAGAGAAAGAAATTTGGTATGGACTTGGGGAGATAAGTAGGAAGAGGAAAGCGTGTTGGATGAAAATGTGGGCTAAGGATGGGCTACTGACAACAAATTGCGACAGCAGGCGCAAGAAAAAAAGTACTCGTAAGCATAATCGTGCCCACTGTCGTAATTTTGACATTGACGAATTGCTGCCAAAGGATATCACAGAAGCCAAAAGCTCTCTCTTATTTGTGTGTGTGTGTGTGTGTGTTTGTTTGTTTGTGTTTGCTGATAACTTAAAATGAAAAGCACTTAATAATAATTTGGCATAAGTTTAAAACCGAGTGTTAAAGTTGGTTAAATGAACTTGTGGCTACATTTAAGGCAGATATATGGCCCTAACTTATGAGAGTCTCTCTTATGCCCACTGAATTTCACACACATACATAAGGCAACGAAATTAAGCCAACTTAAGCCTTGACTCACGCAATTCAAGCATAATAAAATATATTTTTAGGCCACAATTTAATTACACGCCATTTAAAGAGAAGAAAAGACTGTGATACGTACATAATGAATCTTAAATGGACAAAATAGAGCCCATGGCGTATGAGTAATTAATTTGATATCTAATTAAAAGCAAATAATTGTTGCCAATAACAACCACAACAACAGCAACAACAAAAAATTATAAGAAACTTAAGGTAACAGCTATAAGCTTCTTCTTTTCTCCAGGTTTTCTTATTTCTTTTAAAGCTTAATAATGAAAAATCAAATGTTTCGATGCATAATTAAAACCATTGCGCATTTTATAATTTAAATATAAAATAAGAAAATAAGTAGAAGAAGAAGCAGAACGAGCACGGATTATAATGTAAGTAGGCGTCATAAGGCGTGGCATACAACGACAACGACCCCAACAGCAATAACAACAAGAACCGAAGGCACCCCAAAAAAAATAAAATAAAAAATACCAAAACAAAAGAGACACTGCAGAGGCTTAATGGCCGTAAAATGCTTGCCAAGCAGACCATCCAGACAAGGTCAGGCCTGGACGCACACACACACACACACACACACACACACACATATATATATATACTAGGGCGCTGAAGCATAAGAAGAGCACACGGGACCTGACCAGAACCGAGTCCGTACGCTTATGATAATAACACAATTATGTACTTACATAATTAAAGTCGTAAAGTGCACAAAAACACAAAACGAGAAACAAAGCGCACAGAAGCACACATAAGAATAGAGGGAGAGAAAGGGAGAGAGAGACACACACACACAGATACACCTATTGAGATGGCATTTATATGTGTGTTAGTGACTCGACTTTGATTCAAAAAAAAAAAGAAAAGAATAAAAACAAACAAAACCAGCTGAACCTTAGAACAATTTGACCAGCCCCAAAACTTGGCCCAAAGTTGAAAACAGTTGCTTAGATATGCACGAAAACTGACTCGAAAGAAAACAAAAAAAGGTTCATATTCAAGGACTGGTGTAAGAAACTGTTATGAGTTCCAAGAAGGCGCAATGCCTTCTATAGGTAAGTTTAAAAGTTCCCAAACTATAATTTGTGCCTCAAAATTGAAAGTAACAAATTGAAATGGGTAAAAGTGATCAGGTCGTAAGGAGTCGACTAAGGGATATCCTTTACTTTCTTAACTTATATTTTACAGATAATTTCTTCAATAACTTCGCTTTTGTGTGATTATAATTATTATATTAACTCTATATTTACTCCAAAACAAGTTTGAGTTATTCAAAGTTGAAAAACAAAACAGAAAGCAAACCTAATCGGCAATGACTAATTTAAAAGCGCATTTTATTCTAATTTCAAACGCTTTTTGTATATTGAATTTTTTATTTTTGCACTTCCCCACCCTCACCTCTGTCTCCTCACCTTGCTCGTTTACAATTTACAACAAGGACTTTAAGTTTACGTTTCTAATGTTTTCCTTTTTCGACTGTTTGTTGTTAAAGTTGATGGTATTAATATTTTATGCTTATGTGCATAACAACGTGGAACAGTGCCAAACAACAAAATTAACAACAACAACAACAGTACACAATCAACAATAACAATAGCATTAGCAACAACAACAACAACAACTAGTGGTTGCTTTTCAAAAACAGCTTACAATGTCAACCAGAGATGGCGAAAAACATTTGGCCAATGTTGGGGGGCGCGTTTGTATAAGTGTTTCTATGCGTGTGCTATGTGTGTGTGTGTGTGTGGGAGTGTGTAATAGAATTGCCAAATACACGTACATTTTAACTTTGTTAAAAGTGTTTTTGGGCACTTGAAACTGTTTTGTATCTTTGTATTGTACTAGTATCTTGTACTTGTCTACTTGTAATTCGGCCTGTGCACCATTCGCATTCGATGGGCAGACAGGCAAATGCTGCGCAAAATGCAGATGAGTTTCGCCTCAGGGAAATTGAGATGGTGTACCAGACTATACTATATATGCATACATACATACATGTATGCTAAGTGAATTGAATGATACGTGGGCAGCATGTATAGAATCGACAGCTGCATATCTCTTTTCGTAGCTTCTTTAAACCACAAGTGTCCTTTAAGAACGAGCCTTAAGTTTGATTTGATTCTGATATCTTGTACTATTAAGTTTACCTGCCATTTAAGCCATGTTTCTAGCGGTATTTTTTGTATTGTCTTGTTTTGTTTTTCATTTAATACCACTTTAATCTGAGAAAAACACACATGATATGTATTTGATAAGGACTTAAACGATTTGTCGGTACTTGGCATTTTATTGCAAATGCATTGCATAGTACGTAATTCGTTTCCGATATGGGGATATGATATTCTTAAGCCTTTCAAAAACAGGACAAATAAAAAAACCACAACAACAACAATAAGCCGCTTACTGAGTGTAACAAAATGGTTAAGCAAAAGGGTATGCTCGACTTGTCCCCAAGATGCGACTTTAAGAAATAAATTCTAGTAAAAGATAGAATAAGTTTTTCATTCATTCACATTTTAATTATACAAAAATCTACATTGTGTATTTATTATTGTTGCTAAGCACACTAACAGTGTGTTAAAAGTACAAGCATAAGATGAGAAACAGCAGCAACAAAGACCGAGCACTTGAATAAAGGCATATAACATTTTTCAGGACGTTGAGAAATCGTCAATCGTCTGAATGCGGTTGAAGTGCCCAGCAGCGATATTAAGATACGAACGTAAACACAATGCCGTGCCCTCAAAAGCAACAAACAACATCCCACACACACACACACACACAATCACACACACAATCACACACACAAACACACACACACATTTCGAGTGCATAAAAATTATAGGAACAAATTTCATCGTAAATATGCTGCCTTGTCCTTTGCTTACATTTACCTGATTCAGCGAGGGTCAATACAAAACAATTTGAAAATAAATATTCTATTTTCAAATTGAAAACAATTTCTATGATTATAAAAGCAACCACGATATCCTTATATGGTTTTGTTATGTAGCTATAAGTCCAAAAGCATTGCGTCCCAAATCTATATTAAAATCCAAGCAACTGAAAACAGGCTTTGAGGATTTCTTCTCTTTTTTGCTTCGAAAAGGCTCTAAGAAAATTGCTCAAGTCGTATTAGGAGTAATCTTTTCTTCCTATTTTGTGTAGGTTATTTTGCTGTACATCCGATTAATTTGAAAACAACCCACGAAGCTGGCTGTTTTCAGCATTTTTTATTCAGCTTATGCCCTGTGCTAAATTTGTATATTGTTATTTTACAATATGTAAAGCATTTATCCGGAATTTAAATGTGCGTGAGGCTTTACACAAAGCATATAGTCAAAGAATGAGGATGCGGCCAACGAAGTGGCGATAAATAAGTTACCAAAGCAACCGAAGAAAGCAAAGTTAACCTGCATGCATATGAAATTTGTCAATGGCAACAATTTTCCAGCTCTCAGCTTTTATATATTGTTAGAGATGCATAAAACCAATGAATATGTGTTGATTGGCACTTTAAAATAATGTCATATTACGG
This sequence comes from Scaptomyza hsui, assembly GCA_018152825.1. Taxonomy (NCBI): domain Eukaryota; kingdom Metazoa; phylum Arthropoda; class Insecta; order Diptera; family Drosophilidae; genus Scaptomyza; species Scaptomyza hsui. The sequence goes on from JAECXO010000001.1 coordinate 9,439,926, forward strand.
AGCAATGCACTTTTCAAAACATAACCTTCGACTTTGCTCCATGCTGCTGATTGCTGCATCTGGTTGAAACTCAATTGGATTTCGAATCCCGAGTTGTTTTTTTTTTTTTTTTTATTGTAGAAGCTGGTTTTGCTATTAAAATCCATACACATTTATCCATTAATAGCAAAAATAACAAAAAAAAAGCGCATATAAAAACTACAGAGCTCCTGTTGATATATGACCCTAATAAGTATACTACACATTTCTTTCAATATGTCCTTGCAAACAGAAATTGACGCACATCATATGCACGTATGTAGTTAACCCAGTGGTTCTCAATTAATGTGGGTCTAAGGTACTTTAAAGTTAACTCTTTTTAGATGGGAAAAGCTTGGTTTAATAAAGTGTCCCGGCTCATGATTAACTAGGTTGGCAACATCAAAGGGTCAACTTTTTTACATTAAAACCAACATGGGAAAGCAAAACAAAACAAAAAAAGGACACAATTCAGTCGCTTTCACGAATTGACAACAAAAAGGTTCCTTCCAAACTTAGGCACTTAGCAAAAGTATTGTTCAGCAAAGTAAAGAAGGTAAAGAGTATCTTTCAGCCAATCACTTCCTTGATTGTTCCGCCCGGTGGTAAGACTCCCACAGTTAGGCTTTCACATGACAACCCAGAGGGTGCAATAAACAAAAAAAAAAAAGAGAAAGTATGTTGTCCTTTGCCTTAAAGCAATGGCTTTGGCTCTCATCAATGCAATCAGCACATGGCCCCTGGCCAACATAGGGGAGTACAACTAATTTGCTTTGACTATGCACAATTTACATGAGCCGTCTGTCTGTCTGTCTGTCTGGGCCGCCTGCTAAATGGCAATTTAATAGGGCCTAGACATGCCCACAGAGAGAGGGAACTAACAAAGTTACAATCATAATAATAACAATAATGATAGACATGATAAAAAAAAGAAAGAAAAGAAGTAGGGGCCACGCAACCAAAAAATGTTGCTGCCCTAGTACTAAGCCTAAGGGGGTACTTCGATTTCCTGTACGGGGCGGAAGTCGCATTTACCATTTACCAGGTCATATGTGTGTCTGTTACTTTGGCAAGTTTCTTATATGCTAAGGAAACAGTTGATTGCATTTGCTTTTCGGCCAGCTTTTTGTCGAGTTTTGACGGCAACTCCTTAAAGCACAAAGCTATCTAGTTAACACCTTAAGCTCATGACTGAAAAACTTCCCTAGAATTTAATATAAACTGCGTGTGTATCTTATTGCATTTCATGTGAACGTTGCGATATTTCACTTTTGCAGCCCAATTAGAGAAAAGAGATTATTTTCATGCGTTAAGCAAGAATAATTAGCTTGGTTACTTAATCTGTGGTGTCGATGCATAAATTTTCAATGAAATAAAGCCATTTCACATTGCCAAGAAAATAGAACTTGAAACTGATTTTCTTCCTCGGGTTCAATTAAATCTTAATAGTTATTTTCAGTAAATCAACAAGACTTAAGCTTTTCTCATATATATATATATATATGTATGCTCATTTGCATCTTCCTAAATCCGCTTTACAATTTAATACACATTTTTAAATGTTAACCTACAAGAATCATTTAGGGAACCCAAAAAAAAAACCCCTTAACGTCTTAACCCCCTTGCATGTTTACGATTACTTTTGCCGTTCCTTTATTTGTTTTTTTTTTTGGTTTTTGGTTATTTTTGTGGCGTTTCGTAGTCACTTGTATTTTCATAGCTCGTAGCTTGTACCATAATTTCGTTTTCCAAGCGCATATCCGGCTAAGTTCAATACTTGATCAGGATGGGCGTGTTGGGGGGAGGTGGAGGAAGGAGGAGTGCGCGTGGCTGATGCCCTGAGGATTAGGAAACGCTTCGTGGCAAAGTCAACGCGAGTAAGCGGATATTCGCAACCAGACATTGTTGCTACTACTCACTAAAACACACACACACACACACACACACACAATCAACCACAAACAAGAGGCAACGTGGTAAATATAAATAAACTGCGGCCACATTGTTGTGGGCCTTGGACGGTGAGTGAGCGTGGATGGGCGTGGCCCGTCTTGGCCTCTCTGCATTATTGCTGTATGCGTGAGTGTGTTTGTGAGCCTTTTGAATTTCATTTGCCGAAAATAAAAGAAACTTTCGGTTAAGCCAAGCTATAAATCCTTTAATCTCATTCTTATCAGTACATTTCTCGAGTCTCATAACTTGTAATTAGTTAACTGAGTTAGTTGACTGACTGCGGTCGAAAGCTTCCGACAGCTTTTTGGCAAGATGTAAATTGAAAAGAAAGTGGCAAGTGAAATGCAAATGACAGATTGAAGTTGATTTGGGTTAAGGCAAATATTGTATTCCCTAATCACATTAAATATGCATCAAAGGGGTGTAATAAACATACATCAAGTAATGACTTCGGAAAGGGGTATCTGCTAGTCGAGTGCATTCGTTGACAGCACGTTAACTTGTTTCTCTTTGGGAGCTGCTCCCGAGCAAATTTGTTTCAGCGTTGACGTTTTCATTGCACAACACGGAGCTGAACTGGACCAATAAAAGTATATAAAACATTTTCAATTTATGCTCCTATTTTCTTTCGGTTTCTCGGGCGCACAAAAAACTTTCTGGCACATTTTGACAGAGATAAACAAAAGTTGGTCATGCGCTCCATTGCGGAACCCCTAACTGAATCCAAAAACGTACAAAACAGTTCTTGTATGCTTCTACTTTGAGGCGGTAAATAAAAGGACATAAAAATGTTGGCCAAACTTGTAAAATTTATAATGCCGGCAATCGAGCAAATTTCAGAGAAATAACTATTTAAAATATACTTTAAACAAGTTGTTTGCATCCAAATGTTTTTCGTTCTTATTATTCTATCAAAATTCATCTGCATTCTTAATCACAGATGCAGACAAAGGAATGCCAGAGATTTCGGCAACATCATTGAATCACTTGCCACATGACGAATCAAAGTTCACATGTCTCTCTCTCTCTCTCTCTCTCTCTCTTTCTCCCTCTCTCATTCTCTTTCTGGTTCTCTGTGTGTGTGCGTATGTCAAAGCAATTTGTTGAACCCAAATAGCCAAATGGCACAGCACTTCTGTGTTTCTATCCACTTCAGCGGCAATTTGGCCATAACGTATACGTAAAATATTCATAAATTGCATGCATGAGGCGAACTCAAATGGGATAATAAGCTCTCTGCCAAAGAGGATCAAGAACTTGGGAGCGGGGATCTTAGCAGACGCTTGCTATTTGTCTGTGTGCCTGGACTGCTAGCATTGCCTTAATATTAAGTATACGCATAGAGTGTATTGAATTAATGAAATTATTGACGACTGATTGAGTTTGACTGCCTTCTAAGTGTGCACAAGCATAATAATAATCGTCTTATACGCATAAATATAATAAATCGTCACAATTATCATCAGCATTATCTTCATCATCATCATAATGTCACTTGTTGCCATCAGCTTGTCAGTTTTATGAGACATTCACTGAATGCCATATAAATTATACAAATTGTCATTGGCCGTCGCCTTCCAAAATGTCTTACCCCATATAGAGCATATACAGCATGCCCCATAAATTCGGCATATAATTGCTTGCAGCAACTGACCAAATAATAAATAATATAGCGCCCATGAATGTTGTATGTTTAAGTAGTTATTCTACTACAAGTCTTTATTGATTCACATTAGAAATGTACTCTATATAGTTGCAGGGTATACAGCTGATTTCCATAATATTCGTTGCCAAAAAAAAGGGCAATCACACAGACACACACTTACGCTAAGAAAGAGAGCGAGCAAGAGAGATGTACATGTTGAGTGTATCAAAAAGTAGCAACACTTTATGGGCCATAAATATTTATGTACAAGTATTTGTTGTTATAGTTGTTGTTGTTGTTGTTCTTGTTGTCGTTGTTGTCGCTGCCGTGGGCGCACTTTAAGAGCCCATGTTGCAAATATTTTGGCAGCAAAATGCAAGCGCAGTTGACAAGCCATGTTAACGAGTTTCAAATTGGCCCACACACACTCACACACACACACACACACACAGTAGCACAACATCACACGTGCTGGCATGCACTCGTGCACCAACCTCCTCTCCTCTCCTCCCCTCCCCGCCGCAACCCTCTTTGAGTTGCAACTGTACATTGTCAGGCTGCAGTTTGCCATTTGCCAGTTTTTGCCAGTCGCTAATCAGGCCGTTGGGATATTTCCACACAATGCGAATGACGATGTGAATGCGAATGTGAATGCCAACGATGCGACAGCGTGTTGTATAACGAATTATGGAACCACATGAGACACACTAAGCCACTGAACTAGGATTCCGGGAACCAAATAGGATGCTCTTGCCAAAAACACGCACTTGGATCGGATTTTTGGTCCGAAGTCATTGTTTTGTGTGTCATTCGATCAGCTTAGAAGTTGAATTTTCAAAGCGCAGTTCTCGTTTAAACTGAACAATTTAAAGATTATTTGTTTTGTTCGCACTGAAAAGAGTTCAATATATTTACTGAAATTTCTTTGAGCTAAAGAGTTTGTCACTCAGTCTACGAATGTCGACCGTCAAGTATCTTTGCTCAATGCTTTTACGGTCTGATGAATTCACTTTGATCTAGACAGGCTAAAAAACATACACACCCACACACACACTCGCACACTCGCACACTCACAGAGACACATTTCGCATCGCGTATTTTTTAATAAAGGAAACACACACATGGAGCTCGTTTGCTTTAAATACTCACCCCAAGCTCCACGTAAATCGTATAGATGGGATAGGGAAGCGCAATAACCATGCCAGTTAGCCAGGTGGCACAGCAGCAGACAAAGCCGGGTATGCGCCCCTTCAACGGATCGTTTAGCCAGCGCATGCGATCCCAGGCAATCAGAATGTGCGATATCATGGCAACATGTAACGGTATGTCCTGCAAAAGGCAAAAATAAATGTAATTTCTTAAGCATTATCCAATACATTTTCTCTAAGTGCATGAACCAGGGGTTGGTTGTTGGTAGGGGCAGGCGTTAGGTAAAGAGATTTCTTTAGCTTTGTTTACTTTGTCCAATGGCTTAGACAACCATTTTTCGGCCGTGTGCGGTGATTGAAACAAATTTGTTTACCTCTGATTGTTGCTTTAGAGCATCCAAGCAGCTTCAACTTGCCTCGCAAAACATTCACATATGTGTGTAAATATATTTTTGGGGCAAGTTTTGGCCATCTGGTTATGCCTGAATGCGAATTTCTTTAGATTTGCTGTGCCTTTGCATCTTGACAAGGCCTTTGTTTTGTTTATTTATTGGTCTGCGTTCAGATTGGATATTGTGACAACAACACCTCATCTTTGTGCCCTCGATAAAGTCGCTCATCATCATCACAGACCTTGGCAAAAAGCCTTCAATGCTTCTAGGTATAGTGCTAGCTAAGCGCAGAATTCAAGCAAAATTCTGGCTGAACTGAAATTTAAGTGGTTGCGCCTGCTACTGTGTAGTTAGAATTCTAAAAAAAAAAGTCATCCCAAAGGTCATCTGCTTTGACGCGAAGGCCACAGCACTATAAAACAATTAGGCAGCGCCAGACATCAGAAGACAAAGTGAAAAGTGAAAATCCCTATCTGGTCTGCACAAAAAACTAACGCGAAAAAGACAAAAAAAAAAGGAAAAAATTCCCCTGAAAATGTCACTCGAATGTAGAGATGGGCAGGAGCACTTAACTTGCCACCCTTTTTCACACAGTAAGCTGCACTCAAATTCAAGGAACAGCTATCGAACTAAATCAAAATGATGTTGTAACAGAAAATTCTGTTGAATTCACATTTGTACACCTGGTCAATATTGCAACAAAATAACAATTGCACTGTGCTCATACCAAGAACATGTTCTATAACATAATAGGGGGCAGTTTGCAATATGTGTCTGTTTTGAGAAATTGGAGCAGCAAGTTTGCCAAGCAATAATACCTTTGTTTGACTGGTAAGTAGTCGCAATTACATTTCTCATCCCGTTATTGCCTCTTTTGGGCTTTAAGTTATGATGTTAAAGGTAGCAGCAAATAAATTGTAATTTTTGTTGGCGCCGCCAGCAGCATTAATCAAACTCACACACATGCGAATGCCACAAATATCCGGTAACATGTGTATATGTGTGTGTGTGTTATTTGTCACCCATTGTGATAGCAATCAAATCGAATCATATCCGTTGCCTGGCATTATGTTTCGTCTTGCTCCTTGTGTGAAAAGCTTTAATACAATCTTAGGCAGCGTCAAGCAACTGAATGCCACATCTTCAAATAAGTAGTAGCAACCAATAACAACATCATCAATCGTAACTTAAACATAGTATGAACGCAGCTTTAACTGTTCTCGGATCGTGCATTAAATTATTCCTGAATTTGTTGAAGCTTCTCTTCGCACAGAGGTGCACTGATGAAGTTAAACGAAAGTCAGAAAACAAATCGAATAAAAGTAAATTATATTTCGTTTCAATGTTTTGTCTGAAATCGCTGTCTGATGTATTTACTGCCTGCAACCGTGCGACGTCTCCATCATTGTGGCTTGTGACAATAAGACGCGGCACCAGAAGATGGCATTGCGTGGGTTCTGCGAATGTCAAACGGAGACAAGGTGTTGAGTTCAGTTTGGACGGGCAAATCGTTTGCGATAGGCTTTGTTACGGTCTTTTGAATCCAGCGAGCGTGACATGCCAATTAGGTTCAGTTGCTAGCCTTTTAACTGCCACATAAAAGCGAGCTGTTAACTTTGAAGACACACTGTGTTGAGCAAGTCATTTGGATTTGTAACAAAAGCTGCTCGTTTTTATACAATGTTATTCATTAATTGTTTTGTTAATAGCAATTGATAGGCATTTAACTCTATGGAAGATTTTTCTAGGAATTTTATATTTTGCAAAAGTATAATGAAAAGAAGCTAAGAGCAAGTTTTTTTTAACTGAATTTAGTTTTATGGAACCGCGTTTTTTAAAATTCAAAAGAACCATCTTCGAATGCAACAAAACAATTTTTGGAAATATATTTCCCTAATTGTAGCGCAATATATTTTACTCGTTTTGCGACTTGAAGTTGCACAAAAAGCGATAAACTCAATAAACGCATTAAAAATCATTGTTGGTTTTTAGGTTTCTCCTTTCCTTTCTACTTAAGTTTATTAACTTGTCATAGTGCCATGAGTTTTATCGGTTTATCTAGCACCATCCTTTCCACCCACTGCCAGTTTAAAAGCTTGCCAAGGCGAGACAGAAATATATATAGAGAGAGGGAGCAAAGATAGATAACAATGCTCATGAGTAAGCTTAATTAAAATGTGCTGGACCGAACGAAGCAAAAGAAGAAGAAGTAGAAGAAGGAGTAAGTAAAAAGTAAAAAAGCCAACAAGGTAAAAAGTTGAATTGTTGGCAAACTCACCTGCAGCATCGGTAGAAAGAAGCAAAGAAACTGTCCAAATATCCAGTTCTGGAGCAGCATCACCATCAGGGAAATGGGCAACACCAGAGCACACTGCACAAAGTGGCACAGAGCCAGATTAATGATGAACGCATGCGTTATATCCTTGTAGAGCCGATGATACATGATGTACACAATGATGGCAATGTTCAGTATGACGCCCAGCAGCGCCAGTGCCGCATACTGTATGAGAAAGAGCCAATAGACCGACTTGATGCTGGCCTTTAGTATTGGGCCATTGAAACGCTCCATGTCGGCCGTATCGTTGGTTTGGCCGGCCAGAAAGTGTGCAATGACTAGCAAATACTTGTCGGGCACATCCTTCCACTTCTCCTCGCTGGTGCTGGCCGCCATGTGGAAGTCGTCATCGGTCGCTGCGTTGGGCGTGCCTACATGATGCTCAGCGGGCGACATTCTTACCACCTGCAAGAGGATGCATAGCATTAGCAACAGCAGCAACAAGCAACAACAACAACAACAACGACAATGAATATCTCTAACACGCTCTCACATGTCAAATCCCGACAATGGCATACAACTGATGCTGACGCTGATGCTTAGCACAAGTGTGGGGCAATGGGGTGAAGGGGTAAAGGGGAAGGTTAGAGCCAACAATGGTTGCCCAACTTGGCTCCTCCATTCGTTAAGCGTTACGCATGCAAAAATGGCATTTGTTGAATAAAGTTGGGAGATGGAGGGAAAGATGATGATGGAAGCGGAAGGGGATGTGGACGGTGCACAGTTGGTTCTGTCAAGTTATGCAAGGCACACACACACACACAACTACCTTTGTTTGCACACCCAACTAAACAATCGAAAAAATGAGGCTAAAAGCATTTTGCAGTTAAAGCCAAAAAAAACTACACATAACTTATGATGAAATAAGCATACCATGTATGTATGTAAATAGGGTTAGAACACATAATCTTTAAGAATTTCTTTACTTTTTAATCAATTTTTAAACTTGTGGCTGAAATTAAACTATTTCCCAGCGATATTTACAGGCGGGAAAAAGAAGTCAAACAAGAGTCAAAATCAAATAGCTTTGCATTCAAAATTTTTGTTAAATGAGGTTCGAAAACAAAAATTTTAAAAATTAAATGTAACTAAATAGCTTTAAAAACATTTATCATGTGAAGATAAAAATTAAAAAAAAAAATACCGAGCTGTGCAATTATTGTTATTTTTATTGTTATATACAGCTTACGTCTTATGTAAAATTACCAGCAATCTTAAACTGGCGACATTCGATTTTGAAGTAAATATGGGCTATAAGAGCTTAGTGTACTATTCTGTGATTTTTTTTTAGTATGTGTTGTTATGGATGATTTGATATACAGTCCTTTAGTTTAATTTTTTTTTTAGCTGTGTTATTATTTTCATTAATTAATTAATATGGATTTTTGCACTACATTTCGTAATTAAAAGTATTAGAATCTTGTCAATTGCAAACTTTCTTTAAAGTTATTCTCTTACGAAGTCTTTGACAGCTTTGTCGCCTGGCTCGATTGAATGTGGTCGTTTTGGTATTGCCAGCATAAAAATTCTATTCATTCATTCGTTTCATTGTTTGCCAGTCGCTCTGCACTTTCAGCTCTTGCAGTTGAACTTGCTGTGGTTGTTCTTGTTTTTGGTATTGTTGTTGTTTTTGTTGCAAGTTACGTTTGGATAACCATTGTTAAGTATTTGAAGCGGAAATTACCAAAAGCATTTCAAACGGTGTTGCACCACCGACATGCCACATTATGTGCAAATTGAAATACTGTATACGACATGTATTATATTTACTAACCCTCTGGTCATATAAACACATACTATGTATATAAGTAAATGTGTGTACATAAGTCGCGTCTGCAGGTTTGTCTCGTCTGCAACTTCTGAGAGTCTAGTTAACTGTCCTTGTTAAACAGCTGGCAATGTGGAGAATTACTAAAGTGCTGGCCTCCACTTAGAGCTAGATATGTTTACACATGTAAAACAAGTTGACTAACCTATGTTTAAGGGCTTGGCGAAGATCTAATGCCCTTTAGATTAATCATAACATTTGATATGATATGATATGATATGATATGATTTGATGTAATGTTATAATGATACTATTACGGTATCTTGAACTATGCTTTATTAATATCAAGTATACGTAACGACAAAAGTTATAAAAAAAAGGTATATTCTGGGATTCATATATAAAACTGTAACACACTTTATGACAAATTGATAATACCATTTGATAGGGTATTCAAATTTATATGCCTATTGCAGCTTGAGAATTTCAATCTAGATGGCTAGACAATAACAACAAGAGAAACAACAAAACAGACACGCAGTGACTGCCACGTATGTAACAAACGTACATGTTTGTATGTATGTTTGTACGTATGTGTTGGCCAAATAGCCACAGCAATAACCGCAGACAAACAAACCCAAAAGTCTGCCGTATTTCGTCTGCTCTACGAGCCGGCTTTTGGCCATGTCCACATTTGCCAGTTTGCCGGCGTTCTTCTGCTTCTTCGCATTTTTTAAGCTTCCGCTATTTTAGCTATTTTTTTTTCTGTGTTTTTCTATGTTCTGGGTTTCTTTTTTGTTTCTGTTTTCATTTTCCATTTTAAGCAGCAACTTCCGTTCAATTTATTGTGTCTAATTTTTCTTCACTTTCGGAAAATATTTGTTTGCAAACGAAGCTGTCTGACGGATAAAGGGTGCCTCTAGGGTACGGAAATGATGGCTCAAAAGGCAGCCAACCGATCATTTTGTCTTTCAATTTAAATAAAATACAATTTGCAATTTGCATAACTTATCATTTTGTTATACTATGAAATCGTTGAGGACAAATAATGAGATCATTTCAAATTTTAAAATATAATAAAGCGAACTCTGCAACACCCTGTTTACAAAATTTATACAATTGTCCTGTTAGGCTCAAACCAAATTACAAATTTGAATTCTCATTTACATTACACCCATTACACTTTTTCAATTGGGATATGCTTTAAATATAATTCATTGTTGCGAGGCATTTTGTTGTTCCTTTGGAGCACCCTTTATTGGACTGGGCCCAACTGCAGCGGCCGGCTCGGTTTGATGACCCATGCACTGGCAACTGTTGGTGCGCTTAATTTTATTTGAACATGCGCCCAACCCATCCCGAACAGGCATCAAACATTAGAAGTTTTTTGCCCTCTGCCTGGGACTGGCCGGGTTGGCTTATCTGTGCTACGTTTCGGCGCACACACACATGCAACTATCTTTGTGTGTGCACACATATGCTTGTGCATGTGTGCACGGCCCCAATTGAGATGGCCTGGCTCCGTCCAAGTCCCTGTGTGCTATATATACATACATATGTATATATGTGTATGAAGGATATATCTTTTGGCCTGCACGTCTGGCGCAGCCTGTGCAAGCGACTGTTTGACTGCCTGACTGCCCGGCTGTCGAGTTTATTATGCCTTTCAATGATTTATGCGGCACTGACAGGCCGCATTACGGCCCCACAGCGAAAGAGAGAGGGAGAGAGGGGGAGAATGTGTGTCCCGAGGGCAGGTTGCAACTATCGCCCCAGTTTCGCTTCAGTTCAGTTCAGTTTGCTCATCATCTGCATTTGGCGCTGGAATGCACCGGCCCAGGATAACGTGTGATTTTCCACACTTGTTGAGCACAGCACACACACACACACACACACACCTAGAGAATTATCCAATTGCTGTCAATATGTTGGGAATTTAGTTTATGTGACAACTGTTTGCAAACAACAATGCGGATGACATGATAGCTGTCACAAATTATTAATAATTTTAAGCTCTTTAGTCTCAAATATTAAGTATACGTAGTAATAGTCCACAACAATTGCACTTTAACAATCGCACTTTAAACACAACTCTTTTTTAGTTAATTGCATACTTGTGACAAAGTATGTTTATCTATTTTTAATTAGCTTCGTATATTAGGCAGATCAACAAAGAGAGCGCATTTACATTTTTAATTGGAAGCCCGCACAAAACTTTCAACATCAAAAATGCATCAAACTGTCAACGTTGTGGAACTTTAGTTACAAATTTGTTTGACTCTCTCTCTCTGTTTGTGTGTCGCTTCGCAAATGAGCTACCGATTAGCCTGGCTAAAAGTTGAATCAACTTTTTGTGTGTGAGTTTTGCAAATCCACTTCATAATGCTGACAGACGTGGTTTGAACGCACTTCTACGTGCGTTCAAGTGTGTGTTCGTGTGAGCCAAAAAGTACTGCCAGATTTGCAGTGCTATGAAAAAGCGGCAGTGCATCAATCACAGCCACTTAAGCCATGGCTAAAAGAGCGATGCGATGCGCCATTTACTTGGCCATTAGATGGCTGGCGACGCTGCGTTGCGTTGCCACCAAAACAATTTGCCAACAGCTAAAAGTCACAAGAGTGTGTGTGTGTGGGTGTTTTGGTGTGCCTGACATGTGCTGCTTTGTTGCCAACATGATGTAGACGGAGCAGCCGCAGTAGTTGAAGAAGAAGTCAAGTAAGTAATTAATACTGATTTTTTGAACGCTCAACGATGCGGAACATCGCACACTAGACGAAGGTGCCACTAACGACAGCGACAACGACAACGGCACAAACGAACCACAACACCAACTAAAATATGCCATGCGACAACAACACTTACAACAACAACAACAACAACAACAACAACGATAACACGAGCCAGCATCAACTAACAACTTTATACATTTCAAGGCTGTTCATGGTATACATATGTATGTATGTGTAACTAACTTACTTATTTATGCTCTCGGCATTGTCAAGTCCTTAACAAAAAAGCCCACACTCGTAATCTACACCTAACCCACACCTACATACACAAACACGCACACCTGTCAACCAAAAGTTGTTTGTGCCTTTATTTTGTTTACTCATCTCGTCTTTAATTCTTCAACACAAAAAAAAAACATATAATAAAACTTTACTAATTAGGAAGTAGCTGTAGACGACAGATTTACAAGATATCCTACACTTAATTAGAATGAAATCCCATGAATTCCTTTGAATGTGCATAAATCCATATAACTGTGTCTAAAAGGAATATAATGGAAAATGTACGGTTTCGTATTTGTTTTTTTATTTTTTACGCCGTTAGTCTATAAAGAAAAAATTGTATGTACAAAAATATTCAATTTAATCAAATAACTATTTGCAATTTAATATATTAGCTTGGCTTTCTACACTAAAAGCTTAAAAACCTTTGAGCTTTCTGCAGGGAAAATTGTGCACTTAAGCAGAAAAATCGTAATTTTATTAAAGCCATTAAAAGTGAAAAGTGAAATTGTAAGAAAATTATATCAGCCAGCTTTTATGGCAACATAACTAGTTTAAGTTAAAAGGAAATAAATTACAAATATCATAATCCTATTTAAAAATTGTTTTTGTTTATTAATCTCGTTGGATAAAATTACTGATCGATTAGAAATCAATTCATTGTAATTGCAACTATAATTTAATACACAAAAATTTCCTGCAAAAAACCAATTAAGTGTATAATGGATATTGGATATGCAAAACTTTAAACCCATAGGATTTTTTTTTTTGTTGCGTTTTGAATTCCAATTTACAAATTAATGAATTCGTACAAAATTTCAGTGCATTTCCGATGCATTGGCTTTGGTTTCATCTCATTGTAACATTTACACACACGTGTGTTTGAGTATTAGTTATCCAATTAGTACAATATTTAAAAACAATGCCCCAGCTAGCGAGGTTCAATCTAAAAGCTTGAAATTACTGAAGAACATTTTTGAATTATGTAAATGAAATTTTAAATTTAAACATTTAAAATATGCATTTATATAGTATACTTCCAACTATCAATTCCACTTTTAGTAAATTTATGAAATGACCCTCGTAGATATAGATTTCAACAATGGACATGCATTGAGTTTTATGCATTTTTGAATGATGTACAAATTTGAAAACAAGAAATGTTATGGAGGGGAATTCTTCAAAATAGACGCACTGTTCCGTTATTTGTTCGTTGGCATTGCGTAAAACTTAATTAACTGCATACATTGTATATATAATGGGCGTGTGCACACACTCCTCCTCCACTCCGCCTCCTTTTGCCAGAAGCGCTGCAAAGCATGCTACATAAAACTTGAATGCACGACACTGACAAAAGCGGTAGCAGCAACAACGAGAACAAACGGACAAATGCGAATTAATTGTTAGGCAGTCCGCACAAGCAACGTTGCTAAATTCAGCACTGAATGAGTGGAAAACATATTTAATTAGCAAACAATTGATTTTTAAAAGAGTAAACCTTCCCTTTCCATCCCCCTAACCAGACGTGCCTAACAACACAGCTGAGCCGTAAAATTAACAAAGCAACCAAATAAGTTGGCCATAAAAACTGTCATGAAATATGTATGGATGTATTATGCACATCAAGCCCCATTAGACACTGGCTTTTTGGCCCAGGTAAAACTCGACATCCGTTCAACCCCTCTCAACCCCTCTCCCTATCTATAAATTAGACACACGCTGACAATTGTTAAATGAATATCGCATTTTAAAGCAACTGCCGTCAAGTTTTTTGCCGGCCATAAATTAGCGCACAGTAAAAGGCATTGAGACGTAAGGCATTTCAAAAACTTTTATCAGCTCCTTTTATGATCGCCATACCAAAGCCCCCAAAAAGGCAGGCATGTCACCTCCCTCCCTCCCTCCCTTCCTTGCTGCTTGCCATTTGCATTGGCTGAATATGACTGGCAAATGAGCGCGACAAGTGGCAAAACCAAAGCGAAGGCAAATAAAGGCACGAAGCTGGGTGACAGCTACTTGAAGGTGGGGCTAAAAGGACATTGAAATTGATAAGCCACACAAACAGACTAACACACACACACACACTCAGAGTGTCAGTGTGACACTCGCATTTTATGTTTATTGTTTTCACTACACACACACACACACACAGAGACAGACTTACCGACATACACAGCGAGAAGAGAGACAAAAGCATAATAAAAGTATGTGTAGCATACTTAGAAGGGCCTGCGGCTGTGTTGCCCTTGCAAATCTCCGACAACACCTTTGACATTGCCTTGAAAAAGTTATCCAAGCAACCAGGCAATTCATCTCAAACTTGCCAGAAAAAGGCAATTTCAAAATTTATTGTCAGACTGAATTCCGTTTCGCATTAACCTACTCTCGCGCTGAGCCATAAATAAAACAGATTAAACATTTGCTGCACTTCGACAAAAAGGCTTTCTCCAATGTTATATGTTTAATGGAGGATATCTTTAAGCAGTTTTTGGAACAATTTTACGATTTATTACAGTTGACAAAAGTTAAAAGCATCCAAAACTATGTATAATAAAATATAAATACTGGTTCTGGGAATTTAATTTGCTGTGTAAAGATTTTGAGTGCTTTTCTGAGCATCACTTTAGTTTACAAGGTATGTTTGTTTTGTTGTTTGTTGTGTTTTTGTTATGCAAATTTACACATTCTAAAAATTTAATATTCCAATGAGAATATTTTATGACCGCTTATAGCATGTATTAAAGCTTTAGATTTGACCCAGTGACGGCAGCCTTAATACTCTAACAACATTTTTCGCATCGAAAAGACAAATGAGCACTTTAGATCTTAACTTGGTCCTTTTTGATTAAAATCCTTTATGTGAACTGTAGCTCTTTATCTTTGGCTCTCTTTTTCTCTGTGGCTTATGACTAAAAATATTTGCTCTCAATTTGTGTGCGAGTTTATGCTTAACCAATTGGCCCTTGAGAACTTGATACATTATTTTCAGCTTACATCTGGCCATTTAATTTTGGGTTTTGTCCTTGAAAATTTGTGTCCTATTTCAAATTTTGTTTGCGCACTTGATAAACTGATTTTGTGTGAAAATATTTAAGCCAATTTCTACAATGCCTGAATTCCCTGCCTTTTTTAAAAGGATTTTTATTTTCCAAAACATACATATATGCAAGATAAATTATAAATTTATTTTATTTGGAATCTGCGTAAAATTTAGTTGAAGTGCAAAACACAGCTAAGTGTTCTTTTAAAACATTTAAACTTTGCAATTAAAAATATGCTCAAAAGTCTTTAGAGTAATTTTCTTGCTAAGATAGTTACTTATGGATACTTATATAATAGTTCAAGTACGTGCGTCCACAAACACTTTCACTTTCTCTTGCACTCAACGTCTTCTTTCCCAGCAATTAAATTTTTTCTGTCATATATACTACATACATATGTCTGTATGTATAATGAAAAAATGAACCACATTCATTTGCGGTGAAATACGAGTAGAAAATCGGCAATAAAATGCGCAGTCGTTATCCAATCTGCGTTCGAAGGAAATGCAATTAATGCTTTTGGGGTCGTTGCGGAACAACGGGAAATGGCCAATTATGGATTGAGTGAGTTCGAAAAAACGCACAGTTCAAAGATAAACTTTACCCGTAATTGCTCAGTTATATCACTTGAATGTGTGTCAACCATAAGGTGTGTGTGCATTGCCTCCTGGGTAAAAGGAGCGAGGAAGACAGGAAGTGGAGCAGCTAAAAGGGAACTGAACCCGAGCTAATTATTTTAATAGTGCCAATCAAGCCAATTTACACACTGAACAAACGAAACGGAGCCCAGTCATGACAATTGTCATCGGTGTCAGCGCAACAGTTGCCCTTCGTCTTGACACCTCTTGCCCCTCTACATCCACTGCAAAAGAGCGTGCGTATAATTGCATACTTTTCTGCATAAGTAGACAGACAGCCGTAGTTGTAGTTGTAGATGTAGTTGCTTCTCTCTGTTATGGCACTTAAAGTAATTACGCTCCTGCTCCCATTTCCACTCCCCATCACCGTTCCCACAACTCATCCCGAAACCCATTTCCACTCAAATTCGTATTCGCGCTTCGCGTTTGCCTTTCCCATTTCCCATTTCCAATGCAATCCTGTTCTTATGCTCATACTTAGTTTTGGCGGCTGCTGGTCCTTGTGCTTAACGCCAAACCCTGAGCGGAAATTGATTTTGCAGGCCGTTGGCAGATCAGCTGCTCGGCAACATTTACTGTAGTTAAGGCATTGATTTTTCTTTCTTTCTTATTTTTTGCATACACTCACCAAAAGTCTACAGAATCAAGTGAAATATGTTGTCCATGTATAAATACTTGATTTAAAGTGGAGTTCTTTATCATAAAGGTGTTTATCTTATTTTTGTCTTTCTGCACACATTTTTTTGATTTTCTAATGAATTTATTGCTGTCTTTTACATATTGAGCAATGAATATGATTAGGAATAATATTTAATTGTTGTAATCCAAGCTGTTGTAGAGCATCTTATCGTCGGTTCTGTTAGCTGGTCTCATTCCATTTGATTTTGCTACTTTCCTTTTGCTTTGCTGCTTCTTTATTGAGTAACAAGACAACTATAAAAGCGCAAAAGGCGGCGACGTTAGCCTGCGGGCTGTGGATAATGGGTGGATGGGTGTGTGTGTGGTTGTGTGTGGTTGTGGATAGGCTAGTGGGTTGGAGCCTCTACAAAATTGACAAGTTTCAGCTCGAGTGTGCAGTCAAAGAGCATTGGCGTTTGGGGCTATAGCTAGTGTTTGTCTCTATATCTATATCTATGTCTGTGTCTATGACTATGTCTATGGCTTTGGCTGTGTGTGTGTGTCTACGGTTGTCGATGCGGGCAACGGGAAAAATGCTGCAACGCCCCGTGGCACGCCCACTTGGTGCAGTGGCTCGTTTGCTTGCTTGCTTGGCTGCTTGGCTGCCTGTTCAGTTGCCCGTCTTCGTCGTCGTCGTCGTTGTCGTCGTCATCGGTCATTGACTCGTTGGCGCGACTGCAATTTTCAAGAAATCAACACACCCACACACACACATACACACACAGGCAAAGTGCACAGTGCCTCCTAAGACCCCAAGCCAATTGTCAATAGCAACAAAAATGCAAAGCGACATTAAGTTTATGCAAAATCGTTGTGGGGCCGAGTTGGAGAAGAGATGATAAAGAAGTGAAGAAACAACATCATTGATTGTGGTCAATGGCCTGTGGACTGTGCAAGGAGTCGATTCCTTAAGACTCAGCTATTGAAATGTTTAACGGTGCGTATGATTAATCTCAGTGTTGGCCAGCTTTGTCTAACTAAGTGCTAGCGACCACGCCCCCCTCAAACGGCAGCAGTTTGCTGGCCTAATTGCAAATTAGCACAAAATAAAAGTGAAACTGAAAGCCTGGCAGGCAGCAAACCTCAAGGGCTTACACTGCCTACTAATTGCTGACGGACGTCTCCAGAGACTGGCATATTGATTTTTGTGTTGCGCTTACACGAATCCCAATCCGTTGCCAATCTCGGCCAGAAGTTGGCCCCTAGAGCTGCCCAAATCTTCTTTCTATTCGCGTATTCATTTGCATAAGTTTATCTCTTTCTCTTTTCTTTCTATCTTGCTGTCGACACAATTGAATTTATGACTTGCAGCTGCTTTCTGTTTGTATTGGATATACGCCATCTGGGAAAACCATCAAATCAGTTTCAACAATAATTCTGATGATGATGTGCTGTCAAAATAAATGTACATCAAATAACAGCTGCAAATGAGAGCTTTTTTAAAGTCATTCAACTGCTGTTTTGGACAGCAATCAAATCATAATTAAGCAAGTCTCAGCATGTCTGTAAGTATGCGATTTCTATAAACTAACTAACTATAAATCAACACAGTTTGAGACGAACATATGTCAAAACTAACTATTACCTTCAAAAATACTACGTGATAATCGTAAATTTATAAGTTTGTAGATAGTTTAAAATTCTTAAGTCGAAAAAAAAGATGTCAATGAATCAATTTTGTCTTTTTACCACCAAACAAACCACTTTCGACATTCTAGTTCGAAGCATCAAACTGTATTTGATCCTGTTTGACTTGTTCAACCCGGCATTAAAAATGTTTTTGGTTGAGTCGATGCTCGGGCTCTTGACCTGGGCGCTAAAGTTACCTTGACTTGGTTTTGTCACAGCTCACAGTTGGCAGCTTGTTTTGAATGCGCTGACGCTTCGATATCCTTGAACTTTGTGGGTACGGGGAGGGCAGATGAGCAACTCAGACGTTTTGTGTGTACTTGCTTATTTTTTTAGTGTTTTGTGTTTTTTGTGTTTTGTGTTGTGTACTAGGCTGTGAATTGTTGGTTTGTTTACGCTTTTGTATTTTCGGGGCGTACAACGATGAATGCTGAGCACATTTGCATTTTTTTTCTCCTTCTCGTTTTTTTTTGTCAGGCAACAATAACAAAAGCACCCCACTACCCTGCCACCCCAGTCGGTCGCGCTTTTCATCATTTCCACAAGAAACGAGCTGAGATGAGAGAGAACTGTGCAATCTCATTTAAATTTTAACTGCTACTGCTGCTGCTGGGCGTTCCGAGGATTAGGAGTCATGTATGTGTGTGTGGGTGTGTGTGTGTGTGTAAGTCACCAATTTGTCAGATTAAAAAAGACGCGACATAATAAATGCGCCGAATTAATTGCCAGGCAAGGGCAAAAGTAAAGACTTTACCTAATAAATTGCTATTAAAAAATAAAGTGCTTCCCCATTTTCAAAAAGGGAGAAGAGAGAAGATGGAAAATTAACGATGGCAACGCAGCAACGACAAAGTCGAGACGCACGAGGTCACACCGTTTCTAATTTTCTCATATATTCATTTTAAATTCTCAGCCGCAGCCACGGCCCACGGTGCATATGCGTAATATGCTGAAGACTCCATCATTGACAATGACACATGACAACAGCACAGACAAAAGGCAGAAACTTAAGCACTTGCAACTGAAAAACAATTTTCGAAGGCACTGTTTGTGACATTTAACACTTGTCTCTGTTCCCTCATGGTCCAAATTCAAGTGAAAAAGTACATTTGTTGCATTTAAACCAGGCAAAACCAAAAAATTTTGCCAGTGGGCATGAAAGGTTTAACCTGCGACTGTAATTGAGCCAAAACGAAGCCGGGGCCAGTATTTTAATAATTGATAGCCAATTTATGCCACGCGCATTTTAAAGTAGGACAAAATGCTTAAAACAGCGTTCGCCAAGAATGACGAACAGCGTTTTAGAAATTTAATGGAAAAAGTGCCAACTATCGATACGAGAACAGGCGCAATGCAGTGTAAAAAAAAAAACACACACACACACACATAAAACAAAAATTCTCAGGAAATAAGCGAAAAGCACTAAGAAAAACGAACAAGTGCTAGAGAGCAAAAATCTATATGCTGCAGTAAGCGGGAAAGGCTGAGTGATGAAGGGGGGAAAAATAACCGAGAAATGCTTTAATAAAGGGAGAAGAAATTGCAATACTTGGAAGAGAGAATATCCAAGGGAAAATTAACATTTTCCAGCAGGATCATTTTTTAATCAAAGAGAAAAAAATGGGAAACCCACATGAGAAATCCATATGCATGAAAGTTGCCTTTGCACCTTTCGATAAGAATACCAAGAAAACCTAATGGATCTATAAGGCCATCAGATTTGAAATTGTTCAGAATGAAAAAGATAACAAAAGAACTTAAAAAAGTTTAATGATAATTTATTGACTTAAAATTATGTCCAAATCTAATAAGTAAGTAGTGCCATCTTGAAGTCTTGTAGCAATCAAACTGTCTTGCAGTCAGTTTAATGTCTGGTTTAATCTTTTGACAGCGAGCAAACGAATTTTTAAGTGTTCTATGAAATTTCGTTTTTGTGAAGTGTTTTGATGTTTTATTGAAGTAGGCAAGCAAGAAAAAATGTAATATTGAGCAAGGACAGCCGCAGGGCTGCCATCCAACCAGACCAAGTTGGACAACAACCCTTTCGTCTTGCCATCTATTCCACACACCCACAAACACACACAAAAAGTATATAATACGTGAGCAGGATATTGATAAAGTTAAAGTCGGCTGCCATCGCACAATTGAAAAACACAGACGGCGCGTGCGGCCAGCTCGATGGCTTCTCGTGTGAGCCACTTGTGGTCGAAATTTACACCTGAACAATATGGCGGCTGCACATAGACGTAAATGACAAAAGCAGCCATAAGGCGCCTTTACAGCCAACAAAGTTTTTACTTTCCACAAGTTAAACAGCTATTTTTCGTCAGGCGGTTCTACAAAGCGCTTTCAACTCAATTTCGCTTATTTATATATATCAAAGGGAAAATATTAATTGTAATACACTGTTTTAAGTTGCGAAAATCAAGCGTTTGCGTTTTCGAGAATATGTTTTGGCAATATTCGAGTTGACTTCAGTTTTAAGTCCATCAAATGCTGCCTGCCATCATTTTTTAATGCCACCAACGCTGTTATTCATTAAGTTTAATGAGTTCATTTAACATTTGAATGAGCCGCGGGCGGACAGAGGGGCGGGATGACGAGCCTGAACACAAGCAAAGGCGAACGATTTGCGGACGGCAAATTTTAAAAGGCTTGAAATTGAAGCAAGGCTACAGGCTAATTGACGGCCCAGCCGCCAGCCCGCCCTTGAAACCCAGTCAAAAAAAGGCGACAGAAGGGAGCAAATTACAGTTTTCAGCCATATAGAACTGGGTGCAACATTCTTCCAACTCGCAGCTCGCAGCTTCCATCTCGCAGTTGCCAGTTTGCCATTTCCTGGCTGCCACGCGACTTATTCAATTAGCGTCACTAATTTCAGCTCTATTAGCTGACAGGCTGCCGTTTTGTTTCTTCGATGTGCGATACACATACATGCATACATACATACATGTATCTGTTTGTCAAGCACTGTCGCAAATGGCAGCACTCAACACTTTCTGGGGGCAAACGCTAGAAAACTTAATGACTAACATCAACAATTTTAAGCTACATCAATTTGTGCTCAAAAGCAGCAGACAAATGACAAATGTTGCCAAGAAGAAGAAGAAGATGAAAGGGCTTTATAAGCTGGCACACACACACACACACACACACACACACACAATTTCTTAATAATCATAAGCCAACAAGTTGTTTTTAGGTTTGTCTTTCTATCGAATTAATAATGCAAATATTCTTTTGTGTGTGCTATGAATACAATTTGAGTTTAAGTCTTTGAATTTTCTAACAGATCAAAGCCAATATTTTATAATAAAATTAATAAGCAAGCATTTTACAAGGTAATCGCTTAGATAACACGCCCAACTGCCTCTTAATCATCTTTATGTTATTATTCACACATTAACTTTAAACAATTTATGGCAAATTTAATTGACAAGTTAACCAAAATTGTGGCTGGATTCATTATTGATAAAAATTAAATGTGAAAGTTTAAAAACCAATTTATTTTTTATTGAAAAGATGCATATCAACAATATTTATCTGAAAATAATTTAAAATTTACGTTGAATATTCCAAGCTTTGACAACATTTTCAACAATTTGTAATTGCTGCAACCGCAGCAACAGGCATTTTAAGTTGCACCAACAACAGCGACAACAACAACTATAACTAGCCAAACCAAATTTACACACACTTTACTTTACGCACATACAGAAAAATAATGAAAAAAATTCCACATACAGTGGAGACTCGCAAAAGTTAAGACGCGCAAAAGTTAAGTAGACGGAAAAGTAAAGTTTTTTCTTAACATTTATGAATCTTTTTTTTCAAGCTAATATTTCTGTTTCAGCCAGCAGTTTGACATCTTGTTATTTATTTTTCAATATTTATGTGAGTGGTGCTGCTTATGTTTGGCTATAGTAGCAAATGCGACAGTTTACGAAAAAGGGGAACCCCCATGTTGACACTCGAATTGCGTTGTATTCATAGGTTCGGTGGAATCTTGTCTCGCTGCCCACGCATACACATAAACTTATTTAAATGGATTCGTTTTGTATTTTTAAGGTGCATATGTCGCTATTTTTGAAGTTTAGTAGTTGAAGTCTCGAAATAGTTAAAAATTCGTAAAAGGTAAGTACCCCAAAAACAAACTACTTAACTTTTGCGAGTCTCTACTGTACCAAACTTTTTACTGACTTAATATTTTTTGTAAAAATGTACACATGTACCACTTTTACACTTTAAAAAAGCGGAGCTAACTGGCTTTAGTAAGCAGTTTAGCAAGAAAAATATGAAATAAAAAACTTAATACTGATATAGGAAGTTAGAGTTTGAGCTAACGATGTGGTTTTAAATATAAAAAAAGTAGTAATATATTACTGTATCATTTGGGAAGTGTATTTTAAGTATAGCTTAACTAAATGCAGAATTTGTTTTTTTTCTTCACACATATTTTTTTTCATTAAGAAAATATCATAAGGTAGACGTGCGTGCATATGAGAGAGTTTTATGACGCGTGCTTCGCAAAAAAAAAAAAAAAAAAACAGGAGGGAAGCAGACACAGAGAAAGGGGTGGAGTGGGAGCCAAACATATGCAGTCAGCGGTGGCAGCACGCGTTCATGTTTGCTCCCATGTGAAACCAGCGGAGACGACACAAAAGCACGGGGGGGTGAGGGAGGATTTGGGGGCCTGTGTGTGTGGTGAATGGAAGTAAATGGTATAACACGTGCTGCAAGCGAATCGATTAAATTTTCTTAATGCCAAACCATAAATTTTCAGTTGTTTTACCATTGTCAACGACCTTTCAACCCAAGACAATGCACAGACAGACAAACACACATGCACACACAGATACATATACTTAGATAGCAACAAAATGACAGGCCCCAAAAAAAAAAAAAAGGAATAAAAAGAGAAGAGGATATTATGTCTAACATCGTAGAGCCAAAAGTTTGGCTAAGAGTTAAGTGCCATATGAGAGTATTATATAAGCAGATATATACTGTACATATGTATATATAATTTGGTTTGTTTTTTTTTGTGTCTTGTCCCTCTGTGTGCCTTGTTTGTCTTTTCGTTTCCATACAGCTTTTTTGTATGCAGTGATTTTTTTTTTCTTGCTTGCTTCTTAGTATGAGCCAGCAAAATGAGAGATTTGTGTGAAGATTTACGCGCTACACAAAAATGAACTTGTGTAAATTTATGTGCATTACAAGCATTCAAACACACACACACACACACATACATATAGTTAATGGCATGTGAGTGTTTGAGCTGCAGGCTCCAGGCTCGGATGCCTCCCACTAAGTAACTAACACCATTAGCCGCTTAGTTTTTGGCCTCGGACAATCTTGGTCACCGCGGCCCTTACCATCCTACCATGCTGTAGGCATTTTTATTGCTGCATTCCTCAAAGCAACATCAAAGTATCTGCAAGAAATCTGCGACTAAGCCGGCTTTGGACTTTGGCAGCAATGAGATGCAGTGAGGGATTGTTGAAGGGCATAGCTCTCTATATATAGATATATATATATAGAGAGAGCTACCGTCGTAACAAAACGCAACCCTCATCCTGCTATGTCCTTGCACATGACACTATTAATTTGTAAAGCAGGACAGGCAGGCAGCATGATAGGGGCAAAGCACAATCGTTGCCCTGACACGAATTGAGCATTGGACAGAATCTAATGAAAATTATCCAATGAACAGCAATTAGTCGATAACATTCCTATTTAATTGGTTACCCTCCTATTTGTTTTGCTATATTCGAACACACATACATGAAATTTTCTTCAATCACAACTATTTCTAATCAAATCGATTTCAATAACGACAACCAAGAATGTATTTGACTTTATTACAGCTTAAGACTCAATACTCGTTTAAACTCTTAATGCTTTTAACTATATTTTTAAGGCTGTCGTATACTATTATTTAATTTCACAAATTTGGCAATCAATTGCTTCATTAGACAGTGTCAATATTCCCAAATCATTTTAATTAGATTTCGACTTCCAAACAAAGTTCAAAGTTCACTTTGAAATTATGAAAATATGCGTGGTTTTTTTCATATATTGTATTTATGTAAAACGCCGAGTTTATTTTAGGTAAGCGCTAAAAAGTATGCTATACTTTTTATGCAAATATTTGAATTTTTCCCTAGGCAGTTGAAATAAGATTTATTTGTAGAATTTCGCAGCTGCGTCTTATATGCAAAAAAAAAAAAAATGGTTGGCAATAAATTATGAATATTTATCAGAAATTGTATTGGCCAACTGCGAAGTACGCACAAGCTGCTAGTGATTGCTTACAGCCAAAAATTTCTTTATAACACATGAATATTCAATGTGCTCCATTGTTGTCATTAACTTCAAACCAAAAAAAAAAAAAGAAGAGAGACAAGAAAACAAGAAAAATAATAAAGAAAACATGTTTTAGCTGACAGAGATACATTATACAAACACCTGCGACCTGCCTCAACAAATTTTTTCTGTTTTTGTTTTCTCGGTTTTTTATGAGGGAGCCCCTTTTTAATGTTAACTGCTGACAAGCCGTCATTTACGACATTTTAGCCATTAGGTCTGGCCGCTTACAATTGAAGTTGGTGTATGAAAAGTGATTTTTTTTTTTTTTTTTTTGTATATTACTTTTACTTTTGCTCTCTTTTACTTTTGTGCTATCTGCGCTCACATTTATTAATTAAAAGAGGTCACAACTTGTGGGCGATTGTATTTGTCAGCTCAAATTAGAACAGTATTTAGCACACACACACACACACACACACACACACATGCACACAGACAACAGAGAGTTAGGCCGCAGAAGGCAAATAAGCGGCCAATAAAAATATTATTAATATGCCAACGACACACAATCCTCGACTTTTTGGCATCCGCCTCGCTGATGTCCGCATCGGTGTCGTGTCATTGTCACACACCACACACACACACACACACATGGGTAACAAACAGGAAAATTAGCAGCGAGCCAGAGCAGACCGCAGCACACCATATCAGCTGGGTGTGTTTTGGCCATAAATTTATTAACTTAGTGTCACATTTATTGCCGCATTTTCCTAACCGAACCGCCGGCAGCAAAAATTCGAAGGACACCCACACGTAATACACACACACACACACACAGTCAGACAGACACCCTTTAGGATACACACACACAGACACACATAAGCAGCAACAGATCGCTATGTACTCCTCCTCAACCATCCCCACAACTATTAGGTGTAAAGAGTAATGCCAACAAATTAGTTTAAAATGCACTTCATAATGTCTAATTGATTGACCGGATGAGCGTGAAAATTGTCACATTGCTGGCAATTTATCAATCCGAATTTGAGCAGGGAAACAAACAAATTTAAAATTATCAACTTGTGTGATATGCCAGTTAAATATATGTATATACTAAGTCACATTATTGACATTTTACACAAGAGCACACAAGAAGCTTACATGGTTAAAATAACAGTAGTTTAAGCTGTCATTAAGTTAAATGAGCCTTGAATTGTTCATACAAGACAATTGCTTGTGACTTTAACTGACATTGATTGAAATTGAGTTTTATTATTTGATTGAACACTGCTTTGGATTTTGGATACGATTTTATTTCGGATCAATCAAGATATTCAAAAACAGATCGATTTCGATTAAAACCGATTAAACTTTTCCGATTTATTAAAAAAAAAAAAGTAAAAAGACTTTTCGCAAAAATTCAAAATGAAACTAAATGTGAGCAAACTTTTCAATTTAAAACAAAATTATAAATCGAAACTCCTTACATTTTTCAAATACTTAAGAGTAGTTTCTTATTTCCAATACTTATTTGCTCACAATTTAAAGGAAGCTTTGGTGAATTGTTTTATTCAGATAGTTTCTTGGGCAATTTGAAAAAAACTATTAAAAATAACCGAATGATTCAACGTATTTGGGATATGTTGCTGGATCTGGGCACCTGTTGTCCACCAAAAGATTTCAACCAATTTCTTATCGGACGTTGAACGAACGGCGAGACAGACGGAATAGCTACCGGACAGGTATTTTCCAAACATATACACACATAGTTTTTATTGTTTTTCGATGCTTATCAAGAATGGGCACAACAGATGTACAATTGAAATCAATTTCCCAGCTAGCTTTTGATTAATGCGTCAATATGTGGCGCTGATAAGCAAAGTGTGGTGAATGTTTTAGGCAAACACCACCGTTAAAAACCACAACAAACAGATATAAATGATAAACTTACATTTGAGACACGATGCACACTTTCAAATTTAACAACTGTTGACAAACAATTTCAATTCAAATTAGGCGCGCCAAAAGCGTTGCATACCGCACGGCGCAACGAGCTGAGGCACAGAAACAAGAACAAGAACAACAACAAAAAACACTAGAAAAAAAAGACAAAGTTTGAGTAAGTATATCGGGCCCAAAGAGCTGCTTTAGCTGTGTTCTGTTTTAGTCGCTTCCTTAGTGCTGGAAACGAACTAACGGCAACGCAGTCTCGCGACCAACTGAGGCGCCCAAAGCGCCAGCAGCAGCATTTAAGAAGCAGCTGAAACAGTTGTTCCCCCAACGAAGTGTGTGTGTGTGTGTGTGTGTGTGTGCGGTGCAGAACGGTGGTGATGGCGGGGACAGCGGGTGTCTCATTTCTGATATTCAAACGCGACCAACCAAAAGGCAGCAGCATTTTGTAACGGTTAAACCAACTGCTGTTGGCAGTAAATCGCCTGCAAAGCACAGTAGGTCAAAAGCTCAAAGCTTCTGCTATTCTTTTATTTCGCATCTGGCAATGCTGTCACCTAAGAGCACGGCGCCAGGGCAAAAGAGAAAGAGCTTTTACTCATGACAGCCCCATCTGACAGTTGCTCTTTGCGGTTTTGTTTACGTAGAAGAGTAGATGACATAGAGGGAGGGGACTAGCGGTATCAGGGATAGATGCTGTCAAGAAACCAGAACCTGCCTATGAAATGACCGGAAAACTCAAATATTATTTGATGTTTTTTGTGTTGAAATGAACAAATAACAGGTGGCTTGTATTAAAAATCGTTTTGCTTAGAGTTCACAGATTTTCATTGAAGATCCTTCAAAATCAGTACAGTACAGTTAGACAACATTATCGGGCCACACGATCTTCTCGATCCAATCCAAAAAGGATGCGACGCGTGTATACAGTCCCGGTGTCTTGGTTGCACATCCAAAGCCCGAATTTATGATGCCCAATATGTTGTACTTGCTGTTCACAATATCTTCCTCCAGGATCAGCGGACCACCCGAATCGCCCGAGCAGGCGTCCTTCGTGAAATTGATCGTGTCCGCCGCACACATCAAGGATTCGATAACGCCATTCTTCAGATGTCGTTCGCTACTCGGCTGCTCCGCATACAACTGGTTGCACTGCGGCAATGGGACAACACTCAACGGTGCACGCAGCAATATCTTTGATTGGCGTCGCGCTGCAAGATAAATATTGTATACAATATATTAAAAAGTACAGGAAAATACATTTGGAAACTGGAAACTTACTGGTCTGATTCATGTTGCCCCAGCCGGCAACATAAAGTTGTGCACTCAATGGCGGATCGAGGAGATTGAGGGACAAACAAGCCGGATAAACCCAAAAGTTCAATTCGGCCTCCTTGACCAACTCAAGTATGGCAATATCGTTGTACTTGCTGCTCCTCACATAATCCGGATGTATGATAACATTTTCCTGCAAAAGAATATGCATATACATATATAAGAAGCCCGACTAAGAGAAATTTTAATCATAAATATCTCCGGTTTTTTCAGATTTTCTCAAATTATAGTTTGATTTGAATATAGAAAAGTTGATATTCCAAATCTCTTCTATTTCAGCTATGTAACTCACTCACCGATATGGCAATATCCTGATGATGTGAAGGCTCTTCGATGTTGACCGATCCAAGGCGAACGTGAACGGGCATATCGGAGATGAAGCAATGGGCAGCCGTCAGGACATGACGACTTGAGATCAGCGAGCCACCGCAACGATACATGAAATTACCGAACTCACTAAACGCTATTGCCGCCATATGCGGATAGAAGCCGGGCTCCACCGGAATACCATCGAGTATGTGGACCGTTAGTCGCTCCTCCCTTTTGCGGTTCTCAATAAAGCGGCAGGCTGCAACAAGCCAACGATTAAAGTTCAAGTAGATAAGATTTCAATTATTTTTCTCACCTCGCACCGCTGGTCGATCCTGTGTGGGAACATCGACTCGTGTGGGTGGCGTGGGTTGAAAAGTGGTCACCGTTGATGTCTCTGGTCTGTAAATGAAGAGATTGGTAGACTTGGTATCAGCTGGACAGGAATTAACTAAGCGTTGTGCAGAGACGGCTAAGGCCAATTGATGTTTATGCTCTAGAGACTAAGTGACAAACCCAAATGCAGCCGCCTCGCCATTGCCCAGCTCATTCGTCCCGATCTCATCAATGGAGCTCTCTCGGAATCGAAACGGTGCCCAGGGATCCAAGTCGAGGTTGGGCGTTGCTATCACCGGTCTCTCGCTGGGCAAGTGAATTGGATGCATCTGCTGTGCCGGCACAATGTTCATGCCCTGCTGTCGCAATCGCTCGTTGACCAGCTGGATGGGATTCAGTGGCTGCTGTTGTGGTCTTCTTGGTATGCTTGTTGTTGGGAAACGTCCAAAGCTCGGCGGTCTGTTTATAATCTTGGGCTCCCTGTGGTTCGGAGCGGGCGCCTGACCCCACGGACCAACACTCTGAAACTGTTCCTCACCCGCCGGTTGGGTGGGCAAGGTGGGCAAAGTGGGTGCCACTTCTGGCCAGGATCTGGGCAGCTCGCGCAAGGCTTCGTGGGTGATCAATGGCACATTTGGTTTAATTGCCGGCCGAGGTTTCTGTGGATTGCTTAGCAATTGCTGAAAATCAAAATAGGTCGATTCCTCATCCAGATTCGGATTTACAGCTCTCTCCCTGCTTTCCATGCTACCGCTGCTGATTTTACTTGCTTCAGTTGTTGTTGTTGTTGTTGTTGTTGTGGTTGTTTTGAGTGTTGTTCTTGTTGTGGTTCTTTGGACCTGGCTTGGGCTGCATAGGTAAATCAGATGAGAACTTTAGACGCCAGTTTTCTTTACACTAGCCAACAAATGAAAACATGCAACAACAATTGGCTCATCGCTTCTTTTTTTTTTTTTTTTCGGTAGGTTTTGGTGGACAACAACAAAAACTATATGTTCTTACCCCTTGTCATCCTCACAGCACTCGGCAACTGGACAGCAGACGATCTCCTCGCGTGGACCAAGACCGCAGCTGGGCACATCGCTAATGGTCAATCGTCCTGTTTTTATGTACTTGTCAATTATCGGTTCACATTTGGATGATGTTCTGCAGACGCCCGGCAAACTCGACTTGATCATGCAGCTGTCGCCCTCTAAAGACATATAGAAGTTTTAAAAGACCAAAATCGGAAACAATATGGGGCAGTGCATACCTTCAAATGCCTCTGAATGTGGCATCTGGCACAGCATAAGGACACATAGCAGAAATGATGCCAGAGCCAACGCCATGTTTACCACACACACCTTATTTGTTGCTGCAAATATATATTTATATATATGTATTATCACCTCATCACTAACTATTAGTTTAAAAGTTAATAATAATAATAAGATTTAAAATTTGCAACAGAGATGTTATCAATCCAGAAAACACTCAGTATTTACTATGTTTACACATTTCTTTTTACTACATTTAAATAAGTAGGTTAATTACTTTTGAATTGTAGCTTTTATTAAACAGATTGTAGGAAAACGAAACTGTTGTTCTCAGGTCTCAATTCAAGTGGCTCTTGAGATATTTGTTTCTTATTTATTTGCCACTTAAAATATATATACTATTTTGTGTGTTTGTTGTATGCTATTTAGAGCGCAGCTTTGCTGATAATAATGAACCTGCCATTGACCCAAATATCAATCATACTCTCACATACGTAAATCCCATCTGCTTTAGGGGAAATTTCATTCACAGCCAACATAAAAAGCCCCTAGAACACATACAAACTTTCTTTCCTACATTTACAGTTGTTGTGTAGAAATTTTTTATATTAAATACTTTTGAAAGCTGATTATTTGCTAGAATTTTTCGATCATTTTGGGAAATTTCCCTGATCAACTTTTACTACTCTTTAAGATAAGCAAGACTTTATTGAAGCTTTAAACTTTCCACCTTCTTTTGAAATACGTTTTCTGAACTCGTAATCGTTAAAAAATTGTCTTATCTAATATTTGTTTGATTGACGGCTACCAAAAATGTGCTACACTTGTACGACAATTTTTAGCAAATTAACAAATTATCTCTCGAGTGTCGCTTCTTGGCAGAGAATTCTACTGATTTCACAGTTATCTTTGATGTTCTGGGCGTTGAATCACAAGAGATTGTGCAAGTAGGAAAGTAACAAAAAATTGTGTTCGAATTGTTTTGAAAACAGTTTTGAAATTTTAAGATAAGAAATTGTTCAAACGCTGTCAAGAAACAAACTGTAAAATGGCTTAAGCGTGGTAAACAAGTTTAACAAAGACAAGACTTTCATCTTAATTTTCAAGTTATAAGTTAGGTATGTCTTATTTTAGATTCTAAACAAACATATCTGTGCAAACTGTTGAAGCATATGACGTCACAAACTGCCAACTGTTGCACTTGTGGTTAATCTTGTGAATCGTGACATTGTACAGCTCATTATTGGACTACTGAATCTATAATTGAATTATTTTATAGACAAACATCACTGTAGATGTTTCATGTTTTCACATATAATTATAATAACTTTCCATACAGAATGTGCAAACTAATTTCACCAACATGCACTAGATTATTAATTAACTATACATTTTTTGTTATAATTATTATTTTAGTTGTTTTTGCTTTTTAGCAGACAAACCTTTGACACGCGCAAGCTTAAAACTTTTTTATTATTGGTGGATAACACAAAAAAAATAATAATAAACCAAAAAGGGAATTCCTTTGTTGATTTGTGTAATTTTTATATTTATGGCTGTGTACCGTTATTCAAATTCTCTTATTTAAAATAGCACAAGGCACATTAAAAAAACAAAAACAAAAACACACGATTGTATATAAAGCAAAACAAATTTATATATATGTATATACAATATATATATTGAAACCGGTGCCTTGGACGCTTATCGGTTCTCTCTCAGACTGTAAACTCTGGAGGCTGGGGTCTACCTCTCCGCAACGCGTCGCTTTGCCAACTGAAGCTACGATTAGAACCCAAAACGTTGCTCCAGCCACAGCCAGAACCAGAGACAGAGCCAGAGCCAGAGCTGAGGCCGTGGCCAAGCTGCAGCTACGTTATTATTGTTTTTTTACTTTTTTTATTGTTGTTGATAGCGCTCAGTGGCGAACCGGTTTGAAACATTTTTTTTAGCATTTCACAGAATCAAAATACGCGCAAGTGAGCGCAGCATTTACAGGTTGTTTACGAGTCAAGCCGTTCGCAAGTTAATAAGTAAACAGAGCTTAAATAAAAAAAAAAAAATACAAAACCGGCAGCAGCAGCAGCTAAAACACTGTGATTCAAGGGAAAAAACACAGTCAAAGTCAGTGTCAGAGAGCGGCTACTGAATTGAATTGAGTTGAATTGTATTGAACCGCAAAACCGTTTAGTGGGTTTGCCCAAAGTCTCAGGCACATAATATATGTAATTTTGTTTTATGCTAAACACTATAATTTAGCAACATATTTTTTGTGTTTTGCATAGAAATACCCATGAGTAAATACGTTCATAATAAGACAACTTTTCTTTATACAAACTCAGCTACAAAAACTGAAATAAATGTGTTTTATAAAATACTGCAAGTATTTTTGGTATTTTTTTATACCGTTAGATAAGTTCTGATATAAGTACTAGTTTTTCGCATTGTTTGTAATGACTTCTGGTGTTGTGTTTGAATGAAAATGAAAAAAAAAACCCGTTTGATAGTTTCTTGTTCACAACTTGAGTTTACAAGCTTTATTTTAGCTTAGAGATAATATGCATATTCAGCGAGTTTGTTTTTAAATAAAGAACAAATCATATATGTACATCTAGTATACTTATATAATACTAAGTTAATTAATCACATTTGGAAAGCAGCCACAACTACAAACTATTATTATTATATACATACATATATACTATATATTTTCGCTACAAAAAAAAAAAATGTAGCTGCTCCTTTGTCTCTTAAAAGTAGTTAAAGTTTCTGCTGCTGCTGTTGCTCCACAAAATCGATGAGCTGTGCATCCAGCACATTTGTAAAGTACATGGCCTGTGCATCACAATTGTCGCCGGTGGGCGTGGCAACGCCCAGCACACAACGTGAGCCACTGGGACGCCGCAAGTGCAGCACGCTGCCAACAACCGCCGGACACGGAGCACATGAGCTCGCATTGTTGGCCCCCAGTGTATCCAAGTGCACGGGTCCCACACACAAATGCGATGCGGGCAGGTTTTGCACACCAGCCACATTATCAATAGCACGGCAGGCGTCGAAGGGCAGCAGACGCATGGGCATCTCATAGAAGGGACAATCGCTGGCTGCAAAACGGAAGCACACATAAAAATTAGGTTAGGTTTAAAGTATACCGTTATAACATGCGCCATTTCAGTGTTGAAAAGTGATTGAATAGGAACATAAAAAGTGCAGAATGCAAGAAATGAGAGTTGGTCAATCTAACCATTTCCTTTGGCCCAGGCACTGGCCAATAGTTGTCCACTGGTCTGCAGGCGTGTTAGCTCAAAATGTGTGCACATGGGAGCCAGAGTGAGTTTCGAGCTGAGAGCCAATGGTTGCTCCAAGCGCAACAGCTCCAAATCCTGACGCAGCACAGCCACATGCTACAGAGCGAGAAAAGAAATTGCTTTGAGTTACAGAGCGAGAGAGAAGGAAAGAGAAGGCACTCACTGTAATATGAGCTAGATAATCCTCATCGCCATCCACATCACGCATATCGGGCACACCGAAAACCGCATGACTTGGACGACCACAGCCGGCAACGGTGAGGAGCAGCCGCGCTGTTAGCGCCAGGGCCGTGCAGCGATGCAAGTGTCCATCGAAGGCAGCATTCGGATAGGCCAGGGCCGCCAGATGCGTATAGTGTGGCAGGAGTAGCGCTGCCCGCCGCACTGCGTCCTCATCCTCCTGGTCCTGAGTTTGAGACAGGCTCGCGGCAGCACCCTGCTGCGCCTCCGTTGTGGAG
The DNA here is from genome assembly GCA_018152825.1 of Scaptomyza hsui. Taxonomy (NCBI): domain Eukaryota; kingdom Metazoa; phylum Arthropoda; class Insecta; order Diptera; family Drosophilidae; genus Scaptomyza; species Scaptomyza hsui. The sequence goes on from JAECXO010000001.1 coordinate 9,473,444, forward strand.
CGGTTGGGCTGGGAGCCGGCACGCGTACCGGAGTCATCCTGACCCCGCGGCGTCAACGGCAGGTTGAGGGGGCAGCAAATGATCTCCTCGACGGTGCCATGCCGACACGTCTGCACATCATCGTCGCGCAGTCGGTGCTGCTTGAGCAGTGGCTCCAGACTGGGACACTGCGAGATGCCCAAACACTTGCCCTCGTACAGTGGTGTTTGGCAGGCGGCGCCATTTCTCTTGTTTGTGTCCGGAAAGACAATGCTGTCCCGGCTAAATGGCACACTTGATGCAACTGAACGTTGCACGTACTCGCGACCCGTCTTAAATATGCTCAGCCATTCTGGAGTCTCCGTTGTCGTTGTTGTTGTTGTTGTTCTTGGTGTTGTTGTTGTTGTTGTTGTTGTGGTAGCGTTTATGTTGCTGCTGCCCTTGGATGAGAAACGTAGCGATGTGCCGCCCTGGTCATCGAAGGGACAACACACCTTCTCGCCAGTGATGGAATAGCCGCAATTCAACACTGTTTCCACTGAGAGTCTGCCGCTGTCGATGAACTGTCCGATAGTTGTGCATCGTTCCGCAGGCTGGCAACTGCTGCGATACTCTTGCGTTGGACAGGGATCACCCACTGCAAAGAACGAAACAAGAAAACTGAACTGATTAAGGAGTGAGCGAGAGCGGAAGAGTAGGATAGAACGCACCCTCCAGGCTGTAGTAGGCGCGGGTGTTGCTTAGATAGAAACCAAGCAGCGCCGATATTACAGCAATCACTCGTTGTGTCATCGTCGGTCCGACAATCGAACTGGACAGGCGCGTTGCTCGCGCTCAACTGTCGCTCAAATCAACTCAACTCTCTCTCTTTCAACTGGCCAAGCAAACGCCAGCTGCAGCAGCGACGCGGCGTCAGCATCAAGAGCAGCAGCAGCAGCAGCGCAGCTGGAGGAAGTGTTGTATCCGAGTTAGATTAGGCTAGACTTTTAAAAATATCGCTTATTGCAGCAATGTTGAATAAAACGTGATTTAGTTTGTGGTTGCATTATGAATGATTGTTATTAATGACAAATTTAAACTTAAGCTTGGCTCTTAGGTTTATCCAATTGCTATTCAGCTAGTTTTTTCTATTATCTAAGAAAGCGTGATTCAGGGCGTGGGAGTTTCGATGATTGTACACATTTTGCATACATCATAATGAATGATGTTCTAGAACTTAAGCGAATTTTCACACTATTCACCTACAGTCATGTTTTAGGGAGGAATTAACACAGAAAGATGAGTTGCAAGTTTTTGCAATACTCCCAGGCTTTTATTAATCCCATCGTCTATGCAAATCTCCCTTTGGCGGAAACAATAGCAAAAAAAAAGGTTGAGAAATGTGTAATTTTTGAAATACCATTACTATTATGTCTATGTCAATAAATAAAGAAGTTAGTTTTGCAACCAAATTCAGTTAAAAACTGAAATCTCGACCTCTTGTGACTTATACTATAGTTACTACTATCGTTATTGATGCAAATGTAGGTAGGAAAAGTTAGCTTTAAGTTTATTTTTCGACTGAAGAAATTTAGATATTGTAACACATAAAATTTATATGCATTTTCACTGTCGATTTTGTTGCCCGCTCTTCGGTCCTAACAGCTCACTCACATGAAGTCATCTGAAGTCATCCAAAATACAGTGGAGCGGGCCATTTACTTGCACGGTTAGAGAGACCCGAAGTGCTGGAAACAGAACTATAGAGGCCATAGGGATCAGGCCTTAATCCAGCTTGAATTGAATCCACGCTCTGCACTGTCCGCGGATCATGTTTGGGCGCTATCACTGGCTCGCAAAGCTCATGGCGAATGCTGTCCAAAATGTATGATGCATTTGGCAATAGCTTTGTAATGTCGCCGTAGATATGGTTAACCAGGTCATGGGGCATTAGACAAAGATGGGCCGAATTTTTGGTGTTATCATCTAGCAGTTTGATAACCAATGCACCATCGGTTGCATGACCCCACAGCACATAGAGCTGCTTATTGAACACATATCGAATCGAGTAGGAGAAGTCATTACTGTTCCAGTGCTTCGGCAGCGACTTAGATCCGTTTCCATCAGCTGTGCTGAGTGGATGATCTCCATTGCCAAGGCAACGAAAATTCCAGTGCCTTGTGAGCTCAAAGTGGGTTAGGACTATGAGGACATCCGCCTTCTCGGTAATACTATGCCGCACGGAGTTGTATAGCGCAACCCAACTTTTAAACTCATCACAGCTCCCACATGTATTGCACGGGTTCATTTTATCGAAAATTTCAAAATACACACAAAAGACAAAAATTAAACAAAAGTACAGCACTGAGACTACAAATGAAATGAAAAATACAATTTTATCAAATATATTTGCTGTCAGTAAAGTTTTTAGTGTTGGAAAGCTAACAAAAGACTGCTCACATATGCATGGCACGTTATTCGACAACGCATTCTAATATTCTGTTTTAAATTGAAAAAGAAACATATTGTTTAACCATAAGTTTTAAAAGAGATTCGTGCCTCTAAACGTTACTCCCCCGATAAAATTTCTGGCAACGCTATTGACAATACTTGTATATAATAAGGGATTGTTATTCACAATGCACTCATCCGTTGTGGGCGTGGCAATGCCTGCCACACAAAAGCTACCATCGGCTCTTTCCACATGCAGAACACTGCTGCTGGCCGTCAAACATTTCGCGCAGCCCTCGTTAGTGCCAGAACGAAAGTTTTTCCAAATGGGAGCCACGCACAAATGCAACCCTGATACACTAAGGCCTTGCACTTGTCGTTCATTCCGCACCCCGCTGCAGTCATCATGCTTGACAAGTCGCGTCTTGAACAACTCACAATTGGTACCTGTAAAAGAATTGATGGGAGATCTTCTAGTTGGTTGCAAGAAGGTTCATAATGAAGGAGAAGACCTACCATCTTCATTCTGAGAAAAGCCTACGGCATGTAGCTTGGGGTTTCCTTGTAAATCGGATTCGGTACAAAGGGTTGCCGTTCTCACATTCGGCATTTGTGGATCATCCATATTGAGGGGACTGGCCAGGTGAAAAAGCGCTAGATCATTGTTTAGCTGAGCAGTGTACTATAAATAGGTTTTTGAGAATCATATTGAACTTTCGTAAGAAGAAGTACCGTGATTTCACTCCCAGCCAAAGGTTCGTAGGAAGCGATCGGATTGTTGTATCCAGCTAGAACTTGGTGGGGCTTGTCAACTGGTTTGCGTCCCACGCACTTATTGCTCGCCAGGACTTTGGTTGGAGACAGGATAATCGCCGTACAGCGGTACACATAATCGTCAAGGGTAACTGGGATTAAGTACACGAGGCTGGCCAAATGATTGAAGCCCATTAAACCGTTGATGCTGAGGGGTACGAGCAAGAGAGAGAGCAAGAACCTGGTTATCAAAATGCTTCAAAATCACAATAAAAACTGACGTACATGGGCGCTTCCGTAGTCTTTGGGCCAGGCATCTGTGTGGGGCAGCATACCATCTCGGAATCCATTGCATTTAAAAACCCGCAGCTGGGTATATTATTTAATGAAAGCAATTGCGCTTCGATATACGCCGGCAACGTTTCACAGTTTTCTATCAGTTTACAGTAGCTTTCGGTACCGTTAATGTTGGTTGGGCAGGCTTGACCCTCTATATATTTATATTTATTTAAAGTTCAGTTATTGGGGAGATATATTTAGGCATACCTCTCATGCGCATCTTTGGCATGGGCGGGCTTCCATTGGCTGATGGAATCGTTGACAGCGCCATTAATGCGCATCCAATACACACCGTGTAGATAAGGGACATACTTTTTGTATTGGGATCTGTGTTTTCAGTTCGGGAAAGCGTCCGTTTGGTTCTGAAACCAAAGTGAAACTGAACTCAAGCCACACGATGTACGGTGTTTTAGGAGATTATATTAAAGCTTTTTCGAAATCGTTTTTCGCTCTCTGTTTTTAACTTGCCTCCTTCTTTTTCCTACTTTGGAAATCATCGCATACGAGTTTTTCATATTTATTTACAATTCTCAATGCACTGCAAATCTTATACATTTGCTCTTTGCTTCAGTTTACGTCACTTTATTAATCAAAACTTATATTCAGGGTATTTTATGGTCGTACCATGTGTAATATTTTTTTTTTTTAAATTTTGCAAAAATTTCCCATTTCATTACAAATGTATGTATATGTAGTTGCCCTTATCTCTCGTTTTCACACAAAAAAAAAAAAGCATTTCGAAAACATATAAATGCATATGTATTTCTACAGCACTTGTTGATAATTTTTATTATTACAATTTAAAATATTTTTTTTTTGCATATAGTTTTTAAACATCAGAATATGGATTCATATAAAATATTCTTAGTTTAATTGATTATTTTCTTCGATGTGTCCTTCTGATAAAATTTCTGGCAACGCTATTGACAATACTTGTATATAATAAGGGATTGTTATTCACAATGCACTCATCCGTTGTGGGCGTGGCAATGCCTGCCACACAGAAGCTACCATCGGCTCTTTCCACATGCAGAACACTGCTGCTGGCCGTCAAACATTTCGAGCAGCCCTCGTTAGCGCCAGAACGAAAGTTTTCCCAAATGGGAGCCACGCACAAATGCAGCCCTGGTACACTTAGGCCTTCCACTTGTCGTTCATTCCGCACCCCGCTGCAGTCATCATGTCTGACAAGTCGCGTCTTGAACAACTCACAATTGGTACCTGTAAAGAATTGAGGGGTGATGTTCTAGTTGGTTCCAAGAAAGTAAACAATTATGATGACCTACCATCTACATTCTGAGAAAAGCCAACGGCATGTAGCTTGGGGTTTCCCTGTAGATCGGATTCGGTGCAATGCGTTGCAGTAGTCACATTTGACATCAACGGTTCCTCAACATCAATGGGTGAGTTCAGTTCAAACAAGACTAGATCATTGCGAAACTGTGTTGTTACCTGGATTAAATGAAGAAATATCGACAAAATAAGCAGGAAACCAAATATACATAAATGTTAATTTTAAGTACCTTGATTTCATTTAGCGTAGGCTCATAGGAATCCCTTGGATCGCTGACTCCAACTAGAACTCCGAAAGGCTTATCAACTAGTTTGCGTCCTACGCATTTAGTGGTCGCCAGGACTATGATTGGGGACAGGATAATCGCCGTACAGCGGTACACATTAACGTCGAGAGTAATTGGTATTAGGTAAGCAAGGCTGGCCAGATGTTTGAAGATTAGCTGTGGTACCGGCTTCCTAGGGGATGAGGCGTTGGTAAAGCAATCTCTTCGAAAGTCTAGCAGAGAGACTACTTACTTAGTTGTTGGTGGTGGGAGTGGTGCGGTTGTGGTTGTGGCTCTGGTCGTGGTCGTAGTTGTGGTTGTGGTGTAAACGTCGGGGTAGTGATCAGGACAGCAGAGAAGCTCTTTGCCTAAACTTGCTATGAAACCACACACTGCCACAGATTTCTCCAGGTTCCTGTAAGCCATCAATGTGTTACAGCTTTCTTCAGTTCTGCAAGTGCTCTTGGGAAATCCATGTCGCTCCGGGCATTGTTCACCCTCTGTTCAAAAGTATACAAAATTAGACAATTCTCCCACACATGTGATAAGCCAACCTAATATGGTCTGACTGGTTCGGTACAGATATCCTCCAGCTACAACCAAAATCGTTGAATAGAATAAAAACAGCACAATCAAGCCAATGTTCTTAATTAACATTATGTCAAAATTTCTGTTCTTTTGGTTCACTTCCGTTGTAAAAGCAAGACAGAACAAGACTGAATCAGCATGCGAGCTAAGCTTGAAAAACTTGAGTATGAAGCATTTTAACACTGAGTACACATTTAAAGATAAGCTAAGAATTTAATCATGAATACGAAAATGTAGCTTTAATAAAGTTTTGCTTTAAAAAATTGGCAAATTTATAAGCAGTCAAAGCGATCACTGCTATCGGCTATCGATTATTATCGGTATTTAATAAATCAACTTGTTAAAAAAGTATTTGCCGAGAAAAAGTCCTAAATAAACGATTTTTTACTGTTAAAAATATCTTTATTACACATTTTAGTATGCAGTGGCATTCTTAGTTAGATCTAACTTAAATTTAGAAAAAAAAATTTGGCGAATGACGCAAAAGCGTCAAATTTTTTTAACCCTTTGTTTGCTCATATCTTTTTTCATTTAATTAAATATAGTTCAACTAAAGTGCAATCTAAAAACCAAATTGGTATCCCGGGTTCAACTCATATGCGTAGTTATCCATATAACCTTGATCAGCATCAACTGGCGTCAACCTTATCTAGATTAAGTCATTCTTTTTCATGCATACGTAATGCATTGATTATACTTCATGGGGGTATTTACCGCAATGCAAGCAAATCGATTGTTGAGAAAATCACATAGCGCAATCATCAATTAGTAGTTGGAACCTCTTCGGGTGCGACACATGCCACGAGCTGCGCCACCTTATCTATTAGATCATATGATACACCATAGTATTTTCTAATAAACAAACTAACTAAGCGAGTCAGCAGGGAGAGGAACGGAAAGTCCAAATCGAAGTAATGAACGACCATTTTCAATTAAAATGGGCCTGCATCGAAAAAAAAACCCACTCGTCAATTTGACAATGTGTGAATACATATTGGTATATGTATGTATATGTGTTTGTGTGTGTGTAAAAGTGTGTACGATAAGCCAGTGCCATTTTCATGCCCACAAAAAGACAAAGTATTGATTAAAAAAAAAAAAAAAACAATTAGACTGAAGGGAAAAGTATTGAATGAGTTGCACAAAATACGTTGTTTTTTTTCTCATTTCATTTGTGTTTTTTTTTTTTGGTTTTAATTTAAAGTTAAAGCACTATAATACTTGTCTCTCTGGGAGAAGGAATGGGAGATGGGCTATGGCGTTGGGCGTTGGTGATGTCGATGTCGATCACAGTTCAGTTCCAAGTTGATGATGCTGTTTTATTTGCTTCAATTTGCACTCTAGTCTAGTAACCATAGAAGAAGGCCTCGTACGAGAATGTGCGCGTCTTATTGCTGGCCAACAATATAGATGCTTTACTCTCGCCAATGCCGCCATCCATGAAATAGGCTTTCACTTCATCGTCCGATGCGTCCACATAGATCTCAATGAAAGTCAGGGTGATGCTAATGCCGCTGAATGATGATGGATAACTCATCTTCACCTCAACGTCGACGGCCGTGGTAAAGCTCTCATCATCATAGTTGTTCACCAAAAGCTTATCGCCTATTAAGAACGAGAGAGTGAAGCTTTAGACATACACATCAATTATCGAGAAACAATTGTTGCTTACCCGTTATACGCGCGCCGGCACTAAATACAAAGTTGCCCTTGGAATGCCTGTCATCTATTAGCTTGACCAGATTATGAGCCATATAACGGGTATCATCGGTCACTGTCTGAATTGGCGTATAGTCCAAATCATTAGAGCGCTGTTGTTGCAGCTGATGCTGCGACGGCGAGGGCGCAGCGAGTACGCAAGCGCATAGCACAAATAACGGTAAGCACACTCGCAACATTTGTGTGTGCGCAATTGACTCAGAGCACACGCAAAAAAAAATACAAAACAAAATAAAACAACAATCGAACAGAACGAACCGAAACTGTGAACAGCAAGAAAACAATTAAAAGGTAAGATGTTAGATCGGCTTTTATTTTTTGTGATTCAGTGTGTGGCTTCCGCGCCCTGTGCAATCTAATTGGCGACTGTTTTGTGCATTCGCTGGCGCTGGGGATGGCTTTTATACCGCGCGCTCTCTTATCGGCGGTCAGCGTTAGATAAGGCAGCTCGACGACTGAACGATAAGCCGCAGCAAAGCCTTATAGTATTGGCCATGGTTGTAAGTGTTGTTGTTGAGTTTTTGGGGCCCCTAATTGGCAATAATTCGCTCAGTGTCTATTTATAGGCTCCACTTGAGGCAATAATAATTTTAGACATGCCCTAACACCGATCGGATTTAACCAATTAATTAAGACCACAAATTAGCAATCTATCGATTTGTTGCGCGTGGCCCCAATTCCCAATTCCAATTTCATAGCACATACTATATAGTATCAGTCACAAAAAACAAACAACAACGATATATTGTGATCGTTTTCACCTGATCATAGGACATGTGATAATGCTCAACAGCTTTTTTTCTGATATTAGAATATTTGTGTGCATAATATTTGTTTATGCATACGTACAGATTTAATTTAAGTAGCACTCGAGACGGGCTTTTACTTCCGTCTCCGTGTTGGCCACTTCAAATTGTTTGCCCAACTTTGGACGTAAGTAGCTAACTGACTGACGTTTTGATTTCCTTATCGATGACAAAAAATGAAAAAAGAAGTAAAACGAAAAATAAACTTAATACAAATATTTGTAGTATATTTGTTTATCGTATCGCACCAGCAAATTTAATGCCCAATTGTCATTCAAAAAAACGAACACTGCCTGCCACAAATCTACGCACATGTTGAAAACTTTTTTTCCTTACTAAAAGCTATTCATTTTCTTTTCCTCGTAATACCTTATGACAAATACCATCAATTCTAAATGCATCGTCATCAATAAATCCATATTTGTTTGCCTATTTCTTATCTTTATTTAAATAGTCAAGAAATTGTTTAAAACTTAAGTTATTAATTTAAGAGCCTTTAACGAACATCTCATGTTTATGTTCAGCATAATTAGGGTATTCAAGAGCTATGCTATGTTCGTAAAGTACTAAGTTGTTATTTAAAAGCTTTACAACAAACACACAGAAGCATTTTTAACACAGCAAACATGCCTCTGGGTATGTCTAAGAGTGGTATGCCAAATTTTGGTCACAGCTAGTTGATCTAATGAAATTAGGTCACACTGAACGTTACAATACTTTTCTTAACCAATGAAGTACCCATTGAAACTTTTTTCCCCTGGCTTATACACTAAATGTTTTGATGCAAAAAGTTACTTCAAACAATTATAATAGTGACTAAAAAAAACATTTTTCAGAAATCTCTTCGCATGTATTTTTTTGATTTTTTAAACACTTATCAAGTATTGTATCATTCAAACGGAAATTAAATGACATTTCCATTGATACCATACTTTTCACAAAGTAAAGTTTAATTTATGGGTAGATTTAACTTTAAGTGTTGTGTAAATACTTTTGACTACCCCTATATATAAGTTTACCTTCTATTTCTTATGCAATAATTCCCCCAGCAACATGTAAAAAAAAAGAAATCTACAAAAAGCAATAATAATCTCCCTTTTCCAGAAAATCGTTTGCCTTTATCGATGAATCAACATAACTTAAAAGTGTTAAGTTTGTTTTAGGTACAAAACTTATTGTATTTTAATGAACTGGACAAATGTGTAAGTTTTCCTTTCGAGAACTCAGTTGTGATTGTAAGCCAATGAGGATTGTTATCGTGGGCTTTTCATATTTATTATTAAAGATAGAAAAGGGTGTTATTTGCTTGGAGTTTGTTCTCGGCGCGTGTTTTGTTGGATTTTGTTTTGCAATCTTAACCTTGATACACATAATTGCGCACAAAAAAGCAAACAATCTAATAAATGGGCATTTCGAGCAATTTGAAATGGCAGCCGAGCAACATTTTAACTTGACTCAGCGATATCATTCGAAGTTTTATTTCATATGTGTGTGTAGTTTGTGATATATATGCACTATATACCCATTAAGGGGTAGTAAAGTGACGATAGCGTCAAACGAGGCAGCCATAATTATGGATCAGCATAAATAGCAAGAAGTACGTCAGCAAACGGCAAATCAATTAAAGTTTATATTTAACCACAAAGAGTATTAAGATAAGCCTTTCTCTTGAAGAGGAGTATCTTAACTTCTAATTGGCTTGTTATCATTTAGTACTTGCAAAAATACAGCATTTCAGGGTTGACAAGTCGACGCATTGTTTTTGAAATATGGTATATAGTATGAATCATAGTGTGATATCGTTTAAGTAAACACCAAATCCACTTGAATCTCTATAGAAAATAAACATGAAATAAAAATTATGGCAGCATTGTTTTAATCAAATTATAACAGTTGCCAATCAATTCTGTCACTTTTGTCTGCATACTTATCGATAACATTTATAAGTGTGTCAGTTAAGCACTGTACAAAATGTCAAAAATCCATCAAATGATAAAGATAAGTCAGCTTTGCTTTTCCATTTTTGCAAGCAACTTCTTTAATCCATGCCTCACAAGAAATATAACAGTTTCCTTGATCTTGGCACCACAAACCCCAAACATTGAGAGAGCGAGAAAGAGCAAGCGAACGTTTGTCGCGTGAGTTTGTTCGAAAAAGTTCCATTGTTGTTGGCATTGATAACGGCAAGACGATGGAACGAACTCATTCGGAATATCCCGACATCGTCAGATGGGGGCGCCAAGCGATCGGCGTCATTGTGCGAAAAGCTTAACGCTTATTTACGAGAGCGTCGAGCTTTTTCGAGTGGGAAGCGAAGCGCGTGAGCGCTTTCAATTTATGTATCTGCCAATGGATGTGTCTACTGCAGCAGCAGATTTACGAATGCCAAACAAAATCTACACACAGAGAAAAACGCTTCGCTGTCTGCGCATACCATTTGTAGTTAGTGTATTTTATAGCATTGGGATTTCTTTTGTTTTCTGTACAATTATTTCTTAAACAATAAATGCGGGAAAAAAGGTACTACTAGCTGGGTGAGAGAGTGTCCTTGAACTCAATCGGAGCCAAAGTACTGAGCCTGATAGGCAAAGTTTTGGGTCTGCTTCGCCTCCAGCACAATGGAAATGAAACGCTGGCCAATGCCTCCGGCAACAACATAAGCATTGCCCTCACTGTTGTCCTGTGTGCAGATGAGCTCCACGAATGTGACAATGGAGCCGGCGCCGGATTCGGGATACGTCAGCTGCAGGCTAACATCCTTGCGTGCCTGATAGCTGTAAACATCGGCGCCCTGAGCTACCAATCTGTCGCCTGAAAGTAGACAAGCCGACACAAACAAACAAACAAACAGTTTACATACAATTGTTGCATAGTTTTAGGCACTATCGGTTCATCGCTTACCCGAAACACGAGCTCCGAGCGTATATCGCACAGATTGTCCACTCGCACGAGCCGCTGGCGGCTGCCTCTGCAAGCGCTGCAACTTAAGTCCCGGATGCTGGGCAGCAAAATCACGAACATTCTTAACCACAACAATATCACGATGGACATCGTTGTTGTTGGGACGGGCCAGTCCAGCCAAACTATCGGCAACCAGGCAGCCAAAAATGGCAACCAACAGACACAGACTCAATTTGCACATTATGTTTGATTGAAAAAAAAGAACCAAAAAAAAAATAGTTCCTTGTAATTGAGTGTTTATTCCAACTGCTGCGAATGATAATTGCTGAATGAGCTCTACCAAGGCGAACTCTTTATTATTTATAGCAGCGCCAACTAAATGAAAACCTTTGATTTGGCTGACATTTGTTGTGCCCCGCCCCGTATACGCCGCGACCGGGTTCCGGTTGTTTTGCCGAAGCTCTGCCACGGCTCTTATCACGCCAATTGACAATTTCCAACTGACAATGTTTAATCCAACAACACAACAATGATTCATTGATAAAAGTCAACGTTTGCCAAATGCTCTTTTCAAAAAATTATAGAGAAAGAAGAAATTAAGGTAATAGAAAATCTATGAGCTATAGTTTAGAATAGTCTAGAAGTTTCTTTACTAATTAAAATAAAATAAAAATTATTGTTACTCAGCTCTGATTTTTCCCAGATTTCCTTCAGCAACAAACGAAGAAATAACTTTATGAAAATCAATATTAAAGACAAACTTCATCAATATATAGAATGACCCATTTTGAACATGTATTTACCATAACAATGCTGATAAGGCTGTTTCCCGGCCCAGCCCACAACAGTCAATTAAATTGAACAATTTGGTGATATAGCGTTTCACACCGCGCCGTTCTAATCATGGAGCCAATACAGACTCTTGTATATACTCTTTGTATGTACATATACATATGTATGTGTTTTAGGTGGCTGGCTGATAATTGAACTGAGAATCATAAACAACATAAACAGCACCTGACAATTTGACAGACAGTAGCTGGTTAGCTTTCTAATTAGTGATAGAATTGGCACAATATCGTTTCTTCTTCTTTAAAAAACAAAAAAAAAATAAAGTGTTATGGCAAACATCAAAATATATTTTCCAGTTCTATTTTTGAGACATTTCGCAGAAGCCTATCGAGACTACAGCGCAACGCTTGAGGAGTTCCCTAGAAATTGGACAACTTCAAGTGGCGTCATTGCCAATCAACAAATTAAGTAAGTCCCGATTGGGCAATGGCCAAAAGATAACACCCGTTTTTATTGAACAAGACAGCAGCACTGAGTCATATTCCTAAAAGACAAAAGATTAGGACTTTTTAATGCCCAACACTAGAAAGTTTTACGCACAAGATTATAATTGTGATTATTTAAAGTTTACCTTAATTTGATTAGGAAAAACTTACTAATTTCAATAAAGTCTATTTCTCTTTATTATATACATATTTACAAGTATTTCTGATGAGTTCCCCTAAGACAAATGTTCTTTTAAAAACACCCAATTTTCGTTGCAGACTTTCATTAAAGATTTGTTGTTTTCAACTTTTTTTCTAAAACATCTTACCTAACAATATAAAACCCAACCTCAGGTTTAACTGGCTTTGATATAATATTAAATGCAATTACAAGATTTATGTGTTTAGAAAACTTGTTTATTACTATTCATTTTTCAGACTTATAACTCTAGAGTTACATTTGAATGTAAATATTAATATATGTATAATAGTCTATAAATACAATTTATATTTTGTGTAAAAAAAAAGTACATTTAAAACACACAGCGACTGTGTCCAGAAATGGAATTCAATACAATACACAAATGTAAATAATAAATATTAACAAAATTAAAAGAAAGTATAGTTGATATTATCAGATACAAAGTGGAGCTTTATAGTCGCTTCTGGAATGTGGCAGCAACAAAACTTAGTTGATAAACATAAAGGCGGCATGTGTAATAATAAATATTGATCGATAGATAGTTAGTTAGTTATACATATTGTTACATAGAGTTGTTATATAAGTAGTATGCATAATATTACAAAATATTTTTTGCTGATATTCATTTAAAAAATGTCCTGGCAAGGCTACATACTACATTCTGGCGCCAATTGCATTATAATATACAATATAATATTCTACTATATATATTGCACTCTCACTCACTCTCGCTCTCGCTCGCACACTAAAAACAGTTTTCCTTCACCTTCGCTATAGCGCTGTCTTACTCACTCACTCACTCACACACACACACACACGAACACACACAGCTGCTTTGGGCCTATCTGGACAATCGGTTTTAGCTATATCATAACCTGGATCTATGTTTTACATTACATACTTAATCAATTACATAATATCTGGAATGAGATTTTAAATTCTGGCAGTCATAATAATTTAGCTTTACAAAAAACAGATTAATATAGTATGTATATATATACATATGTATGTATTAATTAACAATTTTGTTGGGCTCGCTTTCCAAATTGTGGGCTGCATTTATCACAGCTTGAAATAATGCATAACATTACATAAACGAAACTTAATGAAATGCGCTTTTTATAAACCGAGATATATACTACATGAATATATATATTTGTGTGTGTGTGTATGGATGTTTTAGCTAATATCATATGGAATCACAAATAGGTTTTATGCCTAACCGAACCGAATTGCCACAGGACCCATTTGCTGTTTACTCTTTCTTTTTTTTTTGTTTACTTTTACTTTGCTTTATATAAAATATGTCTGGTCAGTCCGTCCGTCCGTCCGTCCGCCCGTCTGTCTGTATACGAACGTAAACCAACAACAATTCCATTTGTTACTCATTTTCACTAAATTCTTTATGTCTAAAAAACGGCCACGCCTCCCCAACCCATAACCCATAACGCCCCCTTGCACGTCCGATTGAAACCCTTGTGTTTAGATATTGCTTATAGCGCCGACTCCTGATCCTAACTCTACCAGTGCGGACGTATCTCCTTGAAGAGCCACTTCTGGTAGCCATCATTGACATCGCACTGACCCAGCGATAGGGTTTGACCCGTTGGATGCAGTGCCATGCACTTTTTGTGCACACGATGCAACAGATGCTTGGTGTGCTCGTTGTAGCTCCAGGGTCCATCGACGGTGCCCAGGCGGCAGACGGCCAGCTTGATGCCCTGACGATCTGCCTCCACGCAGCGCTCACCGACGCCCAGCTGGCCGACAGCATTGAGACGCACCAGCTGATTGTTGCCACCGCCATGGCAGTAGGAGAGACCCATTATGGCCGGCGGCTGATGGCCCATGGAGTCCAGACAGCCATCGGAGGCAACGGAGCGCAGTTCGCCCCAGTGCAGATTGGCCGGCAGTGCTGGGAACTTGTCGACAACATCGTAGGCAATGTTGTCCATGAACCATTGGAACGATTTGCAATTGAGACGCTTCTTCAGCGCCAGCTGCTCGCTGATGTCACCCATGTCCAGGTAGCGAGCCAGCGGTTCGCGCGTATAGAAGAACTCCTTGTGTGTGTCATCGAACCAGGTCTCAATCACACGCTTGTAGTTAATGGTTATCAGTGGACCCTTCTTCTTGCTGGCCAGCTTGCCAAAGTTGTAGGGCATGAAGCCACGGTAGACGTGACCGACGCGGGAGCAGGGCACCCACTCAATGCTGCCGCCACATTGCCAGATCTTGAAGCTCAGCTCAAAGTTCTCACCGCCCCACACAAGCAGACCGGGATCGTAGGCGCCCAACTCCAGGAAGTATTCGCGATTGATGGCAAAGAGTCCACCCGCATGTGTGGGACTGCGATACGGCTCCGAGTTGTGGGCACGACGACGCTGCTCCCGACGCGGCACCTCGTTCTCCTTGTACAGCATGCCCCACTCGAAGATGCCGCGGAAATGATTGTCGCTGCCGTAGACCGGACGATACTCGAAGCTCTTGTGATCGATGCCATCGATGATGGGCACCGTCATTACAGTGCGATCTCGATAAATGGGCGCCAGCAGCGGTGGCAGCCAATTGAGATTCACCTCACAATGTGCATCCAAAAATACAATCACCTCACCTGTGAAAGAGTATGAGTTTCAGTGATGTACATATACAAAGCAACAGATCCTACTAAGACAAACAGAGAAGCTCACAAAATTCTGTTCTAACCACACACAAATCGAAACAATATACAATTAGGGTATTCAGTAGCTATGCTATGTGCGTAAAGTGTTATATATAACACACTGTAGCTAGTGAGTGCACCTTTTACGTTTCTTCTCGAATTTGTGCCAAGTCAGCTGTTTGCCAGTTCGATGACAGTTCAATTGCATTGAGCAACTATTTTGTATTAAGCAACTAAAAACACAAAAATTAATAAATTAAAATTTACTGGCTTTTACAACCAGTAAATTGCTCAGTGTGACCTAATTTCATTAGATCAATAATCTTGAAAACCACTCAATAACACATATAAGATGATAGTAGCAAACATACCTAGAGGCTTTCAAATAACAGCTTAGTACTTTACGCACATAGCACATAGCTACTGAATACCCCAAATATGGTAGTACGAATCTTACCTGTGGCTTCCATGGCGCCGCGAGAGCGTGTTCGAATAAGTCCCTCCCGCTCCTTGTTGCGTATGATCTTGACGAGTCCATTAAACTGCAGAACATACTCATCCAGCTTGGTGCGCAGATTCTCCTTGTCGGAGTAGTCATCCACAAGTATGATCTCGTGCAGCATGTGCTTGGGCGAACGATCGATAACCGAGTGCACGGTGCGCATTAGCACCGAGAAGCCCTCGTTGTGGAACACAATGATCACACTGGTCGTTGGCAAGTCGTACGGATAGTCCCAGTGTTTGCACTCCTCGAGACGCGTGTCGCGCACCGAACGATGCATTGAGATTTCATCGGAGCAGGCAATATTCATGCCGTACTCCATTTCGGAGGCATCGGCCACATTCTTCTTTTCCGGCGGCAGCGTGTACGCGTCTCCATTCTCGCCCGGACCGGTACGTGGCTTCAGATCTCTCGGCTCAAAGTTGCCCAGACCTGCAAAAAGGCAAACAAATTTTCCGGTCAACTGGGTAATCAATAAAAAAAAAAATCGACACTTGTGCAAATAAACCTATAATTGCCAGACGTTAACAAACATGGAAGACAATGATAAAGTTAGACTATGCACATATTGATACATACCTTCGATTAGTTTGGGCACCTCACGTGGTCGATTCTCGAGGCGTTGATGACTGAATTTGGGACCGCCAAAGCGTGTGTGATACGCATCTTGGACGCGCTTGTGATGATCGCTCCAGTTGGCCAACAGATAGAGCAGCGGCAATATGACCAGCAGGCACAGAGCCAAACGGCAAATGCGCCCACTGCGTATATTGCTCACACGCATCTCTAGAGGATTAGTGCGTTTTATTTGATTGCGATTGAGCTTCGAATGTTACTGTTATTCCAAATGCTGTTGACGTGTCTCTGCCGTCGACGAAGGTTGTAAACGCTGCACACAATCAGCCAAGGCAAGAAGAATTTTTGTGTTGTTTTTTTTTTTTTTTTTTTATTGTGTTTGCTCTGGATGCGATGTTCGATGTTCGATGTGAGTGTGTTTGTGAATCTGAAAGTAAATGACTATTAGTGTGAGTTCGAATGCGTGTGTGTATGGAAGTGTGTGTATAAACGAGAACCAGGTGAGCGCCGCCGCTACGAAAGCGATGATCAAAAGGCAATGGGCGATAATGATAAATGAGCGTAGCGGCTTAATACGTTTTTTCCAAATACCAGTGCAAGGCAATTACGGTTCAATGCAAATTAAGTTTATGCTGCTTACACAAACAACACACAGCAAAGATGCAACGCGCGCGCCGTTTGCAATTGCAATGCAGCAATGCACAAATAATTGCGATGTAAACGTAAACAAAAAAAAATTGACTGTATGTGGAACTGCCACGCGTTTGACGTTTTCTAGCACATCAGGTGGCACCGTTTGCACATCAACGCCAACTGGCGTCAACTTCCCGAACTCAATGCCGGCTGATATCGACAATCGATAGCAAAAACTACTGAATACAAATTCAACAAAAAAAAAAATACCATATTTGCACTGTTACGTTACGCAAGACTCATGTTTGCATGGATTTCTATATTTAAAAAATTGGCGCACCTTTAGAGAAATTGCAAAATTTGAGTAGTTGCATTTATTTACATCGTTTCAAACATGACACAATTTTACAATTTACATACATATGTACAAATGAAGCGCAACAATTTTATATATATATTTACAATTATTACGAATAATATATATTTATGTATATAATTTAAGTTAAATAAATAAAAGTGGCAATCGAGACAATCGAGCGTTATGCTAAAGCCATTTTAATAATGATGCCGATACGGCACTGAATTCTTAATGCTGCATCTTGTTTTTATTGTAAATGGTTAAAACGCTGCCAATACGACGCCGATCATAGAATGGCTCCGGTTCGTGCAGCGATCCAATAGCGGTCACTGCTGCAAATCCTCCATCGCCGGGATTATCAGCCATTGTATGGCCAGCCTTGCGCAGATAATCTATAACCTCTGGCTTCACATCCGCCTCGTAGTCTACGCGCATGGGTATCAGCTGATGATGCAGTCTTCCATCATTGACAGCGTGCGCGATGCTCTCATTGCGTATCAGATACTTCAAGATGACCTCGGCTACGCTGGTTGTGATCTTGGTGCCGCCAGCAGCACCGACCAGCAAGCGCACATCGCCATTGGCATCGACAATAATTGCGGGATTCATGGAGGACATGGGCCGCTTGTGTGGATAAATGTAATTGGCTGGCGACGAGGGTACGCCAAAGCTGTTGACAACTCCCGGCGTGGAAAAGTCATCCATCTCGTCATTCAAAATGATGCCCGTTTGTGGCGAAGCCACCTTGCAGCCAAAGCTATAAAAAATATTGTTGATCAAATTAAATTATTCGGATACATTTGGAATACTCACTAGGTGTTAATGGTACTTGTTATGGATATGGCATCGCCATTCTTGGCCAGCACATTCATGTGGGCGGTGCCGTGATCGGGTTCCACGGTGAAATTGGCACCGTAGTACATAAAGTCCTGCGAGGTTTGCTCATCCTTAATCAGGGCACGCACGCTCTGCACCAGCTCCGTTCCAAGTATCTTCTCCAGCTGCTCCTTTATGCTCTCCCCGTACACCGGATCGTTCTCATAGTCACCCAAATTGGTGCGCTGACCATACGCATGCTTGAAGCTCTCAATGACACGCTGCCAGTATATGCCCTCATTATCCGTTTGCAGTTCACTCATCACGTTCAGTATAAAGGCCAGGATCGGACCGCTCGTTGGCAATGGAGTCGTATACAAGGTGAAGCCACCACTTACATTCGCCGATATGTGACCATCGCTCTCCCAGCGCACTCTGTAATCCAGGTGAGCATTAAATACATATGAAGTGGTTTTTTTTTTTTTGGCTACTTACTTGAAATTCTTGAGATCGTCCAGGGTTATGATGCCGCCCAGCTTCTGGATGTCCTCCACAAACTTGACGCCCGTCTCGCCGCCATCGTACAGCTCGCCGGCCCCGTTGTTGGCAATGCGCTCCAGTGTTTCGGCCAGAGTGGTTCGCTTCATGTAATCGTGCTCCACATACGGTTCACCCTGGTCGTTGAGGAACACGCTGGATAGGCCCGTATCGTTGCGGATTTGCGGTAGCTTTGACTTGATGGCAGCGGCCAAATAACGGGAGACGACATGACCATCGCGTGCCAAGCGAATCGATGGCTGGAACAGATGCTTCCACGGCAATCGACCATATTTTTGATGCATCTCCCAATAGCCAAGTATCTCGCCGGGCACCGCACCGGCCAGAGCGCCTGTCACCTCCTTCTGGCCCACAAACATCTCCTTGTGGGCCGCCGCTGGCGCCGATTCGCGGGCAATAACCGTTTCCACTTTACGTGTGCGACGCGTATAGATGGTTGCCACAAATCCGCCACCGAGCCCCATCGAATGGGGCAGCATGATGCCCTCGCAGAGGAGCGTTGCAATTGCCGCATCCACCGCAGAGCCGCCATCCTCAAGCATGCTGCCACCAACGGCGGCACAGCCAATGCCATTGGAGACAACGGCTCCGGTTATATAGCGCGCATCCTTCGATCTCAACCCGAAGACAAGGCCCAATGTCAGACCAGTGACCATCAGGGCGACAACTATCAGCCATATAAGGCACTTCTTATTCCACGGCAGTCTGCAAATAAACAAAAACAAACATAATAATATGCATTCATTTAAAAACGCAGCTAAAAAAAAATCATCGTCGATTCCATCTCATTCCATTTCTCAGCTATTTTCACTGTTCTCGAATCGAACACTCACCGTTGAATACCCTTATGATTTGCGAATGTTGTCAATTCGAAAACCACCAGAGTCTTTAGTTATTGGTGGTTTTCCAAGCCCAAGCCCTCCACTGGGAATTTTCCACAAGTGTTTTGTGTTCAAACAATAATTTTTACAAATGTACAATTATATGCGTATTGTCTAGGTAGCGCACAGCCTGTTTCGATTTCTACATGTGACTTAAAATATATTTCGAAGTCGCTTTTCATGAAACATGGTTGATTCCATCGTTCCGCTTACTAAGTGTCCCATTCCAACATAACAGTCGATTTTCGAATATTTACATACAACCACTGATGTCAAATCAGCTTATTTCCCGTCAAATTTGGCTTTTTTGCAAACCGAATTGCTTGAAAAAATAGCAAATTGCGGGATTCGGGAATTTTGGCTTCTTTCTGGTTCAAAGAACAGCTTTTTCTGGATTTTTATTTTTTATATTTCAAATTTTTACGCATTTTGTACACTGCATCGTTATTCATCGTTTTCAGTTGGGGGCGATGTTTAAAGAAATCATAAATCAAAACAAACGGGTGGCAGTATTGTTTATTATTTATTATATAAAAGTGCCAATTTTTAAAGTCCCAAAAGCTTAATACAAAATTGGCACAATGGTTTCCTAAATCCCAATGCATGAATAATCCATTGAACTCAAATAATTATTATTGATTATTATAGTTTATTATTATTATTATTTGCGCTTTTTTTGTACTCATTTAAAGCCAAAAACATCTTTTCATTGTCATCAAAAGTTTGATATTCACTGCTATGAATTCTTACATAAATAATTAGGAATCCATCTGCTTTTTTCCGCTTTTTTTTGTCTAAAATAAATCCAAAAACAGCTTTTTTTCATCCCCAAATGCTGACATCAGTGCATACAACGTTCCCTTCTCTCTTTAGCAAACTGCACAACATTTCCAAAGCGTAGACTTAATTTAAATTTGATTTGAATTCAGTCACAAATCAAAGTAAAACCCATTGAGTAATTATAAGAGGTCTGCAAGTCATAGCTAAATTGTTGTTTATCAACAATGTAGTATGATAAGAAAACTTACAAATGTAATGAACAAGAACTTTTCTATCAAATAAAAGTCCATATCAAGAAACTTGATAACTGATAGATTCTAAAGTACTACCGTGACATTTTCAAGTGTTTCCTGCCTTGTCTGATAATTTAGCTGGTCATTCTTGTACATAGTCCTCGAGCATCTAAACAAATCGTCGGCATAGTACACAACGTTCAGTTCAGTTCAGTTAGGGCGCTTAGCAATGCACGCTTGTTAGTTATATATATATAGTATATGTTTTTGAGATATTGCCGGTCGTAAAGATACGTCTTGCGACCATAAAACTCGACAGCTCCATTAACAAGCAATTTTTTTCTAATTAACGGCGATTTTTTATGCCTCACACTTCAACGTGTATTATTCAAAGTGGTTCCAAAAAAAATAATAAAAAAAAAGTGTGAGCCAAATAAAATTTAGTATATCAGATTAGGTTGTTGTATAACTTAACATTTTCATTTAAAGGGTTTTAAGAAAATGCATTCTCAAGAGCACGCTACAAATCCCAAAACTTTATGATACTCGTAACTCATTCAACTCGGTTTCGATTCTCAAGTGCATGACAATTCCTGCCTATCATTGTTTATATCGGGAACTGAGCTACTGTAAACATCGATCGAGTCGAGTCGAGTCGAGTCTATTTCTGCAGATTAAGATTGCGACAATTTTGCAGATCATTGTCGAACGTCATAGGCAGATAATGCATTAGTAAGTATATATTGATTATACACAAGTATTTATGATATAATGGCTGCTTTACCGTCTTTCGGCAATTTCAGTAGTCAACGGTAGGAATTTAAGTTAATTGTTAATTGTTGCCGGCACCATTTGATCGACATGTTCTTCATCAATGGTTAAGTGTTTTTTTCGTAATTAGTACATCATATAAAACCTTATCTCTACAGGTCCTAAGAAAAAACCCCCAAATACCTAGATATAGTGTATGAATAAAAGTTGCAGCTTCTCAAGAACCTGTGCAACAAATAAATTAACAAAAAGGTGTTAAGAATTTTTGCTCCAAAAAACAAACAATATGTATTAGACATATGTATGTGCGTATATTCTATAAGTATGTATTTAGCACGCAATTAGCTTTCTTTTGAAATACTGTTTATTTGCCATAAAGATAGGTTGGGAATTTAACAACGTCACAGCCCTATAAACTACATACTTAGTAGTTCTGTAGATAGTTTATTCTTGCTGGAAACGGATTTAGTTAAAGTTAAAAACGA
This sequence comes from Scaptomyza hsui, assembly GCA_018152825.1. Classification (NCBI taxonomy): domain Eukaryota; kingdom Metazoa; phylum Arthropoda; class Insecta; order Diptera; family Drosophilidae; genus Scaptomyza; species Scaptomyza hsui. The sequence continues at coordinate 9,495,252 of JAECXO010000001.1, forward strand.
ATTGAAAAGTAAGGAAAATCAGCTGAAACTAAAAAATAACTTACATAAAACTGTACGCTATATTATAAGATATTCCGTCTCTCTTACTCTTCGAGCGTTCAAGCCAATAATTGACAGGTTTAAGTCAAGCTTGGGTTTTATTTCGTATTTTGTTTCGCTGTGTTATTTTCAATCACTAATTTATTCAAGCGTTTTGTGATGACGGCGTGCAAAAAATATATGGCCAGCGACGTGAAATCGGGTCAATGTCAATGTTCGGAGAACAGTTAACAGAAAAATAAGTATATATGGTATATAAAAGAGGAAAACAAATAATTGATAATAAATATGTATGACAGATAATTGTATATCTCTAATTACGGATTCACGGATTTAAGTACTGGGGGAAATACTCAACGAATGTAAAAACAAACCCAAAACATTTTTTTTTTTTTTGTTATGGTATTACACGACAATCATCAATAAGGTAGTTTAGGTTTAAACAAATCGTGTTAATGTATTTTACTTGCAGTTTCAACAGCTTTTACTGGCGATAAGCCCTGTTCTTACTTAATAACCGGCTTTGCTTATCTCCCATCTTATCAAAGCTAGCACCTGCCTCGTTTATCCATAAATGGCTTTATTTAGCACCCTGCTTAACGGTCCAATTATCCGTTCTTGCAAATATTTGTAGCATACGTAGTACGTAAACATACGTACGTATATCTTATAGGGGGCCCAATTAAGTGAAGCTATTTGGGTCTATAAAAATGCCTAATTGCAAAGTTACTACATAGTGCAAGATGATAAGGTGTCAGGCAAAGAACCGATTTTTAGATAACGAAAGTAAACGTAAAAAAAAAACCGTTTTTGTCACTAGTTAGAAAGAAAAAAAAAGTTACTTACAATCTCATTCACATTTTTGCGAACTTCGATTACATGTAACTTTTAATTAGTAGAAATTTTGTGAGCACAAATGATCAATGGTTAAATACCCTGTAACTTTTACTTTTGATTAGAGCTTTCCTTTTTTAAATATATTTTTTTCTGAATGTAAAATATGTCGAGAATATTGTGTAAAAATGTTAAGTCAATCCGACTAAAACTAACGGAGTTACAGCGTTTCAAACATGGAAATGATAGTGTAGAAGCGTCCAGCGCGTCGCATAAAAATCAATTTCCCCGAAAACGTATTTTTTGAAGTTCGTGAACATCACAGCTCAAAATCTACTGAGCCGATCCTTTTGAAAATTTGCACAAAACTTCTTCACATAAATCAACAGGTAATAACGAAGAGTTTTTTTTTTATTTTTTATTTTTTCCTATTTTTTAATAACAAATTAACCGGAAAAAATTTAATTATATCCACTTTCTGGTTTCTGATGATCCAGTAACGAGTTATAGTGTTCACCCCAAAACATCTTTTTTTCAAAGCGCCTCTGGAGATTCACCGTCACCGGCTTGTTTTTCAATATTTTTCAATGAAAATTTTTTTCTGACATACTTCAAAAGTTGTACAATATTATGTAATTCAAGTTAATAAAATAATATTATTCATGTCGCCGCAAAAAAAATCACAGAAAATATGATTTCTTTCGCCTTTAAAACCATACCCCCCTTAAGGGGTTTTTAGTTATTTTTACAACCTAAAGTAACGGTTTCAATTACAACAAAAACTTTTGATTTTGGTTTCTGTTACGTCAGTTGACACGCCGTTTAGCATTATTCCAGTACAGGGTATACAATGGCAACGCAGCTGTGATTGACTCTGATATTTACGTACTATGTATGTATCATTCATATACAATAAAAAATTGTGTGTTTTTGTTGTTACTCTTTTCTTATTTATGGTGCAATTGATATTGTACACTTTGCTGAATACAGAACAAGCAAAACTGATTACCAACAAAAACACCGTGTCTTTTCTACTAAATACCGTAATGAGATACCTATTACAAGCGCTGACTTTATTTATGATTGGGTTAAGAAGACGTGAAAAGCTGAGCTATCACTAATTTGATACCATTTGCTTTTAAATTGCGATTTGAAACTATTATACAATTATCTATAATACAGAGAGCGTTAAATTAATTCACCATAGTTTCTTAGAAACGATAAAAAGAAACAACAGCAACATTCAAAAGCTTCGATTTCGAATTCGTATTCGCAAAGAAACCGTTTTTACTCTTCTCATGTGCATAGCTTTCAATATATGTAATGATATTTACAGACACATTTAATACGGATTTTATTGAACAACAAAATAAAATACACTTACCTCATTTTGTAGAATTTTTAACCTTTCAACTTGACGACTTTCAAATTTAACACATAAACGTTGAAAGCTTTTTTTTATCAAAACTATCACGTTCGAGCATTGACCGATGTCGTATTTTAAAACCAAAAATAAATATATTAAAAACCAAAACAAACAAAAACAATAAGCATAGAAATAACGAATCAATTCGCACGCAAATAATATGTAAATATTATAAGTCGAAGAATGCAAAAAAGTTAAGTCGCATTCCCAGGAGCAGCTTAGTAAAAGGCGTTGAACGCGAAATCTGAAACACACTTAAAGGTGCCGGGGCCAAACAACAAACTGAGCACCTGTCGCGTTCGACATCGACTGATGCCGTGTGGAGGCGCACGATGTCGCATTACAACTTTGTTTCATTTCCACTCGATTCGATTTTGTGTTTTGTTATTTTACTTGTTGGTTTTTTGCCATTATGTATATGCACTTTATTTAACTAACTGTTCTTTATCGAAAGAGCCAGTAAAACTTACAATCACAAACATACACACACTCACATACAAAGTGCCGCTGAGAGTCGCTCACGGTGTTACGCTCTTCATTTGAAATTCGTCGCAGTGTGAGCTTGCGGAAAAAATGAAAACGAAACTAACAAAAAGCGTTAACAGTGCTACAGGTACATATGTAAGCACATACATAAAAACACATAGAAATAAACTAGGTATATAGGTAAATATTCATTTAAAGCTTAAGTCTAGCTTAGCGCACAGCTGGTTTTGAATTCAGTGTTGCCAGATAAAAATAGTTATGTAGAAAGTCTTTGGTTTATGCACAGCTGTTTTTGAAATCATAATAATACCCTGCAACCAATCAACGTTGGCTTGCAAAGTAGAGCTTTCCGTTATAATGATCAATACGTTCTGAGTTGCCGTTTTGACCATTTTCCATAGCTTACGTCATAAAAGCTTATGTTAACTGCTAACGTCTCCTTCGAACTTTCAAACTGATTTGGATGATTCATTTTTTATATGAAAGCTGGTGCTTTCCGTGTGGTCCTATTTTAATTTGGTCTTGTTTTGACAATGGCATCCATGAGAAAAACATAATTTTTAGTTTACTGATTAGAAGTCAGCTTTTTCTTGTTAAAAGTTTTAAACAGCTGAGCTTACATAACGGCGAATAAGAGATTTTTTAACGTAACAGGTGGACGGAAATCATAAAAGTTTCATGTGGGCTTAAAAAAAATTCCTTACCACTGAAGAAAAATGCAAACTAAGGATTTTTTTTGTCCACGATTTCTTCTCCTATTTCAGATCCACAAAGCAAAATAATAACACTGGGTTTATACATACATATGTACACATATAATTTGTTTTAATGTTTATCACTTAAATTTCGCTATAATTTACATGCAAATGCAAAAATTACTTTGTATGTTTGCAATTTTTGTCTGTGGCAAATTGTTTACTTGAACGCCAACTAATTCAAACTGCTCCAATCGACAAAAAAAATATTTTCTCCAATAATAATAATAAGATATCCAAAATGTTGTGTAACTGCTGTCATGGAAGTGGTTAACGTCAACGCCAACGTCCCATGGAGCCAGCAACGGAATATCGGTTGGATTGCCTCTTGGCCCTCAGAAGCTGCTGCTGCATCTGCAGTTTTTCCTGCTCGATCATCCTTAACGCAGCCGGGCCGAGTGCCACATGGGGCATATTGGGATCGGGCACAGGCTGATGAACGGCTTCAATATGGCTCTTCTGTGTACGATCAAAAGTCGGCAGCGGTGTGTTCTTCTTCTCATGAGCGAGATCCGTGTAGCCGAGCTTGCGTCGCTGCTGTGGCGTTATCTTGGTGCAATGGCACATCTGATGGATGCGCAATGCCCGCTCCAGATCGAAGATGCGATCACAGAACTTGCACTGCCTGTTATCAAGTTTGCCTGTGTTAAACGAACTGTTGTCGGCCTGTTTCTCGCGCATCCGACGTTCACGCTGGCGCTCTTTGAACTCGTTCTCGTGGGTGCGACGATGTGCCCCAAGTAGTGATTTAATGTGGAATCTGGCGCCGCACGAGCTGCAGCTGTAGGTGGGTCGGTTCATCTGCTTCAGTGCGCCCGCCTGGCTTCGGCGTTGTTCATTGGCATTATCCTTTCCAAAATGAAGCTGCTGCTCGAGCTCCAACTGCAATTTGCGTACCTCATCCTCGTCCTCTTCTTCGTCATGGTCAAGGCGTGGCGAGAGGCCGTTGCGACGGGGCGACTGCATCAGGGCTGCACAGAAGGAACAGTTTTGAAATTAAAAAATAATATTGTATACAAACATACAATTAATGTTACTTACTGTGAATAGCTGGACTCTTTGGATGTGGAAGTATGTTGAAGTCGCCTTCCATCGTTGATTCTTGGTTTTTATTGGGATGCTTGCCGATGATAAGCTGATGGTAGTTTGGTTCGCACTGATAGTTTAGTTTGCTTTCCGACGATTTGTGGCCTGTTCCAATGTTCTTCGCCAAATTGTCATATGGCTGCAGTTGTAGAGACATGTTATGTTTTATTTTGACTTGTAGCTGTAACGTGGTAAGGAAATTTGCGCAAAGAATGTTTTTTTAGTGTTTGTTTTACTTCTGTAAATGTAAAATACATACGTTTATCAATTTTCTTGTATTTGTTTTACTTTGCTAAGAGTTAAATGTTGATTTTAGGTAAGTAATATAACTAAATTCAACGACTGCTGTTGTTTGGGTTTAAAAATGTAAACTGTAGCCGTGATTGAGAACTTAAACAGTGACAGTGTTTACAAATGTCGCAGGCTAGTACACACTACGAAGTACAGATGGCGCTACAGCTTCTTCATATTTGGTATTTTTAAATAACATGCTCTGAAAAGTGAGAAAAATAACTAATATTTATTTTTGAAAAGTTTATAATATAACTTTATTTATCATTTGAATTACAGTAGAATTAAAAAATAAATAAAATGTATATCGATATGCGCTCTTGCCTTATTGGTTACGTTACGTAGCTCTTTGTGCGCCATAATGCTCATTTTTGCGTTGACGCACTCTGAGTATTTACGTGCCTGTTAACTACGGCTGGCCGCGTGCATGTTTGGCAGCCAGTAAATTATTGCAAACCGCGCAAAGTTACCAAAGTCTTCCGATTCGTTAACATATACTCCGCAGATTGGACACATTTTTGTTTGGTGTTACAGTTGTTATTGGTGCTGTGGCATTTGGAATATGAGTGATACGCGGGAACAAATTTTGGAAGAAATAAAATTACAAGGCGATCTCGTGCGTCAGCTGAAAGCGTCGAAGGAGCCCAAAGAGAAGGTGAGCAAAACAATACATAAATATCTGATAATGTTACATTTGTGTGTGAACGAATGCAAACAAGCGACTTGTCATGCTTTAAAAAAGCATTACTTGAGCAACATATAGGGCCCTACATACATTTATATCCTGCTGCATTCGTAATGATAATTATATATTTCATCAGCTCCATATTGATGTAAACGAATATATATGTACATAGATGCATATATGCTCACGCAACAGTACCCAATTCCTTTCCCCCCGTGTTTCTCGCTTTGCTGTGTTGGCAGCTTCTTATTGTTAAATTTCAGCTCTGTAATTAGATTGCTTGCACAAAACAGAGAGCTTAATCGGTGGCAGCAGCAACAACCGCAACAAAGCAAAACTTTCACATTTAAGTGACTTTATTGGTATTGCTGTTGGTCTCGCTTTGTCAGCCTTCAAGCTTTTTTGCACTTGCCCCTTCTACTTCATCGACACTGCCGTTGGCTTTGCCCCTTTTTTTTGATGCTTAATGTGACTTGTTGTTACTGTAATAATTCCGATTCATGACCGACTGACTGGCTCAAGCAAGAAGAAGCAGAACGCAGAGTTGTTTGAAACCGGATTGGCAACAAATGCCTCCCTCTCATTGCATTCAAGAGCAAGATCAGCTGTTCTTTTTGCGCTGTCGTCAACTGCTGTGAATGTATATGTATCGATACATTAAAACGGGTTTTAAATAATGTTGCATTTTAAAATTTACCAATTAATCTTGGGCCAATTAATTAAGGAGCAAAAGTTCCGAAGAGTATTTAATACATGGTTTTTTTGCGAACCAGTAAGGAAATAACAAATCAGGTCATAATTGGCGATCTTGTGAATGCAAAGATTTTGGGTATCGTGAATTGTTTAATTTGAATCTGTTCATATGCATTAATACTAACACAAACGCACATTGGCATTTGTACTAAGTAACTACGTTAATCACAGAGTTAGAAAACATAGTTATGTGCAAATAACAACTCTAATTGGCATTTTTTATTGTTGTTGTTGTGTATTAGGTTTGAAAAGAGCAAACTCAAAAAAGTAATAAGCAGTTGCCATACTGAAAAAAAATCCAAATTATAAAAGACAAATCCAAAATGTTGCGTTCGATTGGCCGCCATTGGCGCTGTAGTGCTGCGTTTCAGTGCCATTGCCTAAGCCCTGCTCGAAACCAGCTGCCCAATGCGCCATCTAGCGCAGGGCGTGCGAAGTCAACCACAAGCGTTGGACAACAATTCAAATTACAACAAGAACAACATGAACAATTACAAGAACAACAACAACAACAAGTGAATAAGGTTAGCATCTAAGCGCACTATTTAAACGCCAGACAAAATAACCCACAAAACATGTACTCCCTTTCTGTCCATTGCAGATCGATGAGGAGGTTTTTCGCCTTCTGGCCCTGAAGGCAAAACTCGGCGGTGATGCGGCGCCCACCAATCAAAAGTTTACATTGAAAACACCGAAAGGAACACGGGACTATGCGCCCCAGCAGATGACACTACGTCAGGGTGTCCTAGACAAGATTGTGCAAGTGTTCAAGCGGCATGGCGGCGAGGCCATTGATACGCCTGTCTTTGAACTTAAGGTGAGGAGAAACGTGCAGAGTTATAAAGGAACTAAGAAATTTAAACTAAATAAACTATTTGCAGGAGGTGCTTACTGGGAAATATGGAGAGGACTCAAAGCTCATTTACGATCTAAAGGATCAGGGTGGCGAGATCCTGTCAATGCGCTACGATCTGACTGTTCCACTTGCTCGCTATCTGGCAATGAACAAGATATCCAGCATTAAACGCTATCACATCGCCAAGGTCTACAGGCGCGACAATCCAGCGATGACACGAGGTCGCTATCGCGAGTTCTATCAGTGTGATTTTGATATTGCCGGCACCTATGATCCCATGCTGGCGGATGCCGAATGCGTGAAGATTGTCTCTGAGATACTGGATACTCTGGACATTGGCGACTATGTGATTAAGTTGAATCATCGTCAGCTGCTGGATGGCATGTTTGAGGCATGCGGCGTGCCAGCAAATAACTTCCGAGCCATCTGCTCGGCAGTCGACAAACTGGATAAGGTAACCAAATTCAAGTTGAATATACATAGTTTCTCTCTAATCTTATGTTTTTTTTATTGTTTTGTTTTGTAGTCACCCTGGGCTGATGTGCGCAAGGAAATGGTGGAAGAAAAGGGCCTAGATGGTGCCACCGCCGACAAGATTGGAGAATATGTTCGTCTTAGCGGTGGAGCCGATCTTGTCGAGCAACTGCTTGCCGATCCCAAATTGAAAGCTGTTCCCAATGCGGTCAAGGGACTCGAAGGCATGCAGCTGCTGCTTAAGTACTGTTCACTCTTTGGACTGGAGCAACGCATCAGCTTCGATTTGAGTCTGGCGCGTGGCCTTGACTACTACACTGGTGTCATCTACGAGGGTGTTCTCAAGGCTGATCCCAGTGCCCCAGTCTCACCAGCTAAATCATCGCAGAACGGCGAGCAGGCAGCGGAACAGGGTGGAACTGGAACCGTTGGATCTGTGGCCGGTGGCGGTCGGTATGACAATTTAGTTGGCATGTTCGATCCTCGAGGCAAGGCTGTGCCTTGTGTGGGCGTGTCGATTGGCGTGGAACGAATCTTCTCAGTGCTCGAGGCTAAGTTTGCTGCCAGCAAGGTGAAGCTGCGGACCAGCGATGTTGAAGTGTATGTCGCCTCAGCCCACAAAGGATTGCACGAGCAGAGACTGCGTGTGCTTAATCAGCTCTGGGATGCTGGCATTAAAGTAAGTAAATAGTTTTAATCAATAGACGAACGTATGTACGAGTTTATTGTAAAATTGTTTTGCTTTATCGCAGGCGGAACATTCGTACAAGCTGAATCCGAAGCTATTGGCCCAGTTGCAGCATTGCGAGGAGCATCAAATACCCTTGGCCATTGTGCTGGGCGATGCCGAGCTGGCTCAGGGAGTCGTCAAGCTGCGCGAGGTGACTACGCGGCAAGAGTCCAGTGTGCCACTGGCTGAATTGCCCAATGAGATTCGTCGGCGGCTCAAGGAATAGCTGGAATAACGATTTAATCGGCCAGTCCTCGCAACCTTTCGATATTACAGCTATAATATGAAGTGTTTTTTTTTTAATTAATGCATCAAATGTTTTTTTTTAATACTATTATTGTGTACGTTTTGTATTTGCTATTGACTGCTGCGCCTTTGAACGGAGAGATCCATGTGCTACTATATTATATGAACCTAACATTTACTTGTGAGAATTAGTTATAGCAAATTCATACCAAAACCGGAGACTTAAAATAAACTGCAAAAGCATTCGCATTTAAACAAAGTCAAAACCGCACACTTTTTTTATATAAATTTAAAAGTGATTGTAAATGCATCTTTACAAATCGTTATTAATCAAATACCACTTATTCGATCACTTAAATTTTGTTGTAATGTGTACGCATCTATTGTTGATTTGTTAATGTGTGGAATCCACACTGTGGATAAGTGTCTTGGCAATAACAAATGCTTTTCTTACTAATCTAATAATATGCTTCGGGTATTGGCTAACGCCAACGTCCCATGGGGCCAGCAACTCTAACGGTATATTGTTGGCTGGATCGCCTGTTGGCCCTGATAAGCTGCTGCTGCACTTTCGTCTTTTCCTGCTCAATCTTTTTCGAGGCAGCCGCTCCGTGTGCCACATGGGGCATATTGGGCTGTTTTTGGGTCAACAGTTGACGCTTGTGTGAACGCTGGAACGCCGGCAGCGGTGTGTTCTTCTTCTCATGAGCGAGATCCGTGTAGCCGAGCTTGCGTCGCTGCTGTGGCATTATCTTGGTGCAATGGCACATCTGATGGATGCGCAACGCCCGCTCCAGATCGAAGATGCGATCACAGAACTTGCACTGTTTGTTATCTGCTTTAGATGTGTTCACAGTATTGTTGTCGGCTTTTTTCTCGCGCATGCGACGTTCTCGAAGGCGCTCCGTGAACTCGTTCTCGTGGATGCGACGATGTGCCCCAAGTAGTGATTTAATGTGGAATCTGGCGCCGCACGAGCTGCAGCTGTAGGTGGGTCGGTTCATCTGCTTCAGTGCGCCCGCCTGGCTTCGGCGTTGTTCATTGGCATTATCCTTTCCAAAATGAAGCTGCTGCTCGAGCTCCAACTGCAATTTGCGTACCTCATCGTCTTTTTCGTCATGGTAAAGGTTGTCGCGTGGCGAGAGGCCGTTGCGTTTGGGAGATGGTATTAGGGCTAAATGGATTGGTTGGGCATTAGGTTAGATAAGTAAAGAAACTGAAGGTACAATGCTCACTGTGAATAACTGGACTCTTTGGGTGTATAGCATCCTTTGAGGACGATCCTTTTTTATTGAGCTGCTTGTCCCCAATGACTAATTCGCTAGAGCCGTACCCACGTTGTCTGGGAAATGTTAATGGAATCTGACTTGATTCGGACTTGTAATTTAGTTTGCTTGTTAAAGTTTTTTCCTTTTCTAAATTGTCATTTGGCTGCATTTTAGTGCCACGCTCGAATTGCTTCATTTTGAATAGTAAATGTTTATATATGGTATTGTAAATGTCGCAGGAACGTTTCCTTAAATGTTTACTTTATGTACAATTCCAGAAGGAGTATAATTTGTACTTTAAGTAACACACTGTGAAATAAAAGCAAACGCATGCTTTTTGATTTCACAATTTGAAACTGTTGCTGTTCCAGTGCTCGACAATGTTGCACTATCGTATTTTAGTATACAAATCCAGCTACAGAAGGCGCTGCATACAGCTACTTCTCACCACTCAGCTCTTAAAAAACTCTGTTACAGTTTTAAGAGTTTAGTTTTCAAATTTTTAAAATTAAAAACATAATTTGTGGGCAGTTATAGAAGCCAAAGCAATAATTGCTGCGTTTTCGCTTATTTTTTTGTTGAGTTTTTGTCTCTTACGTTACGTTGCTCTTTTTGCGCACTACTTGCTCATTTTTGCGTTGACGCACTCTGGTTATTTACGTGCTGTTACTTACGGCTGGCCGCGTGCATTTTTTGGCAGCCAATTAATTAAATTATAGCAAGCCGCGCGAAGTTTCCAAAATACAAATACATATAATTGCAAGTTGGACACCTATTGTATTTAGTGTTCGGTTGTTGTTAGTGGTGTGGTATTTTGAATATGAGTGATACACGATCTCGAGTGTTAATTGAAAGCGTCGAAGGAGCCCAAAGAGAAGGTCAGCAAAACAATACAAATTAAATGCGTATGTAAGCTTGCGTATGTGCATGGATGCAAACAATAGCATTTGTATGCATACATGCGAATTGTCATGCTCTTTTAAAACCCCATTGCAGATAAATTTGTAGATACACACAGAAATATCTACATATCTGTATGTACGTTCATTAAAATCCTGTTGCACTTGTAATGTTAATTATGTATTTCATCAGTCGCACATACCTACATACCTACATACATACATACAAACATGCATACACACAATACAAATGTAGTTACGCACACGCAACATTACACAGTAGCAATTCCCCGTTTCCCGCTCATTCGTGCGTTGGCAGCTTCTCATTGTTAAATTTCTGCTCTGTAATTAGATTGCATGCGCAAAACAAAGAGTTTACTGGGTTGCAATGGCAACAACAACGAAGCTGAACTTTCTCATTCAAGTGATTTGATTGTTGTTATTGCTATTGTGTACTCCTGTAATTGCAGTAAAACAAAGATGGTCTCTCATTTTATAGACTTTGGTTCTGTTAACCTCTAAGCTTTTAAGCCTTGCCCCATCCTTTCTATAATTAAAACTCCGTTTCACCCCTTTTACTTAATGTTTGTTGTTGTTGTTGTTACTGTAATATTTCGTACTCATGACCAAGTGAAAAAGCGGAGTACAGCTCAAAACCGGCTTGGCAACAATCGACTATGATGACGACTCTGCCTCCGCATGTACCGCAATTGGCAATTGGCAATTTAATGCAATTATTGCATTCAAGAGCAGAATCAGCTGTTAATTGTATTTCACTGTCGTCAACACATATCAAGGTATCGATACTTTAATGGTTTTAAAATCGTTGATATTCGATAAAAACTTTTGGGGTAGCGGGGTGGTATGAAAAATGTCCTTGAACTTGCTCAGTTGGCAAGGCCGTCGCGGCGTCGCAGTTTGCAGTTTGCAGTGATCCAGTTTCAAGTTTGAATTTCGAGTGTACAAAAGTGTCAAGTGTGTGTGTGTGTGTGTGTTTGGAAACAAGTTTCATGCTTAAAATACATACATGTATGTATGAAACAGTCAAGAAAAGAAAAGACAGGTCATGACCGGCGGTCAAAAAGAACGCAATGATTTTGTACATCGTAAACATTCTTATTTCGTAGATCTTTTTGTTTCTTTTCTGCACCTACACACACATACATATATACATACATATTCTAGAACACCAACAACATTTATTGATTTTAGTACATGCATTTAACCTTTGTTTGTAATTAACGCTTAAAAAACGTTAAAAAAAAAAAACATTCCAACAAGTACATATTTAACTAATGGTTTTATTATATTGTTGTTGTTGTTTATCAGGCTTAGATAAAGAGCAAAAGAAAAAAAAAAGAGAACAAAGAGATGTTTATTTTAAAAGCAGCTAAATAATATAAAAGACAAAACGAAAATATTGCGTTCGATTGGCCGCCAGTGGCGCTGTAGTGCTGCGTTTCAGTTCCGTTGCATCTGTGCTGCATCTGGCGCCATCTGGAGAGGGGCGTGTAATGTCAACAAAAAGCGTTGGACAACAACAAAATCAATTACAAGAACAACAACAAATGCATAAGGTTAGCATCTAAGTGCACTTTTTGAACATGAGACTTAACTGCCAGAAAACTGTTGCATTTTAAAATTTACTCTCCATTGCAGATCGATGAGGAGGTTTCTCGCCTTCTGGCCCTGAAGGCAAAACTCGGCGGTGATGCGGCGCCCACCAATCAAAAGTTTACATTGAAAACACCGAAAGGAACACGGGACTATGCGCCCCAGCAGATGACACTACGTCAGGGTGTCCTAGACAAGATTGTGCAAGTGTTCAAGCGGCATGGCGGCGAGGCCATTGATACGCCTGTCTTTGAACTTAAGGTGAGGAGAAACGTGCAGAGTTATAAAGGAACTAGGAAATATAAACTTAACTTAATAAACTATTTGCAGGAGGTGCTTACTGGGAAATATGGAGAGGACTCAAAGCTCATTTACGATTTAAAGGATCAGGGTGGCGAGATCCTGTCAATGCGCTACGATCTGACTGTTCCACTTGCTCGCTATCTGGCAATGAACAAGATATCCAGCATTAAACGCTATCACATCGCCAAGGTCTACAGGCGCGACAATCCAGCGATGACACGAGGTCGCTATCGCGAGTTCTATCAGTGTGATTTTGATATTGCCGGCACCTATGATCCCATGCTGGCGGATGCCGAATGCGTGAAGATTGTCTCTGAGATACTGGATACTCTGGACATTGGCGACTATGTGATTAAGTTGAATCATCGTCAGCTGCTGGATGGCATGTTTGAGGCATGCGGCGTGCCAGCAAATAACTTCCGAGCCATCTGCTCGGCAGTCGACAAACTGGATAAGGTAACCAAATTCAAGTTGAATATAGTTTTTCTCTAATCTTATGATTGTTTTTTATTGTTTTGTTTTGTAGTCACCCTGGGCTGATGTGCGCAAGGAAATGGTGGAAGAAAAGGGCCTAGATGGTGCCACCGCCGACAAGATTGGAGAATATGTTCGTCTTAGCGGTGGAGCCGATCTTGTCGAGCAACTGCTTGCCGATCCCAAATTGAAAGCTGTTCCCAATGCGGTCAAGGGACTCGAAGGCATGCAGCTGCTGCTTAAGTACTGTTCACTCTTTGGACTGGAGCAACGCATCAGCTTCGATTTGAGTCTGGCGCGTGGCCTTGACTACTACACTGGTGTCATCTACGAGGGTGTTCTCAAGGCTGATCCCAGTGCCCCAGTCTCACCAGCTAAATCATCGCAGAACGGCGAGCAGGCAGCGGAACAGGGTGGAACTGGAACCGTTGGATCTGTGGCCGGTGGCGGTCGGTATGACAATTTAGTTGGCATGTTCGATCCTCGAGGCAAGGCTGTGCCTTGTGTGGGCGTGTCGATTGGCGTGGAACGAATCTTCTCAGTGCTCGAGGCTAAGTTTGCTGCCAGCAAGGTGAAGCTGCGGACCAGCGATGTTGAAGTGTATGTCGCCTCAGCCCACAAAGGATTGCACGAGCAGAGACTGCGTGTGCTTAATCAGCTCTGGGATGCTGGCATTAAGGTGAGTAAAAACATAGTTTTAATCAATAGACGACGTAGACGTATGTATATTGTAAAATTGTTTTGCTTTGTCGCAGGCGGAACATTCGTACAAGCTGAATCCGAAGCTATTGGCCCAGTTGCAGCATTGCGAGGAGCATCAAATACCCTTGGCCATTGTGCTGGGCGATGCCGAGCTGGCTCAGGGAGTCGTCAAGCTGCGCGAGGTGACTACGCGGCAGGAGTCCAGTGTGCCACTGGCTGAATTGCCCAATGAGATTCGTCGGCGGCTGAAGAAGTAGCTAAATTAACTATTGAACCGGTCAACAATTTGATTGTCCCAGATAACAATGTGTTTATATATATAACTCTGCTATATGGTTTAACTACATGTATTCCAAAACTAAAGATTTTAAATATACTGCGCTTAGTAAAAAACAAGGAAAATAACTGTGCATTTTTAAGTTTTTCCAAATAAAAATATATCCCAAATTAGTTGCGAGTCTTACAAAACCTAAATAGTGGCAATTTTCAGTAGTATTATTATTCTGTTTTTTTGGTTTTTGCAGCATTTGCCAAGCGGCGTTAAAAAGGTTAAAAGGACGCTGAAGCTGGCAACAATTGATTGGTTGGGGAAAAGCACAGGATGCCGGAAACATTGCCAGCAACGGCAACGGTGAGCGCCAGCAGCATCGATTGCACAGTTGCTGTGCTTAAGGTGCCCACGCCGACTATGCAAATGCCGGAGGCGTGCAATCTTCAGAGCTTAGGCCTAATCATGGAGCCAAACAACATTAACATCGAACTTAATCCTGCGGCAACAACGTCGGACGATAAGGTTAGTGCATAATCAATATAACAATGACTTGGCTATAAAAATCAGCTAATTGAATGAACTTGCACTTATTAAATTATTACTTCAAATAATGCTATACATTTCATAACGAGCAGGTGAGGCAGGAAATCTCGATTTTTATATACAATATGTACATATGTCCAGTGGCGGATTTACCAGCAGGCTGGGTAGGCTTTAGCCTAGGGCGGCAAATTTTAACAGGCGGCAAATTTCACTCGAAAACCGATGGTTCTAATTTCACAGCGATTTTTTTTGTTTATTTTTGTTTTTTTATAATAAATTCCTTTAAATTGTGTATTCACCAATTCGCTAAGAAACAATTATGCATGAAGAGAGTAAAAAACTATCTTAGCTCTTTTATTAATGGAGTCAAAAGTCGTGAACAAGATGAAATACGCGTATAATTAATGAAATTTATGAAAAAAAAGTTATTGTAATGCATTAAATAGTAACAGATAATGAGTACACTAAAAAATATATATCAAATAACCACGAATGCACAGTTTTTTTTTCTGAAAGTTTTGTTCATATTTCGTAACTATTATATTGTATTAAAACATACCTTTACTTTCCTTAAAAATAGTCCTAAATTGAGATTTTCTTTGCGATTGTTTATAATTCTTTGCTGTGAAAATAATAAAGGATCTAAATTATGAATTTCAGAGGTCAATCGAGGCGCCAAAAATTGAAAAGCCCACAGGCGGCAAAACTGTAAATCCGCCACTGCATATGTCGTATGTATGTATGCATTATTATTAAGTTGTGCTAATGGATCTGAAACTGTATGAATATCCTGTTCATCCTCCTTTGCCTGTTCCTCATTTTGTGCGTTGCGTAATTTAATTATGCACACGAAAATGTCAAACGTTCGTTGCTGCTGTTCGCATCGTTTTTACACTCGAATTGAGTCCTGTTTTGCCCTTCCCTCTGCTCTGGACTCATCCTGGCTACTGCTACTGCTACTGCTGATGATGCTGATGATGCTGATGCTGCTTCTGTGGTCGCCGCATTTTTCATGCTTCAGTGCGTGCAATTTGGCTCGTGAGCTGGGTGTGGGGCGGGGAGGTTAAAAGGGGAAAGGGGGTAGAGAGCGTATGCCGTCTCATTCAAATGACCTAACCCAGGATGCGTTGCTGATTCTGACAGCCTGACAGGATAGGCGGATGGCAGGCTCGTTGGTTGGATGAAAGGCAGGCAAGCAAGCACGCAGGCGACACTGACTAATACACTTTTAATATAAATTTCATTTAATTTTGTTTCGTTTTGACTGCCCAACGTTTTGTTAGCTTCTTTTTTTTTTCTCTCTTCTTGCTTTTGTTTCAGTTCTTGTGTCATCCTTTGCCGTCTTCGTTGTCTTTGTCGTTGACATGTCACTGTAGTCACAGTGGTTTAAATGCTATTGTCATTCACTGTAAAAATTATGCTACTTTTAACTAAAGATATATTATAATTAAGGTGTATTAATATTCTTATCAATTTATATAACCCATTAAATTCATAACCAATATATAGTTTTTACATTTTAAAAAACGTAGTCGAGTAGGAAAATCGCACAAAACTATGCTACAAAAGATAACATTTTAGACATTTATGTTTAATTTTTAGTTTAAATGTTGGTCAATTGTTTCCATAAGAGAAAAAGGACGTCTGTTCTCTATTTCATAAAAAAAAAAACAAATTTTGAAATATCTGTGATACGTTCATATGAAACACAACATCTCCAAGATAGCCAAACGGCTTTAACCATTAACGCAAAATAAAGATATGTATGCTAAATATTCTACAAGATCTTTGCTGTTGTTTATCAACATTGTTAACGTGAAGAAATCCCACTCCTAAGCATGCTAAGGATATTTGGGCTTTTTGGATTGCTTAACATTTTTTGCTAGGCATGCGACCACTGTGCGGCGGCATTTCTTTTGACTCTGGTGGTGGAATTGGGTTTAGCGGGATTGCCCTTCATACTTTGTTGATGTGGCTCTGCAGTTTAGCTCTCAATGCATGTGTGTGTTTGTGTGTGCAGTGATTTGTTGTAGGGTTGTGCAGGGTGCACTTCAAATGCGCTCGGCTTGTTTGTCAGCACCAGCTATAGTCAAACCGTTGGCCAGGGAGGGACGATGATGGTGATGGTGCACGGTGCACAGTGTGAGGGGAGGGGAGGAGAACACTGCCAACAGCAGAGGCAGTCAACCGGCGAGTTGAGCTGATATCATTCAATGCTTCTAATTTACGGATTAATGAAGGCGCAATTTTACATATTGAATTTGTTGGTTTGGTTTGGTTTGGTTTGGTTGTTGGTGTGCGCTCAACTCGATCGTGGGAAGCGATTAGTGGCCATGGCCGTGGCGACACTGCAATTGCTGCCCCCTTTAAACTTTATATTCATCTCATTTTTTTTTTTTTTTTCGACCTGGCATTGATGGATTGCCACATAAAATTGTGATTGGCTAAGCTTGATTTTCCAATTCCATTATGATTTTAACTAAAAATGCACAAACTTAATTTGTATGAATATTTATGGAAATGTGTGTATGTGTGTATGTTTTAGGTCGTTGAATGAAGGGGTGGGCGGGGTGTTGCTGTTCGTGTGAAAATAATGGGTGTTTGTTTGTTATCCTAGGTTGTGACTGACGCTTCATTTACATAATTTCAAGTGTGTGCCATGTGTAAAGGGAACAAATCAAACTGTTAGTGCGGCAAATTGAATTAGTTGGGGGCGCAACCGCCAATCAGTGGGTATAATAAAACTGAAAAAATAAGTGGAAAAGTGTTTTAGTTAATCAGAGCTATTTAAAATGAAACAAGAACAAGTTAAACTTATTTAAATAATTGGATTTTTAATACTAATTTAAACTTGAAACATTCTCAACTCTTTGAACTTGAAACCCTCTTCTTCGTTACCTTCAAGTTAAAGCCGCTTTAGATTGTTTATCTTTAGCTTTAATTTTCCAAGTTACAGTTCAACGCCTCTACAAAGAAAAAAAGAGCAACGAAATCGAAGAAGAATAATAGAATAAAGTCAGTTGCTTTGTGCACACCACACTAATAATATTAATAACAATAATCGTAACGAAAATGAATCTGCCAATCCGATTTCAAGTCATAAATACGCAACCGCTTACCAAAGTCCATTGATTGATATCTCCCCAAAAAAAAAAAAATGCAACAGTGACATACAAAGCTAAAGAGAGACAGAGAGCGAACATTCCAGTGGCGGGCCACGCGTCGGCAGTTGCTTATCTTGGGTGACCAGCACGCCACGTGCGATTGCCAATTCCAATTCCTCAATTCCATTCATAGTTTTTGGCACGTATGTATGTATGTATGTATGTATGCATTGTGTGTGTTGCCGACCAACAGTAATAGCAAAAACAGCAGCGAGTGGCGAGGAGAGGGAAAAAAACTGTTGCAGAGACCAACAAATTTGCGTGCAATCGTTAGCGTTGCGTTTTTAATGACTTTTTCGTTTCAGTTCTGTTGGCATTGCATTTAATTCGATTATGATCCCTGGGCCCAGTCCCAGTACAATTCTGCAGCATGGGGTAGCTAACAAATAGAGATGGTCGCGTGAGCACCAGTAGCATTTCAAACACGCACGCACCAATCTATAAGCACGACATGGAAGATTTTTAGACAATAAAACGTATTTTATAACTTAATAAAGTAATATTTTTTTTTAAAAATGGTGGCATCTAGAAGTGCATCAAAATGTTGAGCGATACGATTAGCTTTTCAAAACATTTTTTTATGTGCTTTTTATTATTTACTTAAGCTGCTATTCAACACGCACTCATCTCTACTTCAAAGTAATTGAAAAGAAACCGTAAGTGGAGCGCTGTGCATTTCCCAGGCCTGCACATACATGTATGTGTACGTGTCTGTGTGTGTTCGTCCAAGTACAACTAATGTGGGTGTTAACGGTGTGTTAAGTGATTTTGCCATTTGTAAAATCGAACAATTGCAAAAGCTGCTGCGATAACTATCGATGTGCCTGTCGTCGATGTCGATGTCAGCGCACGTTTTGCCCATATTTCAAATGCTCAACTTGAAACTTTTGATATCCGTTCCGTTTTAAAATTCTTGAAATTGTACGTGTGCTGGTGCGTGAGCATTCGAAAAGTATCGACTTACGTTTTTTCCTATTATGTGTTTACGTTCTGTTGTTCTTCTGCTTTGGCGCGCCCTTTACCAGGGCTGCCAAGCTGCTTGGGTGTGAACAGTTGGCAACACCAATTGAGAATCAAAAACTTTTTTAATATACCAATACAAACATACATACATATATACATACACATTTTGATGCTTAGGCTCGTTATATCTTAATTTTGGTCTCTGTGTGTATGTAAGCCATTTATTATTATGCACCCACTGTCGTCCCTTGTCACACGCTTCATGGCCGGCTTTGGCTAATGAAAACTAAAAACTTCAATTACCAAGAGCAAAATAATGCGTTTTTAAACCCAAAAATGTTAGGAACAGTAGCAAGAAATTGTGATAGATGAGGGTATAGCAATGCTTTTTACGGGCCACTTGTTTGTCCCTGGGCTGCTTATAAACAAAGAGCTAACCGAAAAGCACAAGAAAATGGCAATAAATCAGTGTAAGCAACACACACACACACACACATACATACGTACAAGCCGTACACAAATAGTAAAGTAATGCAAAGCAAAAGTAAAAGAAGCGAAAGGGTTTCGATTGTTATGTTTGTTGGACTTTCCATGAAATTTCCCAATGGGGTGATTATTTAAAATTGTGCAACGCATAAATAGCAGACCTAACGAAGACTGCGTGCCAGCGCAGCTGTGTATTTGTATTTGTATTTGTATTTGTGTGGTATAATTGTTGCCAACATTTTGTTATCAAAGTTTTGTCTGAACAGCAACAGAATTGAAAGCGCGCGCCAAAGCTACTCGATGCCTGCAAACGATACTCAGCTGTTATTATTACGCAATTATCTACTCATAAAGATCAACGCACTCAGAGCACTCCCGAAATGCTATCAGCTGTTAATTTCAACATCAAGCGAAAGAACTAACTGGCTGCAAGATAATTGATCGAAACTTACAAGCAAATGTTATTTATTTTAAAGTTATTTTCTGACAAAATCAAATCAGTTGGCGCGTCATTGGCTTTTCGAAAATTTGAATGTTTAATGAGTTCACAGAAGACGCATATTGTGAATAGATCGATATTTGGCAGTCAAATGTTGCGCAGTTACTCAAAAAGATCGCTTGTCTATTAAACATCTGTTCACACACAAGTTTTAAAAGCTGCGCCATCAAAATGCCAAAAGTTGCAAAAAATGAAAATAATAAAAGTGATTCGGATGCAAATCAAAGCTCTGAAAATGTATCGCCTAACATCAAGCATCTAGTAACCATGGGATATCCGGAGAGCGAGGCGCGTGCGGCGCTTAATCATGCCAAACAAAATCTAAGCCTGGCCATACAATATTTGGTTGAGGGCACCGATGATGGCAATGATGAGCAGGCTTCACTGTCACGACTTCGTCGTCGCACTGATCTCTGCTGTAAGAAACTGCGCGAATCTCTAATGGATAATCCGGCCCTAAACGATTATGCTGTTGCGGCACTGATAAAAGACGAAAAGACTGCCGAAGCATTGCGTGAAATGGTGGGAAGTCATAGTGTCCAGTTTCTGGAGTCTATGCTGGAATCTTCATCCGATGAGGCCGAAGATGTGCAGCACAAGTAGGCACGAAATTCTAATATTAAATCACTTTGTTGTGCCATGTACTTGCAAAGGTAGATATTAAATAAATGTGTAACTTAAAAAGGTATAAAAAAAGTCGCTGCTGCTGCCCTGGGTTTTGTTTTGTTGGATTTTGTTGTGGCGCCGGTCAAGCCACCCTTTTGTGCGTTTTTCTTGTTTTGCTTTTTCTGTTTTTTTTTTTTTTTGCGTTGTTTTGTATTTTGGGCACTGTTGAGCGTGTCAACCCTTTTGCCTTGATGATTAATGATCATTTTTTGTATTTTATTTTAAACTTGGTGCTGCTGTTGCTGTTCTGGTACTGATTTCAATTTAGCGCTTATCGTTACCAATTTACCCTTCCCAGGCGTACCACATTAACTATGCTATGAAGCTGGCAAGACAATGCTTTTAATTCTAGTGTACGTAAATCATTTGTCCTATCAATGTAATTATGATCGATTAGATATGGTTTTAAATGTTGATAAGTACCAATGTACCAAAAGTAAACATGTACCTATTCATTTCCCATTGAAATTGGCTTGGCAGCCCTGGTAAGGGTATCCAAAGTTTGATGGCCATCGTTCCATCGTTGCTTTATTTCTTTCTGCTGTTGAAAATTCTAATTAATTTTGACTTGCAACCGTTTGCAGTGTCAACCGCAGCCACGTCACAGGCGCTACCGCTGCCGGTGTCGTTGTCAACCGCTTATCGGCCATTTGATCGGCGTTGCGGCGTACCGCAAAATGTGACGGCGACAACCCTTGACGCGCGTAGGCGTCGCCCTATCATTTATCATGGGTTGCAAATGCGCTGAAAAGTGGCCGTAACTGAGCTCAAGCAATCGCAATTTTAAAGTGCATTGTGCGCTCCCCCCAAACCCCCTCTCTTCGCTCCTTCACAGTCACCGCTAATAAATTATGTATTGAAATTGGATATCGCTGTTATTTGCTACTGCTGCTGCTGCTGTTTGACGCACAATGCAACGCAATTAGACGCGTTGACAGCGATGCGCTTTTCTTATATGTGTCCCATACACGAGACAATTATAATTTACGTGCACGTATAAAATGCGTAAGTTAAGCCTGCCAACAGGCGCCAGTTGCCAGCTGAGCAGTTGGGTCTGGCTGCTTGTGTAGCCCTCGTCAGTGATCGTTTTCCCTTTTGTGCTACTCGTTTACATGTTATTAACAATGGCAATCAATATGTTGACAACAAGCAGCTATAATAATTGCAAATATCAACCGCAACGAAAATGTAAAAAATAAAAGTAATAATATGTGAAGACAACCGCGACAACGACGAATTTAATTGCTGTGCAATTTTGTTCGTATATGCATACAAAACATATATGTATGTACATATGTACATATGCAAATTAATTGGCATGTTGAAGACGTTGCAAAAGGTGCAGCCGGTAGAGTCGAAACTTTATTAACATTGTCAGCCATCTTTGAATAAACAAAGTATGTATGAAGTTGAAAACTGATGCAAATAAAATGGAGAATTTTCACATAACGCCAGAAAGACATATTTAACAATAAAATAGTTTGGAATATTTTTGGTTCGTATTTTTTAACTACTAAAATCTACTTTAAAAAAATACTAGCTATTGAGTAGAAATTAAATTCTATAATAAACAAAAATACGATTTACTTCAAAAATCTTGAAAAAAGAGGAATTTAAATTTAAGCTTAGTTTAAGGTAAGCAAAACTGGTTCAAAACCGTTTTAGTAACCAATTAGACTTTTTGCTCGATTCGAACATGATACAAAATATTGGCTTGAGCTGTTTAAACTCGTCGAGAGAAATCCCACAAGTAAATCGGAAAAATTCGAGTTGAAGATTTACATATTTATGTTTGTATGTATGTATGTGTGTGTGTGTGTGTGTGGAGCGATGAGAACCGCATCGTTGGTTTCGATTTTTATTTGCACAAGCGCTCAATTGTGTAACAAAAAAATAAATAAAGAACAAAATGGGAAGCGATGTCCTGGCCAGCAAGCAGCTGCTGAGAGGGCTGCCAATTAATAGACGAAAATGGATTTGCGTAAGAAATATGCGTTGCCATTTGCATGCGCAGCGGCAGCGACAGCATCAGTAGCAGCTACAACAAAAACAACAACAAAAGCAACAGCAACAATGCGTGCCACTGACAAGCCCCGACCAGAGACAATTAGGCAATTATTTGCGCAAAGGATCAAAACCAAAACAAAAAGCATTGCCCAGCGTCTGTCTGTCTGCCGTGTGTGTGTGTGTGTGTGTGTGTATGTGTGAGTGTTGTCTCATCTCCTTCTCTTTCCTTCTGGGGCGCGCTCTGGTGGGAAAGCGCACAGTGCGGCCGAATTCCAGAGCGCCGTTCCATTTCGTTTTGTTTCGTTTCGTAACGTTTGTGTGTGTTTGAGTTTGCTTTTAATTGAACATGAGCAATTAGCGTGCAATTTGTTTCGCTCGCAAAAATGCTAACGGTAATCGTAGCAGCAGCTATCCCCACTTTACCCTCTTTAGCCCCCCCCGACCCCCTGCTATAACCAACCACTTGCAGGCAACGGCTTCACGTGTGCCACGTGTTTTCTTTCAGTCCCCGGCCGAAAAAACGCACTTGAGTAGAATTAATTTTAAATGCTGCGCTGCACGCGGCTAAGTGATTATGCCAAGCCATAGGAACACCATACCATACCGTACCATACCATACCATACCATACCATATCGTACCAAGACCATGTCATACCGTCTAGGTAAGCATTTTCTCGCTCGCTCGCATGTTTAATTATAATTAAAAAGCCTTAGCTCATCGCTTAACTCGCAACCCTCTCACTCTACTTGCTATTGCTGTCCCGTTTGCACATGCTTCAAAACATAACCTCAATCCCATAGACATTAAAAATGGTTAATTGAGTGCTTAGTGGCCGGGCATCGACTTGCAGCAACAGCAACAACAACAACAACAGCAACAGCAGCAGCCGCGGGATCTTGAACTCATCTGCCTTGGCCATTGTCAGAAGCAGAGAGCCATGCACTCCATAATATTAATTATTTTAATTGAAATGTTCATTATTTTACATCTAATTTAGCGCTGGATGCGTGTGTGCGACCTCCCTCTCCTTCCCCCCTCGCCCCCCTCAACGACCCCAGGCTTCAGCTCCCATGCTTGGACAGGACGAATCCTGTGTGTACAATGGCTCACATGCTTTTAAGCTTTCACTTTGAGGTCGACTGTGCACAGTGGAACGGAATTGATAAAAAATTTGTAAAAAAAAAAAGTTTTGATAGGGATAAACTGTGTGTATTTAAAGGAGCTTTTTTGTTCACAGAACAAGTTTGTTTGTTGTTTGAATGGTAAACAAATTTGAGCAGCTTTTGTTTTGTGTAAGCTTTTTAAGGCGGGGATTTAGAACTTAGCGATTGACTTGTTCAATACCACTGTGCGCACTGCTTACATTTATTTTGGTTTTTAGGGGTTGCTGCATTTGGCGCGGGGTTTATTATAAATTTTTAATTGGCTTTTTATATATGAATAATGCTGCTCGTCCTGGCAAAAGGGATGCAGCCCAGGGGGTTGCCTCTCTCTCTCTCTCTCTCTCTCTCTCTATCTATCTCTCTCTCTATGTGTGTGTGTGTGTGTGTGTCTTGGGTGCGTGTGCTATGCTTATCCTAAGTAGTTTGAGCCTATTATTTATGCAGCCAATTCATTATGTGGTTGTCCATGAGCCAACGTTTTGCGTATTTTTATTCCATTATTTTGTATTGCTCTTCCTTTTTTTTTTTTTTTTTTTTTTTGCAACAAATTTGTTATGGACTCGATAAAGAAAGAAAGGGGTTGCAATGCAGGATGTCTGTCAAGTTGGCTGGTTAACCGACAAGAATCAAATCAGTACGAGGTGCAAAATAATAAATGGCTAAATGCCGGCAACAATAACAATGCAACCAACCCCGTTACAGTGGTCCACGTCAAATATAAAAAATTACATTTTTGTCAAGTCATTAGAAACGTGACGATGAAAGCGGTGCGTACGGTGGCCATTTAATGCTTTGAAAAGGGTTTGTCATTTAATTAAAATTAAAAAGTTGAGCAAAAAAAAAGGTGTCACAGCAAAAGGATACTGAGAGTGGCTTTGTGCAACCTTTACATAAGAAGCGACTGGCTCCACCTACTACAACTACAACTACAACTACAACTAGCTACAACAACAACAGTTACAGTAACTGTTAACAGTGCGCGCCTACGCACAGGTGTGCGCCTAACAGCGCGCTGTTAACGGGCTGCTACCCTCGTTGGCAGGCACCTGCGATAGGCGGCTGGCAGTCAAGTGCCAAACGATTGGCATCCAATCGCAGCGCAGCCCCAAAAGCATAACACTACAAACACAAGAAGCACATAAAAAAAAAACAACAAAAAAATGAACCAAATGCGAGAAAACCCCCCCCAGCACATACATACAAACACACACACACACATTGACAATATGGAGCAGCAGAGTAAATATGCGCTAGAGCCAAAACAACCCTCGCAGCAGCAGCAGCAGCAGCCAGCAATGGCAAATGCCGGTCTCAGCGTCAGCAGCAGCACCAGCAACAGCAACAACAACAACAGCAGCTGATAAGCCAGTGAGAGCGAGAGAGCGCCAGAGCGCAACCACCTTAACAGGCAGAGCCATTGCCGCCGCAGCAGCATTAGCAGCTTTTCGGTTTTCATTCATGCAGTCTCGTCGCATTCGTCAAGTGAACTTCGGCGCTGGCGGTCGTGTGTGCGCGCAGTAGTAGAATCAACAGCAGCTAACTAACAAGCAAATTACGTTACGCGAAATACAACAAATTTTTTGTGTGCTAAATACTAGTGCGAATCGCATTGTTTATTAAGCAAATTCTTACGAGAAATACGAAAATTTCTACATTCATTTTTTTTTTGGCGTCCAAGTTATTTATGCAAGTTTGTGCATAATACACGAAATTACATATGAGTGCGTGCCACAACAACAACGGCAATAATAACAACAGCAACATCATCTGTGTGCGTGAACGCCCCCACCAGCTAACACCCCACCCCCTGTGGCGATTGTGTGTGGCGCAATTATTTGAAATATGTATGCAAATTTACGATCTAACTAATTGAGTCGAGTTCAGTTCGCAGTTCGCAGCTCTCGCGTGTGTGTTGTTATTTTTTTTCCTTGTGGTGTGTGTGCTTTGTGTGTTGTTGCAGGTGTCGGCGGCAGTCATTAATTCCCTCGCTCTCACTTGATCTCGCTCGCTCACTCGCTCACTCGCGCTCTCTCTCACTCACTCTCTGTTGCTCCTGACGTGTTTGTTGGCTGATCTTGCCTTGTTAGCAGCGCCTTCTTCACGCCATCTGTTTTAATTCAATCAACGGTAAATCATTCGCGCATTCGGCTCTAACGTAAACGGCTCTCACACCCACACTCTCTTTGTGTATCGTTCTCTATCTATCGCACGTGTGTGCAAGCAGCAGCAAGAATTTTCATGCGTTTAGTACGACTATTAGAATTCGCACTCAATTAGCAGCAGTGAAGAGCATCAGCAACAACAACAACAACAATTGCAAAGCATAAACAAAACAAACGAAACGAAAACGAAAACAAAAACAAAAACAACAATTGCTACCACATTCCTGTGTGCAAATTGTACAACAAACAGCGCTAAATAAATACAAAGAAAAAAAATCAAAAAAAAAAATTTTGCAAACAAAAATAAACAACAAGAAAAAAAAGCCTTACTGCGTGAGAGAAGTGAAGAGGAAGCCAAGAACCGCAAGCCGATTGTGCCAGCTATAAAGAAGAGAGGAAGAAGAAAATAGCCCCAATCCCCGCCTCTCGCTCACACTCTTCGCCACCGGTCGCAGCAACAAAAGCAACAATTTTCTGCATATGTAAGTCGAAACTTTTGCGCTGCGATCCTTTTAATTAGTTTACTTTTAGTTTTTGCTGCTTGCTTGCTTCTGTTGTTGTTTATTTTTGCCATTTGTTTTAATTAACGTCGACTGCATTTGGCACTCGCTGAAGAGAACGAGCGGAGACCCCTAGAACAACAACAACAACAACACAACGCAAATCTTTTCTGTTAATTGCTTGAGTTTCAAGTTTCGCTGCAAAAACAACACGAACAAGACACAACAAAAATATGACCGACTGTTGTTTCAGTGTGCGGGCGTGTGTGTGTTTGTCTGTGTGTGATGGATGATTTATACAAATACAAAATCAATCAGAAAACATTTTGTGAATTCTCATAATTATGATATGTAGTTGAAGATCGATTCTTGATAAACCCATTGCCAGTTTGTTCTTAGAAATAAAAAAGGCATGCATCAATTATTTCAACTTCAAACTTTCGAACAGCAAATGGTATAAAATAGCTGGCTAAATTCTATGAATAACTACTAAAAACTGTATAATATACTTAAATTAAATTAAGGTTGTAACCAATATTTCTAAACGCAGTTTAGTTTAGTCACATCACAACATTCACTTATAGCGAAAAAACAATCTACTAAAAAGTTGAAACTTGCTGAAACTAACCTCGTTAAGGACTTTCTAATCCCTTCTTTTGTTACTCCATTTTGTAACGTTACATAAAACTGTTAATTGTACAGTTAAAATCCAAACAGTTTCATTTCCATTTCGTACCATTCCTTTACAATCGATCAGCGTACAATAAACATAAACTCGTTACCTTTTATTGCTTGTTTTTTTTTTTTTTTGCCTACTTTGAGTTGTTTTTACTTTTGCAAATGCATTGCAGCTTAATTAGTTACATCTAATTGCAAATTTCACACATTTGCAAAGTCCAACTTAACCCGCGCTCCCTCTACCACCACTAAGCTTTTTTTTTTTTTCGAACAGAGTGCGTTCGTTTCTCTCTCAGTTGTTCTCTCTGCTGTTGTTGTTGTTAGTCTTTTCTCCCACAGCAGTGACTTTTCTGTTAAGCTGTTGTTGTTGTTGTTGTCAGTCAAGCAACCCATTAATGCCAAATGCGTGTCTGTCAAGTTATAAACTCAACTCAGACTCTGGGCGTCTCGCTTGTTTTTGGAGCGTGTAAAGTGGAGGTGCAAAAATAAAAACACGATGAAAAAGCAAAAAAAAACAACAAAAAAACGACTGAAGTGCATTCATTGGCTCAGTTAACGTCTCGACTCGCGACTTGAGACTTGCGACTTGCGACTCACGTTGCATTAATTAACATTTAAACAATAATTAAATTATTCATACAAATGTGGCAAATGTAAGCGAAGGCGTGGCACAGTCGGAGAGGAGAGGGGAGGCCAAAGGAGGCACCATCATCATCAGCAGCAGCAGCAGCCCCATCGCAGATGCAGTCGCCGATTGCGTCTGGCAGCAACAGCCTATTAGTATGGCTTATTGCCTTGGCTACAACTGCTACCCCCTCCCCCCCTCTACGCCCTTCCTCCTGCTCTATACTCCTCGCCGATCTTATCGGCAGCAGGGCGCGCACGCGCAACTCGCGGCTCGCACAGTAGCACAAACAACAACAACAAAAACAACAACAACAAACAACGGACACAGACGACACAAACGCACCTAAACATGCATACATACATATGTACATATGTAGACATACATATTTACACACATGCAACACTAATAACACTCCTCAGCGGGAAACAAGTCATCTTCTTCTTCTTCTGCTTTTCCTTCTTCTTGAGTGTGCTTCAAGTTCTCAAGTTGAGTTCCTACTAAACACTTAAGGAGCTTTTAGCGTGAAGATCTGGCAACGCTTTTTCTTTCTCTCATGTTTTAACACAGTTAAATGAAAACAATAATGTAAAATTGAATGAACTATTAAGGAATCAATCTTGAAACCAAACCCGAACAGCATCTGGGGCTAATTGTTTTTTTAATTTAAATTAAACTTAACATAACATGAAGGTACAATAAAATATTTATTCCAGTTTTCTACAAACTTTAAGCCAAATAACCGAATTTTATTAATGACTAAAACAATAGAATTTTCAGTCATTTATTTTTTGTTTATTGAACAAGTATTTATTAGAGCTTTTAGTTTTTTATTGTCGGATTTTTTGTCTGTAAATAAAAAAGGAAAATCAATCCTGAATGAACGAGAAACTTGATTTAAATCAATTGTAATATCTTTACTTTAATGCAGTTCGGTTTAAGCAAGTTCAATTAAACACGTTGTTAAAATCGAATTGTTTTAATCTCATTTGATTTTGCATGTTGGACAGTGTAATTGCCACACATTGTGCTGAGGTCTTTTTTAATGCTAACAACTTGCTTAGGCAGCGAAAAGCTCGTATTCTGTTCTCTTCTCTCTTTTCTGATCCTGTTGCCCCCTCGCAAGCAGCTGCTCCCTTTGTCCATGCTGTAATCCTTAAATTTATGACGCTCTCGACTCGAACTCAACTCTACAAAGGGTTGCTGCGCGGGGGGTGCGAGGGGAGCTAAGTCACATGACAACAATTTGCAAATATTTTATTAATAAATGGCATTGCCCAACATTGGCGAGAGAGAGAGAGACAGAGCGAATATTGAGCCGACTTCTTTAACTTCTTCTTCCTACCGTCTCCAATATTAACAACAACAACAACAACAACAACCAGCGGCTAAAAGCAGCGAAGCATGCAACGACTTTTGCAGCTAAATTAAATTAAAACAAGTAAATGTGCTCTGCAGTGAGATTGCTCGACTAGCAGATGCCCTGTTGAAAATGTTAAAAGACTTTTAATATGAGAGAAATCGTTCCTATAAATATCATTTTACTTATACAAATAACTGTATATAATGTTAAGCTCATACTAAAAAGTACCGTAAAAGTTTCAAAGTGCTTTTCACCTTAACCTTTGAAACGCTTTCAAGTTGAAGTCATTTTTGACAGAACTTTATGATATATATATGTATGCCCGCTTTTAGAAATGATTGAAAGTGCGCTCGAAGGTTGCACCAAATTGCAGCATGCCGCACGCAGCAGTTGCAACTGCCAACTAGAGATCAGGGCAGGGGCTGGGTGAGAAGTCGGCGGTAAATATAAAACCCGGCCAGTTCTGTGGGCAGCATTGCCGACGCGTGTGTGTGTGTGTGTGTGTGTGTGTGAGTGTGTGTTGGCTGGCAAATTGAAATCGAAAAAGAAAACTCGTTAATTAAAAAGTTAACATGTTGGTTTGGCCTGCCTGGATGGCTGACTGGCCTGCCTGGCTGCCTGCTGGCTGGTTTGGATTGGGTTTGGGTTTGGGTTGGCCAGGAACGACTCTCATTGCTGAACTTGGCTTGCAATTGGTTTTATTAATAATTAAGAGGCATCGTCAGCGTTCATCACTCATCATCATCATCATCATTATTACAATCATCATTAGCATCGCACAGAGCGACAGGAATTGTGGTTCAGCTTATGCCGCATTTTTTTTCTTTCTTTCTGACATCTCCGCGTTGAACGGGACACATGCAAACAGGCATAAAAAGGGGGCGGCAGCAGCAACAAGGGGCTGGCCCGACCAGTCCTCCAGTTTCTCTCTGTTGTTGTTGTTTGTCAAAGGAAGTGCGTCGCGCCAAAATGAAAAATGAAGTGCGCAATGGCCTCTCCCTCTCTCCATCTCTCTCTCTCTCTCTTTGGCACATAATGTGTTTTTATTATAATTTCATTAAAAACAAACAGCTGCAGGAAGGAAACAAGGGGAAAGCTTGAGGGCTGAATGGGGATTAAAACATAACCAGCAAAAGTAAAAGCGAAGAGAGAGAGCATTTCTTGTATTCACTTTACTCGCGTAGATCTCTTATCCAACAACAACATTCATTGAGCTTGCGCTCTCCCAATTCTTTGTGTTCCACCGAAAGCTCATTTACCCCACGCAGCACATTTCGTTCTCTTCTCTGCTAGCAGCTCCTTTTTGTTGGTGTTTTTTTTTTGTTTTGTTTGCCGCTCATTTGCACAGATTTTTATCAGAGCAGCGCACGCACCTGAACAAACTGCAAAGCAGTGCGAAGCTGCTGCCGAAGTTGAAGCCGAAGAGGCAAAGCCGCATGCCGAAAGCAAAACACAACAATACCAAATCAAGTTACTGCCGAAGCGTCCTGCGCTTGTTGTTGTTTTGGTTTTGGTTTTGTTTTTGTTTTGTTTTAATTTTATTTTTATTTTTTTTTGTGGTCGTTTTCTTTATAATTGGTTTGAAATTAATTTGCCAATTACACGATCTCACATTTAATTGGCTTACCCCGGGCGGCAACGACGAACGACGAACGACAAACTCGGCATGGTGCGTATATTTTTGTGTATGTACATATGTATGTGTATGTGTGAATGTGTGTGTATTTTCTTGCCCTTCTTCTGCCTTGATTCTGTTGATGCCCTTTTTTGTCTTGCTTCTTACTGCGTGTGTTTGTTGGGTTTACGCTTCGCTTCCCCATGATCCTCATCATCATCATGATCATCATTCGTTGTGAGATCGCGATTGGCAAACATCATCATTAGCCGAGTTTTGCCCCTAAACATTGTCGCTTTCAATTTGAGTAAATGAAGCAAACAGTGCGTGCGACATTCGCTTTATGTGCCGACATTCAACCGACTCCCCCCTCTCTACCCCCTCTCTCTCTGTTCGTCGCCTCATCAATCTGTGCCCCACTCTATATATATATATTGTATCTGAGATCAGTCGCTTATCAATTTGCAATATGCATTTTTGCATAATACGATCCAACCTCCTCCCATACCAAATTGTATGTCATTCGATCCAGCGAACAAACCGATGGGGAGAGAGAGAGAGAGGAAGAGTGAGAGAGAGAGAGAGAGAACCGGCAAACCGGCAAACTGGCAAACGCGTTAATTGGGTTGAACGTACCGCGCGGATCTTTTGTTGAATGCGCTCTCGCACACACACACACACACACACACACGTACAATATGAAAACCAGTTTTTCAGTTTCGCAGTTTTCTCGATTCTCAGTTTTCTCAGTTTGGCCAACAATTTTAACTAAAGCCTAAACACTTTTAGTTAAAATGCCAATTAAAATATTCTTTTTGTATTCCTTGCACACTCCCGCAAGCCTTATGATCAATGAGAGAGAGCGAGTGGTAGAAAGGGATGGCAACAGTTTTGTTGTCCCGTCGCAAATAAATGCAGATGTCAATTAGAGCCTCATTAAAAAATGCGCAAAAGCGCAAACTTTCAACTCACAATTTGAGAGAACGAGCCCTAAAAACCCTGCCGACGATCTTCTTCTTCTTCAGTATTCAGTCTTCAGTCTCCGTTTCAAGTGTCTCCCGAGTCGAATCCTCCTCCTCCTCCTCCGCGTCCTCCTCCTCCTTCTTCGGTCTAGTGACTGAGTTTCTTATGCTGGACTTGACTTGATTCTGTACATGAGCATCACTTGCACTTTTGTTTGAGGTCTCAGGACTTGCGACTTGGCGACTCAGACTTGGCTGCCGCATTCCGACGGTCAAAGCGCACAGTGGCACAACACCTGCAGTTATTTGCTTCAATACAGTAGTAGTAGAATGAATCATTTTACCCTGTAAAAATGTTATTCCTTTAATAAAATAAAAAAATTAACAATTTCTACAAAAAAATTTAAATAAAAAAATCACCTTTAAAACCATACACAAAATCAAGTAAAATCCTTTAAAGGGAAATAGGTGTACATAAAAAATATTTTAAACTTTTATCAAAAACTTTAGAATAAAAATAATTTTAAAATAAACGTTAAAATCAATACAAATATAAAAAGAAATAAATAAAAAAAATCTTGAGATTTTTGCTCAAAATGTATGCTTGTAACCATAACTTTTTCTTAAAAAAAAATCCTTAAACTTACTCAAAAAATCTTTTAATATAAAAATCAGCAAATTAATCATGAAAACAAAAAAAAGTACATTACATTAAATTCCCCTTTCAGATCAACTTCTTGATAGCTTTGCACAATTTGATCACATTATCATTGACTTCGCACCAATGTGCGCAACAGAGTGGAAGACAAACGCTCTGAGTGAAGGTGATTTAAAAATTTTGTCACATTTTCAGTACAAAGATTTTGGTATTTTTTAATGAGCTCTCGGGGATTCTCAAGCCAGCACCAGGCTAACACACACACACACACACACACACACACACAGGGAGAACTTCTCTCAATGTCGAGTATGAAAAAGCCTACACACAGTTGCCAGGACAGGACAGGACAGGAGATGCTCCTTGTTGTTGTTGTTGTTGTTGGTTGCAAAGCGGGTTCTTGGTATGCTGGCCGAGCAAAAGTGCAAATTTTGTTGCATGTCCGCGAGATTCGAGAGGTTTTTTATTTTTCCTTTTAGCTATATTTTTTTGTGCTATGCCGCTTCTTTCTCATTTATATTTGGTTTCTTGTTGTATTTAAATTGTTAATGTGATGCTTATTGTTGTTGTTGTTGTTGTTGTTGTTGTTAGTGACTCTGTTGCCTTTGGGGAATTAGCACTGCTGTGTTGTTATTGCAACTTGTTAAAATTCCGCAATGCGTCCGAGCCGCGCATATTGCCTCATTGCCTCAATGCCCCATGTTCATGTTCATAAATTCAACGACACCGCCGCATTGGCCTATTGCCTGGATTTATCATCATTAACACACACACACACACACACACTATAGTTAACTGTTGGCATGTTTGGCATCTGAGTTGGTTATGATCGCATTTTGAAGCTATCTATTTCAACTATGATCTTTACTTATTGATATTAAAACAGATATTTTTGTAGATTGAATTTAAAGAAAGAAAATCGAAGTTTGCTTTACTTAAAATGTTCCAGAATTATCAAAATATAGATAGATATAGTAACAAAGTATAACAATAATAGTTAAAATGTTGTTAGCTAACGCTGCGTATGCGCAATACAGGAACAAACAATTAAGACAAACTTAACAACAGCAACAACAACAACAACAACGAGGAGCGCATTAAATGAACGAACGTGCAACGTAATTAATTAACGAATTAAAAGCGTATGCAACAATAATTATAAAGCCAAAAGGCAATTATGAAAAAAAGAGGCAACAAAAACAGAAAAAAAACAAAAAACAGACAAACGAAGCCACGCAATGCGGATGCAATTGTTGTTGCGGTTGCCGTTTGTTGTTGTTGTTGTTGTTGTTGTTGCAACGCATTAAATTAAGTTGCCAAAGCGCACAAAAAATGGAAATTACATGCAACTCAACAACAGCAACAACAACAACAACAACAACACATACTCATTAGAATTAATTGACTTTCCATAATTGAGAAAACAATGCGGTGGCGTTGACGACGACTTCAACGCTAACGCCGACGCCGACGTCGACTTCATCTAACTGCCTACCTGCCGCCTACTTGTTATTGCTGCTTAGTGCATACTCTATGCACGCAGCGGGGTATATACGGCATGTGAGCCAAGTTGACAGAATGCTGTGTGAAAGATTTCTGAAGAAGGTGTAAAAAAGTAATCTAAATGCAAGGAGTTTTCAAACTGTGTTAACTTCAGTCTGATCTGGATACTAGAAGCTATATTTAACATTAATACAAATCTTGCTGGAATTCGTAAATTAAGTTTTAAATAAAACTGAAAACTGTAAATATTCTTTAAAAATAATAATATGCCATATTCAGATATAACTGTAATTGAATTTTACCTAATAGATTATTAATTTAAAAAAATGCATATTTAATTTAAAAACTTTATTTACACTGAATAACAAAAAAAATCAATTTGCAAACTAAAATATATATTTTCTCGAATTCCTTTGTTAAATTTGTGAGCTATAAATAAAAAGCTATTTTATTTTTTGTAAATAGTTTGTTAGAGTATAAAAATGGTGTGCTTTAATTTTGGATCGTTGCTGCTTAAAATGTATGGAACGAAACGGAACGAAACGAAACGAAATGTAAAAATAAATTGCATTTCATTTGTTCAAGCTTTGCTGGCATTGTAGTCGAAAAGGGCCAACTGCTGCCTGTTAAAAAGTCAGCAATTTTAATTGGTTTTTTACACGCATTAGCATAACAACAACAACTGCAACAACAACTGCAACAACAACTGCAACAACAACTGCAACTGCAACTGCAACTGGCGCATCATCAAATTGTTGTGTGTCAAGTCTGTGGGTGCTTGACTTTGCTTAGATTTGGGTGTGTTACTCGACTAAGTAATAAATTTATTGTGCATACAAACAGACAGAGAAAAAAAAACTAGCTAAATAATATTGTTATGCATGGGCAGCATGAATTTAGTGAAAATGCATTTAGCCAAGCGCATAATTCAATTTGATTTTATGCAACTGCAACAGCCACAACAATAGCAACAACAACAATTATAATAAGATTAATAACAATGGCTAAATTAGCAACAACAACAATTGGCACAAATTGTTTAACGCGCCGACGGTTGGCTCTCAAACTTGATTGCTTTAATTAAGCACCAACAACAACAACAACAAAAAGTGTTGCCAAACTAAAATATAAGATGTGATGTTGCCCTATGTTAATAATTTGTGTTTAAAAACAAACTTTTTATCTAATTGTAAATGTAAATTTGTTTTGCAACTGCTAGTAACTAAAATACCCATTTGCAGACATTGTATACAGGGTATATGTTAAGTTTAATTTATCATTTTGGTAGCACAATTGTTGTTGTTGTTGTTGTTGGCCCGTCGAAGGCAGCGGCCAACACGCTGGCGATCGTTTTAATTAGACCATTTCTGGGCGCTGGCAGCTCAACAATATTGCATTAGCACCACCACAAAACAACAACAACAACAACAACAGCAACAAGAAACATAGCAGCTGTTGCCAAGAGCAACAATGGCAATTACAACAAAACGGCCACAGCAACAGCAACAACAATAACAATGTTTATGTATTTTAATTAAGCCTATTTAAAAGGCGCGACAATGTTGCCAGTCATTAATTTGTTTTTTGTTTTTTTTTCTTGGTTTTAGTATCAACAACTCAAACTTTTGACAGCATCTGACACCACACAAAAGTGTCGCTAACGAACTGAAAATACAAGAAAATCACTTCAATTGAAATAATTTGTTGTGCTTTGATTGATGTTTGATTTGACTAAAATTTTCTAGCACAAATAAACAGTTAGTTTAACAGCATTGCCAGCCTTAGTTTAAGTAATGGGCCGTTAAGTTGGCTGCAACAAAGTTACAAATTATATACCTATTTTGACTTATTACCCAATAATTTGATTTAATAGGCCTCTTCACCCTTAACCCTAGAAAGTATTTAGTAAAACGCAGCTTGAATAAGCTAGGTATTAAAAGTGTTTAATACAGATTTGAGCATAGATTAGGCTTTAGATTGATTAATCATATAGTACTTGTGCGCCTATTAAGTCTGATTTGTGTTCTAATCTAATTTAGGTGTGATTCAATAAACAATCTTGATTTTTTTTTAATTGGCACAAACAAAACGACATGTAAATTGACACGATTTCTAGTACTATATTGAATAAAGAACCCATTAAACTGTCGACTTTGCGCAGTATAAGAAAAACAATATTATTTAAATTGAACAAAGACAAAGAGAGAAGAGAGGGGGAGAGGGGGAGGGAGGGAGAGAAAACTGAGTCAGCGCTGATTGCGTTGCATGTTGTTTAAAGTTGTGTTGTTGCTGTTTTGATTACATAGATTTACACTTAAGTCATCGACAGTTGCAAAAAGAACAACAAAAAACAAAATAAACAACAAACAAAATAAAATGTTATCAACACAGTGTGACGAACATTAAATACCCTTGCTTACAATTTCATAAACCGATAAGAAATATGAATAATATTTATATTAATAAATTGGGCCAATGAAATAACTTTCCTGAACTCGAAAGCTTAAGATATTTTTTTTGCCAGTGTATTGTGCTCGTAAAACTGCTCCGATTACTAATCAGCTCAAATTCGCCGATTCGATTTATGTAGATGTTTGACAAATAGTGCGTGTCATGATAAGGAAAGTATTTCAGTTCACTTCAGTTATTATCACATACTAGACTTGGCCATAAAAACCAGCACGTTTATAGAGCTATATAATTGTGGCCATATAACATTACCAAGTACTATAAAATCTTATAAAAGTTTCCTTTTTTTTCGGGGTGTTAACGAACTTTGTATACTCTAATTGCATGGTAATAAGTGCAAATGTAGTATATAAATTATTAATTTTCGATATACACATGTTATCGATAGCAATAATATGTTTAATTTTGAAATTCAGCTCATTCAACCCATGGGCAGTACTTTTTTGGTTAAAATTATCTATAGCACTTTCCGTTTTCGATATACACATGTTATCGATAACAAATAAAACGTTAAATTTGAAAAACTTGAAAATTGCTTCTAACACAATTGACACAATTATAACAATCTCTGCAAATTTCATAAAAATCGGCTAAGAAACACCTGAGATATGGAAGATGGAAGTTTAGTCAAGGACAGTACGTCTGAGGTCAAGGGTTTAGGAGGTATCTTCTAGTCAAACTTTCTCTACTAAAGCCTTTTATAATTGTCTAAGCTTTAAAACTGTTAACTATTAAAAATTATTCAATCATTTAAATATTTTATAATCTTAGAGTAGTTGATTTATATCATATAAAAAAAAAAAAAATAATAATAATAATAAAAAAATAGCTGTAATTAGCTGCAAAACCTGAGCTAATTAAGCGAAGATCACTTTGACTTTCGATACTCATGGGGATCGGTGAATAGATCATCCGTTCAGTGTTGTGTGTGTGTGTGTGTGTGTGTGTTTGGGCCTGGCTAAGACACGCAGCCAGTTAGCCTTCTGCTCTCTCGCTGCGTTCGCGCAGTTCGCGTTTTAGCCAATTATCGATGCAGGCCATTCGATTGGCAGTCAGTTAGTTGGCCGCTGACTTGGGCACCCAGTTGCCAATTAGCCTGGCTTATACCCGCTTACCGGCTTGCCGGGTTACTGTCTGCCGATCAGTCCGATCTGTCTGGCAACGATGCTTTTTTTATTCGCTCTCAGTTGCAGTCTTTGTTTTTGTTTAATTACAACTTGGCCAACAACTGCAGCCGGCTGCGCGAGAATTGCGTCAAAAAAAAAAAAACTAACTTCGATAATTGCAATAAATGAATGCGAAACAAGCAACAATCCAACAAACAAGCAAACAATGCAACGCAAATGGGCCATTTAGTGCAGTCATTAGCATTTATTGCAGCCACACGTACTACAACAACAACAACAACAACAACAACAACTTCATCTATATAAGATAGAGAGCGGGCTGTGCAACATGCATCATTACTACAATTAAGTCAATATTTGCGCGCCACAAACTGAGTTGTAAAGCGTCGTCTTCTTCTTCTTCTTCTTCTTCTTCTTCGTTGTCGCCGGTGTGTCTTGGCTCTAAAGTGGCTAAGAAGGAGCTTTCAAACGTATTAACACATTTTTAGCATTACACTAATCAACGTGAAACTTGAAAATCACTTGATCGGTAATTCAACATTCCTAAAAAAAATCTTAAAATTTAAGAAATAAAAAGAGCTTTTTGAGCAAAAGCTCAATATTTGAAAGCAAGTTTCTATTAAATCTGTATGATAACAATTTTCCGACAATTCCTTATCAAGCTACCCTGGAAAAACTAATAAAAATTGCCAAAAAAAAATCGAATGTATGAAAATTCTTTAAATTGCTTAAGAGTTTTTAAATAACGAAGAGTTTTGTGAAGAGTTTTTCTAGTGACGTATAATTATTTAGAGTGCGTTAGCGGGCTCGGTAACAATAACTTTTTAAATAACGTTAAAATTTTACTGGCTTGACTTAAATTTGTGTTGAAAAAAAAAAAAAAATATTGTATTGAAAAAAAATAAATATTTTACCATAAAAACAAACCATTTACAAAAATACTATCGATTGTTGTCCAACACTGCTTGTAGAAAAGTATCGCTAATTTTGTTGTTGTTATTGTTGCACAGTGTTACTTAATGGCTAAGTGCAAAAACTTTTCATTTTTAGTAAGTAGAAGCCTACAAAAACACATTCAAGAAACTGAGCATCAGAGTGAGAGAGGGAGAGGGAGAGGGAGGGGGGTAAAGAGGGTAAGGAGAGGCGTGTATGTCTAAAAGTAGTCATCATTAAAATTCCTACAGTGACACACACCAGCAGCAGAAGCAACAACTAAGCAGAGGCAGGCGAGGCACAGAGGCAACAACAGCAGGCAGGCTGGCAACTTGGCAACAGCACCAAGAAGACACTGTGGGGCAGGTTAGAAGAGGGGGGGATACAAGTGCAACTGCAACTGCGACAATGGCCCAACAAATCCCCAACTGGGCGGCCAGCTAAGCAAACACAATGGAGATCCAATGTGGCCGCTGTGCTTGTTTCAATTTTCGTTAATTATGTTATGAAAAAAATAAATAAAAAAAAAACAAGAAAAAAAACAAGAAAAATGAAATACGAAGAAGCAAGAAGCTAGTCAGGTTGCAACAAGGGCCACATCTTAATGAGTGAACAGCAGCGGGCACAAATAGGCGACTGCTGCAGATTTATGACCATGCCACGACAGAGAGAGAGGGAGAGGAGGGAGAGAGAGGGAGAGAGGGAGAGAGAAAGATCGCATTGAGATCCGCGTAGGCGTCAAGAGTTCTTGAGTTTAGTTTAGTTTAGTTTTCTTTTGCCACTAATTAGCATTCAAACTGAACTGAATGCCGCAAGTTGCAAGTTGCACGTTGCACATTCCATGTGTGTGTGTGTGTGTGTGTGTGTGTGTGTGTGTGTGTGTGTGTGTGTGTGTGTGTGTGTGTGTGTGTGTGTGTGTGTGTGTGTGTGTGTGTGTGTGTGTGTGTGTGTGTGTGTGTGTGTGTGTGTGTGTGTGTGTGTGTGTGTGTGTGTGTGTGTGTGTGTGTGTGTGTGTGTGTGTAGGTGGGCCCGATCCTCAGGCCAGACTCCCGTTTTTACCTCTTTAAGTGACAAGTAATGCTAATTACTGCAAGAGCCCCTACCCCCCCCCTCCCCCTGTCCCTTCCCCTCTACTTTTGCTTTCCCCATTTGACGCACCCAACTGCAACAATGCAAGTCATTAAAGTGTGTGTTTGTGTCACAATGACACTAGCTGAAAGTGCAGAATTGTTGATTATTTGCACTTTTGTTAATAACAATCGTTAGGAAAAGTGAAAAAGTAGCCATAGATTAAAGATAGTTTTAAAATTAAAAAATAAATACATATATCGATTTTTTCAATAAATGATTTTTTCACCTTAAAAATTTCCTACACAAAAATGACAAACAAAAAAATGTGATTAAGAAGAGCTAAAAACTGAAGCCACAAATGCCAAAATTTTTTTGTTCCATATTTTTTATTAAGTTTGTTACTTGAACAAGTTCTAATGAACAAATCTAGTATAAAAGAACCATTTTTGCATTTAAAAGTAACTTTAACAAAACAAATTATAAAGATAAACTTTTTATTTAAAAGCTAGTAATATGTACAAATAATAACACGCATACGCCACATTGTCATTATTATTGCAGTTTTCTAAAAAGGTACTTCTTGGTAGTGCAGTTGTTCTGTTTGTATGTTTGTCTATGCATTCTCACATTAACATATACATACATACATATGTATGTATGTGTGTATGTATGTATGTATGTATGTGTATTTACGGCAATCGTCAGCCGCCAGCAATTTTAATATATTTTTTAATTAACGCCTTTTTCTTAGTTGCTCGTTTGCTTTCGTTAATTACATTTATTTCTTTTGCAATTTTCTTTCTTTTGGTGCAACTGTGCAACAAGAGCCAAGTGCATTAATTGTTAATTAATAATTGTTGTTGTTGCTGCCAGCAAATGTAATTAAAGCGCAAAGCGCACAATTAAATGATTGAATTGCTTGCCTCGTTGTTTTTATTACTTACCGTTTGTGTGTGTGTGTGTGTGTGTGTATTTATAATTATAAATTGTATTTCCATGTTTATTTTTATTTCCACTTATTTCGCTTCTTTTGTTTTGTGTGTGTGTTTTTTTATAGCTTGCCTTTCATTCGATTAGTTTCAAACTGAACTGAGACAATTTGCGCTGTCATAAATTGAATAAACGTCACTAGAGGTGGCCCCACACCTCCTCCACTCCCTCCCCCTTCCCCTTCCCCACTGCTCGTGTGTGTGTGTGTGTGTCTAATTTAAATAGAATAACAAACTAATTAGTGTTGATATTTTTTAACGTTTGTTCAGTTCTCTGTGGGCAATCACGATTCTCTAGTTTTTTTTTTTTCTATATTTATTTTAATTGAATTGCCTTCGGTTTGTTGCGTTTGCGTTCGCGTTCGCAATTGATTTATTGTTAATATTAAATTTTGCTATTGCCTTGTTAAATGTAAATGTGGCTCGATTCGACTTGCATAAGTAATCAAAATGCTAAGCACCCAACCAAACAACACACAGCACATATAAAACTCATTCAAAAACCAAAAGTCGCAAATTGTATGCTCTTCTATAACGCTCAAAATGCACATTCAACTATTATGTTAAGTTAATGTTATGTTATTAGCAGCAGTGTGAGTCAACTCCCTGAGGTGGACAAAGCTGCTCACATAACTGTAATGCCGTCGCACTTGTCTAATTAGCATGGGGAGACAATTTGAATGGCAATGCGCGCAAACGCAAAACGATTGCGCACGAAAGAGTGTTATTAGAGCGAGAGCGAGAGCGAGAGAGATCGATGTATGTACATATGTCAGCGGCATGCCAATTAGCCGTCGTGCAGTCAGCGTTGGCGTCAACAGCGACGTCGGACGACAAGTTTCGTTTTGAACTCAAAACTTGCATATTTCGGTCAATTGCGTTTATTTTTAATTAGTTTGTTTTTTTTTTCTCCTAAAATTAGTTACAAAATCGATGGTATTTTTAGCTCATTCAAAAACTGAGTGAACTTAACTTTTAAGATAAATATGTGTGTGCTTGTATGTAAATTCTACTACAAATGTTTTTTTAATTGCTGATATATTCCTTGTGGAAGACGCTTTTTGATTGATTGATTGATTGTGGGCGGCGTTTGAATGAGTATGAATGAATGCACGTTGCATTTGGCTGTGCGCCAATTACATATATGAATATACATACATTCAACATATAAAGTAATGTTAATCAGACGCTTCTTGATGGTTATGTCAAAAATGATTTGTAATTCAATTAATCAATTTTTAATAACTAATTTTTATTTGTCTCTTTTCAGGTAAGTTTCTATTGATCTCTACAATCGCACCTCAAATGTCTCCACATGTAAGTTTAAACTAGAAAACTCACCATGCGGTGAGAATGGCAAGCTGAGAATCGCATAGAACAACTCTCTTTTACTTAAGTTTTGTTAACCGTTAATTTTAGTAGCACTATCTCGTCTGTGGAGCTTTTTTTTTTTGTCGGTTTATTATGCCAAAGTGCTGTCATAAAAGCAACGACAATTAATACCAACTATAATGCCAGCAGGCATTTTTTAATCAGCCAACAAATGAACCTTGCGCATATTTTTTAAACCTAATTAAGCCGCAAATTATGAGCAACTTGTCAGCGTGGGTTTCAGCGGACTTAAAAATTGCCGCAACTTGATTTTTTGTTGTTGTTAATTTTAGACTTTTGTTCTGGTATTGAGAGCGTTAAAATATTTCAAGGGCTTACGGCTTACTGTTCCACTGTAACTTACTTATTGTTTATTGTTATGATTATTATTTTTGATCGCTTCTGTTTCAGATGTCATTTTGGTATGCAAAGCATAACCATATCTTATTAATCCTCAATGTTATTGCAATTCTTAAGAAATGATTCAGTTGTCTTTCTATATGACTTTTAAAACCTTTGGCACCAACAAATTATTTTTTTTTAGATTATTTCGAGGCGTTCTTTTTTGTTTGGTGACGTTTAGAATAAGTGTTGATAATAAAACCAGGTAATTTATTTTTTATTAGATGTTTTATACACGGTTTGTTCACAGCTCGGGTCATAAATTTCAAGTTATCACAGGGCGTATTTTTTTTTATTATTATTATTTTTGGGGCGTGTGAAATGTGTAAATTATGCAGCTTAGTCACAGTTTTGCTGATAAGTACAATTAAAATTAATTAAATATCGACAACAACAACAACAACCACAAGACTAATGGCAACAACAAAACAACTGCAAGCGAAACAAATCAGAAAGAAAATCGCTCGCCTCCATATCCCCGCTTGCCCCCCCACCGTATACTGAGAGGTGGGTCCATTAAATGCAACACTGACAAAATTAATTGCCACTTTTTCGCATTTGGCAGAGCAACAAACGAAAATGTCAAGAAGACGAAGACGAAGACAACGGGACAAAGACGACGACGACGACGACGACGATGAGAAAAACGAGCAAAAAATCAAACGAAACAAAATTATGCGCCAAGCATTTAAAGTTTTGCAGTGGGGTGGTGAAGGGGGGAAACGGGTCGGAACGGGGTTTGTTGAGTGGGTTAACAGTGGTGTGGGATAAGGTGATAAAGGGGCGGAAGGGGGGGAAGCGTTGCTTGCATTGCAAATTAGCAATTGCTGTCAGTGGCTGCTGCCAACAACAAAAACAACAACAGCAACAACAACAGCAGCAACAAACTGAGCGGAAGTCGCCGCAAATTTGTGGAGGAAATGAGTTTGGCCCGACGCTTGGAACGCTTGCAACCGATTTGAATTGAAATGCGGCCCCCCTTCGGGCTATTGGATTAGTTTGAATTGGTTTTTACAATTTGTCACAAAGTTGCAAAACAAGGAAGAGACAGGGAGACAGAGAGATAAAAAAGAGAAAGAGATTCAAAAGCTGTTCAGATTGCAAGCAAACTTAAACAAATCATTTAATCCCTACATAACTATCATATCCTCATGAAAGTAATTTTTTTTTTAAAATTAATTTGACCCAAGCAAAACCGGAATATGCATATAAGCAACATTTTTTTTTAAATAAATAAAATAGTTGCGTAAAAAGTAAAGCTCAAACAATTGCAGAATCATTATTCATGCATAGAAAGCAACAAAGCTTTTAACTCCCCCCCCCCCCCCTCCCTCTCCTCTTTCTCCTCTTCTTGTAATGCAGCAAAAGTTGCATCAGCAGTTATTAGCGTATATGTATATTTTTTGCCGCATGTTGTTGGCAACTCTGTGCAGGTTGTATTTGTTGTTGTTGTTGCCATCTGCATAACACATTACAGAAGAGCATCTATGTATGTAAGAATGTATGTATATAACAGTTGGTTAGCATTTCTGGATGTGGTACTTCTTCGGCTTTTTGCTTATGGACAACATGTTGCACGCTTGAAAGCGTTCCATGTTGTTTTGTTGTTGTCATCTGTGTCTATCTATTGTTGTAAAAACAATAATAGCAACAACAACAACGAGCATCAGCAGCAGCAGCAGCAGCAGCTCACATAAAAACATTATGTCTGAATCATGTTACAAAACAATTTAGCAAACAAACTGTCAAAAACATGACAACTTAAAGCGTTGCCTGAGACGCAAACGCAGACGTCGACGTCGACGGCAGCAGAGACAGCGGCTGTTGTTGTTGTTGTAACTGTTGATGTTGACGTTGATGAGTCGAGCACATTGTAAATGACATTTGAGAGTGCAAGAGAGCGAGAGAGTGGGAGAGATGGGCTTCAAGTTGAGTTGAGCTTTTGTGCCCTGCCTGCCCCCTTGCCTGCCTGACAAATTACATTTGCTAATTCCACTTTCGTTAGTCACACATGCACAGATTGCAGCCAACTCCCCTCACTCTCTTTCTCTCG
Source organism: Scaptomyza hsui (assembly GCA_018152825.1). Lineage (NCBI taxonomy): Eukaryota > Metazoa > Arthropoda > Insecta > Diptera > Drosophilidae > Scaptomyza > Scaptomyza hsui. The sequence goes on from JAECXO010000001.1 coordinate 9,539,417, forward strand.
CTCTCTCTCGGTCTCTGTGTTTTTCTTCACCCCGCTGTGTGCGCTCTCTCACATGCAAATGGTTTGCGTAATTAAATCAAAGCGCAACCCTTGACGCATTACGAATTATTTTGTGGGTGGTGGGTGGTGGGTGGTGGTGGTGGGATTGCTTTCGTCCTGTGCTCCACATATTTTCCCACACACGCACACACACACATACACACACTATAAGCGTCCGTATTATGCCATAAATTTGGAGCTAAGCCATATAATTTTTTTGTTTTGTTCTTGTAATGCCATTTACAATGGACGCTAAGCTGCCAAACGCCCCAAGATCAAGCGTTTCGCAGTTGCGACTTTGGCTGCAATTAAGTGCAGTAAGCAAGCAAGTTGGCAACCCTTTTGCCAGCCATCACGCAATGCCATTAAACACGCACACACACACACACATATTGTTTATGTACAATCACACACACATACATAGCTGCACATGATAATGTCATAAAATTAAATGGCCACACTTATTGTTGCCGTTGTCGCTGCTTTAATTAGAGTTTTTCCAGCCGCTGTCGTTTTTACACACACAAACACAAGCAGAGAAAAAAAAAAAAAAACTACAACAGCAAAGAAAATTTTCTTTCCTTATTCCATGAGTGCGCCGGCAGGCAGGCTGGATGGCTGGATGGCTGGCTGCTATAAATATTATAATTATCAAAAAGTGAAGCCAGCAACGTCGTCCACATCCACCGTCGACGAGTAATCGTAATTGAGTTAATTAACACGCCACAAAACGCGCCAGGCGACTGCCATGGAGCGGGATATACAACTATGTTTGTACACACACACACACATACATACGTACGTAGAAAAGCTTAAGCAAAGAAAGAGAGGAAGAGAGAAAGGCAGCGCAGCAGGCATTTAATTGCTTGTACAAAATAATAACACAACACAGCACACAACAACAATTCACTGTTAGAAGAAGCGAGCGAGGATACAAAAATGCAATTGTTGCTCTCTCTTTCCAGGCAGTTGAGATTTACATAGAGTGATGTGCACAGAAGAGCGCATGTTAAAATTAACATTGCTTGTTTCATTAACATAACTAATATCTGCTTAAAGCTCCGAATACAATAGCCATGTATGTTGGCAACAATTAATCAGTCGTATCAGTTACCAAGCCAAAAACTTGCCTCACAAGGCTGCTAAACTGATGACGAGCACTCGACCAGCCTGAAACAACGACGACGACGACGACGACGAGATCATTAAGAGTCCAAAAGGAAAACAATTATGGAACTCATTGAAGCCAATTATTAATAAAAACAGCAACAGCGACGACGCGCAACAAGTGGCAAGTGGCCAACAACAACAACAAACAACGGCAAAAACTGAAAGGCCTGCAGGCAAAGAGCGGCCTTCGTCTTCGTCTCGTTTTCTTCTGAGTGTGTGGCACAGTACCAAAAGCGCAACAACAACAACAACAAAAACAACAAGAGACATGTGGCAAAAAGGGCAGTAGCAACATCAAACAACAACAAACATTGTTAATGAAGCTGCAAAGGAATGCAGACAAAAGAACGAAGAAGAGAACGTGAACGACAAAGAGGAGGAGGAGGAGGAACTGGGCGTTTCAGAGAGCGCACAACTTCACACATAAATGGGAGCAACATGTTGCCAATAAAGATGATGCTGCTGTTGATGTTGCTGGCAAATGCAGCGAGGGCAGCAACAAACAAACAAATGTTCCCAGCTCTTTCAAAGCTCGTTTTAACGGTAAATAAAACAACTGATTTTCAAGCGACTGCCGAAATAATATTTATATATTATATTGTAAACTATTGTGGCGCACCTCGCATATGCAACATGCTGTGCCATAGTCGTTGTGATCGTCTCCGTTGCCGTTGCCATTGCGACAATTAAGTTTGTAAACTGCACATAAATGGCAGTGAAGATGTCGCCAGCCGAGCAACATACGAGTATCATGGCCATGAGATGCTGCTTAATAATGTCATAAAAATTAGAACGGCGTATTAATTGGCAAGCCACAGAGCACACTGGTGGAGAGAGAAGAGAGAGAGAGCGAGTGGTGGAGAGTTACTGCAACTGCAATTGGAATTGGAACTGTGTGTGGGAGCGCAACATGTTGCCTAGTTTTTATATTGTTGCTGCTTTTGCTTTGCTGCTGTTGTTGTTGTTGTTGCTGTTGTTGCTGCTGTTGTTGCGCTGCAATTTCGCGCAAATAAAATAAATTGGCAGCCAATTAAGTGAACGTCGCTCAGCCGCATATCAGAACAAAAGCATAAAGGCAGCAAATTAAGTGGCTGGCGCAGAGGAGCAGAGCAGCAGGCAGCGCAAAGCCAAAACATAAAAGGTACGAAAAACAATACATACAAACATACAAACGTGCAAGATGAAGACAGACGCTACGGATAGCGGATAGCGGATAGCGGGAGCTGACCAGCCGCGAAAAGTCAAATAAAGAAAAATCAAACTTAATTAACGGCATAAGCTTAGCTGTGAGTGTAAAGAGAGCGGGCGCCTAACATAAAAGCTGAGATTTAATAAATGCAAAATGCATGCTAACAGCATCAATTCAGCACAGAGACAGTTCGTCAGCGGTGCGTCAGTCAGTTGGTCAATTCATCAGTTAGTGAGCCAATTACACGACAAAATCTTATATGATCGTGCAAATTGTATTTTTATTGCCAATTATTTATTTATTTCGTTTAGCCAGCGACGATGCCGCCGACAGTTAAAATGCCAAGAGAGGCGTTGCGTCGCTTCGTTGGCGGCAGCGACGTCAACTTTAGCATCGCTGTCAACATACTCTGTAAATGTTTGCTGCTTTATGTTGTTGCTAAAATCTGAAGCTCTGAAGCTTTCTTTTTTTTTACCGTTGGAGCTAACTGTTTAACAGTGTATGCATGCAGTCGCTGCTGCTCGTTGCTTTTTTTCAGCGTGTCAATCTCATCTATCTGTTTCATTCTTTCTCCCACGGCATTTGTATACGGCTGTTGTTGTTGTTGTTGTCATTTTAAAATTCAAAAATGATATTCAATTAATTGTCATTTTGTTGTCTGCCATTGTCGCTGTCGTCGTTTTGTTGATTGTTAAGCAATCTTCGTACATACGAACATATTTACTTGTGTTTTTTTTTTGTTTTTTTTTCATCACAGCACTCGATGTTCATTCATTAATTATCAGCTAGAATCTATAAGCTTAATTTGTATTCAATGCAATTAAAAATAATATTGTTCAGCAATCGAATGCATTGCACAGTTTTGCTTAGATTTTATTAAGCTGTTGATATTTTTGTGTTGTCGTTAATTTGTTAATTATAGATTTGCATTCATGAGAAACTAATTAATTTATCCCAATTAACAGCGCATACCTGCTGTTAATTGGCCTTGCTTTTAATTGTTAATGTTAAAAACAAAAAACAATTGGCACTATTTACCTCTTTTTTTTAACAAATAATTACTATTATTGCTTTGTAAAAACACATTTTTTATTTTAATGGCTTCTCGGAATTTGTTCATGCTTAAATAAATAAATTAATAGAAAACAAAAAACAAAAAAAATGAAAATTGCAATAAAATGTCATTGCAAATAATTGTAAAATTAAATTAATAAAACGATGGGGCCAGAAACAATTTGCATATGACAATTTGCAAGTAAAAAATGAAACACAGATAGTACAAAAAAAAAAAATAAATGTATAAAAAATTGCCCCAAACAATGTGCGGCGTAAATAACAGTCCGTTGCACTTGAGTAATTTCGCATAAAACATAACCAAGTAGAAAGGATATTAATAAACCGACGTAAACCACACACACACACACACACACACACAATACGCATATGGATATGCACAAGTGCCTGCCATTTCCAGTTGCTGCTGTTGTTGTTGTTGTTGTTGTTGCTGGCTGCAGCGCCATCAAGTAAATCAGTGTCCAATGTGTAAATAATTTCCATTTGAATGAGCAATTGTGCATTTTTCACACACACACACACACACACACACACATACATATGTATGTATGGATGTTGGTGCTGCGCTTTTCATTTGCAGACGGGACGCGTCGACGTTTAAAATCGCATGAAATTTTATTAAAATGAAGTAAATATGGTGTAAACGTGCTGATAAAACGGTTCGTGCTCAGCTATGTAGAAGAAATGAATGGGCAGCACAGCGACGGCGACGGCGACGGCGACTGCGATGTCGATGGCAACAGATGCGGCCGTTATGTCCGAGTTGGCACGTGAGAGAGCAGGAGCAAAAGTTTTGAGCGCAGCTTTTAAGAGAGTGAGATAGAGAGGTGTGGGGAAGTGCCGGTTAAGAGCAAACGATTATTGTTATGCATGTGTGTGTAATTATTGATTGGGGCCACAAGTGATCAATGCGGTCAGTGAATACACTATCCAATTAGCGGTTTAAGCAACTATGTATATGCAAAATATATACTTAAATGTAACTATCTCTTTCTTGCTGCCCGCACAGATACTCTTTGAGGCGGCACAGCATAAAATCGCTTATGTAAATAGTCGCGCAAATATGTTTGTATGTGCGTGCGTGTGTGTGTGTGTGTGTGTGTGTGTGTCAAGTAAATTGCAGTGTGCAATGCTGCCGTCCATGTTGAAAACGGTTGCTCTGTTATTAATGATGTCGGCAAAGAGAGGAGGAAGAGATGGAGAGCGAGAGCGAGAGAAAAGCACATTGTCCTTTGTCTTTGTTGCTGGCTACTGATGCTGATGCTGATGTTCGTGTTGTTGTTGTTTTTGTTGTTGTTAATTGTGAGAATGATGCCAGGCAGTTAACCGTTATTTAATGTGCACTGAGTACAAGGGCCCCGAACTGGCAATGTGTACGTAATTTTCATGCGGCTCGACAAATGTAATTAACTGTAATGGCAAGCGTTTGTGAGAGCTTCTGTGCGGTCAGTGTATCAATATATTGATGTTTACGTATCTGTATGTGTGTGTGTGTGTGTGTGTTTGGTCAAGTGGGCAGCATTGTTTTTGTCATTCGGCATTTTTGTTGCCCACTGTCAGTTTATCTCTGGGCGCGTCTTCAAACAAGAAAATGAAAATCATTATTATCATCATCATCATTAATGTTGGAACATGAAATACAGCAGCTAAGTGTTGACCAAACAACAATTGACACAATTCAATAACAATTACAATTAACAACAACAACAACAATTGTAGTAAGTGCAATCAGTTTTCCTCTTTGCTTCTTACTCATATTTACTATCTGTTATTCTCACTCCCTCTCTCTCTCTCTCTCTTTTGCGCAGCTCATCTAATGCTGTTTGTTTTAATTAATTAACTGCAAAGCTTTTTTTGAGTTTACGGTAAAACCGATGTGTGAGTCGTACACTGAGCAAAATATGTGCATAACCAATTGGCTTATAATTTTTTTTTATTTTTTATTTTTTATTTATTATAATTTATATTTGGTTGGTTGACTTAATTAATCTTAAGTGTTTTTCAAAAAAGTTTAATTATGTACTAATTACTAAGTATAGTGGCGAGAAATTAAATCGCAAGAATGGCTTATCATTTATAAGTGTGAAGATAACATCATTTCTTGCAGTGCACTTAATCTTTCGATTTACTATTAACAATAATCATAATCGATAGACCGGATTTTGCTTTTACCATATTTATTATTGTATGTTATTGGTAATTGCTATTGCAATTGCAATTGTTATTGTTATTGTTATTGTTTTTGCACATTCGTTACGCTGTTGCCATCTCTGTCAGTTGACAGTTTCAATTAGGCTTTAACACTCTGCTAGCCAACTGGCCAACCCAACTGGCCATGGCTCATAACTTCAGTTGGCCATCTCCATTTGCGGCTTGGGGCGCTGTTAGCTCTCAAGTGGCTGGCAATTACGTTCAATTAACTTGGCCAACTTGGTAACGGATGCTGCTTGGCCAAATGCGTTGCGCTCTCTGTAATTAAATGATGCTGTTGCTGCCTGCTGGCTGCCTTCTTGGCCCGGCTAACTGCCGGCATGCCACCTAATCATAAGTGATACCAAAAGGAAATGCTTTTCAATGCGCACCTGCAACTGTTGCATGCAGCGAGAGCTCTCGGCGAGCCACTTAATTACATTGATTCTTAGACGATTGCAATGGCAATGGAAATGCCAATGCCAAAGTTGCAGTTGCATGCGCTTTTTTTCTTTCTACCCCACTCTTTCTACTTCTTTTTCTTATTATTTACTCTTTTTTTTTTTGTATATTTTTTTTTTTTGTTGTCTCCTTAGCTTCCAACGTCAACTTAATTAATTGTGCGTCCGGCCGCACGCTCAAACTTTATCCATCTCCCTCGCTCTTGCTCACTTTGTGAGTATTTATTTTTATTTTCCTGCTATTTTGTTTTGGTTAATGCGAGTGCAACTGGTTTTATACATATATTTTTTGTCGCTGTGATCAGCGATCAGAGCGATCAGCGTTCGATTGATGCGATCGTTTGCAATTTCTATTTGCGCGTAAATTGCTAATTTTGTGGAAAACACATTAATTAGCGCAAAATAAGTGCGCCAACTTTGCAATCGGGTTGAAATGCCGCACAAACTGGCCATAATCATCATCATCATATCATCGTCATTATTGTGTGCAATTTGGTGAATGCTTTATTTAATGAACTTGTCGCGGCACGTGGAATTTCAATATGTACTTTGTTAAAGCAGCTAATTAATAGCGTGATTTAAAAGAAAAGAAATGTTACAGAATTTGTCGTTCAGTGTACTACTCGGATCAGGGACGCATTTTCAGCTTATTGAGCTTTACTCACGTGCTCACGCATTCACAAGAGAGCAATACAAGCGCTCTCTGCGGATGCTTTCACCTAATTAACGACTGCATTTGGCAATGTGAAGCAATTAAGCTCGGTTTGAAGCCGACTGCGCTCACGCAGCGCAGCGCAGCGCAGCTTTTGCCCATGACAATGAGACTACGTAAAACAACACTGTCAACGTCGCAGTCGCAGTCGGCGTCTTCGTTTTTGTCTTCGTGTTCGGTCGGTCGCCAGCTGCGCCTGCGTCTGCGTCTGCGTTGCCTTAGTCCATAAAAGCGCAATTTGTCGTAATTGTTTAAGCAGAAAGAAATAACAGCAAATGGCAAACTACACAACAACAACAACACAATACATAAAACAACTTAATAAAAATTCCAATGCCGTGCTGTGTACATCAGTTGACACCATGCGGGGCGGGGCGGGGCTATGCGGGGCAGCCAGCAACGGACGGATGCTGTGCAAAAGAGAGCATATAATAATAAAATAATGCGAATTGTCGCACAAATCAAAACCGTTTGGCGCAATGTGTAGCTGACGCGAGGGAGAGGGAGAGGGAGAGGGAGGGAGATGTAAGCATAAATCTCACTTAGAAACGCAGAAGCAGAAAAGAAAAATCTGTACAAATAGATTAACAATAACAACAAGAGCAACAACAAATGCTCATGTACAACAAGCACAACAAATGCTCAGCCCCATATGTTGCCACAATAATAAACACCGAATAAGCAACAACAACAACAAGAACAACAATAGCAACGAATCGCATAAATCAAACAAGCAGTATGGTTGTGGGTGGGGGGGGAGAGGGTGGTAGCCGCTGTCGATTCCAACTGCGTGTGTTTTTTTTTTTGTTGGTTTTTTTTCTCATTTTTTTTGTTGTTGTTAGTTTATTGAGATTGAGTGAAATAACAATGTTCAACTTTCGATGGCACTAGAAACAGGCGTAAACACAAACATGACACTTGCACACACACACACACACCTACATAAGGACTTTTTCTTCTGTCAACTTGTAACGGTTAACTATGCAGGCGACAAAATTGTCACAAAGCCATACGAATTTTTTTTTGTCGCTCTCATTAAATTAACAAAGTAAAGAACAAATGAACTTTTTAGTGTGTAAAATAAAAGTTTACTCATTTTATGTTCAAATTATTACGAATGCGAAAACGATTTCGGCTATTTTGTCGCCCGTTTAAAATGCACATGAAATCGATGTACCTACAAAAGAAAAAAATAAACAAACAAAGAGAGGAAGTTTAGTCGAAGCTGCTGCCAGTGACATCGCAAATTGTCAAGTGCCAAAAAAGCTCCTTATCAATGACAGTGGGAGAAATACATATCTAGTTCCCTCTCTCACGTGTGTGTGTGCATTTGATTTTGATTGGTATTTATGGCAGTTTAAGTGTGCATTGAAAATACGATGATTGAGAAATTGTTGTTGACAGGACGTGGCTTCAGCCATAATTAAATCAACAACAACAACAACGGGGACACAGTAAAAAATTGTAAACGTTGCTATTTAATTGTTCGCCGGGCCACTTAAAACCTCGTTTTGTGTCGCAAAACTTTGTTTGAAGAGCACAAAAATAAAACAAAAGCAAAATATGTAAAAATAATAAAAAAAAAAATACATACAAATAACAAGAAAAACATTAAACATGGACCACGGCAATCGCAATCGCAGCCGTGACGTGACGTGACGCGACGCTTTTTCTACCGTGGTAGGGTGGGGGAGGAGTATGTGGTGAGTTAGCTTATTCCTTGTCGCGCAACATGTTTGCCGTTACGCTGTTCTCCCCACACTCCAGCGCTATTTCGTGCTTGGCTTTGCATAGCTTTGGTGACCATTCTCCCTTTCTCCCATTCTCCCTCTCTCTCGCACTCTCCACTTAACTGTCCCGTGCCCTTTTTATGGCCGTGCAAAGTCTTCGTTTGCATTTTTATGGCATAAAAATTAAAAATGAATTTTGATTGTTTTGTTAGCTTGTTGTTTTTTTTTTTTTTTCACTCTTGTCGACGTCTTGTTCTGCTGCTTCTTTGTGCCTTGTTGTATATATTTTTGTGGCATTGTTTTAGTTTTTCATATCGCGTACTTGACTTCTTTTTTTTTTTTGCCTCTATTGTTGCTTGTAATTTGTTTTTTATTTTTGTTTTGTATTTGCTTCTCTTTTGTTTTGCATAAGTTTGGTGTACCTATTTTTTAATTTGTGTGCGGAAGCCTTGCATGGCCAAAGGACATTGAAATATGGACTTTTCTAGGTGTTTTAATCAAAGCTTTAAGGCAATTTAAAACGTTTCTTGAAGAAATAAATATCAAATTGGCTTGACTAAAAATATTAAGATATTTATTCAAATGCGCTGTAAAGTAGGCAATAAAAATGAGAAGTCTTTAAATTGACATATAACATTTGAATTGTCTTGCATTAACAGTAGTTCTTTTCTCAAAAGCTCACTTAACGTTACAGTTCACCACGAAGGAAATTTTAAAACGTAAATTTCACCATTCTGTTAAATTCCATACATATGTAATTATAAACTAGCAAAACCTTCTCGTTTGAATTAATTATCGTATTGCGTACATATTTATGTATATCCTTTTGGCAAATATTACGAATGCGCATTTAACTATAATTTATTTTAATATACACATTTTTTTTTGTCACTCACTTGATTATTTTTCATAATTTCGCCATCAATTTTCTCGTCGCTCGTCGCGTGCACAAATTTAATTTATGTGATTTTTGTTTGCGCCAATGCAAATTGACGCAATGCCAACCCGAGCCCAGACAGACAGGTGTGCGAGGGGGGTCGCAAGGGGGGTAGGGGCGTGGTCTGTGCACGCTCAGCACGTTTATTCGCACTTAATTCGCACTTTTTGACACCTTTCGCTGTCCGTCAGTTGCACGAACCGAACCCAAAAGCCCAAAACCAAACCAAACCAAACCAAACCAAAAAATAAACACACACACAACTGCGTTTGCCCTTACAAAAGCTCAAGCCCCCCCCGCCCCCTCCCCTCTATCCACGCCTCTGCTTCTTCATATGCAGGCTGTCAGCAACATAATGTGCAATGGCAAAAAGCGAACGGCGCGAAAAATTATGCAAAATAAATTAATTACCAATTAAGGGTGAACCAGGCAAAGGGCATGAGGAGGGGGAGGCTGCAGCAGCCACTTCAAAAGTTTGCCGAGGGTGGTGGGTGGTGGTCGAGGAGCGGAGGGAAGGGGAGGGGGTTAGCTCCCGATTTGCAGCTGTTGCAGGCATATGCAGAATTTTCACTTTCCAGGGTTGTTGTTGGGTTAAAGGGGGTTGCACACAGTGTGTGTGTGTGTGTGTGTGTGTGTGTGTGTGTGTGTGACAAACAAGAGGCCACCGAAATGGCGTAGCCGTAACGCGTTTGTCACATGAGCCTCCTCGGCCACTAATTAGTGTCATTAAATGCGCTCCACAAGCTCGACATGCGACAACATTTGCCATACACTCCCTCCCTCCCCACCCCTTGCCCACTTCTGTGAAGTGCATGCATAAAACATGACACAAAAATTGCTGCAGTACCCCTCACCACCCCCCCATACTCTACACTTTTTAGCCCGCTCGTAAACCAAATAAATAAACCATAAAACATAACTGACCGCAAAATCAACCTTTTCGTGCCTGTGGTGGAACGTGGTGGAATGGAACAGAGCTCTAGCGACAGTTTTCTTATAACCGTCGCAACTTCCGTTAACTTGCGTGCAAACCTGTAATTTAACCTGCCACACAATTGGGGTTAAAAAGGGTTTAAGTTGCAACACAAAAAAAGGAAGAAGAAAAATCCACTCTTTTTTTTACACCCATACATGCATGTATGTGTGTGTATGTGTGCATAATTATAGAGCCCGGAACTAAAACGAAACGCAATGCCCCTTCCTCCACCCCCACCCCCACCCCTAGGTGGGATGGTTCAGGGGGCTGGACTGTATCCGCTTAACAAACTAAACTGTGAAAATGCCCGCGAGCAAAACAAACCAGAAGAAGAGGGGAGAGGAAGGGGAAGGGGAAGGGGCGCTAAGTCTATGGGTATTACCTGGCCATGGAAATTTGAATATTGATTGGCTTTAATGAGCGCTCGGGTCGCGCAATTAGTTTCCCCCCCCCCTTCCCTCTTTTAGGGTTAACCTGTTTCCGTTTTCCTCACTTTCGCAGGGCGACGCGTCTCGGAAACGGAAACCGCCGCCTCAACCAGTGTTGACTAAGTCGAAAAATTACTGACTACAGACTAGCACAGGTGCTAGTTTATCATGTATGTTTATCGTTAGGGTTCGGTTTAGGAATATTTGATTATAGCACTAAATTGTTTATTAAAATGATAGAAAAGATTTGTATAAAATCAATTGTGGAATTACGAATTCAACTGAAATGGTCTGGAATGAACTGAAAAAGCAATAAAATTAAATGGAATGGAATGTTAAACAAAATATTTGAATGGTAAAACGAGCGCAAACAACAAATCGACAGTTAAATCTACTCAAAATTGCATGCAAATTTCACAATGCACTTTTGAGAATGCCATTGGCTAAGGGTGGCAGGAGGGAGGAGGGAGAGGGCGGGCAGGCAGTAAGGAATAATAAAAAGAGGGTTTTTTTTTGGGGATTTTTCGAATGAATATAATGCATAAATTAATTGATCTCGCAACCAACACACACACACACAAAAACTATGAATGCTCAATGAATGCTCGCTGTCTCCGATAAAATGTTGGGTGTTGGCCACGCCCCCACAACACCACCCACAACACCACCTCCCCCTTATACATTGAATTTGAAATTGGGAATATGAAAAGCGTAGCGGCAACAACGTTTAGCATTCAATTCATTTATGTCTAAACTAAATAACAATGCAATATGAACAGCAAGAAGCAGGAGGAGGACGAGGAGGGGGGGGGGGGGGGGGGGTAGTGTGTGTGCCGTTGACTTGGTATTGAATCATTGTTTTTGGGTTTTAGGGAGTCGCCGTTAAATTTACATAAATTGATTTGATTGAATTTTTATGAGAGAGTTGACCGCAAGAGAGAAAGAGAAAGGGAGAGAGATGAGTTTGATGACATTTTGACACTGACAAAACACACACACACACACACACACACACACACACACACACACACACACACACACACTGCCTCTGGATGTCTAATTAAAGTCATTGCCAGCAGCTGCACAAAGCAAAGCTGCAACATGCAACATGCAACTCTCTCGCTCTTTCTCGCTCTCTCTCGCTCTCTGTCTCTTTCGCGGCACCCAAGGCCGGGTCACAGTTGGCGCTACATGGTAACAAATAGCAGAAACAAACAACATCAACGTTGCTGGCTTAATGCATTTGGCCATAGACAGCAACAACAACAACAACAACAACAACGACGACGACGACGACGACGACAATTGACGCTGAAACCCCAGACAGAAGCATGTTCCCCAAAGCAACACAGAGAGAGAGAGAGAGAGAGAGAGGGAGAGGGAGAGGGGAGGGGGCTATTTGTGGGCATTGCATATTTTTAGGGTTTCGGCCCGGCTACTGAAATTGGCAACAAACTAAGTATTTAGCGCTTTGGTATTGGCCTCATTCGGGCCTGAACAATCCGTGCCTCCAAACAACCAATGCATGCCACAAACTAGAAATGGTTTGCAACACATGCTCACGTCTATAGTAAACACTCGATATAGTGATCACCTACGTTTTAACATCTATCAATCTTACAAAAAAAAAAAAACATTTGCTTATTGGGTTCAATATTTATTTCTTTTATAAAGTTTGGAGAATTTCTTCCATATTTTTTTCTGATTAGTTTATACTTAATTTTTATTTATTTATTTTAGATAATTCTAAAAAGTTCTTTAGCTTTTTTTGAAATTCTAATATAATTAAATTATGTGCTCCTCGTTCGTGTCACGACACGAACAAAAGCACGACAAGCGCTCAACTCTAGCGGGAAAAAAGCGCGCAAAAAAAGCTCACTCCATTTCGATTGCTTCTCTTCTCTTTTCGTTTCGTTTCATTTCATTTCATTTCTGTGTTCTGTGCTCTTCTGTTGCCAATTTGTCATAAATCTCGTTATTTTAAATCGTTGTTGGCATTTTCTGCATTTTGCTTGCATTGATTTGTTGCCGTTCCCGTTGTTGTTGTTGTTGTTGTTGTTGCTGCTGTCCATTGACAGAGGCCTTGGCCATGTTTTGTTATCGTTATCGAGCTGCTGCAGTCAGCAATTTGTTGCAGCGACGCATTCGCGGCAAATAAAGCAAAAGTGACAGTTGTAAATGTTGCGGTTCGCTGGTTAAATGTCCTGAAAATGCAGCAACAAAAAACCAAAAACACCAAAAATGGCAACTTAATGCAGCTAAATTTTTATACCAATTTCAAACAAATACAAGTTATGTAAATGTTAAAAAAAAAAAGAAAAAAAAAGGGTGTCGAATCTTGCCTCCTGTGAGGTTTGAACTCACGACCCCTGGTTTACGAGACCAGTGCTCTACCACTGAGCTAAAGAGGCAATTCATTAGAACCTTTGCAGTAAGCTCAGTTATGCAAAGGACACACGCCCCCACCCACACACAAACAACAACGATCAAAGCTTAGACTGTGCTAAAAATAGAACAAAACAGAAAGTGTTGTAAAAATGACACGTTGGCAGGCTTGATCTTGTCCAGGTCGAGTCTGTTGCTTAGATTTTGTTTTTGGCAGCCACGTTGGCATCGGCTCGTTGGTCTAGTGGTATGATTCTCGCTTCGGGTGCGAGAGGTCCCGGGTTCAACTCCCGGACGAGCCCTACTTTTTTTGTACGACGTTGATCTGTTCTAAATTTATTTTTCCTTTACTTTTATATAAATTCAGCGCGATTCGCTGCAAGCCTTTTTTTGTACTAATAGTTTCGCTAAAATGTGTTGAAAATGTCTTGCGAATTTTTGCAGTGCTAATTAATATTTGGCGCACAAAAGTATGTTACACTTAAAATATGTGTGCGCTAATGCTAAACGCCACCGTCTGTAAATGAGATTAGACAGCACTGTTAAGCGTGCTTACAGCTGTTAAATGCCGTTATGTTTATTCTGCGGCATTGATCAGCACTTATTTTCACAAGCATTTTTGCATTTCTTACAACATGGATTTTCGCACTAATTACGATTTTAAATGCGATGCTGTAAATGGCGGCAATGAGGCTCTGGACTTAAGCCATCACAACCGCATAGTTGAGAACTCAGAGTTTATCAGTTCATACAACAGCAACGATTACACCATGACCTTGGACAATGGCTACACAGTGCCTTTAATACGGCCGTGCTTTGAGCATTTGGATTGCGATGACGATGAATTAGATGATTACTTCTTTTTTGACAACACCGTACACTACAGCTACGCTCTATACAAATACTACTACCCCAGAGTAAAACCTCAGACGTGCTATGATAAATATTTCACACTTATAGCCCAACCAAATGTATAAAACACACGATCAGAAACGAATCTAGTTCTTAGCTAAATTCTAACTTTCTTTTGCTTTGCAGATGATGACTATGGATATAACCAAAACTGAACCCGGACTTGTCGGGCTTTCATCTAATCAGCAGCAACAGCAGCAACAACAGCAACAACAACAACAACAGCAGCAACAACAGGCCGCAAACATGAACAACAGCGGACAGAATAACAACAATGGCAACAACAATGGCCTCAGCAATGGAAATTCGGTGAACAACAATAACAACAGCAGCAACAACAATAATAGCAACAGCAACAACAACAACAACAATAATAATAGCAACGTGCAAAGCATCGCCGCCGCAGCGAACAACAATAACAACAACAACAATGGGAGTCAACTATGCGCCGGCTGTGGCAAGCACATCCAGGACCGTTATCTGTTGCGCGCCCTGGACATGCTGTGGCACGAGGATTGCCTCAAGTGCGGCTGCTGCGATTGCCGCCTCGGCGAAGTCGGCTCCACGCTCTACACCAAGGGCAACCTAATGCTCTGCAAGCGCGACTACTTGAGGTGAGTTGAGACGCGAGGAGAGAGGGGAACGAGAGAGAGAGAAGAGAGAATTTTATATTTGTTCGTTTTGTGTTGCAGATTGTTTGGCAACACTGGCTATTGTGCCGCATGCAGCAAAGTCATTCCAGCCTTCGAGATGGTGATGCGTGCACGCACCAATGTTTATCATCTGGAGTGTTTTGCATGCCAGCAATGCAATCATAGGTGAGTTTTCAATGCATTTAAAACATGTATATGTATGTATTAGGCCCAATTTCCCAATGTCCGGTTAGTCAACTTATTCTAAGTTTAGTCGAATTTGAGTTTCTCAATGTTCGGTTAGCCTGGAGGTCCGGTTACTACTTATACCGATGCTAAGTCCTGATTTACACGATTTTGTATTTACACGGTTCATAAACTAATGAAATTCGGTACTTTTTGAGAAAATTTTCGTTTCTATTTATGCTTTAATTTTTAGAATAAGTTCACTACAACATCACGCCATTTTTTGGGCAAACTATACCTAGTTTAGCATTTCTGGATATGTTTTACCCTTGTTCCATTTGAATAAATGACTTAATTGCGCAGTTTTTTTTTTTTTTGTTTTACACGGTTTTATATTGGAAAAACAAAGATTTCATTTTACACGGATTTGTCTGGAACCTATCTTCAGCGTAAATCGGGGGATAGGTGTATCAATACAACCATTGTAAGGCGAACAGCTGACTAAAGCTGGCACTCGCATTGTTTTTGTTTTTTTTTTATGTAGCAAAGTTGCAAAATGCTTATTTGAGTCTTTTAGGTCCACAAACACATGCTCCTTAACTACTAAAAAGATTTTCCCTCGTTGCCGTTTACAACAGGGCTCATAGAAAGTAATTGTATAAACATTTTGATGTGCAACATGCAGCAGTTTGAGAGTCACAGGCAAAAACAAAACCACCGTTAAGGTTGGCAACACCATTCGGTGATAGTGATATACCGATGATAGGTAACTTTGGCTTTGAGAAAACCAAATTGCTTAACTGCTGTATAACTTGAGAATAAAAGTTATTCCGAAGTTAACTTATTCCAAGTTTAACATTAATTTTAACACATTCAACATCCGTTTATAGACATCTCAGTTAGTTCTTTGCGCTTTTTCTTTCTCAGTTTAAAAAGCTATCTTGATGGAATTGAAAAATCATTTCAATCGGTATTTAAACACACCTAAATAGGATTATTGAGATTATTTATGATTTGTATACTTTTTACTTACTGATTATAATCCCAAACTTGTTTTATTTACAATATGTTTGATACTCACTTAAGAATTCACCTTGCCACACTTCACAAACATTTGCTGCTGCTGCTTTCAACAATATAAATTTGCTTTTATTGGCCATTTGGCTATCAGCAGCTCTATTCCAAATTCACACACACTCACACACCCTTCGGAAAAGAAATCCCTTTTTAATCTTTGGCCAATATACAAAGCCAAAATGGCACTTAGAATTTTATTATTATGCAAGCAGCAAAGAAACATCAGCAATAACAGCAACAAATTGACATCATTTACAAGTTTACTTGCTTCAGTCTTACACTGGCAAGGGTTCAGTTTAGGGGAGGGGGGAGTTTGTTTAGCAACCCCTTCGAGTGTCGTTGAATTTCTATGAAAACCGCATAAATTTCGTGGGCATATTTGATTCTCGAACCGAAACCTTTGGGGTGCCATCAACTAGTCATCGTCATACCATCTAGATAGGTTCACGGGCAGTGTTGCCAACCTACCAAAATTTATTGCATTCGGCCAATTCGCGAAATGTCACTCTAGAGAGTTTTTTAAAGTGCGTACACCTCCGGGCCTGGTCAAAAAATTTTCGCTTCGTTTCGGTTTTATTTTTTCTCTTGCTTTCTTTCTTTTTCGTGCCCTTTTGCATTAATAATGCGGCCGCACATATGCTGGCGTCTCAACCTACCAGCTACCCCTGCCCTGCCTCCCCTCGTCTGTCTATATGCCGTTCATTGAAATTGCTTGTGCAACGAATCGCATTAAATATTAAAAATGCCGCCACACGGCATTGCCATACAAAAATATTGAAATAAATGTTACAACATATTGGCATATTGTAAAAATTGGTGCCCCTGCCCAATCTCAGTTACCAGTTACCAGTTACCAGTTACCAGTTCTCGTTCCCCTTTTATTCCGGCTGTTGCAAAATGCATTCGATGAGACGCTTTTGTTTCCACATTGTCGAAAATTGGCTTTAAAAATGTAACAGCACAAAACGAAGAGAGAGTGAAAATGGTTTTGTCCCATACGAGATTGTGGCCATAACATGTGTCCCCAACTGCATCGAGGCCAAAATGTTTGCAGCATGATCAAATTGAATGAAAACCACTTAAAACTTTGTACAACAGTTATCTGTTAACGTTAACATTACTCAAAATGTTAATATGTTTATCTGATCTGTTAACAGACTCAAGCAAATCTCTGCTGTTAGACTTCTCTGTTAGACTTCTTGTTATTTATTTTTGTTTTTTGCAGAATCCTTTAGAATAAGGATCCATGAAGGAAGCTGTGTTGGTTCACTCTTTGAAAGCACATCCCGCTCTGCCAATAATATTGAATGTATATTTTTTTCAACGTTAATTAATTCAATTGCCAAAAAAGTCATTGAGCCGTGTACGCATGGCCAGCGGGTAGCCTGCTGCCCTTCCCCCCCCACCCCCTGTTGCCTTAAAAATTCACATTTAATATGCGGGCCTTCACTTGCCACATGATGAACCAACAGCAGCAGCAGCAGCAGCAGCAAAAAATGAAAAAAGCTTTGCACTTTTTTGCGCCTTCCTGGAAAGTCTTTTTTTTTTTTGGCAAACGAAAGTGCATCAAATTTGCTGCTGTTGTTGTTTGTATTTTTATTTTGTTGCTGTTGGTGAAAAGTTTGCATAATTTCCTGTCGCCAGCATCGACGACGACGTCGTTAGTTGAGTGGCAGGCAGCTGTGGCAGCAAGGGGCAGAGTTGGATCAAAGTTTGCCACTGAATCTTTCGTTTCAACTAAGAGAAAGAGTAAAGCGATAAGAGAGAGAGGGTGGCAGAAAGGGGGAGAGGAAAAGCGTGCGCCATTTTTAACAATTTTTGTATTTCCTGTTGACAATTTGTTGTTGGTCTTCGCTTGCCCGGATATGTGCGAGTCCTGCACACACACACACACTCGAACACACTCGAACACACACACACACATGTCTGATGGTGTGCATGTCACAGGTGCGTTCAATGCCATGGCTAAAAGTTATTGTTGTTGCTGCTGTTCATTTTTATACTTTGTTGACTCAGCCGTTTTTTCGTTGTTTTGGTAGATAAACAAAGCGTTTTTCATGTAGACGACGACGATGACGACAACGACGGCATGACACGCCCACACAGCCCACATACATATGTACATATATGTATAGTAGAGAGTCAGTCCGTCAATCGATTTGCTGCTGCAACGCCAGCAGCCCAAAAAAAAAAAAAAAGAAAATGAAGCCAAAACCAAACCAAAATAGCGCAAAAAAAATGTTGACGTAAATCAAAAGCCAAATTTCATATCCGCTGTAAGTCTGCTGTAAGCTGCTTTACCCATTCCTCTCTCTCCCCACTCTCTTCTGTCCCAACGGACCGCTTTTATCCAGCTGGGGTCCATGTCCTTGTCAAGCATTTAAAAATTGTGTGCTAGAGAAGATCGAGCAATGACGAAAAAGGCAACAAGTTGTTAGTTAAAGCTAAAGTCTATAGTTTCCTATAGTTAGAACCGATTAAAACTCAGTTTTATATACAGTATTTCGATAGCTTAATATAGAAAGGACGTAACTCGCATTTTTGTTATTTTAAAAGAAAAAAAAAAAATTAATAATATCTGAAACACGAAGTTAGAAAAGGCTATTTTTAAATTGATTTTAATTATTTTTAATCATAGCACATCGATTTTTAGAAAATGCAAAAGCGATTTCGAAAAAAAATTGAGTTACGTCCTTTCTATATTAACTAACGATTTGCTAGTATTTTTTTATTTTTTTTGCCTATTCTTCTTTAGTCTTAATGTATTTTTATGATTCTCAGCTTCAGACATTTTCTAAATGTTTCATAACTTTCTTTGGTTTAGATATCATCTATACCTTCAGTTAGGGTATTTAATGGGTCGCATGCTTGTTACCATTTTTCTTCCACCATGTTTGCCTTGTAATGTGAGCTGTGTGTGCGTGTGTGTTGGTGTGTGTGTCTTTGCTCCCACTTTAGCTCCAGCTCCGCAGTTCCGTACCAGCTTCACTCTCTTGTCATCCTGTACAGGTGCTAACATAAATATTTTGACAAAGGGCTTCATGTTGCAAAAACACACACACACACACACACACACACACACACACACACACACGCACACACACACACCGACTGAAAATGGGCGACTTTATTTGCAAGCTGGCTGAATGCACACTGCATTTCACTGAAGCGGAACTTGCTCCTGTTCCTACTCCCCTTCCCCCCGCTTCTGCTTCTGTTTTGTTGTACCTTTCTGTGGAACAACAGGAGCAGGAGGAGCAGAACATCTCCATTCCATTCCAGATCTGTGGAGCACTTCCGCCTGTTGCCTCAGTGACATTTTCAAATGCTTATCTGACTTCCTTCTGAGCCGTCATCATTCCCGTCTGCTTCTCTCCGTTGTCCTGTTTGTCGTCTTCTTCGTCTGCGCCGGCTCTTTTGTTTTTAGCCAACTCCAGTTCCTGGCCATTCAACGTTAACCGCTGTCAATTGTCATCTTTGTGCTGTCAGTCTCGCTTTTACTGGCTTAAGCATGTGGAAAAATCGTTTCCAGTTGCGAGTTCCTGTTTAACTTGAAACTCACATCCACATCTCCTTAACATTCACTTTAACCTCGAAACAATTTTTAGCTATTATGATCCTCAGATTTGCTAGAGAAAGTTTCTCCTTGAATTTCTTCAATCATTCACATTGAGGGTGTTCAACAGCTCGTTTCATCGTTTCATGGTTGAAACGTCCCGCAACAAGAAAAATTTCTTGAAAAGTGTTTCATGTTTCATCAAAGTAAAGATGGGAAGAGCACGATATTTAAGCGATATTTCCTATCGATGTTCAGTATATGTATTTGGTGTATTTTTGTGCAAAAATGTATGAAAATATCTGATTAATTGCCGCCGCAAACAACCATGAACCAGTAATTATCTCATTTATAACTGTGGAATCAACAACTATTTAGAACCGCGTAAAACTCCCAAACATATATTTAAAACGCATTGAAACGCAAAATGCCGTTCAACTATGAAACATGAAACGCTGAAACGGAGCTGTTGAACACCACACTAAAAACCAAACTTTACTTATCGCATCCATTTTGTCTACTTTGCAGATTCTGCGTTGGCGATCGTTTCTATCTGTGCGAGAATAAGATACTCTGCGAATACGATTACGAGGAGCGTCTGGTCTTCGCCTCGATGGCCAATCATCCGATGCTCAAGCGCCATGTCTCCTCCCTGGGCCAGGGCTCGCCAACTGGAGCAGCGGGCGCTGCTGGCGCTGCCGGTGGACTGCTGGGCGGCGGACCAGTTGGGGTCACCGGTGGCGCCAATGTCAATGGCGGCCAGGGCATCCTCAATGGTCCGCGCACACCTGGCGACCACCACAACAACAACAACAATGGCCCACAAACGCCCACGGGCGCCAATGGAGGCGGCGGCGGCGGCTCCTCACCCTTTGCCGCTGCTGCAGCGGCCGCAGCTGCCGCCGCGCACATGAAGAATCAGCTGGGGGCGTCCAGCTAAAATAAAGCCCAGGGCATGAGCGGCAGCAGCAGCAGCGGCGGTGGGGGGACTGGTCAGCAGTTTTATGGAGCCGCAACTGGGTTTAGTCTGCATCATCAGCAACAGCAGCAGCAACAGCAGCAGCAGCAGCAGCTACATCAGCAGCATCAACAGCAGCAGCTGCAGCAACAACATCATCAGCAGCAGCAACAATCGCAGCAGCAGCAGTTCATGGGCATGGGCTTAGGCTTGGGTATGGGAATGGGTATGGGAATGGGCGTGGGTGGAGTAGGAGGAGGAGGTGGAGGAGGAGGAGCAGGAATTGGGGGCATGGGTAACGTTAGTGGAGGCAGCATGGGCAGCAGCTGCAAGCGCTACCAAAGAAAGTTCTACAATCGCAACTAAACGAGGAAAGTCCCCAAAATGAATTAACTAATATACAGCATGATATATAAATATATATCGCATATGTTATAACTATTTTACACATACATATATAAGACCATTAAATGTTCGTTTTGCTTTGACTGAGTTAAAGTCTAATAGTTTTAATTAGTTTGGCTATATAAATATTTTTTTATACCTACATTTAATATAATTTACATACATATATGTATATACAAAAAAGGATTCGTTTTTTTTTTTTATTATTTTATTACTTTTGTTTGATAATGCAGCATTGAAGTGACAATATGCATAAGCTATTTTGATAAAGAGCAGAACAAAAATGTATATTTATTTTCGATTTTTTTTTTATTAACTGATTCGTTAAGATTTGTAAATATTTTGAGCGCAGCTGAGTGAGAAGAAGTAAACTGTTAAATCCTTATAACATATAAACTCAAATTTATTTTCGGTTAATTCTTAAGTCGCAGCACCGCTTTATGTACGGAATAATATGCTAAATTTATGCATATTTAATTAATTTTTTTTTTGTATTTCTAACGCTTGAAGCGTGCGGTGCCAAAACAATTTAAAGCAGTGCCAAAAAAATTATAAAAAATAAATATATAACAAAAATACATTTATGAACGGCATACAAACTATTTCAAATAGTTTCAAATACTTATTTTTGGTACTATTATTATTTAAAAGTTTACACAAAAAGTTTGAAAATCAAACTTCTCTTAAACAAACAACAAACATTGGATGGAGATGGTTTAGAAGAAGTTTGATTTGCAAAAATTGAAGGAAAATTTGTTAAACATCCCCACCGACCATTTTAAGTTCTTATTCTTATTATTCTTTCGTGTTTGACTCCATTTCGAAATAAATGCCGCCAGATGTATAATAAGCTAAGAAATTGGCATTTTGTTTAATGTGTAAATATTTAAATTTTGTAATATGTCTATTTTCTATATGTGTACAACAAATCAGTTTTTTCGTTTTCATTTTAAAGTCTGTTAGAGCCACATTGTTGATTATTATTTAAGTTTAGTTAGTGCGAGGCTAAAAGATTGCAACAAATCAACTTTTTTTTGTCGACTTTATGTAAAAATATAAGAAATGAAAAAGTAACGCAAAGAAGCCTTAATGAATAAAGGCTAGAATAAGCAAGTGTAAAGATTTAAAACAAAAAAAAGTTAAGAAAAAAATATGATATGTGTATAAACAAACAATATATAAATGAAAAAACAGCAAAACGAAACAAATGAAAACAAAACTAGTTACAATATAAATGTATTTATTAATATGATATAAATGAATTTTTTTTGCTATTATTATTATGCATATTTAATTGTCAGCAACTCATGCGATTCCATTTATTCTATAAAAAAAAAAACAAAACTTGCAAACTAAGTGTTAAATTAAAACTATTAAAAAAAAAAATACGAAGAAAAAACCGAAAAACATAAACTAGCAAAAATATTCACGTATTAATTAAAAAATCTATATGTATATCCAAAATAAATATTACAATTTGTAAGCCGTAAGCAAAATGCAAAAGCAGTGAAAAGAATAACCAAAGTGTGTATAAGTTAAAAAAAAAATTTGAAAAAACTACAAAAAAACCTATTCAATAACTATGCATTAAATACTTATATATATAAATATATAAACATAAACATATATACACAATACTACCTACATATATGACTATGTTAAATAAATGTAAAATGCATAAGTGAATATTTTTTTTTTTTTGTATTTGCGCAACGTCAAGAATCAAAAGTATCTAAAATTTAAGCTACACATACACAATGATATATAGGACCGTATTGAATGAAAAACAAAATGTGTGCGAAGCGTTGCGATTAATGCTAGAATAATGCGAAACAATGAAATCAAAACTGACAAAATAAACAACAACAAAAAGAAAAAACTAAAAAAAAACAAAAACAAAAACAAAAGTTACACAAAAAGAAAACCAAAACGAAAAATGAAAATAAATGTAATTAACAAACATTGAAAACACTTGACTTTTATTACGATTGGGATGAGGTTTAAAAATAAACAGAAAATTTCTTGAATTGAGCAATAGTTAAAAAACAAAGTTTTTGATGAAATTATAGGTTAGGTTATTTATAAACAGTTTATAATTAATGTGAAACTGTATTGAAAAGGAACAAATTTTACAAAAGATACTTTTGTACAATTGAAAAAGTTAATAGTAATTTTGTGATGAAGTGTCTAACGCATCGTAGAAAGCATCTCGACCCCGTAAATTATATATTAATATATATATTCTCGATCACCATTGCGAGCTGTTTCTAGTTTTTGAGCTATCGAGCTGAAACTTTGGGAAAGGGCGTCTTTTAGTTACTATTTGATCATTTGTTAAAATCGGCCAGATCGGATCACTATATCATATAGCTGCCATACAAATACAGGACCAGTGATATGATCTAGGTATAAAAGTAGGCTTTTTAAGTATATATCGATAGCTTTAATATAAACAGGACGTAACTCGCATTTTTGTTATTTTACAGGAGAAGCAAAAACACTTAATAAAATCTGAAACACAAAGTATGAAAAGGGTTTTTTTAAATTGACTATGACTTCGTTATTTTTAATCATAGCACATCGAATTTTTGCAATGCAAAAAATGCGATTTCGAAAAAAAAAAATTAGTTACGTCCTTCCTATATTAAGCTAACGATATATAGTTTATATATAAAACTTAAACTTTTTCAGCCGAAAGATTTGGCTTTAAATTAGCTTGACTTTGTCTGCACTTGTGAAATGTGCAGCTTTGGTTTTAGTATTGTTGTTTATTGCTGGTTGTTTTTGTTGGCTGTTGGTTGTTTGTTGTTTGTTGTTGTTGTTGTTGCTGGTGTTGTCGCTGTCAATTGGCATTTTGTCTGCGCAGCTCGTGCTTGACATTTGTTGACTCTTTCGCTTTGACAGCCATTAATCACGGCATTGTTGTTGCCAATTTCAAATCCACACGCAGACAGATATAGACACAGACCTAAGGGGGTGAGGGGGGTGGGTTAGTCTGATAAATGATGTTTCATATTTTGGAGCTGGGCTGCAATTGAAATAATAAAACGGTTTATGCCCCTGTCCCCGGCGCATCCTGCACTTCTTGCCCGCCTTGATTAATGAAACTTTAAAAGGGAACACGCGTCCATGTTGTTGTTGTTGTTGTTGTTGCTGTACCTTTTGGCGCTTTTGTCTGCGGCAGCGAGATGCGCGCAACTAGAACGACCACAAAAACTTTCAGATAAGCGATCTTTTCAATATATCCATGGAGAATATACACACACACATGTGTGTGTGCTCGAGTGTGTGCGACGAAAAGTTTTTGGGGCGTCTTCTTGGTTTGTCTTCGATATATTTGACGGTGGGGAGAGGTGGGGAGGGGAGGAAGGGATGACGACGACGCCGCTGCAGGCAATAACAATAAAAGTCATTTATAGATTTCGATTTGTGCGACGCTCTCATATGTGAGAAACTTGCCCTGAGGGGGTTGCCACCGCTCGCCCCTTTGCCAAGCTTTGCCAAGCTTTGCCAAGCAGCGGCATAAGTTTGACGTTGCATAGTTTTAGGCTGCTTATCAGCACTTTTGTTTTATTGTGTGTGTGTGTGTGGTTTCTTAGGGACCCACAACTGCTATCTGAGTGGTGGATGGAGAAGGGGGAGGGGGAGGGGGAGGGGGTGTTCGCCTTTTGTTTTGCGATGCTGGGTGTCATAATCAGTGTAATGCTTATGAAAATGTCTTTTGTGCCATTTTGCCGCTTATCAGCAAAAGCAAATGCGACTTCTTCTATTTTTTTTTTGTCCTCCCACAGAGTGTCCTTTTGTTTACGGCTCCGTTGTGTCGCCGCTCCATCAGAATCTATAAAAGTAATGTTTCAATTTGGTACGCTTTTGGTCCCGGGCATTGCCTCATTTACTCTCTGTCAATCACAAAAATGATGAAAATGTGCTCACCATAACAAAAAAAAAAAAAAATGTGTACACACTGTACCATGATAAATAATTCGTTATACGACTTTATTGTAATTGGCATGTTTTGCTCAATTTGCAGTAAAGTTTCTGAAGACACGAGCTTAGATAAAAATGATGAATATTCTGAAAAATTACGTAACAAACTTTTTATAAAGAAAATATAAACAAAATGGAAATTGAAAGCTCTGATGTGGTTTTATTCTGTCCATATTAAGAACAGGGTATTGAATAACGTAAAACTGGCAACATTTCTTTCACAAGTGGCAATAACAATCCTAACAAAACATTGAGCAATCTGAGCTGATGCCGTGTGAGATTTCAGCTGGAAGTCAGTTAACAGCAATTCGTGCTTAACCTCACACTTCAACTCTTGCTCCCTCACACTCCTTTTACACTGAACCCTCTCAAGAACAACAACAACAACAACAGCAACAACAACAGTGTCAAGTGTCCATCGTTTTAATTTAAAACAAACAAAAGCATTGTTCAAGCAATTAAATCCATAATTATTATGATTATTGCCATGCTGCTTCTGAATTCCACAACCCTCACAGGCTAACCTGCACACAGAAACAACAACCCTTCTTACCCCCTTCAGGACCAATTCTTCTCACCCCTAGCGAGAAACGTTCGCAAAAAACACTTGACAAATTCCGCGCTGCCGCCGCATGCTTAATTAAATGAGTTTGCGCACAACTCTTTTCATGTTTTAATTACGCAAATACTCAGCATAACTTAGCTTCTGCTGATGCTGCTGCTGCTTTGACTATAGCAACATAAGCAACAACAACAATAGCAATAACAGTAAGAAGCTCAAGAGCAACTAAATATGCATGAGATAGAAATTTGTCTAAGCTTTCAGGTTTTGCCTTTGTAATGCGAACAACTTCAAAGTGGGAATGTCGTCAAAACTCAAAGCTACTCTCTCATCCCCATTACTCTCTCACTCTCTCCACACGCATCGTTTAAACTCGCTCGCATTACTTTTGCTTAAATTGTTTGTGTAATTAGTTCACCTGCATGGCCGATCAGCGGTGAAAACAACA
Organism: Scaptomyza hsui; assembly: GCA_018152825.1. Taxonomy (NCBI): domain Eukaryota; kingdom Metazoa; phylum Arthropoda; class Insecta; order Diptera; family Drosophilidae; genus Scaptomyza; species Scaptomyza hsui. The sequence goes on from JAECXO010000001.1 coordinate 9,565,431, forward strand.
GTTATTTCTACTCTATGAACTTCACGAAACGTTTAAATGTAGAGAATCGTTAAGTTTACGAAGGATTTCTATAAATATTTATTGTTTCCTATTTTTCGATTTCTTCAAATCGGTTGCCATATAAGGAACATCACTTTTATCTTTATAAAAAAGAAGGCATTTTTTTTAATTTGACGAAATATAAATGTATTATATTTTTGTTACCACAGAACTCTTTATGTGAACCGATTTTTAATGTTATAGCCAGGGACTGTAACGATTATAATTTTTTAATAAAAAAATTAAAAAATAATAATTATATTCTTACTTTTATTTAAAAAAATAATTTTAAATTAATAAAGTTAATTTTAATAATTAAAATTCAAAATAGCTTTTATTTGCGGTCCCTGGTTTGAGCACTTCCATTCAATTTTTTAAAAACATAGTATTGTTATTAAATGAGCTTTAAAATGGTTTTTTATTTTGTTAGAAAGATTTCTATAGAAGAATATCGAACAGATAAATCTTTTTAATAACCATCCTTATAATCATGTGAGTAAAATTTAAGAATTTGTGGATTGTCCTAAAAGTTTAACTAGTTTTGTTTATTTTCACCATTACCGAAAAATAGCATACCAAAGAATGCAAGTTAAAATTAAGTAGATTAAAGTTTGTTGGTTGTGTTTAAAATTGCAGTGCTGCAAAATGCATAAACTGACAGTTACATAAAGTAACGTGACTTTGTACATATGTAGTACTAGTTGTGAGCGTAATAAATATGTGCGCAGCCCACACAACTCACGCAAGGGCCAATCAAAGGCGGAGACCCCCCCGAATCGACAGGCAAATAACCAACCCCATCATCAGGGACAGCACACAAATCTGACCCACATGTCAAGTGATGCACATAACTAAAGACGGGCCCGGAGTCAAAGCTGTGTGTTAGCTGGTGGCTTGGGGTTGGAGTGGGGAGGACCCGAAGGCGTAGGTGTGGCCAAATGTTAAATGTTGGCGTCAACGTCTTGAAGGAGAGCGCGCGGTGAGCGAGAGCAGTGCGTGGCAAAATGTAAACGCCCACTTTTTGTTATTGCTTGTAAGTTGCTCCAAATGCCACCACCAACACCACCACGCACATACACACACACACACACACACAAACACACACACACACAAGCAAACACGCAAGCAAAGCAGTTGGCCAGGCGCCAAAGAAGAAAAATAAGAGTCAAGTATTATGTTAAAGTTAACAGCGCGCGTTTATGTTAAGCTTGCGTTGCATCTGTTAACGCTGTTGTAGGCGTTGCCAACTCAAACTTTATAGTTGTTGTTATTAAGTTTGAAGTTGCGCTTTTGTTGCCTTTTCTGTGGCTATCTGATGCAGACAAACTAAGCAAACGGGGTTGCATCAGCACAAGGGTTGGGCACCCCACCTTGCCTTCTCCCCCTTGTTAACATTTGTTTGTCTTGTTGTTGCAATTGCAGTTGATATTTATGAATTTCCCCTTATTGTTAGTGCAGTAATTTTCATGATTTAATTAAAACTTACTCTGACACGTTGCATGCCACAAAGCCACTAAAATTATAGCAGTGTTTGCCTGTTATTTAGCCATTTTTCGCATCATAAATTTATGATACCTTACCCTATTATAGTTGGCCAATAATTGCTGGCAATTTAGATTAACATTTATTACTTGCCATATTATAATTTTTAATATGCAGCTATAGTTTTTAACAAGCATAAACTCAATAAATTGTACATTAGAAATAAAAAGAGCATATTTTTTGTTCCTTCGTTGTAATGCAGAATGAATAAACAGAACCGGAACTTTAATTTGCAAAATTATAAAAACAGTTATTCAGATCTTCTTTTAAGAATTTTAAATTCACGATAATATCTTAGGTCTAGATTCAGGGGGATTGTTAATTTTAGGCCGAAGCAATATGCTAACTTAAACTAAACAAAAACAAATGGAATTCATCTTTGAATTAATTTAACGGAATCTATACGGCAAAGCAAACCAAGGCAATAAGGGACAATTTTGCAATACTAACAAGATCATTGCAAAAATGTTGAGCAAACCTGACAACTTAATTCAAAGGATCGTGAAAGATATGGAGCTAGATTTTTATGAGGAGATACACTGATAGAAAAAAAACCGTGCTAAAATTAAGAGAAAAGAATCCATATGAAGTTAACAAGGGAAGAATATTGAGAAAAATATTAAGAGTTTTGAGAAAAAGTTAATTTGGAAAGAGAACAAAGAAATTTAAAAATTCCTCGATAATACTCCAAAAATTATAATGTTTGATTTTAAATCAAAGTAATGCCCTTTAAAATGATGTAGTTTTTTGATGTAGTAATTGATCAATGTTAGAACTCGCAACTGGATACATTTAAAATATTTAAATAAGTTTCAACCTTCCAACATTTGAGCCAAACATACATGCTTAAAAACATACACAGAGAAAACAGCTCTGGAAACTGCACACACTACGTTTCGTTTAGGTTTTCTACACTCCCGTTAAGAAATGTAAAATCTACAAGCCGCTTGTAGCTTTTCTTAATGTAAGAAATTATAGCTGTTGGGCTACATATTTTTATAAACACATTTCGGTTGCACGACCCTTATTTCGTATTTATATACCACTCAGTGACTTTTACAAAATAAAAGCGGTAAAAACTATTCACATAAAATCCCCTTTAAAAGCTTAAATAATAATAATAATAAAAAACACATTATAAAATGCCGCTGATGGGATTTGAACCGGCGAAAAAATAATTTTTATTCTCGGCTTAAGTATTTTTTGAAATATACTTGATTCAAGTTCAATTATTCTTATTTTAAGAATCTTTGTACTCATTTCAAGTATTTCGTATTTTAATCAAGAATAAAATGCTAAAATCGCGAATACTCAATTCATGTTCATTTGTACCTTATTTTAGCATAGTTTTTTTCATCGTGTATTCCCATAAACAATGATGCTCTCAAATGATATAAGACCTGATCGGATGATAGCGCTGTTTACTCGTCTTCTCACTTCTTTTAGTTTTATGCTGTTGGTCATCAAATTTATTTGATTCTTAATTTGCCGAAGACTTAGTTATAGTATTGTACTTTAAAAAAATATTTGAGGGATTCAAAAATTCGTCAGAAATTTCTATCAATGTCTAAGACTCCAGACTCTGACAGTCTATAGACCATATTTTCGTGTGCAATTAAAATGAGCTCAACGATGTCTTAAAGGTTTAACAAATGACTCAATTGTTAGTTAGCAGTTAGTTGGAGCAGTTAGTCAAAGGCTTTGTCCACATCCCTTACCAAAAGTATAAGCTCCAAGCCAATTTGTATGCAGTCGCCATAAATTAGCTGGCCAAAAACTTGGCTTGGGCTTGGATGGGAGGGATGCGAGGGAGGCGCTTCACGTGCGCTACTCATTTGTCTCTCGTCAGGCAATCCTGCTCGCTGACACTCCCACCCCCCATCCCCCCTCTCTTCGCGAGCCAGTGTTGTGCGGGCGCATGAAACTTTTTAATCTCCTACGATTATTCTCGCATTTGCCATTTGTTTACACAAACACATGAAGGCCAAGGGATAGGTGGTGCGAGAGGGAGGGTGAGTTGTGTGTGTGTGTGTCTATGTTTGAGCTTATCAAATAATGGCAACATTTGCTACGATTCACTCCACTTCCACTTTCACGTCGCTTCATCGTCTCATCGTGCCTCACAGTCTCTAATCGCGGTTAATCTCAAAACAAACGTTCGCCAATTTATTTTCCACTTTGGCGGGGCACAAACTTTCGTTGCCCCCCCCTCCCCCCTGACCCACCATCTTCTGGTTTAGCCCTAGCAAAGTGGCAGCTCCAACTAATGACTTAATTTATCTGCCACAGGGCTTTCAGCGGGCGGCAAATTAAGTTGATTGTTTCTGTTGCTGTTTCTGTTTCAGTTTCAGTTTCTGGTTCGACAAAAATACTACAAAAAATGTGTATTTGAAGCCCGCATTGCTGCCCAGCTTGACTATATGTTTGTGGGTATGTGTGTTTGTCCCTGCCCCACATTTGTGGCTATTAGCTGTGCTGTTGTCTTTGCCTGATTAGATTTACTTTTCCTTTTGCCCGGTTTGTGCTTTCTTCTAGTTCATTTTTCTTCCATGATGCTCCCAACCAGACACACAAACACAACCGAGGGTTGCTTAATCGTTTTGCAATCTGTCGATGATTGCGTATAAATGTTATATCCAATTATGTTCGACTTCATTGTATTAGTGTGGATTTTCTGTGTGTGTTTCTGGCCCTTTTGTTTTCGTTAATAAACATGACAGATATTGGCAAATCTATCATTGTCATTATGCTTCGATTGTTTGCCACACACACATACACACACACACACAGAGAGAGAGAGAGAGAGAGAGATGCCATTAGCATTGGGCAATTTGTTAAGCCTGGCCATTGTGCCACGCCCACACGGCCCCCCACCAAAGCAAACAACAACACAACTAACGCCGTTGTACATGAAACATGCCGCTGATTGTTGTAATTAATCGAATTAACAAGCAAGCCAGCACCCAGTCAGCGCCCCTCTCTCTTCCCCCCCCGCTTGCCATCCTCCTACTCTTGACTGCATTGTCCATTGCTCCGTTGTCTTGAGTCCTTGTGGCCCCCTTCCCGCTCTGACAATACGTTAGGTTTATGCCTTTGTCTCGCTTTGAATGCGTAAGCGACGCCTGCATTTGACAGTGATTAGACGGAATTGCTTGCCATGCTGACAGCCAGGCAATGAACCGTTATGCATAACCACACACACACACACACACACACACACACAAACAGACAGAGAGTCAGTCAGATACAGGCGGTCGTCACACACTCACCCCAAAGGCTTCAGCTTTAACCCTAACTGAAACGCTTTGATATGCCTGTTTTCAGGGCTTATTAGCTGTGTGTCAAGCTTTGGCAACCAACTGCAAAATGAATTCATATTGAGTTAAATAATGCAAGAATGTTTCAGAACAAGTTTATGCTTCGAACTTGTGCTTAATTACAATTTAAAAAAAAATGTTGCCTACTTTTAAGCTTGAGCTTAAGAGATCGACAAACTAATAATAATTCTTATTAAGCACACAGAATAGAGCATACGCAATTCGTTGAGCCCATAATTTAAATATTTGTTATCTGTTTATCTTCTCAGTATGCTGACCATTGGCTATTTTGTGGCTTGTGACGCGGGCACTTGAGGCTCTCGCCTTTGAACTGACTGCAACTGATGTGGGTAAATGCTGTAGCTTTTGTCCAGCATGGGGTTATTAGCTGCTAAGGGGGAGGGCGGCTAATTAGTGGCCTGCAACTAGTAAGTATTTAAAATGTTAGGCCCCTGGCAATAAATATCTCAAGTCAATACCATTTCCATCTTAAGCTAGGAGAGAGTTGTGTAAGATTGGGGCTACTATACCAACATTTATATTTGGCAATCGCATTGTAGTCCATTAAAAAATTGCCAGTCTAGGGCGGCGGCTATCTCTTAAATGTCTGGCAGCGATCAAAATGGCAGAAGTACGTGAGTTCTGGCAAATGTTTCGCCTTTATTGCCTGTGAAATTAGTATTTATGAGCGAACGGAAGTTCATGAGCTAAAGCAGCAGCAGCAGCAGCAGACATCTGACTACAGACTTCAGACTCGAAGATACAATGCAGTGAACATCAAATAGGCGTCCTGGGAAGCCAGCCAGGATATTAGAAATGATTAAGGCACCTGAAACATTTTGCAATAAAATTGAATTATGACTTTTAATATTGGCAAAAAAAAAAACAAAACAAAAAAAAAACCACCCAAGCAGTATACCACACCAACCCCAGACATTTGTTAAATTTCGCAGAATATTTTTTTGTTCCTAGGGTTGCAAAAGCAATTACCAAACCTTAGTTATGGTATGGTTTAACTCAAAGTGATACAAAACAAGGTTTAATAAAATTTTGGAATTTAGAATGTTTTATTCATGTCGAAAGTTTCTTGCTATCGGTTCGTTTCTAGTTAACACTGCAGCCCTGAAATTGACATGGTGTTATGCCAAATGCCAATTACAATTTACTTTAATGGCCAAGACATAATGCTATAACACTTTTAGACAAAGTCCTCGTTCCGTCCTGGGCCATGTGGCAATTAATTTGCATTTTTAAATTGCAAAATGGTCGCTTGGCTTGCAGCAGCTTTCAAAAGAGTTGCCAAACAGTAAGAGGAGTGAGGGGAAGTGTGTTATGAGTGTCCTAAAATCGAACAGATTGCAATAATTACAAGGAAACGCTAGCGATTCAGAAAATTAAAGAGCCAGAGAGAGAGAGAGAGTGAAAGAGTTCTCCTGTGGACTCGTGGAAAAAGGGTTAAAATGTTAATGGCAATCAACTTGGCTGCGCCGCCTAATTTTTATGTGGCTCATGCAGAGCGCATTTTTAATGAAGCCAACGTCAAGGGGTTAAAGCACAAATTAATGAAAATAAATTGTTATTTGCCAAGTGGCAGGCGGGCAAAAGGAATAATAATAGCCAAGTGTCCTGCCAGCCACTTGAGAGCAAAGAAAACAAAAAAAAACAAATATAAACGCAAAAGAAATTTTTTAAATAAATCAAACCACAAGCCGCTTAGAAAGGAAGAAAATAATGAGGAGTGGAAAGGTTTGCGCTTTGCTAGACTGGCCAAGTAATTTCCATAATTAATTTCTTTTGCGCTCTTTTTCCGCCTTTTTAAACGCATTTTCATAATTCGAGTCTCTTTCAATGGCTCGCAACAACTTCGCCAAATGCCGGCGCCCATCATTAATAATCAATTTTAAAATTTGCATGTGATCAAAAAATAGGCAGAAGCCACCATAACACAACAACAATTACAATACAGGGTGCAGTCAATTCAAATGCAAAGATTTGTAGGTTTTTGGTTTGTGTTGGACAACGGCGAAAACTGAATACCCTGTGATTTAGTAAGTAGCTGTAAGATCAAATTTCTAATGGTATAGACTTTGTTACTTTAATTAATTTTTCAAGGCAGTAAAACTTGCTCAAAACTTTTGATAATTTAAATTGATTTTTCTGTTGCAATTACTTTAAAATCCTACAAAACGCTAATAAAAGTCAGTCGATGTAAGAAATCAAAATGCCTTCAAAATGTTTTATCGCACAGTTGAACAAATGCTCCCCTTGAAAAAAAAAGAAAGTACCAAAAAAATGTTGAAAAAATCACGCTTTAATTAACCGCAATTATGTGCGGAGTCGTGGGCGTGCCATGACCCCCCACCACCTCCTCTCCCTGTGGCATCGGCGCTCAACATCTTGGCCACAACTTGAGGCGAGAGTCAATAGAGCAAATGGTCGACGGCCGTTGGCTTAAAAAAAATAAAAAAAAAAAGAGAAGAGAAAAAACGAAATCAAGTCAAATTACGTGCTTATGAACGGGAAAATGTCGAAATGATTTACCGTGCATAATCGCCACTCGGCTAACAGCCAGCATAATCCACTACCCAACCTGCCCTCTCCGTTCCCCACCTCATCCAAAAGTTCCTTAGAGTTTCCCACGTTCCTATCTGCAAGAGTCCGAAGAAAAAACCAAAGAAAAAAAAACCGAAAAAAAGCGGAAAGGAAAAGAAAAATTAAAATTAAAATTTCATTTTCACGTGGCGCTTTCACTCGACTCGACTACGACTTTTACTAGGCTGGATTCTAGGGCGGAATTCCTACTCCATATCCCAGTGCTAAAAAACGCCTCCATTGCTACTTCTCCTCCCTCTTCTCTTTCTCTTCGGGTTTTATGTGTTTTGAGCCTGTTCCTTGTGTTTGTTTGGCTGTCTGGTTGTTTGCTTGGTTTCATTGTTGTTTGCTTGTTTGTTTACTTAATATCGAACCTTTCCCTTCCCCGGCCTTCCCTCAATCACAGCCCCGAACTGCCAAATCCGAATGAAAACAATTTCTTGTCGCTTGCCGTTTTCGCTGGTATTTATTTATTTTATATATTTTTGGTGTTTCGCTTCGTTTTTTTTTTCTGTTTTTTGGATTTATCTTACGTTTTGAGTTTGCCGAATTTGATGTAAATTTAATTTATTGCCTTTTGAGAAGTGTATTTACTTTGCCTTGACCCTCGGTAATTTATTTGCTGTCAACTTTTCCAATGTTTGTCAGCCGTTTAAATAGCCGATTAGACTGATTTGCATAAGAATTTATGGAGGTGCACTTATTCAAACAATTATCTTTGTAACTTATTAGAGAAGAGGAGGGAAGAGCTGCAGATGATCAAACATGAAATTGTGATTTGAATAAGACTGAAATCAGTAACTAATCTTAAAGAATGCTTAGCAATATATTTGAATATTCAGCTTAGGTTTTTGTTCTTTTCATTATTCTCTCCAACATCACACACGAGAGGGTTTTATATATTGACAACATTAATCATAAATTGAAGCTTTATTATTGTTATAATTTTGTTTTTCTATTTATTTTTTTTTTTGGGCATTTGCCACGCATAACCATTCATCTATGCTTAGATCCTTTGAGACAGGGAATACAATTCAACCCTTAATAGACAGCCAAATGCCATAAACAAATCTATAAAGCTGCTTTATGTATGTGTATGTGTTTGATTAATGTGTGTCTGCATTTATGTGTGTGCGTTAACTGTGGTCCTGTTGTGCACACCCTTCCTAGTGCCTGCCTTCCCTGTATAGGTGTGTGTGTATGTATGTGTGTGTGTGTGCGTCCTGTCATCAGGTGCATTTAATTGCGCGATTTTCGCGCCCACTACAGAGAGAGAAAACGCGACGCTCGCCTCGCACTAATTGGTCCTTACACATGGCCATAAATTAATACATTTTAAGTTTAATTGTCTAAGCTGTAAGCTGTTGGCTGAGGCGGAAGCTGTGAAGCGAGGGGCCTGGGGGCGGGGACTGTCTCATTAATGCCTGTGGGCTCATTATATTAATTAAGGCTAATTTATGATGTCATTAATTTTAAATATACATGTGTACTTAAACACATTTATACATGCTACATACATACACAGTATTTGTACATGTTCCGGTCAAACCTCTGCCGCAGTAGGGTTACAATACTGTGTGTGTGTGAGTGGGTGTTAAATGACCGAATGATTAGATAAATGCTCATACATACGTATAAACGAAGTTTTATCTAGATATTTTAGTCTTGATATGCTTCACTTAGGCTTAATATCAATTATGTATAAATGCATCCGAAAATCCAAACAAAATTGTCATTGATTGATTTTATAATTTTCTTCCATAAAGTTTAACATGGTATATTCACATAAACCTATTTTAAGACTTGTGAATAGATATTTTTTTACTTTTCTTTAGTTTTTAGTATTTTGAACTTTTCAAAGAAAATTTGTAGGCTAACAGTAATTTCAACCTTGTATTGGCATTTACTTGTTTTCAATATGTGGTAGAGATTTATTCAGCATAATTTAACCTTTCATGCAAAATGTCTGCTAAGCTTTATAGTTAGGCTAAGTGGCAAATAAGTAGTTAACACAACATTTAATAAGCTAATATTGTTGTTTGGATTTGTATATGAATTGTTTATACACACACACGCACACACACACACACTTGCATGAAATTGCCACCCACTCATTATCGTTAAGTTGATTTCCGGTTGGCTTAATGCGATGCTGCCTCAAATCTTTCATGACTTCGGGTCGGGTCTGTTTGGCTGGACTGCTGCTGCACATCATAAAATTTATCAAAATATGAAAATCACACACTAGCACACACACACACACACAAACACACACACTTGAAACACCCTCTTGTGGGTCTCAAGTGCAAGCCGAGCGCTTAATTAGCCCCGTCGTGTGAATTGTTTAACATTTTTGGGTCCTCACGGCGTATGCACGTTGCTTTTTATGATTTTCACACTTTGCCGGGCTGTTGCCCGACTGCGAAATTTAATTACCACACTGCGGCCAAGGACCAGGGTGTGTGTGTGTGTGTGTGTGCGGGTGAGGTCGACCACTTGGTGTGCAAATTACGCATGTAGACCCAGCCACTTGATTGGCACTTTCAAGGGTCACAATCGCACTTGAAATCGTTCGCTTCGTTCTCGTCCTCCTCGTGTTTGTGATCATCTCTTTGCTCTTGGTTTACATTTACCTCCCTCTCTCTATCTACAATTTAAGGCTGACTTGGAAATTGTGAAATCGTGTGATAGGTGTTTTTGAGCGGGGTATTCTACAAGATTTTGATTTCTTCAGTTAAACTCAAATAATTTTAATAGAATTTTCCTTTCTTATAATGCGATGAATACTATTATGTGTGATGATGAATTTTAACAGCAATTTATTCCTTGATCTTGTCGAATAACCTTGTTACAGCACTTAAACAAAATTGTTCATTGACAGAGAGAAAGAATTTTGCTCCAAGAACCTTATATCAAAGAAGTAAATGCGATTCTTAAGATCTTAAGATCTGACTTTATAAGAAACTATTAAAAAATAGTATAATGTACTTAACTCAAGTACTCACATCTTGAATCAAGCAATTCCATATTCTCAACTTTAATATTTGAATTTTTTGTATCTTTGCTTCTCCTTTCTCTTTCCTTCTTTTTAACCGGTCATTACACTGGTATTAACGTATTTCGCAGTCGTTTACATTCTTGATGGTTTTTTTTCTTTGTTGCACGCACATTTTCATGTCGCATACTTAAAAAATATTTACATATATGGAATACATACTTGTATTATCAGGCCACATTTGTGGCCGGCACATTAACAAAACTCGTTACGACACCGCTTGGCTGGCGGGTCGTCAAGTGGTTGGGTGTGGTTGGGGGTGGTTTGGGGAATTTTGGCGTCTGTCTTGTCGCACTGTGGTTTTTACACCTTTTGCGCCTTTGTCAACATTTTAATGACAGCAATTCACAATGTTCTGGGGCCGCTGATTGCGCTCATGATACCTGGCATTGTCTGCGACGGTTAACAGCGCAGGACCTCAACCAGCATCAGCAGCAGAAACAGGAACAGAACCAGGACCCAGACCCGGACCCGGACCCGGACCAGTCATCAACTCCAACCCCTGTGTGTGTGTGTGCTTATTTTGAAGTCGTTGTCGTAATGTGTTTGAAGTTTGTTTGTGCGCCAGATAAGTGTCATATTTAATTTTTTCCTGCTGTCGCATTTTATTGTTGCATATTCATGGTCAGAGGCAGGAAGCAGCTCTTATCTTTTTTATGTTGCAACTTTTATTCTTGCCACGAGACGTGGCCATAGCGAGTATATGAGCTGTCAATAGAGAAATTTTATATAAACTTTCTTGAATGTCAGAGAGTTAAATACAAAACTCTGCTAAATGGTGCATGAAAAAACCATAGCTACCATTTAGATCGTTCTCAGACATATCATATCTATTAGCCACTGTTTGTCATATATGAAACCATTAATTTTCCTACCGTGCGGAAAAAAAAGAGGAAAAAAACTGAGCCGTTGAGTTTGCCATTTAATTTAATTTGACTGCCACAAGTCTGGGACATTACAAAGCTCTTGGAGAAGTGTCACGAACATACTCAAACGTATGTATGTGTGTATAGTGTAACCCCCTTGGCAACTGTAACTGTGAATCCTGCCTGACCTCCCTGCAGATATACTTGATATGCTTATCCTGCTCACATGTGTCTGGAGACAACTTCATAGAAGATTTCACGTGCCTTGTCAAAAGGAATTTAAATAATGACAAACGACGCTCGCTGAAGTCAAAGATGAGAGCAGACCTCACCCTTCACCCCCTCTCTCTCTCTCTCTTTCCCTGCACTTAAGAAAGAAGTTACAAGAAGAAAAAGAAAATAACCGCAGCAAAGATAAAAAATTGCGGTTGTCGGTTTTGTCTTTTCTTGGGGCCAAGTTTTTTGGCTGTTGAAAATTCTAATGTTGTCACATTTGCATCCATACATGAGTGTGTGTGTGTGTGTGTGTGTGTGTGTGTGTGTATGTGTGAGATCACGTAGCACGTGGCAGATTGCATTGGGATTGGTTTGCTGCTTAGCGCAGGGAACTGAAATATACATTCACTTCGGCCCTTTTGTTATTTTCATATTATTGCAATTTAATTTTGTTTTTTTTTTTGTGAATATATATACCCTGTATTAACATACTAAGCGGGAACGTCAGGTCATCAGGTTTTTTAAGATCATGTGTGAAAGTCTTAAGCTATAAACCACATGAACAGAAAGTTACGATTTTTCTCTTCCGCACATAATAATTCCTTCTACTGATATTCAGTTTCTTTTTTTACTACCTACAGAGCATCCCTTAGTCGCAAAGTTAAAACTTTCCTCCTATTTTTTTTCCTGCATCATTTTTGATTTATGGCACACACGCATCTTAAACAACAACAACAATAATATGAGTAGAAGAGAAGAAAAAAAAACACGTAACCGCTTTTCTTTGGCATTTTCCCGGTCAGGAATTATTTACCATTCTGGCTTTGTTTGGGGCTAGTTTTTAATAGAAAAATAAAAACGAAATGAAATTTATGACGGAAATGATAAGAGCGCGCACACACACACACACACCCAAAGGGGGGGGAGTGGGAAGGATACAAATAGGCAACAAGGATATCTCATAACTGGCTAAACAAAAACTTTTGGCCGAAAACATTTCTATTTGCAGTTTCCGTTTGTTTTGCAGCTATTTGAAATATTTTTTTTCTGTTTGTTTCTTTTTTTTGCCAGCTGGCCAGCGGAAACGGATGCGGCCATTGTTGAACATGGACAAACACAAATACAAACATACAAACAGGATTAATGCTAACAACAAATATAACTTTATTAAAAAATAAATGAAATTTGTGCTTGCTGTTTGCTGGCTAAATCCGAAAAAGGATTTGGCCACAAAAACAAAAACTAAGTAAAAACAAAAAAAAAAAAAAAAAACTCAATGCCAAAACTATGCAAAGAATGCCAAAGCTGAGACAAAGGCCTATCTATCTATGACCAGTATTCTCAGAGGTTGCAGCTGCTTCTGCCCAACCCGCCTCCGCCCTTCTACCATTTAGCCCTTTGCCATTTTGGCATACTTCAAATTGTTCTTGTCCCTGTGTATGTGGAGCCTGTGGCAACGGCAGCTGCTGCTTCTGCTGCTGCTCGAGGCTTGTTGAAAGCATTTCTGACATTACAACTGACCCAAAACTGGCCAAGACCTCAGCACAGATAGCGTCACACAGCACACAACACACAACACACACAGGACACACATGAGCGCCTCCTCATCAAGTGTGTGTGTAGGTGTGTGCGTTAAACGGAAAACGGAAACGGATATGGCTGCTGGGCAACGATTCGGTCGACGTTAGACTGGGCCCTGGCCCAAAGGCGTAAACGGGATTAATTGAATTGAATAATTACAGACACAAACATACAACAACAACAACAACAACAACAGGAATAACTACAACAAAATCCCAAATATTATCATCTACTAGTTGTTGTTATGCTTTCACATGACTCTCAAAATGCCTACAAATGAGTTTAAAGTAAACATTTGTCGAATATGAAGTGAGTCAAGCATCAATGTATGATTATTCCAGTTGGAATGTCTTAATATGCTCCATAAATCTGGTTAAAAAGCAAAATTATAAGGAATAGGAAACAATAAAACAATAGTTGTGCATCTGTTTAATAATTTAAAACGCTTGCTTACAAGCATAGCTCGCAAATAACAATTGAGCGTTTTTTTCTTTACGCGCAATATCAGAGCAGAAGCGAAAATGCTCAAAAAATTCGCTCTCACTCTGAGCAAGAGTCTATTTTTCTATTTTGCATCGGCTTTCGCTTGAGTGTTGTTGTTGAGTTTTTTGTGTTGATCTCTTTTAACGATTCTCTTTTCGGAAGCAATAAAATTGTCGTTCGTGAATTGAGACTCAGTAAGTGAGTAAATGACAGAATAAGTTACTGCAAAAACTCTTGGAAACACTCTTCACATTAATTTGCTCTGTTGACAAGAAATGGAATTTTTTTTATAAAGAATATTTATTTCATTTTTACTTATTGTTAAGCATAATTACTAATAATGAATTTAAATTGTCTGCGCTTATAGAACTTCGACGTTCACTTAATATAAAATGTAGGGCTGAAAATGCGCGTTCCACGGAAACCTGGGTTGCCGGTGTAGCCAGTACAACCTGTGCGAGCGCAGTCAAATGTGGCTGTTTAAGTTTGACATCATTAAAAAAATCTAATATGTTACAATTTATTGGCAAGCGACCATACATTATGTCGAAGTTTTCAATGTCACTATAAATCTTAACAAGTTTTGCAGAAACAGGCTCTTCCTTGCTTTCTGACACTGTCTTAACTCCATCCATATAGATTTTGAGTGATCATCACTCGCTTAACAACGTTTTGCTTCATTTCACTCAAGCAATTACTCGCACTCTAAGTGTAACAAAAGAGAAAAGAAAAAACCATGATGCAAAGATTACAAAGCATGCACCGGACCCATAGTGCGGTTTTAGAATTATGTTTCTGACAAAATGTAAACAAAGCAAACTGTGACGTCACAGTTTGCTTTGTTTTTAAAGCGTCATGTGCGCCACCTTTAGGTCTTTGCATCATGAGAAAAAACGATTGTAGTCCGAGCGCGAGCGAGCAAAGCGAACAGCCGATGATGCCGTTGCTCGCGAGTATTATTCGCAAATACTCAGTAAAGGGTCTTATTTAAAGACGACGCAAAACGCTCAACTGTTATTTGCGAGCTATGCTTACAAGATCGCTGTATTCTTTATAAAAGCGATTTCCATTTGTATGGAATTTGTATTGGATTGCCGGTTCGCCCCTGCCAAATTTAACATTTGTGCATAATATTTTTTTTAAGCTATGTTAAATAACAGAAAGAGCTTATGCTAATGGTAAAATATTTAATTAGGCAAGCTTGGGATCAGCGTTGCCCCACTTCTTAAAGCCAGTGTTGACAAAAGGCTCTATCTCTTCACTGTTAACTTAACAGGGGCTTATGACAAGAACATTGTGAATAATGAAAAGCTATTAAACTTTAATTTACAGTTAAATGTAGTTAAATTAGAAGTGAAAAATATAAAAATCATAGTTTACTGATCTGCATTAATATAACGGACCTTATAGGTACTTCTCGTTCAATATTGTTCGTGATACTATCACTCGAATTGTATCGACATCGGCACTAATACCGATATTTAGCTCCTAGAATCGATCACTAGCAAATATTGACTTCCGTCTTTCTTTTACAACCAACTCTTGAGCACGTGAGACGTCAAAATCTGAGCGCAGCAAAAAAAGTTTGCATCATTTTGCTAATAATTGCAATTTTGTAATACGTTTTTCACAAACTTTTCTAAGTAATTTCAAGTGCAAAAACTATCAAGATGCCCAAGGTAACTATTATAATAACTGTGCAAAAATCTAAATGCCGTGTTCGCAACATAAAAAGTGCAACGTATATTTTTCTCTTTGTTGCAGTTTGCTGTACCGAAAGTACCCAAGCGCAAGAAGATAATGAAAGACAAGGCTGTCACTTGCGACATCATTCCGAGCGTCCGCATGATGCGCACCATTGGCATCCAGACCGATTTGTGCCGTTTCTGCTACGACACTTGGGTCCAGGACCAGGCTGAGTTGCAGCGCCGGCATGAGGAAGGTTACGGTTCGGCTTTCTGCGATGTCTGCAGCAATGCTTATGAAAATGAGCTTAACTAAATAGTGTATACCATAAAAAATTAACTAGTGGAAAATAAAATAAATACACTACAGTTGTGTTGTAACAATTTTACTTACACATAAATCTAAACGTTTTCTTTCTTGTGCATTTCTATATGTGCATGTATATGCAAAAAAAAGTGTTGTGCGTGTGTATGCGTGTGTATGTATTCGTCAACTTAACCTAAACGTATACAGCGATTCGGCTGAAATTTGTCTGTGCTTGTTCAAGTTCGAGAAGGTTCGAGACTTGTTTCGATTTACAGTTAGGTGCACTGCAAAAAATGAAAGTAGTTTTAGATTGAGGCTAAAGAGTGAGGCTTTCTTTAATATAGATTTAGCTAAGCACCAACAACATTCTATGTTTGCCTCGTTCCTGTTTTCATGTTGTTAAATGGCTAATTTGTTTTGTTGCATGTTGTTGCTTGTGTTAGTTACAGCTGTAACAGAATGTGACCGTTGCCGGCACCCGAAAAGGGTTTCAACTCCCCGCTCACCGGCGACGCTGTCGAGGACATTTGTCATAATTTACTAACACAACTAAACATAACTCTCGGCCTCAGTCTGTCACATGTGTGTGTGTGTGTGTGTGTGTGTGTGTGTGTGTGGATTTTGTGTGTGATTTGTGTTCATTGGCTTAAATGGCTTGTGACGCAGTGGCGTTATTAGTCTAAGCACCTGTGGCACATGCCACATACGAATGTGTCACAAGCACTCATATTGCATTAATTATGCTTAAATCACTGCGAATAATGGTAATGATGATGATGATGATGCTGCTGCTAATGAAGATAACGCTACTTGATTGCTGGGTTGACTTATTTGGTAAGAACTTGAAATATTCATCACTATTTCCTAGGCAGAGAAGTTTCTTCGTTTTGGGTTATTTAATAATTTTCAGCTAATTAGAGGCAAAAAGAAAAACAGTTTTGGATTTATAAAAGCATTAACATTAAAGTCTTAATATTTATGTATATGATTGTATTATTGTATTTATGTGGTGGGTTTTCCAAAGAAAAACATTCGCCTGACATTTCCCAGGCTCATTTATGTTGAACTCTTATTAATTCGATTTTTATCGTGCCCCTGGGAGTCATTGTGCGGCATTTCACGACTTTCGAGAATTGTGCATATTTCCGCCGTGCCACACCCCCCACACAACCCCATCCCCAACGGGACCAGCTCTCCCCACAGGCATATAGTACCCCCACACACACACACCTTCAGGAACAGGAACAAGAGGAAAACTCACCTAAAGCGCGTAAATCTCGTGCGTCTTTATTTCTTCATTAATTTAAGCGGCTACGTTGACGCTGGCAGCGACGCCAGCAGCGCCAGGAACGCACACTTCAGTGCTGAGATTTCCACAGGCAGATTATTATTTTATTAATGATACCCTTAACCAGTGTACTTTAGCCATGCGATTCGGTTTGACAAACGGACAGGAAAAATTAAATTAAATTAAGAAACATAAAATATTTTTAAATATTCATTTCGGGTTTACTTGTTCCTTTACAATTATGCAAGAGTATTCAAAATTCACCATTGCTGCCTTCAACATATTTTATTTGCGTGGCGCGTGCGGCGCCGCTTGGGGTGATCCAGTTGGATGGCAGGAAGGTGGTGGTGGGTGGTGTTGGGTGTTTTTGCTCGCGATTTGAACGAGTTAACGTTAACCCCTTACAGCTGTGGCAATTTAGACAGTCGTCCTGCTTCTAGGGCTGGGCTCAGCCTTGAAAATCTAATTAAAACAACAACCACCGATTTTTGTCTTTCGGGCCGCGTCTAAAGCTTTATAAATGTTTTGATTGCATTAAAGCGCTGCCAAGCGAGACGACAGCCAAATCTACATAGAAAGTAAAAAAGAGTTGGGGGGAAAGCGTTAGAGAAAGGTGAATCAAGTACTTATTAAAAAGCTAAATACTCGCATATATATATTTTATTTGTTTCAGTTAAAGGTGGAATGGAAATCTTTGTTTAGAAATTTTCTTATTTTGGCGTGCTAAAAGTAGGGAACAATTGTGCTGGGTTTTGCATAGGCCTAGGCTTCAAACTAAGCTATAAAGGTTAAAAAGTTTAGCAATTTTACATGTTGTGCATTTTTGTTAACTCTAGAATTAGAGATGGGCATGAGCCGTGCCGTGCCTCTTAAGAAAATTGACGTGTTTGACCGTGTCAAAGCCTGGACGCACGGCGGCACGGTTGGCACGGAAATCACGGTATCAGAAAGAGCCACTATTAATAATTTGTAATTAAAATATCGCAGTATCGCTAAAAACGCAACCAAGACGCTTCGATGTTTCTTTTTTAACCAAGTTCCCCCAAGTTTAATTTGCCTACATTTTCGTTGCGAATGACAATTTTTTAGTGGTGGAATCAAAACTATCGAAACTAAATGCAGTAAACGCACTGAGAATAGGAACATTTCCAGAAGATGTTGGAATATTTTGGGAAAATTTGGCACGGCTACTTTATACGTAACATCATTGATGCTAGATGTTAGATGTGCCCTAGTGTGAATGGGTATAACGTAGAGAATGGCAGTGTTGAGAAATTCAAAAACATTTATAGACACACATTTAAAGTTTTCTCTGTCTTACCAACGAGTTTGAAAAGTAACTTTTGTTCTTATCCTATTTTAAAAAATCAGAATCCTTTATGAAGACAGCAAAGCCGTCGAAATGCTTAGGAGTAAAATTTTAATTTTACCTTTGTTTACATTTTAAATGAGTCAAATTGCCCAGAACAACAAAGCTAAACAGCAACAACACAAATGATCTATTACTATATTTAAATCAACTTATTTAATGTAAATGGTTAAGTTAAACTTATATGAATTGAATGTGTTTTTTTTTTTAATGTTTTGTTGATAAAAGTGACCGTGTAAATCCGAGCCGTGTCGTGCCGTGCCGTGCCTCTAAAAAAAAACTCGGTGTTGGGCCGTGTTGGCTCCAGTTTTTTCCAGCCGTATTTGGGCCGTGCCGTGCCTCAAAAAGGAGGCCCATGCCCATCTCTACCTAGAATGGTCACCTTCGTCGATTTGACGAACACTGTTGATATTTTCTTATTTTTCTCCGAATTCTCTTATTCTGTTGCGTTCCACTTTACAAAGCAGGTAGTGTGCGGCGCACTGAAGCTCTGCAGAAGTTAGGGTTACCATTTGTGTAACTTTTTGGACTAATTTACCATATAAAAATAGGAAAAAAAAAAATTAAAATTGGAACATCATATTAAAGTTTTTAAAAGTCTGGATTATATGACAATTTTATTCAAAATTTGATAACTGCTTGTGATGATTCCGATTTTTATAGATTGACCTAAGAAAACCGGGGTCACTAAGCTCTTTAATTATTTATTTATTTTTTTAAGGTAATTTGACCATTGTGTCTATTGTTGAAATAATTAACTTTTCTTAGATTTTTCTTTTATAAACTGAAGATATGATTCTAACTAACGTTTTTGTTGTTTTACAGAAAGGTCATTCAGCCATGCTCCGGTTATCGCAAAATTTTACGTTTTACGATTTGAGCAATTTCGTACGAATTGAGTTTTGCGTGCTCCGGTTTCCATAATTTTTTTCTCTTGAACTATCGAAAATGTGAAACACGTTTTAATACAATTATTAATTTAATATAAGATAATTATGTGAGAAAATTGCATCGAAATCGGTTGAGAAACACCAGAGATATCAAAGATTGAATATTAGTCACAGAACATACAGACAATGACTGTCCGCGATAAGTATAGGGTTCAGGGTATCTCCCAGTCGGAAAATCTGGACTAGAGCCTTCTAACTTTTTTACTTTTTCGAAGCTGTAAATACCTTTACCGAATTTGTGCCAAAAAAAAAAAAAAAAAAAAAAAAATGGACTCAACAGCGATTCGCTAAAAAATATAAATTAAAGCTTTAAAAATACAAAACCTTTACGTTTTTTTTTTTTTTAAAGGTTCGTTCTTAAGTTTGAGTACAATGCCAAACTTGTGTGTAAAAGTTTTCATTCAACATTTTGAAGTTTAATAGGACTTCGTCGATTCGACGAAGGTTACTATTTGTGTATGTACAATAATCCTACAAGTCTAGGGTTAAAAATCCAACCTTAGTGTTTACCTATATTCAGTATTGCTTTTATTTCTGTGTGTTGATAGCAGTCAGTCAATTCTGTCAAAATTTGGTAAACAAGCATTGTAATGCAAAAATGTGAATCATGTTACTATTGTTGTTTAAAAATGTTTTTAAATGCAGACGTTTAACATTAAATTCCGTGAACAAAACATGAAACATTGAGTTATGCTACCTAAGTAATAGTTAGGTCTAAAAATAAGAAATATATTAATATGTATCTAATTCTTATTTCTTGGCGGATTAAGAATTGCTCTCATTAATTTTAGCTCTGGAACAGTTTTCAATGTTTATTTCACCTTGAAGCTCCTTGTTGGAACTAAGTTTGTAAGAGGCAAGTTCAACTGAAAGTTTGTTTGTTCTCTATGTGTGAGTGTGTGTGTGTGTGTGTGTTTGTGCATTGGTGTCTGTGTTTGCGTTAGTCTATTATTTCAGCTCGATTAAATCGTCTTACGGCTCAACGAGCTTTGTCTTAATATTATGTAGTTGTCTAGAGATAACCAGGATCTGTTCGCATTTAGATTTGTATTCGGACAGGACTCTCGCTCTCGCTCTCTCTCTCGCTCTTAGTTGAGTGGAGTCGAGTCGAGTTGAGTCCATTGTGCCCCATAATCCGAGCACATCATAAGCACATCCTTATGCAAATCTTCATGTGTGTTGCTTGATAAACAAAATGTAATTTACTACAAACGGCCAAAGGACCCAGGCACAAGGCACCTTGCAGCATCTTTGGGGCAACGTGTTGCGCCTTCTGAGATGCGAAACTAACACAGAGTGAGTGAAAGAGAAAGAGAGTGTGTGTTTGTTGTGAGTTGTCTCTCGACAGCCGCCAGGACATGCGGCAGCAGGCAAAGACAAATGCTTGTCTACAGCCAAGCTCCTTGCCACATGCTGCATGCTGCTTGCTCCTTGTTGCCTTGCTTCTTGTCAAGTGGCCTCGACAATGGCAACGGCTGTGCAAAGTTGATGATGATGAGTTTGTTTGAGGTGGCTGCTCTTGTTGTTCTTGTTGTTGTTGTTCTTGTTGGTGTTGTTGGTGTTGGTGTTGTTGTGGTTGCTGCGTTCGAGAAGCCGTTTTTGGGGGGCTTTGGGTTTGGGTTTGGGTTTGAGTCAAGGGAATCGGGGAATCGGGGGGTCGTCACACATGTCGCCAAACGGCAAACACTTTGGGGGCTGCCTGTTGGCAGCTACTCTTCTTCTGCTTTTCTTGCGGCCATGAAAGCGATGTGTTTATTTGCTTTATTTGCCATTGTTAAAAAACATTTATGCAAACAGAAGAAAGCTGAAAGCTTTTTTGCCAACTGACATTTCAATACAGTTTAGTGCTCCTCGAAATGTCAGTTGCCAAGAAGCTTTAACAACTCAATTGCATTTCTTTTTGCGTTTCTTGTTGATGTGCAGTGGACATAGTTTTTTTCACTCCCTCTCTCTCTCCCTCTCTCTTTCTCTCTCTCTCTCTCTCTCTCTCTCTTTCTCTCTCTAGGGAGTGCTCTCACACTCCTTTTGCTATTTGCGCTCGCGCGCTCTCTTGCTCTCGCTCTCTTTCTCTCGTCAAAAGCTCCTCCTACATTTATGTGCTTTGTCGCCGCATCAGCTTTAGGGATTTTTATGACAAAAACCAGCAGCAGCAGCAGCAACAACAACAGCAACAATAACAACAACTACAGCAACTAGTACAATCGGCAATGAGAGCCGAACATTTTCCGCTTGTTGTTCCTCTTGTTCCTCTTGTTGCTGTTGTTGTTGGCTGTAGGGGCGTCGCCATTTTGTATGCTCCGCCATTGGCTCCACCCATTTTACTAGCATACAAATATAACACAAGCTCAGCACATTATGTACATACATCTGTACATTATCATAGCTAGTACATATGTACATATGTATTTATGTATTTACCTAGCACATACATATGCCATTTACTTTAGAGTTATGTGCTATGCAAATATTGGCAGTGCTTTGGGGGTCTTTGGCCTCGTGCATTATGTTTTTTACGCTCTTTTTTTTACACTTTTTTGCACAATTTCATTTACTCTGCGACAAATTGTAAATAATTTCAGTTTATTTGCCAAAAGCAAGCAAAATGCATAAATTAAATCGAACACAATCATTGGAAAACTTGGCAAACTTTAACAATTTTATAATAAGCGTAATTTAGCTTAAAGATATTTAAGAACAACATAAAAAAATGTGAAATGAGAAAACAAGAAGCTTGCAAGTCAAAAATAAATATGAATGCAATTTTAGTTCTCATAAAATTAAACTTTCTAGATATAAAAGCTTCGAGCCTTTTATATGGAAAGAATTAATATTAATAATGGATTAAGAAACTTTACAAAAATTTCGGTTCAAAAAGTTTTTAAACTCTTACAAGCCTATTACTTTAAAAATTTACCGAGTTATTTAGACTTTTAGTATAAAAAAGCAAGTTTTGATTATAAGATTATTAAATTTGGCTCAAAAAAAAATAGAAAAAACAATTTTTCAGCCCGTTTAATGCAATTTGTGAGCGTCTCGTCAAAAACAATCGAAGAAATTCAATTAAAGACAAAAGTGGCCACTTTTCTACCCACTTGTTGTTTATTTTTTCTTGCTCTTATTTGGTGCATAATTGGTAATTGGATTTGTGGCTCAAAGTCTGCTTGTCGACTATTTAACTTGTTAATTTTATTGTTGTTCTTTTGGAGTCGTCTGCAGACGTCTACCGGCTCCTTGTGGCGGTGTCTCGAGACCCCGTCTAATGAGTGAGTAAACAGTCAAAATTTGTAAATTCGGTTCATTTTCGGCGGAAACTCGTCAGCCGAGTCGAGTTAAGTCGAGCCGAGTCTTTGATTTGAGCAACAATGATTGTGAATGGAAGAAAGTAAAAAAACAGAATCCTTTTGTACTGAGCCAAGTTCATTTATAATTAAGTTGTCTAATTCATTTGGGCTTTTGTTGATATTTTTCTGTTTTTCCTTGGCACTTTCTACTGTTGTTCCCTGGTTGTTGTTGTTGTTCTTCGTCTTCTCATTACCACAAAATCCACTCTTGACTCCACCCTGCCCTGCTGCACTGAATAAACAACAAACAAACGTTTCTGTTATTTTTTTTCTCTTACTGTATTTTTGTTGTTTTGTTTTGTTTTGTTGTTTTTAATGATTCTTATGGCATTCAAGTGGCTTTTTATGCGCACTTCAGTTTCAGCTGAGCTCCCCTTGGAACCCAGGACCTGGATGCCTTCAAGTGCCCAAGTCGACGCGAGCGGAAACGGAAATGGAAACGGCAAAAGCAACGCCATGAAGTTAATTTTATTTATGCGCTCACTTTCCGAGCATAGAATTAGCAGGCAGATAAAACAATGGCCAAACAGCCAAAGGGAAGGAAAGACAACGTCACCTGGCTCTGCTCCAGCTGGGGCCGGAGTTGCTTGGAGTCGCTTGCCAGGAGACATACTTAAAATGCAATAAATACAAATGAGAAACGAGCAAAAGGATGTGGAATATTAAAAGAGCACTCAACAAAAACTGACTGGCTTCAAGTAAATGTGTAGGCATAACTTTTCTTAAAAATAATATGAGAGAACAATCGGACAAAATATTACTTAATAAATCCTTAAACTTTTTTAATTTTGTGTCTATCAGTATATACACATTAATACACATTTTAAATGTTTACAAAAATTCACATTCGTTTGAAAAATAAGAAAGTACTAAAAGTGTTGCATACCCCAAAGGCGCAATTCTTTGCTCGTTTCGTTTTCAATAAAACGACACAACGAAAACGCGAAAACAAACGCAGCAAATGCAAAAAAAATGTGTTGCCTAATTTGCCATTAGGGCTATAAAGGCAAATTATGAAGTCGTACCACCTTTCCCTCACCGTTTGTCCCCCTTCAGATGCTGGCATTTGTTTGCTTGCTTAACGCACTTTGCGTCTCTTTACTCGCTGCTCTAATTCGCCTAATATGGCCAACTGACACGAGGCACGTTCGGCTCTACAGTGTTCTGTGCACAGGAGGGGGAGGGCGCAGTTTAGTCGACTGGGCGTGCCATTTTTCACGGCCCTTGTTACTGCTTATCCTCATGGCTCATAATAGCTTTTCATTATTGTTATTATGCCGAGAGCTCCACTCGTAAAAAATCTCCGTTACAACATTAACAAACACACAAACAAAGCGCCAAACACAACAGTGCAAAGAAAAAAAAAAAAAAACATAAAGAAATGCCAAGATTTAAGCTCTGCAGAAAAGCAAAGGCGAAAAAAAAATCCTTAAGGACAGCAAATATTCAAATGAAGTCGCGCGATAAGCCGACTCCAAATCTAGGAAAAACTGACGCCCCTCACTTCCTCCTAGCTGCTAAAAGGCCTTGTGTCCTTGTGTCTGTGCTGTGGAATTTTTGTGCGTTTTCCTTCCACTCTGTGCGTGTCCTGTGCCGCCGGCTACGACCAAGATGTGGCAGCTCCCTCTCCCCACCGACTTCTTGTAATGGGGTGTGATTTGTACACTTTTCCCAGCTCTTGTTGTTGTCTTCGTCTTCTCCTTGTTGCTGTCTTTGGGCTTGCCTTTTTGGCCGCGCGGAAAAGGAGATATTTTTTCCCTTAACTAAGCCATAAAATTCCATTTTACAAACTGTGAATCCTTCATGATCGCTTTAAGTGGTTCGCGCGTACTTTTTTCATACTTATGCGATTTTTTGCGTATACCCTTACGCCCCTTGCGGGCGGACAGTTGACGGCAATCATTGCCGGATACTTAAGCGGATTTGCATCTTTGTTTGGTATTCTTTCGCCCCACCCCCACTGCTCCCTCCTCCTCCTAGAACGAAAGCAAGTCTTTGTCTTGTTTGTTGTCAAAAAATGTTGGTGTTGTTTTTTTTTGCTTGTTTGTTGTTTGCAACTTGTTTGTTTGCTTTTGGCGACGTCTTCATCAAATTAGACAATGTCGCCCGGGCGTCCAGTACTCGTCCTGAGCACTCGCACCTCTCGCTCCTTCCAGGTTCTTTCCGGTTCTTTCCGGTTCTTTCCAACTTGTTGTTTGCGTTTGTCATTTTTATGCGAGTTCTTCAAAACTTTACGCCCAAATGGCGTTTACTTAACGTCTTGCACTCGACCAATGCGATTCGTTATTAGGTTAAGTGCTTTGTCCTGCCATTCTTCCTCTTTTGCTCCTGCTGCAGTTTGTCAGTTCTAGACGAAGAAGGATTTTCTCTCAGCCGTGGGAGTCTATAAAAAAGATATTCTTTGTTAATCATTCAAAACAACAGACAGAGGTGGAAAAAGAAAGTATTTTTCAGGAAAGAAAAAGATCTAACGTGAGCTTCTTTCTATGTATCTAAATTTCTCAAGAAAGATATTAAGGATGGGAAGGATTCAAATGTAATCTTTTTAGTTTTGATCTCTTCAAGTCGTTTATAATCAAAAGATTACAATTTAATATTTGTTTCCATACTGAATCTTATGCATTCTTATTCCCCTAAACTGACCAACAGCTGAATCTCCCTTCGATGCACTCAAGTATTCCAACGAGTCATTCATATATTCATTCATTCATTCACAGTGCTGGCCATGTGAACGCAGACAACAGTTTTGCAAACAGTTGAACTCATCTCTGAAGTCGCGACGTCTGGCTGGAGAAAAGAGTAACCGTTAGAGTAACAGTACATTAGCTTAATGATTTTGCCACAGGACACTGGATAAGATGAGAGAACGAGAGGAGGAGGAAGAGGAGAAGGAGAATGAGCTGTGAAAAAGAAATTGCATGGCATGATGTTAAAGATGTTACGCAGCACATTTCATAATTCCCGCGCCATGATTAAGTGCCCCCAACCCAAAGCAATGAATAAGAGCGAGATGAAACCAAGAGAGACAGAGAGGTGAGTGGAGAGTGAAGAGTGGAGAGTTGAGCTTTGAGTTTTTCTTTGGCAAAAGTTTTGCAAGTTGTTGCAGCGGCTCAATTCTCAAGATGGCGGTCGCATAATTAAGTATTTGTGTGTGGAGCCGGTGGAGAACTAAAGATTGGCGCGCTGGTGCGGAAGCGTGAAAGTTCTTACACACCAGACACACACACACACACACTTTCCCCCTCCCTTTCTGCATGCTGCGAATACGAACGCGATGAAAGTAAAAAAAATAGAAGCCCCTTAAATTTAGCTCTGGCAACATTATTAAAACCAATAAAAATAAATTTAAACTTTTCCCATCATCTTTATATATTTTTGATGAACTTGGCCACAAATTGCTCCAATGTTTGACACAAAAAAACGGTTTAGCTAACACACAAATATAAATAGTAAATTTCAATACAATATTCCAGTTTGTCATTTGTGCCCTTTTGCACACTCAACATGTATCTGTATCTATTGCCATGTGGTAGTAATATTCATAGCTACATATCTTACTGTTTGCTTTGTTGTTGTGTTGTCTTGCGTACTATTCTAAAATTCAAAAGCAAAAGCAGCAAATCCAAATCAAAATCAAAACTAATGAAGTGAAAACGGCACTAAAATGTCTTAATATGTTTTCGACGTCAAAGCGAGCAACCTGTAAAATGGTAAAAACACACACACAAACACACACTAGGACACACCGGGCACATAATATCCTTGTTGATTTCTTTTCAGGCGATTTACTGCCTACACACGTTCTGTCTGTGTGTGTGTGTGTGTGTGTTTTCTTGTTGCTGTTGTTGCTATTGTTGGTTGGTTGGCTGGCTTTGTGCTTGTGCGTTGCTTATCTCAATGCGGGGATCAGCAGCAGCAGCAGCAACAGAAACAGCAGCAACATAAACGGCAGCAGCTTTAGTCCTGCTTGCCCTCTCCCCCCTGCAGCGCCGTGTCCTGATCGATAAATTTTCCATTAAAGTTATTTTTAAATGCCGCAAAAAAAACAAGACAGGAGGAGTCTGAGGGGCTGTTTGGGTGGCAGGACGAACGTGTGCCAGCCTGCGCCAGGATAATGTACTCGTTATGCCTGATAAAGTTATAAACTCGTATGTGCCACAGCAGCAGCGAGGGTTGTCCCTTTTACAGCCGCCTATCGAATTGATTTACTGCTTTCCAAATTTCCACACACACTCACACACACACACATTGCCACAAAATATGTGTGGCAGGCATTTGGGCTTGGGTGTTGTTCTTTTTTTTTTTTTGGTTAAATGAACCGGTTTTTAGCCGCTCTAAACCGTTTCAACCGCTTGATGCGACTTTGATTACAGGAATCCCACGCATAAATTTCATTTTAAAGCTATGCTTATCTCAATTAGCTACGAGTTTTTGAATGACAATTAAACAATGTAATAGATTTTACCATTGAGAACATTTCCCAGACTTCAAGCTACAAAAACACCAATTATAATATTTACCTAAGGATGTGTCCGAATTGTCATAGCTAGTGAAAAACCAATTGTCAACCTGCTCCTGCTTGCATACATACATATATACGTATACACTTACTCACATATGTAGATGCACACCTATCATATTTGTGGCCTGCGGCTGGCGAATTCTTGTTGTTGCTTTTGTTGTCCTTGCCCAAAGTTATCTGATTGAGTGCGAACTGCCAATGGTCTCAACACTCCCAGTCAGGACATTGCCAGGATGCTTTACTCCGTATGTGTGTGTGTGTGTATGTCTTTAGCTGTTTTTGTGTGTATTGTGTGCTTGTGTGTGTGTGTGTGTGTGTTTTCTGTGCGATGATCTAAAACGGAAATCCTGTGGGCAGATAACTGCCATGCATTAAGGCAAATTCCCCAAACCCTCTCTCTCTCCCTCTCACATGTGTGTGTGTGTGTGTGTGCCATTTAGCTACAACCAGCAGCATACAACCCCACACCCCACACCCCACCCCTCAGCCACTCCGCACTTGAAATCTAAAAACCTCACAGTGGCAACGTTGTTGTCCTTGTTCGAATTCTTCTTTCGTTTTTTTTTAACTGCCTGCCTGACGCTGTTGTTGGTTATTGAATTAGCCCAATAAACCAGAAAAACAAGACAACAAACACTCACGCATACACATACACACTCATGTGGAAGCCAACACAAACGCTACAACCCCACCCCAACCCTCTCCCACTTAGCAGTGAGGCGGGGAGGCGTCAAAATAACAGAGAAGGAAACAAACATTTCAGCACTCGCATTTCAACGGCCAAACTGCCAAACTGGCAAACTGGCAGGGCTGCCAGGCAACTCATTAGAATGTTGGCTTCTAGCACAGGGCGCTAATAGTCCCAGCTACCCCACCCATCCCCCATCCCCCATCCCCCATTCCACATCCCTTTCAACACGAAACTCCCTAGCATAATTGGAGGCGTTCGTTTCGTGGATTTGGGGTGGAGGATGGAGGATGGAGGGTGGAGTTGGCACTGTTTGCGTTTTTGTCATTTGTTGACGACCAGTTTCAACGGATGATTACGTGTGTCTAATGTACATATGTATGTGTGTGTGAGTGTGAGTTTGTGCACACCTGTGTACCAATTTACTTTAGTTAGATCAAAGCAACAGTGCTAAGGTTTCATTATCAGAACGCATGCGAAGTGGGGGGAATGTAAAGCAAACTGAAACTGTCTGTGACTTGACATAATTAAAACGAGTCTCGATTTTAACAAGCATATAACCAACAATATATATCAGACAAAAACAGTTGCACAACTGGACAACATGTTTAAAATAAAATATAACAAGATATCTACATTCAACCTTAGCTTTACAACATTGATACGGTTTAAGGTTTAAACTTTATGCAAAGACTTAAAATCAAAGCTTAAAATTTTGTGTGCTTTTGGACAGCTATTTTGCCTTTCCTTTAATTGTTGCATAATTTATGGCTGCATACAGAGAGAAAGGCAGCGAGCGAACGGAACACAAAAATAACAGAAAAACAAACAAACAAACAATTTTAAACTGTAATCGTGACGAATGTAACAAAAGTTACAAGCTTTAAATTCAGTTTAAGTTGTAAGTAAAGTAAATTATAATATAATTATAATGAAGTAAGTAATAAAATTAACTTGTTTTCTATTTCTTAGGTATAAATAAAATTTGTTTATCCCTAAGTTCAACTAAAACTTTCAATGTATATATTTTTAAGGTTAACTTCTTTTATGATTTGATGACCTCTTATATTAAAATTTATATTATTTTATATAAGCGTTATTTATTAATTTCTTCGCTTCATAACTATGCAAAGTATAACCAAGTGTATTTTATCTTCGGCTTTGCAGTCTTCAGTCTTGCTTTATTTTGCCATTTGTTGGTTTTGTGCAACAAGTAAACTGTAAGGCTGCTGAGCTGTTGTCCTTTGCAGGACATCATCGCGTAGAACACAGAACGTGGAGCGTCCGTGCGTTGCGGAAGTAATTTTTATTTTGCCAGACAATTTGCTTATTTTGTGATTTCCGTTGGCCTACCCCAAAAGCTGGCCAAATATTTCCGGCATTTGACTTGCTCGCTGTCTGTCCATCTTCTCTCTTTCTTCCTCTTTTTTTTTTGTAAGTATTTTTATTAGTCTGTTTTCTTCTTTATTTTACTTCTGCTTCGTTTGTTTATAGTTTGCGTTTAGAATTCTGACTGTTGCTTAAATCCTTTTTGGGCCTTCGCCTATTTTTATCAAATTAATTTAAAAAACAGTATTAAAAATATGTTCGTATTGTTGTGTGTTGTTGTCGTTGCGTGCCGGACAAATATTTACATGAGGCGAAAGTGTACGAATGGCAGACACTGTGTGCCATTCCTGGCAGGGCATGGGATATGTCATACAAATATATGACCATTACGCTTCATTTGGTCAACAACAGATACTGAAATCATAAATAGCCACTTTGTTGTTGGTGTTCTTGTTGTTGTTGTTGTTGTTTTTATTCGAAGTCATTTAACAATAATCGGACGCATATGAAATGGACCATGAGCCATCCACATGACAATGATGACGACGATGTCGTTGCATCAATCACCCACACTGTGAAAAAAAGGTGTAAGCTAAGCTTTAATATTCCAAAGTGATACTAATTGATATAAAAAAGCTTTAGTAAATTTCAAACTTTAATTTGAATATGTTATAAAGTTGTTGTGTTTTGAACCTCTTTTTTGAAAAAACATATTTAACTAAGATTGTTGACAATTTTTAATGAAAGTTTGATGTATGCTCTTACTCCCTCTTTTTTTAAAATTGAATCAGAGTATTTCGCAGTCGTTTGAGTTCGACTTTGCTTTTTCCCCCTTCTGTTTATATAAGAGTACAGCATCGATACCGATTCAACCGATTCGGCGATGCAATTCATGACCGGATGTGTAGCCATTGTTGGGTGCTCATAAATTGCAAATGGCCAAATACCGTTTAATGGTCACCGGCCTCAACAACAGCAGCAACAGCAACAGCAACAGCAACACTAACAGCAACAACAACAATAGCAAAATGGTTAAAGAGAAATGTAAAAGAGTTCCATTGGTTTCTCAGTTGGCGTCATACTATTTTCATCATGACTTTAATTTTACTCATTTAAGACTTAAGAGTATTTGGATTTAATACATTTTTACTAACTTATGCTCTATTTTTAAGGGTTTAATTTACTTCCATTGCAGCATCTTAGCTATATTATTAGTATATTTCTCTTGAAAAGGGTATCTGGCAAGTGTTCAATAATATTTGTTCATAGCTGTTGGCATTCAGATTCGTTGCTGTTGTTGTTTACGAAGCTTGATGCGGCGGCCGTTACTTTTATTGCTTGGCCGCTGGCAGGATCTGAGTCCTGGCCACTGTCACACATGGCCGGAAATCGGCTCCGACACTGCATGCGGCCAAACATTTGCATAAAATGCCAGAACATAGCCGCCTCGGCCACTGCGGCTGCCAATGGAGCTGCCAATGATGCTCTGACCAGGACTCTGGACCCACCCCCCAACCCCGCAGCAGTTGGAATTGCCAGGGCATTGCTTGATTTTCGATTTTTCTCACTGATTTTGCACATTTTTCAGTGTCGAACTTTTGATTTTTGTTTGTTTATTTTTGTTGCTGTTCATGCGGCGCATGTTGTTTATGTGTTTATAGATTAATCGCTTTTTGGTTAAATGACTTCGATAGTCGACGTCATGACTACACCTCCTCTTCCTCTTCCTCCCACCTACTCCCCTCTCTTAATGCATGTTTGCATGTGTGTGGGTGTTGCTTTAAAGTTGCCACATTTTGTTGCAAATTGCTGGCGACAGCTGTGGGAAAGCCCACGACAAACACGAGTATTTTTCAGTATTTGGTATGATTTGGTTTCTTTCTTCTTTTTTTTTTTGGTTTGGGTTTTTCCAATATTTGGCTTGTTGTGTGAATACTGGACTATTTTTGATTGTAGAATTTTTAAATACAATTTAAAGGCAGGCAACATTTCTTTAAATGACTTTTTGGTAAACAAAATGAAATTTAAAGAAAAATCATTAGAAAAATGTGAACAGTTGGACCTTGGCCTAAAAGGGGTTTTAAGGGTTTCTTGTAGGATTTGTAACTGATGCATTTTCAGCTCCTTCTCGCTCTCTTTTTCGCATCCTCTCACTCTGTCTGTCTGTCTTCGCGTGTCTGGTAAGTTGCCTGTCCTGGTTTTGGCATTAACAAAAATGTTAAATACGTTTTTACAATTCTAATTATGCAGCCACGTCTACCGCCAAATTACAACAAATGGTAAAAGCGGCAGCAGCAGCAACAACAACTCGGCTGGCTGGCACTTGGCATAATTAAGAGTGTGTACGAGTGTGTGTGCGTGTGTGTGTGTGTGTTGGTGTGTGTGCTGAGATTGTCGCTCTTAACATGCATAAAAAATAAGTAGAAGCGACAACGGCAACGGCATTTTAAAAGTTTTACAAATTAAGACATGCAAAGTGTGGGAGAGTTGGGGTGGGGTGAGGAGGGGCAAGCCGCGTACCCTTCCCCTGTGTACCAATGACTACTATTTCCGTCTACACAACCCCCTGCCAGCCCCTGCCACTGAACCGAAAGCTGAAACACTTGCTGAGCTCATGTTAATCAGGTTATGATAATTATTTGTAACAAATTGTTGGGAAATGGGCGGCTCGAGGGCTGTCAACGGGGTTGAGGGGTGGAGGGAAGGAGGCTTTGCAATTAAAATGTGTAAAATCTACGATGCGACAGTGGAAAACTTTATGAAAATGACAAGGCGCAAGCGACATTTTCATTAAAACAATTAAAATTTAAACTGGCGTTAAATTATACAGGCATTAAACGGGCAATGGGGCGGGAAACTTCCTCAAGGGGCACAAAGATACAAAGACACTAAGATAAGGGCGGTTTTCCAAAGAGCCATCTTTGGCCAAGGAACAACTCTCGGCTGCTCCTCAATTATTCAGTGTGCGCAACACACAAAACTAAAACCAAGAATCGTAACTGAAACTGAAACTGAAACAAAACAGAAATGTTCAACTTTCGTTTTGGCCGCGTGTCACTTTGCCAGTTTGTCACTTTGTCTTTAACTTTGCTGTCGAAAAAAGGGGGGCTCACACACACACACACACACAGAGAGAGACACACATTTGGCCAGATATTAACTGGCAAGTTGATAAACTATCCATACTCGGTAAGTTGACAAACTCAAAGGGAAACCGCAGGTAAAGCCAAAAGCGCCAAAAGTTGACGGCCAAGAAGTTGACATTTAGTTAGATAGTTTTCTATGGAAGCGGGTTTCGCTTTGACATGGCAGGTGCACGATAAAAGTTTTGAGTTGACAATTAAGAAATTAAGTTGCCACTTAGGCAACTGTCACTTTCTGTTTGACAAGCAGTCACAGATACCATACGATACTATATATGTATATATACACGTACACACATTCATTCACGCACTCAACTTTTGACTTCTTCAAATGCTCTACCTGAGGATTGGTTTACTATAACTGCTAACTTGCCAGCTGTTGTTCATTTGACAGACTGGTTGATTGACAGAATTGTTGATTGATTGATGTTAAATAAAGATTACTATTAAATAGTTGGATCAACGTTTTTATATTTTATTAAAATTACTGAACTTTTGAGTAATTTTATTAAAAATAAATATTGTTTATTAAAACGAAAACTGTATATTAAATCTTAGTTATAATCTTTCTCTCTCTCTCTCTCTCTCTTAATCTCTCTCTCTCTCTCTCTTTCTCTCTCTCTCTTTCTCTCTCTGCATGCAGGACGCATTTACATTTAGCTTGCCATTTTAGAGAGCATTTAAACTTCGTTGCGTTGTGTTCTTTGATAAACTTTTGCCTTTCTTATTTGTTGGCGGTTTGTTTGCATTATCAACAGACTAACACCTTGCCAAATGCTTTGGTGTATCTGTGTGTGTGTGTGTGTGTGTGTTAACTGATAGCTGCTCTTAGCAATAAATGCCACTCATAATTAAATCAAATGTTTGCCTGCTGCACACTTCACTCACTCGCTAAAAGTGAGGCCAAAAACTTTTTGCGTGAAGCTTAAACATTAATTTCCTACATGTTCACCCCTCCCCCCAGCCTCACCAGCCTCACCAGCCTCAACACCCCTTCAGCCCACCCCCCACTGGACCCATTATCTCCAACTCCTTAGCATATGAGCATATTCACCTATCGCATTTACTTTATCATTGCCAAAAGGTAAATACACTCGGCAAACTTTATGTGTACCCCTCTCTCTCCCTTGGGAAATAGCTTTTCATATGCCACCCTCCCACTCCCTTCCCCTTCCCCTGCCCCTGCCCCATCCTGCAGTTAGCAGCTTTCATTCATAGTTTTCTCTAATGAGCGGCAATGTGGCAAGCGTATCATTTTTGGCTGTAAATTTTTAGCATATCGTGGCTGATGTCTCAAGTTACCCCTCCCCGCTCGAACCATCCCCTCTCCAACAGTTCCAATTAATGTGTATGCTTGGCATATGCCTGATATAGTTAGTACCGTTATAACGTTTGATACTCTTGCGTGTTTGTGCGCGTTTGGCATGCCAAAATGACATTAGTCACACAGCCATCGCGAGTCCTGCGAGACACAGCCAAACAAGGACTCGTGTGTGTGTGTGTGTGTGTGTGTTAGCAGACAGCTTCATTTAGCATCCTATATTGCTTTGCCTGCATGTATGTATGTAGTTAGTTTCCTACATCCAACCCAAACTCTCTCTCTCTCACCCATCTCCCAACGCCTATAGTTAGGCAACATTTCGCATCTCCATTTCTGGCCAGGCTTTTGTTTGTTTGACTGCCTCCGCCAACGCGATGTGGAAGCTGCTGCTGTTGCTGCCACAATTTTGTCGGCACATTTTTGGTCTACCATATGAATTTTGGGTTTTATGTGTGAGCTGGCTGAGGGGTTGCGAGGGGTGAAGTGTGGCTTACTGCACTTGCTTTTAAAGTGAGCGATAAGCACAATACTCCTGCAGGGTTTTAATTGATTCAAGTTATATACATACATTTTTTCTGTGCCGTTATAATTTGAAAAAAGTCCAATCTTCATATGCAATTACTTCGCGAAAGAATAAGATCGATACCGTTTTGGCTGTGATTAGTTATTTATTAAATTGTTTTGTTTTTGATTGAAAAAAGAGAAAAAATCAAATTTTTACATCTGTTGAGGACTTTGCAAAAATCTTGACAACTTAATATGTTACCACCTCATTCCTTTTAGCCCCAACCCGACACTACTGTCAGTCCATTAGCCCTTGCTCTGGCAACCAAAATTGACATGGACAATATTTCACAACAACAACAAAATGGATAAAAATTGAAAATGGAGAGGAAGGAGCAGGAGACGGTGAAAAAAAATGAAATGCCTGGGCAAATGTTTGGCAACATCCGGTTTAAAATGGCAGTCGCTGAGCCATTTTGACAAATCTACCAGTTATTATGCGCCTTTGTGAGCAGCCCAAAGTACATAGTATGCGAAAGGTCAGACACTGAAAAGGTGCATAATGGATGTTGATGTGTGTGTGTGAGTGTGAGTGTGCCCAATAGAGAGAGGGAAAAAAGCAACAAAAGGTAACGGCGTCCATGTAAACGATACCTAATTTCCGTTGCATGTTGCGAGCTGCGTTTTATATTGTAGTTAAGGGTGGCTGTCAGAACCGAGAAGCACAACACACACACACACACACACACACACTAGTTACTGTTGTCTTGCATTTTATGAACAGGACATTCACGGACTAAACACGACAGCAGGACTTTCTTCTTTTCCCTCTGTCTCTCTCTCTCTCTCTTTGAGGGGCTCTTGACATGCTTTCGAGCGCAGCGAGCCGTGAGCTTTTATAAACTTATCTCATAACATTAATTGTGGTCAACACTTTTGGCCATTTCTGGCCCTGACCAGCACATATCCATATACTAATGTACTGAAGAAGGGATGTGTTTGGGTGATTGGGTGGTTGGGGCAGACGCATGTTTACATTGTCAGTGATTTATGCAACAGCGCCACATGAGCCATAAATACCAAAATGCCAAAAGTTTCGCACAGGTGAGTACTTGGCCAACAGCAGGAGGTGTGCGTGTGTGTCTGTGTGTTTGTGTGTGTGCGCTCCCAAGTGACCAACTAAGCAGCAAAAGGATCAACCACGAACCAGTCAGCCAACAAAAGGCCATGGCCAAAGTTAAATATTTAAGCAGCCGACAAAACAACTCAATTAATTTGAAACGCTTCGCCAGAGGGCGCCACAGTCACAGCCAAATGGCAATTGAGAAAGTTTATGAGAAAGTTATCCCAACTCCAACTCCAACTTCACTTCCATTTCCATTGAGAACTAACCATTGAAATGATATACGATTATATCAATCGCATGACGCGACAAAAAAGAAAAGAAAATAACGCCAACAGGCACATAGTACATACTATGTATTATGGCTAGCAGCTTTTGGGCCACATCAGCACATTTGATATAGTCCAAGCAACTGTTTTTACACAGTCACAGTCACAGTTACAGTTACAGTTACAGTTACATGCTCATTAAACGATTTTCAGCCTCGAGCATGAGGAAAAAAACTCGCAGAAGTAAAGAAGAGAAAAGTGCCGTTAATTTCTTTTTATAAACCTGCTGGGAAACATTTTCCTTAATGCTGCAGGCAGCAAAAGCGCCAAGTTCCAAGCGGCAAAAACAATAGCACAATGGACTTGAGCCAGAAAAGAAAAAACCCCAACGGAAATGATGATAACGCGTAAGAAAGACTAGCAAATATCCTGTAGCTAATAATAAAAAGGGAATACAATAGAAGAAATTATATAAAAAATGTTCCTGAAATTAAAAAAAAAGTCAAGATTAAAAAGTTGAATTTTGAAAGACAAAATTATTTAACAAATTTGGTTACATTATTGATGTGAGTTTTCAGGACAAAACAAAACGAATTTGATACCCATTGACTTATCTTTTTTAGGGTATAGAAAGCATTAAGAAAATAAAACTTCGACACAAGATAAACATCCTGTGTTCAAGGGGCTGTGGTGGGGACGGGCAGGCAACAACAACTGAGCAACAACTGCTGTAATCAGCAGTTAACAAAATATAAAAACAAAAAAGGACAACAGGGCACACACACACACACACAGGTCTTGAGTTGTGGGTGGCGGAACGAAGGACAACGCAGTGCGCTAACGAGCAATTAGATTTCATTCTAAGCTTGGGAATTAATTGCAGTTTGCCCAGCTAGCTAGCCAAGTTCAAGGAGCCAATCGTCCATGCCCGGAGACACACGAACACTCAGAGAAAATGTGTGGTACTTTATTAAAGACACCTGTTTCGGAGAAAGTTAACTTATTAACACAAGGGACATTATTGAGAAGGTTTTGGGAAACATTTTTATTTTATGGCAATATATAAAAAATAAATATATTTTTCTTAGTGCAGCAGAAGTTGGGCCTGTGGGCCAAAGTGTGTGCCATATGCTGTCCGTTTTGTGATTCATTGTGAAAATGGCCAATTGGCATGAAGGGGCACCAACAGGGAGCAACAGAGGGTGGAAGGGGAGAGCTCATCTTCATCTTCACACTACTTGACAACGTAAGCACCTTTCGAAATTGCACATTAGCACATTAGCTAGAGCTGCCATTGCCAGGATAATGAGGTTTAGACGGCGTACCACACATTCAGCGTTATTTTTGAGAGACGTTTTTGGCCACAGTTTGCCAACGCCTTGTGATTAATTTTTTATTGCAAGCCGAGAAGGGGAGAGAGAGAAATGATAGTTAGTTGTTTTTGGTGGGCGGTAAGTTGGGGCTAATAATTGGGGTTTGTCTTACTTACGCCTGTTTTCGAGTCTGACGACAATGGACATCTTGGTAACGAGCTAATAAGCCGCAAAGATAGTAGAAATGTTTATAGGTGCCACAAATTGGGGTAAAGGGTTAAGATGTTCTGAACTACTTGAAGTTAGTTGCTACAAATTGAAATTCCTGCTGCGAAGATTCATAAACAGTCTGGTAACACTAAACTAATTACTTTTGCTGGCAACCATCAAGCTAAATCAAGTAACTTACTTACCTACCAGAACTGAGTCGAATCCTGCTGAACCAATTTGAACCGCATCGAACCAAGTCGCGTTGAAGCAGACCGAAGACCGGGTGAAAGGAAAATGAGGGGTCGTGGTCTTATCAATAACCATAATGATGTTGAAATGTTGAAATGTTGAGTACATTGGGCACATTCAAAAGCTTGTCTAACGAGCGCGTAAACGGCGCGTGCAATTTCCCAAAGCCATTAAAAACTCGCAGAGATACTAGATGCTAAAGAGAGAGAGGTGGTAGAAAAAAAAAAATTGGCAACACAAACATTAAGATGGCGCCAGGACTTGGGTCTGAACTGGCTGGATGCAGGCGTGAAATTAAATTGAACAACTTTTGACAGCTAATCTAAAAGAGCGCAACTAGACTAGATGCGGCATGTCCGCCCCCTCCTTCTCTCCCCCTTCCCGCCTGCCCTGATCTCTTACACGCATTAAATTTTAATGGAGCACTCAAAAAGTCTGCCACAAGATGCCGTTAAAAGTGCGAACAGAAAGGAGAGGCAGGGAGAGGTGGGTGGAACGAAGAAACTAATGAAGCCAGCTGCTAGCTCCGGTGGTTGCTCAACCACAGATGCAAATCACAGCAAAACCAAAAAAGAGCAAAGATTCACCACAACAGCAGCAGGAGCTGAAGTTCAGACCCAAAAACGCACAGACTTGAGTGTGAGAGAGAGGTTCGACTGCCAATCGAACCCATGTCCAACTAATCCGCTCTTAATTAAAGATTGCCGCCTCCCCCTTCCGCCCCTGTCTGCTTCAGCTGGAAAGTTTTCAACGTCGCCTTCTTGGCAAATAGACTTGTACTTGCACAATTTTCCATATTAAGTTCTTTTGGACAGGGGGGGAAAACTACACGAGCTGAAATTTTCTGGCCAGCAGCCGTCGCTTAACCTCAAGAAATAAATCTTTGACAAAGCTGCGCCGCAAACTTGTTTGTCTAAGCAGCAGCTCCCTGTCCCCTAGCCCTTACCCTTACCCTTACCCTTAGCCTAACTTGCTGTCCATTGCCTAGCTTTAAGTTGGCCAACAGAAGGTGTTATTATAATGTACCAATATGTCTGGCCGCCAAGTAACGTTCCTTCTGCCGCTGTGCCGCTGCTCCTTGGACGTGATAAGATCATAATCCCATTTATGTCTTTACTCTGGGGCTGGGGCAAGGAAACTTTTGTGGCTCTCGAAGGGGGTAAGAGAGGACGCCGCTGTTTATATTTAAACTCAGGTCAGAGAGCACTAAATCAAGTTGCCAGCGCCTCCACAAACCAAACGGATGCTGCTTCCGCAAGTGGTGGAGATGTTACACTTAAAAAAAAAAAAATACTTCCTCAAGAAAACTACGAAATAATGTTTAATTTACATTTGCACTGCTGCTTAAACTTGGATTAAAGCGGTGGAAATCCTTCAGGATAAAATGCTACGAGACATCTCTGCTGCTCCATACAATGTGAGCAATTTCACACTGCCAATATATTATATTTATTTAATTTTTGTTATTTCCATTGTCATTCCAAAATTGTATAGCCTTTAAGTAGGTTGATTAATGTTATAAATAAAATTTGTCATATCAAAAAAAAAAAAAAAATAAATAAAAAATTTAAGAAGTTTATTCATGGCCATTGCCAAGGAAAACTAAATAAATCTGCATACTTTGACTATCATACCTTCAATTTGTTTCAGTGTACATGCAAAGAAGCTGTTAAGCAGCTTAAAACTATACTTGGGCTTCCACTTGGGCAATTGTTGATAAGCGCCCAGCCAAACGACAGTTTTCGCATTGGAACAAATTTGAGACTTTTGTTAAGAAAAGTTTTGTCCAAAGAAGCGGCAAAGACTTTTGTGAAATGGGTAACGTCAGCTGCTAAAAGGGCTCTCTCCATCTTTGTGTGTGTGTGTGTATGTGGGTGTGTGTGTGTGTTGACGATTTTATCAGTCGACCACGTACGGCAAATATTCGCAGCGGCAGCAGCCAAAGATGTGCCCCAAAACAAAAGCTGGCTCAAGCACCTGGGTTTGGGTGCAAACTAGTTTTGACTTATAGAAAGGGTATTCGGACAGAAAGAGCATAGCTGAGTACATAAACTATGAATTGGAATTATGGGAATTAGCTAAGCCAAATAATACTTAAAGCTTCAATACTTGTTAAAATTAAAGTTGAGTCTGAGTAAAGTTATAAGTACAATTACTTAAAATCTTGGCTTTTAGAAACACAAAGGCATTATGCGAGAGCATACAAAGTTCACTAACTAACTAATTATTAGACCGCTATCAGCTTTAGTTGTATCTTGGAAAGTTTCGATTTGCTTTCTTGCCTTTTGTCTATTGTTGTTCCTTACGCTTGCCACAACCGCTAGTGTTGCACGCCACGTGTATATATGTGGTGTGTGTGGGTGTGTCGTTGTGTGTGTGTGTGTGTGTTTATGCAGCTGATAAAACAAATGAGCTTTAATGCGATTTGCTTGAATGGACCCAAGATGTGCGGGTGTTTGTTTTTGGCCCCTGAGCCCAGTCAACTGTTACTAATTTGTTGCACAGAATGTTTGGCAACTTTCAACTTTCATGGTTGCATGTTGCATGTATGTCATCATCATCATCATCATCATCATCGACCAATTTTGTGCTGCAGCTTGCACTTTGCAATCAATGC
Source organism: Scaptomyza hsui (assembly GCA_018152825.1). NCBI lineage: Eukaryota > Metazoa > Arthropoda > Insecta > Diptera > Drosophilidae > Scaptomyza > Scaptomyza hsui. The sequence goes on from JAECXO010000001.1 coordinate 9,605,350, forward strand.
AAAACTTGGCCCGTAAATAACTTGATTAAGAGTGCATTGAAAACGTCACTCTCTTTGGTCCCTGCTCCTTTTTAGCTCTTGTTTCGTCTACAAGACAAGCAATTTTCCTGCATAATCCATTGTATTATTTTCCATAGTACTTCTTATTAACTTATGTACAAAATATGTTCAAAGCCTTAGATCTTTTCTACCCCTTAAATCGAAAGTAAAAACTTTATTTCAATTTCTTCTTGCTTTTGAATTGATTTTCCTTACTAAGACAGTTAAGACTTGTGTTCGGTTTTGTGTCCTGCGTCGCTTTATGAGCTGAAATTTTAATTATTTTCACTTTTGTTCAACTGACAATGTTTTATCTGATGTTAGACGATAGCCTTGTGAGTGTTTTCGAATAGTTTGTTGATCTTTGTAGTTGTAGTTGTAGTTGTAGTTGCTGATGTTTGAGAAAGGCAGTTGGAGTATAACAGACACAATTCTGGAACCCGCATGCTACATTAGAGCAGAGCTCAATAAACACACACACACACACACACACAAACACACACATGGTAGTTATCGTTATCAGCTGGCGAAAATGTTGTTGGCGGCGAGTGAGTGAAATTTGCACGGAAACTGAATTTGTGCGCCTGTCTGACTATGTCAAGTGTGTGTACTTGTGTGTGTGTGTGTGTGTGTGTATTTCCAATGAGGTTTTGTTTCAATTTCCTTTCGATAGGCCACAGACTTCCCAAACACAGGACGCGGGCGTCGACAATTTCATGCATAAATTCATTCATGTCTCTTTTTCTCTCTCTCTCTCTCTCTTTCTGTGTGTGTGTGTTGTTGTGTGGGCTTCATGCCTCACTGAGATTCGAGTGAGATACTTCCTTCCGCCACATTTGTTTGTTTTGACTGTTAACCCCTTAACCCAACCCAACCCCCTCCAAGTTGCAACGTACTGCTGATGATGATGATGACTTTGCATCTAAAACAATTAAGTTTCATTTAAAAACAAGCAAGCTAAAAATACAAAAAACAGTAGAAAAAAAGGCACACATCAAATCGGTGTAGCCAAAACAATTTACATACTGCGCATAACTTGGCTTAAATGAGTTTTGCAACAAATTCGGACAGGAGGCAAAACGGTGACAGCAGCCACAACAACAACAACAACAACAGCAGCAGCAGCAGCAGCAACAGCAACAAATAACGTTGTCCAGCGACGTGGCTGCGATTTGCAGCTAATCCCTTATGGGCATTTTGTCATGGGCCCCTCCCTTCTCTTGCAGGCCCATCAGTTTGTGTGGCATGCAGGCTGGCAACAGCAACAACAACGTCCTGGCCAGATCCTTGCCAGGTTGCGGCTCATGCAAATTTCATGGGGCACGCAGAAAAAAGCGACACATAAAAAATGTGAAATACATTTCCTGTCGTCTAGTCATGGAGCGAGCGGCAGCAGAGCAGCAGCAGCAGCCAGGACATGGCTAGGACAGCGTCGTTCACGACAACGACAAGTGCGACAAGTGCGCCCTACGCCTGCCTGTGGGCGTGGCACACTCATACAAACATTAATATATGTCTGTATGTACTATATGTTGGGCAAACGGCAACAACAAGTTGTAAAAAAGCCATGCACACAATTTATATCCTGGACAAAGGACAGTCGCCGCTTATCCCAACTCCAGATAGTAGTGAACGACGACTCTCCGCCCCCCCTCTCGCTTCCCTTCTCTCTTACCCATGGTGCGCACAGCCTGGGCGAAAAACTTTGCTGCCGAATTTAATCCAATAATAAATGGAATATTGCTGACCTCGGGCATTAAATTAAATGTTGTTATCAGTCGAGTGCAGAGAAATTATCAGGCGGCGGTTTCCTACACACACACACACACACACAAACACACACATACACACATGCACAGAGGGTAAGTGCATGGAGTTTGCCGGAACGCAAGCGGAGTTATTTGTGCTGAAACTTGAATTAATATGTTAAATGGCCAATGATAGATGCAAAAAGTAAAACTCTACTCTAGCTGCAGTTACATGTACTAAAGATACCCTTTAGATAAAGACAAAGATTCAATTTTTTCAAATCCAATCTTAGTGTTTATTTACGATCTATATGCTAACATTTCGTAAGCAAATTAGATCTCTAGTTCCTTTTTTTTTTTTTTTTTTTAAAAAAAAAAAAAAAAAAAAAAAAAAAAAAAAAAAAATGAATATATTGTTTATTTTTTTTTTGGGGGGGTTTTGGGTTTTTTTTTTTTTTTCTTATGGGTTTTTTTTTAATTTATTTTTTCCTATCACAACATTTTGTTTGAAGGCTTTAAAAACACTCTTGCATGTAGCATACTTTCCAGCAACTATGTAAAGAAACTTAAGGGGTATTTGTGCATGCAAAAAGTAATTCGACACATTTTAGTAACATGCATGAAATTTATTAATATAATTTAATATCAAATTGCAGTAGCTTTTGTGGCACGAAGTTAGCTATTATGCTATTATAAATTTTGTTGCTATGAAGCACATTAGAAAGTTAGCTTTGTTATATTTACGAAGTGTATTAATTATGGGAATATATTTCAAAGACCTTGGTTTGCTGTTAACTTGCTCGCATTTCAATTGTTGTGAATAGTAATTAAACTAATTTACAAACAAAGCTAAACTCGAAATTCGTTGCTTCTTAAAAGTGGCTGCGACTCAGAATAACTGTAAGCAGTGAGCAAGAGTTATGAGCGTGTGGCAATGTGGAAGGTAGCAGAGCCCTTACCACACCCGGTGGAGACTTCTAACTCTGACTTTGTCTCTGACGGTGACTGTGAGTGAGTGTGTGCGTCTGTTTGGTCGGATATTAAGCTCGTTTGCATATAATTTGCGTTGCAGAAACAGAAAGCAGTGGCACAAGCCAACTGAATCTGAATCTGAATCTCATTCTGTAACTGAAACAGAAACAGTTGCAACTCGACGCTCGTTGACGATGTTGACGGTTTTTTGTTTTTGGTTTATTTTTTTTTTTGGGAGGGCTCGCCGCGATAAGAGCAGAGTAGAGCCCAACCCAGCTCAGCTCCGTCCGGGAAAGAGACGTCCGTAGTGGCATTAAGAATCAGACAGTTGTTTTTTGGGGGCCCAGAATAAAGCAATTAAGTTTTGTGGCCACTCGGTATTATCCGACTGCGGCTGTCCCTTCTTCCTGCCTTCTTGCTCTGGCATTGTAATTGAGGCTGCAAATTGTTTGCCCGACCGACCAAAACAGACGGACAGCACTTCATATGCTGAATTTATAACGGTAATGCACACATAAATAGTTTCTGTGTGTGCCATAATCTGGTCAAGTAAAATACTTTTTGAGCAGACGAGAGAAGTAAACAGCTTTAAGTTCTCATGACAATTACTTTGATCTGATTCCAATATTTCCTTAATCTTAACACACGAACATTTAATTCTTAACAAACATATTTGAAGTGCATCTTTAAGCCAGTTTACTTTTTGAATTGCCAGCGGCTAAAATGTCTTTACCTTGCTATAAGTCCCGGCAACTTTATACAATGTGTCTTGCCAATCAGCTAAAGTCTTAAAACACTTTTGCATAAGTTACACACACACACACACACACACACACACACACACACATACATTCAGCTTTGTATCTATGTTTAAGGATATGTGGATGTGAATGCTTTTTAATCCTTTTTGCGTGACGGCAGCTGCCGTTGAGAGACTCGACAACACGGCTCGGCAATTGTCTCAGTGCTCCTTTTAAGTGTGGAGTGAGTTTTTGGCCAGGCGTTGATTATAATTGACTTTGGCTGACTTAAGTGCCAAAATGGAAATATCATGTACCACATACACTTTATAATTGTCTGAGACGCCTGCCAAAAATACGTTCATACAAAAAGCAATTGCCTCGGGGCACATTTCTCACTTTAAGCATTTTGAGTCCCTATGCCCAAGCACCATAGTGATAGTTAAAAAGAAAAAACAACGCATGATTACCCCAAATAAAATCAAATGATGTGCAAAAATGTTTAATATATACTACTAGATGCTTTGAACGTTGTCCTGGACACTGGTCAACAAATACTTTCAATCTATTGCCATGGCTGTTAAGTGCTTTCAATCGCACAGCACCCCATCCACTTCCTGTGATCCCTCCTCGGACATAGACATTCCTCACATCTTACAAGCACATGCCAAACGTAAAGGCAACAAAATAGTTTCATTCCTCGCCAATAACAAATGAAAATGGAAAAAAATTGTATAAACACATTGTCATGGTATCACCCATCTCTCGCCCCAAGAGAGGAAAGGTGGTGTTGCTGGTGTGGCAAACAAAAAGCCATTACAACTTGAACTTCAGCTGAAACTTGCACTTGCAACTGCGACTGCAAAGTTCTCGATTTGAGTTAAGCTTAGTTTCTTTTCTTGTATACACTGTTCTCTATCTCAAAATACAATTAAAATTAAATATATATATATTTCAAGAGCAACAAAATGTTTAATATACATATATGTATATAAATTAAAACATTTAGTGTTAAGAAAAAATATATATATATATATATATAACCATCTTCTCGAAGCTTGCAAACAGAGTATCTCAGTAACTCTGACTTCTCCTTTACATCACCTTATTTTTTCGTTCGTTGGTGAAAAAGTGCAGCAAACTGGCATAAAAAATTTGCGCACTCGCGACGTGTTTCTCGCATCCGCATCATCATAGAACATAATGATGATGATGCCATCAGCATGATTAAAAAACTTTTGCATCAGCTGAAAAATCTGCATTGATCGCTCGACGCTGGTTGAGTCTGGGTTAGTTCAACGGCCTTCTGTCTCTGGCTTGCGGCAATGCGCCGACTAAATAATTGATCCCCAATGTCTCATTTAGCCCTCACACACACACACACACACACACACACACCCGCTTGCTCCTTTCGGCGTTCGCGCAAAATCAAATTGAAGTCCATAACAAGCGCCTGACCGCCTCATAAAGCAATTAAGTGCATGTGGCTGACCGACCAAGCAGCAACGTGTTGGAATACACCCAACAACAACAACAACGAGCAGAACAACAGGGATTCACATTGCTGACCCTCGGTGTCCCCATTTGACGCCAGACTCTTAGATTGGATGCTCGTGTGTGTGCGCCGAGTTTGGCTTAGTACGGAGCTCAAGTAATTCATAGCATTAATTATATTATACGACCCCAAAGCTGGACAAGGCGTGTACTTAATTTGGATAGCGTCGGAGGAAGGAGAGCAACAGCAGCAACAGTTTATGTGTATAGTCTTGGGCTACTTGCACTGAATGCCGTTTCTGGTGCTGTGGCCAAAGTTATAGATGTTGTTTGGTGCTTAAATGTGTATATTTAAATAAGCATTGCCTACTTTTCAGCATGTCATGTTAAATGTTGACGGTTCATAAAGAAGCTAAGAATTAAAGTAATTATAGTTCAATTATTCCATATTCAGGGTATCAGCTAGCTCTTATTTTTCTGAGAACAAATTAGCTATTAAATTTGCGTACAAAAAAGTCTCCAAATATTTTACATAACAATTGAATAATTGATTTATGCACGAAAGCAAAGTAAAATGCAACAAATATTTAAATTAATAAATGAATTTGACCAAAAGCGAGCAAACATAAACAACTGTTGTTTTTGCTGTTGTTGTTGCTGTTGTTGTTGCCGTTTTTTTGTAGTGTGTCAATGCGCAGATAAAAGTAATTAACGCCTATTTGGGGAATTGGCCATATTGTGCGCGGTGGGGGGCTTTGGCTTTGGCTCTGGCTTTGGTCAATAATAGCTACAACAAAACGTGGCTGAAACGAAACGAAACAACAACAGCAATAATGGTTGGCATGCAATAATTATTGACTTATTGGCCATAATGGCATTTAAGAGTCCGATGCCACTGAAAAATATTTGCATAAAATTTGCATTGACAACAGTTGAAAGCAATTGAAACAATAATTTCGTCATTAATGTGCGACAATCCCCTCCAACAACCAACAACAACAACGGCCACACAAATCCAGCACGAATGCAGCGCCAATGTTGCAATCCCCATCCCCTCCTCCGCCTCCTCCTCCTTTTCCACCCATCCACCTTTATGCCGGCTGCTGTCCACCTGAAAATGCGAATTGAAAACGTGCTTATCGGCGCGCATCAGCAACGTGGCCTGAACCCTGGAACCCGGCAACCCTGGAACACGAACCTGAACTCTCCGACCAGAAGCAGGACCAGGACACCAGGAACGCTATCCGAGCTGCATTTGAACGCCATTACTCGCAGATTGCAATTGTTTAATGCGTTTAATTACATTTGTTGGCTGGCACTTAATGTTTTTATAATTAATAGAATCAATATTGATATTGGAGCTGGGTCTGTGCGCCAACTCCCCACTCCCCCACAACCCGCTCCCTTCTGCCAAACAATTGTGGTTAATTGTAGATTAAAAATGTAGCAATGCGGTTGCATTCAATGCGTTTCCCGTTTGGTCATGCAGGCGTTAATTTTCTGGTCAAACTATAGCCCGCAATAAAAATAAATACTCGAACGTACGAGTACTAAATAAATAAAAGGAAACTCCAGAAAAAAAATTGAAAAAAAAACCCAAAACAGTAAAGCTTTGTTAAATGCCACAAATGTTTAAAATCACTTTCTTCAGAAAATGACAATGAATGTAAAACATCAAAATTAGAAAATATTTTCAATATGAAATTAATAAGAAATACATATTTAACCTTCATTTACTTTATTAGTCTGATTGTGGCTTTTTAAAAATGTTACAAGCTGATTAAAATGCAATTTTTATATTTGCTTTTAAATTGTTTACCTGCAAATACAATATTTTTATTTGTCTTTGCGCGACGCATTTAATTATAATTGAAAGCAAAAAAAAGCCAACCCAGAACACACACATGTGTGAGAAAGTAGGGGAAAGGGTGTGCCAGGCGCAAGCATGCATGCAAAATGTTAGCTCGCTAACCCTTTCCCTCTCCTCTCGTTGCCAGTTAAAATAAAAAATGTAAGCGCTTAAAAATGCAAGCAGCGTAAAAGATTAGCCCGATTTGTTCAGCTTGAAGGCGTTTAACTTTGCATTGCAACGCACACGCCTCGAGTTCAAAGGGTTCACAATTGCGCGACGACCCCCGCTACCCGCCACCCGCCACCCGCTCCAAGCACACATACATAGAACTCCTGAGGTCACCCTTGCAACTTGAGTTCTGGCCACTTGGGCAAAAGTCAGAAATTGCCAAGTTTTGTTACGCTTTTCGTTTCGTTACGTTTGGCTTTGCGCAAAATGTTAAAAAATTTAATCGTAATGCAGCGATTTGAAATTTACACATCGTTATATGAATATAAAAACGATATTAAATGGGATAGGGCATAATACATAACGCTCTATGAAATTGGGGGTTGGTATCTCCTTGGTATTTGCTCCTTGCTCATCCGTTGAATAAAAGATAAATGATACATTTCTTTCTCTTTATTTTATATATATTTTTTTTTTGTGTGTGTGGCTGTGTGTGTTTTTATTTGTGTCCGTAGATGTGTAAACAATGCAGATGTATTATAAAAAGTTAACTTATAGTTTGTTGTGGGTGGAAAAACAATTGATTTGCTTTTAACATATGTTATTGTCATTTCTTAAAACATATGCTTGATTTGATGTATTTTTCCTTACCCTTAAACTATTAAATTATTGTTTTAAAATGTTTCAATTAAAATTTGTTGGACAATTGTTGTTGATTGATTTGTTGTGCAAGCTGTGATTATGTGATGATGTGTTGTATTTGTTTTGCTTGGATTATTGATGATTGTTGGTAACATCGCAACATTACTAAATTGTGCAGTTAAAAGAGTTTTCCTTCAAGTTGTTGAAACTCATTTTGCAACAGATCTGAGCTAGTCAGATAATTCTTTATCCTCACCAATGAGTTGTTCAAGAGTGTAAGCCCTCTCATGATCACCATAAATATTCACATAGGCACCATTCTCATCTTGATTCTCGTTGCTTTGAGATTCCGTATTGGAATTTTGTATTGAACAGCTATTCGAAGAGCTCCCATTCGAGATCACCAATGAAGACTGAGATGATAACGTTTCGGTGTTCGGTGCGCTCGTTTCTGGCATTATCGGAGACACATTGTCAGTTGTATTGCTGCTCTCCTCGCTGGGGCCATTGAGCATGGAGGCGGAGCTCGATTCGCGTGCCAAAGTGTTGAGCATATTCACACCGATATTAATGTTGGGCAATAGCTCTGCCATGTGAGAAATTGGACTGTCACTGGAGTTCATGTCAAAGACCACGGGTCGATCATCATTAATACTGCCGCCGCCGCGTCTGTTGCCCTGCGGACGTGAAAAGTAGACGCGTGGCAAGGAGGGCATTACGGGGCCAGTCGGCGTCGTAAAGAGGTTGCCCATAGACGTTGAGGACGGTGAACTCGAATTGTATGAAGCAATCGATCCGCGGTAACGCTGCTCATCTGTGTAACGCACCTCCTGATCGGGATTCTCAAAAGGACTGTAACCGACGCCCACGTTCTTGTTGTCTCCGCTGCTGAAGCTGTGCAGCGAGGAGCTGTGAGCCGAAGTGGGATAGGTGCCAGATGAACTCTGGTTGCTACGCTCTCCTGTTCCTGTCGAGGGCAAGCTCAACTCAACGCTAGACGTAACGCTTGATGGTTGATCTATAATCTCCTGCTTGCGCTGCCGGACTCCGCCCTGTACCTGATGAATCGACTCAGGTGATTGCTGCGACTGTTGAGACTGTTGAGACTGGGGCGACTGAGAGGATTGTTGTGACTGCAGCGACTGTTGTGACTGACGCGACTGAGAGGACTGTTGTGACTGGTGCGAGGATAGGCTACCGGAATGCTGCTGATGGCCATAGCCGTTCTGCTTCCTCGACCCACCATTTGAGCCGCGGAAGTGTCGCGAACGTCCATTACCATGATAGCCATAGCGACCGTTTTCGTTATTTCGGTGGTTGTCATAACGTCGGCAATGATCACGGGGCACTGAAAGCAAGCATTATATGTTAAGTACAATTCATGTACAAGATCAGTTAACTCACTCATGGGTCTGCACATGTATCCCGATTGCGGTGAGACACCCTGTCCATTGGGTGGAGAGAATTGAGCATGCGGCAAAAAGACCGGTGATAGTGGCGGTAGGGGCGGAGGAGGATAGCGGTGCATATACATGCACCAGCATAGGTAATCGGTCTGTGTGCTCTCATCCATCTGCTGGCGCTGTGATGGTGTTAGTGTGTCCGTGCCTAACGTTAGTCCTGTGCCACCGAACAAACACACATGCATGCGAACCAGATCCTCTGGAGACAGGTTTTGCGCACTGTTGGCATGCGTGTTCTGTGGACAATAAAGAGAAGCTCATGAAACGAATAGTTTACTCGTTGTGGGTACAACTTACCGTTGGCAAGAACAGACTTGGATGGAGTGGTGGTACTTCCAGTACGCCCGCAGTGTAGGCGGCCATCTGAACAGGTGTCATGTTGGAGAAACGTCCGCTCAGTAGTGGCATCAACAGGTTTTGGGCACGCACCAAAAGGTTCCTCAAGGTGGACAGGTATTCCGGGCTGGATAGGTTACAGTCATTCAATTGGCTGACGAATTCCTCAAAGGTTGGATAATCGGCCCCGCTTTCAAGTTCAGTCGAAGGTACTTCGGATCTGTGCAAGCCTCTTGTCATTCTAGGTAGGCTAGTGTTTTGTGCCTCTTCATTCTGACCGTCAGCTGGCTTGTCCCCTGAAATCGCACCATACGAATACGGTGTCCATTCGGGTGGTAGCTCAACTTGACTTTGCATTTGTCTCTGCGGAGTGAACACATCCGCCTGCCACCATTCCCGACGTCGCCCCGTTGACGTTGTCTCCTTTGCCGGGTCGGTTTGTTCAGCTGGTGCCGCTTCCACTGACGTCTGTGGTGTACTTGGATCGGCCGGTTGCTCTGTCTCTGCCGAACCCTTGGGTGGGGCTGGTACTGCTGGCTGCACTTCGGCAGAACTCTCGGTCATCGATTGTAGATATGAAGTTGCAGAAGCCTCCTGATCAGCCTCTGGCTTTCCTTCGGTCTTCGGCTGCGAGGCATTAGGTTTCTGTTCAATCGATGGTACCTTTTGTGCAGAGGATAATCCTGCAGTCTGTTGACTTGCTTCTCCGGCTTTTGGTGGTGAGTCAACTGCAACTGAAGCTGAATTCTGCAATGGTACCTTATGGGATTGTGGCTTCGGTGCACCTTTCTGCCTCAGTTCTGGCCAATCGTTCTCTGAAAACCAATTCGGTATTTTCTGTGGCTGTGGCTGCGGTTGTGGCTGTGGCGTTACGATGGGAGCTGGTGAAACCGTTTCCCTTGTTAGTGGCCAGGACTCGCTGCGTGAAGTCTGAGCTTGTTGCTGTGCTGCACTTTCAGCAGCTTTTGGCATCTGTTTCGGTTTCCAGTTGCTTGCGCGTTGCCTCAACTCTGGCCATTCATATTCGGTAAAAGGTGGAACGGGCGGTGATGCAGGAGCAGCCTCTACAACTACCGACTCTTCGATGTGCTGCAATGTTTCCGCGTAATTTGGCGATGCAACTGCAGCAAAGTTCTGTGGCATTTCTAGAAAACATTTGCTTTGCGCAATTGAACTCGATGTTAGTGCTTTTGATCTAGCTTTTCGACTTAACTCCGGCCATTCATTATCCTCAAACAAGTTCAGTGGTGGCTGTGTTTCCGAAACCTGCGGTTCTGTGTGTTGCACAGATTCTGCAGCAATTGAAACACTATTTGTCGGCGTTTCTGCCCAAGCCACGTTACGTGGCTGTTCCGTCTCAAACGACATCTGTGGTGTACATTCAGTGGATTCCTTCCACTCGCTGCGCAACGGTGTTGACTGAGCCGGTGGTTTACGTAAACCTCTTTGCTTTAGTTCTGGCCAATCATTGTCTTGGATCAAGTTCAATTCTGGCTGTGGCGGAGCATCAGGCATCGGTGCGGTGGGTATTTCCTGTCCAGCCTGCTGCCCCATATTTTCTGGATGTGTGGGCTCAAATGCACTAAAATTGTTTTGCATTTCCACCCACCATTCGTGGCGCGGTGGTTCCTGATTAGCTGGCTGCTGTGCTGCTGCACCATCACACTCCTGTTGCTCATCGTTTAACAGCGGTGCCATCTGAGCAGGCTGCTGACACTGCACCTCTGGTTCAGCTGTTTCAATATACAGTTCTCTAGGCAGCGTTATTCCAGCTAAAAGGGTCTGCAGCTCCGGCTGCTGACTCTCCGGCTGCTGACTCTCCGGCTGCTGACTCTCCGGCTGCTGACTCTCCGGCTGCTGTCTCTCCGGCTGAGCCGTTGGGACTGGCGCTGGCTGCATCCGGTTCGCATCATGGCGAAGCTGCGCTTGATGCTCCTTTGACTCCGCAGCGATCAGTTGTTCTATATCGGTCCAATCATCAGTGGATGACGAATCGGAATCTGCTGTGGGCTGGGGGGGCTCCAAAGCTATATCCGTGGCAACCGCATCTGGCTGCTGTTGCACGTACCGCCAAGTGTCAGGGATCAGTCGTAAGGATTGCGAAGGGGTTGGCGCTAGAGCTGGCAGCTGCTGATGTTGCGATTGCTGCTGTTGCTGCTGTTGTTGATGAAACTGAAATGGCTGCTGATCATGATGCTGCAGCTGCGGCGGCGGCTGCATTAGATGTTGCTGATAGCATGGATGCTGCTGAGGAATCGGCGGTCCAAAGCGCGGCGACTGTTGCTGTTGCTGCAGCTGCAACTGCTGCTGCTGATGATGATGAAGCTGTTGCTGCTGCTGCTGCTGCAGTTGCTGTTGCTGCAGCTGCTGTTGATACTGATGCTGGTGATCACCCTGAAAATGCTGCTGCTGCTGCTGAAAGTGTTGCTGCTGCATTTGCTGCTGCTGAAAATGCTGTTGATGCAATTGCTGTTGCTGGTGTTGCAGTTGATGCTGCATTTGCTGCTGCTGGTAATGATGCTGCTGCAATTGATACTTCTGCTGCTGCTGGTGCTCCTGCTGCTGCTGTTGCTGCAACAGCTGCTCATTTTGCTGTCGCTCCTGTTTCAACTGATGATGCATCTGCTGCTGCTGGTGCTGCAGCTGCTGCTGCTTCAGTAGCTGCTGCTGCTGATAATGGTGGCTGCGCAACTGTTCTTGCTGCTGATGTTGGTTCTGCTGATGTTGGTTCTGCTGCTGTGCGATGTGTTCCCAATATTCACGGTCTGGCTGACGCTCTACCGCTAAAACCTGTTGTCCAAGGTCGTGGCAAGATCCCATCGATGCTTCTGGTTGTGGTTGAGCCGCTATCGACCTCTGAGGCTCATGGTCAGGCGGTGGAGCCTCTGCTGCTGCTGCTGGCGATCAAAGAAGTGTCGCTCATCCCCATTTCCCAGGCCATGTTCTAGGGCAACTTGGGGCGGCATATGATGCATTGGGTGCTGCATTTGTGGCGGCATTGGATGCTGCACCGGCACCGGCACAAAGCACCGTTCAACCTCCGACCAACACATAGGAAGAGGTGGCTCGGGAAGAAAATCATTACGTTGGTTGGAGTGAAAGGACGGACAACGAGCTGGTTCCATCCGTGGGCCAGCGTTCGATTCACCAAAGCCCGGACCCATGGGATACATGGGCGGTGGCATGCGGTTTAAGCCCTGGGAGGTCGACGGCTCCGGCTCCGGCAACGGCTCGAGGACTTGCTCCTCATGGCCCTCAAAGCCAGGCTCTACCGGACGAAGTGACGGTACCTGCCACTGCTGATTAACCTGTTCCGTTGACTCCAGGGCACACAGCTCGGCCGCATAGGAGCCCGCGGGTTGAAAAACGGGCGCATAGGGCGACATCCGACCAGTCGGGGGCGGTGGCGGTGGCGCCTGGATCAGGTCCGGTTGCACGTTACCTGTGTGAGAAAAAAAAAAGTGTGTTCATTAGAGAAGATGTTTGTGGTGTATATTTTTGGATATTTGGATGGCTTACCCAAGTTTCGTGCAGGTTCATTTGAGGGTAGCGATGCCCAGTTGGGCGATGAAGAGCCAATGGACGGATCAGGCATGCTGAACAGATTCCTTGAAATGAGATGCTTGACAAAATAGGGACCCTAATGCAAGTAGAAACGACGGTTTGTAATCGTAACTGCAAATGTAAAAAGTCCAAAGTCTTCAACTTTAAATTTAAAAGCTTCTGAAAAATTAAAAAAATATTTTAAAAATGTTGATGTCGTATAAAAAGCAAACTAAAAAATTTATGCTATGATCTCTCAAAATACTAAGTCTATGAATGAAAAGCATGAAAAAATCGTAAGACAAATAAGTTAAAAATTTGGATGTCAAACAAAAAGCATACTTTAAATTTATGTTAGGATCTCTAAAAATACTAAGTCAATAAATGTAAAAGTATGCCAAAGGGTTAGGGGTAAGGAAAAAGCCCGTTTTAAAATTGTCTTGGCTTTGTGTTATGTGAGACGTGTTTGTTCCAGTTTAAAGAACCTTTCAACTGCACCAAACGTGCCTCGCATATTGAAGGACATCAGCTCCTTTAACTGTATATGCCAAAGCCGGCTGCCTTATTTTATGGTGCTTTAGAAGACGCTAACAAAAAATCTCTTTCTCATCCACAGGGCCGGCAACATTTTTGCAATTATTTCAAATATTTTTCAACACGGCTTTGAAATGCGACGTGCCGACAAATACAACAAGAGCCAAAGGATAAAAAAAAAAAAACCCTTTTGTGTTGATGTTGTTGTTGGTGTTTTTTGTCTTGCGCCAAAATATTTTTCCACATTTTATGCTGCGCATATTTTTTGCCGCAGCCTTGGCGCGAAATTAGCGGCAAGTGGCTGAGGAAGTGGCAAAAAAGGCAGCGTAGATAAACTTTAAATAAAACATGGCACACAACACGGGTCCCTGGCTTTGGGGTGGTGGTTGGTGCGACGGTGGGAGGAAGGGGGGATGGAGGGTTTGCTGGTGCAAACGTCGAACGCTGGCACAGACCGCAATTCAAATAAAATCCTTTAGGGCTTTTGACTTTTAACTCATCCGTTTAACGAGCGCTCATGTTCGTGAGACGGCGAATGGCAGGATAGCAGGATGGAAAGATTGCCCGGGCAAGGACAATACCCTTGACACCTACACACGCATATCTATGTACATATATATGAACACACACGAACACACATGCAGCTGAGGAGTCCAGCACGTCGCGACTTTAGCGCAATTGCATAACAATGAGAAAAACCGGCAACGAAATCTGTGAATGAACGAGAGATACTCTACAAAACAGAAGAATATATACTTGATGAATAGAAATGAATAGAAGTAATAGTGTATCGTTAGTTTAGGGTAGATGAAAGATTCTCTTCCGACGCTCCCCTTACAAAGCCCAATTGTATTGAGTATTTGTTGAGTCGACTCAACACTTCAAAAATGCAAATACACACACATAAAACGTTTTAAAAATTTTATGAGTCTTTCTCGGCTGGGATATATGTATATCTCTATAACACGGTTCTGATTGCTTTTGCCCGCTTTCCTGCTGTTTCCCTGCTCTCCCCTCATCGGCCAGCGAGTCGATTGATGACGACATCCCAAGCAATTGCCAATTGTCAGTTGGCTGTTGGCCGTTTGGCAATCGGCTTGCTGTTGTTGGTTGTTGGCGTTTTAGAATTGTGAACAATTGCCACTCGATGCGCATAATAAACGAGCTGAGAGAGTCCTGCACAAAAAAAAAAGGGATTCGCTTGCCCCACATCCACATGCCACAAGAAAGGCGTCGATTGTGGCGTTTGCTTAAATATGCAATGAGCCAATTCATGCACAATGGCACTAGTCTTTGGCATCGTTCTTGCTGGGATGATTGCGACATTTATGAACTAACCGAATACACTTGTCGCGCATACGCCCCGTGGACACGCCCAGCCCTCAAGCAGGAGAGAAAAAAAGGTATGCTTCGTTTAATAAATTGAGCGTTTTATGCAATTTATGCGGCTGATTTGACATTAATGTGGCCTGAACAGACTACGCCTACAACGTCTTCTCCTCCTTCTTCTGCCTACATACGCACATGCATAAATCAGTGTGCGTGTGCTCGAGTGTGTGCGTGTGTGGGTGTGCGAGTGTGTTTATTTACATGTTGCCTTCCTGCGACTTAACACGCGGGGAAGCGTCTTCAGCTGCCACTTCTGCTTCCGCTTGCTGGCTTTTTATTTATGGCAACATCTGTCGCAACAACTTACGATTTTGTATGTGCGGGAATGTATGTGTGTGTGTGTGTGTGTGTGTGTTGAGGCGTTAACATCTATGCCATACACACGTCATTAATCATTTTAACGGTGCAACTCCTTTTTCGTGGCAGTGTCTTAGTTGTCAGCCACCTAGCGCATCATTATCCCTAAGCTGCCCGCATTTTATGCCCAAAGTTTGCCCATAAAAAAAAAATCCCAAAAATTACACTAACAGCGCCAAATACACGCTCAGACACACACACACACACACACACACACACACGTACAAATATGTTTCTCGGTCTTACTTTATGATCGTTTGGGTTCAATGCACTCACCTGACGAGTTCCTTAACCGTTTATTCGTCTCTTTTTCTGCAAATGTTTCGTCACTTTTTTTTGTGTATTTTTTTCTCGTCGCTTTTTTTTCACGTTGCTAATCAAACTGTTTTCTGACGTTATGCTATTTATGACAGTACGCACAGTTCCAGAGCCTACTAAAATTTTGGTGTGGCGTTGTCA
The DNA here is from genome assembly GCA_018152825.1 of Scaptomyza hsui. NCBI lineage: Eukaryota > Metazoa > Arthropoda > Insecta > Diptera > Drosophilidae > Scaptomyza > Scaptomyza hsui. The sequence goes on from JAECXO010000001.1 coordinate 9,621,086, forward strand.
AAAAAAAAAAAAAAACAAACAGATATAAATTTTCGGTTTAACTATATGTGCTACTATATATATTAAGCTTCTAATCGCGACTTACCTTACATGTAGTACGTTTATGGCAGCCTTATATTATTCTTGTAGTCAACTAAGTTTAATAACGAATAGCCAGAGAAAGGGAAGCGCAAATGTAGCGTCTGTTTCCAGCTAATTGCAATGGCTTTCTCAGAACTGGCGAGCCAATTTTAGTAGGATCGACGTATTTTGACCGTCCTCGTCTTAGCTATGTTAAAATACTTAAGATTATACTCTTTGTGGTATTTTGCAGTCGTTAAACAAGAGTTAACAAAAAGAAATGCAAATTAATTGTGAAAGATGCGCCAATTTGTGATCGCGTGGGTTTATCTATTGTGAACGCCAAGAAAGAGGAAGAAGTCAGTTTATTTGCATAACAGTGCTTGCAGAGCGTTTGCAGTGCTTTTTATTGCAGCCCTGCGATCAAATATCGATAAGAAGCAAGCCAATAAAAACGTGATCTCTAAAAACGATACATATATTATATAATGTGCAAAAGAGAAACAAAATATTAAACTGTTGTTACTCGCTGGTGCAGTGGCTTTAGCGAGTTCGCAACGAAACAAAACGGCGAGTAAATCGGTCAGTGCGGCCTATTTGGGTCAAGAAACTATTTTATATTTACAACAAAGTATTGCAGCGTATCAGATGTTTCTGGTTAGGCGTATGTTAATAACATTGTTCAACATTTTACAGTGGCGAATCAAGAGACAAGACAGACAACGCGCATCGGTTTTTTGTAAATGAGTAAAATATTTCAAGAATTTAAGATGTTCAGAGGAAAGTTGGTATGAAAACATTCCATTTAAACGATGAGATTTTCCGTTGGTAATAATCTTGGAAATTTTGGTATTTTGGCCCCTGCAGCAATAGCAATTCCCAGTTGCCAATCAATGTCAAAGAGTTGTGAACTCTAGACGACAATAATTCACGTATGCAAGCTAATAAATTAGAGGAAAACGCTGTTCAGGCATCAAAGGATAACAGGGATAACTTTTGTGCTCAACTTAATGTCACACACACACAAAGGCAAGTTTACACACACACACACACACATAGACATTAACCTGCACAAATAATCAGCTGTTAATATTTTTCAGATGAAACAAGCGACACAAAACTTTGGCTACAACATACATATATACTATTGGTATGTATGTAGGAGGAAGACGCCAGTTTTGCGGGGGGAGTTAAGAGGACTCTGTTGTCATGGTGCGATTCGGCTGTTTGCCTGTGATGTGGCATGCCACAGAAATGTAACAGAATCTTTACTCCGGCTTAGTTTTATATATGGCATAAGCTTTGCTGGTCATTTACAGGGTCACGGGAATCCCGAGACAACCATAGTGCTGATGATGATAAGGATGTTGATGATGATGATGATGATGCGGCTTACGATAAGAAACCAACAAATAGAAATGAATGTCAATTGATAATCAAAATAAATGCCCAACGGCGCTCCATAAAACTGGACATCTAGCGAAAGCCTGACAAATCAGACGCTGAGGGTGAAAAGAAAGTAAGCCAAATACATAATGCATATGGGAAAGGTAAGGTTCAAACAGTTCGATTGGAATATTAAGTAACCCTGATTGAAACTTTTATACCTTATGTAGGTTTACAAGCAACTGGAACTATTATAAGAGAAACTGGAATGCAAAAGATTGGGGCTCATGCCAAGGGGGCGAGTCCTGAGCCATAAATTCATGTTGGTGTCGCCTGCACATGCAAATGTCTAAATGTCTAAATGCCTAATGAGTGAAGCTGGCAGCAGGAGCAGCAAAAACAGCAGGAGCCCCAAATGAGTCCTTAAAGATTAATTAATCTTTGTGGCACATGCGGCCGAAGCTGACGTCGCTGGTTTTCCACAAAACAACAACAGTTGTTCAGGACACGCGTGTATTGTGTGTAAGTATGCGTGTGTGTGTGTGTGTGTTAGCCGGGGCCAAGGCAATGCTGACCATTGTCCTGAGTCCTTTTCGGTTTTGGTTTTTAAGCTAATGACACAAAACGCCAAAAAGGATGCGAGTCCAGGGGGTTAATTTGCCGGCAGGGTCGCATCGGTTGCTCGGTTCGTTCGGTCGCCTGGTCCGGCTTATCTTTTGCTTTTGAAGAAATAATTAATGACCTCGTTTTTGCCACTGTGGCCGGACTCGCATCCGAAATGGGCTGAGTTGGAGTCTGGAGCTGCAGTCAGGAGCTGCGTGCTGGCCATTAAAAATCGTTTATTTCGATTTGATTTAATCCAAAATAGATTGCCCTGTCGGGCGATGCGACCCAGCACACACACACACACCGAGAGAGATGCGGCCAATTTATGCACTCAATTTACGCACACACACATGGAGTGGATGAAGGATACACAGAGAGGCAGCAGGATGCAGAACTGTTGCAGTTGGAGCTGGCGCATTTATAAATTTCATTGGTTAATCCTTATTTTCACATTAAGGGAGCAAGCACATGGCCGCAGCAGAGCTATGCAAATGTATGCATTGTCCTGTTGCATCGCCATGCCACCATGCCACCATGCCTCACCCCACCCCACCCCTGGCACACCGCGCACCTACCCGCTGGCAATTAAACTAATCGCACGCGAGGCTTAAAATGCGATTTGCGGCGTCGATTGCCAATTGCGCCATTGAAACATTTCCAAATGTTTGCTGGAATCAGCCAGAGGGACAGGTGGGGTTTTGGCGGCTTGCCCTTTTTGCGGATTTGCCGCGAAAATTTATTTAGCCAACACATTGCAAAATTTTCCATTTCACATTTGCTCCCATTTTGGCAAACGCCGCAAATGACATTTAAACTGTTTGCATTCGGCGCCGCCGAATGTTTAGCGGTTTCTGTGTGCATTGTGGCTGCCACAAACCCCCTCAAACACACACACACACCCCCTTCCCCTTTGAGGTCAACCGCCGCTAAATCTAAATGTTTTGTTACGCTTAGGCCTAAAATGTTTGCTTGTCGAACAAAAACAGCTGGATTCATTTGCCCAGCTTTAAATTTTGTTTGGTAAAAACTTACCTCCTTTCGAAAATGTTGCGAATATGTTGCCAAATTTATTGTTGAGCGTTGATTCACTGTCTTTTCCCTCTTACTTTGAATTTCAGCAAATTTTTTTCAGTTTTCGAAAGTGTTACGAACACTAATTTTGTTCAATTCAATTCGAATGTTTATGTGCTCATTTCGAGCAAGGCCAACTTGAAGTAAAAAATGTGTACATATTTTAGATTTTTTATCGTCTATCGTTTTAAGCCTGATGTTATTTCCTTTGCTATCGTGTTTTCAAAACATGCCAATAACTTGTGTTTTGTTTGTTTTTCCAGAGACATTGTTACCCGCAAAAGGTAAAGGAAATTGGACAAACCGCAAATGGGAAACAATTTGAAGGGCTCCTTTGAAGAGTTGTCACAGAGCGATTTTCATGTGATTAATGATGTCAACGTTGACGACGTTGGCCACGCAAGTGGCTGGCCATTCTAATCGTCAATTCCCTGGTTGCTCTTTTGCACAAGTCAAGGAAGAAAAGAAGGAAGAAAGGAAAAGAAAAGAAAAGAAAAGGGAGTGGATACCTCAAAGCGAATCCGTCAAGAATGCGTCAATTTAATTGCGCACGTGACGCGCTCTCTCGGCTCATGAATGACAAAGAGGGAACAAGCACAAGACGGCGGAGGGTTGAGGAAGTAAATAGAAGTGAACTTGAGATTGGGAATTGTTGCGATTCTGTGCCACGTGACGCTGACAGAAGAGAAGCTTTGAAGGAACCATTAAAAGAGCGGCTAATAACGGGTCCAAAATGTTAAACATGCTGCGCTCTATATTTGATTTTTCGCAAATTTCATTAAGCAAGATAAATGGTTGGCTATTAACAACAACAACAACAACAACAGCGAGCTTAATGCAGCAAAGCAGTGGTTGTTGCCATTGTATTCCTGTTTTGTATTTATGCAAAAATTCGTTATGGATGCCAAAAAACCGGATGCGGAAATCTCACTTCACTTTTGTTCTTTCACACACACTACACGCCCAAGTGCATACCGACTGTAATATTTAAATGTATATAATAATGACTAGATATTAACTAAAGTCAATCCAATTTTAAGATTGATAACTATTTTATTTTATTAAAATCATCTTTATTATCTTTATTATTGTTACCATCAATAAATATCCTCGGTGCAAGCAAGTGTATCCCGAATTCGTTGCCTTCTCCCATAGGCCTTGTGGTAGGATGTGGCTCTGGTGACATGATAAATTGCATGAAATTATTTTCAAACTGCCAACCCCCAGCATCCGAGGAACATGGACTTACTTGACTTTTTGGAAAGGGGGAAGAGTAAGGGGGAAGGGTGGGGGGGGGGAGTGGCAGAGTCCTCTGGCCGTGTGCGCTCATGTATATCTGCGACGATATCTGCGGTATCTGTAAAATGCTATACTTAAAAGTTAATTGTAGCTGAGAGCAAACTTTTTGGCGGAGCCTCACGAATTTGAAATTTATTCAAATTTTGTATACAAACTGCGACATGTTGTAATTCTCCAAGCGATTTTTGTTATTGTTGCCACTTAGCCTGAGTCCTGTTAGCCTGTTGTTGTTGTTGTTGTTGTTGTGCTTATCAGGCCCGCATTCTGTTTGCTTGCCAATTTTCGTAACTTTAAGATTTATCGCACTGAAGTCCTGAGTCTGATGAATGCGACATTGTTACCAAATCCGAAACGCGAATTGCGACAGCTGCTGGAATTGACTAGGCACAACTGGAGTGGAGTGAAGCTTTTGACTGGGCCTGGCAAATTGGTCATTAACTGAAGCACAGCCCAACCACACACACACACACACACACACATACATGCAAAGTGAGGCAGATAGATGAAACAGAACGATAGATGGCCATGGACATGGCGTCAGGACATTTTAATTTGTTCTGTCAACGGCAGACGTTGACCGCAGTGTTGCAGTTGCAGCCAAAACTGATTTGTTCAGAACACACACACACACACAACACCTGAAGCACCACTCACACACACCCACACCCACAAGCTGGCAATCCGGACGTAAAAGGACACGTTGTTGATTTCTAATTTCACGCTGCGTTGTGTGAAAATCAACACCGTTCAAACGGTCACAGTTTTCCAGTTTTCGGCGTTGATGAAATTCGGAAAACGCAGCCCGCAGAAAAACGCGGCTAATGAAGCCTAAGCGCTGAGCACTGCCAATTTTCCAAACATCCATTTTACCAAAAACAAACTTCCCCTCGCCTGCTTGGCCCCATATTTTATTGGAAATGCAAATAGATTTGCAATTTGGCCAATCGTCTCAAGGGCGAGAGGACAACAGCATAATTAAAGGTTAGCTCTTTCACGGTTATATCCAAAGCAGTACTTAAAATATGCTTAAGTCGGTATATTTGAGACAAGAAGTATTTAAAATAGGTGGGTTTAAGTATTGCCGCCAGCTCATTAGTATCAGGGCTGAGTCCACTTTTTAGCTAACAAAAAGTGTTGAAAAATGAATGCGGTCATATTGGATGCATTTTTATTGCCTGATATTAGCAATACTTTATAATCGTTGGCAGGTCTTTTTTTACGATTTTACAAAGACATATTTGGCAAAAATTATCGAAGATTGGGCAACACTAATGATAACAAGCAAGCCGATTATGGGTTTAACAATTTATTTTTTTAGTTACACTTCTTTAGGGATGAGGTTTTGCATAACAAAAGATCATTATGTAGCGAGAACTTCTATTTTATTTCAATTTAAGAGATTCTCGTTGGTTTTTTTTTGGTTTTTTTGTTCGATACTCGATATTTTGAGGGTGTGAATGCACCAACTCGTTCCTTTTGCACAGTAACTGTAAAATACTTGCAACAGTCGCGTATTGCCCGTCTTTAGCTGTAAAGCGATTGAAGTCAGTCTTTTGCCGTCTGAACCTCGCCGCGTTCACAAGCTTACCATTTTTTCTTAACGAATTTGCGCATTACATTTTTGTGATTTTTTTTAAAATTTGTTTTAATTGATCACATTGCTGAATTAAAAATGGGTAGCGTTGAAGAAACAGACGTGATTGCCGAGCCAATAATTAATATTAGTGCACCGGAAGCTCCGGAAAGGTAAAGAGTGAAATGGCCTCAAGTTGGTTTTTTTTTTTTTCTTGTACAAATGTGCGTACGCTTATTTACAGCAACGGCGAAACAAAGAATGAAGATGAAGAACAAACAAATACTACATTGTACGGTATAATGTGCAATGGAAGGGTACATATTCGGGTGAGTGACAAAATTCCGTAACGCGTGCGCAACACATTTCGTGGTAAGCCATGGGAAGATGTCAAATTGGCTTGTCACATTTCATTTTTTTTTTTTTGCAATATGTGTAACTTTGTCTTTTGCAGACCGAGTCTGTTGCGCAACAAAAGCAAGCCATGTTTTTTTTTTTTTTTGCATGTATGCGTGAAAGAAGATGGCAATAATTTTCGTACAAGTTTGCAAGCCAATGTATGTGAGTGCGAGGGTAACAGCACTATCTTATTCCCTTTTCAATTTTCTTTTCACTTGCTAGTCGCTTTTGACAGCAGCGCGTCTTTCGTTGGAGAGACGGCGAGCCAGCGGAAAGCGCATAGTACAAGAAAAGAACATACTAGAATCTAGTAACTAGATATACATACATATATGTGTGTACATGCACGTGTAAATTTTTTTTCTTTATTCTGTTAACATTATTTAAGATTAGCGCAGCGGTCACCGTTTTGCACTGTAAGCCGACTGCTATAGACATATACATACATATATATATTGTTTGCTTGTGGATTGTAATTTAAAGCACTTTTTAGAAAATTCTGGATGCTGCCAAAAATTGGCATGACAAGTACGATGATGACTCTGGGCTGGCGCGTCTTGAGTTTTTTGGACTCGTATTTGAGGCCAGTGGAATAAAATATGAATTTGCCGTAGAATCGGATTTAAACATGACGTATGAGTGCATTATTATGAAAGCTACGTCTAAACTAAAAAACGTAAGTCGATCTTTAAGATTATTTTGCATATTATTTATTGTATAAATAAATATGAGATTTATATACATATATATTCAATATTTATGATTTTCTGTTAAGTTACACTATATTAAAGTTATCCGTATTCACTGCTTAATTACTGACTGCAACAAACTGTTAACTAATAGCTTTTGCCACAGTCTGGCAACACTATTCGATGCTGTTAACTCTATCGAACTGCCTGTTAGCGCTGTTAACCGTTTTGTACACACTTTAATAAGTATGTGCTCTACTAATTTTGTAGCTATGTACATATAATACATTTGGATTAATAGCATATAGCTGACCAAACGGATCTATTTGAATGACACTTTAAATATTTCTCCTATAGAATCACTCCAGTTATCCGCCGATCATGGGATGTGAAAAATCGATTGGCCAAAATGTTTGTCGCTTTTTGAAACAGCTGCTGGATAATGCACTTACACCTCCCATAATTTTGGAGGACTACTTCCTTCCGCATATTGTGGAATTCATATTGTATGCCAATAAATCCGTGTATCATCCCTTGCGTTACACCTCCACACTGATGGGTAAGTCGGATATACTAGATATGGCTATGCATATTTGGTCACAAGCTACAAGTCACATGAATTCTTCTAGGGCTCAAGATGCTATCCATACTTGGCCATCCACAGTATTTAGTCGATCCGAGCCTGCTGGGTGTCTGCAAGAAATTGTTCGAGAACATTCTTGAACTCCGCAAGAAGGACATCGTGGACTCCATACGCTTGCTGTGCATACGCCATTGCGGACGTATGTTCAGCAAATTCCCGGAAGCCTACAGACTCAACATGATCGCTGTGAGGCAAATAATGTTTGATGGCCTCCAGGATTTCTCGCCCTGGGTGCGCAAGGGCAGCATTAAGGCGCTGCTTTCAGCCGAGAGCAAACGTCCGCATCCCTTCCATTGCGCGGAGCTCGTATATCAATATCGCCATACACTGCTGGATATGGTAGCGAAAGATACGGACATGAGAATGCGCGAGTTGGCCATTAAGTTGATTGTGCGCTACTACAAGTGTGAGCCGCGGCTGCTGGACGACCACGATATGCAAAACATAGAGTTTTTGGTCTTTGAACCCAGTCGCAGCATTGGTCAGGCTGCCGCCGAGCTGTTGCAGCATCGTCTCATATTTACGTCCGCATTCTCAGTACAGCGCGTGCTCACTTTGACCAACTTTTTGGTTGACCAAGAATTTCAGGGCTTCGAGCTCGATATCCGTGCCGAGCTACTTGTGGACTCCATGTACGACATCAGCAATATTGTCAGGGATTGGCGTTCTATGGTCTATCTACTGCTGTACCCAGGGCGCATCTCTTTCGATCAAACATCTGCGCTAATTCGCATCATGGAGGCCTCGATCAGGACCTCGGCCACCGGCTGCATTCCAGTCAAGCGAAACACCAAAAATCTAAGGCGTGAGCCAAACACGGCTGCCATGCAAAACGCGTCCTTATTTATAATGCCGTTCCTAAGCAAAATATTGCGCGAGCGCATTGAGGGCGAGTATAATATGATCAGCCTGTTGGAGATAACCAACTTTCTAAAGTTTACCAATGTGCACGCGGAGGAATTCATCAGTGAAGTGCTCGTTAAGCTTTTGCTGCACTGTTCCAGAAGGCACGTGTTGAACGCTTGTGGCACAGCACTTGACTCTCTGTTGCGCCAGGCACACGCAAGCACAATTGATGCTATCTACGATGCGGTCGCGGAACTGCAGCTACACGCCGTGGACCAATACTTCAGGGCCAACAGTGCCTGCCAGTTGGTTACAAACGATCGTCACAGAGCTCGCTTGAAGCGTCTGTACGCCGCGCTGCACCTCATTGCGGCCCTCTGCCCCTACTTCAACTTCCGTCAGTGGTCGCTGATCGAAAGCATTAGTAAACACCTGAAAAATTCGATCGCCGTAATGGACCCATCTATTTATACGGCCACAGCACGCTCGAGCATCAAGATAATGTACGAGGCCATCGAATGGGAGCTATGCAAACCAAGGAACGAGGCAAATGACGCGCTGCTTGTTGACCGCATCATCGACTTTCAGTTTTTCCTTTACGAGATAATGCTAAACGAAAAAAGCATTAAAGTTCGCTACTTGGTGAGTACAAATTTAACTTAATTTTCTTGGTGAGATTTTCGTTAATTGTAACGACTATAATTATTATTAAAACAATTACAAAGTTAATAATTAATTTCTTAAAAATATTATTTTTAATTATTAAAGTTAATTTTATTATTTTTTTTTTTAAATTGAATTTTTATTATGAAAGTTAAAAATTAAAATTGAATTCAAATAACATGGCTTTGTACATACATATTCGATATATCATCTAAAAGGTATTGTAGTTCCCACCTTTTAAAAGTTATTTGAATTCAATTTTTATCATTTATTATAAAAATTAAAAAATACAAGTTTTTCCTGTTTTCGAATTAGACATACAAAATAAGATATGTATCTATTTTTCACTCATCTTCGAGGCTTTTTTGGCGTTCAATTTTTTCCAACTCATAACTATTATTTGCGGTCCCTGGTTTTTTTATTACAGGCGTTTACCATCATTTGCAACGTTATTGTGGTGTCATCGAAGTGTTTAAAAGGAGAGCTTCGGGACATGGCCTGTAAGCTGGAATTTGATGAGGCAATCGTGCTAATGCAGTTTTTGGTAGAGTTTGTGTTTATGGAAAACGATCCTCATAAATACATGTACAACCGTGACATACTGTTCAGCTTCTGTCAGGTGGCAATTCCCGAACTCATAGGCACTGGCGTGAGCTCCTATATCTACCAGTTCTACCTGAAGGTAAGCCAGCAGCACCTAGTACACATGTCGAGGACCCTTTGTTTTATTCAGTTATTCTTTTATTTTAGCACTTTGATAAATACGGTGACATTATGCTGTATGGCTTGCAAAATATAGAACGCTTGGGCTACATCGTGATCAGAGCTTGTGTAGGAGTTTTTAAAAATATAGAGGATTTATATGAGGATGCCGAACAGCTTAATAGGTCTCGGGAATTTGTCGACCTGCTGCGTCTGGCCAAAAAGCTTTCCGAGGCCTTTGGAGCGGACCTGGTGAAGGAGAGGATCAATGTGCATGTTGTGCACTGTCTGGGCATGAAGTTCGCCTTGGTTGATTGTCCGATGGGTGATCCAAATCTGGTGCCTGCCAAAAACATTTTGTTCTTCAAGGTGCTTCAACAATTCGTCCGACTCTTCCTGAACTACGATATTAAGGATTTCATAGCACGCCTTGACGATGCTGTTGGCAATGCTGTGGAGAACATCACTTGGCAGGACAAATGGAAGCCGATGTTGAACTACAGAGGTCGTCTCTTAACTTACTTCGACATTAAAGGCGAGACTTCTTGAAATGTAAAAATCGGTCACTCTCCCAACCGAGCAAAAATAAAATATATCATAATATACATAATTAAATTGTACTTCAAGGTAGGGTATTTAAAGTTAAAGGCACCTGCACAAGCATTCTTGGTGTAATTGTGCGTTACGGCACGCGAAATTAAACAACCAGCCTGCGAGAGGACCAAAGATGGCCAGAGACAATGGAGCTGGAGGAGTTGGGGAGAGTAGATAATGAAGCGGTTGCTGCTGATGCTACTTGAGTTTGTTGTGGCGGCTCGAGGGCTCGCTAAATTACAAAAGAATGATAAACGCCCAGCAGCCGAATGCCTCGTCTGCCCCACTGCCTAGATCCTTACGGGACACAGCGAGGTGTCGCAAAAGTTTTTGCCATTTACGCATTGCTCCCTTTGGCTGTGGGCGTGGCAAGGAGTGTTGTCTATTGTTCCCCAAAGTGTTTTTCATATCCACACCGAAGGTTTTATATCAGGAGATGCAGCCAATCTCACAGACTTTATATAAATGTATCCTTGGTCTTTAGGTTTTTCTTAAAATTGTATATAACGTGATTAGCTAAAGTAGAAGAGTATTTAAGCTTCGGCCAAGAATCGTAAAGGAGGTGCTTTTCAACATTTCGTTTGTGTTATTTCCTTTCATTATTATCTTATTTGCCTTTGTCTTAGTTGTTTGTTGCGTGCCTTGTTTTTGTTGTCTTTTATGTGCTTCTTCTTTTGTTGCTTGACGCTAAATTGGCCGTTAAGATGCTGAAGATGCGGATTTTGGTGATTTAGCAAGTTGGTCGCCATCATTTCCATTGTTGCCTTTGTCATGGTAGTTTTATTGTTAACGGGCCTTTGCTTGCTGCCTGTCGGCCTAAAACTTGCGGCGGAAATCGCGCTAATTTTCCCACCTGGCGAACAAAACAACAACAAATAGATGAGAGGTAGTGGAATCGAAATCCGGTAAGCAATTCCTGTTACATTATATTTCGGTAGTTTGTTGGCTAGGTGCTGCTAATAAGCCTAGGCAGTTGTCTTGTTAAGGTCTACTTGGCATAAAAACTATTGGTTCTTATTTCCAATGCTGACAATTATTTGCGTTCCGACAAAAGTCAATTGCTATAAACATAAGATCCAATAGAAGCCACTTGGCAGGTTCATGTACTTCTTGTGGAGACAGTTGTGCTTATCCAGATATGGGAAATAATCAGCTGCTATTATTGATTGTCCAAGTGTGCTGCCACCTGAACGAAATTAAATTAAAATTCAAAATATACATGGATTTTTGCATTTGTTATTTATTTTTTAAAGTTATATTAAAGAAAATCGTTTAACGTTCGTTAAGTTGGGACATGGCTGAAATGTGTTGGTGTCCCAGCTATGCTAGCGAAGACACACACTTTGCAGCGTGCTTACTGCGCTTGACGAAAAAAGCGCAGCGTAAACACAAACCAAAAACGCAAATCCTTATAGTTAATATTTAAAGCCCAAGTTCTGTGACCACAATATACAATAAAACTTTTTTATACCTAGTTTTTGGTTGAAGTCCATGTTGAAATGTACAAATCTGTATCCATACTCAAAACCAATCTAGTTCCTTTTCACTGATGTCAACTTTTGAGGACGAAGAAAAGCTGTTTTTGGCTTTAAGTGAGACAAAAACAAACGCAAATAATTGGAAAAAAAAGCGTAAGAAAGAGCTGATGGTTTTTAAATCATTTATTCATTATCTTCGTCAAAAATATCATCAACTTCATTAAAATCAATGGATTCTTCATTTATGTAAGAATTCATCGCGGTGATGTCAACTTGTGATGCCGATGAAAAGATGTTCTTTGCTTTAAATGAGAATAAAACACGCGCAAATAATTGGAAAAAAAGCGTAAAAAAGCTGACGGTTTTTATTTTTAAAAACTTATTATTATTATTGGGTTATTAAGTTATGTGTATGTTTTACAATTTCTTTATTTTAAATAGGATTTTGGCCTTTTATTGTGCTTTAAGCACTATTATTTATTGCTTCCATTTGGCACGTCAGCGTTCCTTTATAAATTGAATATAGTCACATCATTTTAAATATGATTTTAAAGCCAAAATTATATATGTATATAAATCTTTTTTATTTCTTTTTAATTTTATGTCAGCTAAATTGAGAATTTCTTCAGTATGAATTCGTTTTAATTGATTGAATGCCTCTCAGCTGCCGTTTGGAACTGATCCGGAGGCATCTATCTAATGATAAGGGTTGACCACAGGAAACTCTCGTTGATTGTTGATCATTTCCTGGCGCAGCATCCGTTTCGGGATGCTTCTCACATATGTCTGTGAATTTCCGTTGTTGCATTCAAATTGTTTAAAAAAAAAACCAAACCGAATGCTTGTACATTTAATTATTTATAGACTTTGCTATTGCAATTGTTGTTGTTGTTGTTGCTGTTGCTGTTGCAACGTAATGATAAAAACAAAGTTAAGAAATTGTCGGCACATTTTGCAATTCTACGGCATTTCCGTCGCCTCGCTCGTTTCTCGGCCAGCGGAAACGTAACGTCCAAAATCGTCAAGCCAAATCGATCGAATCAAAGTGTATCAAACGCTGCTGTGTGCCACCAATTTTGGTGCCCTGTTGGCTCTAACTAATTGGCATTCCCAAAAGCGGACGCCAAACGCATTCCAATTGCTGCCAATGTTGCCTTCTATCCACATGGAGCGGAGCGTGCGATCGGCGACGTTTTCGCCGTTTGTGAATGAAACTCGAAGCTTAAGCCCCCCCCCCTTCCAGAGCCACACCCACCGACGCCCACGCTCATGGCCAAAAAAAACGCTGCCTCGCGTTCGTGGCGCTATTTTTTCTATATACATATACATTAATCAATTGGCAATCACGTTCCACAACAACAGCAACAACAACAACTGCTAAGCAGCACGAAATGGATTAATGGCAACGCCCTCAAGCCCCTCAAACCCCTCGACCCATCGGCGAAGCAGCTGCTTAGTGCTTCAAGTGCTTCTAGAATTTCAATCGCCCCGGGCTCATGTTCACTTCCTTCCGCTTTCATTTGGTTTCGTTTTGTTTCTGTATTTTTTTTTATGATCCACGCTCGACTTTTTATCAGTTTCAAGTGCAGCCAACTTCCAGTTGCTGTTGCTGTTGCTGTTGCAGTTGTCGTTGCAGCCTCTCATCTTGTGGCAGCTGTGACAATGCAACCAACAGGCGTCGTCTTCGTGTCGCATGTTAAAAATACCCTAAATGAGTTTGGCATGTGCCACAATAGCTCAAAGCAGAAGCGTTCAATTTAAAACACGTGCACTGAATGTCTGCTTTCAAAAAAAAAAAGGGGTTATTTTATAAACATGCTATCTTTATAAAAACCAATATACTGAAGTTGAATTATATAAAATACTTTCGATTTGTTTGCTTTTCAGTTTTCTCTTTTCTTTTTTTGTATATTTTTTGTCTTTAGTCTTCGATGCTAACTGAAGATATTTTTAGCTTAGACTAGCATTAACCGATCGCCAGTTTAATGGCCAATAGTCTATAGCATAAACGATCGAACGTTCCAGCTTTTTCTCTCTCTTTTGATTTTGCTAATTTATGCCACGTTGCAGCTAATTAATTTCTGTTAGCCAGTCAAGACATGGGGGCAGGCAGCATTGGCAAATCTACAACAAACAAGAAAGTCTCACGGCTCGTGCTTTGCATAAGCAATGGGTGTCGATTGCTGTTGTTGCTGTTGGGATTTTCATTAGAAATGTTTGCGCGTTTTTCAGTCGGCGCGTCGCCATGTTTTTTCTGTATTTCTCTGTTTGTATTTTGTTGCCTTGGCTTAACCAAAACGCGCGCTTTGATGTGCCAACAACAACAACAACAACAACAACAGCAGCAATAATGTTGTTGCCTTAACAAGCATTTAATTGTGTAACTGCAACAAACTACAGAAAAGCAGCAGCATTAATCAATTCAAAGGCGTTCGTCGTTCCCCGTTTGCCATTTCCATTTTCAATGTTAATCGTCAAATGCAAAATGCAAAATGCACCCACGACAACCAAGTGTAGAGCTAGGGGCTATGGGTGGGGATGTATGTATGTTTGCTTTCTGGCCATTTCCATTTTCGTTTTCATTTCCATTGAAAGACGTTTCCTGCCTTGCGCGCTCCCATTTCCCGGTGTCTCCCCCCCCCCTCTATAAGCCTTCTGTCTCTGCAACATTGGCGACATTTGCATTTACTATATATGTATACCCTTACATAAAGTATATACAATAGCTGTGCTCTTTGGTAAGCAGTTCATTCATTGATTCTTTTTCAGCTCCACAACATGGACATTAATATAAATGATCGTATAGCTTTAGGTCAATCGTCGGTTTGAATGTTCATAAATTTCCAACACAAAATACATTAGATTCAATGGGATACAATTAAACACGTTCCATCAGAGCTAAGCATTTCAACGCGATCTACACGCCATAAATATCGAGTGAAAGATTCAATATACAATCTTCAGGGTCGATCTGCGAGGGGGTGAGAAGGCAGGAAATCAATTGAAAGCCTTCAATTCACACAATGAAAATAGCGAAGAACATGGACAAGAAAAATAACAATAAAAATTAAGTTGAAACAAGCGAATTAATTTTTGAAAACTTTTTATTGTTGCACACTTAAAGCACTTAAAATATTAACATTTCTCATTTTTTGCATTTAATGTACTTCTTGTTTAAATTTTACAATATTTTTTTGTGTGTGTGTTTTTCGATTTGTTTCGATTTTTTGTGTGTGTTTATTTCATTTTTTTTATTCGTATGCGATTTAATTAGTAATGAAATATTAAATATTGATAATCCTAAATGTATATTTTCGCACAAAAAAAATTGAAGCTCTTTATTATAAATATATGTAAGTTTAATATGTTCTCATATACTCGCTCTATATATATAATCGTATGTGTGTGAGGGTGTGTGTGAGGGTGTTTATGGATTATGAATGAACGATATTAGTATATATGCATGTACGATATACAATATGCACGACAATACTCGTATATGAGATATTCATATAGTAGCTGATATGTTGCCAATATTGCTTGGTTCACGGTCGATCGCCTTAATATATTTACATTAAGTAGAAATTTGTTAATCATATATATATATAATGCATTAATAGTTTGTAACTCTTCCTCTCTTCTCCCCGCCTGTCTGTTTCTAAGCAAAAAACAAAAAAAAAACGACTTTTTCTTTTATATGTACAGAACGATTTGCCAATTTAGCATTTAGAATTCATTTCGAGACGTAAATAGCGCAAATTTAAATAGTTATTTATTAATTATATTAGTAATTAATTGCTGTGCCTTTTGCATTACAAACAAGTCAACATAACATTTAAATTAAATATTAGGCAAAAAAAATAAACTTGTACGCGATATTTTTCTCTTTCTCTCAAGTGTGTGTTGTGTGTGTTGTGTGTGGTGTGTGTGGTGTGTACACTTAAGTAGTTAACAACAAATGTAGTTTGTAGCTTTCAGCCCTTTGAACCGATTCCCAATCCGTT
The DNA here is from genome assembly GCA_018152825.1 of Scaptomyza hsui. NCBI lineage: Eukaryota > Metazoa > Arthropoda > Insecta > Diptera > Drosophilidae > Scaptomyza > Scaptomyza hsui. The sequence goes on from JAECXO010000001.1 coordinate 9,637,099, forward strand.
GTTCTCCTCAATGTACACATTGCCCGGCTGCAGCGTTTTTAGAATACGTCGTTCCTGATGCTTCGAATGCTTTTCCACTGCAACAAAAAATAAAAACAAACAAAAAGAAGCAGTGAGTACAATAAGTTCAGTTTTGAGCTGTAGGCCACAAGCGTGGCTGTCAAAAACAATGTGTGTGTGTGTGTGTGTGTGTGTAGGCAGTTGTGTGTGCGGGACACGTTCTCATTTGCATTTGCCATGGAATCAATTGCGATCGCATTGGATGGGCCCATTAAACGGCTATTGTCGCCGCCAAGAGGCCGCCGCCCACGTTCCCAATGGCCAATTTAAATGCAAATTTGCAAACGCCTTGGCCAACAAAAAAACACGAAACTCGAAACACGAAACAAGGAGCAAACAGAAATAATAATAATAAAAAAGAAATTCTTTTGGCATTTTGGAATGCAACCCCGCGGCGTGTTGGCAACGCCCAACGATCCGTCGTCTCAGGAGATCGAGCTGATCTCAAGTGGTTTGACCTTTGACACACTTACCAGGCAACAGCACATGTTGCGGCTGAAAGAGGCCCGACTGCTGCGCCGATGCCGTTGTGGCCGTCGTCGTCGTCATTGCTGAGGCTGGCAGACCACGCAGCGCATCCGCATTGCCTATGAAGAAGGTGCCACCATCCAGACTCTGCACCTCGGCCAGCTTGGCCATCAGCTTGGTGGACAACTCTTCCACATCTGCAAGCAAAAAACAAAAATGTTTACAAATTGTCAAAGCCATTAGCAAAACATCTGGAATTCGGTTTAGAAACATTTTGTTGAGATTAGAAATAGTTAGAAATAACCTACAACTATTCATTTACAAAGATCGGAAACCGTTTTAAAATAGTTGGGAGAAAAGTAAAACTAGCAAACATATTTAGGGTATTTAGTAGCTATGCTATGTGCGTAAAGTGTTATATATAACACATTGTAGCTAGAGAGTGAACCTTTTACGTTTCTTTTGTCGTTAGTGTCGTATTTGTGCCAAGTCAGCTGTTTGTCAGTACGATGACAGTTCAATTGCAATGAGCAACTATTTTGTATTAAGCAACTAAAATACAAAAATGAATAAAAATACAAAAAATACAAAAATGATCAGAATGACAAGAGAAGGGTTTCCAAGAAAATTATTTGTGTGTACAATTAATTAATTTAAAATTTACTGGCTTTTACAACCAGTAAATTGCTCAGTGTGACCTTATTTCATTAGATCAATAATCTCGAAAACAGCTGTTTTCATACATAGTCTGGCAACCACTCAATAACACATATAAGATGATAGTAGCAAACATACCCAGAGGCATGTTTGCTGTGTTAAAAATGCTTCTGTGTGTTTGTTGTAAGGCTTAAAAATAACAACTTAGTACTTTACGCACATAGCATAGCTACTGAATACCCTAATTGAAACAAAGGTGTGAAACATATTGAGAAAGTGTTGGAGAACCTTTTCTTTAGCTTTATAAAATGGTATAACAAAATCTAAGATTTTATCCTTATCAATGTGTATAAATCTCAAAGGAGAATCTGTTTAGTATATGTATGTACATTGAAGGTCAAAATTCTTGGCGCTGATATTTCACGTAGTTCTCAATAGTATAATCAAGATATTTTTCGCAAGTTCCATAAATTCGTGTTATGGCAGCCATAAACACGGCCATAAGACTGTTAAAATATTTATGAAATTTTTGTATTTGCGCTGTCCGATCAACAATTATTACTACAGTTGATCATCATCATCATCATCATCATCATCATCATCATCATCATCGTTGTGCCAGGAAATCGAAAGGGGGTCGTTCAGGGGTCTTTGGTGCGCATTTCCGACTTGTAAACAAGCGATGTGGGCGTTAATGGTGGTAGGCGTGGCCGTGGAAGAAAATAGACAGCCAGCAGATAATTTATCATTTATTTTTAAAACTGAACTGAAGTCAACAAAAGAAGCAAAAACAAAAATCGACACACGTCGGAAAAAAGCAGAGAAGAACAAGACGAAGACCAAGAAAAAGATCAACACACAAAAATTAAGTTCCATTGCCCAACAGACGCGTCGGCTGCCTTTCGGCTCTTTACTTTTTTTTATTATAAACAATCCCAGCGAAAATTTTCACACAAGATCAACAAGAACCAGAACAACAACAATGATTGTACATTGTACAATTTTCTTTTTTGAAGAAAAGCAGAATGAAAAGAAAAAAAAAATAGCCAAAGCAAAACAAATTTTCAAATTTGCGCAGTTCAATTAGCTTCCAAAAATGTTCAATGCGCCAAAGAAAACGAAGTACATAATGGATGAGTGGACGCTGGTATAAAAGTACGGCCGTATAAGAGTACGTATGTATGTGTGCAGGCAGCATGTTATTTTATTTGGAATATTGGATGAAGTGAAATTTTCCATGGAATTCGTATGCCAAGAATATTCTAGCAAACTGATTAGTGAAAACAGCAAATCCGGAAAGAAAGCAAAAAAGCAACAATTGAAACAGTTCATATAATTCAAGTGATCTTAGAACTATATTGTGTGGAATGATTGTTTTAATGAAGAGTTCTAGAGGAACATTTCTTTGAATGCTCTGATAAATAGTTGATACTACCTACAAAGAAAAATATTAATTTATTTCTCGGGTTTTTTTTAGACTTCAACTAAGAACCTTAATACTGTAAGTTTCCTTTATCTGTACCTCGCTCTCTCATTACTTTTTAGCTTCTTTATAACTACACCATGTTGCAAGTTTGTTTGCACTTGCCACGCGACTGCAGAGCTCCTGCCCCGTTTCCATCCACATCTTTATGGGCAGTGGAAAGCAGGATGGCAGCATTTCTATTTTTGGACAAGCCGTAAAAGATCGACGATCGAGTCTGCAATATTTGCATTTCACGCACAGGGTATTATAATTCCCTCATTATGTTTGTAACGCATTTGAAGAAGACGTTAAGATAGGGTATATAATCTTCGTTTATGTCTCAATTAGGCTTTTTTCTCTTTTCTGCTTGGATCTGCATTTGCTCAGCTGAGGAAGACGCAAATTTATCGCCTTGTTCGGTTGCAAGTTGTAGAAATGTATGGAAAGTGGCAAGGGGAAGGGGGCTGGAAGGTGCTGGTCACACCTTTCTTTACACAACAACAACAACAACAACATCCTGTACTCAACGCATCTGGCAGCTGGTCCAATATTTAATCATGAAACAAAGAACAAAACTCAATCGAATTAAAGTGAGTATTTTTAGAAACAACAGCAACAAAAAGTGTCCCAAGTGCAACCAGTTTGTGCAACAAAAACAACATCGACGTCGCAGTCAGCGTCGCAGTCGCCGCATGACATTTCCTGCCCTTCTGTGACATGATTTTGGAATTTCATTACATGCAGACGGAAGTGATTCGTCTCTGCGGTCTATAAACATCCGCTTGTCCTTGAGCTAGACACGCCGCATTGCAACATGCAACATGCAACATTTTAAAATATTTTCATTTACTCATTTACTCTTCCGATGCACGTGTCTTTTACCTGAACATGTTTTTCTGTGTCTTTGTTTCCGGCTTTGGGCTGAGAATCTTGTTGAGATACACAGTTCAGTTTTTTTTTTTTTTTTTTTTTTGGGTTTGTTAACAAGTGCTAAAGTGTTTAGTTTTTCATTTAGACATTTTTCATTATTTTTCTCTCCCCCGCCCCCTTACATTTTTCACACTGGACATAAATGCACTTTCTTGCCACTGCCACTGTCGCTGTCAACGTCAACGTCGACGTCGACACTCGCGCTGAATTATGATTACAAGAAGAAAACACCAAAAAAAACAATAAAAAAATAGGCATAAATTTTCCCCCTAGACACAAAATAAAACGTAGGTGGATGGGCGAGATAAGTGTGGAAAATTCACGCTGTTTTTTGTTGTTATTATTCTTTGGCCTTTAGTTAATATTGCGCACCAAATTAGCTGAGGCATCAAGAAGGCAGAAATTTGGCTAAAATGTTGCTGCTGGAAGTCAAAATCATAGCTAGAGTTTAGGATTACGTACTTAAAACAAATAAGAAGGCTTTAGTCAGAGAAATCCCGTCTAAAAGAATCCCTGAACCCGTGTATTAAAATTACTTGCAGTAGTGCAGTTTTTCTCGACCTAACTTTAATATAAAATATCTCCGATTTGGACGAAATTTTCAGAAAAGTTCTATCGTTACCCATTATTCCAACCCTCATTTTTACATTTTCCAAATTCGAGATTTTTTTGCAATCGATTACATGTGTATATAGGAAACCAGAATAGTTATCGATAATTTGAAACAAACTTGTTCTGCTTATGGTATACGAGAACTTATATTCAAAATTTGAAGTCTCTAGCTCTTATAGTCTCTGAGATCGACGCGTTCATACAGACGGACGGACGAACGGACATACGGACGGGAGGGAAAAAAAAAAGAGAATGGCTATATCGACTCGGCTGTAAATGCTGATCAAGAATATATATATACTTTATGGGGTCGGAGATGCTTCCTTCTGCCTGTTACATCCTGTTATACCCTTTATACCCATTTTATGGGTTCATGGTATAAAATAGAAAACCTTCGAATTGTTTTTTTTCTAATTAAGAAATAAAGAGTTTTTAAAGAAATAAAAAGTTTGTTTTTAACCAAACTTTTACACACAACTTATTATCTTGGCCATTTTGAAATAAAATCAATTATTTAGTTTAAAATCAAAGAACAAAGTTGAAGGAAAGAAATCTATGATATGATTGTTTAAAATCGTGTGCTAAATTATATTAATTAATTTCTTTTAACTAAATATTTCTGTTACCCTTCATGTTCGCTTGTGGTTTGTGCCTCTCATGTTTGGAAGTCATGTTTGCGGTCAGTTGGAACACGATTGACCAAAAGAAAATAAATTGAAAAAAAAACCACAACTGAAATTGTTGAGCAAAATATGCAAAACGCGTCGCTTGCGACAGCATTGTCAACGCGTTGCAACGTTGCAACATTAGGGACGCACATGCGCCAAATATTTGGACGTATCGTTCTACTTTGGCGAATCTGCCTCATTGTTATGCAGCTCCCAACTCCCACATCTTGTGGCCTGTGCAGCTCCTCGTGCAACAATTCGTTGGAAATCGAATAAGAAGGAGCAGGGGAAGGAGAAGGAGATGCCGCAATGGCGATTGTCGGTTTAGCTTTCATACATCAAAGTGTCGTGTTTTTTTTCGAGCCCCGTCCATCGGCTTATTTATGTGTCTTCTTCTTCTTCTTTCTTTCCACTAGAAATCAAATAACAAAACAAACACGCCGAGAATGCTAAGCAGCAAGCAAGAGGAGAAGGTGGAGGTGAAGGTGGTGGAGGAGGAGGAGGGGCGTGTGAAAGTCAAAGCAAAAGAAAATTTCTAAAGAGAGAGGACTCACCTTGATCCAAGCGGCGCTCCATGCGACGCCATTGGCGCATATGATGGATGAGGATGCAGGCGGCCACCGAGAAGAAGAGGAGGCAGGCGAGCACGGCGATGAAGAGAGCGCCCGTCTGCCAGTCGAGGGGCAAGGCGGCGGCTGCCTCCTCATGCAACTGCTGCAGCTGCTCGTGCGTCAAATGCTGCAGCGGCGCCGGCTGCTCAAAGTGCTCATATTCCGATGACTTTCGGCGCTGCAGAAGCCAAAAGATATGTAACAGGATAGTCGTAAGTGCGTATTAGTTTTATGTACAGTATATGTTTATTTATTATATATATTATTTGCTCGAACTGAGACTACACTTCCATTCTTTTCCACGATCAGATACCTAAACATTGCTCATCTTATCATAAAATCAGCTTTTTTTTACCGTCAAATCTGGCTTTTTTGCAAACCGAATTGCTTGAAAAAATAGAAAATTGCGGGAAGCGGAAAAACTGGCCTTTTTTTTGTTGAAAGATCAGCTTTTTCTGGATTTTTTATACCAAATTTATACGCATTTTGTTCACTGCATCGTTATTCATCGTTTTTAATATGGGGCGATGTTTAATGTCGAAGTTTTGCTTATTATTTATTATATTGAACCCGTACATTTTTGTTGCTAAATCTTATTCGTTTAAAAGTGCCAATTTTAAAATTCCTAAAAATCTAAATACAAAATTGGTACAATGGGTTCGTAAATCCCAATAAATGAAGAATCCATTGAACTCAATAATATTTATGATATATTTAAAGAAAATAATGGAGAAATTTTATTTGTTTTTTTACGCTTTTTTTCTAATTATTTGCTCTTTTGTTTTGGTTCTCATTTAAAGCTAAGAACAACTTTTCATCGTCATCAAAAGTTGACAACACTGCTATGAATTCTTACATAAATGAAGAATCCATTGATTTTATGATATTTTTAACAAAGATATTGAGTAAATGATTAATAAACCATCAGCATTTTTTTTTTCGCTTTTTTCCCCAATTTTTCCGCTTTTTTTTGGTCTAAAATAAACCCAAAAACAGCTTTTCTTCGTGCCCATAAGTTGACATCAGTGCTGCTCATTATCAGCATAACATTCTTATGTTATGCATCTTAGATTAGTGTGACCGTATTGTTATAATTAGGGCTAGTATGCTGATTGGTCCCACTACAGATAATACATGCTAGTAAATTAATTTGGAATGCAAACTCACCTCCTTCCAGTTGGGCTCCGTCTTGGCGAGAACGACCCAATCGATTTTCAGATCGTAGATGGAACCGCAAACGGTGTCGATGTGCAGCTGGCAGGGACGCAACGGAATCATCTCGCCCTGGCAGCTGGTGCACGGCGTGCACTTGTCCTGCACCTGATCCCACCAATGCTGCGGGGCACACGGAGAGCTGGGCAGCACAAAGCTGCTGACGCTGCCACCGTTTGTGGCAGGTGCGATGCTTGTTGCAGGGTTTGTGTTTGTGTTTGTGGCAGCCACAGCGCACAAGGAACATGTTGTGGTTAGGAGCAGCAGCGTCAGATAGGCGCCGGTTTTACTTAAATATGGATTAATATTACATCTATTTATTGTTGTTGTTGTTGGGGTGGTGTTGTTGTTGTTGTTGTTGCTTTGTTGGCTGCGTCGCCTTCGTCGGCGTTTGTGAAATTTTAAGTTTCTATCTAAGTTTGTTGTTGTTGTTGTTGTGTGCATTATAGCTAGTGTTAAGTTGTTATTGTTGTTGTTACAGTTACTGCTACTCGTTGTTAAATTCGTTCTTCTTGTTGTTGTTGTTGTTGTTGTTGACGACGCTGCTGCGCTGCCTTGCTGTATTAATGACTGCATCACTGCAAAAAGATAAAAAACGAAAAACAGTTAAACAAAAGCAAATTAAAAATTATGCCTTCAATAAACTCAATTGTGTTTATCCGTTTATCCGGATAAAATGAAAACAGCTGTTTGGCTGTGCGAATGGCAAAAATCTTCGATCGTTTATCAGCACTGCTGCAAACATACAACTTTAACAAATTGTGCAAAACTAACATTAAAAACCTAAAAACAAAATCGATGGAAAAAAAAAGGAAATGTGACGTGATCACAATGGATGGAATTTAGTGGAAAATGCAAACGCAATTTCGATGGTAAGTACCAAAAGTTATTTAAGTTTGCGATTTTCCCAGCCACTCGCTTTTCACACACTCATCAGAGAGCTATCTCTAAGGGAGTCTTAGATTGTTTTTTTTTTTTTTATTGAAATAGAGCTGCAAACTAATGGAAAATTGCACACAAAAAAAAAACAGTACAAGGAACAGCGGGGTGCTTGTACCGAACCGTTTCGTTTCGTTTCGTTCCGCGCTGTACCGCTGCATAAACGGCCATTGAAAACGCGCGCAGTGAAGGCAAACTAATAAAATGACCGGCGGCCAAATGATGTTGATTATGATGATGATGATGGTTATAATGATAATGCGACGCCATCGTGATGATCAACAACAACAACAACAACAATAATCATCATAAATGCGTACAGTTTGCAATCAACTTTAATGTCAACGGGGTGCTTAAACGTTTCGCCATCCCTTCCTTCCTTCCTACCGTCCTTCCGTCTACACTCACACTATATTCGGTTCGGTTCATTGCTCGGCTCGGCTCTGCAGTTTTGCGAGTCTCTCCGATTCCTTTTTTGCATCGGCGACAACAACAACAACAACGAAACTATTATAAATGGCATACAATTATTATTTATGCAGCGGCTGTCAGTCATTGGAGTAAGTACATGATGCATCAGGGGGGGGGGGGGGGCTTCACTTCCGTTGCATATAATATTGATTGGGCCTCGTAGAAGGTTAAGGAAAGCAAAAACTATTCAAAAAGTCATTGCAATTACGCTAATCGTTTCAATCAATATTTAATCAGCAGCTTGATTTGAGAGAAAGTTGAACTAAACTGATGATCTCGCCAGTAGAAAGTCTGGATGACTTTTCATAGTACACACACACATAGAATAGAGCACAAGCACAAATGACAACAACAACAGCATGCAAACGAATATAAATGGAAACAGCAAAAACAGGAAGAAGATATATTTAATTAAAATCAACCATTTCTACTCGTTTGGCCCACCGGCACCGTAAACCGACCTAAACTGAGCTCAATGAGTGGTTATAAAATGCTTGTCTACGGGGGACGGGGGGCGTACAGGAAAGCCAAAGAGCACTAAAAAGGGGGTACACACTAGTGCTGCCAATTTAGCTATTTCCTCGCTAGATCTAGCGGGTTGCAATAGGCAAATGCGGGATAAATTTTAAAATAGCGGCTAGTGGGAATTTTAGCTATTTTCCAACTTCATATATTTTGATGTTTTACGTTGCAACACTTAAATACTTTGTAGTATTATTTCCATTTGAATGGCAAAAAAACACCGATCGTTTTTAACTATGAAATCAATTGATACGAGGTATTTCACAATTTCTAAGTGTAAGTGATGGGAAATGTTTATGCAAATATGTCAAAATTAGCATTATTGCAAAACTTTCGGATTTTCTTTAGTTAAAATTAAAATGTCTTAAAATTTTCTGGCTATTTCTAGCTTTTTTCTAATGCTAGTTTAGCTTTTTTTTATGACCCGAAGAGTTGGCAGCACTGGTACACACACACACACACACACACACACACACACACACACACACACACACACACACACACACACACACATACATAGAGATATGAACATCGGACTTTTTTTTTTTTTTGCTTATTGCTCTCCAAAGTTGCATAAACGAAATCAATCAATTGATAATTGCAACGGAACAAAGTGGAGGGTGGGGGGATAAGGGGGAGTTGTTGTTTTGGTGTCTTCGTTACCATAGCAAGCGTACATATATATATATATATAGATAGATAGGCACAATACTATAAATCGACGTTAAGCAATTTTAATTTCTAATGAAACTCGAATCGGAAATGCCTCAAAAGGCATTGACCATTTCCTTCAACCAGCTAGTGTGCGTGTGTTTGTGTGTGTGTGTGTGTGTCTAGCACCTGCTTTTCCGAACCGACTATTAAAAACGCATTCGGACGCAAATTGAATTATTTAAGCCGTATTTTAATTTCTGTTCCGGTATCTCAAACAAACATTTCATTAATGGTCAGAAGTGTTTTTTATCTTTTGGATCTTTTGGCCAAATTAAGAAATAAGCTTTGCACATTGCTTGCCACGTGAGTTCTGCATGCCCCTGACCCGATCTTGGCCAGCAGCAGTCTGGATAACGTGCGAATTGTGCAACATACAATGACAACTGCCACATCGCGTGGAGTGGGATGAAAAGCGCAGTCAACGACAGCAAAATCAAGTGTAGCATACTGTATTTTTAGCACACTGACAGATCGTATATATATATATATATATATATAAGAATTTCCAAGTAGTCCACGACACATGCCAACGACAGGCTGCAGAGACATTGAGGCAGCAGCAGCAACAACAACAACTTGCCACATTTAGTGTCTCACGTTGTGCACGTTGTGAGATTATTATGTCAGCGAGAGAGGGAGAGGGGGAGAGAGAAGCATATGTAGCTATCTATAAGATACATTTTGGTGCAACGGGATGGGATCTTTGTTGTTGTTGTTGTTGTTGTCGCTGACGTTGTCGCCGTTTGTTTGTTATCGCCGTTGTCTGACAACTGACAGCGACAGCAATTTAAATCATGTTGCATTTGTTTTTCTTCTTCTCTCAGCTGAGTGATAATTGAAACTGAACCAAGACGCCACACACACACACACACACACTAACACTAACACACTCCTCTTCGTACAGTCCAGCACAAAATGGGTCAGTTGTCAGTTAAGGATAGTTTGGAGAGAGAGAGAGAGAGAGAGAAAAGGGAGCCTTGCAAATGCATCACATATTAATATTATCATTAATATCTATTAAAAACCTTTGCGCAATATATGAATTAATACTAGGAAAAGTTCAATCAAAAAGTTACTTAAAAAAGCTTTTTTTTTTTTGAATCAACCTATTGAAATGAAAATAACAATAACAATAACAAAATTAAATAAATATCATTAACAAATTATTAAATGCTATTTATTTTTTTATGTATTTCATAGATATTCCAGTTTTATAGAGTATTCCCAGCGTTGTGTTTCTTTTTTTAACTAAACTCACGTGCAAGATTTATATAATTCAACCCTTCAGTGCCAGATTTTTGCTTTTAAATTCAATGCATACATATGTCTATAGATATGTATTTTTAGGCCAACAGAAGGCGGCTGTCGCCCGAAATGTTTGCCAAAAAAATAAAGAAAAATATATAAAATAAAGCTGCAATATGGTTCATATATCCAATAAGCATATACTTAGATATTAATGGAAATCAACTAACTAAGTAACTAAGACCCGATTTACACGTTGAACTTTTTTCATGAACTTTTTTTTGATTCTGTTTTAAAACATCTTCACAAATCTGGTCGCATTTACACGATGAAGTTTTTTCATGAACTTTTTTCTTTGTAAATGCAACTCTGATTTAAATTTCTTATCGATAAACATACATGCTATCGGAATAAGTCACAACAATAGTCATGAAGCATTGCTTGCCGTTGTTACCCCTCTACCCCTCCCCTTGCCTACAAGCGAATGTTTCATGAAAAAGTTCAACGTGTAAATTGGGTGTAACTCTTCTTTATAGCATTTGTTAAATTTTGTTGTTTTTTGACCCTCAAAATGTTAAAAGCAATATTACACAAAATGGTTTGCGAAATGTGTCACTAGAAAATTTGGATAGTTTTTATCTTAAGATTTCTTAGAAATTTCAGGAATTTCTCCTTGCGTTTAACAGCACTCAGAACAATAATAATAACAAATATAAAACAACAGACAGACATTTATTAGAATGTCAACTGAATGCCTTTTCTTTTTTAGTGCTTGTTGTTGTTTTTTAGTATTCCTTTTTTGTGCTTTTTCTTTTCATTGTTGTGTTTATTCAAAGCGCGACAAACCATTAAAAAAACGTTTCCATATTCAAACAACAACAGCAACAATTAAATGAAACGCGCCATGAGCAGCAACAACAACAACAACAACAACATTTGTGCAACAATTTAGTGAAATCGTTTAGAGCTTTTCAGTTAGTTGTTTTTATTTTTTTTTTTTAACCCTCTGTTCGTCTATCTTTTTAGCTTTTAATGCTTGAGTGTTAAGTGTGAAATGTTAAACCTAGCCGACGGCTAAATACACTTAAAAACTTATAGAAATCGAGTGCTTTCAACTTTTTCTCGCTTCTAAGAAATGCTAATCTTAGACTAATAGTTTCTGCTTGACAGCTGTTTTGTTTTTATTAGTCATTTCGATTTAGTTCCATTTAACCGCTTATGCAATAGTCAAAGGAATGTCTCTTTTGTTTTTATTAAAACCCACTCAGACTCAGAGTGATCTTAAGTATTACAAAAGAGCTGAGACAAATAAATATAACCTTAAAAAAAACTGCAAATCATTTATTGTAAAGTTGCAAGCAAATTAGATAAACAGAGAGAACTCGACTCAAAGATAACCTGTAGTTAAATTAAAGATAGTAAACTTACGAACAGAGTTTATAGATAATTATTGCTTTTTTAAAACGCTTTCAAGTTTTATAGCAGACCAAAAACAAACAAAAGATGTGAAGAAGATTGATTGATGACCCCATCGAAAGGTTGAATTTGTGTTTAACGACTACTATTTTATAATATGACTGTTTAATTTTTCGTTAAAAGCTCACTATAATATTATTAAAAAACAGCTGTGGAAAAAAATAAATCTCAAAAAAATCTTACAATAGATTTGATTCTTTTAAGCTAGTAAAAAAAAAATATATTCAGTAATGCAATTAAAATTCTTTTATTTGTAGATCCTTGCTAAAGTGGCAAGCCCAAGAATATTGGGAACGTTGAAACTGTTACGACCATAAATGGATCATGGATCGATTTTGCGAATAAAGATTGGAGTTTCTTGGATGCAATCTGTCAGATACAAATACAAATAAATGTATATACGGATACGGATACAGATGCAGTTTGGAGGGCAAGCAACTTATTTTTACACTGCACTGCACAGCACTGGACTGGACTGGAAGCAGACAGAAATTTGACATTTGGAATGGAAAACGGAGGGTCGTCGTCGCTCATTATGTAAGCAAGAGAGAGAGAGAGAGAGAGAGAGAGAAGCAGAGGAAGAGTTCAATGTATTTGTCTATTTATTTATGGATGATGGCAACCGGTTGCAGGAGCAACAACAGAAGTAACAAGTGCGCCGACAAAACAGAACAAAACACAAAACAAAACAGAATAGAACCAATATAGTTGTACTCCTTCCTACTCTGACTCTGACTTCGACTCTAGGGTCTGTTGTTGTTGTTGTTTCTGTTGTTGTTGCTGGTGTTTTACCCTTTGGCATTTTCCTTCCGCTCCCGGGTTTTTATAGCATCTGTGTGTGTGTGTGTGTTTGTATTTGTATTTTAATAGTACGGCTAGCATATCCATTAGCTTTGTGCGTCTCTATGAATGTGTATTTGTGTATTTGTGTTTTTGTATTCATACGGTGCCCCCTAATGTCAGTGCATCAGTGCAACAACAACAACAGTTTTTGTCAGTTGTCGGACTGTGAGGGTTTCTCATTCTGAATCCGATTCTCATTTGTTTTTGTGCTTTTTTGCGCTGAACGGCCGGGCACACAGAGGGCTGCCACTGTTTCTACACTCGATTTATATTTTTTATCATTTGATTTAATTTAATTCCATTCCATTTCGGCTGCAGACCCAGCCCCAGGCCCAAGCCAAAACACACACACACATGCATACATTCAAACGGGACCGGCAACGGGACAGCGAAAGAGAGTAAGAGTGAGAGAGCTGAGCATCATCATCATCATCATCATCATCATCATCATGATCATGATCATCATGAACATCATGAACATCAACTGTCGGCGGGCTGCTTCCGAAACAGGGCATAACCATAACCGTAGCAAAAAGCTTATGAGTTCAGTCTGCAACCCCAAGTCCCACCCCACCTCACCCCACCCGCACTCTGCCCCCTTTTACGTTTCATCTGTCTTGTCCGGTCTGTCTGTCTGTCTGTATATACACATACATAAATATAGTAAAATATGATCATGATCTGCCTGCCGCCTTAAACCTTATGTATATTTATTCGTACATAACTGTGTATTAAATAAATCACTCACTTTTTTTTCGGTATTTATTTTTCGCTCGTTTGTTTGCGGTTTTTTTCTTCTCTTCTTTTTATTTTTGATTATGTTGTTGTTGTTGTTGTTGATCTCTCTCGGCGTTGATTTGTTTAATTTGTTGCATGCAGCTTTTATTTGAAGACTCTTTAATTTGTTGCTGTTGTTGGTACACTTTGAGCGATCAATCATTCATCAATCAATTAGTCGCAATGCACTCACAATTTATGCAACTTTTCGTTTGCATTTCGTTTACACTTTTTTGTACATTTCTACGGATTCCTTTGCGTGCATCCATAGACAATAACAATAAAAAAAAATATTTGTATTTTAATTGAACGTTAAACACTCGCGAATCACTAATCTAACACATTGAGAATGTAATTCACATTCTATGCTGCAAAATCTATACATTTGTATCTGTATGTATGTATGTGCGTATATATAATCGTACTACATATATGTATTTATGCATCTAGGTAAGTATACAACCAGACATGGCAATGGCATCATTTCAAGTGCCGTCGCCTTTTCCACAAACGGATTATACAAAAATTTTGAAAAAAAAAAATACAAAAAAAATGTACTAATAAATACGTTTCTTTTATGCTAGTATTTCAGAACCACTTTGTACGGACGACGATCGCAGCGATGATCCGCAGCTCGTCGCGTGCGTGGAGAGACTGAGGCATGCCACGCCAGCGATGCTCGTGTTTAAGCGACGACGAACGCCAGTGCTGCCGAACCAGCCTTTTTTCCGGCTAGAAACATCTGCCTTGTTAAAGTGCGAATAGATGAAATCAAATAATTATTGGTATTCCAGACTCTTTAAGTTTGTGCTAACTTTTGATTGTTGTAACATTTAAATGTTTAAATATTCACTTTTTAATTAAATTAACTAGCTAAATAAATTCTTAAAATATATGTTATGTAAACATTTCTATAATAATAAAATTGTAGAAAAATTTAATATCATATTAATTTAGCTGTTTTTGATTCTTGACAGCTGGCAACATTGTCGCAATCCCTCAATGCTGATCGTGAGCAAAAGAGCGAGCAGCGAGAACGGCTTACCTATATAACATTTTTTTGTTGGGGGTGGCTCAAGATGTATTTAACAAGGTGGTCTCATTTGTGACAGCTCGGTACCATTTGAGTGCGAAAGGGAAAGCGACATTCTCTGCTCTCTTGCCTTTTAACTTTAAATGCGAGGGAGATAGCTTTCTGTTCTGCTGAGCGATTGGGCTAGCTGGTACCAAAATTTGAGCGAGCTGTCAAATTTAAGACCATCTTGTTACATACATCTTGGGGTGGCTTACGTCTCATCAAATTTCACTGCATACTATTTCTCTCTCACAATTTAGCGGTCAAACACACACAATTCCCGAAGCGATTACAATTTTGTTTGGGCTATAGCACTACGTGGAGGTGAGATTGTAACTATTCCTGCCAAAACAAATTCACCATTTATGATGTATCAATATCCAAGTCAAGCACCTTTTAAGGATGCGGCCGCAATTCGCAGCATACTTATAGGCTGGCACGAAAAATAAGATTATTGCGGGTAGAAATTAACGACAGTCAAAATAAATTCTCCAAATATTTATACATTTATACGCAAGTTTAATATTAAATAAAATCGTTAGTACTTGAGTTCGTGTAGATGGTGTCAATAATTTGATCAATAATACGTTTACAAAGCCTAAAGCCGAGATTAATTCCCGTTGGCCGAAATACAAATACATATATACTATATAAAGACATGTGTATTACATTTAATATATGTGTACTAGTGCATCTGGAGTAGGAATAGGCGTAGGACCGAATGGGTTTACTTGAGGTAGCCCTGGTCGATGGCATGCTTGAACATCTCGGCAATGCGCTGCTGCTTGGCGGGCTGCTCGAAGGGTGTTATATTCCAGACATCGGTTAGCACAGCGTTCTCAACAATGGCATCCAAATCGGCCACCTCCTCGTCCTCGATGAGGGACATGGGCAGCGACTCTATGCCCATGCCGACGCCAAAGCGACCAAACTGCTTAAGCTCCTCCTGCAGCGAATCCCACGAAATGACCGACTCAGCGTCGCCACCCAGATCGGTGATGAGTGCCTGGGCGCTGTCCAAGTAGGCGCGCAGCAGCTCATCGTAGTGCTCCTCGCGCAGCTGCTGGCTGGTGCAGGAGTAGATGAAGAAGGTAAGATCCAGGACCACGGAGGCACAGCGCGCCAGCTGATAGTCAATAATGATGATCTCCTGCGGCACACCATCGCCGTTGTAGCGTGTGAGGAAATTGGGAGTCCAGCAATCGCCATGCCCGAACACACTCAGCTTGGAGCGCGTGGACACCAGATTGACTTGATCATCGAACATCTGGGGCTGCAGAAAATTGTTGGCCAGCGTCTCGTACTTGGTGTTGGGCAGCGTCTTGGCCACCGCATCAATGGCCACCTTCTGGGCGAGCACCAGAAAGTCCTGGTACCATTCACGCGTGCGCTCACTGTAGTAGGTCTCCTCCAGGGCATCGGCAGCTGCCTCAAAGTTGTCCTTGTCCAGCGCCTTAAAGGCCAAGGCCACGCCATGATAGCGACCCATTGTACGCATCGTCAGGAGCGCATCCTCCAGCGAGATGTAGCTCTGGCTGAAAGGGGACAGTGAGCTTGGAGGCAAGAAGGGAATTTAAGGGCTACTCACCGATTTGGCGAGCGATAGCCACGGAAACCGACATCCTCGAGGGCAATGAAATCGTTGACGCCATCACACAAGGACGCATAGCACTTGGGATACTCGACGAAAGGATTCTTTGGTTTGGGCGTGCGTGAGTTCTGGAACAGCTCGACCGCTGGAATGACCTTCGTGTAGAAGTGAATCTCGTTGCGAAAGAAGTCTGTGGAGCGGAACAGACGACGCCGGTGCAAATTGGCCGGCATACCCTTGATAACGACATTGACCTCCAGCTGCTCGCCATCAGGTTCTTTTACGCCGTAGACGCACAGGCGGAACACGCGACTCAAGTAGGAGTCACCTTTCTTGCCGCCCTCGCCAAACTTGTAGGATGTATGCTTGGTGCCGCCTGCATTCTGGATGATCTCATCCAGTGTATCCTCATTGAACTTGGCGGAGATGTCTGCAAATGTTGGCTCGCTCATCTTTGCAACTGTATTATGAGTATGCACAAATCAAATCAAATTGGTTATTTAAGCTAATTCAAGTGTTGTTACATTTTTGTTATTGTTATTGATAACAGGTGAGCTTGATATTTTTTATTTACACTGCCTGTGCGTTGTGTTTGGTACACGTCAGAATTATCACGTACAAGCAAACCTACCTAACAGCAATTATATCAATTTACCGGCGAATACTGGTATGTCTGACGTGGTCAACGCTGTGCGAGCGACTGTACGGTGTTTGGAGAGCACGCGTCAATTTAACCAGCTTTTTGTAACACAAATGCTGCACTTCAAATTTAGCGCCAAAAGTATTCCGCTTACTGCGGAACAGAGAAAACAATAATACGACTTTGGCAGCACAGATAGGCAAACCTAACTGTACACAAGGTGTCTGGTGTACATATCAGTTTGTGATTGTACCGTGTGGGACCCAGCATACAGCTGTTTTACACTTGTAACAGCAAATTGTGCGCGTCATGTTTGATAGCACCTCGCAACAGTTGTTTTAAATCGTGTCGTGTATGGCCCATTACACAGCTGATTGCCAGCCAGTGGTTTGCAGCACTGATTTTTAGTGTTGTCAAATACGTTGCAGAACATCAGCTTGAATTAAGTGCTGTCTAACGTTCGCATCTTGCACGTGTTAAAATTGAATTGAATTTTGTTTTTCTCCAAAAACAGCAATTGTTGCGCCATGGCTGCGCAGGACTCACCGATAAAGAGGAAGCGTATTTCGAAGAAAAACAAATCTGCCTGGCGCAAAACCGACATCCAGGATGTTGAACAGTTTCTAGAGGACCAGCGCCAGGAGGAGCGCGTCGGGTAAGCCAACATCAAAAGTTTTGTAAACAAACCACGTTTCACTGTCTTGCTTTATTTCCTTGTTTGCAGCACCTTCACAGACAAACAGAATGAAGATCTGTTTGTGGTGGATGCATCGCCGCTCAAGAGCGCGCCTAGCCAGCTAACAATCAAGCAAAAGCGCAAACTTGATGCACTTAAACCCATGCGCAGTCATCAGGCGCTCGAGAACACATCGAAGGTGCAGGATCCCATTGTCAAGCGGTAAAATTTGGAATATGCAAAATATATATACAATTTCATTTTTCCATTCATACATTCAATAGCAACCATGTGCGACCGATGAAGAACGGACGCAACATTGAACTGGAGGTGTGCTGTCCAACCAAGGGGAAACATCTGCAGGCAAACAAAGACCGTGGCGTCTACTACGAGAAATTGGATCAGCGTTTGGCGGAGAGAAAGAGTGGCAAGAAGGATGTGACAATTGATAAGGATATTTGGCAGGAGGTGGACTTTCGCGACAAAATACCCGGTCTTAAGGACAAGAAGGGTTGGATCAGTCGCGATCTGGCCGTGCACATTGCAGGCAACGTGGGCCGCAAGGTGGTCAAGACACATGCCAGCCTGCGCCATAAAACCACCAAGGCCAAGTAAATGAACATTATTGTAATTGCATTAAGTATAGGTTAAATTCTCACGTTTTTTCTGTGTTTCTGTGTGCAGAAAGTTTGAGGCGCCACATCCGGGCATGAGCTACAATCCGTCGCTGAAGGCTCACCAGGATCTGCTTGAGCAGGTTGTGGACCGCGAAGCGGGCATTATCAAAAAGGAGCAGCATCTCAAGCGGGTAACCACCAGCATGTTTAGCAAGGTGACGCCAGAGGAGCGAGACAAGCGACGCCTCCAAGAAATGAGCGAAGGCATCAAGGAGGACGGTGACCCACAATCGGAGCAGGAGGAGGAGGAGGAAGTTGTTGAAAAGCAGCTGGACGCAGTTGATAAAAATGCTAATGCCTATCATACAGTTAATGCACCTGTGGAGAACAAAAAGAAGAGCAGGCAGGCACGCAACAAGGAGCTTAAGCAAAAGGAGCTGAAACGCCTGCATGAGGTCAAGAAGGCGCTCAAGAAACAAACCGCAGATCTGATAAGGTAAGCTAGCCCTTGAGGTAGCAATCAGCTCAACTAAACATCCAATTCGTTTACAGAATTAAATCCATTCGTAATGAGGTAAAGGAGGAAGCCGAGGAGCTAAGTGAGCTCAAGAAGCACCGCAAATCGCAGGCGGAGCGCAAGAAGTTCGAAACAAAGCGTTTGGGCCGTCACAAGTTTGAGGAGCCCGATGTCGATGTGAACATGCCCGAGGATTTGGCCGGCAATCTGCGCAATGTGAAGCCTGAGAGTAACCTGCTCACAGATCGCTTCAAGCTGCTGCAAAAGAACAACATGCTGCCCACAACGTTGGCCTCCACACAAAAACGTTCCAAGATCAAGCGTTTTCCACGCAACTCCCATAAGGAGCCCGGCGTCAGCTTTCAGGATCTGCGCGATCAACGCAGAGCGGCCGCTGCGGCTGCCAAGGCTAATAAGGACACGATCAAGATTTAGACTATGTCAATACTCCCCCCCCAATTGTTTTATTCAAAAAAACTTATAAAAACAATTTATAAGCTATGTTATTAAATTCTAAAGAATCCCCCCCTAGAAACTATATCAGCGATTTTCCCATGCCTCGTTTCATTTTAGGACTCTTCTTCATCTTTTTGGTCTGAGGTGCTCCAGCACCTGTTTCGGTCTCCACTGGGGCATCCATGCGCTTGATGCCACTGTAAAAGGAAGCAAAACATAGTTGCATTAAACAAAGTTAACATTTATTTAAAGCCGCGGTGGGCAAGCCTTGGCTCTTGCTGCTCCCATTGCTCCCACCGTTACTTTGGCTTGCTCGCGATTTTCGACGCCACAACAACAACAAAATAAAACTAAACAATTTATGACTTGTGTACACTACGCGAAAAAGTAAAGTTGGTTTTGGTGCGTTTTGATTTTTACTACATGATAAGCGTAGGACTTGCAAATTTTTCAAAGTAAAATTAATAATGGCAGAAAATATGCACTCAATAATTTCTTTTAGTGTATAGTTTTTTCGCGACGCACAAGCAATAAAATTGTTTAAATTCGTTTGCTCCCGATAGCAAATTTCGTGCCCACCGTTGATTTAAAATATGAGTTTAAGTTTTATGTAGTTCTATCTCTTTCTAAACGATAGATACCTTACCTTTTGACTGAGAGCAGACCGCTGCCCTGGTCGCCACCGTTCGTCTGCAGCGCCTTATTCCAGTCCTCGTCGCTGCCCTTGATCTGGTATTCATCGAGCATCTCGGCCTTGAGCTGCTTCAAGTCCTTGCGCTGTTTCTTGGCTATCTTCTGGGCCGACTGGTCCAGCTCAGTGTCCAGAGACAGGGCAAGCGGCTCGAGGTGCTCGCCACGCGGCAGCTGCTCCTTCTTCAGCATGGACGCCTCATGGTGGTGCTCGACTAGGCTGCGGAAGCATTGATTGCACTTCTTCATGGCATCGTAAAACTTGGCCAACAGCTGATTTCCTGGCATATTGAGCTCGGCGGCAACAGCGTCCACGGTCTTGCCCTGCAGCCCGAGGCCCAGGAGCACCGCCTTCTGCACGCGATCCAGCTTCAGTCCCTCGATGCGCCCCTCAAAGTACAGCTGTGCAATGTCCGTGAGCAAGTCCATTATTAAACGGAACTCGGACTGCTGGCGGGAATAGCTCTCCAAACGCTTCAAATCGTGCGGCAAGAAGTAAACATCGAGGGTTCTCTTGCTCAACACTTTAGAAGCCTTTGACGGACGATAATCATCATCATCAGCAGCATCTTCCAATTCGGAGTTCTTCTTGACCAGAGCCAGACAGAGTTTGGTGTCAAATCCGCGGAACGTTTTGCCCATCAGCTTGAGCACGCGACGACGAAAGTCGTTGTGGTAATCCATTAGCCAGCGGACGGGCATCTCTTTCTTGAGAGCGTGCAGCATGATGCAGGTGTGCTCGGCCGTCAACTCGTTGGCCTTCTGGCTCAGATAGACGGGCACAAGGCCAGCGTTCTTCCAGAACTTGAACAGCTCCGTTGTCAGACCGTAGGAGGTGCCAATGTAATCAATTGACTCTGCCTTGCGGTGGTGAAGGCGTTTCAGCAGCGGCGGAATGCGACTGCGTGGACGTATTTGCTCCTTCAGCAGACTGATCTCTGCCTCCTCCACCTCCTCAATGCAAGTGGCTACAAAAACAACAACAAAAAGAAGGAATTAGCTGTTATACATATTGTATATTCATTGCCTACGCACCCTTCTCGGCGGCTGAAAGCTTCTCGCCCAGGCATTGAAACTCTCCCTGATAGTAGTCCTTGAGCAGCTTTAGGGCACGATTGCCGTAGCCCATGCGCTGGTAATTGGGATGGGTGGCGATGCGCACGATGCGAACGCCGGCTAGCGTTGGGAAGTCCGCATCCCCAAATTGCTCGGCTATGTTCCAGGGTATCAGGTCGCCGGCGGCCTTCTTGCCACGTCCCAGGGACTCGGAAATGGTGCGCGCCACTATTTGTCCCTCGAGCGCCACTTGGATGACAACCAGAATCTCTGGCAAACTCTTGTTGTCATGGATGGGCCCGAGCAGGCAGAACAAATGATGGGCAGGTGCATCGCTCATCATTTGCAAGTCGTTGGGCGTGTTCTTGTAGTGCGAGGACACATAGATGTGCACCAGGCGCTGCAGGAATGCCTCGGCTGCCCGATGGTACGAGAACAGGGCATCCCGATCCACATAGTAGAGCTCGCAGGCAGCGGGCGTCGGGCAGCCCGAATTGATGGATGGCACAATGGTGGCGTCCAGGCAGAGCAGCTTGATCAGCCAGCTCTCGATGTCATCGTTGGACTGATAGCGTATGGACTCCTCCAGTCTTAGTGGTGGACGTGCATTGTGATCCTTCTGCAGCTGGGCGATGAGCTTCAGGCTGAGCGAGCGGCCGGTGCCCTCGTAGCCATTAATGGTGCTGGCCATAAAGATTAGATAGGGCCCCAGCATTTTCTTGACCAGCGGCAGCGGAATGGCGGCGGCCTCATCGATCAGCAGCAGATCGGCCGCATTCAGCAGATGTGTATCATTGGGCGCAATGTACTGAATGGTCTGGCGGCTCATGCGCGTAACATTAATGCGAATGATGGCCTTCTTGTAGTCGGGATTTGTGCTGCGAATGATGGTGTAGTCCGCGTGCTCCTGGTACTCCAGCGCATCGAAGCCCTTGAGCACAAACTCAAAGAGTGTGATCAGGTTCTCGGGATGCGGCGATGTCACATAGATGTTCACATAGTTGAACCCAACGGCTGCGGCAATGGCCAGCCCCAAGGCAGCGGATTTGCCGCGTCCGCGAGCGGCAGTTAGTGACATTGGTGGCTTGAGCTGTTTATCGACAAGCGCTTCAATAAACTGGGCCACTGCGTTGCCCTGGTCGTAGGTCTTGCAGAGATTGACCAGTGCGCCAGCGGGCTGCACATCAATGAGGCTCTCCTTCAGCTCCTTGAAGATGCTCTCGTTCTCCGATTTGCCAATGTTGGCCGGCTATTATGAAATAAAATGTAATTTAATAACACACAATCAAGTTTGATAGGGGCTTACATTAACTGGCTCCACATTGATCGTCTTGGAGCTGAGGGGCAGCACGGTGAGATCATCGTTGACCACCAAGCAGCGCTTGCAGTCGGCTAGCGACAGGATCAGGCGCTCATTGAAGCGGCAGGTGACCTTTCCATGGGCCTCGGTGCGGAAGCGCTTGTGCACATCCATGCTCATGGTGAAGAGCTGCTTTAGGGACTGCAGCGACTTGAGCAACAATATAATCAGGCCGCCACCCTCGACTGTTTCGATGGTGCGCGCCAGCAGATTGGGTGTAAGTGCCTCGAAATCTTGGAGGACACAGACGCCATAGGTGCGGCCTAGGATGGCATGCGTCTCGGAGTAGTAGCGACCGTGTATGGTTGTTGCCACACGGAATGCATCAAACAAATCGACCTCATTCAGATCTACCTTGCCGTGAGCGATTTTCTTGGCACGCTTTTTGCCGTGACTAAAAAAACCATGTTGCAAGTTTGTGTTTGTGACGAAAATGTATGGTGCAACAACTACAACTTACTTGGAGATGGCATCGTCCTTGTTTTTGTAGCACCACAAGACGGTTGGGCGTGCCTTTACAGTCGATTTTATGAGAATATCATAAAGAATGGGCACCTGATCGCGAGCCTTGTCGCCGGTGATGATGAACATGGTGCGATGTCCCATCTTCACGCCATTTTCAATCATAACGCGTATGCGATTATCAATTTTTTTTTTAACCATTTTGATTTAAAATTTTTCTCAATAATGCTGTAAAAACTTTACAATCACAATTAATACTGACTGCCGTTTTAGACAGTTCAAATGCACGTGTGACTTAAAGTGCTGTTAAGTGCGCGCAGTAGAGCTAACAGCTGTAAATTATCGATAACAGTTATCACTTGTAAGAAATTCGATAAATGCAACACTTATAAGAAATTCGATAAATGCATTATAATAACAAAAGCTATATTTAAAGCCTACATTTAAGTTTCATTGATCACTATTTGCGTAACTTATTGCAAGTTGTGGTAAGTTTAAGTGATGTTCCGTGATACTTTGGCTAATATGTGTTGTGGTGCTCGCTAATTCTCTGCAGAGCTCCACCAGATAAGGCATTTTTTTTTTAGTATATGCCATGGGTAAACAAATTGTTAACTACATTTAAAATGCATGCATACACATCCAATGCTACAATTTGAATTCGGATAAGTTATCAAAGATGACACAAATGTTAAGTGGGATCGAAATACAACCGTGCCGCCACTGTAGAGTCTACAGTGACAGACACTGCACAAAATCTGTGTCTTCCCACACACACACATGAACTCAGTTTATTTTGGAGTCATTGCGACTGTGGAGGAATTCAACTCCATATCAAGTCGTAGCCAACTTAGCGTGGCTGAAATTTGCGTTCGCAGCCAACTTTGCCTACAGAACAGCTGTTTGTGTGGTGAAAACGATTCGGCGATACTGTTTCACATTCGTAAAATGGCGTCGGAGGTAGCGGTTGAACAACAAGACCAAGAATTTGTAAGTGTACAAACAATGAATTGTTGAACCAATTGGACACATATATATATATGTTAGTAACAAATTGACACACGCCCTAAAATAGTGCATTATTGTGCGTGGAAATGCAACAGGGCAACAATGAACCATTGAAACTGCCTGCGTGTTTTAAACTGTGCGTGTGCGTGCGCGTTATTTCTGTGTGTGGGTGTGCATGCACTTGTGTGAGTGTGTGATGGTGTATTGGATCTTGAGTGTGTTGCAATGTGTGCTGTTTCATCAAAATCTCTTGCAGTATTTGGCACTCGCCAAAAAATTCCTCTTTTTTTTGTGTGTGTACATTCTCAAAAAGCCATGCGTATTTGTGTATGTTTTTGTGTGGCGAATATGCTAGCACGTGCTATTTACAAATAAAAACAACGACAACATCGGCACAGTGCCTGTCGAATGGCGCAATCGGAATAAATTCCTATACACTGGCTCTCTTCGCTATCGGTGTTATCACACAACAACAACAACACCACCAAAAAAGGAAACAACAGCAACAACTAACATGGACAAATGAAAGTTCACTTGTATGTGTGTGTGTGTGTGTGTTTGTGTGTGAGTGAGTGTTGTGTAGCAAGTGGTTGCAACACGCTCTTGCTCTTTCCCTCTTTTTCTTTCTCTCGACCGCCGCTATTATCGCTGCTCCGCTCGTGTTGCATTTAGTAGGGAAAGTGATTTCCGTTCGTTGTTCTTGCTGTGGTTGTTGTTGTTGCTGCTGCTGCAATTCACAGTACTTGTTAAATTGTGTGCTGCGATCGCAAAACAAGTTTACAGTTCGAAAAGAAAAGAGAGTGCAAATTCACAAAGATCTCTGCTTTGCCTTGCTGGTTCTCTCTCTCTCTCACTCTCTCTCGGTCTGCCCAAAATCAGACTTCCGCCAGCTGACGCAAAGTTCATTGTTTGCTTAATCACTCGCTGGCAGTTGTGACGTGCAGAAGCGCCATCTATTTGTATTTATTGTAACAGGATCGTACAGAATGGGCGGTGAGGGGTTGGTCTGACCTTGCACGAAGCTGCTTGAAATTCCGATGCGCATTCGGAATTGAAACGACACGTGCGCACACAATCCACACCCTCACACCCACACACCCACACTGCACCTTACCTGGAACTGGACCACAATTCTGTGTGTTATTGATGCGCATTTTGTTTATTTAATATGTACTTACTTATTTGTTCGTTTCGTTTAAGCTCTTCTGTTCCATTGAAGTGCCTTTCGTTTGAATTTTGCCGTTTTGTTGGCCAAATTTCCAAGTAAAAATCTTTGCAGTTTTCCACTTATTTGACCAATTTGTTTGGCGTTCATTTCATTCATTTGTTCGTTCATTCATTCGCTTGAATAACGGCACATATATCTAAACAAAACTATCTTCAAAAGTTTTGCTCATGAATGAAATTCTTTTTTGTTTAAAAGTTTATAAACATTAAAGTTCCTATGTATATACAAAAACAATTTGAAAGGGTATTAAAACATTGTTTCCTTTAATTAATTCAATAAACTATTGTTTAATAACAACCGATATTTATATTCATGAAGGTCCTAATTAAGAGCTTTTTGTTAAATGCTTTTCTTACAAACTTGTTATACAATTATTATTATTGTTCATATTTAGTTGACTCGAATCATGTACACTCTATATAAAGATAAATTACCAACTAAAAGGCATTACTTGGAATTTGAGATGCCAAGAAATGATCTAACTCTTTGCTTTGTCTTCAGATTAGTTTCATACCAGGTATTGCAATCAATGAAAGATGATTTCGTAGAAGCAAACAATACTTGAATTGCTATTTGATAGGCCAATTAATTAAACACTGCAATTAAATGCAATCAAAATACATATTTTTGTGTTTGTATGTTGCTTATTGTTTAGTTTTTATGAACTGGAATTACATATGATATTGCAATGTTGCATGTTTGTTAGAGCTCAATGCATAAATCAAATTGCTCATAAAAAGAGGCAGACACCAGCCCCTCTATATGTGTGTGTGTGTGTAGTTATGAAATATTAGTGTCCCACTGCATCTGACTTTTGTTGTTGTTGTTGTTGTTGTTGTTTATCCTTGTGCACGGACTATGAACCCCCATTTATGGCAGCCACAAAAAGTACAATAACCTTTTTGGCAACCAGCCCGACTAGGCTGTAGGGGGGTTGGGGGGTGGGAGGGGGTTTTAAGGGCGGTTGGTTGTTGAATGGTTTTTAGCCTGTTGCTGTGGCCGCTTTTCATTTCCCTTGCTGACTGACTGACTGACTAACTGACTGAATGACTGCCTGGCTTCCTCATTTACGTTGATTAAGCCGTTCACAGATAACAACAATAACTTTCATGAAAGGCAACAAAAAATAAAATATATACATGCATAATGCGATGTGCAGCAAAGAAATACATACATATATGTAACTCTATACGTATGTATGTATGTTTGGCATTTATATATGTATATGTATATAAGTGTGTAGTTGAAAATAGGTCAGAACGCTGCGGCTGCCGCTATCACACAACTACACTTACACAAAAGAACAGCAGCAGCAACAACAACAAGCGAAAACCCAACAAAATGGAACAGTAAACCCCAAACCGAAAATGCAAAGCACCGTTTCGGGCCTCTCTCTGTCTCTCTGTCTGGGAGCTTAGACGCTGCAGCACACTCACCCCCCACCCATAACCCTGCTCAATCGGCTTAGTCACTCTCTCTCTTTCTTTCTCTGACTACCTTACCAAAGTAAAGTAAGTGTATTCCCAAATAAACAACCGCAAAAAAAAAACCAACTAGAAAATGCACACAAAACACAGTGCAAGCAATAACGGCGAATGCGAAAATGCTCTTACAATAAAGTTTATTGAATAAACATATTATATAAAATGTTTATGCATTCATTGATGATGTGATTACTTGGTTAGGGTATTGACACATTAATTGCTTTATATTCAATCATGTGCTAAATAAATGTATGCCTTTAGGTATGTATTAATAAATATGATCAGCTGATTAATGAGACGAAAGTGCGTCAAAAGGTTATATGCTGATAATAGCACGCCAACACTGTGCAAAATAATTTCAACTTTTTCCAAACTTTAAATTATTATGTTATTATTATCAGCTCGAAACTTTTTAATGTCACAATCTATCTTAAAGTTTTGCATTCATACTGACATATGTTAAGTTTGATAAGCTCTTTGACATAGCGAGTGGACTTTCATTAGTGCAGCGATTTACCAAATGAAACGCACAGAATTGAAACCTTTTAAATATATAATAATGTTGTTGTGTTTCTCTCTGTTTCTCCATCGCGAAAACACACAATGCACAATGCTTACTTTTGTGCTGTATATTTATAGAACTTTTGTGTACGTACTTATGTACTTATGTATGTGTACGTAAATAAATGTATACTTTAAATGCGGAGGGTTAAGCTTTTAATTGGTTGACTGTATTAGCACATTAAAAATTTAATAAGAATTATAGTTGTATTTCTCTTGTGTTTGGAAGTTTGTTTAAATAAACAAGAAGCAATATTCGTTGGTTCTTAGATTAGAAACTTATGACTACTAAAAAATCGTATATATCAAATGTAATTTCATATTTTAGTATTTTTTTTTTGCCATTTAGAACACTCTGTTTATTTAGGTCATTGCACAAAATGGCAACAAACGCTCCAAGGTGCAATCAATAAATTCTCTCCTGTGGCAGAATTTCTACTTTCAAGCTATGTTACTTGAATGCATTTTCATTTTCATTTATTTCGCCATGCATAATTGACAAGTGTCCAATCAAATTTTCTAACAATGTTGTATTGCTATTGTTGTTTATTGTTGTTGTTGCAGTTATTGTTATTGTTGTTGCTTGCTTTCGTGTTTTTTATTCCAATCACAGGTTGTTGAACTCCCCACATGTGACCGACCGGCCGAGTGGCTCGAGGCTCTCAGACTTCGAGACCCTCGTAGGCTGCTTCTGCTTTTTGCTTCTACTTTTTGCTATTTTGCTTTTTCCTACTTGCTTGTGCCTTGTGCTTCTCTGCTTCCGCAACGCTTTCTTCTTCTGTATGGGCGCTTTATCGCCGTTGCTTTAGCCGCTATTTATACCCTAAAATGGCATTTAATAATGCTTAGGTTTTTACATATTTTTAGTTTAATATTTTTCTATAAACAAAATCATTTTCAAATCTTTTTTTGCATTTATTGTTAAAGTTCATAAACAATATGGAAGGTTGGTTTTCACTTTTTCACATTTTAATTTCATACAGGGTATCAACTAACCTAACCCCTTTTGATTAGAGAACAAACTTTTATTTGTTTTGTTTCTTTTGTTTTGTGCCGCGTCTTCTCTTCTGTTCAGTTCAGCTCATCTGCGTTCTTTAAGCTTTCATCTGTTGTTCATCATGTTCTTCTTCTAGCTTTTGGGTTTTGTTGTTGCTTTTTCTAACAGTGGGCTTAGCAGCATCTAAAGCAGCGGAAATTAAACGTCAGACAATAGTGTTGCTGCTTCTTCTTACTGCTGCTGCTGCTGCTGCTGCTGCTGCTTCTGTTGTCATTTCATCTCTCTTATCCATGGCATTGTGGCGTGCTCAAGTCTTGGCTGCAATATTCTCTTCAAATGCAATTTGTTTGGGGGATTACTTTGGGGTCAGTCACTAGGCGACAAAAGTGTCCGTCCGTCCCTCACACATCCCTCATCTTCAATCATACATATGTATGTACGGCGGCTTTCCAAATGCCCTCAGGCTTTGCTTTCGAAAAATTGTTGCAAAAAAGTAAAAATGGTTGTTAAAACCCAGTTGAAAGAACTCCAATAGAGCGTTGATAATATCGCTGGGCAGGTCTTGCTTGTTGCCATTATTGTTGTTGCTGTTGTCGTTGAGTTATTTTTTTTTTTAGCTCAGCCTTTTTGATTGGTTTGACCGATTTACATTGTGAAAAGAAATGAGTATTTTTTTTTATTATCATTATTTTTTTTTTTTCATTTTCGGTGTCTAACTTCACAAACACACACACACACATGTGCATACATATATATATAGAGAAGAGCTTTTATTTTGCGTCTTTTGCCCTAGATTGGTCGACCATTCAGTGGGACTATTTTTTGCCATTTCTGATAATTAAAAAAGCAACATTTGCCTCTTCTGCTGCTGTTGTTTGTTGCTGTTATTACTACTATTATTGTTACTTTGCTCTGCTTTTCGGGGTCTGTATTTGGCTGGCATTTTGCCCAAAGCTTACAAAATAACCGTTATGTACATATACAATGCGATTACCAAAAGCTTTTGTGCTGTGTTCCAAGTTAATTAAGAATTTAAATGAGCGTGCTGTAACGTTCTTGGTAAAATGATTAAAGCTCTACTCAGTTCTTAATGGAAAACTAATTACTTTTAATCTCCATTGTCCAAAGAAAAACAGATCCACAATTAAATACAATTAAAAACTTTGGCCATAATTAGGTTGTGAAGAGCAGAGATCCCTATTACACATACAACAACAGACAAAAGGCTAATCAAACTGTTATACTTGAAAACTTTGTAGCATGTCACCTCCTGGTGAATTTGCACAACTCACCCCCAATACACAATCGAGAGCTTTGTGTTATAAGTCCGAGTTGAGTTCGGTAAATACACACTTGCATAATAGTTGTTGTATGATCTGTAAGCTTGCTGGTCACGTTTTAGCGCAACAGCATTTGGTCAGAAGAAATGTCACATCATCATCGTTGTGTAGTTGACTAGTTACCAATTTGCCAGTATGGCCAACTTAAACTTCACTTGCGTAACCGGAGCAGAGCGAGCGACCAAAATAGAGGCCCACTAATCCCATTCGGATCACTTTCTAAGCGGGTCGATGCGGGGCTGATGCTGTTTTTTGTCCCCCCTCCAACCCCCCCACATCAGCTGATAAAACTTGTTTGGTGCTGTGACAGAAAAAAATATATAATATTCATAAAAAATACAAACATACGCATACGCATACACATAGTAGTATAATTTATGTGTTTTCTTTTTGATGCGGATTTTTGGTTAAAAATATATTTTTTTTATAAAAGAAAGTTTTAAACTTGATGTATGCTTGCTTGCATGGAGCAGCAATAGCTATTGTCTAGTGTCAATGTCACGCCCCCCCGGTTTGACTTAAATAATCGAGGCATCTATAAGAAAGCATCATGATGATGATAATAACAATAATAACAATAATCATGCGCAAATGGTAGAAAACAAATCCAAATCACAACGCATCGAACCGGACCAGACAGACAACAGACAAACGAGCGGGTGAAATTTCTCTCCGCCGACAGACAGCGGACGACGACGACGCCGACGACGACGACACTCAAAACGTCGGCGAAATTTCTTAACACTTTCATAAGAAGTCATAAAGAAGTCTCGAGAGGGAGTGAGAAAGAGCAAAGCTTAAGTAAATACATGTACAAAGACTTATGTACTTTGTACGTACGTACATAAATCAAATTAAGCACAAAAGCTGCTCAGCGAGGCGTGTGCTTAACTTTTGACTCGCCGCCAAATGTGCACTTTATTTAGTTTTTATTACATGCGAATTTCTTATGGACAATGTGTATGTGTGTGTGTGTGTGAACGAATTAAAAGTAACAATAAGCAAAATTGTTAAAAATTTGGAGCATTAACAGCACACTGTTAGCTAACATGCATAACTTATCCTTATTCTAACATTTGTTGTAAGCTTTACTTTTCGTTCTCTCTCTCTCCATCTCTCTCTCTTTTTCTGACATTGAACTATGTCAGTGGCAGCAGCAACAATAACAAAAGCGTGTAATGGGGCGGGCTGCTGCGTCTGCGCACGCTCTTTCTGCTGCTGCGCTGCGCTGCGCTGTTCGCTTTGCCTGCCCGTTTCATTGTTTGTTGTTTTGTGTTGCTGGCGGACAACTTTGCTGCCTACCAGCTGCTGCTGGCTCCATCAGTCGTCGTCGTCGTCGCAGCCGCGTCGCGTTGTTCATCTTGTCTCTTGGCTGTTGTTGCCTGATCGACGCGCGCTTGCTCGCTCGTGTGTTGTTAACATCTTCCTTTTTTTTGTTTGGTTGTTGTTATTGTTTTTCCTTGTTCCTTTTGTGCACTACGGGATAAGTGAAAACCAAGCAAATATATTAACTAGAATTTATTGAACATTTACAAAGTTGTTCAATAATTCGCTCAAGTTTATGGCATTGATAATGTGTGCTGTTTAATGTGAAAACGGTGTATGTGTGTGTATATGAGAACGTGATCAACAAAATGCAACAGCTTCCAACAACAAGCATGGATAAACAAGGAGCAGACTACGATTATGCTTATGCCAGCTGTCATCGACGCCTATTCCTGTGCATAGCAAAGGTGCTTACTCGCTCTCTCATATTACTCTCATTATGTTGCGTTCACTCCCACGCAAAGCACATTTTTGGCTTGCCCTAACTCTCTCTCTCTCTCACCCGCTGTTTCTTTCATACGCCCACTCGCAGCCTAGTATGAGTACTACTTTATATGGATAATTTTATAAATTGACTTTCTCAAGTCTCAATTTACTAGCTTTTTTTTTTGCCAGGCTTGGCTGCCTGCGGTTTTTATGTGCATTATCTGTCCAGCCCTTACCCTATCCCCCCCGGCCTCTGTTTGTTTGACAGCCACCTGTGGTGCTTGTCAGTCTGTCTCTCTTTGACGTTGACTTTAGATTGTCTTGCTCTTTGCTTGCACCCATCACTTGCAGTTGCAGCCGCCTGGTGTGCTTTGTGGATTTTCTTGTTGTTGGTTTTGATGAGCTATTTATAGACGCGGTTCATTGGTTTTTGTTGCCTTTGCGTTCGCTTACCTTTTCTTTACCTTTACCTTTAGCTTTAGCTTTAGCTCAACTCATCTCAACTCAGCTGTCAGATGCAAACCTGACTTTCAGTTGCTCTTGCTAGTTCTTCTTCTCTTCTTCACCTATTCTCCTTCTTTAGAATTATGCTTATGTGTGTGTGTGTGTGTTTGTTTATAGCAGAGCTAATAATAAAACTTTAAAGCTTGAGCAAAAGCTTTGTTGACTGCTAGGTAGCAAGTTTATTTATTTACATACAAAGATGTATGTATGTCTTAATTGTTGTTTAATATTTCAAGAATAAGATAAAAAGTCGTTAGGGCTTAACTACATATTTAAAGATCATTACCCAGATAAACCCAAGACAATAAAGCTTCTCTTTCAATGCGTTCGGTTGCTAAATAAATGAACTGTTGTATGAATGAAATAAAGAAAGTGGTTTTATACACAAAAGTTCTTCAACAAGGTGGCAACACTCAAAAAAATGTTAATCATCTTATAAGTAAGTTTGTTTTCTTTTTGTTTACAAGCAGCAGAGCATAAACAGTTAGTTGTTCAAGATGCCAGAGTTCTTGTGCTAGCCGTACGACGTTAAGTTGGCTGCGCCTCAGTAATTCATTCACAATGACGCTTAAATTGTATGTGCAGTTAAGTTTTGTGCATTTATCACGTTTTTAAGTGGTGCCTTCGGCTTGATTTCAACTTGATTCACTTAATCGGCAGCTGTTTTACTTTTTACTGACTCAACAACAAACAGCAACATAACATAACGCATCCAATTTTCCTACAGCTGGAAGTAGTAGACCGACATCACTTGGCACGCAAATTGAATTTGTTTTTGCGTTTTCTTTTATTTCCCAATTGCTGTTCATATGCAAATGCGTGTATGAATGATGCGCAGTAGCTTCCACGCCTCTGCGAAGTTTCAGCTAGTAATCCCCCCCTTCAATTCACCCTCCCCTCGTTGCTAGTTTAGCATTTTTTTTTAAATCTACACGCGACTGCGCACAAAGCGGAAGCACATTAAATGTGCTTTCAAGAGCAATTTTTTCTTCGTTATGTTTCTTTTATAATTTTCTGATTTAAAGCTTTTGCGAAAGTGTGCGTGTCCCGTTATTACGCCTCCCCTTCCGTTTACCACCCCCGCAACACGGCCACAATGCAGCAAGCTCTTGGCCATGCTACGCACAAATGCGGCCGGCGTCCATTTCCGGTTGTTGTTGTTGTTGCTGCTTTGGAAACTGTGGAAACTGTGGAGAGTTGTTCTTTCTGGCTGCGGATGTATCGTTTGTTGGTGTCAAATGCGGCAATCTGTCAGCGATATCCGGCATCCTGTTGTATGCTCTTCCTTTCGCTTGCATTTCGCAAATTGCTGTTGAACTTGATATGCTGATAACAGGATAACAGGATAACACACACAAATTGAATAGAAAACAAACAAACAAGGAGCATATTTAATATTATGCATATTACAAAACTCTTAGAAATTATGAAAATTAATAATACTCATTTTACATGATTTCGCTTTTAATAAACTAATGAAATTCGGTAAATTTCTAAAAATGTAGTTTTGGTTACATTTAACACATATGTTGAAATTATTTTTGAGTTTCTTTCATTTGGCAACACTGATTGCAATAACAAGGGATTCCCCTTTCTGTGAATAAATTTCGAACATACCTGAATTTGTTAAGTTTCAGCAGGTACTTTTTAAAAAAAATTTCATTTCTATTTCTGTTTTAATTTTTAGAATAAGTTCACTAGTTTCAAGTTTCTGGATATGTTTTACCCTTGTTCCATTTGAATAAATGACTTAATTGCGCAGTTTTTATAGGAAAAACAAAGATTTCATTTTACACGGATTTGTCTTGAACCTATCTTCAGTGTAAATCGGGGGATAGGTGTAATGTGAATGAAGTTTTGAAAACGAAACCAAACTTAAAGTAAACTTTTTATTCTTATGTAGCATTAGTTTAAAGTTGAGTTGAATTTTTTAGTGAGGTAAATAATTTGAGCTGATTACCAATTTGTCATTTTAATTGTCTCTTCTTAGGATTTTGATGAGTTTACAATCCAAATCGAGTGCTTACTTATTTATACTTTTAACGTTTAGTTGTTGATCAAATTCACTGATTGCTCACTATTTGTAATAAGCGTGTGATCATTTAACTCAATTAGCTATGCTGATTAATCTGAATTTGCTGCATGAGCACGATTTAAGTGATTTTTTACATTGATAGGTATAAGTACATATGTATGTACTTTATTACCTGCATGCAAGTACACTGACAGAAAGAAATCTGTAAATTTCGTACGATGTTATATTTATATACAGATATTTTAAATGTTTAACTCCATTTATCTCTAATACAATTTCTTGAGTTTGGAAAGTCGACCTAAATTCAAATAGATTTTTATTGTATTCAAGAACATTTCACTTTTATTTCGACTATTTTAACTTGATTTATAAACTTTGTACTAATTGAAAGTTGCTTAAACTTAAATCCAGAATGGATTTTATATCACATTTGATTTGGCTTAAACTTATAAATCTTTAATTATAATGTTTAGCTTATTACCGAAAAATAAAAATATATAAATTAATATAAACATCTACATAAAAGATGATTAACTAGCTTGAATCAGATTCTTTTTTTTTTTTTTTTGTTTTTGTGCAAACAATTTTTATTTATTCTTATTACCATTATTTTATTCCTAGTTCTACAAGTTTTACATTATTAAATTTATTCCAAGTCTTACAATCAGGTTTTTTTTTAAAAACTGTTCAACTTAACTCAAAAGATTTGTAATATAAAATCTCTCCTAATTTTTTTGTTATTCATGCAACTGTGACTCCGTTGGAAACATGTTGAATCAAAATAACATTACCGGCTACAAAACTGTCATGCAACAGTCAATTCGAGCATTATTGTGTTCAACTTCAATCTTCATTGTTGCCGTCGCTTCTTTTCTATCTATCTATCTATCTTTCCATACGTTTCATGCCTTAAAGCAGTTTACAGTTTTAGAATGTTACTTCTTGTTGCTGTTGTTGCTGTTACTTTGCATGCGCAGTTATGAGTGGCTTGAAACGTTTCACTTGTTGCTCTATTAACTCGCTTCAAAGCAGCTAATGGCCAATAATTTAAGGCACCGCACGTTCCGCGACGTCGCAACCGGAAATGCTGTTCTCTTTGCGTGTGTGTTCGCGTGATTGACGAAACAACAACAACAATTCTTAACAAATTTGTTTACATGTCTAACAATTTAGCCTCTAATGTTTATCTACATTCATATTTATTGCAATATGTAGAGCAACAAACATAAAAAATAAACAAAAGAATACAAATTCAATACTTACAAATTTCCTATTTTGTTTGAGTGAGTTTTATTAAAGCTTTTATTGATATCGGTAATCGGTTTTTATTGACATTAGCTATCGATAACTTATGTTACAACCCCAATTTGAATCTGAAAAGCTTTCAGTTTTATCTACGAAAGTCCTTCCAAGACTCCATAATCATAATCAACTGTAAATCAGATAATTCAACAAAAACCCTTTTAAGTATGGAGCATTGAAAAGTGAAAGCTACAATAAATCAACAAGAAATGCGACAACACAGCTTGAAGTTGTTGACTTAAATTAGATACAGTCTCGTTTAATAAAACTGACCTGCTCAGGAGATGTATGGCGTCATGGTCTTGATCTGGTACAATTTAGCATACAATTTACATGAAATTGAATTTTGTATCGAATTAACACAGCTTGAAAACGGAGCAATGTTTCTGACCTAACTTAATAACCAGCAGCTGCTTGTTTGTTGAATCATCAAAAGGGAATTCCTAAAATTCTACCTTTATTCAAACCTCGCTAGTTGCTTTCCATTGTTTTTGACACTCACACACAAATCATGCATTAAAATTGTACTTTCTAGTAATCGTATGTCATCGCTTTAACAGCTGCCTTGCCCACAAAACACATGATGTTGGTTGCTTCCACTGTTGCCTGAGGCTGTGCTGATAATACTACAATATAATGATGATTTCGTGGAAACAATGGTTGACCACAAAACAAAAACAAAAACAAAAAATGTAAATGAATAAAAAGGTGACGCACTCGCCATCGAGGCCTGTCAAAATTATCGCCTTTACCAAAAGCGGCATCTCGCTACACTCAGAAAAAATTTCGTTTATTTTTCTCTACTCTTTCTTAAAAAAAAACTTACGTAATTGCCTTATATTTATTATTAACATAATACCTGGAAAGATATTCCATCAGAAAAAAAACGCGCTTCTCGTTCTTTCTCGAGACATCATGTTCTCAATGAAACTCACGTACACTGAAAAAAATTTTTTTTATGAGTTAAAAAAAAAATTTTAAAATCTAAATCACACGTAAATTGCGAACTATTCAAATCTAGAAGAAAATAATAATTTAAAAAAATGTTTTCTACTTTTGATCTTGAAAATTGAAGGCCTTATTTTTTATGAATAATAATAATAATGATAAAATTAATAAACTTGTTGATATACGCTAATGAGAACAGGTGCTTGATTTGATATGTGAAGTTATTCTCGCAGTGCATGAGCTGCAGCTGTGTAATTTGTATTTGATGACGACACTAATGCTCTGCGACTGCGGCGGTGACATATTGAAAGGAGATAGAGAGACGATACGTTACGAAAATGACGGTATGACTCAAATTGTTGGTATGCCAGGGCGTCGAACAGCAATACGTTTGGACCAAGTCGGAGCGGCGCATGCGTTGTTGGCTCGGGTTCTAAGAATTCCAGCGATACGAGCTTCGTTCCAACTGTTAAAAAGTTCCTCTCTCTCTCGCTCTCTTGTCTCGTTCGGGGGCTGCCCCAATGCAATTCAGTTCAATAAAGTTCGTTAACATGCCATGCCAGCGTCAGCGTCGGCGTCGGCGTCAGCGTCGTTAGCAGCCTAGTCATCACAGCAGTCAACGTTGACGTTGACGTCGCAGTTAGCGTTAACAGCGGCAGAGCTTGCTATCAGCATATGCCTTTGTGTTTTTGTTAGTGCTTTTTGCCGTTTAATTCGCTGGGCAGATCGGACTGCGCTTTTGTTCGTTTCAGTAATGAACGAAGCTTTGAAAGCGTCGTGTCGCGTACTTCCAGTGCATAGCCATAAACCGTTATAGATATCAGCTATAAACTTGCGCCCTGTTATTTTTCTTTTTGTTGTTGTTAGTGTTGTGCATGTGCGAAATAGAAAGAGAAAAAATGGTGCATTTGTATCAGCGTCGACGCAACCGAGAACAGGTGGGTGTCATTGGATATCGATTAGGTCACACTTAAGCCCTGTGAGAAGGGGGGGGACACGCCCCCTTGACGCCAACGCGCGCGCGTATCGCATGCGAAGCATCTAATAAGCCAACTAGTAAAAAAAAAACACGCATGAATGAACAAATGACGAATGAATGGGAATACAAAAAGGATGGCAAAGAGTTGCTTCCACTGCACTTCAATTACAATTGAAAAATCTCAACAAAAAAAAAACACCCCCCACCCCCCCACTCTTATCTATGTGCTTGCATGGCAACACCCTGAATGACCTAAATGCCCCAATGCAACTTGGCATTAATCAGCTCTTAGTGCTCCTCGTTTCTCAAAGGCTTAGCTCTCTGTATGAAGTCAATTAGTTAAGACGCTTATTACTGTTATTCCCTCTTTTCAAACGCGTTATCAGCAAAAGGGCAACAAACGCGTTTCCATGGCAACTATTTAATGAGAGTTGAGCTTAAGTTATGCTTATTATTACTTTATTCGCCAGCATAAAGTTAACTTAAAGTTAAAGGAACCATAAACTCAATAGAAAGGTTTCAATATCAATTATCATTTACGGGAAAAACAAAACAATTTCAATTTAACTGCATTTAAGTAAACACACATCTTGTTTTAGTATTACTTAACTTTTGTTTCGATTTTTCCTGTTAAAATTGTAAATTGCTTCTTGCATTCTACGAAATGATTGATTTCTCATATCTCATACTACATTTATGAAAATAGATTAAAGACGCGATTGTGCGTTGAATCTGGAGCAGACTGGGATCAAGTCTATTGACCCGTTTGCACAGTTTCCATATATATACTATATGTATATAGACACAAGGTCAAGTTGCAATTGCTTAGCTATTACGCTTAGTGTTTAGTTTAGTTTAACGACTCATTCGCATGGCAATTAATTGCATTATTAATTGCAATTGTGCAGCGTTTATTGAGAAAGTAATGGCACATAAACATATCATCATCATCAATTATATACAAAATCACGTCATTGTTGTAGCGTTTAAATAAACAACTTAACAAATTGTTTACTTATTGTCATGATGTTCGGCGACATCTCCAACGAACATCAAATTCTTTTTGTTAAATTGATTTATAGATATGGGAAGCACAAATGACGTCAAAAATGATTAAGACAGCGATAAGACAATTAATACAAACTTGCACTTATATACAATATATAGATAGATAAGCAATAAGTTGTTTTAAAACTGTTTGATGATATCATGTGTGTCTTGTAAATTTCATCACCTAACGTTTTTTTTGTCACATTTTTCTTTCGCAGGCTGTCAAACAATTCATTGATCTCTGCAACAATTTAGGCGCAACAGCAGCCGCCGCCTCCCCGAATGCCAGCACATCCCAATTCCATATTCCAACCACCAACAATACACAGCAACAAACACAAACACAAGCACAACAAACAACAATAACAGTTGCCTCCGAAGCAGCAACAACATTGCCCATCAGACGGAATATTTCGCACACGACAGCCGTCAAGTTTCTGTACGCCCGTAAGTTTGATATACCACGTGCCGTGTCCTTGTATGAGCAGCATGAACAGATACGCCAAAGGGAATACCTATACAATATTGATCCGGATGTGGAGCCATTGTTTTCCGAACTGCAAACGGGCAAATTCACAATACTGGTGAGCACACTTCAAACTCAATTAACTCCATTTTCCACCTAACTGGACGCCTCTTTCTTTTTAGCCGGCTCGAACATCTTCGGGAGCTGCGATTGCATTGTTTACGGCCAATCGGCATAGTCCGTTGAATGCATCGCATACGACAACATTACAGGGTATCGTCTATCAGCTGGACTGTGCGCTGCAGGACACGGAGACGCAGCGTGCGGGTCTTGTGTTTATCTACGATATGAGTGGCTCCAAATATTCCAATTTTGATTATGATCTATCGCAAAAGATTCTCACATTGCTGAAGGTGAGTTCACGAAATCACATTTTGTAGCATACTTTTTGGCTGCGCTCAAAATTACATTTCACATTCGTTCGTCAAAGTCATTCAGGGAGTGGTGAGTGGGGTGGGGTGGGGCTGGAGGATGTGGCCCACAAATGCACAAAGCGTGCCACAACAAATTGGAATACTTATGTATATCATATCATATCTCATATGCATCTATTGTGCATTTTTTGTGTCTTCAAGCTGAAAATTTGGTTTCATTTCGTTGGTTTTTTGCTTCACTCAGCGAGTGTCGCTTTAATTTGTTACTTATTGCAATTATTGCAATTTCATGTCTTGACATCGATAGCAAGAAAAACGAATTCCCCTATCTTTTACACAATTCCAGCGAAACAGCAAATTGAATATTTATTTACGCGAGTGAAATTAATTGATATTTGAGAAACACACACACACACACACGTGTGTGTGTACAAGTGTTGTATCAAATAATTGCCAATCAAAATATAACAGCTGGCTGCTTATTAGCTTCTGTTGCTTTCGCGTGTCTCGCACTTACCTATTTTTAGCAACTAATGCAAGGGAGGGGAGGGGGAGGGGGGCAAGGTATGCGTGGGCGTGGGCGTGTCTTATCCAAAATCCACTCAACATTTTCACCGATGCTTGATTTATGTATGTTGAATGCTTCGTCCCTCCCTCCCTCCCTCCCTCCATATGCCAAGAGAGCGGCTCGGAAATCCTTTTGAGCAGCGAGGGAATTTAACGGAAATAGCCGAGCTTAATAATCAGCGCAATAACAATGCCATCCATCCAGCCTTCCCTCCATCCATCCATCCATCCATCCATCCATCCATCCATACTTAATGTATGCATGCACTGCACGCGTATGTTGTATTAGGGACGCCCACGCACACAGAGAGAGAGAGAGAGAGAGATGCCTACACACACACACATACTTGTGACGGTCAAATCTAGTGCTGCCAACTCTTCGGGTCATAAAAAAGCTAAACTAGCCTTTGAAAAAAGCTAGAAATAGCCGGATTTTTTTTTTGGTTAGCTAAAAAGAGCCTGTGCAAAATAACTAAAGAAGACTTATGCTTGGCTGTCTTGGCATTTGCGTGCAAATCCGAAAGTTTTGCATTAATTTTGACATATTTGCATAAACATTTCCCATCACTTACACCTTTACACTTACACTTATAAATTGTGAAATACCTCGTTTGTGATGGTATAAAACTCGTATCAATTGATTTCATAGTTAAAAACGATCGATTTTGCCATTCAAATGGAAAAAATACTACAAAGTATTTAAGTGTTGCAACGTAAAACATAAATATAAATGAAGTTGAAAAATAGCTATAATTCCCGCTAGCGGGAAAATAGCTAAATTGTCAGCACTGGTCAAATCGTTGACTTTTATACCGCCTACGCATAAATGCTGCAAAGACCAGGCAAATAAAACGTAATTTTCGTCATGTTTGTATGTATGCGTGTGTGTGTGTGTGTGTGTATCATAGTTACGCACTTGAATATGTAAATGCAACGAGTCATGAGCAGGTGAAATTTTCATACAACTGCTTTAAGATCAAAACGCAAAACGCAAAAAACAAAAAAGCGCTCAACAATAAAATAATTTGCGTGGGCAACTAATAAGTAGCAACAACAAAGCAGCTGAGCCAAAAGAGAGGGAGTGAGTGAGAGAGAGAGAGAGAGCCTACACAAATTGAGAGCAGCTTTTGGCGCTGCCGTGCGTGCACGACGCGAGAGCGAGAGAGAGATAGAGAGAGAGAGCCAATGTAAATGGATTTGAAATTAAGCAAGGTAAAATGTTTATAGCTAAGGAAGTACTGTGCTCTTTTATTTGAAAAGCTTCCAAAAGATCAATGAAAAGTTTGACTAAACAGTAAATACTTATTGTTCATATTTTATACAAACATTTTTAGATACTACAAAAAATGTTATCAAGCGAATATTTAGTTATTAATTCAATTATTTTATATAATTTTATTGTGCCGTGGCTCTCACACTTAAACACACACACACACACACAGGCGTATGCACAACATTTTGATATCAGACATTACGCATACGCAGCGTATGGTGCTCAATGTTAAGTCGAAAACGCTTAAACATATTTGATAGAGAGAGAGAGAGAGAGGGAGAGATTACTTGCATACGCTTCTTATTAAAAGGCGATCGTTAAGTTTATTGCGTGGCACATTGGAACAGCTGCTTTGGACACAAACACAACAACAAAAACAACAACAACAATCATGCTGACACATTTTCACTCTCGGTTTCTCTCACTCTCTGCTCGCTCGCTCTCCCACTCTCTGCCGCTGCTCTCGTGGCAAACGCGCGCGCCGACGCTTGGGGCTATCTTTTGCTTGATTAACTAATTCAGTTGACGAGTTCTAGTCGAACGTAATAGATTGATTCACAACACAAAGGCAAAGAAAGCCAAAATCACAAAATCACAAAAAAAAAAAAGAACAACAACAAACGTCGTGTGTGTGTGTGTCATTTCGTATTGTGCATTGTGAATTGTGCCGGCTCGTTAACCGTTTCCGTTACGCCCTGTCACTCGACCTCCCTCCCTCCTCCCCCAATTTGTCGCTTTAACGACAATTGGAAGCAAACGTGCGTAGTTCGGTAGCTCTAAAGTTTGTTGTTTTTTTTTGTGCGTGTTTCTTGGGTTTTTTTTTCTTCTTCTTCTTCTTCTTGTTAAACTTCAATTTCTACGACAACACAACGTTACTTTATGTAGGTAGCAGACACACTTAACTCAACTCAACTCAACTCAATTATCAAAAACTGTATAGAATTGATATTGTTATTTTTAGTGTTCACCCACACACATATGTACATGCATATACATACATACATATATACTCATGCGCATACATATTGAGAGCAGTGTGTTCATTCATTGCTCAGTTGGCTTAAATAAAAAAAAAAAAAAACGTTTATATTGCGTTGATTTTTTTTCGTGTTATTTTTACAACGTGCGCTTTGGCTAGTTGTTTGTTGTTGTTGTTTCTGTCTGACATTGACGCAAAACGTTCAGATGTTTATATATGTGTATTTAAGTTGTTTGTGAACTTAAAATGCAAATTCAAAGTCAACGAAACGAAGTTATGAGCTATTATTTACCTTATATTGTTGTACTTGTATATTTTTTTTAGTTGTACAACAGTTCATGATGTTGTATGCACATATTTCGTTTAGTTTCAATTGTGTTTAAACAAAATTGTTGTTGTTGTTGCTGTCGTTTCCGCATTGAGCAAGTCAAGACACAAATCATGTGGGCGTTAGGGTTTGTGCCAAGGCTAGAGTAACAGTTTATAATTTGCATAAATCAGTGACACACTTGTGGCAACACTGAAAACTTCACGATCAGACATACATACACATGTTTGTTTGTGGTTTTTTTTTTGTGACTGTGTCAGCCCTTATTTGTACAAAATCGTTCGCAGTGGTTAGCAGCCCTGGCATAAAACACCTACAACCTACTCAAAGTGGACAGCTGCAAAAATTGCAACCATGCATGCACGACACATGCAATGCCAAAATCCAACCAAATTCAACCCTCAGGTGGCAGCGGCAAACGTGCTCTGTGACAAAAGCAACCCTAAACAGTCAGTTATCGGTTTATTTTTGGCCAGGGTGGTGGTGAGCGTGTGTGTGTGTGTGTGTGAACAGAGTGAACAGTGAAAAGCAATGCAAAGCAGGCCAGTGGGTTGCTTTACTCTCCTCACCCACCTCCTCCTTCCTCAATGCGCCAACCAACTACTCTCTCTCTTTGTCAAACGCTCTCTCGCTCTGCCTCTGCCGACTCTCTCTTGTCACTTTCATTTGCTGCTGCTGCTTCTGCTGTTCAAAAGGAGGTGGTGTTGGGTGAGAGAGAGAGAGAAAAAGAGGTGGTGGTGGTGGCGGCGGCAGAGCGCGCCTGCGTCGAGAACGCAGCGTTGGCGTCGTGTGTATGTGTGTGTGTGTGTGTGTGTGTGTGTGTGTTTGCCGTTTTTACCGTTTACCGCTGCTGCCTTTATAGTCACTAGCAGAACATCACAGTAGCAGCAGAAGCAGCAATAGCACCAGCAGTGGCAGAGGCCGACAAATAGACGTAGTTCAGCTCTCCACGACGACGCGCAGCAAACAAAGTTTACTGTTAAATGTGAACTTATGAATTATAAAATACAATATATGAATTAAAACATAACATATGAACTGAACCAGCTACAGAAAATTGTTTATTAAAATCAAAGAAAACCAAGCTCAATTAAATAAACAATAATAGACAATTGTCTACAAACAAATACGAATTTTTTTTTATAATATTTTGTGTGACACAGCGAAAAGTGAGAAGAACCGTTATTTTAGACAGCCAAAAGAAAATTGTAAGCAAAAACGTACAAAACGCATTTGTATGCGTATATTTCGCGTCTGTGCCTCTCTGTCAGAGTGTGTGTGTGTATCTACACATGTGTGTGGTGTGTGTTGGTGTGTGTGTGTATGTGCTTAAGCATAGGCTGCTGCTGCTGCAAGTGCCACTATTTGTTGCTTAAACATACACACAACATATGCACATATATTACAAAAACATATCCAATAAGTGCCGCAACTTTTGATCGCCAGCGAGTCTAGCGAGAAAAGTATCTACAAGTGCAAAAAAAAAAACAACAACAACAGAAACAGAAAAGACGCCGCTGCCCAACGTCCGCTGTCCGCAGTCCGCAGTCTGCTCTATCCGCTGTCCGTCGTCTGCCGCAGCGCCAACTTTGTGTTGTTGCTGTAGTAATTGTAACTGTAACTGTCTAGCGTCTATATCGTCTGTTGTTTTGTTTTTGTTTTTCACCCACTATTTTTGTTTGTGTGTGTGTGTGTGTGTTTGTGCTTGTTTTTGGGGTTTTTGTTTTATGCATTTCTCTCTTACAATTTGCAATTTTTGGATGCATCATTTGTGCAATTGTGTAACCGACAACAAACAACAACATTGAAAAAAAAACACCGTATTATATAAACAGCAGCACAAAAAAAAAAAAAAAAAAACAGCAACAAACAATCTCGAATAAAATTGCCAATTGAAATTGTTTCGAAAAAAAAACACACTCAAAAACAAAAACAGAGTAAAAATTGCGCCCTCTCGTCGTGTTTAGCAGCTGGTCGCCCTCACCCCCTCTGCTGCCGCCCCCCCCTCTGTGCTCAATGCATTAAGCATTTAACTGTGCGAACATATTCAAAAACAATTGCCAAACAACAAAGCGTGTTTATAAATAATTAACCAGACACAGTCGGCAAATTCAAAGGTACTAGAATATTTATAATAACCCCTTTTTTTATGAACAATTCATTGATATACATTTAATGATAATACTTTAATTATAATGGCCTGAGAGAGTAAGATTTGAAATATAAATAAAGTAGGAATCCCAAGTTGATTGAACATATTTAAAAGCTGAAACCAATTAGTTTAGCACTTAATTCTCGATAAAAATGTTTTTGTACATTTAATGAGAATTTGTACATTTTTATAACAATGTATTTCTAATCTTGCATATGCAACAATTATTAATAAATCCTACTACATAGCGTATGATGCTATTAAAAAAACGCTATTAGTAGCCTACGAAATGCAGATTAAAACCTTGCTAAGAACCCTTTTGTTTATCTTCCTAACCTAACACAATATTTGTACTTAACAAGACCAAAGAATTGGTTCAGAAAATGGTTCCGAATGAAAATGGAAGCATTCAATTTGAAGTCAAGGTTAGACCATTCAAAGCACAATTCCAAGTCAATAAGCATAAGGAACAAGTATGAATACGAATACGAATACGAGTACAAAGTACTCGGTATTAAAACGCTTGCC
The DNA here is from genome assembly GCA_018152825.1 of Scaptomyza hsui. Classification (NCBI taxonomy): domain Eukaryota; kingdom Metazoa; phylum Arthropoda; class Insecta; order Diptera; family Drosophilidae; genus Scaptomyza; species Scaptomyza hsui. The sequence continues at coordinate 9,681,824 of JAECXO010000001.1, forward strand.
ATAAACTGACAGGCAGTGCTGCCAACTCTTCGGGCCATAAAAAAGCTAAACTAGCCTTTAAAAAAAGCTAGAAATAGCCAAAAAAAAAAAAAATTTTGTGGGTAGCTAAAATGAGCCTGGCATTTGCGTGCAAATCTGAAAGTTTTGCATTAATGCTAGATTTGCCATATTTGCATAAGCATTTCGCATCACTGACACCATTACACTAACACTTATAAATTGTGAAATAGCTCGAATTAATTGATTTCATAGTTAAAAACGATCAAATTTAATGCTCTTTTGGCTTATCGATGTTTTTTGCCATTAAAATGGAAAAAATACTACAAAGTATTTAAGTGTTGCAACGTAAAATAAAAAACTACATGAAGTTGGAAAATAGCTATAATTCCCGCTAGCCGCTATTTGACAATTTATCCCGCATTTGCCAATTGCAACCCGCTAGATCTAGCGGGGAAATAGCTAAATTGGCAGCACTGCTGACAGGTGATGCGAAAAACGTATTTTTTTTTCATTTATTTATTATGTTTTATGGCATTGTCTCAGTGAGAACAAAAGCAGCTGCCAGTTGCTAAAGAATGACAGAATCAAACAGCGATATCGACTTGAACAACAACAACAAGAACAACAACAACAACGATGATTTAAAGAATATAAGAAAGAAAAGCAGAAAAAAGTCTATGAAATCACAGCTGTTTGATTTATTTCTCATTTGCTTGCCAACGCATGCTACTCTTTTTTTTACGTATGGTTATTAATAGGTATTTTATGGTCATAGCAACTATTTAAAGAGAAAACAAACCTCGATGCAATTAATAGCGATTGGTTCTGGTTGCGAGTGGTTGACCAACAGGTACCGTTACAAGCGAACAAACTGTTGACTGTTGAAATACTTTTTCACCTTAAAAAAAAATGCATTTACTTTGTGGCATTTTTTCAGAAGAAAGTAATGTTCTCGGTTTTTTTCTCAGGCCAGTCATGAAGAGGATAAAACGTGAATTAAAGAGCTTTTTTTAAAGCTCTACAGAATGTTAAACGAAAGGCTTTTTATTTGTTTGTGCATAATTTTTACTCAGAAAAAAAAAGAAAGAAGAATATAAAAAAACACCATAAAAGTTGCCAGCGTTATGAGAAAATAAACATTTGTGTTGAATGAATGATTAAATACAAATAATTATTGGTGCATAAATAAATGCAATATGAGTGAATAACTGTGAAAAACAATATTTACATAATATTTGTTTGTGCTTTTGTTATTTATTTCTTATTGGCAATTGGCTGGCGGCGTCTATTTGTCGATATCCGGCGCACTGATTAGACAATACCAAAAGCAATAATATTCAGCTTTTTTTTTCTTATTTATTTTCATTCATATGTTTGCTATAACTGTTGTTGTTGTGATCAGTCTCTCTCTCTCTCTCTCTCTCTATACTATCTGTCATATCTATCGTAAAACTATTCATCTATCTGTCTGGCCATCTGACTGTTTGATTGCCGCCTCGTCTATATAGCGCCTTTTGAGGCCAACAAACAACAAAAACAACAACAACAATTTCGTTGCATGCCCAAAACCGGCGACAAGCTTAAAACGCTTTACCAATTTTGGCCATGACTAATTTCACATACACACATATTTCTATATACTCGCATATTGTGTTTGTACATACATATATATTTCTCATAATTTTTAAGATCTTTTGTTTTTTATTTTTATTTCAAATGTTTCGGCTCTTTTATTTTTGGGCAACAGACAAACACATACGTATACATATATGTATATTGACAATATGCAAAGCAAACGAAGCAAACACATTTACCAAACAAATTACGAATGAGTTACATCCTCTTTCTAATAGTTAATCTTTATAAAACAACATTCGTTCATTTTATTTTATTTTGATAAAAGTTCCTTAAACTTAGCATACAGAGAACTAGTTCTTTTTCGTTTAGTTGAAGTTATGTTAATAACATTGCCATCTGCAGAAACAGCTAATTAACATTTTGAAGAAAAGTGAAAATGTAAGAACTTATGATGTTCTAGTGTTGTCAAACTTTTCGCAGATTTATTATTAATGAATACATTGAACCCAAATGTTATCATGAATCTTATCTGTAGACCCTTGTTTAAATTTGTTTGGTTTTGTGTGTGCTTATCTCTGATCTTTAGCCGAAATCAAACAGATCGTTGTTTGCCTCTGCGAAATGAGTAATATCCAATAAAATATTTATCCATAAATCGTGGGTGGCACATTTTGAAACATTTCCTTATTTAAAATGTGTTGGCTATGAATCATAACTGGGATAAAGCCTTAAAGCCAAGTTAAGGTTGTTATTGTTATTTTAATGAGAGGCTGCTTATAGATTTCAATTCAAGCAATCTTAAACCCTTCCGTTGTTTTTGCATTTGGAGCACTTTCTTCTTCTTCTGCCTCCACAATGGGCAACAACAATAAGAAAAAGTTGCCGGGGCACGTAATGAGTTGAGGCAACGTACGTGGAGTGCATAACATGCCCACTTGACGCACAGCCTCTCCTCCTAGGGGGAAGGGAAGCTGGATGGAAGCAGCTTGAAGAGTTTGACTTTCTTTTGGACTCTCTGAATTGCAACTGGCCGACAACACTTAAACAACAACAACAACATGTGTGGGCTGTATTTAAGTGCCTGTGTGTGTGTGTGTACTTATTATTTTCAGCTTAATTTGCTGCCTGCTGTTGCTGTTGTTGTTGTTTTTGGGCTATTGTGAATGATTGTGTCGATTGTCGTTGTTGCTTATTTTATTTTTTTTTTTTTTGTGTGTTTATTAGGGACAGGTGCGTCATAATGCTGCTTATTACGTTGCGAATATATATATATTTTTTTATTTCCCACTCGTATCTCTCTCTCTATCTCTTTCTCGCTTTCTACCCTATATTAACAGACCAAAGAAAGGGTAGACAAGTTTATTTTATCGATTTTATCGCTTTTCGATAGCAATTAAAGTCGATTAGCCTGCTCATATCAAGTTTGTTGTATCGATAACCTTTTTTATTTCCCTGACTTATCGATTATCGATGGCACTTAGCTTTCACATTGTGTAAAAGTTTCTTTGGCCTAGGGTATCTGCTAGTCGTTTTTTTAGTTCCTTGCTAGCTTTCAACGCCCACACAAACAAACAATTGTATTTTTATTTGCTGTACCGATAAAAAAAAAGTGTGTGTAGGAACAAAGTGTTGCCAATAACCAAATTCAATTATAATTATTTCGTTTTTTTAATTATTAAATTTGGGCTTGTGTTAGAAATCGAATCTTTAACAAAATGAAGTATTAATAACCTTTGATAACATCACAATGGAATTATTTATGCAAATAAGTATAATTATTATGTGTAAAATGCAACAAATGCCATGAAGCACGCAATAGAAAAAAAAAACAGGAACAAGGACGAAACCAATAAATGCACAACGACAAATTTTAACTTTAGTTTCTCACGTACTTTATTGCCCCTTTTCACTATTTCCGTTTTCCCGTTTGTGAAATTAATTTCTGTATGCATTGTGCATATGTGTGTGTGTGTGTGTGTGTGTGTGTGTGTAGTTGCTATGCAAATTGGCTTGGGGGACAGGGGAAGAGCTTGCGTGTGGGTCAAACAGCTGCAACAGTTTTGACATTGAACGTATTGAAGTATTGAAGAAAACACGTACTATTGTCGCAAGCATTTGAAGCTTATTGGTAAATTGTGTTGCCTACTTTGCAGCGCCAAAGAGCAAAAAAAAACTGTACCACACAATAGTAGCATACTTTACAGTCCGCTTAAAAGGAAAAGGATTAAAAAGGATTGCAATCTGTGCAAGAGTCATAAAGCCAAGCGATGCGAAACACGCTTAAAACATCTCCCTTTTAATATTGTGCAAAAGGTGGCAAAAGGTGGCAAAAGATGGCTAAAGATAGCAGAAGAAGGTGTGGCAAGTGGGCGTTGTGGCAAAGTGTGTGCGGCATTTGAAGTCTGTGTCACTCACTCATTATATTTTCCGCTCGTTTTTAGCTGGAAAAACTGCTGTGCTGTTGAAAGACGTGAAATAGGATTTAGCTGCCAATTAGCGCGTTTAAATTTAACTTGCAACTACAATATTGCGTTTCAATTACAAATTTCTGCGTAATTTTGTGGCAAGTGGCAAGTGGCAAACGAACACACATTCGCAGAAATTCTAATTAGTGTTTTTCATTTAAATTCGAATTCAATCATGGGTATGTTGCATACTTTGTGGCGGTGGGCGTGGTGTGTGGTGTGTAAGCGTGCTAAATTGTTTTAAGGCTTAAATCTGGTCAAAAGAGGAATTGTCTTCTTCTACTTCTGTTGCTTTTTGCTTCTTCTAGTTGTTGTTGTTGTGGTTATCTTTGTATTATTGTTGTTGTTGTTGTCGCTGTGGGCGTTGCGTTTTAATTAAGGGGCACATGCCACGTCTACTATTTGGTGAAATGCACTTGTTGTTGTTGTTGTTGTTCTGTTTGCTGACCTTAATCTCCGTTCTCTGCTCTGCTCTCTGCTGTGTGTGTGTGTGTGTGTATATATACATATATACGTATCTGTTGGCAAAAGAGTTGGTGGAGAGAAGGACTGGGTGGGGGGGAGGTGTGTATGAGGTGAATTGGCCAATAAACTATGAATAAATGGCGTTGACACGGATAGGCACACACACTCACACACACACACACACACATACTTACAAAGAAGTGCAAGCACACAAAACTGGAACTGGAACTTTGCTGGCCTGGCCAAAAGTGGGTGGCGGTTGGGCGGTTTTTTTAGTCGACGCCATTTTAGCAATTGAAAAATGGCCCGCAATGAAAATTCTCCCCCTCTCTCTCTCTCTCTTCGCCTCGATCCAAATGGGTGAAGGTTGTGTCGCATCAGACATCAGCATCCACATACACATACACACACACATACATATATATATATATTCACATTCACATCGCTTCACTTCGCTTTTGGCTTGGTTCGAGAATCAGCAGCCGCAACAAATTCATTTCATTTCCAATTCATTTGCAATTGTGCACGTCTGCATTTCTCTCAGCTTGTTGTTGTTGTTGTTTGTATCACACTTAATTTGATCATAGATACAAGCAAACACACACACACACACGCACACTGAGAGAAATGCTGCTGTCAATCAAATAGTTGTTACGCCCACGCACAATGTTTGTTTGGCGCGTGTGTTCATTATTATTATTATTATTTAATGTAATCAAATTTATGCGTTTTATTTCGTTTCATTTGACATTTGTCCTTTGAGGTATTTTTAGCAATATTCTGTACATTAAAAAGGTCGTATACGTAATATATTGAAATATAGATTTTCTTGACCTTAAAAACAAAACTTAACTAACAACTGGAAGTTCTCAAATAAATATACTGATTATCAGTTGGATTAACAATGAAAAATTAAAAAGGATTATTAAAAAAAAAAACTTATTCCAAGAGATGTGTTACTAAAAATCTTCATTAAACCTTAAATATACTCAATGTGAAATACTTGTGATAATGTTCATTTTACACTTTTGCATTTCAGTTTGTGTGTGCGCTCAGTTTATTTTTAAACAGCCTCCAATTCATAATTGTCATTTATTGTTACATTTTGGACACATGCACAAAATGACAAATGGAATTTAGCGAGAATCGCCCACGAACTTTTGCAGAATTGTATTACCAAAATGTCACAAATTGTCACAAGTAATTCACATAATTTTTGTATGCAGGTTTATTGTTAACTCTTTAACAGAAAATCAAAAAAAACAAAAAAGAAACTGGATATTGTTAAAAGGCTTGAAGAGAATAGATTCCAACTATTGACATACAAAATAAACGTGCCATTAAGTTTATAATGCATCGTTAAAGCATGCCTAGCTGACATTTAATTTGAAAAGCAGGCAGTGTTGATAAACGTATTGTGAAATAAACAATGCTCATTATTTCTATCTTTTTTTAACTTTAACTTTTGAGTTTTCAATTAAAAGGTGTAAATCAAAGTTTGAATATTAATAAACTCGAAGAAACGGCGCGTGTATTAAATTTGGCTAACTAATATTGAATAATTGTTTTTGGTATTTGGTTTTTAGGGCGGCTATCCGGCGAGATTGAAGAAGGTGCTGATCGTAACGGCGCCGCTGTGGTTCAAGGCGCCATTTAAGATACTGCGTCTGTTTGTGCGCGAGAAGCTGCGCGAGCGGGTGTTCACTGTATCGGTGCCGCAGCTGAGTTTGCACGTGCCGCGCAAGGCGTTGCCGCTGCATCTTGGCGGCACGCTTCAAATCGAACACGCCACATGGTTGCTAAATTGCCGCAAATCGATGACGAATCGTGAAGACGAACTGCTTGCCAATATTGTGGTGGGTGTAGGTTGCACGCCCCTCGCACCGACACCGACACCAGCAGCAGCAGCAGCAACAGTTGCTGCCACAACGTTAAGCAACGGTGCGGCAGCAACAATAATCAGTGCCGTGCATCAGTTGCACGATAGCAACACAACCGTTGTGACTGTCAGTGGCGAGCAGAGAGCTGCACAGGGAACGGAGGAATCGGAGGAACGGTAACGGGAACGGCGGAACCCAACGAGAACATCACCATTAACGGACTGAGTCCGACACACAACAATACGAACGGTGCTGCAACAGCAACTGCCACTCCAGAAACAACAGCGGCAACGGCAACGGCTTCAGCAACGGCGGGAACAGGAGCTGGGAGCGCTAGCAACGGTGCTGTTGCCGTTGGTGCAGGAGGAGGAGGAGGAGGAGGAGCGGCAGGTGCTGCTGGTGGTGGTGAATTCTGGTCGGAAAATCCGCCCAGCAGCGCCTCGTCCGGTTTCAGTGATGACGACAGTCTGGCGGGGCAGGAAGGTGATCCCAAGACGATTGATCAAATCGTTCAAATGGTGCGAGAACGTGGCCGCCAAGGCCTAATCAAAGAGTATGCAGACATACGAAATCGGGCGCCCGAAGGCACCTTCCTCCACGCGCGGTAAGTGCAACAACAAATAACATCTCAACTCTGAAGAGAAAAATTAACTTGTTCTTTCCTTCATCTTCCCATTCTCACAGCATGCGCAACAATCTGACCAAAAATCGTTATACCGATGTGCTGTGCTATGATCACAGCCGTGTGGTTCTGGCACGCGGCGAGGATGAGGACGATGAGCTATCTGATTACATAAATGCCAATTTCGTCGATGGCTATAAACAGAAAAACGCATATATTTCAACTCAAGGTAAGGTCGCACACAAAACGAAAAACGAAACGAAACGAAAAGAACAGAAGAAATCGATTCGATTCGATTTTTTTTTGCTACTATGGCTTCTTCTTTTTATACCCCCCAAACCCATAAAATGGGTAAAAGGGGTATAATGGTTTTGTGCAAAAGTATGTAACAGGCAGAAGGAAGCATCTCCGACCCTATAAAGTATATATATTCTTGATCAGACGAGTCGATATAGCCATGTTCATCAAGGTCCTAGGCAGTACAAGTTTGTTTCCGATTTTCGATAGCTATTTTCGTTTCCGATACACACATGTGATCCGGATGCATGGATGCAATTGGAGCTCGGTAATGTTGCATTTATTCGAATTCGATTCAAATGTAGTGAATCTGAATTATATTCAATTTCGCTCAGTTGGAATCGACATCTCAAAGTTGATAAATTATTTACGGACTTTAGTTAAGCCAACAAAAATACAAAATTTCTTATCGATATATGGTTATGAACAGTGCCAAATTGAGTATAACAGAAAATAAAACTGCTGTCAGCGGATTTTTAATCGGATTTCTGTTAAAATAGTACGCATTATCCGTTGGATTGATAGTGGAGTTATAATAATTGAAGCCTAGTGGAATCGGGGTTTTAGAAACTTGATAAAAAATGACATCGAAATCGGTTGAGAAACACCAGAGATATCGAAGATTGAAGTTAGGGTATAGGGTATCTCCTAGTCGTGCAATCTCGACTAGAGCCTTCTTACTTATTTGTTAATACAAACGATATGTTTTGCTTGTTTTGCTTGCCAGGTCCATTACCAAAGACATCCCAGGACTTTTGGCGCATGATCTGGGAACAACATTGCTTAGTTATAGTTATGACGACGCGCGTCATGGAGCGCGGACGTGTTAAATGCGGCCAATACTGGGAGCCGACTGACGATAGTTCCTTGGAGTTTGGAAATTACCATGTGCGAACAATTAGCGTCGAGTGCAACGAAGATTACACAGTTGCATCCCTAGAATTGAGAAACCTAAAGGTTAGAGCAACCAGCAACAACAAATTAAACTTTATCTGTATTTTTGTAATGCTGCTTCGTCTATTTTGTAGACTGACGAAATTCGCAATGTGTCACATTGGCAGTTTACCAGCTGGCCGGATTACGGTGTGCCCAGCTCCGCGATGGCCATGCTCAACTTTCTGCAAAAGGTGCGCGACAAGCAGGCCCAGCTGGTGCATGCCCTCGGCGATACTTGGGCGGGACATGCGCGCGGTCCGCCCATTGTGGTGCACTGCAGCGCTGGGATTGGACGCACCGGTAGGCAGTGAATAAGCACTTACCATTTCAGTATTGATTACAATTTTCTTTGTTGTTTGTTGTAGGCACCTTCATCACGCTGGACATATGCATATCGCGTCTGGAGGATGTGGGCACGGCGGATATACGCGGCACGGTTGAGAAGATACGTTCGCAGCGCGCCTACTCCATACAAATGCCCGATCAATATGTATTCTGTCATCTGGCGCTGATCGAGTACGCGTATTCGCGTGGCATGCTGCAAGCTGTCGACTTGGCGGGATTCGATGAACGGGAACAGGACTCCGAGTAGGCAGCAACAACAAAAGCAACAACAACAGCAACAACCTCCGACAAGGAATACAAATTGTATACAGATTACTTATATTATGGTCATTTTTTTACAACTATTATTATTTTTATTATATATACATACAAACATAAATATGCTATATATATATATTATATTATTATTATGAATTGAAATTGTAATTTTGTATTCGCTCGTTCATTGTCATAATATTGTGTTTTTTACAAAACATACCATTCAAATAAGTATGTATATGAAAGCGAAAGAGAAACAGATAGAGCAATGTGCAAGCGAGAGAGAGAGAGAGAGAGAGAGCGATGTAAAAGCGGCTGGTAAATTGTAAAGTTGACTAATTTTTTGTATGTTTCTTATTATTATTGTACTATTATTATTATTATTATTATTTATGTGAAAGTGAAAGTGTAGCTGCAAAAGTTGCTTTACAATTTCCATTGATGGATAGAAATTAGTATGTGTGTGTGTGTGTGTGTGTATTTTGTGTGTTGTTGTTTTTTTTTTTAAGTGTTTTTCCTCTTCTATATGTGTATACGGATATTGTAATTGTAAAAGTCACATATATACAGAAATATATATATGCATACATCAAACAGACTCACACACACACACACACACACACACACCCAGCCACACACATACCTACATAGTATGTATATGTATATGTATTTGTATTTATATTTATAAAAAGTTTTTTTGTAATGTACGTGATTAATATTTAAAGCAACAACAAAAAGAAAATGCATTATTTTATATATAGATTCATTTCATGATTACAATGATGCTTAAACTTTATTATTATTTTTTTTTTTTTAAACCCAAACTATCCAAAACTACGCCCCTTCATCTTCCACTTCCCTCTTCCTGCCCGTTTTCATTAACATCAATTGTAATTGTAATTGTAATGTACATTTATTTAAATTAAATTAAAAATTGAAAACAAAACAAAAATTAAAAAAAAAAACTAGATAAAAATAAAAGATCAGCATTATGCAAAATAGCAATAAATCAAATAAAACTAATAACAATCTGCTAAAAAAAAAAAAAAAAAATACAAACAAACACACAAACAAAAATATGTTTAATTAACAGCCAGAAAGAAAAGTTAACTACAAATATGAAATGCAAAATTGCAAATTAATTATGTTCAAAATGACGCTTAAAGAGAGAAACGCGGCAAAGTACAACGAAACGAAACAAAACACACACATGGCCAGGCCTACCAAAAGTACGAGTACTTTGAACCGAACCCAAACCGAACCGAACCGAGAGGAACAGAGAGAGAGAGAGAGAGAGAGAACAAACCCAACCAATAGAGAAAAATTCCCCAATGAGAATATACAAGTTAATACCGTCCGGCGCAACGGAGGCAACGGAGCAGAATCTAAAGTCAATAAATAATTAAATTAAACTAATTAATAACTCTAACTATAAATTAGGCACAGGTGCAGAGCAGGCAATGGAATAGCAAATGGTTCAAACAGAATGGTTCATGGAATTTTTTGTGCAATTCTTTTGTAATTTTTTTTTTTTTTTTTGTATATTTGTACCATGTATGCTGAATAAAAAGAAAACAATATACATACAAGTATTATGCAAAGTGCTGCAAAATTCCTACAATCGACTACAAATCAGACAAAGTTACATACATAAAAGTTACATACATTAAATATGTTGAGTATGTGTGTAAATAAAAAAATTTTAAGCATTGTTCAACATGTTGTTGCATACATGCTACTTACTAGTACTACCGACAAAAAGCCCAAAAAAAATACCATATATATATATATACCATATACAATTTGTCTCCCCTCCCCCCTTCTCAGCTCCCCCACAATCTAGAAGCACCAAACTTTAATCGCTTTGAAAGGAACAACGTTAAACGTAAGCAAAAAAAAAACATGTATTTAAAAAAAAAATACAAATGAGATGAAACAAAAATTCGTAATAATTAAAGTAATAAAAAAAAACCGTCGTACTAGATGTTGAATGTTATCATGTATTAAGTATGATTTTATTTTTGATTAGTTTCCCTTTTAGGCTCTGCGTTATTTGATTTATAGCATTCTTGAATGTAGAACAAAATAAATTTTACTTGTAGTGGAATTTTACTAAACATTTTACCAAGTAAATAATGATACATAAATACATACATACATATGAAAAAAATATATATATATATATACAGATGATAATGCCTTCTTTTCAAAATTTTTCATATGCCAGGCGAAAAACATAAAAACAAAACAAAACTAAACCTAAAACTAAAATCAACATATTTTGTATTACCTTTTTAAAATACTAAAAGAATATTATAAAAATAACAACATAAATACAAAAAAAAATAATAAATAAATAAATATTTAGTTGTTGTGTGTAGCAAAAAATACAAAAAAGGCAGCAAAAAAATTTATATACATATATATATATATTAAATGGCAGCTTTCTTTACAATTAAGCAACAAACATATGAGGAATACAAAAATGAAACATTATCGCCAAGGCAAAAGTAAAAGTAAAAAAAAAGTATTATAAATATATAAGTATGTATGTTAGAGCCACATATATATGTATATGCATAAGGCGGTTGGCCTGTTTACATCAAAACTGACACAGCCACATACATCAACGACATACAAACAGTATTTTTGGTGCGAATTTAGTAGAAAAGACAAAACACACACACACACATACTTCGTTTGACACACACATACACACACAAAAGCATACATGAACTTGTATATCATTAGAATTGTAAAAGCTGTGATCAACATAAGGAAAAGAAAAACGGAAAAGGTAACCCTAAGACATTCTCCTGCTTACGGCCCACACCAGTCTCACCAAATTCCAAAGTATTGTACCATTCCAATTCATACCCTGAAACATTTTCCATTCTTTCAAGGCCTTTTTCGGAATGTCAACGTGGAAACATCCCAAACTCAGATGCAAAGAATTACTCTATTCAAAATTCAAAAAACAAATGCTCTATTTTTGTAATGAATTCAAATCAAAATACACCCTTACACACCCTCAACTACATACACGCATTAATACATACATACATACATATGTGCTTAGTAATGTACATAATATTCAATGTCAATATTTTTTTCGTAGTGAGTATAGGCAAAAAAACCAACAAAAAAAATCAAAGAGAATTTATTTAAAGCCAATTTTATATATGTGTTTGCAATGGATGTACTGGAAAACATAGAGCAAAGTAATATGTTATATTTAAACATATGAAACCTATGTACTTATATGATAGGTTGATGTAGCAAAATTTCTTCAAGTGTAATGTACAATTAGCTAGAGTTACATACATACATATATACATTCGCAACAACAGGCAACAGACATTTATTTTTATTTATTTTTTCTTATGCCCTGCCTCATGGCCAGGCTCTCTATGAGGCAGCTTAGCATTTAAGCATTCACATGTTGCATGTGATTTTTTGCGCCCAGTCTTTGGCTTTTTGAAAGCTCTCAAGCTGCTCTCGCAGGGATCACAAACACACATACATACAAACAAATATAACGGAGAACAGAGAAGAGAGAGAACAGAGAGATCGTTATCCAGCCCACCCAACTCTGCGCACCTAACAAACAAACAAATAAACAAACCTAACCTAAAAACAAACTTCTAATTAAGCTAAACTCTCTCCTGCTTCATAAACACATAAGCATACATAATACTACCTAAAAACTAACACTTCCAAGAATGCCCAGCTCAAAACTTTGTACATACATCTCAGAAGTCCAAGTCGAACTAATCCAAAACGTGAAAATCTAAACCCAACAAAACGATCGGTCATATTTAAATAATACTAAATATTTAAGTGCATATATATATATGTTATCATTTCCATTACAAAACCACATAATATTTAACGAACAAAAACTTCAAATGATAATGAAAATAAATCGGTAATATATGTTTGCTGAAGCAAAAACAAAAAACCTAAAACTAAAAGCAAAGAATGATACCAAACATACAAATAAATGAAATTGTGAACAAAAACAAAATATATATATATACTATATAAAGAAAAACAATGAAAAAATACTATCTGTTGCTAAATTTGAAAACAGGCAGCGATAAAGGAACTGTGAGTCTAACGTATTTATTTCAAATAATCCGGGGCACATTTTCTATGGTTTGAATAAATTTTTACTTCAAATAAACAGAAACTTTTTGGAATTTTATTACAAAAAGCTAGATTGAAGCATAGAAATGGTCTTTAAGCTTTATTTAGGTAAGTAAAATGTAGAAATATAGAAACTAACTCAAACACATTATTTAGCTTTTCAAGTAAAAGGCTTCACGTTTATTAATTCATTAATTTATTCAATAAATACACGCACTTTAATAATACAGTAAAACATTTGCATGCATCAAAAAAGCGTTTCTCTATCTTCAGTTTATTTCTTTTGTCTTTTATCTTGCGTTTAACTAATGCCAAAACACATGTAAACAAATCACCATTTAGTAGTTCTTCTTTAATACATATATATTTTTTTTTTTTGTAATCTTAAAAATTTGTCTTAACTTTTATTAGTTGTTAGCTAGTAAATTTTGTTATTTTTTTGATTTTTGGTTAATGTTAATTTGTATGCGCCGGCAAATCCAATAAAGCCAAAGTCAATAAATTGTTGTATATATAATATACTTCAGTTTGTTCATACAAGTAAGTGTGTAAGTGTGTAAATTGTGTAAATCGCAAACAGCTGACAACAACAATTGACACACATACATTTACACTCATATATTCTCGTACAATTATTGGCTTTTTGTAAATTTACTTAAGTTTAGTACAAGTTTTTCTTTTGGAATGGTATAATTATATATAACTAACATAGGTATCTTTAATTTTTTTATTTTAATAACGCACACATCTCGAGAGATTGTTTTAAGACTAAGAAAGTTACAAGCTATTTAAGTAAGTATTGGCGTAGAATTTGTCATAGGTTCGCTTTTTTTGTTTTTTGTTTTTGTGGAATGCTGAGAAAAGGCGCATTTCAAATATTTGCTATAAATTGAAAATAGTTGTTGTAAATTTTAAAGTTGCAAAGTTCCTTTGGGCAGCTTTTTAGATCTTAAGCACTAAAGACTGCAGTTTTATGCAATCTGTGTCTTTGTGTTTGTTTGTGTGTGTGTGTGTGTGGGTGTATAAATCTTATGGCTAATGACTGCAATGTGCACAAAACGCTTTGTTTCGTTTCATTTCATTTCATTTCATATCGTTTTGTTTTTTTCTTTTTGAGGTAACGGTAACAGTAACGGTAACGGCAAAGTAAGAGCGGCAATATTCAAGTACATACTAATTGCAAGCAACAAAATACGCCAGCAAAGTAAGACTATTATTATTATTATTATTACTAATAAGATATAGTACGTTGCTTTACGGCTTACAAAAAACAAAAATAAAAACAGTCTGTTGAGCTAAACGAATTGCTGGCACAAATGTGAAATGTGTGTGCCAGCCCGAAGCCACTAATACATATGTAATAATATATGTATGTATATGAAGTACAAAAAATAAACTTAGCTATAATTACAATAGTAGTAAAGTAAAGTACAGTAAAGTAAACAGCGCGACAACAACAAACAACAAACACCGAACACCGAACACCAAACATCCAAATATCACGCATCAGCAGCATTCAAATAAATTTCAAAAACACATTACATCAGGTGTGAATCTTCCACATACAATGTATAGTATATAATGAATTTACTCAATTCCAAAGGTGTTGGTCTCCTCGACAGCTAGCAGTAGCTTCTCGTAGAGCAGCTCCGGCGTAGGATACGGCGGCAAATCCAACCGATTGAAGCACGTGTGTGCACGGGGCAGAGCATTCGGCTTGCCCCACTTCTCGATGCAGAAGCGTCTGGGGCCGGTGGAGCCGCGCAGGGCGGAGAAGCCCTCGTACGGTATGCTCGATGTGCCCGTGACGAACTGGAGCAGGCGCAGTCGCTGCTCATTGCTGAAGCGCTCGATGACCTGCCAGAACCAGATGATCACCTGATGGTTGTCATGGTAGCCGGAACGGTATTCGGTATTGGAGCGCCAGTCATTGGTATCAATCTCGGCGGTGCCGGCAATGACCAGCTCCAGTTCGCGCGCATCGAAGACGGAGACGAGGCGGGAGTCGACCACCTCGTAGAAGCCGCGCACCAGCGACTCCGTTTGCTCCTGGACGCCACGCTCCAGGCGCCACTTGATCATGCGCTCCAGATACTCCTTCTTGTTCTTCTCATGCACAATGATGTTGCGACCACCCGGCTTCAGTTCGCGCTCCACAACGCGACCGAGCAGCTCCTCGGTGACGCAAAAGGTCAGGCCGAGATCAATGCCCGTGCCAATATCGTTGTCGCGTATCCACTGGAGCGACTGGTGGAACTCGTTGTCCAGCGACTCGAGATCGCTGAGCGCCACTGGCAGACGCAAGAGCGCCTTGTAGAAGGGTCGCGTGAAGAAGGCATCCAGCAGGTACTGGTGGACGAGGGCGAGGCCCAGGACGCGGCCACTGAACCGGAACCAGTCGTGGCAGTTATCCACAAAGGCCGACAATGGGGACACCTGCACCGTGTACGTATCGTTGGCGGAGTACTCGAACAAGCCGTAGTAGGGATTGAAGAGTTCGCGCGACAGCAGAAAGAAGAACTCCCGGGACGGACCGCCATAGTCCAGGCCCTCCTCCGTGTCCCAGAGCACAGCGAGACGGCCACGCTGCAAGTCCTTCTTGTTGGCCGACATAATGCGACGGAATGCGTCCTCCAGCAAATGACTGCGCCGTATGTGTAATCTGCAAGAAAGAAACAACAAACCAAAGTTTAGACTAAATGTACATTTGGGCGGGCATCTTGACGCACTTGAGCTTGTGTGGTCCTTGGCCATAGCCCTTGGACTCCAGCTTGCGATAAAAGCTGCGCAGCTTGGCCTCAAAGTCCCGTCGGAATGGTGGCGGTGCACGTTGCGTCATCCGGGAGCTGAGCACCGGTGAACCTTGCGGACTGCGCTCCTCAATAGGCACATAGCTCATAATCTCCTGCTCGAAGAGGCTAAGACGGAGGAGAGAAAGAGACGATATTTAATACATGATAACATCATAGCATCTAACTGCTGTAAATACATACAATATATTAACTAATGGGGCATATTATTCACTATGCTCGTAAATCATTTAATTTCTGTTAAGCTGACACCAAACTTAGCAACAAATGCTAAAAATAATAGCAGTCTATAATCAATTATTATCGATTTTTCATTCATTTTACTTACAGTGGAAAGTACTAGGCAACACTTAACGTTAATCTACACATAACTTAAACACTTTTGGTATGGAAAGGTCCTTTAACTTCCGTTTAATTAAATCTTCTTAACCCATTGAAAGTTTTCAATTCTTGTAAAAGTCTACTTTATAAACTTTTTTCCCCTGGCTTAAGCAAAAAATGTTTTGATGCAAAAAGTTACTTCAAACAATTCTAATAATGACTGAAAAAAAATGTTCAAAAATCTCTTCGCATGTATTTTTTATGATTTTTATAAAAATTGCTAAAAAAAAATATTACTATTTTAAACACTTTTAATACAACATATAAATTTTTAATCATTTTTAGCAATACTTTCCATAAAGTAAATTTAAGTTTGGGTTAGATTTACAGTGTTGTGTAAATACTTATGACTACCACTGTAATTAGTTTGTTTATGTACTATCAAGTCATAAAGTTGTCTATCGATCAAAATCGATTAACTTCAAACTTAATTTAAGGTACATACAAAGTTGTTATTTTCAAGAATTTGGCATCAATTATTTGAAAAAGCAAAAGGCAACCAGAGGAACTACTTCCATATCTATCGATTAAAATCCATCTGCCTTTCGATTATTAAGTGCAACCCTAATCAATTGCAACTGGCATTAAACTTGACCATGATTGAATAAAAACGCATGCCGGAAGAATTGAAACTAACCGCAGACCTTCGAACAAGAACTTGTCGAGAACTTTCCCAAAAGGTTTTCATGCCATTTATCGGCTCGAGATCATAAGCTTCAATAATATGTATCTGTCCAATATTCAGCAGTATTCTAATTGCCGATTCATAATTTGTTGTGCGTTTTTTTCGTTTTCACTTTTTTTTTTATTTCGCGCTTACTTTTTGACCTTCAACTTGAATTTGAAAATTGGTCAATTAATAACACAAATTATGGCGATCGGTGACTGTCTGTGGTCAAAAGGGGGCGGGGCGAGGGGTGCTGGGATGCCGGGGCGTGTCCATGCACTAGTGACAACAGTTTGAGTGCAATTAACGCCTCTTTTGCTCGGCACGGAAATGACTAATTTCCAAAAAATAAACAAAATAAAAAATAATAATAAATTCGATAGTTTTTTGTTTTTGTTTTCAGACACGAAAACTTAAATTAATTCAAAATGGTAACTGATCGTCAATATAATTTGGGCCGTGTCAAATTACTTTCAAATTGACTAAAGTTAACAAATTGTTAGCAAAAAAAACACAGGAAATTGCAATTAACGTAAATTAAAAGCGGCGCAAAACGCGCTCGCGACTTTAAACGCACGCATTTGGTACGCAACATGCGGGTTTTGTCGCCCACAATGCTGCAAGTGGTGCTGGTGGTGCTGTTTGGTGGTGTCATCTTGACTGTTCCGATCCGGTTATCGGCAGTTCCAAGTGCAGTGTGAACTGATGGATGAATACAGTCATAGGTCAACGAATGTTTTGGGGTTGTGTTCAATTTTAATTGAATTCGCTTTCAGTTCTTGGAACAAATTAAAACTTTGAAAACAAACATACAAACATATATTATATCTATTTATAAGGGAATGAAAACTAATCAACTTATTTAAAAAGATGAATGCAATCTTAAATATTTTTAAAATCAATAAATAACAAATAAGGTTTTAAGACTGATTATATTTGTTAAAAGTTTCACAAATAGAATTTCGATAACTGCAATTCTAGTCTATGTATACACACAACTTTAACGGTCAAATTATTATTGTAATAATAGCAGGTAAACAAAATTCCATAAATATATTCATACACATATGCAAAACAGAGAAAAACTGCAATCTTAAATAAAGATAATGTTCTCGATTCAAGTACAAAACTTATTGAACATATTTGTTGATAAAGTTTGCTGTTAAGATGATTTTATTTTAGGAATGCACCTTTTTCTTTCTGTGTAATTCTTGCAGAACCTGAGATACAGCAACAACAAACCAACTTACTTGACCGTATGGGTATTATAGGTAAAGCTGAACTTGGAAAAGAGTCCCATTTGATACGATATGCTGGCTGGCTATGCCGCCCTACTCGGATTGTAAAGCTCTAATGGATTCTCAATTAGCGCACTATAAACTCAATATTAGCAGACACAAAAACAAAAACAAAAACAATAATAATAAACAATAAACAACTAAAAGTTGGCGTAGTAAATTCAATGCCCCGACGATCCGAAATGGAAAACCTTTCAGCGACTGATTTTCTGGTTTTCTACAATGCGCGTAGGAGTTGCATTTAACCCAAAAGTGAAACAGAGGGAGATGATTAAGGAGGGAGAAAGACAGGGAGGGGGGGATATTGAGAGCGAGGCCCGATAGCGTTGATAAGCGGGCATGATAAAAACCATTGTTGGGTATTACGATTTTAATAACAAACCAATGTCGCAAGAGGTGGGAGGAGTGGAAGGAGTGGGTGGTGTGGGTGGGGTGAGATTATTGCGGCCAGTTGCAGTGTTTCAACAGTTGATCGATTGTCACCAATTCACAATCTGGCAACCCCAATTCAGGCAGGGAGTGAAAGAGAGAGAGAGAGAGCGCCATGTTAAGGGTCTAACAAATTTTTGGGTTGTTGTTTCCTCTGTTTTAATGCGCTTGCTTGTGTAATATGAGCGATGGAAGATCCTTGTGTAATTGGGTAATTGGATCTAAGATCACAACATAGTATAAACAAAAACAACAAGCATATTGCAACATAGTTTTTGATGGCCGTTTTTTCTCACAGCATTAGATTTACATTCAAAGATGATTACGATAACAACAACGCTTACGATTTGTTTGCGTAGCATTCCTTTAACCAGAAACCCTGAGATACTTCAGAAAAATGCATGATAAATATGTATGTATGTGTTAAAGTTTGTATTTTTTGTTCAACTTCACGTCTTCTTCACTGGGTGGCAAAGTTGCAACACAATCGTGAGAACCGCATACATCTGGGGGGGGATAAGGAACTGTGGAAGTCGATCTTGTGTCCATACTGCAGCACTCTGGATTTATGAATGACGCAGTCCGTAAGAAAAAATGCTTTGTGGGCACAATGCTTCCATGATTCATACGATTATATTGTGGTATAGTACGAGCAATGTACACATATAGTAAACAAATGGAATGCAAGCGTGTAATCTGAGAACTCAG
The DNA here is from genome assembly GCA_018152825.1 of Scaptomyza hsui. Taxonomy (NCBI): domain Eukaryota; kingdom Metazoa; phylum Arthropoda; class Insecta; order Diptera; family Drosophilidae; genus Scaptomyza; species Scaptomyza hsui. Next base: position 9,701,112 of record JAECXO010000001.1, read on the forward strand.
GATGTTGACGTACCACCACAAAGAGACGGATAGAGACAAAGAGAGAGAGAGATGGGTGGGAGCTTTTAACCGTTTCCTTAGTTTGAGATGGAAGCTTCCTTAAAAAGCTTGCGAGTCCTGTTATAAACTTAGGAGCTATACTTTTAACGGTTTGGCGAGGATTATCAAATTTTTACCAAATTGAAAATTCTGATTGCTGAAAAATTAAAGCTTAAACAAAATTGTACTGTACTTTTTAACTTTTCGAAAAGCTGTCCATGTTGCCAAGTCAACGAATTTTATCTATAATCTGTTGTATTCCTTAATTAAGTTAAATGTTACCTTATCTCACTTTTTATATTATAAGGCCTTTCATTTGGGTCGAAGCTAATGTTTTTTGTATCTAAGATTTGTTTAACAAGAAAACAGCTGCAAATTCTTGCAAGCTTTCAGGATTTCTTCGTAAGATTACAAAATCGACACGCGTCTGATCCCATTCGACCGATTATATTGTATTACTTATTAGAAGCTGCTTTTGTGTCATCTTATCTATCATATATTAGCTGGCCCATTTCAACTTTAACTGAAAGCCAAAACAAATTATTCTTTATTAAGCTTTCTAATGAATTGGGTAACAAGTTTAAAAGTAATTCTTATTATGAAACTGATAAGATTACAAATGTGCTGGACAGGAACAGGAGTATCCAAAGTTATTTTTAGCTTAAGCTTTGAATAATAAATAAAGATTAAAATCACATTAAAAGTTATCAGTTGGACAAAGAGACCGATCATTTTTGTTTAAAATACACATTTTTTTTAGATATTTTCAAAAGTTTTTCTTAAACATCTTTAGGAAATGGCTAATGCATGTGTATTCTTGTCACTTGTATTTCACCAATGCGAGTAATTCCCAACCGATTTAGTCATGATCGAAGCGCTCTCTTTTAATCGTGTTTTGTGTTTGTGCATTTGTTGACACAAAAACCGGCTGATTAGCCGACTGAGCAACTAGGATTGTGTCTTGACTAATGGGTATGGTGGTGAGTATTAGATAATTACTAGTATAAACTTACACGGCCCACACGATGTATGCAGCCTTCGATAGGAAGCCCATTTTGAAGCGCGCTCAAAGCCTTGAGCACTGAATGGTTAAACATGCCGTTGCGATGTGCTTGATGCTTGAAATTCTTTTAGAATTGTTAACAGCACAACTAATTATTGTAATAACAGGTCACAAAATAAAAAATGCACAAGTAAAAAATGAAGAAACAAGCGCACGGGTTTTAATTAAATACTATTAAGTAGTTCACTTTTAAGAGTTTAAAATTTATGTATTTATGTTTTTTTTTTTTTTTTTTGTGTTTTATTTGATTGTTGTAATTTTTTTGAGAGTGCGACAGCGACTTGCACAGGCTGACAGTTGAAATGTTTCTGATTTTTTTTTAAATTTTTTTCTATGTTTTTTTTTTTTAAGTTCGAAGAGGCGCGCGAAACCGAAACCGAAACAGTGTCGAAGTCGAGAGTCAGAATAAATGTATTTATGTATTAATGCCCGCCGTTTATCTAATGTCGAATAGCAAACGCAGAATGGACGCGCTTGTCTAGCGCCCAACCGATAAATATGAAATTGGAAATGGAATTAAGCGAGCGCACAAAATATACAGCAGCAGCAGCAGCAGCAGCAACAACAACAACAACAACATTAACAACAACTCCAAACAGCAAAGAAAATTGTTTAATTGTAATTTTTTGTTCTTTTTGTTATTTCTGTGCGCCGAAGTGCAGCCGAAGCGCTAACGAACGAATTGCCGAACTTTAAATTCTGCTGCGACGCCAACAGCGCTGCGACTGCGCTACTGCCTCAAGAATCAAATGAACGGCACTTTGGCAATCAAAGGGGGCGGCGGTGGTCTATGGCCAGCTGACTGACTCACAGCTCATTTGGTGGTGGTGCACTTGGATAACGAGTGATTGGGCGGAGAGAAAGAGAGAGCATGTGCTGCACACGATGACAACTGTGGCGTTGGTCATGGTTCTGAACTGTATGGTGGCTCATCATCAGCCGATCGCCGGCTGCCTAATGCGTTGAACGTGGGGAGTTGTAGACAGGGTTGTAGCTTATACCCAAAAGGGCGCGTCATGCGTTTAGCAAGCCCAAATAGAGTATTAGTAGTAGGAGTTGTAGTAGTACTTGGCTGCAATAACAAACACATTCACTGTATCCAAGCCAAGCACAAGCCCATGCCCAGACCCAATGAACTGTAAACCAAGCGAGACGAAACCAATGGGGCCCCAGATTCGCCTTCAATGGGTCAAATCACAAACACAAATAGCCCCATCCGAAAAGCTCAAATTGCTTGTCAACGCTTCAGTTGTGACAATATAGGTAATACAACATACAACAACAACAACAACAACTACGGGAAAGAACAGCTAACTCAGGCACTCCAAAAATATAAAAATACCCTTGATGAAGGGAGTTTATGTGGTCGTGCATAAGTTTTAACTAAACCAATCTTTAAGAAGAAAATCTTGCTCCCATTTTGCCTTTTTTTTTTAGAGCTAAAAAGCAATAAACTAAAAGTTGTTTCAAAATTAATTTTAATAACTATATAAAATACTCTGAATCAAGTAAAAATTGAATTAATTTTGAATAAAAACTTTGCTCAACGCCTAGAAAAATAACTATAATACACTTAACGAAGGGTATTCGAAAAGAAAAAAAAAAGCACTTTTGACCAATGAACATCAACGGTGATCGGTGCTACTACTAATGAAGATGACGTAGCTGCCACACCCCCTCCCGCAAAAAGCGAACCCAACCCAACCCAAATTGATAAAGCTTAAAGCCGTAGTCCGAGTTGCAGCTGAAGCTGTACAGCTCTGAGACGCCGTCTAGCCAATAAATTATGGTTTATTGGCAATGCTCATTTGTCGCTTTGGCAGCGCAACGACAAAAAAATAAAAATAAACTGAAAACAGCTGAAATTGGGTTAAACTGCTGATTTCGTTTCGTTTCGTTTCGTCTCCTTTTCATAGGGATTAGCACGAGAGAGAATTTATCGACTGGCGTTTTTTATTTCTGGGTTATTGTTGTCGCTCTTGTTGTTGGTAAAGGGGCGCGTCTTTAAAATAAAGTTTACAGATAATTAATAAAACAACCGCAAAAATGCCTGATAAGATATTCGAGCAGGGTGATTCTCGCGTCATATCTTGATGATTCTCACAAGCTAACTTACGCCTGATAGAAATACATGTGTTGTGTGTTAATAACAGTAGAAAAATAAATTAAAGCTGCAAACCGAAGATTGAATACACTTGCAATTGTTGATAATTGAAAAACAGAGTTACTGTTTTTTTTTGGGAGTTTCTTAGTTTAAAGATTAACTTAGCTCTGCAATTGATCTTGCTTAGTATACACCTAACTTGGAGGAGCACCCTGTATATAGTGCTGCCCACTTGTTAACATTCCAATTTTGTTTGAGAATAACTTGTTAGATTTGGTTTTGTCAACTAGACAGATTTGACCCAATATGATTCGTTGATTAGTTGATGGGTCGATTAGTTTTATTGTGTATAGCTTATTTCAACCAAGCATTAAGACTGCCCACTTCTGCAGTGGTAGTGCCAACTTGCATTTGATTGCCGGGTTTTTGGGATGCAATGAAGCGTGATAATTTATCTAATAATTGAAAGCAATTAAATCGCTCAAAAACTTTATCGGTGGGCAGTTGAAGCTGTTGTTGCTCATAAGTCGAAGCAGCTCCATTAGATCACGTCAACTAATCTCTGGCTTAATCTTTCAACAACGACGGACAACAAGTTGTTGAGATTAAGGTCAGAAACTGCATGTGAATATTTCCTCAATATTTGTGGTTGAGTCAACAATACTTTAAAGAAATATTGGCCAATTAAACAATAAGTGTGTACTCTAATGGCTCGAATGGCTAAGGAGAGATGGCGTTGCAGGAGGTTTCGAGCAATTTGTTTTTCAAAATGCTAACCTTGCTGTTATTGTTGTTGTTGTTGATATTGGAAGTGTTTTGGAAAATTAGTTGGTAACCTTCGCAGCGATTTTCAAATGCAATTAAAACACACACACATGCAGCCAACGACGATGACGAGCTCACTGAAGCAGGACGACCAACCACTAGCACCACCATCAACACCATCAACACCACCAACAAGACATCCACCGATCGAGTCCAAGTCGCGCTGTTGATGACGCAACATTGCAATTTGTGCCAAAGCCTTTGCCAAGTGCACCTTGGCTATGACTCTGACTCTGACAGTTCCACTTGAATATGAATGTTATTTATTATTAAATTATATTATTATAATTGCGTGTAGGTCAAAATCCATGTTAAGAAGTTTAACTAACGAAGGTTAAGGTTGCGCCCGCTACTCAAAAACGATTTATTTAAGAACAGGAATATTAGTTGGGTAAACTTATTGGTGGTATTCTTCTACTGCTTTGATTACAGCTCTCAGATAAAGTTCGAATGATCTTAAATTAAGTATTTGAGATTCCTTAAAACCAATTGAAATTTGAATAGAAGTTAAGTTTGATTTAACAAGAGTTTTAATAGAAGTGAAGATATGTTTAAAATACTAGATTTTTTTGGGGAATGTGTAGAATATTTGATTTCCAACTACTAGTTCACCGATTCAATAGACTTATACACTAAGATAAGCATTGAAAATATCTGAAAAGCACTTACCTAAGCAAAATGGTCAATTGCAAATCATGGCCAAGACGCTCCAAGGCGGGCACACCCTCCACCCTCAGTATATTTATTTTTTCACGCAACGAACGGGACACGGTGTGTTGACCCTGACGTTCCCGTAGAATCTCCAGAATGTTGGGTTGTCGCAGAAATGCAATTACCTACAAAACACGTCGAGAGCAATATCAATATTAGAATCCATCAAAATTCAACATTAATCGAGGTCAATCAAATGCGTATTGTTGGGATTTTCTTGAAAGGACACTTAACCCTCCGTTTACCATATGTTTCGATAATCTCTTTTTCCTTTTCACCCTACATGTAAAAAGGGTCCTTCAGTTATCTATCCTTGTTAATTGCTTCTGTAGACAGATTTAATCTTTTTGAATAGTAAGAAAAAAAAAACAATTTGAAGAAAACACTTATTTAGGAAAAGTCACAAAATTTCAGTCGATTTGCTCAATTATAAGTATGTATGAAATGGGTCTGGCTGGACCCATGTGGTAAACGGAGGGTTAAGAAGTAGTGTTGTGTCGTTCGCGAACTAACGAACAAAAAAGAACTATTCACTGAAGTGAACGAATTGAATAAGTTCATCTTTATCGTTCTTTTCTGTTCAGTTCTTTCTTGTTCTTTGTACGTTCAGTAGTCTCCTTTTGTGCCTTAAATATGTTTAATTACAAACTAAAAATAAAAATTAATTTATCAAGTTATTCATTTATAATTGTGGCATATTGTTCCGCATTCAAAAAAATTTAAACAAAAACATAACAAAACGGGCTTAAATTTAACGAGCAGAGACAAACGATGGAAAAAAAAACGAACGATGAACAAAAATGATCAAATTAGGGAACAAAATCGAACGAACAAAAATGATCAAATTAGTTCACTAATTGAAAAAGAACCAACGAACTTATTTAGCAATTTGAACGATGCTAAAAAAAAAAAACGTCCTCAAAGGTTAAATGACTTGTAAGAGATTGAATTGAAAAGAATTAGACTGGGAAATTGAAAAGGTTCGATTTTCGTGACCTTAAGTACTTAAAATACTCACCTTTTCGTTGTAGGCAATCGGAACGTCTTCATAGCCGGCCTGGCAGTGAGCACTACCACTGGTGCTGGGACCTCCTCCGGTAGCGCCCACGCCGCCACTGAAGCTCAGGGCGCAGGCAATGGCCGCCGCTGTGGTGCAGTTGTGGGCGGCGGCTGCTGCTGCTGTAGTCGCCTGGTTGGCGCTGCTGCTGCTGCGACAGGGGCGTGGCGGGGGCAGGGGCGGTACGCCGGAGACCGAAACGGTAGCGCTGCTGGAGCCGGAGCCGGAGCTGGCGTTGATGTGGCCACTGGTGGCCGACAGGCAATTGCCATCGACCAGATCCGGCTGCGTCAGTTGCATGTACTGATTATGCTGCTGCTGATGCTGCTGCTGGCGGTGCCGGACGACGCGGGGACACTCGACGGGCAGGCGGGGATCCATGAAGGAGGTCTTGCGATGCTGGTGATCGATGAAGAACTGTTTGCCGGACTGATCGATTTTGGTCTCCCAACTGGAGGGCAGATCGCGGCTCAGCTGCGCAAAGGTGTTGACCAGGGCGACCAGATCCTTGTTGTACTGATAGCGCTGGAAGCACTGGGGATCGCGACGTATGCGCATCACCATGTGCTTCAGCGCCGCATTGCGATTGTAAATGGCCAAGGCAGCCTCGTTGGTGTGCAGCAGCGAGTAGAAGTCCGGGCGGCAGAGCAAGAGCACGGCCGGATGAATGGCTAGATTGAGGGCGGCGGCGGCTGCGCCGGATGACGTTGAGGAGCCCGGCGCCGGTGCTGGCGGTGCTGGAGGAGCTCCATTCGCAGCTGTTGTTGCTACTGTTTGTTGTTGTTGTTGTTGTTGTTGTTGGGCAGCGCCACGTGGCAGATTATATAGCTGATTGTGGGCGTGGGCGTGGGCCATGGACGGCTCGGCATTGTGCATGGACAGACGATTCTCATTGGTGATGGTGCGCCGTATGGACTGATACCGTCTGTCCAGCTGCTGGCGATGATGTTGCTCCCTGCCACCGGGTCCACCCGTGGTGCTGGGACCACCCGGACGCTGCCAGGATGTGGTGCGCGTTGTGTGATCAATGTAAAAGATGCGACCATGACTGTCCATGCGCGCCTCCCATGCCGGCGGCAACGGCGGCTCACCCACGCATCCTCCGTTCGCTCCATTTGCATTGTCCAGAAGATTAGGGCCGGCTGCTGCAGCGGCGGCGGCGGCGGCAGCTGCTGCTGCTGCTGCACTGCGTTCCGGTATGGAGGGCAGACGGGTGCTGCTAATGTGCAGCATTTCATTGTCCTCATCATGATCATGGTCCGCAGCGAGGCCGCCGGGAGCTGGTGAACCGGGTGGGGTTTGCATTTGACTAGGATTGCACTCCGGCACAGAGTTGGCAGTGACGGCTTGGAGACGGGCATGCCGGCGAGCATGGTGTGTGGGCGTTGGTGGACAGATTAGTCCACTAGCTCCTCCTCCTCCTCCTCCTCCGCCCACACGCTTGAGTAGACGCTGCTGGGGACGCTGCGCATGGAATGTGGGCGTGCCGGGAGGCGGCGGCGGCGGTGTCGCCAGTGCCAATGGCAATGGCAAGGGCAAGGGCAAGGGCAACACTGCCTCCAAGCCGCCAACGCCGCGTCCACGCGTTGGCGAATGCTGCTCCGGACTCACGCTCAGATCCAGAGGTGACACACTGCGCGTGGAACAGCCCGAGGGTGGACTACGCGTACGCTTGGGCGACAGGAGCAGTCGGGGCGAATTGTTGCAGCTGCTGCTGCTGGCCAAATGATGAGATTCATCCTTGCCGTTGGAGAGGGCGCGCGTTAAGGGACGATGCTGTCGCAAGTAGGGAAAATGATGTCCATTGTTGGAGTTGGAGTGGGAGTGGGAGTTGGCGCTGGTGCTGGCCAAGCTGCTGCCGTGCTGCTCCTGCAGCGGGAATGTGGGAAACTCGTAGGTGAGATGAGCGGGCACCTTCTGTGTGCTAATCGTATTGATGTAGCTATCGGGTCCAATCTTCTTCTGTATCAGCGGCTTGAAGCGCATTGGCGGCGGACTCGCTTCCGGCTGTCCGGGCAGACGTAATGGGGAGCTGCAGGCACCGCTGTAGCTGGGCGCCTCGTCCGCATGGAGACGCTCGTCCGTATCGAGTATATCGAACTTGAACACATCGCCATGGAGCTTGAGTTCGCGTCCCATGGCACGCGGTGGCCAGGAGCGCTCCAGCGGACGATGAGCTGGCGGCGGCTGTTGCAAATTATTACTGCCATGCTTTTGCCGAACTAATCCTCTCGATGCACTGGAGGAGGCGCTGGCTTGTAGGGCTGCTGCAGCGCCCAGCAGACTCTCCACGGCGGCCGCTTCCTCATCCAGCTCGTCGTCATCATCAACGTTCTGCAGCGGATGGTGCTCCTCCTCTTGCTGCTCCTGCAGCTCGGCAACGGTGAGCGTGTCCACCATTTCGGCGGGCACCGTTTCAAAGCATTCGCGGGCCACCCACAAATTAAAGCTATCGCCATTGGATGCCAGTGACTTGGTTTTCCGCTTGGAGCTGCCACTCTGGGGCGACAGTGTCCAAGATTTGCGACGCGCACCGCCGCCAACGCTGCAGCTGCCATCGCTGCCAATGCTGCCGTTGCACGAACTGCTTGGCGATAGCGTTGCAACGTCGCAGGACTTGGTCGAGAGCAGCGTCTGGTGTTTGGCAGCTGCTCCCTCTTCCGCTCCAGCCTCAGCTTCAGCTTCGTTGTTTGTCTCGTGTTGTAAGTCTCTTGGAGCTATGGGTTTGTGTGCAATTAATTAGTATTTATTGGCAAGGCACTTACATGTAATCACTTACTTTGGTTACGCTTTATGCGCATCACAGCGCCATTTTCAGCACCTACATCCGCATCTGCATCCGCATCTGCATCACTTATACTCACTCTGACGTCACTGGGCAAAGTTAAGGCACGAATTGCGGTTTCCAGTTCATCGCTTTCATTGCCATTGCGCGCCTCGTAGTAAGCATCATCCTTGGTATCATCATCATCATCTTCATCATCATCATCTTCATCATCATCATCATCATCGTCATTATCCTCTTCTGCGTCATTGTTTTGCGTTGTTGCTGCCACTTGATTATCAAGCTCAGCATCCGCTGAGCTCTGGCCAAGGCAGCCAGTTGTGACACCCGATCCAGCAATGTTCGCTGAAGCTTCCATGCTGCTCCTGCTGCTGCTGCTGGTCCTGCTCCTGCTTACCCCACCCCAACTGCTGATGCTGCTCTACTTTTTTATAGATTTCTTGTTTCGCATAATATTGGCTGCTTGCTGCTGCGTCGTTGTGTTCTTGCTATCGATAAGTTTTTGAATGGTACACAAACAGCTGTTCATTGATTCTTCTTCTCAACCACCACTGTACCCTGATTTATAGAGCCACTGTAAAGGCCAAAGACAAAAACGGCAGACAAAATGTAAACAACAGTAAGACCAGCAACAGTATGACCAAACTTGCAGGGCTACCATTTCATTTTAGTATTTTTTCAGCTTGCGACAAACATTTAACTCGAACCCGCCATTATTTAAATTAATGCAATTGTAAATAAATTAAACTTCTGCCAAAACACATTTTTTTTTTTATTATTAAACTGTAAAGTATTATATAAAAGTTAGGGATATAAAAAGTATTTTAAGTCACTGTTCTTTCCGCGTTTGTATGCATGTAAATGGCAGCAATCAAATTGCGGTAAATCTAAATTGTAAGCGTCATTTGCTCTTTGTTGTCGAATTTGCATTAATGTCTTTAATACAAGCACACAAACTAGGTAAATGTGTTTTTGTTTAGCGTCTTGTTTTGATTGAAAAATGTTTGTGCGCACCAAGAGCTATGAAGTGGATGCCAGTTTCTCTATGCCCGATTCGGACATGGAGAGCAACAACACTTGCATCGATCTAACAATGAAAAAAACCAAGAATGCTCAGCAGGCGCCCGTCCGTAAAACTGTATGCAAATGCTTTGTGAACACATATCAGGACTATTGCCAGCACACATCCATACATGGGGTGCAGTACCTGGGCGAGGAGAAGCGGCCGGTTAAGGAGCGAGTCTTCTGGCTGTCAGTTTTTGTGGTGTCCATTTACTGCTCGGCCAAGCTTATCAACAGCGCCTACACCAAGTGGAATGAAACGCCAGTGATAGTCAGTTTTGCGGAAAGATCAACGCCCGTGTGGAACATACCCTTTCCGGCTGTGACCATCTGCTCGGAAACCAAGCGTGTGATCAAGCCGAAAGGCAACAACAATTCGTATGCAAATCTTTATAGCGAATTCACGGCCGATATGCGAGCTGGTCGCATTTTCAAGCCACAAAACATCACAGCCGTGGAAATGGAGGAGTTTCGCACATTGCTGCACGTCTGCAACACACAGATTGTGGAGCAGGACATGCCCCTGATACCCGGCGAAGAAGTCAAATACTATGAGGTGCTGGAGCGCATGTTGCCGCCCTTTGAACGCTACTTCTTCTACTGCCGCTGGCTAAGTCGCTTCAACGAGTGCGACAAATACTTTAGCCCGACTCTGACGGAGGAGGGCATCTGCTATACGTTCAATGGATTGCGAGCAACGGACATCTATCGCGAGGACACCTACCAGTATCATCACAGCAAAAACGCCCACCAAAATGTCACACCCACCACGTGGAGCCTGGAGACGGGCTACGATGCGAGCAGTGATGTCGACACCTATCCAGCCCGTGTGTTGAGTGCGGGTGCTCGCTCCGGTATATTCATGGCGCTGCAGAGCTTCAAACAGGAGGTGGACTACGCCTGCAGGGGTCCAGTGCAGGGCTTTAAGGTGTCGCTGCATGCGCCAGACGATGTGCCGCAGGTGTCCAAGCAATTTGTGCGCATACCCATGGGCAGGGAGGTGCTGATCTCGGTCAAACCCAATATGATAACCACATCGGCGGGCATTGCCGAGTATCATCCATTGAGGCGCCAGTGCTTTCTCAGTCACGAGCGCCAGCTGCGCTTCTTCAAGGTCTATTCGGAGTCCAACTGTCAGCTGGAATGCCTGGCCAATTTCACCTTGACCAAATGCGGCTGCGTCAAGTTCTCGATGCCGCGCAGCCTGGACATGCCCGTGTGCGGCGAGGATCAAATCTATTGCTATGACCGGGCCGAGCGGCAGCTGCTCGTGCGCGAATTTCATCGCATCCGCACCCTGAATATGGTCGATGATGCGCCGCCGCAGGGCGTGGAGAGTGCATGCAATTGCATGCCTGCCTGCACATCGCTCGTTTACAATACGGAAATTTCGCAGGCCAATTTTGATTTGGATGAGATGCTGGCTGCCGAGGGCGATACTGAGTTTATGCAGGAGTATCCCGGCTCGCAGATGTCCCGCCTTTCGATTTACTTCAAACAGAGTCAGTTTATCACCTCAAAACGATCCGAGCTGTATGGCGTCACCGAGTTCTTGGCCAATTGTGGCGGCATATTTGGCCTATTCATGGGGTTTTCCATACTTAGTCTGGTCGAGGTGCTCTATCACTTTACTTTACGTTTTGGTGTCAATCTGAAACATTTGTTTAAAGTGAATTTCTAGTAATGGGGATCGATGATCTGTTTATCCGCAAATTGCAAGTTGCTCATACAATCAGATCAAAAGATCCATTTTATGTGTCATGTGTTTCTAAGTTATTTTATATCCCACATCCGTTCATCATCCTATACAGAATATAAGCTTTTTTATGTGATAAAAAGAACATTTCTAGAAAGCTTGTCACTTGTGTATAGCAAGAAATATGATGTGCATATTCAATGATCTTTAAATGTTATTTGTTAAGTTTTTGCATTTACATAAGTGTTTTAAAATACAGTTAAAAAGCAAAAAGTATTTGAATATTTTCTTCCAACCATAAATGTTTTGTCTGCATACTAAATTCACAATAGGAAGAGGATTGTTTCTGTGTTATGTCTGGCAACGCTTTTTTGGCAGCGCTAAACTTGAAATGTATGAAATAAATATTCGTTTCAAATTAACTTTGTTATATTGAGCTACTGCATTGTTTTTGAAATAAAATAGTTTCATTGGCCGGACTTATAATACTTACAATTAATTTGATAGCCGTAAAAAGCGTAAATTATCAAAATAAATCGATTTTATTTTATTAAATCAGTAATTAGCATGTTTCGTTTGAGAACAATGTTGTTTTTATTATACACGATTTAGACAAATTTTTATTAAGCGACATGTTTTAAATGGGTTATAGTAGCACCGCACGCATTAGGTTTATTATTGATTTGTAAATATGTATGTATGTATGTTTGCCTCGATTTTTCATTTTATTTAGTATTTTTTGTTTACATTTTGAAGCGTTCTGGGTACAGATTAAGTAGCTCAACATTCGGATGGATAACCGTTTAAATGTATGTATATATGCATATGTTTATATATTTATATGAATATTGTTTAATATATGTATTTACATTTTTGCATACTGCTAATAGAACTCGTAATCGAAACTCAACTCAATTGCAATTTGCGTCTTTAGTAACTAAACCGCTGCTCCAAGAAACACAAATAAAAATAATGATCATAAATTTAAAATATTATAGTTAAAATAATAATATACAAAGCAACGAGCACAAATAACAGAACCGAACTAAACTGAACTGAACTGAAACAGTGAACTAAGCAAAATTTTACAAAACCTATATAAATTTTAAATTTATATGTATGCATCTATGTATATACTTTATATACATATATATATATATATATATATAGATCTTCGTATAATACGATACATTGTTACAACAATTAAATTGATATTTATATGTATATATAGCAAATAAATAATTGCTTGCCTTGCTTTTGTCATCATCGCTGTCAAATACAACTGTTTAGAAGCCCAATTGGATTTATGTTTGCGTATGTATATATATGTATATGTATGTATATATTTAAGATATTAGTTGGTAATACGAGACGTACAATAGTTTACTTAAAATCATCCGTTTCGAGTATCTCAAAGTCGCTCTCATCGGATGAATCCAACGCGGTCACCTGTCGTCGCTGATATTTGGCCAGCGCTGCGCTGTCTATGCTATCATCTGCCACCGCCATTTCATTGGCGCCCCACTTGACCAAATTGGACATTAGGGTTGGCAGCAGCGTCTGCGCTTGTGCTTTGACAGCCAGGGCCATTAGGGAGCTGGCCGTGGCGGTCCCAGCGGCAGCCTCACCGCTGGACATCGCAGCAGATGTGAGCTGAGGCAGCGAGGAAGCGCCAGCATCGACGCTGGTATGATCGGGAAACTGCAGTCCCTTGGATAGGCTCTCCTCCGACGATGATGAGGTTGTGGACAATGAGGAATCGCGCTTAAAATGTCCCCTACGGAAGTCCATCGTCTTGTCCGCCGATGACGGAGCATTGGCATTGGTATTGGTATTGGTAGCAGCTGGAGCTTCCGCTTGTGGCTTGGACTGCTTGGACACCAAGGGCACCAGCTCATCATCCTCGTCCGTTGAATGCTCATCGATCTCGGGTATGGAATCGGGTATTAAAAGCTCAGAGGGTATATCATCGCTGCGATCATCATCATCATCATCGTTGTTGTCGTCGCCGACATTGTCGGCATCGGTGGGTGAACTAATGGTGGCCACATCGCTGGCACGCTCCAGCACAAATAGATTCGATTCGTTCACATCGGGCATAAACTCATCGTCCAGCTCGGCATCGGGATTGTTATAGTTAATCTTCTCCGACCATTGAAAATCTGCAAACGAAATGAACTATTGTGAATATTGTATTCGTGATGGAAACATTTGATACGCACCTTTGCGTTCAATTTGCAACAGCTTGAAATTGAATTTGGTCGAGACGAGTGCGGAGAGCACCAGCAGGGTGAGCACCAGCGTGGAGCCCGACAGCAGGTGTCCCAAAATGGCCAGTGTGGCCAGGCAGCCGCTGCTAACCAGGCAAAACATGCTCGGTGATTCCCGACGCCAATCTCCGGCACGTTGCAGCCACGACTCAAACTTGGAGCGTAACTGCGGTGTTAGGACCACGCGAAAGCTGCACCGTGTCCAGTAGAGCCAGTAGCTGAATAGGCCCAGAAACAGCACACCCAATGGACGTACACTGCAAAAAAAAACACAGGCAAACCAGGAAGCAATTAGCAAACTCGTTAAATAGAATAGAATTCGATGGATGAACTGAAGATGTCGACGGGTCAAGCACAAATGCGACTTAAATCTTCTCTATATAAGTTTTTTTTGTTAGCTTAGCCAAAAATAAACAAAACATGTTCTATCAGGAAGCTGCTTCCCCAGCATCGTTATAATCTTTCATAACTTGGTTTGAGTTTTCGATTTTCGATTTTTTTTTTTTTTTCGTTATGCCATCTCAGCTGATCTATGTTTGTTTTCTTTTCTTCTTCTCTCCCTCTTCTTAGCTAGAATAATAATACCTGCCAAACTGATCTACAGGTTATGCAAAGAAGAACTTAACTCTTCTCGTCTCTCTATTTCTATGTCTGTCTCTATCTACATCTAGTTAGTACGGAAATAGCCAAAGCAAACACAAACTGGCTTAGAATGTTTTGAAACAAAAAAAAAAAAAATAAGTTTAGCTTAATTGGTAGTTGTATTTTGTTGAGTTTGTATCTACATACCCTAACAATGAGCAAAAATGGGGCATGATTATAATGTGTAATTTAAGACAATACGTGTCCATAAATCTGTAGAACATCTTGTAATTAGTCATACAGTTATTTCACCATGTCCAAGTACATAAAGTAACTAAAGTAAACACGTATTAAATATATGTATACATGTGGATGCACTTACATACATACACACATACACATACATACATATATACACCTTAGTGCTGCGATTTCGATTATAATAGATTAGATTGCTTAAAGTGGGGCAAATAGCGAAAGTTGTCATTTCCTCAATGTGCGTTGTATCTGAATTGGCAATAACAAAAGCATACGCAATTCTGACTAATTCCCCTCTTGACTTCTATGCTTGTATGTATGTATGTATGTGACGTATTTTTAATAATGATGTGTTATTTTGTCGTGAACTCGGGAAAACATGTAGTGCATATGTAAATCTAAATGCAGAAGAAAGCTTCGTCAAAGTTTTTAAAGTATACCAAGAACAAGATCATTTTTCTAAAAAGCACAAAACTTTAGTATACACGCTTTATGATACGATTAACACTCACACTCATTTGTATTTTTTTTCTCCCTTTTTTGCTAAACAGAAAATTGTATAATTATCATTATCGCACTCAGCTTACATTTAACAGCTAATTTACACTTTGCTTTCCGCACGCTTCTTGCTTGCAAAACGCAAAAGTCAAACATTGTTGCCAGAGGACAAAGTGGCAATCGGTCAAAATACCGTTGGCTTTCGATTGTATGCTGTAATACTCTGACCACTACAAGTGTAAGTTCATACATACATACATGGGTATGTATGGGTTGAGATGACAAGTACCCTACAGTTCGGCTGGTATAAATTGATTACATCGGAAGCGGTTGTCGTGAAAAAGAATTGATTCTTCATTTGCTTATTAATCGATTCCTCGTACTGCAGGGTAGTTCAATTAGATGAAGACTTCATAGCCAGGCCTTTGACACATACATATTTATCTATGCGTACTATTTGTAGTTATTTTTTGCTCTTCTGTTTATTATTTGGCATTTGTTTTGATTATTTAAATGTGGAATCAGCCGTTATTTTAAGTCCCTGTCAGTTTACTGATAGTGCGCTTAATACTTTGAGAATTTTGTTATCAAATATAGTTTATAGTTGTTTTTGTCAGCTGACTTAGGCAAGCAAAATATTCGAGCGTCACTAACTAAAAGTTTCGTTTAAGTAAATAGAGTTTCTGATATAGTACTTTTATATACATATTTGTACGTATGTATGTATGTATATATGTATGTGCATATTGGATAATGGTTTCGCTTTTGTTGTTGATGTTATTGTTATTGGCAATTGTTGGCGTCGTTGCCTGACAAACAACCTTTAGCTGCATAGCAATTGCAATTGTTGTTGTTTTTCGTTTGTTGTTTGTTTTTCATTTTTTTTTTTTTTTTTATACACTGATGCACGAGTGATAAACAAACTAATGCAGCACAAAGTGACAAGTGCATTTCATGTGCTCATTCAACTCTTTAGGTAGAATCACATGTATATATAGCCATACAAGTACATACATACATATATCTAACAAGATTGGCTTGACGCTGCGTGCAAAACATTTTTTGCTATATATTTCTTTGCTTTATTGCGCCACACAGCGAAATTTGACTTTTGGGGGGTAAGTGCATGGAAATGAAACTTTTATATACATACATATGTATGTATGTACATGCATAAAAGCCAGCACAAAGAACAACGCAACTGACCATCAACCACATACACATACACATATAGGCGTGAATACATGCATACATGTATGTAGGTAAAAGCGGGGGGCCTAAAAGGCAGCGCTGAGCAGCCAGCCAAAACGAAGGTGTAAGCACGTACATACATACTAACACATGTGCATGTACATACATATAAATATATATGTATACATATGTAAATACAAACATATATACTTATTCCTAAAATAAAACATTGCAACTTTTAACAAGAGAGAAGTCATTATTATTGTGGCGAATATTAAATACCCTAGCACATGTTTTAATTTTAGACCGACATGCCTTAATTAATCCGAAATTGATTAACTGCTTTTATAACATGATTTGCTAGAGATACGTTCGTATTTGAACTAACTAAAAGTGGTCAAGGTAATTCAAAAGTCGAATTTGTCATTTCGTTTGATCACGTGTAAAAATGGTTATACCAACAGCAAGGGTATACATATAGGCCACGCGACGAATCGTTAGCCCTCTCACTCTCTCCCCCACTCTCTATCTTTCTTTGTCCCGTTTGCACGTTGTGCAGCAGTTCCCATGTCGCCGGCTATAGAATTTGTTTTTGCTGTGCTTCCTTTTATAATGGGAATGGGAATGCGTTTGCTTTTGGCTTGTGACCCAAATTGAGAGGCGTGAGTGCACTTAAAAAGTTTAAATAATTCACAATAGCATACACCGATAAAAGCATTTACATATGTATTTATGTGTACATGTATGTATGTAATTGAACTTACCAGGATATAAGAAGCACCATAAGGAGTGTAACAGCTGCGCCTTGCAGCGTTAGCCGCGATGGACGTGGAATTTGAAACATTTTTGGTTTGTTGATAAATTGAGTTTACTGTTCGTTTGTTTGTTTGTTTTGCTTTTGTTTTTGTTGCAGCTTCGATAATGAATATGCTTTCAAACGTAATGGCTCGTTGGGTTGGGTTGGGTTAGGTTAGTTTTGAACAATCGATTTAAATCGATCAGCTGTGCGCGCATGGGCGCCGTTACATTAACCTGCGCACTTGCACTTTTCCTCACTGAATGCGCGCAACGAGAATCTCAATTCACCATTGAGGGGACTGAGCCAACTTGTTTTTCCGGCTGATGCTGCTGCCGATTGTTGCTGCTGCGTAGAAATGAAATATTGCTGCATGAAAACAACAAAATATGGCAATTTACCAAAAATAAATGCAAACGAATAATCCAAAAATGAAAAACAATCTTCTTGCTGTTGTTTTTGTTGTTGTTTCTGTTCATATTATTATTATTATTAAAATTGGGACAAAAACAGAAATGTCCATAAACATAACCATAAGGAACTTGCAAATGATCTCAGCGCAGACTTAAATAACAACAATAACAAAGAAACTGAACCAGACAAAATGTAATGGGCCGCAAGAAAATTGTGACAATTTTCTTCCGTAAAGGATTGCAAGCTTTACAGTTTTGTATATACATGTATGTAGCTCAGTTTTAAGAATGTATTGGCGAGAACTTGAGAGAGAAAGAGCGAGCGATCGCTATAGCGTTTGTGTAGCAAGCAACAACAATAGTGTGCGAATAGTGAGTGAAGTTGTGATAATAACAGAAACACAAAGCCAACTAACAGAAAAGCGTAAAAAGAAGAAGGCGAAAACAAAAACAGCAAAGTTGTTTGGCCTTCGATGTCTTTTCAATTGCGTCGCAAAATATATGTACATACGAACATATTTTCTGTGTGCGTGTGTACATATATACATTTTGATGCGTAAAGGTGTGTGTGTATGGCGTTGTCATTTTTTTGTACTTTATTTTGCTGGAGTATGAACAAAGTAATTATAATTACAAGTACATATGTGTATATAAGCAAAGCAAATAAAAGTCAAGTGACTTGAGACGCGTGCATTTACCCTTTTCGCATTGCAAAAAAATGTCTCGCTGAACAAGCGCCTCCCTTAGAAACAAACTAAAACGCAGTTACAATTTCAGCACACTACTCCCCAACCACACAAATGGCAGCTGCTTCGGATAACAACACCCACACACACACAACCGACACAGATACAGAAACATTTACAAGGCTACATACAGATTTTCCGCGCACATGTGATTTTTTTTTGGATTTTTACAAGTTTTGATTTCTAAACTAAATATGTTTGTATGTATTTACATGTCTGCAGTTCTTGAGTTCTTTATTTTTGTAATTCGCACACACAAATAGACACATCAAAAAAAACGACTGGAGAAGTGTGCAACAGCACACAAACAAAAACAACAAATGTTGTGAGACGCGACGGTGCCCGACTGGGTGGGGGTTGTTGAGGTTGGTTATTGTGGGGGTCGTATGTCCTTCTGCAACACGATCTGATGTTTTAAGCATTACCACGCAACAAATGAATATACTTTTTATGAAATATTGATGATTGCGCGTCTTTGCCGTGTGTCTGCTTGCTCCGTTTTTAACGGCACAATAAACAAAAACAAAAAAATTGATAATAACAACGAATCAGGTCCGAAACGCGCAACACGATATCAAATGCAATGTTACATTTATGTTAACCTGCTGCTCTCTACACGCGATGTTTTGTTATACCCCGATAACGATTTGGCCCGTCATCAATATCGATTTAATTTAACAGCCTATGTTTTTGCTGCAACCTGTACAGAAGAGCGCGTTTGCGCGAAAGAGCTGTCCACTTGCTGTTGTGCATTGAATTGAATTCAAACACAACAGGCTGGCAAGTTCATGCAAACAATTCAAGCTCAAAAGCAAATGCCAAACACTTTTTAGTTTCGTTCATTTCCAATTGTTTGTCATTATTTTTTTCATTTCATTTTCGTTTTCGTTTAACTTTATGTGGTA
Source organism: Scaptomyza hsui (assembly GCA_018152825.1). NCBI lineage: Eukaryota > Metazoa > Arthropoda > Insecta > Diptera > Drosophilidae > Scaptomyza > Scaptomyza hsui. Next base: position 9,720,113 of record JAECXO010000001.1, read on the forward strand.
GCCAGCCGACCGCTGTTCAACGTGCCCGTTGCCCTTGAAATTGTCATAGCAACGAACGCAAAACAAATGTGTTGTTAGCTTAAAATTATTGCATTTGGGGTCGCGTTTCTTTCGCGCAAAAGGCACGCTGAGCAAAACCAAGAAAAATCGTTTGGCATTTGTTCACACAACACAACATTTTCAAAATTTCAAGTCACATACCAACATGGATAATGATGCACGGTGAGTCGCAATTAGCGCAACAACATCAAATCATATATTCAATACTAGTATTTGGTACATTTGCTCTAATTTTTTGTACAGCTGGGCAATGGATGTGCTGCGTGCCGCAACGGAACAGAATGAACAGAGCAACACACCCACTGCCATCAATCCCCACCAGCTGCCAGTGCCAGCTTCCAACTACGTGTCACAGTTCCGCATCGATGGTCAACCCATCTTGCCGCCGCTGGTAAGTAGCTTCATACATTGTACAAGGTGCGCCAACCACTGAAGCATTAAAATTACCATACACAGATGACGGCTGAAAAGCGGCGCCAAATGCAGCAGCTGCGACAGAAAGCTTTAGAGCTAGAGGCCAAGTACAAGCAGCCGCATCCCACACACATCACATCTACATCAGCCGTAGACGAATCCCAAGTATTCGACATTAAGCTCGGAAGCAGCAGCAGCAGCACAAGCACAAGCACCGACAGCACCATGAACACAACGCAACGTCTGCCACAGTTGCAGCAAACGGAGACGTTCATTTATGACAGCACGCGCCAGCAGCAGGAGGAGGAGCAGGAGGAGCAGCAGCAGCAACGCAGTCGTCCTCAAACGCTTGGCATCGGGCTCATACCTACCATATGCGTTAATCCGCCAACTCCCATGCAGCCAAGCACTAATCCATTCGCTCCCAGTTCAGTTGTGTCTACGGCGCTAAGATCGCCGCAACGCAAATTGAACAATATTACAAACCGTATTCTGAAATTCGAGAGCGGCAATGTGGCCAAGCCGGCAACGAACTTGCTCTGGCAGAATGAAACGATTGTTGTTGGGGGAGACAAGCGAATGATGCGCTCCAGCACCAGTCCCGCATTGAGCGCTGCCCAGCTGGACATGAAGCAATTGCATCGCTCGCACTCCTTCACCTTGGAGCAGCCATCTCAGGCGCTCCTCGAGCACATGCAGCGCGAAGGCAAGAGTCCCAGTTCACCGCCACCGCCACCACCACCTCCGCCGCCGGTGCCACCACTACCGCGCTGCCGCTTTGCCGGATTGAGTGCCTCATCAGCGATGGGTCTGGCGCATCTGCGTCGTGACACCGTCGAGTCGCGGGCCAAGCAGGTGCAGCGCAACATTAAATCGGCATCCACATCCACATCGTCAGCGGCGGAGGTTGGAGGAAGACGCCGTGGTGGCAGCAGCAGCAGCAGCAGCAGCACGGCGCGATTGCAGCAACAACAGAAGCAGCTGGAGGAGCTGTTGCAGCGCACGCTGCACGAGACGAACGATGTGCTGGCGGGCAAGGAGCAGCTGGAGCGGCACAAGCTGTCGCTGGCCAAGCGTCAAATGTTCAAGGATATAAAGACGGCGCATCGGGATCGCTTCCAGCAACTGATGCAGTATCAGCACGAGGAGCAGCGTCGCATGCAGGAGGAGTTTGATCGCCAGCAAAAGTTCCTCATCGATCAGATATGCACGGAGATCAATGTGTCCGCCTATGCCCATGAGCCGCTCACCACTGCACCCACTCCGAGCGGCGTCTCCGAGTACACCAGCACCGATGATCTGCCCACGCCAAGCTCGCCCAGCAATACGTTTACGCTCGATTCGCTGGACATGACGCCGCGAAGCTTAGATTTCGCCAGTCCCGAGAACTCGTTGCATACGGCACGCAAGCGCCTCTTTGACATGGACAACGATTCGGAGAGCTCGACGTTGCCGCTGCCGCTGCCGCTGCAGAGTGCTTCCAACTCCACAAGATCCAGCCCGATGCGCAGCAGAGCCAACAACAGCAACAATAAGATTAAGAAGCCTGTGCAGCGCACCCAACCAAAGACTCCTCAGTCGTCAGCCAAGAAAGTCGTCAGTCCTAAGTCAACAACGCCAGGACGTAGGATCAACAGCAGCAACAACAACAGCAACAACAACAGCAACAGGACGAGCCCACAACAGCAAACGTTGCAAATGTCAAAGACACGACGCAGTGCATCGCCCAGCCGTCTAACTGTAAGTAGAGATCAGTATTGGGGCAAACAATTTTAATCAAATTTCTTCCCTTTCTTTTAACTCTATCTGTGCACTGTATGCGAATTTTGTAATGCAATTCAACAGCAGCGCTTTGTGGCCAAGAAGTGATTGTGATTAATAGAACAATACCGCAGTGCCTTAAGCCAACTTTGGCAATTACATACATATCTGGGAATCAATAGCATTAACTAACCATTCAATACAATAATAAATCGAACGAGAGCTTTAACCAACTAACTTTTCTTTACTACTACTAAACCTTATCCTTGTATTACTTACATATAAAATGTATTTGATTTGATATTTTATGTGCAGTCAGAGATGCAGCGACGTCATGAAGCTGCCACGCTGCTTAATGCAGCCACACGTGGCTTTCTGGTGCGCCGACTTTTTCGTACGGAGCAAGTGCAGCGGATTGTGCAAACCATACGCGACACGCTCATCTTTGTGCTCAATCTGCATATGGAGACATATGGCAGCACCCTCGAGCAGGAGGAACCGGCCAACATTCGGCTCAAGGCGCGCTTGCTGCAGCAGGTGAGTGTTCCACATCCTCTCCAGCTCTTTTACGCCTCAACTTTAACTTGGCCATTTACATTTCAGCTGTGCTCAGCCAGCCGCACTCTGCACCTGATTTTCTTCCAAACGAGCGTCAAGGAGCGCATGGAGATAATTGCGCGGGATCGCAAACGTGTCAAAACGAAGCTTATGGCCATGCATGTCAAGCAACGCCAATAACCCCATTTTCGTTTCTGATACCTGAATAATACTCAAATCCGTGCATCCTATATATCAAATATATATATATCTTTTTGCATAATGTGGTTAAAAACCGCTTTAAAAATGACAATCAAATAAAAAAAATGTAAAATGCTGTTCAGTAAATGTTTTAACTTTATTTGGCTTCTTTTTTTTGTTGAATACAAATAAAAATTTGTAAAATTTTGTCCTTTAGCCATGGTTGTTTGTATTCTTGTTGTTATCTGGAAAATAATTGAATGACAATTGTGAACAGATGAAATCACATTTAGCATAATACTTTTTATTAGTAGTCCACATAAATCGGTTGTTGAGTATTCGACATTTGGAATCGCTTGCAATTCATATGCTCATATATCACATAAGATCAAGTTAAAATAATATTTAATTGGCATCAGACTAGAAAGCGAAAGATAGAGAAAGCACATAACCGAAGGAAAATAGACACACATACATAGTATACATTTTTAAACAGACATACATGTATATTATCATAATTATGTATATTGGTATAATTGAATATGTATTACATTAACTCTTCCATTAGCTTAGACATGCAAACAACAAGATGCCAGATTTCAACATTTAAACACACACACACACAGCAGCACATTCGTACATTAAAATAGATCCATAAGTACTATTAGTTCTTATGTACGTAGAATATACCCATTTGCAACTTAAAAGCGCTTAAAGGAGTCGCACTTTGGAAACACATTAATAAATGCACGCAGCGCTGAGCAAGTTAAACAGATAACAAGGTATGAATTCGATGTAACATTCAATATTCAATTATAAAACTTTTTCTTCCATAATCGAGTTTAGTAGATGTGGCAGTCAGTCAGTTCACGAAAACTCTTCGAATGCACAACTATACAACACGATAGCAATTTCATTCTAACTGGGTATAGTATAGTATATTAAATATATAAAATTAACTAATTATTTTATAAAAATCATACAAATTCTAAGCCGTAGTGCCGCTAGTGTCTAATTGTTCTTTGTGTCCTCTCCTGCCCTTGTTGTTGCCTGTTGGTGTTTTTATTGTTGTTGTTGTTTATATTTGTGGTGTTTTTGTATTCCTGTTGACTTTTCCCAGTTCCTCTGCCATAACGTCTTAGGCGAAACTGCAACACGAATTGGTCTTTTTCGCTGTCTTATAGAATGCCTTGCTCTGCATGGATAGCTGCTCCGATTTGGTGACCATGTCCTCTAGCTTCTCGCCACGTTCCAGCACGGATTCAATTGTGTTCTTCAGAATGATTTTCGTTTCATCCAAATCCGTTTGCATTTTTGTCAGCGGATCAGCTTCTTTTGGATCTTGATATCTACCCAAAAACGCTGGTAGCGAATCAAAACTAATTGTTGCCTCCGAACCGTTGACCCACTGGTCGGCGGGCACCTTGGCTGAAAAGTCATCCAGAATCTTTGTAATTAACGTGTGCGCCACACGATGCGGATACTCGTGATCAGCGATAAGAACGCCAGCCAGGTTATCGGCGCGGACGTACACATGGCACATGTAGGCATCCTGTTTGACTGACTGCCGCAGCGCCGGATGTGTCCGTTCCACAATTGTCTTCGACGCAAAGCTGTGGGGGCGAGGGAAGTGAAAGACGTGAAAGCAAAAGCAAACATATGTAGTGAAAATGGGGCAAGTTGTTAAGGGGGGTGTTGGAGTGTTCGGTGGAATGGGGCAAATTGCGCATACTCACGTCATGAACTCATTGACTGTGCCACGTTGAAAAAACGAGAAGGACTGCAAGTCGGATGCTGTCTTCAGAAGGCTCGCTTCGCTGTCGCCCTTGTAAAATACGCTCAGTGTAAATAGCCGTACCATATTTTATGATTTCTTCTATGCGGGCTGCTTAACTTTCGAGTTTGCGTTAAGTATATATTAAGTGGCGTTGTAGAGTTCCTAATATGGTTTTTGTTTGCCAGGTGGGTTATAGTTAAGTCGCACACTTGTTACTTTTGGTATGTACGCATATATATAGATATAAATTGAGGAAAAATCAGATTTGTTGAATGTGCTTGTTCGTTTTGTATATGCGACTCAGTTAGAGTTGAGCAATTTCGGAGAGTGCCTTGGGCACAGTGACTATCAGTGATTACTTTATCGTGTTGCGCTGTCACTGAATTTTAAGAGTAACAGGTCATATTCCGATAATAAAGTGACTTTGTTTGTATATCGATACTCAGTGGAATTATTATTATTTATTATTACTTATTATTTTTCATAAAATAAACTATATATAGTCAGGTCTTAATGTTGTCAGATAATGCTAAATTTTCTACAATAAGTGTTTGCAGCATTGCTCACGACCAATAGATGGCGCTAATAAGATGAACCATCTGCTCTATTTATCGAACCTGCGACGCTAAACAGAAAAAATTCAATTCGATAACATGAAGTACCATGCATGCCGAATAAAAAGAAAATTATACCGGCTGTCGCGGCCGCCGCTTCAGCAAATTTTTATTAAATTATGCAGTGAGTAATGTTATCTTATAAAACGAGTGAAAATTCTATTTTAAATACCTCCCAATGTCCACAGGCGTTCGCGGGCGAGCAGCACAAGCAGCGGCCGGGCGCCACTCACAGGGCATCCACCTAGCCAACCGTTGGATGTGCCCAAGATCATCATAATACATCCGGGGTCACAGAATCTGCGCATTGGCCGCGCCGCCGACCTCAATCCGTTGACCATATTGCATGCCGTCGGCTACAGGCGCCACAAGGGTTTTCATCAACTGAATGATATACCACATCACGATCCTCTGCTGCCGCCGCTAGACACTCTCAATTCCGCACGTCTGCAGGCAGAGTTCGAGGAGCAGCGTCTGGCCGTCTCGCGCACACTCCAGCACTGCATTGTCGACGAGCAGAATCGCCTGCGCGTTGCCACGCCCCCACAGCAGCTAGCCCATTTCAATCGCAGCAGCGCTGCCGAACAGATTCCACCACCTGTTGGAGCTGCCGAGCTGCAGAACGGCTGGAATAGCAGCAGCAGCAGCACTAACGCCGCTGTGCTCTATGACGAGCAAATACTGCGTCTCGGTTCGAGCGATGCCCTCAACTATGACATTCACTTTCCCATACAGCGGGGCGAGCTGAATGTGCATGGCGAGCAGGGTGGATCGCTGCAGGCAACCCTGTCGCATCTGGAGCGCATTTGGAGCTATGCACTGGAGCAGCGGCTGGGCATACCGCTGCGTGAGCTGAGCACTCACAGCGCCGTCCTGGTCGTCAACGATGTCTATGTGCGGCGGCATCTGCGCGAGGCAATGACGCTGCTGCTGCAGCGTATGGGATTCCAGCGCTGCTTTCTGGTCCAGGACAGCGTGGCGGCCACTTATGGGGCCGGCATTGGCTACGGCTGCGTTGTGGACATTGGCGCCCAGAAGACATCGATTGCCTGCATTGAGGATGGCATCTCGCAGCTGGATGCACGCGTGCGGCTGGATTATGGTGGCGGCGACATTGACCAGGTGCTGCTCATGCTGCTGAAGAAGTGCTGCTTTCCCTACCGCGAGTGCAGTGTGCAGACCAGCTACATCGATGCCCAGCTGCTGGACGAGCTGAAGGAGCGCTTTTGTCACCTTAATGCCAATGTGTGCGGTGCCCAGGAGAAGCATTTTACGCTGCGCCAGCAGAGCGGCCAATGGGTGCGCTACACACTGCAGGTGGGTGATGAGGCCATCATGGCGCCACTGGCCCTCTTCCACACTGAGCTGCTCAACATTACGGGCAAGTCACGTGCGGTGCACACGCAGCAGTCGGTGCAGGAGCAATATGACTGCGAGGATTGCTTCGATGCGGAATACTTGCGGGAAACGGGTCGTCGCAACGGCGTGCGAACCGGCGATCTGAGCATAATGAACAACAGCACTTCCGGTGCCGGTGGCATCATGAAGCACGCACAGCTGCCCATTACAGCCGACGACGAGGAGCTGATTGTGGTCGACCAGGATGACACCACAGTTAGCAGCAATAGCAACTCACAGCAAAATCATCAAGCGCCGGTGCCGGCGGCTGCAGCAAAAGATAATAATGCGTGGTACTACAATGCTGGGGGCCAGGTGGCGCCGCTGGACCAAGCAATCATCCGTGCAATTGGACGCAATGGCAGCTACGAGACGCGCCGCAAAATGTTTGGGGCCATTCTGCTGGTGGGCAGCAGCGCCAAGATGCGTGGCCTGTCCGCCTGGCTGGAGCAGCGCATCAGCCAGCAGGTGCCGCCCGGTGTCGAGGTAAATGTGTTCAGCAAGGGCATGGATGTGGGCATGGTTGCGTGGAAAGGCGCTGCCATCATGTCCGTGCTTGAGAGTGCTCGCGAACTGTGGATCTCGCAGCGTGAATGGCAGCGCTACGGCCTGCGAATTTTGCGTGAGCGTTCTCCCTTCCTTTGGTAGCATCTACTAAGGCTTTTATCAGTTAAATTAATTTTACAAGTTCTTTTATTTATCGAATATCAATTGTATAAAATCATATGTATTATTAAATCAGCGCTTTTTGGCAAACGTAGCAAAATATGTATTATCCCGAACATGTTTTTTAATAAATTTATCAAAAATCGAAAACTTGTATTTTTGCGCACAATTGAAAAGGAATATTACTGGCGTTTAACGTAGTATTATATGAAATAACTTTTTTTTTTTTTTGTGTAGTAACCGTTATCATAGGGCAATGAACTCTTATATACATACTTGCAGCATTTTGTTTATGATCATAGTTGATTAGTCACAGATATTGGCTTGCATAATCAAACGTATTCTCAAAAAATATACATAATTTTACATAGAATCTAAATATAAAATATTATTTAATATATAAATATATATTTATAAAATATTTGGGCAATCAGACATGATACAAATTCGACAAACAAACAAACAAAGTATAAATAAACTATGCCAAATACTTGGGCGCACTGGAGCCCATATAATGGTAAAGATCACCCAATGTGGAACGGACTAGTTTCGCTTTTATGGTTTCCCGGTTAAGGCGCTTATAAGCCTCAAAACGATGACAGCCGCCGAAGCTGAAGTAATAATTTCCGCCTTCACTGCCAGTAATCCACAAGATATCAACGGGTGGCACAACATCCTCGATACTTTCAGACTGGCAAACAAAAGAGAGAGTGCAGAAAGTGAAAATATTGTTAGCGAACTAGGAAAGTAATCAAATACGCACATTGATCGTTGCCATAAGAGACTGAACTTTAGGCTCATCCAAGACGGAAGGTATTGGTCGTTTAATAACGCTCATTGGCACATTATGAACCTCGGCAATGCCAGCAGAATGTATTGTGTTGTCCATTTCTCTGTGATTTGCACTTATTTTGCCTGCCATGAATATTAGTAAAGAAACGGTAACAACAATTCCAAGGTCCGCCAATGTTGTGAAATTGTGTCGACAGCGTACTAACTACGATTACATTGAGCAATAAACTAGCGTCGGTGTTGCCACACCTTCGAACGCTTACCGTTCTGTGTTGAAAGCGATCTCTGCAAGTGATGTCCGTTGGGTGGCGCCTGGAGAGGAGCTTGGCTGCGTCTGCTCGCCTGCAATATGAAATGCCTAATGAAGTTCATGACGCGGCGGTAGCCAACAATTGGACGCGTTTCGTAGTTGAAGCGTTCAAACTTGTTTTTATGTGTATTTATTTACAGCTGTATGTACATGTATGTATGCCTTGTTGCACTGTCGCGTATTTGTTCCCGATTTTGCTTGCTGTTGTTTTCTTCGTCTTTTGTTGTTGTTGTTACTTGATTTTGAATAATCAACAATCTTGTTGGCCCACGGCCCCCAGTGCAAGCACCAATAAACAATAGGCACACAAGCAAAGCGATTGGCAATGCGATGTGATAAAAGTAAATGAAAACGAAATTCTAATTCAGTACAATGTTCTAAGGCTTGGTTTGGTTGTAGTATCTCATACACAACATACATACATATTTATTTATTTACGTTCTTATGCGAGCGCTTCAAGCATTTTGATTAGCGATTGTAACAATATGAGTATATGGAATCTTTCACATATGTTGTTTTTTCCAAGCGTTTGCCTATCAGCATATAAAGATAGCTGTAAACAGTTTCCAGGGGAGTAGTATCAAATGGTGCAAAATCAGCTTATCTTGCACTTTATCTGCCATTAAACAGCAAACGTTTTTGTAATGCTTTAAATATTTGTTTACGTATAATAAATGGCTGACAGCACTGTTCACTTAAGACGGTGTGCAACACTACTTTAAAATTTAAATTCAAATTTAAATTTAAACGTGCAGCAGCAGCGTAAGATCAGTTGGAGGAACCATGATCATGGGGCTTTCCCAAGGGCGTATTTTTGCACAATAAATGGGCCAAGGAAATTATTGACACTTTGAAATGTTGTTCCCCTGACATTGAATCAGCAGTTAGCGTCTTTAGTCATGCCCACAAATTAGAATTTTGTCTAGTGTATCTGTCTGTATCTTTGCTGCGCAAACAATCTTCAATTAACCATTACGACTTGTTCGACAAGGTCGACAAGCGAATTCTAAGCAATTTCACGAATATCGCACAATATTGGTTTTGCTACTGCCTTACAAAAGGTAACTGACGGCGGAAATCGATCGACAGTTATGTTTTAGCATTCTTTGCCATCATTTCTTTTCTAACCGCATCATATTGCAATTTCCCTTCTTTTTTTTGAGAATGCAAATTTATTTAGTAAAAACAATTGTTTTGATTAGCAGTCTAATTATTGTCCAAATTGATGGCATCCAAGGTGATTAAGGATACTTTCAATAGAATTGGGACGACATTATCAATAACTTTTGATAATTTTCTTAAACAGATGCCGAAGGAAAACGAATCGTAAGCAAATACGAGAGCATTAAGGAGCTATATCCACAGCTTGCCTCGAGCGAATCCTCGCAATGGCGTTACGCTGACAAGGACCTGCAGCATCCATGTAAACGCGAATGCGTTGACCAACAACCGATGACCTGCTACTACTACATGGTGGTTCACTACGATGATACCATGGCAGACACCTGCAAGCGCTATTTACAATCAAAATATCGCTTCAAGCTGAATGGCAAGGAGTACATTGATAGCTTTAAGCTGGCCGAACAGGAGCCCCGAAATGATGACTGCAAGTACGCTGACGGGCTGGAGTCACAGATAATGGTTGTCAATGGGAAGCTGCCGGGTCAGTCCATTGATGTGTGCTACGGCGACACCATTGTCGCCGATGTCATCAACAGCATGCATGAGACGACGACTATTCATTGGCATGGCATCCATCAGCGCTTAACGCCACACATGGACGGCGTGCCGCATGTCACCCAGTATCCCATTGAGGCCGGCCAGGCTTTTCGCTATCGTTTCGAGGTGGATCATGTGGGCACCAACTGGTGGCATAGCCACACTGAGCACCAGCGTGCCTTTGGCCTGGCTGGGCCTTTGATTGTGCGCCAGCCAAGCAAATTGAATCCTCATGCGTCTCTCTATGATTTCGATAAGACAGAGCATGTGATCATGATACAAGATTGGGTGCACAACTTTGACGAGAGCGTCGCAGAGAATATTCTTATCAATGGACGTGGTCGCAACATGAAGAAGGACAGCAAGGCGAAGCCCACACTTTATTCAACATTCGGTGTCATTCGAGGCGGTCGCTATCGATTCCGTGTCATCTTTAATGGTAAGAAAACAAACTTGCTTTGAGATTTTTAGGTTTCAGATTTGTGGATGTGAAGAGTTAAAACTTTTTAACTATTCTTTTGGATAATATCCAACTTATTATTTATAGGCGTCTCCAATTGTCCCATTAGCCTGAGCATTGACAATCACGATTTGGTGGTGATATCAAGTGATGGCAATGACATTGAGCCTGTCGAGGTGCAAAAGATAATGTTCCATGCCGCTGAACGTTTCGATTTTGTGCTGCACGCAAATCAAGAGGTGGCCAACTATTGGATACGTATCAAGGGCTACAGTTTCTGTGCAAAGAATCAGCTGCATCAGGAGGCCGTGCTGCATTATCAAAACGCTGATCCTCGCGCTTTTGACACAAGCAGTTTGAGCTATGCCTACGATGCGCCCGGCGTTATGCTCAATGAGCTGGGTGACGATGCAGGCGGCGACAGTGCGGAGAGCATCTCGCTGGTCTCGCTGAATGCACAGCATGTGCAGCCGGCGCTAAATCCTTCGATCAGCTATTATACTAGCATGAATGCGTTTGAGCTGCGGGGTGAAGGTTTCCGCTTTCAAATGGATGACATTACCTTTAGCATGCCTCGGATGTCTTTGCTACAAACACGTAATCTGGGCATTGGGCAATTCTTTTGCAACAGCTCGCAACAGGCGGCACTTGGCTTCAATTGCAAAAGCCGTCATTGCAAGTGCTCGAATGTCATCCATGTGCCCGCAAATAAGAATGTCGAATTTGTGATATCCAGCAAATCAAGTACGGCACATCCCATCCATTTGCACGGCTATACGTTTCGCGTCATCGGCATGGGTGTGCTTGGTGAGAAGCGCATTGGTCAGATCGAGGAGATCGATCGTCGGACGCCGTTGCCACGTCGTGGACGTGGTGCTCCATTGAAGGACTCCGTGCAGGTGCCCGCCTTCGGCTATACAATCATTCATTTTAACACAGACAGTCCCGGCTATTGGATGTTCCACTGTCACATATCTACGCATTCGGAAAATGGCATGGCTGCCGTTGTGCGCGTTGGAGAAGATGTTGAAATGAAAATGTGCCCCGTAAGTAATTGTGGTCTGTGTAGCTCGGTGGCGTAATTAATCCAAAATCTACAAATCTATATTGATAAATACTAAATTAAATAATATTTATTACAAGCAAACCTGTAATTTTCAAATCCATTCCCAAAATGACCGTTGGAAATAATAAAAGGGTTTTTAATCAGTGTTGAGAACTTGTTCTTTTTTTTGCTATCGTTATCGTAGCGCACATGCGCTAAGATATCGGTCCGATATACATAACTTTAATGTCAACAAAACAGTTCTTTACTTATTAAAACAGAATGCCACAGGCTGTCAAAATAACCAATGGAAAGGAAACCGATACTGATTCCGACGACGATGATGACGAGCAGTTGCGAATGTTTTTAGAAGCTGCTGATTCGGAACTTCTCAATGACAGCATGTATAAAAAACCAAAATTAGAATTACAGCCGCTAACAAAAAGCGAATTGCCGGCTTCAACCAAAATGGGTACAGAAAAAAGACCCAAAACACAACGCTACCTAGATGAGCAATTAGAGACAGGTGCCAGAGACTTGCAGATTACCCAGGAAATGCAGGCACACATTTGGGGCAAACTTAGTAAAATCATAGAAAACAAGATCATGTTTTGTGATCCAAAGCAGCCTCTCTCTGAATCACAAAAAGAGGACTCACATTGGCCCAACAGAGTTAAACTGGTTCAAGACTCCAGTTGTTATCTCGTGGATGTCATCAAGGAGTCAATCCAACCACGACCGAAGACCTCCCTTAGAGTGCACTTCAGTACGAATAATTTGTCAAAAGCTGCAGCGTTTGCCTCAGTTTCCGTTAGCGGCAAAACCATTCTAAAAGGAAAGGATACGAAATTCTGGGCACATAAAACGCGTAGTAATAGGCTTTACAAATATAAAGTCTGTGCCACGAAGCATAACAAGCTCGTTCTCCATGAGGACACAAACGAGCCAGAAATCTAATGGACCAAATTTGCATATACAATATATATTAAAAAATAAAAACACAGTAAAAATTCAATCCAAAACTGTCTGTATATGGCAGTAAACATTTTCTTTATTCGTTCAGCTTACAGTAAGAAACAGCTGCTGCTGAATTTAGTCTTAAAGCTTTCCTCAGGTTGCATATGTGACGGTACATTTTTTACCCTGTATCACTTTTGTCTGCTTTTCTCGAGGTGTAATCTTAACTCCATGCTGTATCGCAGATGTGTAGTTTAAACTGAGAAGAAACATTCCTGAGATTATGGTTTTATTAGCCTACAGCATTATAATTTCTATGTATCGAAATTATTCTGGTAGCTAGTCGAACTAACCAAATTAGAGCTGGCATTGCTCATTTGGCCATCGAGCAGGCCGTACAATGCGTTGGTGCCCAGCATTTGCTGTTGCCCATTGCTAACATTGCTAAGTGAGATGCTGGAGTTTGTGCTGCCGCCCAACTCCTGAAGCATGTCGCCAACAATGTTGTTCATGCTGCTGCTGCCGGTGGCGCTACTATTGTTGTCGTCACCCGACTGCATATCTACAATATTGAGGAAGTCGTGGCCATTGAACTCGTGATGATTGTTTTGTTCCTGTTCCTCCAGTTGTTGCTTCTGCATGCTGCTCTGGCTCTCCTTCATCAGCTGATCGTAATCCTGCAGCACGCTATCGAACTCAGCTATCTCGGCGCGATTGCGCGATATCACCTTGTGCTTATAGTAGTTGTGCACTTGCGTCAAGGATATACCCGTACTGCAAAAGTAGGCCCGCTCAAGTGGTACTAGCTTCATCGTCGTCCTTTTTCTTAGCCTGCTATCGCAGTCATAGAAGCTGCGATACCTTATAATTAGGCTACGCAAAAATGCTTCAGCCGCATCGGTCAGCAGGATAATAGCGGTCTCGGAGCAGTCGGTGAAGCCCGCTAGCCTCAGAAGGCCACACATGGCCTTTCGCAGTGCATACCGGCACACGTTGCTAGATATTGCAGGGTAGGATTGGGCATCTCCGCGGGAATACGCTGTGTCTGCTGGGGGTATAAACCAAATGGGCTTTCGAAACTTGTGCTCGGAGACCAAATCGGCGGCGTTCTCCGGCGGAAAGTCCACCTCAGGTATCATTTGGCACGGATTTAAAAGGTAGTTCGAGGAGCCCTTAAAAATGCAATTACAGTAAATTTTTTTTGAAGCGCATAAAACTGGGCTTACGTTTTTGTTTGAGTAGGTGTCAATAAGGGATTGAAGCACTTCGGTTTGTTTCATAACTTCAATAGTTTGCGTAACCAGCGAGCTCCTTAGTTCTATCCCGTCGCTATTTTGGATGATGCACTCATTCATCGAATCAGCAAAAACATAATTATACTTACTGCTTATCCTCTGGGAAGGGATCGCCGCGCAGCCGTATCTCATCGAGCTTTGGCTTCTTTGCAAGTGTAGACAAATACTTATCGGGCGTAATCGTAGTGCTCTCCTCCTCAATGCCGCCCCAATGTTCTTTTTGCATTCTTTGTACTTTATTTACAGTCCTTTTAGTTTACAATCAATTGTTGTAGTGCTGTCAAGCGTCATAAATATTTACGCCGACAAACGAACAGCTGTTAACAGTTCGCGTACGTGGCAACGCCTGATGCACACGTTACAAATGTTTTACTGTTTACAAATTTTCTAAAGACTTTTTGTTTTTGTTTTTATTATTTTAATAAGTAGTTTGCATTTGGATTATAGAGCTCATATCCATGTCAAAGCTCCAATGTGAGTTAGTGTAATATTTTTTTTTTATTTGATTGCTTGCACCAAATGTCAAATGGCAACGCTGTTAAGCGCTTAGTAGCAAGTGGCCATACCACTGATAGGCAAACAGCGACAATATGTAATATTGCATTATTATTTATTTTCTATTTAGATATATATTACTTAGATAATTTGTGTTGAAAGAAACAAATTGTTGACAAAATTCAGCAAAGACGTAGACGACGCTTTGGTTTGTACGCGCCGGCACACAGCTACAACATGCATCAACAACACATGGACCTCCATGCCCCGGTGGACTTGAACAAGGTAAACGTACACACCGTATGTATGTAAGCTGATTGCTCGACTAACTCACCCTAACTGTCTCTTTTGTAGTCCCTGGACGAGATGTCTCCGGAGGAGCGTATGCGGTAAGCAATGCTAAATGCTTCAATCTTTATATTCCCAAAGAAAAGAATTTCCATTTTCTCTTGTCTAATTTGTATTTCTCTTTCTCTCTCTCTCTCTCTTTCCGTTCATCGCACAGCGCCGAGCACCAGCTAATGGTTGAGAAGCACAAAGGCCACGATGCCATGCACTCGGAGATGGTTATTATTTTGTTTATGACACTGGTTATTGCCCAGATCATACTCGTCGAATGGAAAAAACGGCACTACAGATCCTACTCATTTGTCACACTGCTAGCCATGTGGCTAATTCCGCTAATTATCTCATGCTCCTTCCTCTGGATACGTTTCATCGTTATTTGGCTAATATTCACTACACTCACAGCACTTGTCATGCGACGCGCCACAACTAAACCTATACAGGGAACAACACCCAGGTAAGGTTACAAATTTGGCTTGTCGCATTATTCCTTTATTATTATTTTTTTTTAATTTGACAGGCTCGTTTATAAATGGTTTTACTTCATCTACAAACTGAGCTACGGCCTGGGCATTGTTGGTTATCTGGTCTGCATGGCCGCTTTTTTGGGCATGAACTATATATTTTCACAGCCGCCAAACACATGGATGGATGTCGGCCTTATGTTCTGTTTTTATGGCCTATATATTGGTGTACTTGGTCGCGACATATCCGAGATTTGTTCAGACAAAATGGCCGCTGCCATTGGTGTAAGTAGTCTTTTAAATTTCAAATCAGTCAATATCCATTTGCATCTTCCCATTCATTTGCCTTTAGTATTACACACCTCAAGGCATGCCGACTCGCCATTTGGATCAGAATGTATGCGCCGTCTGTGGCAATCAACTGTTGGTTTCTGAAAAGGAGGAGGGCGTAATCGAAAATACGTACAAACTGTCATGCAATCATGTGTTTCACGAGTTCTGCATACGAGGCTGGTGCATTGTAGGCAAAAAACAGACGTGTCCTTATTGTAAAGAGAAGGTCGATCTGCAAAAAATGTTTCGCAATCCGTATGTAACTAAATCTCTGCAATTAACTGCGGTACTTATGATTTTGTTTTAGTTGGGAAAAGCCGCATATGCTGTATGGTCGACTACTGGACTGGATTCGTTGGCTGGTCGCTTGGCAGCCGCTTATATTTTTCATTGTGCAAGGCATCAACTGGATGCTTGGCCTGGAATAAGCTCACCACTTGCTGTCAAATTGCGTCTAGTCAAGCACATTTCATCCTTACAGTGTGCTTTACACTAACTAACCAATCAACCATCCACAACTTAGACCAACCACAACAAAATGGCATAACCAAAAACCAACAAATATTTAAAAAAAAAAAAAAACCCAAACCCAAATCATTAAGATTTGAAGCGAAAACCAGCAGCATTCCTAGGTGACATAGCGTCACCATGAGGTTTCCACTTCGATTGATCCTGTAAAAACAAAAAGGAAACAACGGAGTATTTTCCATTTTCATGTTGACCTGCGTAAAATCAACTGCGTCCAATATCAAGCAATAGAAAGAAGGCGTCATCGTAGTAATGACGGGTCGAATTGATTATTTGTATTAGCTTGTAGCGTAGCAAGAAACCGCCAAAGTGCAGTAAATTCAGAGGAACACGGTCTCGCTGGCGTCTAAATTGTGAAAATCATCGATTCGACGCGTAATCCATTTTAGATTTCATAAATTATTTTAAAATTTGTAAAACGTTAAACAGGTATTTTAGAAGTATATGTTTGCATATATATGTATATATTAGTACATCATGTATCTATGTACATATATTGTATGTTGTGTGTATGTTTGTATTATGTCAACGTATTATGCGTTTTTGCACTGGATATTGAAGTTAAAGATCTACTGAAACCTTATAAATCATTAAAAGAATTGTGAAAGAAAAATGTTTGAAAAACTATTTTGGGCTTTGTACTGTTTTTGTGTAGACAAACACCGGGAGGTCAATGTACCTGACATAGTTCGTTGCAGTTCAAACAACCCAACCCTCAAAAACCTAACTTTTATCGATTTTCTTAACTTAATTAATATTTGTAACAGAAAGTAACAAAAAAAAAAAACAGAGGAAGCTATCTAGTAAAACTAGGCTTTTCCATTTTTGTTCGCTATCATTCAATCTTCAATTAAAGCAGTCTTTAAAAATGCAATCACTCCTCGTAAAGGGCGGTGCAGCCCTGAACCGGTTTGTTGCCGGTAAAATGTCATGTTCACTTGAACTTGGTGGGCGTTCTTTGTTGTTGTTCGTATGCGTTATCCTGACAACACCGGCCCAGCGTGCAATGCCCAAAGTTTAATCAATAATTTATGCGCTGATATGCATAAAAACTTTGCCAACTGTGCCAAAAATGCAAACCCCAAAAATTATGCGAGTCATTTTGCAAGAAATGGCAAAGAAGGGCGGAGTTCAACAGTTACAAGCGGATATCAGCAGCGATGAGGAATTTGAAAAGTTCTTGCAGCGGCCCGGTCTGCTAGGTAAGTTTTGAGGTTGATGACAGAAAACAACCAAATCCAATATGTTATTACAATAAAGTCATTCTATAGTGCTCGATATATATTCGGAATGGTGCGGACCATGTCTGGGTATGGTGGGCAGCCTGAGAAAAATAAAACTGGAGCTGGGCGGCGACAACCTGCAACTGGCAATAGTAAGTGGAGTTTCAGGTGTGAGATCAAGTTAGACTAACCCCTAAAATGTTTTCCCAAGTGCAAAGCTGGTTCGATATCGTATCTGGAAAGGTTTAACAAGAAAAGTGAGCCAACATGGATGTTTGTAGCCGTAAGCCGTAAACAACAATACGAAGCCTGCGTAGAATAAGATAAAGTTTCTCATACATTTGCAGAATGGAAAGGCCATAAACATAATGTTCGGCACAGATGTACCCAAATTGGTACACATGATCACCCGCGAACTGGAGTCAACCATTGCCAAAGAACCACACAAAACCTTTGAGATCACCGAGCTGCAGCCCATTGAACTTGAGCAACTGAAAATAAAGAACGAGGCTCTGGAGGTAGCTGCAAAGATTGAGCTCGAGGAAAGCAAAAAAAAGCGTATCGAGTATTTAAAATTTGTGACGGATACTATTATGGAGAATTTGCCGGATATTGGCATAACAGTGTTTGGACCTCAAGTTAACCGGGATATGTTTAAGAAACTCTCTGAGCCAGCCGATCCACTCAAGATTCAATGCAAAGATCGAAAAGTGTTTGCAATAACCCAAAACGATTTCAATACGGTTAATTTTGCTGCCGAAAATCCATTGCCCAGCGACGTTATCCAGCACTTGTACGACAAGGAACTGTTAATGTGCTTCTGGAAAGTCGACGAAACAATCGGAACTCCAACAAATATACTACAGCAGTACGCATTTGAGCTGACAAAAGAGATTGTTAAGCCGCCCGATGAGTTCAATGAAGAGGAAACTATTTTGCCCCCTTTAATAGTACCCCTAGAAATAACCATTGAGGCTAAAATAGAAGGTGTGTGTCAAATAATCTTTCTAATAGAACTTCAAACTAAACATTTGTATCCAACATTGATTGTATAAATTTAGAGAAAGCCAAGTCTGCAACTACTACAGAGCAAACTGAGGAAACCGCTGAACCAGATCCGGATGACGAGGACACTGTGCAATTCAAGTCTATAAAAATACCACCCATTTGGGTGCCAATTGATCAGAGAACGCATGCTGCACTCATCTATACCTATTTCCGGGCACAAACAACAACTTTCCTGCCACCCGACCCTGTGCCAGAACCACCGCACATTATCATGACATTCGATGCATATAAGAAGAAGGATCTAATGAATCTCGTCGATGCATGCAAGGATGATGTGCCGCTCTATGGCTTCTTTTCCAGCGACAATCCCCAGACGGCAGTTTTTATAGCAAATTCCGTGGAGAAATATAATGCGAAGCCATATGTACCGTAAGTTCTTGAATACCTAGGGTCGTTAATTTAATAATGTTTGTGTTTACTACTTTCAAGCACCGATAAAATTGTGCTCAAAGTTAACAAAGTGCCGACAGCGACAATCCCGCTGCTTATGGAATATGGGCCAAGTTATGTTAGCCCCAACTCTGTTGTCGGCCATAAAGAAGCTGCCAAGTTTTTCCCTTCGAGCTACAAATCTGCTTTACAGGAAGAGGCCGAATTGCATGCAGTGAAAGCGGAAAAGCCGAAAAAGCGAAAGAAGGTTTGCTAGCTTTCATTATTTAATTAAAATGTAAACTATCAATATTGATATGCACATTTCACCACAGAATAAAAAAGGCGCTGGTGCTGAAGAGAGCGAACAGCCAACTACGAGTGCCCAGGAAAACTTCCAGGAGGCCGATGAGACAGCCAAGACCTCGCCAGAGGAGGGTGCATCCACAACCAGCAGCGGGGAGGACAGCTGCGAAAGTCGACCACCAACCGCCGATGGCAATAACCTATCCGCCGATGGGCCCCAATCATAGGATACTTGTAGCTATAAACGTATTTATATTCATACATTTACCATTTCTAGAATGCTATTCCTAATTATGCTAAAATATTCTTAAATATATATAACAAACTGTATCATTTTTGCTATTTATAAAAGCACTTATACTAAACTATGCTGTTCTTAGCTAAACGCATTTATTATCTATATATCTGCATATCTATCCATATTTTAATAATAATCATCTTCAAATAAATGTATAGTTAGCGTGACATTTGGCGTACCAGCCAAGAGCTATTAGCGTGGTCATGAAATTGTCGATTATGATACAATAATAATCTAATCGCTTATTGAACGTCTATTACTCTAGCAACGAGGCCAGTTGTACAAGGACGCTCAAATCAAATTACAAATAAACACTTCTCTACAAACTCTACATAGATTCCTGCATTGCTAAATTGCCAGGCAAATAAAAAAAAAAGCTAGCATACTTTAGGGGCACCATCAGAAATTAATTGAAGGTTGGTAATATTCTTCCAATACACGCAAGTTCGTAAATGTACTTTTGTAATCTAAAGTAGAAGGTCAATAAAATCGTTTGCTGCTTATCCTAACCCAAAAGAGGTCTTATTCGTCTCTATAAATATAAAAAAGAATCATTTAAAAAACAAATAATGTGAAATAATAAATCAAGATAAAACAAATGCTAAAAATTTAGATTATATTTTTAAATTACCCTGACGAAAAAAAGAACACTATTTTTGGCGGCAAACAACGTAAGCTTTTTCTCGCTACTCATGACGCATGCGTATAACGTAACAATTATCGAGCTATCGTAACGTAATCTTGATATTTCCGATAATTCCAGGGCATCACTATTCGCGAGACTCAACACTATTTACCTACACAATTATACACATGACAAAAAATAACAGCTAGATATGAATAGAAGTTTGACACCACGAATATTGACAAGTACTTTAAGTGTAAGTAATCGAAAGCAAAATACAAGGTGACCTTGTTTACGTTTATTTATGTTATTTAGCACTGGTCAAGACGCTATGCAACAGAACAAACAAAAACACAGGCACGGCCAAAAAAAAGTCCTGTGTACGTTGGTCTTACACAACCACCAAATCCGCAATCGGTAAACACCGATTATATTGGGCCACCGGATCCCAAATCAAATCTGCGGCCTTATATTTGGCACTATGATGAGAATGAAACAGAAATGGCCAAAAAACTGCGGCTGTTACGCATTGAAGTTGAAAAATGGAACATGGATTTCTGGACAAAGCACAACAAACGGTTCTATGAGGTTTGTGCCGTTTTTGCTAATTTTGTTTTAATTTATTATATTTTCACTCACGCATTGCATTCTTAACACTTGTTGGGTCAGAGCACTCACTCATCAACCATATGTTGTATGTCTCTTTCCCATTCTATCTCGCTCACTCACCAACTTTCTCTCTCTTAATTGCTACTATCTCATTTTGTTCCATGTTTGAATGAAATCCATAAAATTGTTACAAAAAATAAATTTTAATGTGTCCTCAATTGCAGGAGAAGGATGATTTTGTACGTCTACACAAGTTAAGCGGAAACGATGAAATAACTGCTGATCAAATGAGCGTCTTTTATAAATCATTTCTGGATAAAAATCGACGCATTCATATGATGTACAATATTTCTTGGTATTTGAAAAACTTCGATATGCTAACATTAGCATTTGCTGTCCAGGTGCAAAAACTTGTAAACAAAAGAAGAAAAAAGAAGACGTAGGATCTTGGATACGAATGCATGTTCGTACTACATTTAAACGAAGGCCATAAGATATAAAAAACGCAAATGTACATCAGATATTAACTATAAACAAAGTATATATATGTATATATTCAATGACAATTCAGTGTACGTACATAATGTAAATTGTTGAAATTAAGTTAAATGGATTCACTAAAAAAGCAAAGTATGTGTATTATAAATAAACGAAAAATCATATTGTTATATAGTTAAAGTGTTTACATTTACTTACAAATTAGAGATACATTTCATTATTTAATTGTACGTATGTTAAAAAATCGAAAAGAAATTAAGTAAAAATACATTCAGTTTTGATGTACATCAAATAAATTACTACACCACTTGGGAAGAGATTGTTTTTCATGTTGTCTTCCAATACAGTCTCGAAATAGATACAAAAAAAAAAAAAAATTTAAATAAAATAAAATAATAATATTTATATATAAAGAACAAAGGCACACCCAGATCTACGCTACCCCTCTTCAGGCATGCCTGCAGAGCGAGGCAACTCCAGGAGAGGGGTTCCAGGTTTTTGGATAGAAAAATGTACATAGTATATACGTACGTAATACATACGATTCATAAGGTAAGTAACATAAAAACATACTTAAAAGTTTTACCTATAGATATTTTATGCGTGATGGTTTTCATTTTGTTTGTTTTGCTTTTCTTTCTGCTTGTTTTAAATTTAACTATAAAACACGTTTGGCTTATGAGCAATAGGATACAAATTAGCTACAATATGCACATTGGGTACATTCTTACAATTAACTTGTTTTTCCAATATAAGTATATAAATATACATACATATATGTAGACACGTATTTACATAAACGTATACATCTATATATGCATAAATATTTTGTTAAAAATATAATAAATATATGTACATATATATATACTGCTTATAAAATATATATACCATTCATTCTGTTGATGTGGTGTACAACGTTTGTGAATAACAACATTATTAATTCGTGTTCACTGGGGGGCGGCGACTCCGCGTGCACCGGAACTCTGTTGGTAAGGGGGGTTTAAACGGTTTTGGTTTTGGAACTCGCGGTTTTGGGGGTACCAGTGCTAGTTCAATCGCGGGTGCTCGAGGTTTTGGCGTAGCCGAATCCTAGTTCATCCATTTTCTACAGTTCGGCGCCCCACAGGCGCAGGGAATCTTGTGGGATTCATCCTCAATATCGAACTTGTAGTCATATGACAGCTATCACGGATTGCAAAGTAAATGCATATATTAGCATGGTCAAAGTGGAATCAAAGTTAATAATGATTAATTACCTCCTCGCCACGGTAGATCTTTCGCTTGGCAAATATGATAATGCGAACATCGCGATCAACCTCAACGATCTCGGTGACACAGTTTGGATTACAGGAGTGATTAATATAGCGCGCAAGACCGCCGCTTAGTGTTGCATCAACAACACGATCCTCATCCAGGCGGAACATATAAATACCACGATTCTGCATGGGCATCAACAATTTGTTAGACGTGTACGTTACGTTATAAAGATGTCAATAGATAAACGCTTACCTTAGATTCGTATTGCTTTTCACGTATCTCCGATACCTCGGTGCGTATTACCTCGCCAATATATTCAATTATCATCGTATGCTTCTCAATGTCGCGGGCCGCATACAAGCCCAATCCCTGAATTTTGGAGCTGGATTGAAAGAGAAACATTTTTCAATGATGATTGCAAGAATACGGGGGTGGGGGTAAGTAAAATAGCTTACCGAGCCAAGTAGACATTGTTGCGCCACTCCTGCTTCATCTTCTTGTACTGCGAACTCTTTGAGTGAACAAATTGTTTGCTGTACGGACACGCTACTTCGCCGGCAATTGCCGCTGAATTGGCCATGCGTTGTGTCGTGCAACTGCCGGCTGTCCGTTGAGTGTGGGGCTTGCGCCAGACAAGCAATTGGCGCTGCTTGGGCTCCGTGCGGGCAGCGCCCGATGGATTGATTGCCAGCGGGAATTCGAGCAACGGATTGCGTCCATATTTAAAACGATAGTCGGTGAGCGTCTCGATGCCCGGCAAACTTTCCAAAATGCGCACAATCGCCGGCTCCGTCAGCCCGAACAGATCCTCGCCACTAATGTGTTGTGGGAATAGCTGAAGCCACTTGTGCAGCTTGCGCAGACGCTGTATCGGCTGTAGAATCTGCTGCCAAACGAGCGATGGTGTGCTGTCGCGGTACTCGCGATCCGGCTCCTTATCGTGGCCCTCATGCACCTGAATGCGGAACTCCGGCCGGCAGCCAACCTCGGCAATGCTGCACACATAGCGACATCGCCGATTTGGCCGACGTGTGCACCAGTAATAGCGGCTCTAAAATTAAATTAAATACACGTGGTTAAATACAAATGTGATTAGGATACTTTGGTGTAATCTAGCTACTTACCACTTTGTACCCAATGGGATAAATGTAATGGGGCGTGTGAAACGCTTCCAACTGATGCGGCAGCAGTTGGCCCACATTGAGGAAGGTCATGTTGCCGACGCGCAGCAAATTGCTCAGCTCCGAATAGTGCATGACGGTGGCCACCTGACGATTCTCATCACGATCCACAAACACGCGACGATGCACGACAAACGAGTTGAGCTCATTGTCGGCGGCAGCCGCCGAGCTGCTCGACGCATGTGCGCTACAATGGACAGATTTGTTTTTGTAGAACACGCACTCCTCCTTGATGGCACAGGGCAGATGGTAGAGACTGTTGCAACGTGACTTAAAGCACTTGATGGTCGCGCCCAGTTGATGGCAGGCAATGCACGCCTGGTTCAGACCAGCCTGCAGAGCCGTTGGAAAGTTCATCAACGCACCCGACACCGTCTCGTACACATCGTTGGACCAAAGCGCACAGTTCAGATGAACCTGATTTCAAGGTAGTTTATATTATATTAAGGTAAGTTATTAGGCTTCTCTGTAGTATTTGTCACTTACCCATTTGTCCACATCGAAGTTGAGGAGGCGTGAGGGACCATCGGCTAGACCATCACCGCGCTGATTGCAGAAGACACACTGGCGCGTATCCTCAAACGTTCCAAGTATATCTCTCTCCCACACTGTATTGTTTGATGCTGTTGCATCCGAGTCCATCTTTTGGGCGGCACGATCTGTGCCCGTTGCAAAGCATTCGGCGCTGAAGCACTTGATGATGCACTTGCGCTTGACGGGTGGAGCTGATGTGGTCGAGTCTTGAGCAGATTGCTGCTGCTGCTCCATGTCAACATCTTCAGGCTCAACTTTATCAATGGGCATCATGGCCTGCGATGTGCTCGCTGTCACATTGCCAGCTGCAATTGATGTTGCAGTGGATGTGGATGCGGATGCGGATGTGGATGTGGATGTTGTTGTTGTCATCTCGCTGTCCATGGTCAGCGTGTCGTCATCGATCGGTTCGTCCTTGCCGCGATATTTGTACTGCGTAAAGCAGCTGCGATTACAGAAATAGACAAACGGCGACGGCGGCGATTGGCGCGGCAGCAATGCACGGAGACGGGCCAACATTGCTGATGGCTGATCCTCGGGCACATTTTGGTGCGGCACACGCAATCCAAAGGCGGCAATGGCGCTGCCACAGCAACGGCACAATTTCCGCTGCCCGGTGAGTATCTTGCGCAGATTACCCTGACTAGTTACAGCTGCTGCTGCAGCTGCAGCTGCTCCCTGTCCCTGCGAGCGTTCCTCACTCAGCTCCGACTCGGACTCCGTATCCGCCTCGCCTGGCTGCTTGTCCGCCTTGTCCGCTGCTGCTGCGTTGGCATTGTTTGCATCAATTAGCTTGCAGGTTAGGGCGGGCGTCAAATGCAACAGATTGGCCAAATCTCGCAGCACGCCGGCAATATTATCTGTTGCCGATGGATGCAGTGAGAGTATCACATTTTGGTTCTTCTGCTGATAGTTGTTGTTATTGTTGTTGTTGCTGCCGCTGCTTGTGCTGCTGCCGATCGCAGTCGCTGCTGTCGCCGTTGATGTTGCAGCTGCAGATGTTGCTGCTGCTGCTGCTGCTGTTGTTGTCGTTGTTGTTGTTATTGCTGTTAGACCCAAGTCCTGCTGCTGTGCCTTGCGCAACTCCTCGGCACAGCTGCGCATCAGCTGGGAGGCAGGCGGACGCATTGTGCCCGCATCCATGGACAGCGCAATGGGTGACATGCGTCCGGGCGCACAGCGCTGATTGCTATTGGTATTGAGCAGCACCAGACCCGGATAACGGCTGTGACGCGCCCAGGCAACGGCGCCATCCAAGCGCAAATTCGACGCAGGTTGCTGATGTTGCAGATGCTGCAGTTGCTCCACCAAATCGATGGTCTCCAGATTGCAATCGCGCACCGCGCTTATCAAACGTAGCAGACGCTCCTTGGGATTGCGTTGGATGTGTGACGAGAACTCCTGATCGTAAAAGTCATTCTGTATGGTTGACATGGAACTATTGCTGCTGCTGCTGCTGCTGGAGGAGGAGGTATTGGTGGTACTTGGTTCACCACTGCCGCCAAAGCGTTCGCTGTCATACAGCGACTTAATGCTGGGATGACGCACATTGCCAAAGCGTCCAAGCAGCTGATCGCAGTCCACATCGCCACCGCCACCGCTACCGTCTCCACTGCCATCGTCCAGCTGTTTCTGCAGCTGCAGAGCCCGCGATATTGCCTTCAATTTGCCACCGCCGGCTCCGTTGCCAAAGCCGGCGCCACCACCAATGAGGAAATTGCGATTGAGCAACGGCTCCAGCACTTGCAGCGGCTGCATTTGGCGTATGTGCGTCATCAGCTTCTCGGTAAATGCATCGTGATCCTCCTCCACTTTGGAGAACTTGCGCACACGCTTCTTGAGCATGGGTGAGCCCATGCTGCCGGCACCGCTGCTCCCCCCGGCGCTCAGGTGACCACTGGACGTCAATTGGCCGCCCAGCTGCGAGCTCGACGACATGTTGGCCAATTGGAGCACAGCGCCAGCGGGCAATGTTCCGGGCATGTTATCCTTTAAACTGTTCGCCGCAGCCGCAGCGGCAGCAGCAGCAGCAGCTGCCGCTCCAGCAGCACTATTTGCATTGCTGCGTCGCGGTTTTTGTGTCTCGCGTTTGCGTCGCTTTCTTTGCTCCACAGCTTTGGGTTCGGTTGAGGTGCTTGTTGTTGCTGCGGGTATTGATTGCTGCTGCTGCTGCTGCTGGTGATGTTGCTGCTGGTGTTGTTGTTGGTTTTGTAGCTGTTGTTGTAGATGTTGTTGCTGTTGATGTTGCAGCTGTTGTTGCTGTATTTGTTGCTGCTGTAGTTGTTGCTGCTGCAGTTGCATTTGCAGTTGATGTTGCTGCTGTTGTTGCATTTGTTGCTGCTGCTGCTGCATTTGTTGCTGCTGTTGCAAGTGTTGTTGTTGCTGCTGCTGCTGCTGCTGGGCCGTTATACGCGCTTTAATCAACTCATGTTCCACATTATTGCTGCTGTTGACCAACAATTCAGTTTTAACCTCTAACGAAGGCTTCTCCTCAATGTGCTGCTGCTGTTGCTGCAACTGTTGCTGCTGTTGCTGCATGGGCAGTTTGCGTTTAAGTGCTTCGCAAATCAAGAGACTTGTATTTGTGTGTCCTTCCTGCATTTTCCAGTTGGGTTCACTGGGTGTCGTTGGCATCGACTTTTCCGGCTCCTCATCGGCTTGCTCCAGTTTGGCCAGCTTGCTCAGCTCTTTGCTCGGCTTGGTCGTTATGGAAATGGTCACATTTGACACATTGCCGCTGCTTAGCTCGTATGGCGGCGGCGGTGGCAGCTGCTGCTGCTGCTGCTCCGTTTTGAGGCTTGACTCGACTAGCAATGTGGGCGGCAGCTTGTTGACAACGGTGGGCAGGACAACGGTAGATTGGGCAGCCGTAACTGGTGTCGATATGAACGATGTCTCCTTGGACACTATTTGGACAGACTGCTTGAGCTGTGGTGTTGCTGTGCTGGCTGTGACGGCAACTGTTGCTGCTGATGCTGCTGTTGGCTGTGGTGCAACAGAAATTTTTGCTGCTACTGCTGTTGCAGTCGTTGCGGCGGCGGCAGCTGTTGTTGTCGTCGTCGTCTCTGCCTGCAATTCCAAAAGCTTTTGCGCCTCATTTGTGGGCGTTGGCGTACTTGTGGGCGGGGCTTGACTAACTGCCACCATTGTGGCCGTTGTTGTTGTGATGGTACTGCTGCTAGTGCTGCTGCTGCTGCTGCTGCTGTTGCTGCTGCTGCTGACAGCCGCCGGCACTGGCGGTATTACGGGCCGTGCCAGCTGAGCCTCCAGCGAGCTAACCAAACCCATGCTTGGCGCACGCACATTAATTACTTTGCGGGCGGACAGCGGCGCTGACGTTATTGAAATCTGTTGCAGATTGTGGCTGTTGCTGTTGTTGTTGCTATTACTGTTGTTGTTGCTGCTGCTGCTGTTTTGTAGCAACTGCTTGAGCAGCGCATTATTAGAGTCATCCACACGACTGGGCGTCACCAAGCGCTTCTCCTGTGTCGGTGTGCTCAGCAGCATTTCCTGATCCTGCTGCTCAACATTAGCATCCTTATTGCTGTCATGCTGCGATGGCTGCGACGTTTGCTTAACCAGCAACAGCTTTGGCTTGGCATCCGAATCGCTGGCATCAGTCTTGTCGGCACTCAGCTTGACGGTCTGCGTTTTGAGCTGTAGCTTTGTCACCGTTTCCACCGTTTCCAGAGCATTGAATGGCTGCAGCGTGGCTGGCGTTGTTAGCAACTTGGCCTTTTGTTGACCCATCGGCGCCTTGGACACCATCAGTGAGATATTCTTCTGCAGCGATATAATGGGCCTTGTGAATACTTGTGCGCCACCAACTGTTGTTGTTGTTGTTGTTGACTTGTTATCGTCTGTTCCGAGTGTCTGTGGCTGCTGCTGCTGCTTGAATATGTTGATGCTGGAGGCACAGTGAAGTTGATTTTTGTCCAATGGCTTGATGACAACGCTGTTGATTTTGCCAAACTCGCTGCTGTTGGCATCGTTGCCATCCAGCGATTTGTTCTTGTTCAACAATATCTTCTGTATGTTCTCGCTGTAGCTTATTGTTTTTGGCTGCTGCTGTTGCTGTTGTTCGGTTTGGTCTCCATCGAGTTGTTTTTCCAGCATTGTAAATGTCTGGCCTGCATTTGTGGGTGTTATGGTAACAATGCTGCCGGTGCTAGTTTGTTGTTGTTGCTGCTGCTGTTGTTGCTGTTGATGTTGGAGCTGCAACTGCTGCTGCTGTTGGAATTGCAGCGGCATCTTTTTAACCACCTTGGCGGTGACAATTTTAGCATTTGCTGGTTTTATTTGCACATTGGCAAACGACACAAATGTTGTTGGATTCTTGCGTGTGCCTTTCAGCAGCTTGGTGAGGTTTAAGTGTTGCTGCTGCTGCTGCTGATGTTGCTGCTGCAGTGCTGTTGTCAGTGTCGCCGTTGTCGCTGTTGACAATTGTTGTTGTTTACTTTCGACTATGGTCGCACCGCCAGCCGTTGTTGCCCCACTCACACTCATCAGCTGACCACTTTGCAGGATTTGCGGCTTCAGCAATGGCACCGATATCGTTTTATTGCCAATGGACACCTTGGCCGTTGTCTGTGTGACTTCGGCCAGTTTCTTGGCATTCACCATTAGGTGCTGGCCCTTGAATTTAGCATTCAAGTTGACCCGATTTAGCAGCTGTGTGGTTGTCGTCGCTGTTGTTGTTGCCGCTGCAGTGCTGAACAAGCTATAGCTGCCAGGATGTGTTGCCGACTTCACAATGCTGGTTGTGGTGTTGCTTGCCACAATGTTGTTGATGCTGCTGATGCTGCTGCTGCTGGTGCCAATGTTGTTTGTGACCTGTGTTGCCTCGTGGGTGACATTGGACTTAAGCTCAGCGGTTGTTGTTGCTGGCAGCAGCACATAGTCGAGCTCCTCAATGGAGACTGTCTTGCCCAGCAGCTGCTGTTGATCATTAGTGCTGCTACTGTTGTTGTTGATTTGGTGAGGCTGGTCGGCACTGGGCTCAATGGATATGATGGAGGCTGTGGAGGAGCTAGACGAAGCCGATGAGGAGGCCACATCTTTTTTGGTGAAGCTGGCAAAATCTGCAAAAACGTCAATTATATAGTATCAATTTTACCCAACAATATGCCTAAATTGCTAAGCATAACCCACTTACTTTGCTTTGGATTGTTGCTGTTAATGGTGCTAGTGTTGGTGGTGGCGGTGGCGGATGAATCCTCGGACTTGATGGCGCTCATTTCGCAGACAATGATTTGATCGTCGCGTGTTTCCCAGCAGACGTCGGCAGAATCTGTTTTGGCGTTCGCCTGACTGACAAATGGGGATGCGTCTGTTGTTGTTGTTGTTGGCTTAACACTGATTGTGGCTGTGGTTGAGGACGCTGCTGCTGTTGTTGTTGTGGCTACTGTTGCTGCTGCTGTTGGTGTTGTTGTTGTTGTAGATGTAGCTGCACGTTGTTTGGCGGGCAAACTGGTTGTGGGCGTGCATATAACAATGTCGCGTTTTAATTTCTTGCGATTGGCATCATCGTTGTCATCGACGCTGCTGCGCTTCTGTATGGTGATTGTGTTAAAACTGAGCGCTGCCGTTGCAGATGTTACACGTTCGGGTTTTGCTTTTTCGGCGGCAGCAGCCGCAGCAGCAAGCGATGTTGTCACTTTCGATATATTCATAACAACAAACTATGCGGCCAACACACACATTTAAACGCTAGCACAATTCTAGCTCAATGCACTACGATTCCGAGCTCCGTTTGTTTGTATCTACATATAGAAAATGTTTCAAAACATACACTAGTTAGACAAAAAAAAAATTTATTTTCGTGTATGCGCAGGGTATCCTAAACTTTAACCAGTGATAATATATGAAGAAAAATACCACACTTTGACAGCGTTGCATTTTTCGATAACAATTAGTACACACACCCACACTAAAAATACTGTGTATCCACCATAGCGCTGACAAAAATGCACATTCAACCTGTACTATAACTTTCAACAACATGTTGTTGAAATCTTCTGCATAGCGTTCAAAAACTTTCCCTTTAACAGAATTTTTCATATTACAAGTAAAAGTAATTTTCTTTTATTTATATATAAGATATTTGGCTAATTTTTAGTTATAAAATCGCATGTCGATAGGTCGTGAATATGCAACCGCAATGTGTGGTATGGTAGCTCTGCTTCTTAAACAGTGCTGGTATATGACATATAAATTAGACATTCTAAGAAAAACTATTATTATAAATACTAAAAATATATAAATGTGAATATATGCGCACAACAGATCAATATTAAACAATTGCAGAATTGCATTCCAGACTTGATTGTTGAATTACAATTAGTGATTTTCACAGCCCAAAACCGAGTGGCTAGCAGTGTGGCAACGCTGCGCTGATGCAACCAGCAGCAGACCAAAATTCATGGATTGACGATAATAATAAGGCAATTAAATAAAACAACATGTGGTGCTTCAAAACGGTCACACAACTGCTTAAAAGCAGCATAGCATGTGAGTTCTTCATTATTGCTAAGCAGCACAGTCATAACTTATTCATGATCATTCAATTTTCTAGCTGCAAATGTAAACTACAATTGTGTAGCCGGCCTCAAATACTTCCCACCGCCAATCAAATATGAAAGTAAGTTCCTTTAATTTTACATTTTTAACCCTGTACCGAATAAAAATTAGCAAATTAGGATGCTAAAAATAATCATAAGAGTGTGACAAGTATGAGATGATAACTATTGACCAAAAGTTAAGTCAATCTAGGTAGCTAAACTAAGTCAAAGACGTATTGTTTTAAAACTGGCTACAAGAGTCATAGTCGGACACTACTTAACTAAGAACACTTTTGCTACTGTATTAAATTAAATATTTTGTTTTTGTTTTAGATATCGAGAAAGTGGAACGACCCAAGCTGCGAATTATGGAGAGAATGCCACAACATCCGCCAAACTTGCGACCGCCCAAAATGCAGAAGCGTCTACGCTACATGCGTGGTCCGGAGCTGGTCCACAATCAGCTACTGCATAAACAGTATGCAATCGTTGCGACTGGAGGTGGACGTTTGCGCTTTGGCCACTATGAGATGATGCGTCTGACGATTGGCAGAAAGATGAATGTCAACACTATGTTCGCCACATGGCGAGTGCCGGCGCCCTGGCAGCCCATAACCAAGAAGGGACAGGGACAACGAATGGGCGGCGGTAAGGGAGCCATCGACCATTATGTGACACCCATTAAAGCAGGCCGTGTGATCGTTGAGATTGCTGGTAAATGCGAGTTCATCGAGTGCCGTGGCTTCCTCCAGCAGGTGGCCAACCAGCTGCCCTTCCAGGCCAGGGTTGTCTCCCAACAGATGCTAGACGAGCAGCTGGAAACGGAGCATCTCAAGGCTCGGCAAAACGAGAACCCCTTCACTATGAAATACGTTATACAAAACAACTTAAATGGTTGTCATCGATGGCTATCGCCAGTGGACCACAAGTGGTTCGGCAAGCATTTGTAGATTGAGTTTTTTTTTGCCTAGTTAAATGTTTAATAAATTAAACCGGTTGTTTAAAAATTGTTGTGCCTGGAAAACTACTGTTTTTTCAATTATGACCTAAATAAATGTAGCTCCTGCTACTGTTAATACAGGGTGTACCATTTTCAGTTGCTCCTACTCACAAGATTTTGTGATCCTCGAAAGTTTTGATTGCCGAATAGTTTGCAAACCCTTGAAGCCATCCCAGAAATAGTATGTAAATGCATAAATAAGTTGGAAAACGTTTTTAATTTATGATTCTATTGCAAACATTCGTTTAATTTCCATTTCTGTGTATATGGGTAATATGTAAGATTTCGCACTTTATATATGTTTTGTTCTGCTTAATGTTTTTGTTTTTTGTTTCTTTTTTTTTTTGTAATATAATGTATGTATTGTATTTTAATTGCACGACATTGGCATCAACGTGATCGCTCTTGTTATCGTTTTCGTCGTTATCGTAATCGTAATTGTCCTGCTCGTCATCTCTGCTTAACAGTCGGTATCGTACCAGGCAGCCAAATTATTGTTGTCATTGGGTGGCGTCGGCATGGCATCCAAATCAAAGTTAAGAGCGCCCGCATCAATCTCGCCGACATCCATGTCCATTGAGTAGGGCGATGTGGGTGCCCCACCCGGTGGTGCAACGCCACTGCCGCCAGCACCACCACCAACTGTATTGCCAGCAGCGCCAGCACCACCACCTACTGGACTGCTGATTTCGAGACCTTGCATTGAATCTATTGGTAGAGTATCATATCCTGTGGAATCGAAAGCACATTTTGCAAAAATTAATCGCATGCTCAAAACAAAGTTTTGGGAGAAACACTTACAGTACAATATAAAAGTATATGAAGGTATATAGTTATCATAATTTGTATATAAGATACTCAAAAGCTAAAAAAAAAATTCAAAACTCTCTAAAATATATGTTTACATATATTAAGCAAAGCATTTTCAGGACACTCCTTTGACATGCATTTAATTATTATGAAACATATATGTATTTCCGTATACGATATAACATATACGATACCATACGATATACATATGTATGTGTGCACATAACTACAGTTTGTTTCACATTAAACGTGCAAAGTAATTTTACCTACATATATAAACAATGATAAATAAAATAAGCAGGTAAAAATAGCTTAATTTATAAAGGAAACAATACTTTTTGAAAAGACGTAAATTATACTGATAAAAAAATCATATTAAGGGCGCCTTTAAACGAATTTATAATTGTGTTTGGTGTGGGTGGTTTCTTTTGTGTGTATGTGTGTAGGTGTGAGTGGTTTACTAACTGCATCTAACTTGTAGGTGGCTTCGACGTCTGTCAAATGTTTGAACACTTTATATACAAATGGCTGCACAAACATAACATGTCTTTCAACTATGCATTTGCAGAATATGTATGATATATGCAAATATATGTGTGTAAGAGTAGCACTCACCTAAGCTTAAAGCTCAGCTATTGCCATCTCTCTCTTGTTCATATTATTTAATTGCCTTTACCATTATTACTTAAACTGTAGATTCTAACTGTATTTCTAACACAAATGTAAACGGCTGAGAAACCAGGCAGAAGTGATCTTCCTTTTTCATTAACGAGATAGAATGTGATATGCATTTTGAAGTTTGGTAATTAAAATAAAGGGCGGAAGGGGGTAACCAACTTAACGCACTCAAAGAGAAATTAATTATTGTTACGCTGAGGTTTTTTTTTTTTTTTTTTTTTTTTTTTTTTTTTAGCACACTTTACATGCAGAGTGGCGGTCAATGGGTTGTGCTGAATGGCTCTAGAGATGAGGTAGAGTGGTGGGTTTTAAGTGGTTTGGTGGGTTGGTAGGTTGGAAGGTCAGGGAACAGTTATAAATATGGATCAAGCATGAGCATATGTGCCTACTTATAAATTGTATGTAATTAACACGAGACTTAAGATTAATTCACACAGTACAATTTCTGTATATGAAGTTATTCTTATTGACCGTGTGAACTTGGTTGAATTCGAAAAGTAAGACATTTATGTGGTTATCGATAATAGGAACACTTATATGTTAATCGTTTTTTTTTTTAGTCACTTATGTATGTAATCGATTAATAAAACACCCATAGAAACAAGTGTACATATTGAATAATGATGATATCGGTAGGGGTATAAGGGGCTTCCTGGGGCAATTAACGTTAACGGCTCGGGGTGGGTAAAATATGGGTGTTAAATAATTTGTTAAGTTTGAGCAAACCCATCGTGTCGTATTTTTGTTTCGGTTTGAACAAACACATAGTACATTCATTCATACATTGAATTTTTGCAATGAAACAAGGGTGGGGGGGCAAGGCAGGGCAGGGCCGGGCAAGAGGCAGGGTAGATGGGGGATTACTTGTTAGATTAGATTGTTGTTTGTAGATCCTTAGTGGTAGCCGTAGTGGTAGGTAGAAGGAAGCATACATACCTTGCTGATGGAATGCGCGACCTCCGTGCGAACTGTGCACACTGGGCGGACCTTGTCCGTAAAGGCCCTCATATGCTTCTTCGGGTCCAAGCATATCCTGTGATCGTGATCGTGATCGTGATTTTGTGTTCGTGTTCGTTAAGTCAATTAGATTGTGAGTTTGTGTTGTGTGTGTGTGTGTGTGTGTTCGAAAAGTAGGTTGATTGGTGTGTGTTTTTTTTTTTTTAATATATAATTATATTTTTTTATTTTGGATGGATCAGAAGTGAAAAGTTGTTAGGAAAGAGAAGAGACACACAGACAGAACGCGAGTTTTTGTGTTGCGTGTGTGATTGTTGTTGTTGTTGATAATAATATATATATGTGCGTAATGCAAGTGAAATCAGTCGGTGTGGTATTTATTTGTTGTTTGTGTGTATGTGTTGTGGTATATTTTTTGGTATTTTGGTTTGTTCGATTTTTGTTTTGCACACAAAGAAAACATAATGAAAGAAAACGAAAAAGAAAAATAAATCAAAATATAAATTAATTACAAAATTAAAAGTATTAACAACGTTAATTAGTTAAGAATTATATATGTATGTATTTAAGTATGAACGCAACATTTGAAAAGGGTTAAAATATAAATATATATGTATATATAGCATAAACTATATATATTTATATAGCAGCAAATCAACGGGATAACATCTTGATTAATAACTTTCATGTTGTGGACTATATCTCTAATTTAATTTTTTTTTTGGTATTTTCGAACATTGCGATTTAGTCAAAAAATTGTCCATCATCTACGGCCAAATGCTTGCAAACTCTACTTAAAACTAACATTAAGAAAATGATTACAAATAATTCATAATTTAAGATATTGAGAATATGTGGATAATTTTGTAATACAATATATATATATACATAAGTAATATGCTTACAAAATAGTTTTAGATATATATTTATGTATATATGAGAATTGCTAAAATTTGTTTATGTACATATCCAAAGTTTAAGAGTTTAAAAATATAATTGATTTTGTATAAAATATACATTCACAAATCTGAAAATGTTAAATCAGTCGATTCTTAATGTAATTACGCACCTGTAAATCTGGACCCATGCCCAGGTCAGCATTGGCCCAAATGTTGTTCTCCTCGCGCAGCAGCGAGTTGGTCAACTCAATGGACAAACGCTTCTTATAGTCCTGCGGCTTGTCCTCGCTCATGCGGAAGAGTACGGCTGCCGCATAAGTGGCCACGCCCTCGTTTCGCGAATGCAGCAAATCAGTGAGTGGCCCAGTGGCGCCCTCCTGCTCAATAATCTCGGCGCCCTCCTTGTCAGCAGCCAGCTCGCAAAGAACGCCGGCAGCGACGCGCTACAAAATACAATACATAAATAATAAATCATTGAGCATCCAGAGAGTGCCTGATGGCGATGGCTTACCTGAATGTTCTCGATTTCATTGAAAAGCAAACGCACAAAGATTGGAATAACCGATTGCTGGCGTATAAGAGCGCGATTGTGCGATTCACGCGCCAGGATATGCAAGGCACCCACAGTGCCCTCGACAATCTCCTCCATGCGCACACCATCAGCATACGCAGATGGCTGCTGTGACCCAGTTGTGGCAATAGACGAACGTTGCTACAAAATGGAAAAAATTATACCAATTAATATATGAACTAGTGTTGAAGAACTATTCACTGAAGTGAACGAACTGAATAAGTTCATCTTCATCGTTCTTTTCTGTTCAGTTGCTCACTTTAGATCATTAGATCTCCTTTTGTGCCTTAAATATTTTCAATTACAAGCTACTAATAAAAATTAATTCATAAAGTTCTTCATTTATAATTGTGGCATATTATACCGCATAAATAACGACAGAGAACAAAACGAACGAACAAAAAGAACGAATTAGTTCACTAATTGAAAAAGAACGAACGAACTTATTCAGCAAATTTGAACGATGTTTACCCAACACTAATATGTATATATATTACAATTGAAGACAACTGATTGATGCACTTACGCGTTCTGTGTCTTGGAATGCGCGCATCAGAAGACGCACCAGATGGTGAATGGCGCCGTGTTCACGTAACGGCGCATGATTGGCCGGACAGAGGGCCAGATTGCGTATTAGCCCAATGACGGCCTTGATGAGCGGCCAACGGGATGGTGGATGCAATAGCTTAACAATAACGGACAGGCCGTAGTTGAGGCGTACAGCATTCTGGGCCAGCTCGGAGTCAACGTGACGCGAGGTCAGATGGCGTAGAGCGCAAACGGCCGGCTCGGTGATCTCCTCACGGTCGCCGGCATTGATGATGGTGCGAACGAGAGCATCGACGCCGCCCACTTGGCAAACAGTCGCCTTGTTGCGCTGATTGTTGCATGTCAAATTCGAGAGGATGCCAGCGGCACAGGTGACCACATTGACATCCGTTGAGCCCAGCACTTGGACGAGCGATTGCAGCAGGGCCTCGAGGCCCTCCACCTTGGTGGCCGCATCCGAAAGATTGCGCAACGTCCACAAACAGTTCTGGACGAGACGGGGCGACATGTTGCCCAAATGCATGGCCAATGCCTGCATGCCGCCGGCATCGACAATTGCCGGCTTGTTGCTGGAACAGACCGATAGAACCTTGAGCACACGCGATGTGGTCCACAAGAGTTTCTCGTAGTCGTAGGAGCGCATGATGCGCACCAGCTCATTGGGTCCGCCCGAGGCGAGTATGATGAGCTTGCTCTCTTGGTTGCCATATGCCAGAATCTGCAGGCAATCGGTAACAATGGCCAAAAACTTGACATTGTTCCGCTGCAGCAGTGTGACCATCTTCTGCAATCCGCCAGCCAGACGTACGGCCATTTTGGAGCCATCCTGATGCAGCAGCAAATTGTGGAGCGTGGTAATTGCATAGAAGAGCACACTCTCGACCGGCGAGGAGAGCAGCTTCACAAGAGCCGGTATGCCACCGCTCTTGAAGATGGCCAACAGGCCCTGGCGATGATGCGACAAATTGTGTAGGGTGCCCACAGCGGCCTTGGTGCTCTCCAGATCATTGCTATTGGAGATGGCGCGCACAAGGGCGGCCACCATCTGGGGGCTGTTCATGATGGCGTGCCGTGAGGCCTCCTTCTTGGAGAGCTGGTGCACCATCATGGCTGCCTGCGAGACGACCACCTGATCCTCATCGTTGAGCAACTTAATCAGCTCGGGTATGGCGCGTGTGGCCAACTCGGCATCGTCCTGGTAGTTTATCAAATTGACCACAGCATGCTTTAGCATCTGCGATGGCTCCGAGAGGCGCTGCACAGCGGTCGGCTGCTGTGGATCAAATTGCGTTGATGGTATTTCAATGCCCTCCTCGAGTGTCTCCGGGAACATGGCGGCGCGCACACGCTGCGAACGTGTCTGGCTAAGTTGTTGATTCATGTCGTCCACCTGATCCTGGGTGAAGTTCTGCGGAAATCCAGTGTCCAAATCAAACATCAAGGGATCACCCTCCATCTCCTCATCCTCCTTGCCAGACAACGATGGCACCTGGGTGACGGCGCCCGAGTGTATACCAGAGTCACCCAGATACGAATTCTGCTGCCACATTAGTGTCTGCTCTTTGGCTGACACCATTGGCGGCAAATCCGGCGGATTATATTGATTGTTATGGGACACTGAAAAAGTTACGAACAAAACAACAAATTTATTTTAAATATTTGATAAGAGTCAAGAGAAACTACAATTCCTAACCATGTATTCATTATTATTATTATTATTAGAGGAAGGCTTCCTTTCTGTCCATTCATTCTTTACTTTACTTTTATATTGACGCTAAAGCTAAAGCACTCATCCAAATGCATTTCAGTGGATTTGTGCTTCCGTTGTGTAAAAGAACGAGAGTGTGTACTTCATTTTAGGATTAAAGCCAGGACGACTCTTAATGGATTAAAGAAGAAGCAGACGCCTGGGCTTCTCGCTTCTTGGCGTGTTTTTGAAATACGACACGGCGACAACGACAGCAAAAATGACAGCAAAAGGCAGAAAATGTAACGTGAAATAGGAACGTGACAGATTGAGCGCTGCAGGACATTTTTTGCATATTGTAAAAGCAACGCCCCCTCTTCAAATGAAAGAAACATATATACTTGTGCTTACATACATATATACACTCTTATATGTTTACATATGTATGTATGTGACAAAATCATCAGTGTCGTTTGTGTCTCAACGAGCAATCAACGCGAAAATTGCAAGCTGAGCGAACTGCCAGGATGAACAACAACAACAACAACAACACAACGACGCCCTGCCAGGCAGTGATGCCCATTCCCTGGTTCTTTTTTTTTGCACTCCTCCACCAGCAAATTCGCCGTCCTTTGTGACAGTGGGCAAGTATTTGAAATTACAGCTTGCTCGCAAAGAATATTATTATGTTATTTTTAGATACATAAATGCAAAAGTAAGGCGTTAGTAATAACTCTTCTATATATTTTATAAATCAAGAAAGTAAACAGAATGAAGACACTCAAGCCTCACTCATACTCCTTCACTACACTAGCAATATATGTACATATGTACATATATCTTGTGCGCTTTTTGCTCATCAAAAGACGGCAACGCTGTAAGCCCAGGGATGATTGCCAGCTGTGATGGTGGCTGGGAATCAAGCTCCAAATGCGTTTGGGCGTTTTGTTTGCCACTTTGCGTTAATTATGCCTGCTCAGCGATTCGCTTTGTTTTTGCATTTGCAATTGAATTTGCTTATGCGCTGCAGCTGCCAGTCGGCAGAGTAGTCATTGAAAAGCTTATTCATGTTTTATATCCCTGATCGATTAAAACGCACTTTGTGCTCTATTCTCAAGCGGGACCAAACGCCCTCGACGCTGCTGCTGTTGCGGCGCTCTAATTAAATTTTTGAGCAAAATCTCAGCAACACAAAAAAAAAAAACACTCAAACGTGTGCCGACAGTTGAATTTGAATAGAACGAATGCATACGTTAGTATATATATGTGTGCGAGTGAGGTGGCGTGCTCAAGAGAGTAAGAGCGAGTGCGCACACACACACACCCACACGCCCCAAATCAAACGGATTGCAAATGAAGTGGCAGCAAGAGCAAAAGCGACTGTGTGGGAGGAGAAGGTGAAGCAAAAGCAACAACTGCCGTTACAATGCGCAATTTGCAAACGGCAGCATAAAATAATGTTGAAAGCGGAAAGAACAAAATGAACAAGTTGCTGGCAGGGATGGCTGCACTCAAGTAGAAGGAGATGGATGCATTACAGCATAACATAAAATAAATAAAGAGGCAGACAAAAGAACATAAGCAACAACAATGGCGACCGATGGAATCTGTTGTTGTTGTTGTTGTAAACTCATTGGAGCCAGCCACACAATTTATAATCGATTACAACAACTGCGCCTTTGCCTTTGCAAAGTAATCGTTTGTCAATGGGCATCGAAGCGCATTTGAGCCGCATTGCAGAAGCTGTACAACAACTACAATATCAGAAACCCGAGCAAATATCGCCCCATCCTCCCCAACCCCTTACCCAACCCACTCGCTATTAAATGCACCGAACCAAAACGAGCGCAAAGAGCTCCACTTAAATAGATGTAAGTACGTAGGAACATTTACAAACATCAATTTGTTGACCAGCTTCCTATTGTACCTCACTATTCATTGTAAGCTTTTGCATTCCTAACAACCGTTTGTAGTCAAAGGAATGCTATTCACTTGATTTTTTTTTGTTACTGGGAAAACAATTTTAACAATGCTTGTATATCCTGTCGGACTATTATAGACTTACTTGTACGATTCTGTGCTGGCATGTAACTCATCTTGGTGGTTTCGGCGATTTACACCACACCTAAAAAGATAAAAGAAAATGGTATTAGGGATTTATAAGTTTTTCGTAATATACTACAGGGGTTTCCATTATAGTTATGCTTTTTATTTATATATTGGAGAAAAATCAAATAACTGAAGTATCTTGTTTGTTTTGTTTTCTCTCAGACTCAGGTAAATACAAGATGATCTCAATTTCCACCGGCTTTCTACCTGCACGACGATCGAGATGCGTACCTATAAATATTTTGGAACTCCATTTTTTTTTTTTTTTTTTACACATTATTAATGTTTTATTTCGTTGGCAGTTTAGCTCAACGCTTTCATTCATAGTTCCTGAAAATTAAGTTCGTTAAATGTACGCAAAACCTAAGGTACATATATGTACATATGTATGTATGTACATTAACATTGACACACTATTTGGTTTTAAACTCAACGTGAGAGCTGCTGACTCAAGTTTCAGCAGAAGAAGCAAAACATAAGAAGAGACAAACTCCCTCATCCCATGCTTATGCTCATACTCATCAGAGCAGGTAACACGAGTATGCAGCAGCAAACGTTACACACTCATTTTGTATCAACTATATACACACACATACACGAGAATGTATGTATGTATACAAACATGTATTTCCGTTTCAAGTAAATGCGGTGCAAACAAAATATGTTAAGGTGCATACTTAAAGATTGTATGTATGCATAAAGGGCATACAAAGTAGTTACTGATAGTTTACCTGCAAAGCGAAGAGCACAGCTCTCACAAATCTATCAAAACTAAAATCACTTCTGTATTTTTTTTTATAGATTCTGTATTTGTTATTAAATATTCGTTGCACAGCACAAAAAAAATAAAAAGAAAATTTGTGTGTTTTGCTCACTGTTATGTTTTTTTTTTCTTGTAGCAAGCCTTGTACTGGATTCTTCGCACACGCAGCCAAAAAACGAACGACCAGCACCGAACGAAACAGACAAGTGACTGGAAAACAGTGAGAACGACGCCGTAGCGGCCGCGTTGCACGTACAAGCATACAAACATTGTGCAGCTAGAGTGAGCGAGAAGCAACGATAGATAGAGCGAGAGAGAATGTTTGTACATACATATGTACATAAGTACACAAGAGACGGAAACTCCAATGCAGCTTAGCAGTGTTGCCATATGCTGCGATGCTAAATGGTAACAATAAAGTAAACATTTTTACACGGAAATGAAGTCGCCATAATTTATTGTAGATAAATGTGGTCAAATGTTTCAAAACAAATATATATTTAATTGATAAGGCATACTAATATTGCAACTTCTGCATACTTCTTAAGTGTATGCATATGTACACATAAATATGTTTTATGCTGCGCAGAAAGCTGGCAGCTCCATTTTGCACACTTACGTACAAACATGTATTTATGTATGAAGTTATCTTTATTCTATGATGTACACATAAATTGATACATCATTGATTGATCATGAAAAAATTTAATACAAACTCAATTCACTTGTGTTGTTAGCTTTGTTTATGTTTATAACAATTTAATCAACATGAAGAATGGATACATACACACGAACATACGTACATATGCAGTGTTTGTTTGGTTGTATCAAACTGCCACACCCCCGCTACTTGCTTCAAACCCCTGCTTAATGGCGATTTCTTGTTTCCTCTTACACTAGTTTTTACCTTGTACATTGAAAGTTTTAAATTTTCATCACAAAAATTAATGGAAATCTATTGTTAAGAATATGAATAACTTTACTGCACAAACTTACCGCGTCAATAACAATTTAATCTGCTTAAAAGCAGGTATTATTTATTTTCTCGCACTTAACTACACGAATTTTACAAAAAATTTTCCAGCGAAAACTAAGTATGTGTGTATATGGCCGAAGACCTGCAATAGCTTTGACGATACTATCGCTCGATTGGTTTAATTATAACGATAGCTTACTATCGATAAGTCCTACATATACTCGATATGTTCTATACGATATGTGCTTAGAGGTGCGTATCCAGATTTCTTAATTTATTTTAAAACGTTTGCCCCTTTCGAAAGATTTTAAAGTTGTTTTAATATTACTATTTCCATTTTTCTATATGCATACCTAGGCTTGTCGGCTCAATATGTTAATATATTTCTTTTAACATGTTGATGTATGTATGTATGTATGTATGTATGCCATATGCACTTACTAGGTTTGTCAACAATCAGCTTGTTAGAAACCTAACATTTAAAGAAAAACACCTTAGTGGATATGTTTTCTTGTCAAAAGGAAGCTTACCTCGTCAATAACAACTTGTTCTGCTAAAAAGCAGAGCTTACATTCAGTTTTACATGCACTACTTTTTTAAGAGTTTATCAACAAATTTACTATAGGAAAAACTTGATTTTTATGTACTAGCGATGGCCCGTATAAAAGTATCGATATCGGCCTTATTGTGACAAGTTGAACAGGTCAAATACAAAATAACAAACATACATGAATTAAATAATAATTCGATTTTGTCTTTCATTTATTACTGGGAATCCTACAAATCCTCATTTGGAAAAGCTTACTTTATTATAAAACCCCGTTTAGGTGACATTTTGGGCCGATCCACTTGCACATATATTTTGTTGCACAAACTTAATAAACGCGTCTCGATGACGCTCCATTCCAAAGAAATTGTATATCTGCGAGAACCCAAAATATGCAATGACAGAAAACACAGCAACGCCAATGGCCAAACTGCCGAGACAGGCAAGAAATATCATAAGGATAACTGTCAGTACAGTACCTAAAGTAAAATGTATAAGTATACGGGGGTTTTTCAATAATTTAGTATATTACCTTCTAGCACTAAAATGCCAGTGAATGTGACTGCCAGGGTTATAAGGCCAAAGCCAACAATTATAAGCATTGGCAAAAGTAACACAAAACCGGCCGCAAGCAAACATATGGCAATCTCCGGATGTTGGAGGCACCAGGTAGTTACAGCTTCCACCACCTCACATCTGCCCAGTTCGCACATAATTGCATATGCGATGGTGCGCCCCTGCAGCCCTGTAATAAAATTGTTGTAAATATATAATTTAATACGAGTTTCTAAAATTCATAAGCTTACAAAGTTTTTGTATGACTTGAAAGAGCCCATCTAACAGTTGTTCAGAGTTCAAGGATGAAGGAGCCTTTTCGGTGTGTTTTTTCTGATTGGTTTGGCTACTTGCGTGCGGTTTATTCGTTTGTGTCTATAATTAAATATATACAATTAAAATCTATGGTAATTAATGGCAGTAAATGTCATAAAAAATAACATGAGCTACGCTTGTTCCGCTTCAAAGTTCATTTCACAGATATTTGTTGTTGCCTACCATATTGTAGCGGTATGGTGAAATATGTGTTTTAATTTATTGTAGCACTTATGTCCATTTTACGATTGATTTTATTTTTTGGTTTTCGATGCTAATTTACTTGTTATTAAAACAAACAATCCTGGCAAGAATAGCATAAAAAGT
The DNA here is from genome assembly GCA_018152825.1 of Scaptomyza hsui. Classification (NCBI taxonomy): domain Eukaryota; kingdom Metazoa; phylum Arthropoda; class Insecta; order Diptera; family Drosophilidae; genus Scaptomyza; species Scaptomyza hsui. The sequence continues at coordinate 9,763,555 of JAECXO010000001.1, forward strand.
AAACATTCGGCTTACAAAGCTGCCAACTTGTTTCAAAGTGCAGCGTTGCCATGATTGTGACATTTAAATATGCACATATCGAGCTATTTTAAAAAAAAAATTTTACAGTTGATTGAAGAAGCTAAATGCAAAACAATTATTGGGCTACTTACCGCCTATCTGGAGCAAAAGGAACAAGATTAATTTTTGTTTTGGGTTTAAAAAACTGTTTTACTATTTGAACGCAAATTATAATGCGTACATATACATGTACTCAATGAAGTAAAAATTGGAGACCGTTAAATGGTGGGCGTTCAGTAATGCGCCCTGCTATAATTTGCTCGCCGTGTCTTGTCATGCGGCAGCGTCGTTTCGGTGCATGAATACAATTTAAATAGGTGGCAGCCTCCCGACACTGCAGCGGTATCCAGCCGTACACCTGTGACTCCAATAACGGATAATCCGTATTCGGCTTTGAGTGCCTGTGTCGCTGCGTCTGCGCTATTGAAATCGGTTGTGGCTCATATTTGGCGTAAAATTTGGTAGTGATTGGATACACTGCAAGGAAAAAATAGCATACTTTAACATACATATATACAATATGAAAATTTAACATAAAAGTATAAAGGTGCCCTCAGACGGAGCAATTGTTTCGTGCAAGCAATGAACTTAGCAGGCATTGACATGTAAGCAATTGCAGAAAGCGATTGCACATAGCAGTCACACGACGCAATGATTTTAATGCAAGCAATGACTTTTTCATTTCAGGAACGCTCATTAACGCTCAAATTAATAACAGATGGCGCTTAAGTACACAACAAAATAGGATCCATTGATGTGTTATTAAAGAGACAAAAAATATCTACCGACAAATTAATAACAGATGGCGCTTAAGCAAACAACAAAATAGGATCCATCGATGTGTTGTTAAAGAGACAAAAAATATCCACCGACAAATTAACAACAGATGGCGCTTAAGTACACAACAAAATAGGATCCATCGATACTTTCATCGATATATTGCAGCTTTGCTAGTACCGATTGTTACTTGTCGCCCATGAACTATAACTGAATTTCCAAAATGATGAAAGAATTGCGTGTTGAAGGAGACGGGTTCTTTTGCGTGTGGCATCGATTCCTTGGAGCAGTCAGACGACACAAATTTGTTTTACAATCGATTGCTTGAAATAACTGTCATTGCTCAAAATTCATTTCTGCAAATAGTTGCAGCCTCGTCAGACGAAGCAATGTAGTTGTGCAAGCAATAAAATCATTGCTTGCACGAAAAAATTGCTTCGTCTGACGGCACCTTAAGTGAGACACTCACTTTCTTCGTTAAGTTTTCGGCAACGAATGATAAAAGGAACAAAAGAGAATATATAATGTGCAAGCGGCTTGCACTCTTTCTTTCTCTCTCTAGTTTATACAAATCTTTTTGCACAAGTTGCACAAATATACCAAAATAAGTACAATATTTATGTTCGAAATGCTTAACGTTTAATCTACTTTTTGCAATAATAAATACCTCTGGTAGAGGGTACGAATACTTCACAAATGCGTATGTGTTTGTTCGAGTTGTCAATAAGTTCCTTTTCGAAGGCGTAGGGTAGTGGACGTGGATCTCCTTCAAAATGATCGCTAGGTTCGCCATCGACATCCTCGTCTTCGCCGCCGTTCGCCAGTGCCGCTTTTGGCTTCATGCCGGCCAGAACAACGTCTGCGGCGCGTAGCGTGCTTTTTACTTCTGATCGGAATTTGTGCCGCAAGGACAGCTGTCTTTTGATTTATAAAACTTGAACTCATTAAACTTTTGCCATTGCTATTATTATTATTATTATTGTTGTTGTTTTTCTTCTTGTACTTGCTTCTGTTATTACTGCAGCCCATGACAGGCAATTTCGCTATTGTACACACGCACCCACAGACAAATATACCTACATACGTACATGCAAACAAACGCATACAAATGGCAGCCGGCAAACTGCGGTGTGACCTACATATCCACACAAACACACACACACACACACAAATGCCAACGTCACCATCCATTATTTTTGCAATGGGGACAAAGCTGATCATCATCATCATCATTATCGTTATCCATGACTGCAAAAGTTTTCCCTTTCACTTTTCTTTACTTCTATTTACTTCACGTCATATTTGTTGTAGTTACGTTCCCACTAGCGAAACCAAACCGAACCCTTGAAGTATGCAGCAATTTCCGGAAATAAACTTATTGGAACAAAAGTATTCGAGCGAAGTGTGCGCGACTGGCAGTAAGCCTGTAGCATTCACAATAGTTCCAGAATATCGCATTGGAGTATAATAAAAGAAGAGAAAGAAAGCAGAACTCAGACATATAATGAAAAAACGGAGTGTAACTCAAATAAATATCGTTTAAATCTATGTGAATATAAGAAAGAACTATATAAGCTCTTTAATTGCTTTTGTTACAGGGTATACAAAATACCATTGCGTGTCGCCGCATCAGCGTCAACCAAAAAAGTCGCATCAAAACAAAGTAAAAGGAGTATAAATTAGAATTTGGCCTGTGAGCCATTTTCGATTGGAGTTGTGCAATCGTCGTTGTTGTTAATATTCGGCAAATAAATCCACCAATCTAATTACCAAATCAGCAATAAAACAGTCAATGAAATTAATTGAAATTCAAGACAACAGAGAAACGGAAACGCAACGTATTTTCGAGCATAGTACCACCATGTACAATTTGGTGTGTTTTAATATAAATTACATAAACAAAAAAAACGTCATTTTGTTTGGCATTCGCACATTCTTAAAATGTAGACAGAAAACAATTGGAATAGCATTCATTATCCATCTAACCTATACACAAATAAATATTTATATCTTTAATATCTACAGATTCAGTCAAATGTGGCAAATGCAGTGTTGTTACATTGCCTCCGGATAATAGTCCCGATAGGCGAATGCTTCGATATATTCCGGTCGACGGCAGCTGAATAGCTCATAGGACAATTGTCTGTGGGTGTGCTTTTCCAGAGATTTGCGTGTCTTCTCCAGCAGCGCAGACTCATCAAATTTCACCCGTTGCACTGTCGTTTTGCGCAATATATTTTGCACAAATTGCGACCACACGGAGCCCTCCTCTGGCGGCACCGGTGGCGGCTGATCCTGCTCCTGCAGCTGATAATGTTTCTGTGCTGCTGGCTCGCCTACAGATGGTGGCATTGGCACTGGTAACGGCACCGGCTTGGGCAATTGCTCAGGGGATATTGTCGTCGTCGTCTTCGTTGTTGTTGTTGTTGTTGATTCCGATTGGGCCGCATCGAGATCCTGGACGATTGTCTGCAGGCGATCAACCGTCTCCGACAAGCGCTTGCGAAAGTCCACAATGCGACGTGTGTACTTAAAGACTTCCTGCTGCTCCGCCGGCTGCAGTTGGGCCACCTTCAGTTCACCCAACTCCTCGGCACTGAGCAGCGGCTCAAAGTGCTGCGTCTGTGCTGCATCATTGGTGCCATGTAGATAGATGCGATGCACAAACTCCTGCATTGCAGTCGTATTCGCCATGGCCAGCACATAGTCCAGACGTGCCTCATGGATGACATTACGTATCAGTTGCACATCCAAGGCACTGGCATTGTGATTACCTAGTGTAACATTCGCTGGCGCTCTAAGCTCATCAATCGTTTGATCGAGAGACTCGAGAATGCTGGCCAAATAGTTGCGCATTATGTCGTTGTCGGATGGAACATTATGCAGACCCAGGCGTCGAATGAGCTGCACATTGATCGCAAACTGCTGCTCCAGCTCGAAGAGCTGCCAGAGCGAGCGCATCCTCGACTCGTACTCCTTTTGGGCCGCAACGCCCAGCACGGTGCTCATGTTGCCATCGTACAGCTGCAGGCCGCGTATGAAGGCCACGTCCATGGTGAAGTTGGACATGAAGGCGTGCACATACTGCAGCGTGTCCTCGGCGCTGGCAAAGCTCTCGCGTCGCTGCCCAAAGAAATCATCCAGATCACTGACCGTCAATTGGTTGCGCGGCACAGCCGGATTCGGCTGCGTTCGATTCGATTCACGCTCCTCGCGTATTCGCTCAAAGCTGTTGACAAGCGCATCTGCCGCCGGCTGTTGGAATTCATCGAACACCTCAATGTCCACGGCCATTGTGGTGCTTACACGCTCCCGATCCCGATCCCGATCGGGCTGCTCTGTGGAGCTGTCTGTGCTTGGCTGACAGTCTGGCTTCCAGTTCTCCTGCGCTGCGCGGCGCTGTTTGCGACTGCGCTCGAACAGGGCCTTGCCCGTAAAACTGGGCACATCCAACTGCGCAAAGATATCCTCCTTGTAGCTGTGACAACAGTGCAAAGCCGACATGTCCATGGGATGTGCCTCGGTGTTGAAAATATAGGCGCCAGCCTGCACCACACACACATTCTCCTCCGTGTCCAGCAGCTCGCCATGGCGATCGTCGCCATCGTTGTGCAGAAAATTGTCCTCATCAAAGAGCAGGTACAGATACTTGGTCGTCTCTGCCAGGAAGAATGACTCCATGCGATTCTCCTTCTCGTGGGTCACCACGTTACGTATCTAAAAGAAAAAAACGTAGAGTGTTAAAAGCCGACAATCTGTAAATAGCAAAAAAAAAATGTTACCGTCGCATAGCCGCACTTGGTTTTGGCACTGAACTCAATTGTTTCCAGCATATGCTCGCCGAGCTCAAGGAGATATTGGTTTTTGGTTGACCGGTAGAGATACATGGCCGACTCGATGAGCTCGGGGCGCAGTGGGTATACCTCGCGATTGGGTGCCGCCTCGCCGGCTGGAATGTTGAAGAACTCGGGCAGGAATCCGTACTTTCTCCACACGCTTATGTAGCGTGCCATGGTGCGCAGGGCGGGCTCGGTGTCGCCCACAATGCTGAGTATGCCCGGCCAAAAGGACTCGAGCGACTGGAAGACAGGCAGCGTCACATGTCCCTTGTTCATGCCCACCCACACATACCAGTCATCCTTGCGCATATACTTATCAATGGGTGCACGCGCCTCCGCGAACAGCTCCAGCAACTCGGGCCGATTCAATAGAATCGCACCCTTGACCAGATACTCGAACAGGGAATCAACGCCAGCGCCGATGCCCGAGTCGAGTGCGGTCCAACGGCCGCTCTGCACATCAATATGATTGCCGAAGAGACCAATGGAGGAACGACGCTCCCAGAGTGCATATATCGCTTGCAGTGCAACCTCCTCGTAAATGCTGTTGCCCGTGAGCCGGCTCAATGTGCCGAACTCAACCAGAAAGGTTCCAACTCCGGCTGTGCACGTTATTGATGTCTCTCCGCTGGGCACGCCGTAGCGCAGATTGACGGTGCCATACGGCATACCAGTGTACGTGTCGAAGGCCGGCAACAGGCGCCGAGCAACATCCTCGGCCATGCGCAACAGCGGCCCCGTACATGGCCAGCCGGGCTCCACTTCGATGCCGGCACGACGGGACAGTAAATGGGCCGAGAGCAGGCCGCCAACAATACGGATGTTCGTCTCGAAGACGGACACATTGATGTCCCGGTTGAAGTTCATCTTCTCGATGAGCAGGTTGTGCACACGTCGGAATTCGCTAAAGTTGCCCATGGTGGCGAGTGTGTCCAGAGCATCGATCAGCGTCAAGGAGTAGCTGCCCCACGTATCGTGACCATCACAGGTCAGTGGACGCAGCTCATCATAGTTGCCGGCATATTTCAGATAGCCATCGTAGGCATGCTGAAACATACGGCGCACATCCTCTCTACAAATGCAATCATGATACTTAACTCACTGATTAACGTTTATGTTTTTGTTCTTACCGCAGCTCTAGTTTACGGGAACGCGAGTATTGTTTTTGTGCAGCACCCTGGATGACCAGGCTTAGAAGTGTACACAGGGTGCCAATGATGAACAGGTTCTTGGCAACTTTTTGCATATTTGCGACAGCTTGTTCCGTTTAATCCATGCGTCCCTAATCAAATTATGAGCATTGTCACATTGTCCACATAGTCAGCAAAAGCAACGAGTGCGATTTGCGGTTCTGGCTACGTAGCCGCAAAACAAAGATCAGCTGTTCAGCACTCTTTAATCGATACACAAGCACATATCGATGTTTGAACAAAGCGATCATTTCTGTGCTTCAATATTTTTTTTTTAAATAAGGCTTTAATTATTTAATTTGTGCTTACAGTAATATCGTTAATAAAATTATCATTAGCATAAATTTAATTTAAAAAAAGGGGCGTATCCCAATTGTTGACTCATTTATATATACAAATATCGTGCAAATGTATCGATACCGGCCAGTTTTAAAATGTCATCGCTACGATTAATAACAAAGAAAAGTCATAACATTAGAATTTACCAATTGGAAAATGAAACAAAGTGCCTTAAGTACGGAATGCTCATTTACACAAAAACAAATTGTTACTTACATGCCGAATATTTTTAGCCATCTTCGCCGAAGACATCCTAAAGGATTATGGCACATTCATGGAGCAACATGATGAAAAAATGAAGCTGTTGCGAAAAGAAATGCATAGCAACAATCCAGATAACATGCAGAGCCAAATGTTGACGTCTGTCGCACCGGCCATAGAAATAAACATTACGGAGAGTGACTTTCTAACCAGCAACTGTATAAAACTATCTGAAGCGGAAATGCTGGCCAACAAGCCGCTCACAACTCTAGCCAATTTGTGCAATCAATGCTACGACTTGACCAAATCCGCACAACAATTGCAACTAAAGTTTTTGAATGCTAGCTCTCAAATAGAGAGTCTGCAAATTGCACAGGGAAACAGTACAAATATGGGGCTGGAGACCACTCTCTTTCAAATGAGCTCCGCAATAGACTTCTTCTGTCATGTCTACTTCTTGCTAAAACGCATCATTCTTGTACTCCAGAATATTTGGACGCAAATTACATCGTACGTGTCCATATCTAACGACACCAATGAAGCGCATCTTTTTGTAAGTACCCTAATTGCAAACACAATGAGAAGAAGTCAATACACTTGTTGATTTTTTCAGAATATATTTAATGCTATTGTTAAATTGTTGGAGCATATAGTTGTTTTCAACGAGATCACGGAACAGTCGAGCCTATCAAACAAATGGGCCTTCTACAAAAAGTGGCTACAGACGCTGGCCAAAAAGAACAAAACCTATGAGCATTGTACCAATTTCGAGATCAGTGGACTTCAAACATCGCTTGATGATATAGAAGCTGTAGTTTCGGGCAATGTTTTTCGGGTAATCAAAAATATTTTCCGTTCTATAAATAATTGGTTAAAAGATGATATATGATATTATAGATTTTCCTGGATAGCTTGCTGGATACAAAGAAACAGATGAATTTGAAAGATGCCAATGCAAATTATATAACGCAACATTCCAATGCATACATTCGCAAGCTAATTAACGCGATTGAGACGAACCCATCGAACGAGTATAAGAACTATGAGGATCCCAAGCATCTCATTCGGCTCACAGCATTCATTTGCGTCGTTCACAAGCTGGGCATTATGCTGGACGGGAAACTAATGAAGAGTTCAATGGAGACACTCTCACGGTATCAGCGAGTGCCTTTAGGTCGAAACATTTATTGGTCGCCGCATGCATTTATCGGCAGACATGCCAAGACTCTACTTAAGTCGCAGGATAAAGCACAGGATTGTTTTAAACAATATTACGCATCCATTGAGAAAATCAATGCCACCGATACGAGAAGCTGTCGCCAGTTGGGCAACCAAATTGCATTGTGGTCGATCAGTATGCAGCGTGTTTTTGCCGGTGGAAACTTTGGCCAGCTTAAGATCTTCTCGAAACTAATGCTACAGGGTCAGGGCTATGCGGATGAGGTAAATGGCCTTATCGATGGCCTAATCAAGCGACACTTGGCCTTGGCACTACCGGTTACAAAAGCTACTCTCTTCACAATTTGTAAACTTATGCAGTACTTGCAAATATTGCTGCAAACATTTGCATCAAATCAATCGATTTGTATACGACTGCTAAGCACTTTGCTGCAATGGCAAAAGCAGAAAATACATCATCTATTGGTGTTGACCAAGAAGAGTATCGGGGATGTCAAGCTTATGCAGAAGAAAATGGCCATTCTATCGACGCTTAAGCTTTCGGAAAAGTCTATTAAAGGCTTTCCCACAAAACGGCGTTTGACCATTGTGAATTTGGCACTGAGCGAGTTTCTTGGCAAGGAGCGCATCCTGCCAGCCGATAAGCAAAAACTGCTTAAATCCATTTCGTTGCGGGCTAATAATCTGTGCCGTTACCAAACCAATATGCTGGGTCAGTTCGATGCGACGACTCTGATCAACAACTATGATTCCGAGGCACTATCCGATACCGCTTTAAAGGAGTATGTGGAGCAGCAGCATAATCCCTATTTACTGCAAGTAAGTGTTGGCCTAGAACACCTCTCTCTTTGCTATTAACAACACATACGTATATTTAGAATATGTTTGCCGCTAGCAACAAACTGGATAAGAACCTGGCTATCTTCAGGCTCAAGGACGATAATCCCATGACCAGCCAAAGGTTGATGGAGTGTCAGCGCGATTTCCTGTGTAATCATTTGGAGTTCCTGTTGCGTATGGAAGCATTATCACATTTATTTCTTAACCCAGAACCGCCATTCACACAGCAGACAATTGACTATAGAAACTGCATCAAAATGTGTGCAACTGAAGTTGGTGGTTCTTATAATATACTAAGAGGTTGTTCATCTCTATTAACACACATTCCTACAAATTTGTACTTATTATCTCTATGCATTTGCAGACAATCTGGAGAACTATTTTACTGCAACGTTCTACAACTTAACGACTATTGCGCCACACGATTGGAAATCATACGAAAAGATGCGTCATTTGGCTAATAAACTTCTACAATTGCGACCGGTTAATGATTATTTGCCCAATCAAATAATTGATCAAGTAAGATAGAATAATTTAAGGGCTAGCTAATGTGTACATCATTCAAATATTTTATTTATTTTCTATTTGAATAGGGCATCGATGTCCTGCAAATAATGCGGAATATTCACACATTTGCATCCTCGTATGCGTACAACATGAATTTGCAACTGTTTGTCGAGATGGAGAGTCGAAATAAACATCTCGATATTATTGGAACACGTCACGTGGCAAATTCCGTTCAGACACATGGCACGGGCATTATAAATACAACGGTCAATTTCATTTATCAATTTCTGAGGCAAAAGTTTTACACATTCTCAACGTTTCTGCACGACGAGCACATAAAGTCGCGCCTTCTCAAAGAATACCGATATCATGCGGAACACAAGCATATAAAACCATATCAGTCGTATCCCTACGACAGGGCAGATAGCTTTATTAAGAAAATACGCAAATTGGGAGTGTCCAACAATGGAGAAACATATATGGATCTATTCCGAAAAGTTATAACTCAAGTTGGTAAGTTTAATGCAGCTTTTTATGTTTACTTTTCAAGTGCTAATAATATTATTTCCTGGATTTAGGCAATGCTGTGGGCTATGTGCGCTTGTTGCAATCGGGCAGCAAAAATGCAAATTTTCGGAGCCGTTCATTCATGTCCAGATTTAACAGCAAATTGTTGCGAGGCGAATATATAGCTCTGGAGGCAACAACAGAAGGTTCCATTAGGGAGTACGAAAAGAGTGTTGAGCATCTGAAGGAATGTTATTCCGATTGCACGAACTACTTCAAGGTACTATTAAACTAAAAAAAATCACATATAATCCAATGCCTTATTTAAAGTATTTGAATA